>CP136058.1:196275779-197525779 GCA_032464435.1 Aegilops umbellulata | reverse complement strand
GGGCTTCCACCACATCCTCCGCATAACCACCACCGACTTCCGCAACCCAACCAATTTTATTCCCCATAACATTTGAGGTTGTTTGAGTTGTGATTTGAGTCTCCTAAGGTGTTTAGGCTACTTAGGGACGGTTGCTTCTTCATCAACCACCACCATAACTTCCGTATAGACTTACCCAACACACACTTCCGCCATCCCAACCTAACCCAATTTTGTTTGTGTTGTGAGTTGTGTCTCCTAAGGTGTTTCGGCTACTTAGGGACCGTGCTTCCAACTCCGACACCGTGTATAGTACACCGATTTACCCTCGATTTCCGCATTGTGTCTCAAAACCCCATCATTGCATAGAGGCAATCCCATTGAGCTTCCGCAACCACCACCACATTCCCGCTACCACCGTTTGAATTTTGTCCTTGAGATTTTGAGTTGTGGTTTTTCCGTTTCCTAAGGTGTTTCGGCTACTTAGGGACGAGTCTCCATCATCTTGGTATCTACATCAAGAACACCACCACTCATCATCGCAACGGACGGTAACCTCGACGACACCATTGTATATTTCCCTTGCACATTGCATTGATAACCCCTAGCCCATTTTGCGTCACTTACCTATCGAGACTAGCCATTTGAGTATTGCCCGGCAACGTTACTTGTGCACATTAGTGGTCTACACCTCCCATTGCATACATACCATATCATATTGGTATCATATCATCCCTTGTGTCACAAGATTGTTCCCGCATATACACAATTGCTATCTTGGTTTGTGCATTTCGCAAAGTGGCCATACATATAAAAAAAGAGAATAAGCTTTTAAGCAAAAGAGAAGAGCAAATAAGCTTGTAAGCAAGTGCCATAGCATGATACCACATTGCATATAAGATTGTCATATCCGATCATCTTGGATCAAACACCGGGAACCATACATCTATAGCATACTTGGGATAGAAGTTTATCCATTTTGCATATCATAGGTTGTGCACAAGTGTCGTATCCGCCTATAGAGCAATCGTGCTAGCGTCTCTCTTGAGTTGTGCAACACGAGCGTTTTCCGTGGACTCCACATTTTGTGCTCATTCCTTGGTTGCACGACCCCATCTATCTATCCGTGTGTGTGTTTTCGTGTGCCATTCTTTGCTATTGGTCTACTTGTTTCACTTGCAAATTTGTGAATCTCTTTCAACATTATTGACTCTTGCTAACATTTTGCATCAAATTTTTGTGCCACTATCCTCACCGAGCTCCACCACAAGCCTTACTTGTGTAGGTGTGAGAAACCGACAAGAATTGATACCAATTGTGCTATTTCCTTGTTACACATTGAGTGATCATTGATCCATCTTCAACACTGGTCAAGGTACATTTGGTATAAGTTCTTCTCTTTCTCCCATTCATATTTGCTCGAGTCGTGTGATGGATAGGCAAGGCATTTCATCTCCGGTCTTCGACAACAACGACGGCGTGAACAACTACATCACCAAAGCGTCCATCTTCGGTCTACAACGACAAATGCAAGGCGCACAATCAAGATTGCAAAAGCGCATCGAGAACCTCTCCATCGACATTCATCACTCCGAAGCAAGGAAAAGGGACTACATCGACAACAAGCTTTCCGCACAAAAGGAGGAGCAAGATGCAAGGATGGAGGAGATTCGAGCCTTGATCAAGTCTACTTCCCCTTCATCATCCTCAAGGCGGCAACGTTCAAGTCGATCATCTTCGGAGCGCCCACGCGACACAAGCGCAAGTCGTCCACGTCCACATATACATGGCGACCACCATCACGTTCCTGATCTACATCGTCATGAAGAGCAAGTCACCTACAAGCATCACGTGCACGACGATAACGACCAACATCTACTACGAGCTCAAGTGCGACAACGACACCATCAACATGAAGATGCTCCACAAGCGCAAACGTACAAGTCCAAGCTTCATGAGCAAAAGAGAAGATCGCGAGACGACCACCACCAAGACGGTGCTACGACTACACCATCCACTTCGGCATCTTCGCCAAGTGCTATCAAGGCATCTTCGCCTTTAGACGTACGGCATCTTCGCCTACTTCCCATGAGTTCGCCTACATCGACACCCACATATGTTGACCTGCCCTATTTGTCATGTGAGGAGAGCCACCACCCCATGAGAGAGATGAGTGCCTCCACCATACGTGACATTGAGAGCATTTCCTACGAGAGGATGAGTTTGACCACCACTAGCCCCACACTTGAGAGCATGCCACACATCCTATGTGAGGCTGAGAGCCATTTGAGTGACTCCACCAACCATACGAGTGAGAGCATCATATTGGGAGTGAGTGAGTCACAACACTTAGTGAGTGAGGTAGTTGACACGGCATGTGAGGCCACCATGATTTCTAACGACTTAACCTCTACTCCTAGTGTGTTTTCTTCTTCGGTGCCAGGTCTCCTACATGACGACATGCCTACCCTCGACGAGTCCATCCCTCCAAAGGGAAAACCGATGGCCATGGTGGACGATGATGCACCCCCCACATGGTTCCATCAAGATGAAGATGACAACAAGACGATCTTCAACACCTCACCTACAACACATGAGCGACACTCCAAAGGTAACATAGGTGATGGTGCTTCTCTTGTCCCACTAGTGGACTATCTTGACATCGATTGCTCCCATGATGTTGACCCACCTATTACCATGCTTCATGCTAGTGAAACTTCTTCATACCTTGACCTACCTATTTATGATGAATATGATGATGAGCATGTTGAGTTTCCTAGTTGTGATACTATGCTTCATAGGATATGTTGTGAAAATTCTTTTGGTCACATCATGTTTGACAATCCATTGAACTTGTCATATGCTATGAGTGAGATCTCCCATATTGCATCATTTCAATCTCAACATAGTAACTATGCATGCCCCATTAAAATAAATCCCATTTGCACTTATGGCATAGATGACGAGATGATGGTCATTGGCTTTTGTTTTTCATGTGATGATATTGCCATGCTTCCTTTACATGATTTGCGCAATTCATCTACTATGTCATGCCATGATCACATTGTTCCAAATATGCTTTGTTTTGGATGTTGTCAATATTCTCCATGTGATGTTGCTACTCATGCTCTTGAGGCGACCCCCATAGTTTCCTCATACATATTAGGAGATTTTGATGCATTCCATACTTTACATGATTCCCATAATTGTGTGCACCATATGCATTCCATGAATAACTATGCTCTAGATATTTCTCATGATGCATTACATCCTTTGAGTCTCCATTATGCCATACATAATAACAAACCTATCATGATGGATGACATGTTTCTATATCACGCATCTCATTTATTTGAGCATTGGATATTTGGTGCTAACCAACACAAGCACGTATGCATCATGATGGATGATGCGTACATCTACCACGCACACACAATTTTTCCTTTGTCTTTGTTTTGTGTAGGTACGCACGTATACTCGTCAACATCTCAATCCCATGAGTTGACGAAACGAGCTCTTGAGAGCAACGATGCTTTGGGATCCCGTGGACTATCCTTACCACCATTCCCTTCGCGCAAGGACTACGCGCATCTCTTCTACTTGGCTCTCACACGGCTTTGGGCTATTTACCACTTGTCACATTATGCCCATTCTATCGTGTTCACTTTGCATGTTATGCCTCTTTCTATGATTTTGCCATGCAATTGTGACCCTTGCTTGCATTTACCCATGATGCACCATTATGATACTCCTATGTGTATTTGCATGCTCGGTGGAGATCCTTGCTGCTATTGCCATGTTTATCATGTGCCCCATGCTATTGATGCTATTTTGCTCATATCTTGCCCTTATGCTTGTGAAATGTCATGTGCATTATATATGCCCACTATTTGCACACATGACATGTTTGCCATGATTCCTTCTAGTACGTTGCATCTTCGCACTACTAGCTTGCTTGACTTGATCTCTATGATTGATTGCTTTGATGCATCGCCCATGTTCCATTCTTACTCGCTTTCTTGGGTTGATGACATATATGTTCATGCCTCTCACATGATACATCTTGATCTTTGTCTCTTGTCTCCATTAGTTGCATATCTCATATCACCTTGTATTGAGTGCAAACTTGCTATGCTTATTGATTGTCGAGACTTGGACATATTACTTGTGATGCATGCTTGCTTGTTTAAGCCTATTGTCTTTGGTTGTAGTTGTATATTATGCTTTCATACAATACCACACCTTGTCCTTTCTTATGATAAGAATGATGAGAACACTTGTTGGGTATCTTACCACACGAATGATAGGTGTTGCATTTGCACTAACCTCATTTGTTTTTCCGAGCGTTTGTCATGTTCTTTCATTTTCAAGGATTCACAAGGTGGTACCATAACGACACATATTGGTTATGTGAAGGCATACAAGATGTGCAACTCCATCATCCTTGAGAAACACCTAAAGGTGACCTCCTTCACTTTGAACCATCCTCATATATACATATTGGACGGGTCATTCTTTCATTGTTGTTTCCTTCTTCTTGTCTACATGATGCATATATTGGATGGAGGACCGACATTGGAGATGAACCCTATGGACCTTCAAGTTGAGGAGTGCCACGACATCGAGCTATGGTACAACACCACCCATGACAAATTTGCACCCTATGCATGGATTGACACATATTATGATTGTCTTGTTGCACTTATTCCCATGTCATCCATGATATATGAGCTTGTGCATTTTCTTAGCAAATTTGTTGTGATCTTTCTCGATGACATATTCATAACTCGTGATCATATTGCCTACCATCAATTGCATGATAACATAATCATATTGAGCATCCATTACCATATTCATGCTATTGATGAACCGTCTCTCTATGACATCATTTTGCACAATGGTCGAATTTGTCTCTTTGTCCACCATGCTTTTGTTTCCATGAATGTTTTGCATCTCATTCTAGATCATCTTGATAAGCTTCATGCGCTTTGTCACGACCAATCTTACCGCACGGACTCATTCTTACATGACGGACACTTTATGTGCGCTAACCATTGTATTTCCGAGTGTTGCTTGTGTTTGCTCTTTTTGCATGTCTATCACTCCGGCGACACCTTGGACTACTTGGATTGCACCGTGTCTTCAACTCCGTCCAACTACAAGTTCGTCTACGACAACCGTTTCCATGGTGATGAGGATCACGATCCGAGGTCGGATCTTTCCCAAGGGAGGGGAGATGATACGGTGCATCCTATGGACATCACCATGTCAAGAGTCCGTTCGACGAGTGACACATGCGACATCTACTTCACATACACAAAGGTGAATCATCTCCTTTACACGTGCTTACTTGACCCCTTCGAGGATGGTATACTACTTGACACTCCACTCGTGTGCATGCATAGGTATTGTCGGAACACTAAGGACGACGAGGAGGAGTGCAAGCGCCAAGGAACAACTACACCATCCGCGAGGGAAGCCTGGAAGCGACGACGGAAGAAGACCCAGGACGAGCGGTACTACCGCCCCCGTAAGCGGTACTACCGCTGACCAGCGGTACTACCGCCCCCACTGCCGCTCGCCACTACCGCTCCAGAACCAGCGGTACTACCGCTCCCTACAGCGGTACTACCGCTCCCTCCAGCGGTACTACCGCTCCCCACTGCCGCGCCACGACCAACGAGCAGTACTACCGCCAGGCGTCCGGTACTAAAAAACTACGACACGACGACACGAGAGGTACTACCGCTCAACCTAAGCGGTACTACCGCTTGAGCGGTACTACCGCCCTTTGGCCGGTACTACCGCCCTGCTTGCACGCAGAGTCGGGCCAGAGGCCCATGTATCCCCTCCTCACTTACCCCTTCATGGACAGATGCTATATAAACTCCCCCACCTCCTTCTAGCCAAGGTTAGCGTTGATTTAGCTCATATGTGAGATAGAGCTTCGCTCATCCATCCGGATCATCTCTTCGAGAGTGACCGCGGCCCCTCCTCGGAGAAGATCCTCGTGGATTCAAGACCTCCTTTGCGGAGAAGACCCCCATCAAGACCTCCTCACGGAGAAGAACCGGTTACTTTGTATCGTCCTTTGTTGACCTTGGATCATCGTGTATCTCTTTGTGTTCATCGATCTAGCATATGTGTGATCTATTTCTTGTTGGTTGAGTGTTTCTCTCGTGTTTTCCCCTCGTTCTTCCCCGTGTTCGTCGTGTTCTTCGAGGGATCTCGCTCCTTTCGTGAAAGATCGGCCGTCTAGGGTTCTACCCTACATCACATGATAATCTAGATCTGTCAGAAAAACAGCTCGAAACAAGAACAGAGGAGATTTGCATGATACGGGAGTCAAAACCATCGGGAGAATATATAGTGAATTTTTACCGACCAAAATACGTATCGTGCAAGAAAATGGAGTCCGGAAGGCACACGAGGTGCTCACGAGGTAGGGGCGCGCCCTAGGGAGGGGGGGCGCCCACCACCCTCGTGGGGCCCTCGTGTCCTTCCCGGACTGCTACTTATTTTTCTATTTTTCTAAATATTCCAAAACGGAGAAATATTGCCTTAAAAATTGTTTTGGAGTCGGTTTACTTACCGTACCACATACCTATTCCTTTTCGGAGTCTAAAACGGTCCGGAAAGTGTCTCTTATGTACTCTTCCGGGGTTACGGTTTCAATAATATTGGTTTCAACATTTATGGGATTACCTGAGATATAATGTTTAATTCTTTGACCGTTTACCACCTTCGGATTTGTGCCTTCGAAGTTGTTGATCTTTATGGCACCAGAACGATAGACCTCCTCGATAACGTAGGGACCTTCCCATTTAGAGAGAAGTTTTCCAGCAAAAAATCTTAAACGAGAGTTGTATAGCAATACATAATCACCTATATTAAACTCACGCTTTTGTATCCTTTTGTCATGCCATCTTTTAACCTTTTCTTTAAACAACTTGGCATTTTCATAAGCTTGGGTTCTCCATTCATCAAGTGAGCTAATATCAAATAGCGTCTTCTCACCGGCAAGTTTGAATCATAGTTGAGTTCTTTAATAGCCCAATATGCCTTATGTTCTAGTTCGAGAGGTAAGTGACATGCTTTTCCATAAACCATTTTATATGGAGACATACCCATAGGATTTTTGTATGCAGTTCTATAAGCCCATAATGCATCATCAAGTTTCTTAGACCAATTCTTTCTAGACCTATTAACAGTCTTTTGCAAAATTAATATGAGCTCTCTATTGCTCAATTCTACTTGACCACTAGACTGTGGGTGATAAGGAGATGCAATTCTATGATTAACGTCATACTTAGCAAGCATTTTACGGAAGGCACCATGAATAAAGTGTGAACCACCATCAGTAATTAAATATCTAGGGACTTGAAACCTCGGAAAAATAACTTCTTTAAGCATTTTAATAGAAGTGTTATGATCAGCACTACTAGTTGGAATAGCTTCTACCCACTTAGTAACGTAATCAACAACAACTAAAATATGTGTATATCCATTAGAGGCAGGAAAAGGTCCCATATAATCAAAGCCCCAAACATCAAATGGTTCAATAACAAGTGAATAATTCATAGGCATTTCTTGATGTCTACTAATATTACCAATTCTTTGAAATTCATCACAAGACAAGACAAACTTACAGGCATCCTTGAAGAGAGTAGGCCAATAAAAACCAGATTGCAATACCTTATGTGCAGTTCTGTCTCCGGCATGGTGTCCTCCATATACTTCGGAGTGGCACTTGCGTAGGATTTGTTCCTGTTCATGCTCAGGTACACAACGTCTAATAACACCATCTACTCCTTCTTTATAAAGATGTGGGTCATCCCAAAAGTAATGTCTTAAATCATAGAAAAACTTTTTCTTTTGCTGGTATGTGAAGCTAGGCAACAATATAATTAGCATATTCAACATACCAAGGAGTACTACGAGAAGTATTTATGACATTTAATTGTTCATCAGGAAAACTATCATCAATAGGTACTGGGTCATCAAGAACATTTTCTAGCCTAGACAAGTTGTCAGCAACGGGGTTCTCAGCTCCTTTTCTATCAACGATATGCAAATCAAATTCTTGTAGCAAGAGAACCCATCTAATAAGTCTAGGTTTAGCATCTTTCTTTTCCATAAGATATTTAATAGCAGCATGATCAGTGTGAATAGTTACTTTAGAATCAACAATATAAGGTCTGAACTTATCACAAGCAAATGCAACTGCTAAAAGTTCTTTTTCAGTAGTAGCATAATTCCTTTGAGCATTGTCTAGAGTCTTACTAGCATAATGAATAACATTTAATTTCTTATCAACTCTTCGCCCTAGAACAGCACCTACAGTATAATCACTGGCATCACACATAATTTCAAAGGGTAAATTCCAATCAGGTGGCTGAACAACAAGTGCAGAGACTAATGCTTTCTTAAGTATTTCAAATGCTTCTACACAATCATCATCAAAGACAAATGGTACATCTTTTTGTAATAAATTAGTCAGAGGCCGAGAAATTTTTGAGAAGTCCTTAATGAACCTCCTATAAAATCCAGCATGACCAAGGAAACTTCTTATACCTTTGATGTCCTTGGGACATGGCATCTTTTCAATAGCATCAACCTTGGCTTTCTCAACTTTAATACCTCTTTCAGAAACTTTGTGCCCCAAGACAATACCTTCATTAACGATAAAGTGGCACTTTTCCCAATTCAAGACAAGATTAGTTTCTTCACATCTCTGCAAGACTCGATCAAGATTGCTCAAGCAATCATCAAAAGAAGATCCATAGACGGAAAAGTCATCCATGAAAACCTCACAAATATTTTCACAAAAGTCAGAGAATATAGCCATCATGAATCTTTCAAAAGGTAGCAGGTGCATTACATAAACCAAAAGGCATACGTCTATAAGCAAAAGTACCAAAAGGGCATGTAAAAGTAGTCTTAGATTGATCTTTAGCCAACATAGGTATTTGAGAGAAACCAGAATAACCATCTAGAAAGCAATAGTGTGTATGTTTGCATAATCCTTCTAGCATTTGATCAATAAAAGGTAAGGGGTAATGATCTTTCTTAGTAGCTTTATTTAATTGCGGAAATCAATTACCATCCTATAACCTGTGATAATTCGTTCTGGAATCAATTCATCTTTATCATGAGGAACAACAGTAATACCTCCCTTCTTAGGGACACAATGGACATGACTTACCCACTAGCTATCAGCAACGGGATAAATTATACATGCCTCCATAAGCTTGAGTATTTCTTTTCTTACCACCTCTTTCATTTTAGGATTCATACGTCGTTGAGGATCATGGACTGGTTTGGCATCCGCTTCCAAATTTATTTTATGTTGACATTGAGTGGGACTAATGCCCTTAAGATCATCAAGAGTATATCCAATAGCGGCACGGTGCTTCTTCAGAGTTTTCAATAATCTTTCTTCTTCATGCTCTGAAATGTTAGCACTAATAATAACAGGATATGTCTTCTTTTCATCAAGATAAGCATATTTAAGATTATCAGGAAGCGGTTTAAGATCAAACACGGGATCACCCTTGGGTGAGGAGGATCCCCTAAAATTTCAATAGGAAAATTGTGTTGCAGAATAGGTTCCTGTTTAAAGAATACTTCATCTATTTCCCTTCTTTCATTCATGAACATATCATTTTCATGGTCTAGCAAATAGTGTTCTAAAGGATCACTAGGAGGTACGTCAATAGAAGCAAGACCAATAATTTCATCCTTACTAGGTAATTCTTCCTCACGATGTTGTTTACTAAATTTAGAGAAATTAAACTCATGAACCATATCATCCAAGCCAATAGTAACAACATTCTTTTCGCAGTCTATCCTAGCATTAACAGTGTTCAAGAAGGGTCTACCAAATATAATGGGACAAAAGCTATCTTGTGGAGAAGTGAGAACAAGAAAATCAGCAGGATATTTAGTTTTCCCCCACAAGACTTCAACATCTTTAACAATTCCCATCGCTGAAATAGTATCTCTATTGGCAAGGATAATTGTGACATCAATATCTTCTAACTCAGCAGGTGCAATTTCATGCTTGATTTCTTTATACAAGTCATAAGGTATAACACTAGCACTAGCACCCATATCACATAAGCCATGATAACAATGATCTCCTATTTTAACAGAAATAACAGGCACGCCTACCACAGGTCTATGTTTATCTTTAGCACAAGGCTTAGCAATTCTAGCAGTTTCACCGTTGAACTGAATAACATGCCCATCAATATTATCGGACAAGAGATCTTTAACAATAGCAATATTAGGTTGTACTTTAACTTGCTCAGGAGGTACATAAGTTCTAATATTGCTTTTACGAACAGCAGCTGAAGCTTTAGCATGATCCTTTATTCTAACAGGGAAAGGTGGTTTCTCAACATAAGAAGTAGGAACAATAGGATCATTATAAGTGATAGTCTTTTCTTCAACTTTAATAGGTGCAGCTACTTTTACTTCTATGGGAGGATGATATTTAAACCACTTATCCTTAGGGAGATCAACATAAGTAGTAAAAGATTCACAGAAAGAAGCTACTATCTCAGAGTCAATTCCATATTTAGTGCTAAACTTACGGAAAATATCGGTATCCATAAAAGATTAACACAATCAAACTTAGGTGTCATACCTGACTCCTTACCTTCGTCGAGGTCCCAATCTTCAGAGTTGCGTTTAATTCTATCCAATAAGTCCCATTCAAAATCAATAGTCTTCATCATAAAAGAGCCAGCATAAGAAGTATCAAGCATGGTTTGATTATTATGAGAAAGCCGAGCATAAAAACTTTGAAGAATTATTTCTCTTGGGAGCTCATGATAGGGGCATGAATATAACATTGATTAAGCCTCCCCAAAGCTTGAGCTATGCTTTCTCCTTCGCGAGGCCAAAAATTATATATGTAATTGCGATCACGATGAACAAGATGCATAGGGTAATACTTTTGATGAAATTCCAATTTCAATCTTTTATAGTATCATGATCTCGTGTCGCATAGTCTATACCATGTCAATGCGTCTCCCTTCAAAGATAAAGGGAAGACCTTCTTCTTAGCAACATCATCGGGTATACCTGCAAGCTTAAATAATCCACAAACTTCATCCACATATATTAAGTGTTCATCAGGATGCTTTGCTCCATCTCTTGTAAAAGGATTAGCTAGTAGTTTTTCTATCATACCCGAAGGAAATTCAAAAGGAGTTTCATTTTCAATAGGTTCAGTAGGTTGATAAGCAACTCTTTGCTCTACTGGACGGGGTGAAGATACCCCGAGCAAGCCCCTCAGAGAATTACTTTCCACAGTAACAAGTGACAGGAAATTTAAGCACACTATATAAATTTTTCCTTACCAAGTTCCACCTACCAAAGGCGCTACACTCCCCGGCAACGGCGCCAGAAAAGAGTCTTGATGACCCACAAGTATAGGGGATCTATCGTAGTCCTTTCCATAAATAAGAGTGTCTAACCCAATGAGGAGCAGAAGGAAATGATGAGCGGTTTTCAGCAAGGTATTCTCTGCAAGTACTGAAATAAGTGGTAACAGATAGTTTTGTGATAAGGTAAATTATAACGAGCAACAAGTGACAAAAGTAAATAAGGTGCAGCAAGGTGGCCCAATCCTTTTTGTAGCAAAGGACAAGCCGGAACAAACTCTTATAACAGGAAAAGCGCTCCCAAGGACACATGGGAATATCGTCAAGCTAGTTTTCATCACGTTCATATGATTTGCGTTCGGTACTTTGATAATTTGATATGTGGGTGGACCGGTGCTTGGGTGCTGTTCTTACTTGAACAAGCATCCCCCTTATGATTAACCTCTATTGCAAGCATCCGCAACTACAACAAAAGTATTAAGGTAAACCTAACCATAGCATGAAACATATGGATCCAAATCAGCCCCTTACGAAGCAATGCATAAACTAGGGTTTAAGCTTCTGTCACTCTAGCAACCCATCATCTACTTATTACTTCCCAATGCATTTCTCTAGGCCCAAATAATGGTGAAGTGTCATGTAGTCGACGTTCACATAACACCACTAGAGGCTAGACAACATACATCTTATCAAAATATCGAACGAATACCAAATTCACATGACTACTAATAGCAAGACTTCTCCCTTGTCCTCAGGAACAAACATAACTACTCACAAAGCATATTCATGTTCATAATCAGAGGGGTAATAATATGCATAAAGGATCTAAACATATGATCTTCTACTAACCAACTAGCATCAACTACAAGGAGTAATCAACACTACTAGCAACCTACTAGCACCAATCCCGGACTTGGAGACAAGAATTGGATACAAGAGATGAACTAGGGTTTGGAGATGAGATGGTGCTGGTGAAGATGTTGATGGAGATTGCCCTCTCCCGATGAGAGGAGCATTGGTGATGACGATGGTGATGATTTCCCCCTCGCGGAGGGAAGTATCCCCGGCAGAACAGCTCTGCCGGAGCTCTAGATTGGTTCTGCCAAGGTTCCGCCTCATGGCGGCGGAGTCTCGTCCCAAAAGGTTCCTTCTGATTTTTTTTCTCATCGAAAGACTTCATATAGGAGAAGATGGACGTCGGAGAGCCACCAAGGGGCCCACGAGGTAGGGGGCGCGCCCTAGGGAGGGGGGCGCGCCCCCACCCTCGTGAGCAGGGTGTGGGCCCCCTGGCCTTCATCTTTGGCGAGGATTTTTCTTTATTTATTTTAAGATGTTCCATGGAGTTCCAGGACTTTTGGAGTTGCGCAGAATAGATCTCTAATATTTGCTCCTTTTCCAACCTAGAATTCCAGCTGCCGGCCTTCTCCCTCCTTATGTAAACCTTGTAAAATAAGAGAAAATAGCCATAAGTATTGTGACATAATGTGTAATAACAGCCCATAATGCAATAAATATCGATATAAAAGCATGATGCAAAATGGACGTATCACCCAGCCGTCTGGTGCTTCGCTTCCCGGTGAGAGAGATCGGTCCTTGCCCGCTTAGGGCCTTGGGGCGTCGGTCCATTCCGCCACGAAGTCGGCGAGTGCAGCCCCCTTGATAACCCTGGTGGTGCTAAACTCTAGTTGAAACGCCTGCAACTCGATGTTCCATTCGGCGACCCTTCCTGCAGCATTGGGGCTCCGGAGTATCCTCTCCAGCGGGTACGCTGAGACGACCTTGATGGGGTGGCCTTGAAAGTAGTGACGCAGTTTGCGCAAGGCCACGAGGAGCGCGAGTAGAAGCTTCTGTGGCATGGGATAGCGTGCCGTTGCATCCCTAGTACCGTGCTGACGAAATACACCAGGTGCTCGACGAGGGTAGGAGCTTCGATGGGTTCCGGAGTCTCCGAAGCAAGGGACGCCTCCGGAGGCCGGGGGATCTCAGGAGCTTGGCTTCCCATCGAGGCCACCGCGGTCTCGGGGGCGCCGTCTTGCGGAGCCTGGTCATCTACTGACGTCGTTGTGGCTTTAGGGGCGACGCTGTGGTGCCGCACCTTCCCAACTAAAGGTGAGGCATTGTGCGACTGGCCCTTGGCCTGACGTTCCTCTCAGACAGCCACCAGGGCTGTGTGATAACCCACAAGTATAGGGGATCGCAACAGTTTTCGATAAGTAGGAGTGTCGAACCCAACGAGGAGCTAAAGGTAGAACAAATATTCCCTCAAGTTCTATCGACCACCGATACAACTCTACGCACGCTTGACGTTCGCTTTACCTAGAACAAGTATGAAACTAGAAGTACTTTGTAGGTGTTTTTGGGTAAGCTTGCAAGAAAGTAAAGAGCGCAAACTAGGGGCTGTTTAAGTAAAGACACAACTAAAGTAAAGATAGCGAGTGTGGAAAATGGTGGTAAGTGTGGCGAAATTGTCCCTTAAGCAATTGACTAGTTTACTAGACCGATAGCAAGTTTTATGTGGGAGAGGCCACTGCTAGCATGTCATCCCTTAATTGGAATTCTATGCACTTATGATTGGAACTATTAGCAAGCATCCACAACTACTAACGTTCATTAAGGTAAAACCCAACCATAGCATTAAGATATATTGGTCCCCCTTCAATCCCGTATGCATCAATTTCTAAGCTAGGTTGAATCTTCTGTCACTCTTGCCCTCCAATACATAGTCCTATCAACATACAACTAACACTATGGTGTGATCCACGCGCGCGCTCATATGATGGGCACCAAAGGACATCAACATAACCACAAGCAAATTAAATCAATCATAGCAATTCATCAACCACTGATAGGACAATGAAAATCTACTTAGACATTGATGAGGACATCAATACCATTGTTACACCCACAGCCCCTACTGTTACATATGATGGACCAATTACTAGAGCTCGCGCACGCCAATTAAATTACCAGGTACTTTCGTTTCTTGGTAATGATTCTAATGTTCATGAGAATATGATGCTGCCTAAATTGGATACATTTGTTTTGCTTACAAATGAAGGGCCTAGCTTGGAGAAGGATGAACATTGGAGCAAGAACAAGCATGGAGTTGATGGCATGCGCAAGGGGAACAAGAACGGAGTTACAAGTGATGATTTCGGGACTCTGAAGCCACCATAAGGAGTGAATGAAGCCTTGGACGAAATATACAAGATGCCACTTCATAAATTTCGTCCAGAGGCTATTCTAGGTGCTGCGTCACCTTATTATTGGGCCAGGCCCATGTAATTTCGAAATACTTAAGTATAGGCTGTTTTTAGAGTCCGTATGTGTGGGGAAACAAGAGTTAGGGTTGGTTTCGGACCCTTCCTCAAGGGCCACGAAATTCCCCCCCTCTTCCTCCATATATACAACCCTTAGGGCGTCGTTTAGACTTTGGGTTTTGTTTAGATCAAAAGTTCGCCATAGCTGCAACGTCGCGTACTTCGTTTGTGTTCAACGACCAAACCAAGGCGTCACAGAATCCCACCTTCATTAATAAAGCTTTCCTCTTAGATTCGCAATATCCAGATTGCGATCTTAGTTTCTTGCTTGTTCTTCGTTTGCTCGTAGGAAACAAGCCCTCGTGGTCAGGTTGATCGTGCTCCGGCGTGGTCAATAACCCTCGGAAGTTGGTTTAGCGATTGCTAAGGCGCGACGTCTCGCACGTTCGTAGTCGGATCGTCAAGGTCGACTCCCACAGAAACGATAGCCACCATCTCATCAAAACATCGGGACACCTTTGCCTCTATCAAGTGGTATCAGATTTCCAGGTTGCTCGGTGAGATTTTACAGTTTTTGGTAGTTTAGATCGAGTCTGTTCTTCATAGCTATAGTCCACGAAAAAGCCAAAAAAAATTAGGGTTAGTTCATCCTATCTGAACCAATCTGAGCCTTTGCATAATCTTTTCTGTATTTGCTTTGTTGAATTTGCGGTTGCATCGTCGTGTCAAGTTGCTGGTCTTAGCGTCTAGTCTTTTAGAGTTTCGAGTTCTGGTCATATTAGTCACGCCGCCGCCGCACCATCATCATTGTCCCTGCCATCTTCCACCACCGCTTATCCGCCACCGCTCCGAGTCCATGTACCACCACCGATCCATATCCATATACCACCACCGCTCCGAGTCCATATACGACCATCGATCCGTATCCATATACCACCATCACTTCGAGTCCATCTCATATTAGGTTTGCTTTCGAGATCCATCTGTTGCTAGAATCGTGTTTCCTTGTTTGAGTAGGTTTGGTGATGAGGACATCAATACCATTGTTACATCCACAGCCCCTGCTCCTATACATACTGGACCAATTACTAGAGCTCGCGCACGCCAATTAAATTACCAGGTACTTTCGTTTCTTGGTAATGATTCTAATGTTCATGAGAATATGATACTGCCTAAATTGGATACATTTGTTTTGCTTACAAGTGAAGGGCCTAGCTTGGAGAAGGATGAACATTGGAGCAAGAACACGCATGGAGTTGATGGCATGCGCAAGGGGATCAAGAACGGAGTTACAAGTGATGATTTCAGGACTTTGAAGCCACCATAAGGAGTGAATGAAGCCTTGGACGAAATATACAAGATGCCACTTCATAATATTCGTCCATAGGCTATTCTAGGTGTTGCGTCACCTTATTTTTGGGCCAGGCCCATGTAATTTCGAAATACTTAAGTATAGGCTATTTTTAGAGTCCGTATGTGTGGGGAAACAAGAGTTAGGGTTGGTTTCGGACCCCACCATCAGGGGCCACGAAATTCCCTCCTCTCCCTCCATATATACAGCCCTTAGGGCGTCGTTTAGACTTTGGGTTTTGTTTAGATCAAAAGTTCGCCATAGCAGCAACTTCGCGTACTTCGTTTGTGTTCAACGACCAGACCAAGGCGTCACAGAACCCCACCTTCATTAATAAAGCTTTCCTCTTTTATTCGCAATATCCAGATTGCAATCTTAGTTTCTTGCTTGTTCTTCGTTTGCCTGCAGGAAACAGACCCTCGTGGTCAGGTTGATCGTGCTCCGGCGTGGTCAATAACCTCTCGGAGTTGGTTTAGCGATTGCTAAGGCGCGACGTCATCGCACGTTCGTAGTCGGATCGTCAAAGTCGACTTCATCCTAAACGATAGCCACCATCTCATCGAAAGACGGGACACCTTTGCCTCTATCAAGTGGTATCAGATTTTCAGGTTGCTCGGTGAGATTTTACAGTTTTTCATAGTTTAGATCGAGTCTGTTTTTCATACCTACAGTCCACGAAAAAGCCAAAAAAAAATTAGGGTTAGTTCATCCTATCCGAACCAATCTGAGCCTTTGCATAATCTTTTCTGTATTTGCTTTGTTGAATTTGCGGTTGCATCGTCGTGTCAAGTTGCTAGTCTTAGCGTCTAGTCCTTTAGAGTTTCGAGTTCTGTTCACAGGTTGTCACGTCGCCGCTGCCATATATCACCACCGCATCATCATCATCACCGCTGCCATATACCACCATCGTCATCACCGCTGCCATATACCACCATCGTCATCGCCGCTACCATATACCACATATCCACCGCCATCACGCTAATCCGAGTCCACCTCCATCACAGATTCACCACCAGTCTGTGTTCCATCGCCCTGCAAATATCCGCCACCAGTCCGAGTTTCCACCAGATTCATCTCCGCCACGAGTCCTAGTCCGAGTCCAGTAATTGTTGCTTTGTTCTTGATTTCCAGATCACGCGATACTCCGAGTCGTGACAAAGAAGGACTCCCCAACTTTCGTGCTACCCGCAGAAGAAAAATAGTTCCAAACTCAAAAAAAAAACTAAGTCTGGAAAATTCTGGCTAGGCAGCTTTTAGGACATTTGTAGACTTTTTCGAAAAAAAATTGTTGCGGAGCAAAAAAAAAAGAGGAAAAAAAGTGCAAAAAAAAAGTGAAAAAAAAGAATTTTTTTTCAGAGTGTGCTCCTCCCTTGTTTACGTGCAGCGCCGTGATTTTGTTAGTGTTCCAGGCTCGCGTCTCTAGTACGATCTAGCCTAGGACCAGCACAGTACCGTCGTTGAGCGTTTATTCAACTTTGCATCTCTGAATTGATTATTGCTGACCCTTTTTGCTACCATACTATAAGCCTTCCCAGCTCCACATACATCTACGTCGTGCGTTTTGACTCTCCCTGGTAATCGCTCTATCCAAGCTTTTGAGAGTTTTGACTACAACGGTTGCCGATCACCGCCTGCTGCTGGGTAAGAACTGGTAAGAATTTGAGTTTTGCTTGACGGATTTGTGACTCCCACCACCACCTCTTATTAGTAGTCTGTAGGATCATATTCTTGTGTGTTTCTATTGCTGCTAACCATGGCAGGATCACAAGCCGACGAGACTGACTGGGAGAACATGACAAACAAAGCGTTACATGATAAGTTTCAACAAATGATGAGTGGACAGGTGGAAGATGTGCTCAATAGATTTGAAGAGGCCATGGAGAAGATAGATGGCATTGAGAAGGCGTTCGAAACAAAGCTTGATAACAAGTTCAATGAGTTGCTCGCGCGTCTACCACCACCACCACCGGCTGCACCTAACGCACCTCTACAACAACAACAACGACTACCTCCACATCGCGAAACAACCCTCCGCCGAGCGACCCGTGTTCCTCTTGCGCTTGGCCAACCTGTTGGTGCTACTGTTGATACTTCTGTGGCTCCTGCTGCTGATGCAGAGGAGGATGATTATGTGGGAGATTACGAGGATGAGGTTGATCAACATCAGAACTACGTGCAACCACCAGCACCACAACCACCAGGTCGTCCACATGCAAATAATGGTAATGTTAGGGCTCCCCCTCAGGTACGAGATCATGACCATCTCCCTAAACTGAAATTGAATATTCCACCATTTGAGGGTAGATATGTTCCTGATATATATCTTACTTGGGAGTTAGAAACTGAACAACGATTTACATGTTTACAATATCCTGAGGAGAGACGTGTTCCTGCTGCTGTTTGTGCTTTCACTAGCTTTGCATGTGTTTGGTGGTCTGAATATTGTAGATTATATCCTGTTCCAGCTACTTGGGCTGCTTTGTAAACTGCTATGCGTACTCGTTGGGTTCCACCATATTATCAACGTGAATTACTTCAAAAATTGCAGCGCTTAAGACAAGGAAAAAATTCTGTAGAAGAATATTATCAGGAATTACAAACTGGCTTGATTAGATGTGGTATTGTTGAGGCGAATGAAGCTATGCTTGCACGTTTTCTGGGTGGATTAAATAGAGAGATTCAGACCATTCTAGACTATAAGGATTATAATAATATCACTCGTTTATTCCATCTTGCTTGTAAAGCTGAACGTGAAGTGCAGGATCGACAGGCATTGGCGTGGACTAACTTTTCTGCAGGTCGACCTTCATCATGGACACCACGTGCATCATATACTTCCACACGTTCTGATACACCGGCACCTCCGTCAGCTGCCACCTCCAACCATGATACAAGAAAGCAGGCACAACCACCACTATCTGCCAAGAGCACACCTGCCGGGCCTGCACAGAGCTCTGCTTCTTCCATGGCGTCTACAGGGCACACAAGTGATATTATTTGTCGTCGTTGTAAGGGAAGAGGACATTTTGCGCGCGAATGCACATCTCAGCGTGTGATGATTGCTACTGAGGATGGTGGGTATGAGTCCGCTAGTGACTATGATGAGGAGACTTTGGCTCTTCTTACACATGAAGAACACGATGGAGATGATTCTGATCATGAGACGCAATACATGGCTGCTGAAGATGCTGACAGGTATGAATGTTTAGTTGCTCAACATGTTCTGAGTGTGCAGGTCACGCAAGCTGAGCAAAATCAGAGGCATAATTTGTTCCATACAAAGGGAGTTGTGAAGGAACGTTCTGTTCGTGTCATCATAGATGGAGGGAGCTGCAACAACTTGGCTAGCATGGAGATGGTGGAGAAGCTATCTCTCACCACAAGACCACATCCACATCCTTACTACATCCAATGGTTCAACAACAGCGGCAAGGTTAAGGTAACACGTACTGTTCGTGTGCATTTTAGTATCTCTACATATGCTGATTATGTTGATTGTGATGTGGTACCTATGCAAGCATGTTCCTTATTACTTGGTAGACCATGGCAATTTGATAAAAATTCTGTACACCATGGTAGAAACAATCAGTATACTCTTGTTCATAAGGACAAAAATATTACTTTGCTTCCTATGACTCCTGATTCCATTTTGAAAGATGATATTAATCGAGCTAATAAAGCAAAACAGAGCAAAATAAGAGTGAAAATCAGATTGTGGCAAAAGAATTTGAGCAACAAATGAAGCCTAATAATAAACCATCTAGTGTTGCTTCGGAAATTAAATTGAAAAAGTGCATGTTTATTTGCCACCAAATCTGATATTGATGATCTAGATGTTAGCAAATCTGTTTGCTATGCTTTTGTGTGCAAAGAGGTATTATTTTCATTCGAGGACGTGCCTTCCTCTTTGCCTCCTGCTGTTACTAACATTTTGCAGGAGTTCGCTGACGTCTTTCCACAAGACGTGCCACCGGGATTACCACCTATTCGAGGGATTGAGCATCAGATTGACTTAATTCCCGGTGCATCATTACCCAACCGCGCACCATACCTTACCAATCCAGAGGAGACGAAGGAGATTATGCGTCAAGTACAAGAGCTACTCGACAAAGGTTATATACGCGAATCTCTTAGTCCTTGTGCTGTTCCTATTATTCTAGTGCCGAAAAAGGATGGTACCTCGCGTATGTGTGTTGACTGTAGAGGCATTAATAATATTACTATTCGTTATCGTCATCCCATTCCGAGGCTAGATGATATGCTTGATGAATTGAGTGGCTCTACAATATTCTCCAAAGTTGATTTGCGTAGTGGATACCATCAAATTCGTATGAAATTGGGAGATGAATGGAAAACAGCTTTTAAAACTAAGTTTGGTTTATATGAGTGGTTAGTCATGCCTTTTGGGTTAACTAATGCACCTAGTACTTTCATGAGTCTAATGAACGAAGTTTTACGTGCTTTCATTGGACGATTTGTGGTAGTCTATTTTGATGATATACTGATTTATAGCAAATCTTTGGAAGAACATTTGGAACATTTACGTGCTGTTTTTAATGCTCTACGTGATGCACGTTTGTTTGGTAACCTTGGGAAGTGCACCTTTTGCATCGACCGAGTATCTTTTCTTGGCTATGTTGTTACTCCACAGGGAATTGAAGTTGATAAAGCCAAGATTGAAGCTATTGAGAGTTGGCCGCAGCCCAAAACGGTCACACAAGTGAGGAGTTTTCTTGGCCTTGCTGGTTTCTATAGGCGTTTTGTGAGAGATTTCAGCACCATTGCTGCACCTCTCAACGAGCTTACAAAGAAGGATGTGCCTTTTGTTTGGGGTACCGCACAGGAAGAAGCCTTCACGGTATTGAAAGATAAGTTGACACATGCTCCTTTACTTCAACTTCCTGATTTTAATAAGACTTTTGAGTTTGAATGTGATGCTAGTGGAATTGGATTAGGAGGTGTGTTATTACAAGATGGCAAACCTGTTGCATACTTTTCTGAAAAATTGAGTGGGCCTAGTCTGAACTATTCTACTTATGATAAAGAATTATATGCTCTTGTTCGGACTTTAGAAACATGGCAACATTATTTATGGCCCAAAGAATTTGTTATACATTCTGATCATGAATCTTTGAAACACATTAAAAGTCAAGCTAAACTGAACCGTAGACATGCTAAATGGGTTGAATTCATTGAGACTTTCCCTTATGTCATTAAACACAAGAAGGGTAAAGAAAATGTCATTGCTGATGCATTGTCTCGTCGTTATACTATGCTTTCACAACTTGACTTTAAAATATTTGGTTTGGAGACCATCAAAGATCAATATGTGCATGATGCTGAATTTAAAGATGTGTTGCAGAATTGTAAAGAAGGAAGAACATGGAACAAGTTCGTCGTTAACGATGGATTTGTGTTTCGTGCTAACAAGCTATGCATTCCAGCTAGCTCCGTTCGTCTTTTGTTGTTGCAGGAGGCGCATGGAGGAGGACTCATGGGACACTTTGGCGTGAAGAAGACGGAGGATATACTTGCTACACATTTCTTTTGGCCAAAGATGAGACGGGATGTTGAGCGTTTTGTTGCTCGCTGCACTACATGTCAAAAAGCTAAGTCACGACTCAATCCTCATGGTTTATATGTGCCTTTGCCTGTACCTAGTGTTCCTTGGGAGGATATATCTATGGACTTTGTTTTAGGTTTACCTCGAACAAAGAAGGGGAGGGATAGCATATTTGTTGTCGTGGATAGATTCTCGAAAATGGCACACTTTATACCATGTCATAAAAGCGATGATGCTGTTAATGTTGCTGATTTGTTCTTTCGTGAAATTATTCGCTTGCATGGTGTGCCAAATACTATTGTTTCAGATCGTGATACTAAATTTCTTAGCCACTTTTGGAGATGTTTATGGGCTAAGTTGGGGACTAAACTGCTTTTTAGTACTACTTGTCACTCCCAAACTGATGGACAAACTGAAGTAGTCAATAGAACATTGTCTACTATGCTTAGGGTTGTTTTGAAGAATAATAAGAAAATGTGGGAAGAATGCTTGCCTCATATTGAATTTGCTTATAATCGTTCATTGCATTCTACTACTAAGATGTGCCCTTTTGAAATTGTGTATGGTTTCCTACCTCGTGCACCTATTGATTTGTTGCCTCTTCCATCTTCGGAGAAGGTTAATTTTGATGCTAAAGAACGTGCTGAATTGATTTTAAAAATGCATGAGTTAACTAAGGAAAACATTGAGCATATGAATGCTAAATATAAACTTGCTGGAGATAAGGGTAGAAAAGATGTTGTCTTTGCACCTGGTGATCTTGTTTGGTTACATTTGCGTAAGGATAGGTTTCCTAATTTGCGCAAATCAAAGCTAATGCCACGTGCTGATGGTCCATTTAAGGTGTTAGAGAAAATAAATGATAATGCATATAAACTTGAGCTGCCTGCAGATTTTGGGGTTAGTCCCACTTTTAACATTGCAGATTTGAAGCCTTATTTGGGTGAGGAAGATGAGCTTCCGTCGAGGACGACTTCATTTCAAGAAGGGAGGATGATGAGGACATCAATACCATTGTTACATCCA
Organism: Aegilops umbellulata; assembly: GCA_032464435.1. Lineage (NCBI taxonomy): Eukaryota > Viridiplantae > Streptophyta > Magnoliopsida > Poales > Poaceae > Aegilops > Aegilops umbellulata. The sequence goes on along the minus strand of CP136058.1, from coordinate 197,503,207 downwards.
CAACCCCTGCTGCTATACATACTGGACCAATTACTAGAGCTCGTGCACGCCAATTAAATTACCAGGTACTTTCGTTTCTTGGTAATGATTCTAATGTTCATGAGAATATGATACTGCCTAAATTGGATACATTTGTTTTGCTTACAAGTGAAGGGCCTAGCTTGGAGAAGGATGAATATTGGAGCAAGAACACGCATGGAGTTGATGGCATGCGCAAGGGGATCAAGAACGGAGTTACAAGTGATGATTTCAGGACTTTGAAGCCACCATAAGGAGTGAATGAAGCCTTGGACGAAATATACAAGATGCCACTTCATATTATTCGTCCATAGGCTATTCTAGGTGCTGCGTCACCTTATTTTTGGGCCAGGCCCATGTAATTTCGAAATACTTAAGTATAGGCTATTTTTAGAGTCCGTATGTGTGGGGAAACAAGAGTTAGGGTTGGTTTCGGACCCCACCATCAGGGGCCACGAAATTCCCTCCTCTCCCTCCATATATACAGCCCTTAGGGCGTCGTTTAGACTTTGGGTTTTGTTTAGATCAAAAGTTCGCCATAGCAGCAACTTCGCGTACTTCGTTTGTGTTCAACGACCAGACCAAGGCGTCACAGAACCCCACCTTCATTAATAAAGCTTTCCTCTTTTATTCGCAATATCCAGATTGCAATCTTAGTTTCTTGCTTGTTCTTCGTTTGCCTGCAGGAAACAGACCCTCGTGGTCAGGTTGATCGTGCTCCGGCGTGGTCAATAACCTCTCGGAGTTGGTTTAGCGATTGCTAAGGCGCGACGTCATCGCACGTTCGTAGTCGGATCGTCAAAGTCGACTTCATCCTAAACGATAGCCACCATCTCATCGAAAGACGGGACACCTTTGCCTCTATCATTTGGTATTCCATCAATCTTTTGCCGTCCGTAGTCCGGAAACCACCCTCCGTTTAGGCCCAAAATTTTCCAAAAACGCACTTGACAAAAAAAATTCTGGCTATCCTATTTTTAGGTGTTTCTTAGCCTTTTGAGACAGTCGCCGTTATTGAAAGTTTTTTTTGAGCCGTTTCCAGTTTTTGGGTCCGGGCAGTCAGGAAAAAAAATTCGCAAAAAATTCGTGTCTATCGTGTCAGTTTGACCTGGGAAGAGTTTTGAGACACTCGCCATTATAGTGATTTTTTCGCAAAAAAAAGAGGAGCGCAAAAAAAAGAGCACAAAAAAAAACAGGGCGAATTTTTCCAGAGTGTGCTTTTCCCTTGTTTACGTGCAGCGCCGTGATTTTGTTAGTGTTCTAGGCTCGCGTCTCTAGCGCGGTCTAGCCTAGGACCAGCACAGTACCGTCGTTGAGCGTTTATTCAACTTTGCATCTCTGAATTGATTATTGCTGACCCTTTTTGCTACCATACTATAAGCCTTCCCAGCTCCACATACATCTACATCGTGCGTTTGACTCTCCCTGGTAATCGCTCTATCCAAGCTTTGAGAGTTTTGACTACATCGGTTGCCGATCACCGCTTGCTGCTGGGTAAGAACTGGTAAGAATTTGAGATTTGCTTGACGGATTTGTGACGCCCACCACCACCTCTTGTTAGTAGTCTGTAGGATCATATTCTTGTGTGTTTCTATTGCTGCTAACCATGCCAGGATCACAAGCCGACGAGACTGACTGGGAGAACTTGACGAACAAGGAGCTTCATGATAAGTTTCAGCAAATGATGAGTGGACAGGTGCAAGATGTGCTAAACAGATTTGAAGAGGCCATGGAGAAGATAGATGGCATTGAGACGGCGTTCGAAACAAAGATCGATAACAAGTTCAATGAATTGCTCGCGCGTCTACCACCACCACCACCGGCTGCACCTAACGCACCTCTACAACAGCAACAAAGACTACCTCCACATCGCGAAACAGCCCTCCGCCGAGCGACCCGTGTCCCTCTTCAGCCTGGCCAAGTTGCTGGTGCTGCTGTTGATACTTCTATGGCTCCTGCTGCTGATGCAGAGGAGGATGATTATGTGGGAGATTATGAGGATGAGGTTGATCAACATCAGAACTACGTGCAACCACCAGCACCACAACCACCAGGTCGTCCACATGCAAATAATGGCAATGTTAGGGCTCCCCCTCAGGTACGAGATCATGGCCATCTCCCTAAACTGAAATTGAATATTCCACCATTTGAGGGTAGATATGTTCCTGATATATATCTTACTTGGGAGTTAGAAACTGAACAACGATTTACATGTTTACAATATCCTGAGGAGAGACGTGTTCCTGCTGCTGTTTGTGCTTTCACTAGCTTTGCATGTGTTTGGTGGTCTGAATATTGTAGATTATACCCTGTTCCAGCTACTTGGGCTGCTTTGAAAACTGCTATGCGTACTCGTTGGGTTCCACCATATTATCAACGTGAATTACTTCAAAAATTGCAGCGCTTAAGACAAGGAAAAAATTCTGTAGAAGAATATTATCAGGAATTACAAACTGGCTTGATTAGATGTGGTATTGTTGAGGAGAATGAAGCTATGCTTGCACGTTTTCTGGGTGGATTAAATAGAGAGATTCAGACCATTCTAGACTATAAGGATTATAATAATATCACTCGTTTATTCCATCTTGCTTGTAAAGCTGAACGTGAAGTGCAGGATCGACAGGCATTGGCGCGGACTAACTTTTCTGCAGGTCGACCTTCATCATGGACACCACGTGCATCATCTACTTCCACACGTTCTGCTACACCGGCACCTCCGTCAGCTGCCACCTCCAACCGTGATACAAGAAAGCAGGCACAACCACCACTATCTGCCAAGAGCACACCTGCCGGGCCTGCACAGAGCTCTGCTTCTTCCATGGCGTCTACAGGGCACACAAGTGATATTATTTGTCGTCGTTGTAAGGGAAGAGGACATTTTGCGCGCGAATGCACATCTCAGCGTGTGATGATTGCCACTGAGGATGGTGGGTATGAGTCCGCTAGTGACTATGATGAGGAGACTTTGGCTCTTCTTACACATGAAGAACACGGTGGCGATGTTTCTGATCATGAGACGCAATACATGGCTGCTGAAGATGCTGACAGGTATGAATGTTTAGTTGCTCAACGTGTTTTGAGTGTGCAGGTCACGCAAGCTGAGCAAAATCAGAGGCATAATTTGTTCCATACAAAGGGAGTTGTGAAGGAACGTTCTGTTCGCGTCATCATAGATGGAGGGAGCTGCAACAACTTGGCTAGCATGGAGATGGTGGAGAAGCTATCCCTCACCACAAGACCACATCCACATCCTTACTACATCCAATGGTTCAACAACAGCGGTAAGGTTAAGGTAACACGTACTGTTCGTGTGCATTTTAGTATCTCTACATATGCTGATTATGTTGATTGTGATGTGGTACCCATGCAAGCATGTTCCTTATTACTTGGTAGACCATGGCAATTTGATAAAAATTCTGTACACCATGGTAGAAACAATCAGTATACTCTCGTTCATAAGGACAAAAATATTACTTTGCTTCCTATGACTCCTGATTCCATTTTGAAAGATGATATTAATCGAGCTAATAAAGCAAAACAGGAGCAAAATAAGAGTGAAAATCAGATTGTGGCAAAAGAATTTCAGCAACAAATGAAGCCTAATAATAAACCATCTAGTGTTGCTTCTGAAATTAAATTGAAAAGTGCATGTTTATTTGCCACCAAATCTGATATTGATGATCTAGATGTTAGCAAATCTGTTTGCTATGCTTTTGTGTGCAAAGAGGTATTATTTTCATTTGAGGACGTGCCTTCCTCTTTGCCTCCTGCTGTTACTAACATTTTGCAGGAGTTCGCTGACGTCTTTCCACAAGACGTGCCACCGGGATTACCACCTATTCGAGGGATTGAGCATCAGATTGACTTAATTCCCGGTGCATCATTACCCAACCGCGCACCATACCGTACCAATCCAGAGGAGACGAAGGAGATTATGCGTCAAGTACAAGAGCTACTCGACAAAGGTTATATACGCGAATCCCTTAGTCCTTGTGCTGTTCCTATTATTCTAGTGCCGAAAAAGGATGGTACCTCGCGTATGTGTGTTGATTGTAGAGGCATTAATAATATTACTATTCGTTATCGTCATCCTATTCCTAGGCTAGATGATATGCTTGATGAATTGAGTGGCTCTACAATATTCTCCAAAGTTGATTTGCGTAGTGGATACCATCAAATTCGTATGAAATTGGGAGATGAATGGAAAACAGCTTTTAAAACTAAGTTTGGTTTATATGAGTGGTTAGTCATGCCTTTTGGGTTAACTAATGCACCTAGTACTTTCATGCGACTAATGAACGAAGTTTTACGTGCTTTCATTGGACGATTTGTGGTAGTCTATTTTGATGATATACTGATTTGTAGCAAATCTTTGGAAGAACATTTGGAACATTTACGTGCTGTTTTTAATGCTCTACGTGATGCACGTTTGTTCGGTAACCTTGGGAAGTGCACCTTTTGCACCGACCGCGTATCTTTTCTTGGCTATGTTGTTACTCCACAGGGAATTGAAGTTGATAAAGCCAAGATTGAAGCTATTGAGAGTTGGCCGCAGCCCAAAACGGTCACACAAGTGAGGAGTTTTCTTGGCCTTGCTGGTTTCTATAGGCGTTTTGTGAGAGATTTCAGCACCATTGCTGCACCTCTCAACGAGCTTACAAAGAAGGATGTGCCTTTTGTTTGGGGTACCGCACAGGAAGAAGCCTTCACAGTATTGAAAGATAAGTTGACACATGCTCCTTTACTTCAACTTCCTGATTTTAATAAGACTTTTGAGCTTGAATGTGATGCTAGTGGAATTGGATTAGGAGGTGTGTTATTACAAGATGGCAAACCTGTTGCATACTTTTCTGAAAAATTGAGTGGGCCTAGTCTGAACTATTCTACTTATGATAAAGAATTATATGCTCTTGTTCGGACTTTAGAAACATGGCAACATTATTTATGGCCCAAAGAATTTGTTATACATTCTGATCATGAATCTTTGAAACACATTAAAAGTCAAGCTAAACTGAACCGTAGACATGCTAAATGGGTTGAATTCATTGAGACTTTCCCTTATGTCATTAAACACAAGAAGGGTAAAGAAAATGTTATTGCTGATGCATTGTCTCGTCGTTATACTATGCTTTCACAACTTGACTTTAAAATATTTGGTTTGGAGACCATCAAAGATCAATATGTGCATGATGCTGAATTTAAAGATGTGTTGCAGAATTGTAAAGAAGGAAGAACATGGAACAAGTTCGTCGTTAACGATGGATTTGTGTTTCGTGCTAACAAGCTATGCATTCCAGCTAGCTCCGTTCGTCTTTTGTTGTTGCAGGAGGCGCATGGAGGAGGACTAATGGGACACTTTGGCGTGAAGAAGACAGAGGATATACTTGCTACACATTTCTTTTGGCCAAAGATGAGACGGGATGTTGAGCGTTTTGTTGCTCGCTGCACTACATGTCAAAAAGCTAAGTCACGACTCAATCCTCATGGTTTATATATGCCTTTGCCTGTACCTAGTGTTCCTTGGGAGGATATATCTATGGACTTTGTTTTAGGTTTACCTCGAACAAAGAAGGGGAGGGATAGCATATTTGTTGTCGTGGATAGATTCTCGAAAATGGCACACTTTATACCATGTCATAAAAGCGATGATGCTGTTAATGTTGCTGATTTGTTCTTTCGTGAAATTATTCGCTTGCATGGTGTGCCAAATACTATTGTTTCAGATCGTGATACTAAATTTCTTAGCCACTTTTGGAGATGTTTATGGGCTAAGTTGGGGACTAAACTGCTTTTTAGTACTACTTGTCACCCCCAAACTGATGGACAAACTGAAGTAGTCAATAGAACATTGTCTACTATGCTTAGGGCTGTTTTGAAGAATAATAAGAAAATGTGGGAAGAATGCTTGCCTCATATTGAATTTGCTTATAATCGTTCATTGCATTCTACTACTAAGATGTGCCCTTTTGAAATTGTGTATGGTTTCCTACCTCGTGCACCTATTGATTTGTTGCCTCTTCCATCTTCGGAGAAGGTTAATTTTGATGCTAAAGAACGTGCTGAATTGATTTTAAAAATGCATGAGTTAACTAAGGAAAACATTGAGCGTATGAATGCTAAATATAAACTTGCTGGAGATAAGGGTAGAAAACATGTTGTCTTTGCACCTGGTGATCTTGTTTGGTTACATTTGCGTAAGGATAGGTTTCCTAATTTGCGCAAATCAAAGCTAATGCCACGTGCTGATGGTCCATTTAAGGTGTTAGAGAAAATAAATGATAATGCATATAAACTTGAGCTGCCTGCAGATTTTGGGGTTAGTCCCACTTTTAACATTGCAGATTTGAAGCCTTATTTGGGTGAGGAAGATGAGCTTCCGTCGAGGACGACTTCATTTCAAGAAGGGGAGGATGATGAGGACATCAATACCATTGTTACATCCACAGCCCCTGCTGCTATACATACTGGACCAATTACTAGAGCTCGCGCACGCCAATTAAATTACCAGGTACTTTCGTTTCTTGGTAATGATTCTAATGTTCATGAGAATATGATACTGCCTAAATTGGATACATTTGTTTTGCTTACAAGTGAAGGGCCTAGCTTGGAGAAGGATGAACATTGGAGCAAGAACACGCATGGAGTTGATGGCATGCGCAAGGGGATCAAGAACGGAGTTACAAGTGATGATTTCAGGACTTTAAAGCCACCATAAGGAGTGAATGAAGCCTTGGACGAAATATACAAGATGCCACTTCATAATATTCGTCCATAGGCTATTCTAGGTGCTGCGTCACCTTATTTTTGGGCCAGGCCCATGTAATTTCGAAATACTTAAGTATAGGCTATTTTTAGAGTCCGTATGTGTGGGGAAACAAGAGTTAGGGTTGGTTTCGGACCCCACCATCAGGGGCCACGAAATTCCCTCCTCTTCCTCCATATATACAGCCCTTAGGGCGTCGTTTAGACTTTGGGTTTTGTTTAGATCAAAAGTTCGCCATAGCTGCAACTTCGCGTACTTCGTTTGTGTTCAACGACCAGACCAAGGCGTCACAGAACCCCACCTTCGTTAATAAAGCTTTCCTCTTTTATTCGCAATATCCAGATTGCAATCTTAGTTTCTTGCTTGTTCTTCGTTTGCTCGCAGGAAACAGGCCCTCGTGGTCAGGTTGATCGTGCTCCGGCGTGGTCAATAACCCTCGGAAGTTGGTTTAGCGATTGCTAAGGCGCGACGTCTCGCACGTTCGTAGTCGGATCGTCAAGGTCGACTCCCACAGAAACGATAGCGACCATCTCATCGAAACATCGGGACACCTTTGCCTCTATCAGGTAGTCTATTTTGATGATATACTGATTTATAGCAAATCTTTGGAAGAACATTTGGAACATTTACGTGCTGTTTTTAATGCTCTACGTGATGCACGTTTGTTTGGTAACCTTGGGAAGTGCACCTTTTGCACCGACCGAGTGTCTTTTCTTGGCTATGTTGTTACTCCACAGGGAATTGAAGTTGATAAAGCCAAGATTGAAGCTATTGAGAGTTGGCCGCAGCCCAAAACGGTCACACAAGTGAGGAGTTTTCTTGGACTCGCTGGTTTCTATAGGCGTTTTGTGAGAGACTTTAGCACCATTGCTGCACCTCTCAATGAGCTTACAAAGAAGGATGTGCCTTTTGTTTGGGGTACCGCACAGGAAGAAGCCTTCACGATATTGAAAGATAAGTTGACACATGCTCCTTTACTCCAACTTCCTGATTTTAATAAGACTTTTGAGCTTGAATGTGATGCTAGTGGAATTGGATTAGGAGGTGTGTTATTACAAGATGGCAAACCTGTTGCATACTTTTCTAAAAAATTGAGTGGGCCTAGTCTGAACTATTCTACTTATGATAAGGAATTATATGCTCTTGTTCGGACTTTAGAGACAAGGCAACATTATTTATGGCCCAAAGAATTTGTTATACATTCTGATCATGAATCTTTGAAACATATTAAAAGTCAAGCTAAACTGAATCGTAGACATGCTAAATGGGTTGAATTCATTGAGACTTTCCCTTATGTCATCAAACACAATAAGGGTAAAGAAAATGTTATTGCTGATGCTTTGTCTCGTCGCTATACTATGCTTTCACAACTTGACTTCAAAATATTTGGTTTGGAGACCATCAAAGATCAATATGTGCATGATGCTGATTTTAAAGAAGTAATGCAGAATTGTAAAGAAGGAAGAACATGGGACAAGTTCGTTGTTAATGATGGTTTTGTGTTCCGCGCTAACAAGCTATGCATTCCTGCTAGCTCTGTTCGTCTTTTGTTGTTGCAGGAGGCGCATGGAGGAGGATTAATGGGACACTTTGGCGTGAAGAAGACGGAGGACGTACTTGCTACACATTTCTTTTGGCCAAAGATGAGACGGGATGTTGAGCATTTTGTTGCTCGCTGCACTACGTGTCAAAAAGCTAAGTCACGACTCAATCCTCATGGTTTATATATGCCTTTGCCTGTGCCTAGTGTTCCTTGGGAGGATATATCTATGGACTTTGTTTTAGGTTTACCTCGAACAAAGAAGGGGAGGGATAGCATATTTGTTGTCGTTGATAGATTCTAAAAAATGGCACACTTTATACCATGTCATAAAAGCGATGATGCTGTTAATGTTGCTGATTTGTTCTTTCGTGAAATTATTCGCTTGCATGGTGTGCCAAATACTATTATTTCAGACCGTGATACTAAATTTCTTATCCACTTTCGGAGATGTTTATGGGCTAAGTTGGGGACTAAACTGCTTTTTAGTACTACTTGTCACGCCCAAACTGATGGACAAACTGAAGTAGTCAATAGAACATTGTCTACTATGCTTAGGGCTGTTTTGAAGAATAATAAGAAAATGTGGGAAGAATGCTTGCCTCATATTGAATTTGCTTATAATCGTTCGTTGCATTCTACTACTAAGATGTGCCCTTTTCAAATTGTGTATGGTTTCCTACCTCGTGCACCCATTGATTTGTTACCTCTTCCATCTTCGGAGAAGGTTAATTTTGATGCTAAAGAACGTGCTGAATTGATTTTAAAAATGCATGAGTTAACTAAGGAAAACATTGAGCGTATGAATGCTAAATATAAACTTGCTGGAGATAAGGGTAGAAAACATGTTGTGTTTGCACCTGGAGATCTTGTTTGGTTACATTTGCGTAAGGATAGGTTGATAGAGGCGAGGGTGTCCCGATCTTTTGATGAGATGATAACTATCGATTTGGTGGAGACGACTTTGACGATCCGACTACAAACGTGCACGACGTTGCGCCTTAGCAATCGCTAAACCAACTTCAAGAGGTTATTGACCACGCCGGAGTACGATCAACCTGACCATGAAGGTCTATTCCTGCACGCAATCGAAGAACAAGCAAGAATATGATAAAGCGATCTGAATATTGCGAATATATATGAAGTATTGATGAAGGTGGGGATCCGGAAGCGGTCTTGGTCTGGTCGTTGGACACAAACGAAGTACACGAAGTTGCAATGGCTAACTTTTAACTAAACAAATCCCAAGGAAAAAGCTACTAGATGGATCTACTTATATAGGAGCAAGGGGTGGCGGCCAAGGAGGTGGGAGGACGTCCCAAGGCAGCCTAGAACTAACCCTAGGTCGTACAAGGCCAATGGGCCCAAGTGGAGGTGACGTAACCCCTTTGGACTTGTAGTTTGACTCGGATTCTGCTGCAGCGTCAGATTGTTTCGTCCATAACTCAACGCTCCGGACGAATTTAAAGGTGATTCCAATTGGAGTGGAAAGAGGACGAAATCTACTTTCCAACAAAAAAGGAAACACCCAATTCGGAGTCCGTATGAAAAAGTTATTGCCGTTTTGAGTCAGGTATGTCTGTGCAGTCCGAATCTGAATCCAGAACGTGAGAGACTTGGACTCTATCTTCTCTTGGCCCAAAAGTGACGTGAAAGAACTTTTTGAACAGCAAGTAAACATCTCTTTCTCCCTTATCTGCATATGTGTGTTGTACAAAGGTCCCATACACCTGCAATTAGACAAAACACAAAAGTGTGTGAAGTATTTTTGTTCTGGATAACAAAAATAGATTATTGAATAGTTTGCACTAGAAATCACCTGACAAATATGCATGTATGCAATATTTTTGGTCGTATCCAAGGTAGTCATGTCCTCATCATCCTTCCCTTCTTGAAAACAAAGCCGTCCTCGGCGTTGCTTAATCTGAAATATGGCTAACAAAAAAGACAATGTGTACATGTTGTATATGTATATGTCATCCATTTTTACTTTCCTTAGTTTTTGCACATATGGCACATGTATACATGAGTAACCTTCATAATTCATAAAATCTAAAGCCAAAATATTATCACAAGAAGTAGAAGGCATGAAAATATTGCAACTCAGTTTGCACATATAAGCGAAGCTCTTATTCATTTTAAAAGGTTGACAATGTTCATCATTAAACCATCCCAACATTGGTGAATAAACCTTACTTGCGTCAAATTTACATGCTACAACATGCTTAAATAAGCAAACATGCAATAAGTCATTGGACACAGAATCATCACCAAGATTAGAGGTCATATCAAAATGATTAAATATTGGTTCTTTTGCATCAACAGTTAATTCAATGGGTGCACTCAAAATTGTTGGTATTTCAGTTGTTTGATCACATGGCAAAGTCAAATTGTCAACATAGTCCTGTAAAATAGGTAGTGTGATCAAAGTAGTGGGTAGCTCATCAGATGGTGCATTCAAATTAACAAGGCATTCATCATTCTCATGTAGAGATGGAAGATCATTACCTTTCTCATTACCTCTTATGATCAACTCAGATGGTGTAGCCACTCTCGGGGGCGATGTGTCACATGTTGGAGGTGATGTAGTCCTCACAACAACGGATGTGGATGGCATAGTATGCCTAATAGTTGAAGGAACAATCATATCAACTCTTGGAATATGCACCGTGCGCTTGTTCTCCTCGTGAGCAACACGTCGTTTTATTTCCTCTTCAGCTTTGCAAGCAAGGCGAAACAAATGGTCCATAGGATAACACTCTTCATGAATTAATATCTCTTGAATATCACGGTTTAATCCTCCCCAAAATCTATCCATAAAATCATCTTCACTTTCTTCTAAAGAGGAATGCAACAAGGTAGTTTGTAAATCATCATAATATTTTGTTACAGTGTCACTACCTTGTTTTAAATGTTGCAACTTCTTAATCATGTCACGAGTATAGTAAGCGGGGACGAAAGTATGTCACATGGCAAGTTTGAAATCATCCCAAGTAGTAGGTATATAATCAGGGTGTAACCGACAATATTCAGTCCACCAAACCAAAGCATAACCAGTGAAAGAACCAACTGCAACCTTAATCTTTTTATGTTCATCAAAATTATGGGAAGCAAATATATTTTTTATGTTGAACTCCCATTCAATATATAAAGCAGGTCTAAAACGGCCATTAAATGGTGGTATAGATACATTAACCTGATCATGTGCATTTGGATGTTTGTGCACCTCTCGTGACGGTTGTTGTATTTGCAAAGGTGGTGGCACGTCTCCCGCGATCGACAAAGCCCATGAATTGACTCTAGATCCTGGCATGATTAGTAGAAACAAGAAACAAAATCCAAAATAATGTTCCTATAACTACTAGGATGTGGTGGTAAAACGCTCACAGTAAAGCAAATATCAATGTCTTACAAGTTCTTACCATGCAGCAGGCGGCGATCGGCAACCAGCGGTGTCAAGTAACTCCAAAAGTTGGGTAAAGCGATTGCCAGGTGAACGTATGTATACACGGTGTAGAAATATGTGGAGCTGGGTTGGCTATATATGGTAGCAAAAGATTAGCAATAATCAATTCAAAGATGCAATGTTGAATAAACGCTCAACGACGGTACTGTGCTGGTCCTAGGCTAGACCGGACTAGAGACGCGAGCCTAGAACACTAATGAGGTCACGACGTAGCAAAACTAGCATCAATAAAGGATATGAAGTAGCTCTGGACAGCAAGATATAAGTGAAGATCACAATAGCAGTAAAGATAATAATGTGAAACAACTGCCAAGCAGGATATACAACAACTCTCTCTCCAACTTTCCTCTTGAAAAGTTTGAGCAAATTTTCTGATAAATTTTTTCAAAGAATGCTACTAGATCAAGCTTTCCAATGCAAAAAGAATCACTCAATTCCGAATTGATATGAGGAGTCAAAGAATTTGAAAACTGGCCTGAAAAACTAGAAGAAGCTGTGTCCGCGAACTTCGGAGGGCAAAAAGACCTATTTAGAAGATGATTTTGAGGTGTCAAATATTGAACTAGCTTCTGCAACTATTTAGATGCGGCTCGTCACTAGCTTTAATTTGAGTACTTGTGGAGCCAAAACGGACTTCATATGAGGAAGTTATGCCTGTTTTACTGAACAATGCACAAAACAGATTCCAATCCGAATTCAACTACGAGATTGAGTCTAGATAGATCCGAATTTTGTTTTTTTTTCTTCTCTTTTTTTTTTCTCCTCACACGTTTTTTTTCTCTTTTTCTTTCTCCTTTTTTTTCTCTGACCTTTTCTCTCTCTCTCTCTCTCTCTCTCTCTCTTTTCTCTTTTTTTTCTCACTCGCTATTTCCAAACAAACTAGATAAGATGCAGATTGGATCAAGCGAAGATGTGAACGATCTCAACTATGATTAGACAAAGAACGGTGAGTAGAACGTGGTGGAAATTGATGGATGGGTGGTGGACAACGGAAGGGATAATGATGCAGCGGCGGCGTGACTAATGTGAACAAAACTCGAAACTCTAAACGAACTAGACACTAAGACCAGCAACTCGACACGACGATGCAACCGATAATTCAATAATGAAAACAATGAAAAGAAAATTGCAAAGGCTCAGACTGGCTTGGACAAAAGGATGAATAGATCTAACTTTTTTTGTGGCTTTTTCTTGGACAATAGGTAAGAAAAATAGATCTAATCTAGGAAAACTGGAAATTCTCACCGAGCAACCTGAAAACTGATACCACTTGATAGAGGCGAGGGTGTCCCGATCTTTCGATGAGATGATAACAATCGATTTGATGGAGACGACTTTGACGATCCGACTACAAACATGCACGACGTTGCGCCTTAGCAATCGCTAAACCAACTCCAAGAGGTTATTGACCACGCCGGAGTACGATCAACCTGACCACGAAGGTCTATTCCTGCACGTAATCGAAGAACAAGCAAGAATATGATAAAGCAATCTGAATATTGCGAATATATATGAAGTATTGATGAAGGTGGGGATCCGGAAGCGGTCTTGGTCTGGTCGTTGGACACAAACGAAGTACACGAAGTTGCAATGGCTAACTTTTAACTAAACAAATCCCAAGGAAAAAGCTACTAGATGGATCTACTTATATAGGAGCAAGGGGTGGCGGCCAAGGAGGTGGGAGGACGTCCCAAGGCAGCCTAGAACTAACCCTAGGTCGTACAAGGCAAATGGGCCCAAGTGGAGGTGACGTAACCCCTTTGGACTTGTAGTTTGACTCGGATTCTGCTGCAGCGTCAGATTGTTTCGTCCATAACTCAACGCTCCGGACGAATTTAAAGGTGATTCCAATTGGAGTGGAAAGAGGACGAAATCTACTTTCCAACAAAAAAAGAAACACCCAATTCGGAGTCCGTATGAAAAAGTTATTGCCGTTTTGAGTCAGGTATGTCTGTGCAGTCCGAATCTGAATCCAGAACGTGAGAGACTTGGACTCTATCTTCTCTTGGCCCAAAAGTGACGTGAAAGAACTTTTTGAACAGCAAGTAAACATCTCTTTCTCCCTTATCTGCATATGTGTGTTGTACAAATGTCCCATACACCTGCAATTAGACAAAACACAAAAGTGTGTGAAGTATTTTTGTTCTGGATAACAAAAATAGATTATTGAATAGTTTGCACTAGAAATCACCTGACAAATATGCATGTATGCAATATTTTTGGTCGTATCCAAGGTAGTCATGTCCTCATCATAGGTTTCCTAATTTGCGCAAGTCAAAGCTAATGCCACGTGCTGATGGTCCTTTTAAGGTGTTAGAAAAAATAAATGATAATGCATATAAACTTGAGTTGCCTGCAGATTTTGGGGTTAGTCCCAGTTTTAACATTGCAGATTTGAAGCCTTATTTGGGTGAGGAAGATGAGCTTCCGTCGAGGACGACTTCATTTCAAGAAGGGGAGGATGATGAGGACATCAATACCATTGTTACACCCACAGCCCCTACTATTACATATGATGGACCAATTACTAGAGATCGCGCACGCCAATTAAATTACCAGGTACTTTCGTTTCTTGGTAATGATTCTAATGTTCATGAGAATATGATGCTGCCTAAATTGGATACATTTGTTTTGCTTACAAATGAAGGCCTAGCTTGGAGAAGGATGAACATTGGAGCAAGAACAAGCATGGAGTTGATGGCATGCGCAAGGGGAACAAGAACGGAGTTACAAGTGATGATTTCAGGACACTGAAGCCACCATAAGGAGTGAATGAAGCCTTGGACGAATTATAAAAGATGCCACTTCATAAATTACGTCCAGAGGCTATTCTAGGTGCTGCGTCACCTTATTATTGGGCCAGGCCCATGTAATTTCGAAATACTTAAGTATAGGCTGTTTTTAGAGTCCGTATGTGTGGGGAAACAAGAGTTAGGGTTGGTTTCGGACCCTTCCTCAAGGGCCACGAAATTCCCCCCCTCTTCCTCCATATATACAGCCCTTAGGGCGTCGTTTAGACTTTGGGTTTTGTTTAGATCAAAAGTTCGCCATAGCTGCAACTTCGCGTACTTCGTTTGTGTTCAACGACCAGACCAAGGCGTCACAGAACCGCACCTTCATTAATAAAGCTTTCCTCTTATATTCGCAATATCCAGATTGCAATCTTAGTTTCTTGCTTGTTCTTCGTTTGCTCGCAGGAAACAGGCCCTCGTGGTCAGGTTGATCGTGCTCCGGCGTGGTCAATAACCCTTGGAAGTTGGTTTAGCGATTGCTAAGGCGCGACGTCTCGCACGTTCGTAATCGGATCGTCAAGGTCGACTCCCACAGAAACGATAGCCACCATCTCATCGAAACATCGGGACACCTTTGCCTCTATCAGACATCATAGGATGGCAACACATCATTGGATAATAATATGAAGCATAAAGCACCATGTTCAAGTAGAGGGTACAGCGGGTTGCGGGAGAGTGGACCGCTGTAGATAGAGGGAGGAAGGTGATGGAGATGTTGGTGAAGATGGCGGAAGTGTTGGTGAAGATCGCGGTGATGATGATGGCCCCCGGTGGCACTCCGGCGCCACCGGAAGTGAGGGGGAGAGAGCCCCCCTCCTTCTTCTTCTTCCTTGACCTTCTCCCTAGATGGGAGAAGGGTTTCCCCTCTGGTCCATGGTCTCCATGGTGTGGGAGGGGCGAGAGCCCCTCCAAGATTGGATCTGTCTCTCTGTCTCTCTCTGTTTCCGCGTTCTGTTTTCTGGCCCTTCACCGTTTCTCAAATATCCGGAGATCCGTAACTCTGATTGGGGTGAATTTTTCGCCCAGATCTTTCTCATAAAATTAGCTTTCTCGCGGCAAAAGAAGGGCACCAACCGCCTTACGGGGTGGCCACGAGGGTCAGGGGCACGCCTGACACCCTCGGGAGCGCCCCCTACTCGTGCCCCCCTCGGGCACCGTCTCGCGATGATTCTTCTTCCCAAAAATCATAAATATTCAAAAAAATCTTCGTCCATTTTTATCCTGTTTGCACTCCATTTGATATGGGTTGATAGAGGCGGGGTGTCCCGATCTTTCGATGAGATGATAACTATCGATTTGGTGGAGATGACTTTGATGATCCGACTACAAACATGCATGACGTTGCGCCTTAGCAATCGCTAAACCAACTTCGAGAGGTCATTGACCACGCGGGAGCACGATCAACCTGACCACAAAGGTCTATTCCTGCACGCAATCGAAGAACAAGCAAGAATATGATAAAGCAATCTGAATATTGCGAATATATATGAAGTATTGATAAAGGTGGGGATCCGGAAGCGGTCTTGGTCTGGTCGTTGGACACAAACAAAGTACACGAAGTTGCAATGGCTAACTTTTAACTAAACAAATCCCAAGGAAAAAGCTACTAGGTGGATCTACTTATATAGGAGCAAGGGGTGGCGGCCAAGGAGGTGGGAGGACGTCCCAAGGCAGCCTAAAACCAACCCTAGGTCGTACAAGGCTCATGGGCCCAAGTGGAGGTGATGCAACACCTTTGGACTTGTTGTTTGACTCGGATTCTGCTGCAGCGTCAGATTGTTTCGTCCATATCTCAACGCTCCGGATGAATTTAAAGGTGATTCCAATTGTTTTGGAAAGAGGATGAAATCTACTTTCCAACAAAAAAAGAATCACCCAATTCGGAGTTCGTATGAAAAAGTTGTTGGCGTTTTGAGTCAGGTATGTCTGTGCAGTCCGAATCTGAATTCAGAACGTGAGAGACTTGGACTCTATCTTCTCTTGGTCCAAAAGTGACGTGAGAGGACTTTTTGAACAGCACCTAAACTTCTCTTTTTCCCTTATCTTCATATGTGGATTGCACAAATGTCCCATACACCTGCAATTAGACAAAACACAAAAGTGTGTGAAGTATTTTTGTTCTGGATAACATAAATAGATTATTGAATAGTTTGCACTAGAAATCACCTGACAAATATGCATGTATGCAATATTTTTGGTCATATCCAAGGTAGTCATGTCCTCATCATCCTCCCCTTTTTGAAAACAAAGCCGTCCTCGGCGTTGCTTAATCTGAAATGTGGCTAACAAAAGAGACAAGGTGTACATGTTGTATATGTATATGTCATCCATTTTTACTTCCCTTGGTTTTTGAACATATGACACATGTATAGATGAGTAACTTGCATAGTTCATAAAATCTGAAGCCAAAATATTATCACTAGAAGTAGAAGACATGAAAATATTGCAACTCAATTTGCACATATAAGTGATGCTCTTATTCATATCAAAAGATTGACAATGTTCATCATTAAACCATCCCAACATTGGTGAATAAACCTTACTTGCATCTAATTTACATGCTACAACATGCTTAAATAGGCAAACATGAAATAATCTTTGGTCACAGAATCATCACCAAGATTAGAGGTCATATCAAAATGATTAAACATTGATTCATTAACATCAACAGTTAACTCAATGGGTGCACTCAAAATTGTTGGTATTTCAGTTGTTTGATCACATGACGCATTCATGACAGTATCAAGATTCTCTAAAATAGGTGTTGTGCTCAAATCACCAGGTAACTGAACACATGATGCATTTAAGTTAACTAGGGATGCATCATTCTCTTGTGAAGTTATATCATCAATACCTTTACTGTTACCTTGTCGCAAAGACGTAGCTGATGTAGGTACGGACATTGACAATGCACCATACTCTTGAGATGATGTCGCGCTCACAATCCGAGGTGGGGCTGCTCTAGTAGGTGCAACGGTGGAGGAACCAACCGGCGGTGGCCAGCACGAACTGGAATAGTAGTTGTTGTAGTCACCCAATGCATCCTCCTGCATCTGTCTCTCAAAGGTATAAGCACGAACATACATACCAGTAATGCAACAGGGAATATACTGAAATCTTGCCTGAATATCATGGTTCAAACCACCAAAAAATCTATTCATTGTATCATCCTTAGATTCTTCTATGTCACAATGATGCATATAAGATTTGAACTCTTGGTAGTAAGCATGAACAGTGTTGTTGCCTTGTTTAAATTGTTCAAATTTGCGAAGCAATTCACGACGATAGTAAGGAGGGAAAAAATGTTGTCTCATTACATCTTTCAAATCTTTCCAAGTTGTGGGTTGGTTATCAATGTTTTTCTTGTAATGCACATTCCACCAAACAGAAGCAAAACCAGTAAATGCTCTAGTGGCAGCTCGTACTCGCTCAAGTTCAGAAAAGTCATGGTGACTAAAAACTTGTTCAACTTCAAGCTCCCAAGCTAGATAAATAGCAGGATTAAATCTACCCTCAAATGACGGTAAAGAGATAACCTGACCATGCGCTTCTGTGTGTTGTCCCAACTCTTGTGATGGTGAAGATATGTCCGTCATCCAAGAACTTCTATCTCCGGAACCTGTCATGATTAGTAGAAACAAGAAACAAAATTCGAGAATAATGTTCCTATGAACTACTAGGATGTGGTTGTAAAGTGTTCACAGTAAAGCAAATATCAATATCTTACAAGTTCTTACCATGCGGCAGGTGGTGACAGGCAACCAGCGGTGTCAAATAACTCCGAAGATTGTGTAAAGCGATTGCCAGGGGAACGTACGTATACATGGTTTAGAAATATGTGGAGCTGGGTTGGCTATATATGGTAGCAAAAGATTAGCAATAATCAATTCAAAGATGCAATGTTGAATAAACGCTCAACGACGGTACTGTGCTGGTCCTAGGCTAGACCGGACTAGAGACGCGAGCCTAGAACACTAATGAGGTCACGTCGTAGCACAACTAGCATCAATGAAGTATAGTAAGTAGCTCTGGACAGCAAGAAATAAGTGAAGATCACAATGGCAGTAAAGATAATGATGAAAAACAACTGCCAAGCAGGATATACAACAACTCTCTCTCCAACTTTCCTCTTGAAAAGTTTGAGCCAATTTTCTGATAACTTTTTTCAAAGAATGCTACTAACTCAAGTTTTCTGATGCAAAAAGAATAACTCAATTCCGAATTGATATGAGGAGTCAAAGAATTCTAAAACTGGCCTGAAAAACTAGAATAAGCTGTGTCCGCGAACTTCGGAGGGCAAAAAGACCTATTTAGAAGCCGATTTTGTGGTGCCAAATATTGAACTAGCTTCTGCAACTATTTAGATGCGGCTCGTCTCTAGCTTTAATTTGAGTACTCGTGGAGCCAAAACGGACTTCGTATGAGGAAGTTATTCCTATTTGACTGAACAGTGCACAAAACAGAATCCAATCCGAATTCAACTACGAGATTGAGTCTAGATAGATCCGAATTTTGTTTTTTTTCTTCTTTTTTTTCCTCACATTTTTTTTTCTTTTCCTTTCTCTCTTTTTTTCTCTGACTTTCTTTTTCTTTGACTTTTTTTTCTTTTTTGTTCTCTGTCTTTTTTTCTCTCCCTCTTTCCAAGACAAACTAGATAAGATGCAGATTGGATCAAGCGAAGATGTGAACGACCTCAACTATGATTGTGACAATGAACTATGGGTAGCACGAGGTGAAAATTGATGGATGGTGTGGTGAACAGCGGAAGGGATAACGATGCAGCGGCGACGTGACTAATGTGAACAGAACTCGAAACTCTAAACGAACTAGACACTAAGACCAGCAACTCGACACGACGATGCAACTGATAATTCAATAATGCAAACAATGAAAAGAAAATTGCAAAGGCTCAGACTGGCTTGGACAAAAGGATGAATAGATCTAACTTTTTTGTGGCTTTTTCTTGGACAATAGGTAAGAAAATAAATATAATCTAGGGGAAACTGGAAATTCTCACCGAGCAACCTGAAAACTGATACCACTTGATAGAGGCGGGGTGTCCCGATCTTTCGATGAGATGATAACTATCGATTTGGTGGAGATGACTTTGACGATCCGACTACAAACGTGCATGACGTTGCGCCTTAGCAATCGCTAAACCAACTTCGAGAGGTTATTGACCACGCCGGAGCACGATCAACCTGACCACAAAGGTCTATTCCTGCACGCAATCGAAGAACAAGCAAGAATATGATAAAGCAATCTGAATATTGCGAATATATATGAAGTATTGATAAAGGTGGGGATCCGGAAGCGGTCTTGGTCTGGTCGTTGGACACAAACGAAGTACCCGAAGTTGCAATGGCTAACTTTTAACTAAACAAATCCCAAGGAAAAAGCTACTAGGTGGATCTACTTATATAGGAGCCAGGGGTG
The DNA here is from genome assembly GCA_032464435.1 of Aegilops umbellulata. Lineage (NCBI taxonomy): Eukaryota > Viridiplantae > Streptophyta > Magnoliopsida > Poales > Poaceae > Aegilops > Aegilops umbellulata. The sequence goes on along the minus strand of CP136058.1, from coordinate 197,483,192 downwards.
GCGGCCAAGGAGGTGGGAGGACGTCCCAAGGCAGCCTAAAACCAACCCTAGGTCGTACAAGGCTCATGGGCCCAAGTGGAGGTGATGCAACACCTTTGGACTTATTGTTTGACTCGGATTCTGCTGCAGCGTCAGATTGTTTCGTCCATATCTCAACGCTCTGGATGAATTGAAGGTGATTCCAATTGTTTTGGAAAGAGGATGAAATCTACTTTCCAACAAAAAAAGAATCACCCAATTCGGAGTTCGTATGAAAAAGTTGTTGGCGTTTTGATTCAGGTATGTCTGTGCAGTCCGAATCTGAATTTAGAACGTGAGAGACTTGGACTCTATCTTCTCTTGGTCCAAAAGTGACGTGAGAGGATTTTTTGAACAACACCTAAACTTCTCTTTTTCCCTTATCTTCATATGTGGATTGCACAAATGTCCCATACACCTGCAATTAGATAAAACACAAAAGTGTGTGAAGTATTTTTGTTCTGGATAACATAAATAGATTATTGAATAGTTTGCACTAGAAATCACCTGACAAATATGCATGTATGCAATATTTTTGGTCGTATCCAAGGTAGTCATGTCCTCATCATGGGTTTTCTGCGAAACCAAAAACATGCAACAGGCAGGAACTGGCACTGGGCACTGGATTAATATGTTAGTCCCAAAAATAATACAAAAAGTTGCCAAAAGTATATGAAAGTTGAATAATATTGGCATGGAACAATCAAAAATTATAGTTACGACGGAGACGTATCAGCATCCCCAAGCTTAATTCCTGCTCGTCCTCAAGTAGGTAAATGATAAAAAAATTGATGTGGAGTACTACCTAGCATAATCTTGATCATTTGTCTAATCATGGCATGGATATTAAGACACGAGTGATTCAAAGCAATAGTCTATCAATTGACATTAAGACAATAATACTTCAAGCATACTGATAAAGCAATCATGTCTTTCCAAAATAACATGGCCAAAGAAAGTTATCCCTACAAAATCATATAGTCTGGCTATGCTCCATCTTCACCACACAAAATATTCAAATCATGCACAACCCTGATGACAAGCCAAGCAATTGTTTCATACTTTTGACGTTCACAAACTTTTTCAACTTTCACGCAATACATGAGCGTGAGCCATGGACATAGCACTATAGGTGGAATAGAATATGATGGTGGAGAAGACAAAAAGGAGAAGATAGTCTCACATCAACTAGGCGTATCAACGGGCTATGGAGATGCCCATTAATAGATATCAATGTGAGTGAGTAGGGATTGCCATGCAACGGATGCACTAGAGCTATAAGTATATGAAAGCTCAAACTGAAACTAAGTGGGTGTGCATCCAACTTGCTTGCTCATGAAGACCTCGGGCATTTGAGGAAGCCCATCATTGGAATATACAAGCCAAGTTCTACAATGAAAATTCCCACTAGTATATGAAAGTGTTAACTCAAGAGACTCTCTATATGAAGAGAATGGTGCTACTCTGAAGCACAAGTGTGGTAAAAGGATAGTAACATTGCCCCCTTCTCTCTTTTTCTCTCATTTTTTTGTTTTTTTATTTTTTTTATTTTTTTGGTGGGCTTCTTTGGTCTCTTTTTTTATTTGGGCTTCTTTTGCCTCTTTTATTTTTTGTAAAGTCCGGAGTCTCATCCCGACTTATGGGGGAATCATAGTCTCCATCATCCTTTCCTCACTGGGGCAATGCTCTAATAATGATGATCATCACACTTTTATTTACTTACAACTCAATATTACAACTCGATACTAGAACAAAGATATGACTCTATATGAATGCCTCCGGCGGTGTATCGGGATGTGCAATGATCTAGCATAGCAATGACATCAAAAAACGAACAAGCCATGAAAACATCATGCTAGCTATCTTACGATCATGCAAAGCAATATGACAATAAATGCTAAAGTCATGTATATGATGATGATGGAAGTTGCATGGCAATATATCTCGGAATGGCTATGGAATGCCATAATAGGTAGGTATGGTGGCTGTTTTGAGGAAGATATAATGAGGCTTATGTGTGACAGAGCATATCGTATCACGGGGTTTGGATGCACCGGCAAAGTTTGCATCAACTCTCGAGGTGAGAAAGGGCAATGCACGGTACCGAAGATGCTAGCAATGATGGAAGGGTGAGAGTGCGTATAATCCATGGACTCAACATTAGTCATAAAGGACTCACATACTTATTGCAAAAATCTATTAGTTATTGAAACAAAGTACTACGCTCATGCTCCTAGGGTGATGAGGACATCAATACCATTGTTACATCCACAGCCCCTGCTGCTATACATACTGGACCAATTACTAGAGCTCGCGCACGCCAATTAAATTACCAGGTACTTTCGTTTCTTGGTAATGATTCTAATGTTCATGAGAATATGATACTGCCTAAATTGGATACATTTGTTTTGCTTACAAGTGAAGGGCCTAGCTTGGAGAAGGATGAACATTGGAGCAAGAACACGCATGGAGTTGATGGCATGCGCAAGGGGATCAAGAACGGAGTTACAAGTGATGATTTCAGGACTTTGAAGCCACCATAAGGAGTGAATGAAGCCTTGGACGAAATATACAAGATGCCACTTCATAATATTCGTCCATAGGCTATTCTAGGTGCTGCGTCACCTTATTTTTGGGCCATGCCCATGTAATTTCGAAATACTTAAGTATAGGCTATTTTTAGAGTCCGTATGTGTGGGGAAACAAGAGTTAGGGTTGGTTTCGGACCCCACCATCAGGGGCCACGAAATTCCCTCCTCTTCCTCCATATATACAGCCCTTAGGGCGTCGTTTAGACTTTGGGTTTTGTTTAGATCAAAAGTTCGCCATAGCTGCAACTTCGCGTACTTCGTTTGTGTTCAACGACCAGACCAAGGCGTCACAGAACCCCACCTTCATTAATAAAGCTTTCCTCTTTATTCGCAATATCCAGATTGCAATCTTAGTTTCTTGCTTGTTCTTCGTTTGCTCGCAGGAAACAGGCCCTCGTGGTCAGGTTGATCGTGCTCCGGCGTGGTCAATAACCCTCGGAAGTTGGTTTAGCGATTGCTAAGGCGCGACGTCTCGCACGTTCGTAGTCGGATCGTCAAGGTCGACTCCCACAGAAACGAAACCACCATCTCATCGAAACATCGGGACACCCTCGCCTCTATCAAGTGGTATCAGATTTTCAGGTTGCTCGGTGAGATTTTACAGTTTTTCATAGTTTAGATCGAGTCTGTTTTTCATACCTACAGTCCACGAAAAAGCCAAAAAAAAATTAGGGTTAGTTCATCCTATCCGAACCAATCTGAGCCTTTGCATAATCTTTTCTGTATTTGCTTTGTTGAATTTGCGGTTGCATCGTCGTGTCAAGTTGCTAGTCTTAGCGTCTAGTCCTTTAGAGTTTCGAGTTCTGTTCACAGGTTGTCACGTCGCCGCTGCCATATATCACCACCGCATCATCATCATCACCGCTGCCATATACCACCATCGTCATCACCGCTGCCATATACCACCATCGTCATCGCCGCTACCATATACCACATATCCACCGCCATCACGCTAATCCGAGTCCACCTCCATCACAGATTCACCACCAGTCTGTGTTCCATCGCCCTGCAAATATCCGCCACCAGTCCGAGTTTCCACCAGATTCATCTCCGCCACGAGTCCTAGTCCGAGTCCAGTAATTGTTGCTTTGTTCTTGATTTCCAGATCACGCGATACTCCGAGTCGTGACAAAGAAGGACTCCCCAACTTTCGTGCTACCCGCAGAAGAAAAATAGTTCCAAACTCAAAAAAAAAAACTAAGTCTGGAAAATTCTGGCTAGGCAGTTTTTAGGACATTTGTAGACTTTTTCGAAAAAAATTTGTTGCGGAGCAAAAAAAAAAGAGGAAAAAAAAGTGCAAAAAAAAAGTGAAAAAAAGAGAAAAATTTCAGAGTGTGCTCCTCCCTTGTTTATGTGCAGCGCCGTGATTTTGTTAGTGTTCCAGGCTCGCGTCTCTAGTACGATCTAGCCTAGGACCAGCACAGTACCGTCATTGAGCGTTTATTCAACTTTGCATCTCTGAATTGATTATTGCTGACCCTTTTTGCTACCATACTATAAGCCTTCCCAGCTCCACATACATCTACGTCGTGCGTTTGACTCTCCCTGGTAATCGCTCTATCCAAGCTTTTGAGAGTTTTGACTACAACGGTTGCCGATCACCGCCTGCTGCTGGGTAAGAACTGGTAAGAATTTGAGTTTTGCTTGACGGATTTGTGACTCCCACCACCACCTCTTATTAGTAGTCTGTAGGATCATATTCTTGTGTGTTTCTATTGCTGCTAACCATGGCAGGATCACAAGCCGACGAGACTGACTGCGAGAACATGACAAACAAAGCGTTACATGATAAGTTTCAACAAATGATGAGTGGACAGGTGGAAGATGTGCTCAATAGATTTGAAGAGGCCGTGGAGAAGATAGATGGCATTGAGAAGGCGTTCGAAACAAAGCTCGATAACAAGTTCAATGAGTTGCTCGCGCGTCTACCACCACCACCACCGGCTGCACCTAACGCACCTCTACAACAACAACAACGACTACCTCCACATCGCGAAACAACCCTCCGTCGAGCGACCCGTGTTCCTCTTGCGCTTGGCCAACCTGTTGGTGCTGCTGTTGATACTTCTGTGGCTCCTGCTGCTGATGCGGAGGAGGATGATTATGTGGGAGATTACGAGGATGAGGTTGATCAACATCAGAACTACGTGCAACCACCAGCACCACAACCACCAGGTCGTCCACATGCAAATAATGGTAATGTTAGGGCTCCCCCTCAGGTACGAGATCATGACCATCTCCCTAAACTGAAATTGAATATTCCACCATTTGAGGGTAGATATGTTCCTGATATATATCTTACTTGGGAGTTAGAAACTGAACAACGATTTACATGTTTACAATATCCTGAGGAGAGACGTGTTCCTGCTGCTGTTTGTGCTTTCACTAGCTTTGCATGTGTTTGGTGGTCTGAATATTGTAGATTATATCCTGTTCCAGCTACTTGGGCTGCTTTGAAAACTGCTATGCGTACTCGTTGGGTTCCACCATATTATCAACGTGAATTACTTCAAAAATTGCAGCGCTTAAGACAAGGAAAAAATTCTGTAGAAGAATATTATCAGGAATTACAAACTGGCTTGATTAGATGTGGTATTGTTGAGGCGAATGAAGCTATGCTTGCACGTTTTCTGGGTGGATTAAATAGAGAGATTCAGACCATTCTAGACTATAAGGATTATAATAATATCACTCGTTTATTCCATCTTGCTTGTAAAGCTGAACGTGAAGTGCAGGATCGACAGGCATTGGCGCGGACTAACTTTTCTGCAGGTCAACCTTCATCATGGACACCACGTGCATCATCTACTTCCACACGTTCTGATACACCGGCACCTCCGTCAGCTGCCACCTCCAACCGTGATACAAGAAAGCAGGCACAACCACCACTATCTGCCAAGAGCACGCTGCCGGGCCTGCACAGAGCTCTGCTTCTTCCATGGCGTCTACAGGGCACACAAGTGATATTATTTGTCGTCGTTGTAAGGGAAGAGGACATTTTGCGCGCGAATGCACATCTCAGCGTGTGATGATTGCTACTGAGGATGGTGGGTATGAGTCCGCTAGTGACTATGATGAGGAGACTTTGGCTCTTCTTACACATGAAGAACACGGTGGAGATGATTCTGATCATGAGATGCAATACATGGCTGCTGAAGATGCTGACAGGTATGAATGTTTAGTTTCTCAACGTGTTTTGAGTGTGCAGGTCACGCAAGCTGAGCAAAATCAGAGGCATAATTTGTTCCATACAAAGGGAGTTGTGAAGGAACGTTCTGTTCGCGTCATCATAGATGGAGGGAGCTGCAACAACTTGGCTAGCATGGAGATGGTGGAGAAGCTATCTCTCACCACAAGACCACATCCACATCCTTATTACATCCAATGGTTCAACAACAGCGGTAAGGTTAAGGTAACACGTACTGTTCGTGTGCATTTTAGTATCTCTACATATGTTGATTATGTTGATTGTGATGTGGTACCTATGCAAGCATGTTCCTTATTACTTGGTAGACCATGGCAATTTGATAAAAATTCTGTACACCATGGTAGAAACAATCAGTATACTCTCGTTCATAAGGACAAAAATATTACTTTGCTTCCTATGACTCCTGATTCCATTTTGAAAGATGATATTAATCGAGCTAATAAAGCAAAACAGGAGCAAAATAAGAGTGAAAATCAGATTGTGGCAAAAGAATTTCAGCAACAAATGAAGCCTAATAATAAACCATCTAGTGTTGCTTCTGAAATTAAATTGAAAAGTGCATGTTTATTTGCCACCAAATCTGATATTGATGATCTAGATGTTAGCAAATCTGTTTGCTATGCTTTTGTGTGCAAAGAGGTATTATTTTCATTCGAGGACGTGCCTTCCTCTTTGCCTCCTGCTGTTACTAACATTTTGCAGGAGTTCGCTGACGTCTTTCCATAAGACGTGCCACCGGGATTACCACCTATTCGAGGGATTGAGCATCAGATTGACTTAATTCCCGGTGCATCATTACCCAACCGTGCACCATACCGTACCAATCAAGAGGAGACGAAGGATATTATGCGTCAAGTACAAGAGCTACTCGACAAATGTTATATACGCGAATCTCTTAGTCCTTGTGCTGTTCCTATTATTCTAGTGCCGAAAAAGGATGGTACCTCGCGTATGTGTGTTGATTGTAGAGGCATTAATAATATTACTATTCGTTATCGTCATCCTATTCCTAGGCTAGATGATATGCTTGATGAATTGAGTGGCTCTACAATATTCTCCAAAGTTGATTTGCGTAGTGGATACCATCAAATTCGTATGAAATTGGGAGATGAATGGAAAACAACTTTTAAAACTAAGTTTGGTTTATATGAGTGGTTAGTCATGCCTTTTGGGTTAACTAATGCACCTAGTACTTTCATGAGACTAATGAATGAAGTTTTACGTGCTTTCATTGGACGATTTGTGGTAGTCTATTTTGATGATATACTGATTTATAGCAAATCTTTGGAAGAACATTTGGAACATTTACGTGCTGTTTTTAATGCTCTACGTGATGCACGTTTGTTTGGTAACCTTGGGAAGTGCACCTTTTGCATCGACCGAGTATCTTTTCTTGGCTATATTGTTACTCCACAGGGAATTGAAGTTGATAAAGCCAAGATTGAAGCTATTGAGAGTTGGCCGCAGCCCAAAACGGTCACACAAGTGAGGAGTTTTCTTGGCCTTGCTGGTTTCTATAGGCGTTTTGTGAGAGATTTCAGCACCATTGCTGCACCTCTCAACGAGCTTACAAAGAAGGATGTGCCTTTTGTTTGGGGTATCGCACAGGAAGAAGCCTTCACGGTATTGAAAGATAAGTTGACACATGCTCCTTTACTTCAACTTCCTGATTTTAATAAGACTTTTGAGCTTGAATGTGATGCTAGTGGAATTGGATTAGGAGGTGTGTTATTACAAGATGGCAAACCTGTTGCATACTTTTCTGAAAAATTGAGTGGGCCTAGTCTGAACTATTCTACTTATGATAAAGAATTATATGCTCTTGTTCGGACTTTAGAAACATGGCAACATTATTTATGGCCCAAAGAATTTGTTATACATTCTGATCATGAATCTTTGAAACACATTAAAAGTCAAGCTAAACTGAACCGTAGACATGCTAAATGGGTTGAATTCATTGAGACTTTCCCTTATGTCATTAAACACAAGAAGGGTAAAGAAAATGTTATTGCTGATGCATTGTCTCGTCGTTATACTATGCTTTCACAACTTGACTTTAAAATATTTGGTTTGGAGACCATCAAAGGTCAATATGTGCATGATGCTGAATTTAAAGATGTGTTGCAGAATTGTAAAGGAAGGAAGAACATGGAACAAGTTCGTCGTTAACGATGGATTTGTGTTTCGTGCTAACAAGCTATGCATTCTAGCTAGCTCCGTTCGTCTTTTGTTGTTGCAGGAGGCGCATGGAGGAGGACTAATGGGACACTTTGGCGTGAAGAAGACGGAGGATATACTTGCTACACATTTCTTTTGGCCAAAGATGAGACGGGATGTTGAGCGTTTTGTTGCTCGCTGCACTACATGTCAAAAAGCTAAGTCACGACTCAATCCTCATGGTTTATATATGCCTTTGCCTGTACCTAGTGTTCCTTGGGAGGATATATCTATGGACTTTGTTTTAGGTTTACCTCGAACAAAGAAGGGGAGGGATAGCATATTTGTTGTCGTGGATAGATTCTCGAAAATGGCACACTTTATACCATGTCATAAAAGCGATGATGCTGTTAATGTTGCTGATTTGTTCTTTCGTGAAATTATTCGCTTGCATGGTGTGCCAAATACTATTGTTTCAGATCGTGATACTAAATTTCTTAGCCACTTTTGGAGATGTTTATGAGCTAAGTTGGGGACTAAACTGCTTTTTAGTACTACTTGTCACCCCCAAACTGATGGACAAACTGAAGTAGTCAATAGAACATTGTCTACTATGCTTAGGGCTGTTTTGAAGAATAATAAGAAAATGTGGGAAGAATGCTTGCCTCATATTGAATTTGCTTATAATCGTTCATTGCATTCTACTACTAAGATGTGCCCTTTTGAAATTGTGTATGGTTTCCTACCTCGTGCACCTATTGATTTGTTGCCTCTTCCATCTTCGGAGAAGGTTAATTTTGATGCTAAAGAACGTGCTGAATTGATTTTAAAAATGCATGAGTTAACTAAGGAAAACATTGAGCGTATGAATGCTAAATATAAACTTGCTGGAGATAAGGGTAGAAAACATGTTGTCTTTGCACCTGGTGATCTTGTTTGGTTACATTTGCGTAAGGATAGGTTTCCTAATTTGCGCAAATCAAAGCTAATGCCACGTGCTGATGGTCCATTTAAGGTGTTAGAGAAAATAAATGATAATGCATATAAACTTGAGCTGCCTGCAGATTTTGGGGTTAGTCCCACTTTTAACATTGCAGATTTGAAGCCTTATTTGGGTGAGGAAGATGAGCTTCCGTCGAGGACGACTTCATTTCAAGAAGGGGAGGATGATGAGGACATCAATACCATTGTTACATCCACAGCCCCTGCTGCTATACATACTGGACCAATTACTAGAGCTCGCGCACGCCAATTAAATTACCAGGTACTTTTGTTTCTTGGTAATGATTCTAATGTTTATGAGAATATGATACTGCCTAAATTGGATACATTTGTTTTGCTTACAAGTGAAGGGCCTAGCTTGGAGAAGGATGAACATTGGAGCAAGAACACGCATGGAGTTGATGGCATGCGCAAGGGGATCAAGAACGGAGTTACAAGTGATGATTTCAGGACTTTGAAGCCACCATAAGGAGTGCATGAAGCCTTGGACGAAATATACAAGATGCCACTTCATAATATTCGTCCATAGGCTATTCTAGGTGCTGTGTCACCTTATTTTTGGGCCAGGCCCATGTAATTTCGAAATACTTAAGTATAGGCTATTTTTAGAGTCCGTATGTGTGGGGAAACAAGAGTTAGGGTTGGTTTCGAACCCCACCATCAGGGGCCACGAAATTCCCTCCTCTTCCTCCATATATACAGCCCTTAGGGCGTCGTTTAGACTTTGGGTTTTGTTTAGATCAAAAGTTCGCCATAGCTGCAACTTCGCGTACTTCATTTGTGTTCAACGACCAGACCAAGGCGTCACAGAACCCCACCTTCATTAATAAAGCTTTCCTCTTTATTCGCAATATCCAGATTGCAATCTTAGTTTCTTGCTTGTTCTTCGTTTGCTCGCAGGAAACAGGCCCTCGTGGTCAGGTTGATCGTGCTCCGGTGTGGTCAATAACCCTCGGAAGTTGGTTTAGCGATTGCTAAGGCGCGACGTCTCGCACGTTCGTAGTCGGATCGTCAAGGTCGACTCCCACAGAAACGAAACCACCATCTCATCGAAACATCGGGACACCCTCGCCTCTATGATAGGGGGATATATTGGTAGGAAAAGACCATCGCTCGTCCCCGACCGCCACTCATAAGGAAGACAATCAATAAATAAATCATGCTCCGACTTCATCACATAACGGTTCACCATACGTGCATTCTACAGGAATCACAAACTTCAACACAAGTATTTCTACAATTCACAACTACCCACTAGCATGACTCTAATATCACCATCTTTATATCGCAAAACTATTGCAAGGAATCAAACATATCATATTCAGTGATCTACAAGTTTTATGTAGGATTTTATGACTAACCATGTGAATGACCAGCTCCTGTCATCTCTCTAAATAGATATAAGTGAAGCAAGAGAGTTTAATTCTTTCTACAAAAGATGTGCCCACGCTCTAACAAATATAAGTGAAGCAAAAGAGCATTCTACAAATGGCGGTTGTCTATGTAAAGAGAAACAGGCAATCCAAACTTCAAATGATATAAGTGAAGCACGTGAAGCATTCTATAAAGCCATACTCAAAAGATATAAGTGAAGTGCAAAGAGCATTCTATAAATCAACCAAGGACTATATCATACCAGCATGGTGCATAAAAGAAAAATGAAAACTAAATCAAAGACACTCCAAGATCGCACATATCGCATGAACGAAACGAATCTGAAAACATGCCGATATTTGTTGAAGAAAGAGGGGATGCCTCCCCAGCATCCCCAAGCCTAGACGCTTGAGTCTCCTTGAATATTTACTTGGGGTGCGTCGGGCATCCCCAAGCTTGAGCTCTTTCCTCTCTTCCTTCTTCTCATATCGAACGTTCTCAATCATCGAACACTTCATCCACACAAAACTTCAACAGAAAACTCGGTAAGATCCGTTAGTATAATAAAGCAAATCACTACTCTAAGTACTGTGGCATATTTTGTTTTTGCATTGTGTCTACTGTAATATAACTTTTTCATGGCTTAATCCACTGATATAAATTGATAGTTTCATCAAAACAAGCAAACTATGCATAAAAAACAGAATATGTCTAAAACAGAACAGTCTATAGTAATCTGAACATTCACCATACTTATGTTACTTGAAAAATTCTTCCAACATTAGGAAAAATAAAAAATTTGTACAGCAAGACAGTGCAAAAAGAATCAGAACCATTTGACGTTCCAGTAAAACATTAAAAATCATGCACTACAGCCAAAGTTTCAGTCCTGCACCGCACAAACCAACAAGCATTGTAACCATCCTAAAGGCAAACCTTGGCACATTATTTTTATAATACAATGGAATTGTACAAGGGGATAATTATTTTTGTTAAAAAGTTTCTGTAATCAAGCTTCACAAAGTTTCCGTGAGCATGAACAAAGTTCAAGGCTAGCTCCCACTTCAACAATGCTTGTCTCTCCCACTTTCGCTTTTCTTTTTGAAAAAGCTTTGGGTTCCCCTCTTTATTTTTGTTGTTTTTAAACAATATGAAAGCACTCAACAGAAATAAATGAATCTCTAAAACTTTCGGGTTGTCTCCCTAGCAGCGCTTTCTTTAAAGCCATTAAGCTAGGCATATAGTGCTCAAGTAGTGAATCCACCCGGATCCCAAGGTATATCAAAGCCAATTTTAATTAGCAATGATTTGTAATTTAGTAGTGAGCACAAAGCAACATGTATCATGTAATGAAGAAGTCTAACTCTCTTCCTATGCATCGGCATGTCATAAAAGAACAATTCATGCACACAAAGTAAAGGCCAATGCATAGTATAAACAATTTCTTGCAATTTTATCGTGTTGGAAACATAAAGAGGTATAGATATAGTTCCTCTCTCATAATAATTGCAAGTAGGAGCAGCAAGCACATGCATATTATATTCATCAAAATCATCATGTGCAACGATAAAAGGCAACCCATCAACGTAATCCTCAATAAGTGCAAACTTCTCCGATATAGTGTAGTTTGGAGAATTCAAAAAGATAATAGAACTATCATGCGTGGGTGCAATAGCAACAATTTCATGTTTAACATAAGGAACTATAGCAAGTTCATCTCCATAAGCATAATTCATATTGGCATCTTGGCCACAAGCATAGCAAGCAACATCAAAAAGGGATATTTCAAGAGAATCAATGGGATCATAACAATCATCATAGCAATCATCCTTCGGTAAGCACGAAGGGGAATTAAACAATGTATGAGTTGAAGAGTTACTCTCATTATAAGGTGGGCACGGGTGATCAATCCGCTCTTCCTCCTTTTGTTCTCCGCTCTCCTCATCATCTTTTTCATCCAATGAGCTCACACTTTCATCAATTTCTTCTTCCATAGCTTCCTGCAAAATATTAGTCTCTTCTTGGACAACGGAGACTTTCTCAATAATTTTTTAACATAGGCATTAGAAGCGTAATTCTCATAATAATATTCAAGTATGGCAAAATTTCCAGATTTGTGAAAAGTAGCATCATACGTTTCAATCAAAGAAGCAATTTCATAAGCACCCTTAAAAGCAACAAATTCTTCAATTTGTTGAACATCATAGTAACTATAAACACCCTTAGCATACGAAGATATGATTCCATTATCAATAAACTCACATTGGTAGGGAAGGTGTTTCTTAGGGTTTTTAGAACAACAAGTAACATCATATATTTCACATAAATTCCAAGCATAACATTGCAAACGATGAATTTGACCCAATAGAATTTTCCCCTTTTTTAGATATTCGGTGTCGCACATAACAAGCATGCTCATCTAAAGATTTGCCCTCAACTAAGCTAGTTGGGGTTTCAGCCCGAGCACATAGGGATCAAAGATGATCCAAGTAATAAGCTTTAGCAGTGTGATAGATTTCGAGTGGTTCTTCAACCATTGGTTCAGTAGGTACAACTATTTCTTTGGTATTTTGCGTTTCCTACCGATAAATAAAGATAGAAAACAACTCAGAACAACATATAAAAATTACTTAGTGATAAAGCAAACAAGCACACACGAGAATATTCACCCCACGCTATTGCTCCCCGGCAACGGCGCCAGAAAAAGGTCTTGATAACCCACAAGTATAGGGGATCGCAATAGTTTTCGATAAGTAGGAGTGTCGAACCCAACGAGGAGCTAAAGGTAGAACAAATATTCCCTCAAGTTCTATCGACCACCGATACAACTCTACGCATGCTTGACGTTCGCTTTACCTAGAACAAGTATGAAACTAGAAGTACTTTGTAGGTGTTTTTGGGTAAGCTTGCAAGAAAGTAAAGAGCACGAAAATAAAACTAGGGGCTGTTTAAGTAAAGACACAACTAAAGTAAAGATAGCGAGTGTGCAAAAGTGGTGGTAAGTGTGGCGAAATTGTCCCTTAAGCAATTGACTAGTTTACTAGACCGATAGCGAGTTTTATGTGGGAGAGGCCACTGCTAGCATGTCATCCCTTACTTGGAATTCTATGCACTTATGATTGGAACTATTAGCAAGCATCCGCAACTACTAACGTTCATTAAGGTAAAACCCAACCATAGCATTAAGATATATTGGTCCCCCTTCAATCCCGTATGCATCAATTTCTATGCTAGGTTGAAGCTTCTGTCACTCTTGCCCTCCAATACATAGTCCTATCAACATACAACTAACCCTATGGTGTGATCCACGCGCGCGCTCATATGATGGGCACCAAAGGATAACAACATAACCACAAGCAAATTAAATCAATCATAGGAATTCATCAACCACCGATAGGACAACGAAAATCTACTCGGACATCATAGGATGGCAACACATCATTGGATAATAATATGAAGCATAAAGCACCATGTTCAAGTAGAGGGTACAGCGGGTTGCGGGAGAGTGGACCGCTGTAGATAGAGGGGGGAAGGTGATGGAGATGTTGGTGAAGATGGCGGAAGTGTTGGTGAAGATCGCGGTGCTGATGATGGCCCCCGGTGGCACTCCGGCGCCATCGGAAGCGAGGGGGAGAGAGCCCCCCTCCTTCTTCTTCTTCCTTGACCTTCTCCCTGGATGGGAGAAGGGTTTCCCCTCTGGTCCATGGTCTCCATGGCGTCGGAGGGGCGAGATCCCCTTCGAGATTGGATCTGTATCTCTGTCTCTCTCTGTTTCTGTGTTCTGTTTTCTGGCCCTTCACCGTTTCTTAAATATCCGGAGATTCGTAACTCCGATTGGGGTGAATCTTTCGCCCAGATCTTTCTCATAAAATTAGCTTTCTCGCGGCAAAAGAAGGGCACCAACCGCCTTAAGGGGTGGACACGAGGGTCAGGGGCGCGCCTGACACCCTGGGGCGCGCCCCCTACCTCGTGCCCCCCTCGGGCACCGTCTCGTGATGATTCTTCTTCCCAAAAATCATAAATATTCCAAAAAAAATCTCCGTCCATTTCTATCCCGTTTGGAATCCGTTTGATATGGGTTTTCTGCAAAACCAAAAACATGCAACACACAGGAACTGGCACTGGGCACTGGATCAATATGTTAGTACCAAAAATAATATAAAAAGTTGCCAAAAGTATATGAAAGTTGAATAATATTGGCATGGAACAATCAAAAATTATAGATACGACGGAGACGTATCACTGTGCTGGCGGAATGAGGCGTTGCGGCCAGGTAAAGCACCACAGGCTCGAGGGGGTGAGGCGCTACCATCACCTGCGGGCTGGTCAGGTATCTCTTGAGGGCTTGGAATGCTAGGTCGGCCTCCGGGGTCCACTTGAATGGGCCTTTCTTCTTCATCAGCTTGAAGAACGGTAGGGCGCGCTCCCCCAGCTTGGAGATAAAGCGCCCCAGCGAGGTCACACAGCCTGCGAGCTTTTGCATTTCTTTGAGGCTCTGAGATGGGCTCATATCTTCTACTGCCTTGACCTTCTCCGGATTCGCCTCGATCCCCGTGTGCGATACGAGGAAACCCAACAGCTTGCCGGATGGGACGCCAAACACGCACTTCTCTGGATTGAGCCGCAGATGCACCTGGCGCAGGCTAGCGAACGTCTCCTCTAGGTCCTGAATGAGGGTCCTTGCCTCCCGAGACTTCACCACAATGTCGTCGACGTAGGCCTCCGCGTTCCTCCCTAGCTGTTGGCCCAGGGTGATGTGCATTAGTCACTGGAAGGTCACCCCAGCATTGCGCAGCCCGAACAATATGCAGGTGTAGCAGTACACCCCGCACGGGGTCAAGAAGGCCGTCTTTTCTATGTCTCCCACTGCCATCTTGATCTGGTGGTAGCCCGAGAAAGCATCCAGAAACATAACAGGTCGCACTCAGTGGTGGATTCGACGATCTCATCAATGCGAGGAAGCGGGAACGGATCCTCAGGGCAGGCCTTGTTGAGGTTGGTGAAGTCGACACACATGCGTTCCTTCCCGCCCTTCTTGGGCACGACAACAGGGTTTGCCAACCATTCTGGGAACCGAACTTCACGGATGACGCCCGCCGCCTGCAGCTTGCGGGTTTCTTGGAATGAAGGACTGCTTCTCCGTGGACTGCCGTCGCGCCGTCTGCTTCACGGGGTTCACATTGGGACACACCCTCAAGTGGTGCTCAATTACTCCCCTCGGGATCTCCACCAGCTGCTGCTTGGGCTCCCAGGCGAATGCCTCTTTGTTCGCTCGCAAGAACTTCACCAGTGCCTCTTCTTGGTCGGGGTCGAGGTTGGCACCTATGGTGAAGGTGGCTCCTGAGGCCCCGTCATGATCGACCGATACTTGCTTCGTCTTGGCCCGATCTTGCAAAAATACCTGCTTCTTCTTTACCGGCGCAGACCTTGGGCTCCAAATACCGCTTCGCTAGTGGGGCGAGCTACGGCTGCTGCCCTGAGAGCGGGCCTGAGGGCCGCCAGGGCCACCTTGGTGTCTCCAGCCACGGTAAGGACTCTGTTGCTTCCCACCATCTTCATGAGGTTGTAGGCGGGATGGGTTGCCGCCATGAACTGAGCCGGGGCAGGGTACCCGAGATGGCGTTGTACGGGAGGCTGATGCAGGCGATGTCGAAGTCAATAAGCTTGATGCGGTAGTTGTTCTTGGGTAACGCAGTAATTTAAAAAAATTCCTACGCACACGCAAGATCATGGTGATGCATAACAATGAGATGGGAGAGTGTAGTCCATGTACCCTCGTAGACCGTAAGCGGAAGCGTTATGACAACGCGGTTGATGTAGTCGTACGTCTTCACGATCCGACCGATCCTAGTACTGAAAGTACGGCACCTCCACGATCTGCACACGTTCAGCTCGATGACGTCCCTCGTACTCTAGATCTAGTTGAGGCCAAGGGAGAGTTCCGTTGGCACGACGGCGTGGCGACGGTGATGATGAAGTCACCGGCGCAGGGCTTCGCCTAAGCACTACGACGATATGACCGAGGTGTGTAACTGTGGAGGGGGGCACCGCACACGGCTAAGAGATTGTCTGTTGTGTCTTTGGGGTGTCCCCTACCCACGTATATAAAGCAGGGAGGAGGATGAGGCCAGCCCTAGAGGGGGCGCTCCAAGTGTGGGGAGTCCTACTAGGACTCCCAAGTCCTAGTAGGATTCCCCTTTTCCTTTCAGGAGTAGGAGAGAAGAAAGAGGGAAAGAGAGAGGGAGTAGGAAAGGGAAAGGGGGGAGCGCGCCTAGTTCAATTCGGACCCATGGGGGGGGGCGCCTCCTTCCCTTTGGCCTGCCTCCTCTATTCCTGTATGGCCCAATAAGGCCCAATACTTCTCCCGGCGAATTCCCGTAACTCTTCGATACTCCGAAAAATACCGGAATCAATCGGAACCTTTCCAATGTCCGAATATAGCCTTCCAAATTTATCGATCTTTACCTCTCGACAATTTTGAGACTCCTTGTCATGTACCCGATCTCATCCGGGACTACGAACAAACTTCGGTCTTCAAATCATACATAACTCATAATACAAATCGTCATTGAACGTTAAGCGTGCGGACCCTACGGGCACGAGAACTATGTAGACATGACCGAGACACATCTCCGGTCAATAACCAATAGCGGAACCTGGATGCTCATATTGGCTCCTACATATTCTACGAAGATCTTTATCGGTCAAACCGCATAACAACATACGTTTTTCCCTTTGTCATCGATATGTTACTTGCCCGAGATTCGATCGTTGGTATCCTCATACCTAGTTCAATCTCGTTACTGACAAGTCTCTTTACTCGTTCCGTAATGCATCATTCTGCCACTAACTCATTTGTCACAATGCTTGCAAGGCTTATAGTGATGTGCATTACCGAGAGGGCCCAGAGATACATCTCCGATACACGAAGTGACAAATCCTAATCTTGATCTATGCCAACTAAACAAACACCATCGGAGACACCTGTAGAGCATCTTTATAATCACCCAGTTTTGTTGTGACGTTTGATAGCACACAAGGTGTTCCTCCGGTATTCGCGAGTTGCATAATCTCATAGTCTGAGGAACATGTATAAGTCATGAAGAAAGCAGTAGCAATGAAACTGTAACGATTATAATGCTAAGCTAACGAATGGGTCTTGTCCATTACATCATTCTCCTAATGATGTGATCCCGTTCATCAAATGACAACACATGTATATGGTTAGGAAACATAACCATCTTTGATAAACGAGCTAGTCAAGTAGAGGCATATTAGGGACACTTTGTTTTGTCTATGTATTCACACATGTACTAAGTTTCCGGTTAACAAAATTCTAGCATGAATAATAAATATTTATCATGAAATAAGGAAATAAATAATAACTTTATTATTGCCTCTAGGGCATATTTCCTTCAGTCTCCCACTTGCACTAGAGTTAATAATCTAGTTCACACCGCCATGTGATTTAACACCAATAGTTCACATCACCATGTGATTAACACCCATAGTTCACATTGCCATGTGACCAACACTCAAAGGGTTTACTAGAGTCAGTAATCTTAGTTCACATGGCCATGTGATGAACACCCAATGAGTACTAAGGTGTGATCATGTTTTGCTTGTGAGAGAAGTTTAGTCAACGGGTCTGCCATATTCCGATCCGTATGTATTTTGCAAATTTCTATGTCAACAATGCTCTGCACGGAGCTACTCTAGCTAATTGCTCCTAGTCTCAATATGTATCCAGATTGAGACTTAGAGTCGTCTGGATCAGTGTCAAAACTTGCATCGACGTAACCCTTTACGATGAACCATTCATCACCTCCATAATCGAGAAACATATATTTATTCCAGTAAGGATAATTTTGACCGTTGTCTAGTGATATACTCCTAGATCACTATTGTACTCCCTTGCCAAACTAAGTCTAGGGTATACAATAGATCTACTACACAGCATGGCATACTTTATAGATCCTATGGCTGAGGCATATGGAATGACTTTCATTCTCTTTCTATCTTCTGCAGTGGTCGGGCTTTGAGTCTTACTCAATTTCACACCTTGCAATATAGGCAAGAACTCCTTCTTTGATTGTTCCATTTTGAACTACTTCAAAAATTTGCCAAGGTATGTACTCATTGAAAAAACTTATCAAGCGTCTTGATCTATCTCTATAGATCTTGATGCTCAATATGTAAGCAGCTTCGTTGAGGTCTTTCTTTGAAAAACTCCTTTCAAACACTCCTTTTATGCTTTCCAGAAAATTCTACATCATTTATGATCAACAATATGTCATTCACATATACTTATCAGAAAGGTTGTAGTGCTCCCACTCACTTTTTTGTAAATACATGCTACATCGCAAGTCTGTATAAAACTATATGCTTTGATCAACTCATCGTATATTCCAACTCTGAGATGCTTTGCACCAGTCCATGGTTGGAGCGCTAGTGCTTGCACATTTTGTTAGCACCTTTAGGATTGACAAAACCTTCTGGTTGCATCATGTAGCGAACAGACCTCAACCAGTCTGATCTCTGTGCTCAGGTCTCATCCCTGGGTCAGTAATGCTGACACCACACAGTACTTGAAGCATTTATAACAGAGTAGCAATCACACACTTATTACATCGAATGTCTCAAAAGAAAACTTATTACAATAAATATGGCTTAAGGCCATCTAATAACGATAACAGCAGAAGGCTTGGAAGATAAGCGAGTCCATCAACTCCAACGGCATCACTGAGTATAGAACCATGACCTAAAGGCACCTTACTCGTCGTCTGAAAAGTCTGCAACATGAAACATTGCAGCCTGAAAACGGGTCAACACATGGAATATGCTGGCAATGTAACACATAGAGAGCAATGAATGAATAAAGCTATACTACATCCATATATGGCTGGTGGAAAGCTCTATGGTTACAGTATTGCGTAAAGCCAATTTTTCCCTACTGCAAAGGAATAAATTTTATTTAACTATCATGGTGGTTGTTAAACATTGAGAATGGTTGACAACATCCTCAATCCCAATTAAGCATCATCATTAAAACCCAACAAAATTAATTAAAAGTAACATGATGAGATTCACATGATAATCCAAATACTAGATACTCAAAACGTCCATAACCAGGGACATGGCTAATCACGATTAGTTTATACACTCTGCAGAGGTTGCGCACTTTTCCCCACAAGTGTGACGCCCCTGATTCAATCGTACACTAATCATGCACGCAAATGTGTACGATCAAGATCAGGGACTCACGGGAAGATATCACAACACAACTCTACAAATAAAATAAGTCATACGAGCATCATAATACAAGCCAGGGGCCTCGAGGGCTCGAATACAAGTGCTCGATCATAGACGAGTTAGGGGAAGCAACAATATCTGAGTACAGACATAAGTTAAACAAGTTTGCCTTAAGAAGGCTAGCACAAACTGGGATACAGATCGAACGAGGCGCAGGCCTCCTGCCTGGGATCCTCCTAACTACTCCTGGTCGTCGTCAGCGGGCTGCACGTAGTAGTAGGCACCTCCGGAGTAGTAGTCGTCATCGACGGTGGCGTCTGGATCCTGGGCTCCATCGTCTGGTCGCAGCAATCGGATAGAGGTATGGGGGAAAAGGGGAAACAATGCAACCGTGAGTACTCATCCAAAGTACTTGCAAGCAAGGAGCTACACTACATATGCATGGATATATGTGTAAGGGGCCATATCAGTGGACTGAACTGCAGAATGCCAGAATAAGAGGGGGATATCTAATCCTGTCGAAGACTACGCTTCTGGCAGCCTCCGTCTTGCAGCATGTAGAAGAGAGTAGACTGAAGTCCTCCAAGTAGCATCGTATAGCATAATCCTACCCGGCGATCCCCTCCTCGATGCCCTGTTAGAGAGCGATCACCGGGTTGTATCTGGCACTTGGAAGGTTGTGTTTTATTAAGTATCCGGTTCTAGTTGTCATAAGGTTAAGGTACAACTCCGGGTCGTCCTTTTACCGAGGGACACGGCTATTCGAATAGATTAACTTCCCTGCAGGGGTGCACCATATAACCCAACACGCTTGATCCCATTTGGCCGGACACACTTTCCTGGGTCATGCCCGGCCTCGGAAGATCAACACGTCACAACCCCACCTAGGCACAACAGAGCGGTCAGCACGCCGGTCTAAACCTAAGCGCGCAGGGGTCTGGGCCCATCGCCCTGAGCACACCTGCACGTTGCGAACGCGGCCGGAAGCTGATAGAGGCAAAGGTGTCCCGATGTTTCGATGAGATGGTCGCTATCGTTTCTGTGGGAGTCGACCTTGACGATCCGACTACGAACGTGCGAGACGTCGCGCCTTAGCAATCGCTAAACCAACTTCCGAGGGTTATTGACCACGCCGGAGCACGATCAACCTGACCACGAGGGCCTGTTTCCTGCGAGCAAACGAAGAACAAGCAAGAAACTAAGATTGCAATCTGGATATTGCGAATAAAAGAGGAAAGCTTTATTAACGAAGGTGGGGTTCTGTGACGCCTTGGTCTGGTCGTTGAACACAAACGAAGTACGCGAAGTTGCAGCTATGGCGAACTTTTGATCTAAACAAAACCCAAAGTCTAAACGACGCCCTAAGGGCTGTATATATGGAGGAAGAGGAGGGAATTTCGTGGCCCCTGATGGTGGGGTCCGAAACCAACCCTAACTCTTGTTTCCCCACACATACGGACTCTAAAAATAGCCTATACTTAAGTATTTCGAAATTACATGGGCCTGGCCCAAAAATAAGGTGACGCAACACCTAGAATAGCCTATGGACGAATATTATGAAGTGGCATCTTGTAGATTTCGTCCAAGGCTTCATTCACTCCTTATGGTGGCTTCAAAGTCCTGAAATCATCACTTGTAACTCCGTTCTTGATCCCCTTGCGCATGCCATCAACTCCATGCGTGTTCTTGCTCCAATGTTCATCCTTCTCCAAGCTAGGCCCTTCACTTGTAAGCAAAACAAATGTATCCAATTTAGGCAGTATCATATTCTCATGAACATTAGAATCATTACCAAGAAACGAAAGTACCTGGTAATTTAATTGGCGTGCGCGAGCTCTAGTAATTGGTCCAGTATGTATAGCAGCAGGGGCTGTGGATGTAACAATGGTATTGATGTCCTCATCATCCTCCCCTTCTTGAAATTAAGTCGTCCTCGACGGAAGCTCATCTTCCTCACCCAAATAAGGCTTCAAATCTGCAATGTTAAAAGTGGGACTAACCCCAAAATCTACCGGCAGCTCAAGTTTATATGCATTATCATTTATTTTCTCTAACACCTTAAATGGACCATCAGCACGTGGCATTAGCTTTGATTTGCGCAAATTAGGAAACCTATCCTTACGCAAATGTAACCAAACAAGATCACCAGGTGCAAAGACAACATGTTTTCTACCCTTATCTCCAGCAAGTTTATATTTAGCATTCATACGCTCAATGTTTTCCTTAGTTAACTCATGCATTTTTAAAATCAATTCAGCACGTTCTTTAGCATCAAAATTAACCTTCTCCGAAGATGGAAGAGGCAACAAATCAATAGGTGCACGAGGTAGGAAACCATACACAATTTCAAAAGGGCACATCTTAGTAGTAGAATGCAATGAACGATTATAAGCAAATTCAATATGAGGCAAGCATTCTTCCCACATTTTCCTATTATTCTTCAAAACAGCCCTAAGCATAGTAGACAATGTTCTATTGACTACTTCAGTTTGTCCATCAGTTTGGGGGTGACAAGTAGTACTAAAAAGCAGTTTAGTCCTCAACTTAGCCCATAAACATCTCCAAAAGTGGCTAAGAAATTTAGTATCACGATCTGAAACAATAGTATTTGGCACACCATGCAAGCGAATAATTTCACGAAAGAACAAATCAGCAACATGAACAGCATCATCGCTTTTATGACATGGTATAAAGTGTGCCATTTTCGAGAATCTATCCACGACAACAAATATGCTATCCCTCCCCTTCTTTGTTCGAGGTAAACCTAAAACAAAGTCCATAGATATATCCTCCCAAGGAACACTAGGTACAGGCAAAGGCATATATAAACCATGAGGACTGAGTCGTGACTTAGCTTTTTGACATGTAGTGCAGCGAGCAACAAAACGCTCAACATCCCGTCTCATCTTTGGCCAAAAGAAATGTGTAGCAAGTATATCCTCTGTCTTCTTCACGCCAAAGTGTCCCATTAGTCCTCCTCCATGCGCCTCCTGCAACAACAAAAGACGAACGGAGCTAGCTGGAATGCATAGCTTGTTAGCACGAAACACAAATCCATCGTTAACGACGAACTTGTTCCATGTTCTTCCTTCTTTACAATTCTGCAACACATCTTTAAATTCAGCATCATGTACATATTGATCTTTGATGGTCTCCAAACCAAATATTTTAAAGTCAAGTTGTGAAAGCATAGTATAACGACGAGACAATGCATCAGCAATAACATTTTCTTTACCCTTCTTGTGTTTAATGACATAAGGGAAAGTCTCAATGAATTCAACCCATTTAGCATGTCTACGGTTCAGTTTAGCTTGACTTTTAATGTGTTTCAAAGATTCATGATCAGAATGTATAACAAATTCTTTGGGCCATAAATAATGTTGCCATGTTTCTAAAGTCCGAACAAGAGCATATAATTCTTTATCATAAGTAGAATAGTTCAGACTAGGCCCACTCAATTTTTCAGAAAAGTATGCAACAGGTTTGCCATCTTGTAATAACACACCTCCTAATCCAATTCCACTAGCATCACATTCAAGCTCAAAAGTCTTATTAAAATCAGGGAGTTGAAGTAAAGGAGCATGTGTCAACTTATCTTTCAATACTGTGAAGGCTTCTTCCTGTGCGGTACCCCAAACAAAAGGCACATCCTTCTTTGTAAGCTCGTTGAGAGGTGCAGCAATGGTGCTGAAATCTCTCACAAAACGCCTATAGAAACCAGCAAGGCCAAGAAAACTCCTCACTTGTGTGACCGTTTTGGGCTGCGGCCAACTCTCAATAGCTTCAATCTTGGCTTTATCAACTTCAATTCCCTGTGGAGTAACAACATAGCCAAGAAAAGATACTCGGTCGGTGCAAAAGGTGCACTTCCCAAGGTTACCGAACAAACGTGCATCACGTAGAGCATTAAAAACAGCACGTAAATGTTCCAAATGTTCTTCCAAAGATTTGCTATAAATCAGTATATCATCAAAATAGACTACCACAAATCGTCCAATGAAAGCACGTAAAACTTCGTTCATTAGTCGCATGAAAGTACTAGGTGCATTAGTTAACCCAAAAGGCATGACTAACCACTCATATAAACCAAACTTAGTTTTAAAAGCTGTTTTCCATTCATCTCCCAATTTCATACGAATTTGATGGTATCCACTACGCAAATCAACTTTGGAGAATATTGTAGAGCCACTCAATTCATCAAGCATATCATCTAGCCTAGGAATAGGATGACGATAACGAATAGTGATATTATTAATGCCTCTACAATCAACACACATACGCGAGGTACCATCCTTTTTCGGCACTAGAATAATAGGAACAGCACAAGGACTAAGGGATTCGCGTATATAACCTTTGTCGAGTAGCTCTTGTACTTGACGCATAATCTCCTTCGTCTCCTCTGGATTGGTACGGTATGGTGCGCGGTTGGGTAATGATGCACCGGGAATTAAGTCAATCTGATGCTCAATCCCTCGAATAGGTGGTAATCCCGGTGGCACGTCTTGTGGAAAGACGTCAGCGAACTCCTGCAAAATGTTAGTAACAGCAGGAGGCAAAGAGGAAGGCATGTCCTCAAATGAAAATAATACCTCTTTGCACACAAAAGCATAGCAAACAGATTTGCGAACATCTAGATCATCAATATCAGATTTGGTGGCAAATAAACATGCACTTTTCAATTTAATTTCAGAAGCAACACTAGATGGTTTATTATTAGGCTTCATTTGTTGCTGAAATTCTTTTGCCACAATCTGATTTTCACTCTTATTTTGCTCCTGTTTTGCTTTATTAGCTCGATTAATATCATCTTTCAAAATGGAATCAGGAGTCATAGGAAGCAAAGTAATATTTTTGTCCTTATGAACGAGAGTATACTGATTGTTTCTACCATGGTGTACAGAATTTTTATCAAATTGCCATGGTCTACCAAGTAATAAGGAACATGCTTGCATGGGTACCACATCACAATCAACATAATCAGCATATGTAGAGATACTAAAATGCACACGAACAGTACGTGTTACCTTAACCTTACCGCTGTTGTTGAACCATTGGATGTAGTAAGGATGTGGATGTGGTCTTGTGGTGAGGGATAGCTTCTCCACCATCTCCATGCTAGCCAAGTTGTTGCAGCTCCCTCCATCTATGATGACGCGAACAGAACGTTCCTTCACAACTCCCTTTGTATGGAACAAATTATGCCTCTGATTTTGCTCAGCTTGCGTGACCTGCACACTCAAAACACGTTGAGCAACTAAACATTCATACCTGTCAGCATCTTCAGCAGCCATGTATTGCGTCTCATGATCAGAATCATCGCCACCGTGTTCTTCATGTGTAAGAAGAGCCAAAGTCTCCTCATCATAGTCACTAGCGGACTCATACCCACCATCCTCAGTAGCAATCATCACACGCTGAGATGTGCATTCGCGCGCAAAATGTCCTCTTCCCTTACAACGACGACAAATAATATCACTTGTGTGCCCTGTAGACGCCATGGAAGAAGCAGAGCTCTGTGCAGGCCCGGCAGGTGTGCTCTTGGCAGATAGTGGTGGTTGTGCCTGCTTTCTTGTATCACGGTTGGAGGTGGCAGCTGACGGAGGTGCCGGTGTAGCAGAACGTGTGGAAGTAGATGATGCACGTGATGTCCATGATGAAGGTCGACCTGCAGAAAAGTTAGTCCGCGCCAATGCCTGTCGATCCTGCACTTCACGTTCAGCTTTACAAGCAAGATGGAATAAACGAGTGATATTATTATAATCCTTATAGTCTAGAATGGTCTGAATCTCTCTATTTAATCCACCCAGAAAACGTGCAAGCATAGCTTCATTCGCCTCAACAATACCACATCTAATCAAGCCAGTTTGTAATTCCTGATAATATTCTTCTACATAATTTTTTCCTTGTCTTAAGCGCTGCAATTTTTGAAGTAATTCACGTTGATAATATGGTGGAACCCAACGAGTACGCATAGCAGTTTTCAAAGCAGCCCAAGTAGCTGGAACAGGATATAATCTACAATATTCAGACCACCAAACACATGCAAAGCTAGTGAAAGCACAAACAGCAGCAGGAACACGTCTCTCCTCAGGATATTGTAAACATGTAAATCGTTGTTCAGTTTCTAACTCCCAAGTAAGATATATATCAGGAACATATCTACCCTCAAATGGTGGAATATTCAATTTCAGTTTAGGGAGATGGTCATGATCTCGTACCTGAGGGGGAGCCCTAACATTACCATTATTTGCATGTGGACGACCTGGTGGTTGTGGTGCTAGTGGTTGCACGTAGTTCTGATTGTCATCAACCTCATCCTCATAATCTCCCACATAATCATCCTCCTCCGCATCAGCAACAGGAGCCACAGAAGTATCAACAGCAGCACCAGCAGTTTGGCCAGGCTGAAGAGGGACACGGATCGGTCGGCGAAGGGCTGCTTCCCGACCTGGAGGTATTCGTTGTTGTTGCTGTTGTTGCAGAGGTGCGGCAGGTGCAGCCGGTGGTGGAAGACGCGCAAGTAGTTCATTAAATCTGTTATCGAGCTTTGTTTCGAACGTCTTCTCCATGCCATCTATCTTCTCCATGGCCTCTTCAAATATGTTTAGCACATCTTGCACCTCTCCACTCATCATTTGCTGAAACTTATCATGAAGCTCCTTGTTCGTCAAGTTCTCCCAGTCAGTCTCGTCGGCTTGTGATCCTGGCATGGTTAGCAGCAATAGAAACACACAAGAATATGATCCTACAGAGTACTAACAAGATGTGGTGGTGGTGTCACAAATCCGTCAAGCAAATCTCAAATTCTTACCAGTTCTTACCCAGCAGCAGGCGGTGATCGGCAGCCGTTGTAGTCAAAACTCTCAAAAGCTTGGATAGAGCGATTGCCAGGGAGAGTCAAACGCACGAAGTAGATGTATGTGGAGCTGGGAAGGCTTATAGTATGGTAGCAAAAAGGGTCAGCAATAATCAATTCAGAGATGCAAAGTTGAATAAACGCTCAACGACGGTACTGTGCTGGTCCTAGGCTAGACCGTGCTAGAGACGCGAGCCTAGAACACCAACAAAATCACGGCGCTGCACGTAAACACAGGGAAAAGCACACTCTAGATTTTTTTTTCGCCCTGTTTTTTTTTTTGGCACTCTTTTTTTTTTGCTTCTTTTTTTTTTTGTGAAAAATCACAATAATGGCGAGTGTCTCAAAACTCTTCCCAGGTCAAACTGACAGGATAGACATGAATTTTTTTTTTTTTGCGAATTTTTTTTTCGACTGCCCGGACCCAAAAACTGGAAACGGCTCAAAAAAAACTTTCAATAACGGCGACTGTCTCAAAAGGCTAAGAAACACCTAAAAATAGGATAGCCAGAAAATTTTTTGTCAAGTGCGTTTTTTTTTTTTTTTTTGGAAACCAACCTCTTCTACGTACGGCAAAAGATTGATGGACTCCTAAACCTACTCAACCAAGGAAACACGAATCTGGCAACAGATGGATCTCGAAAGCAAACCTAATATGAGATGGACTCGAAGTGACGGTGATATATGGATACGGATCGGTGGTGGTATATGGACTCGGAGCGGTGGTGGTATATGGACTCGGAGCGGTGGCGGATAAGCGGTGGTGGTATATGGACTCGGAGCGGTGGTGGTATATGGACTCGGAGCAGGGGCGGATAAGCGGTGGTGGAAGATGGCAGGGACAATGATGATGGTGCGGCGGCGGCGTGACTAATATGACCAGAACTCGAAACTCTAAAAGACTAGACGCTAAGACCAGCAACTTGACACGACGATGCAACCGCAAATTCAACAAAGCAAATACAGAAAAGATTATGCAAAGGCTCAGATTGGTTCGGATATGATGAACTAACCCTAAATTTTTTTTTTGGCTTTTTCGTGGACTATAGGTATGAAGACAGACTCGATCTAAACTACGAAAAACTGTAAAATCTCACCGAGCAACCTGAAAATCTGATACCACTTGATAGAGGCAAAGGTGTCCCGATGTTTCAATGAGATGGTCGCTATCGTTTCTGTGGGAGTCGACCTTGACGATCCGACTACGAACGTGCGAGACGTCGCGCCTTAGCAATCGCTAAACCAACTTCCGAGGGTTATTGACCACGCCGGAGCACGATCAACCTGACCACGAGGGCCTGTTTCCTGCGAGCAAACGAAGAACAAGCAAGAAACTAAGATTGCAATCTAGATATTGCGAATAAAAGAGGAAAGCTTTATTAACGAAGGTGGGGTTCTGTGACGCCTTGGTCTGGTCGTTGAACACAAACGAAGTACGCGAAGTTGCAGCTATGGCGAACTTTTGATCTAAACAAAACCCAAAGTCTAAACGACGCCCTAAGGGCTGTATATATGGAGGAAGAGGAGGGAATTTCGTGGCCCCTGATGGTGGGGTCCGAAACCAACCCTAACTCTTGTTTCCCCACACATACGGACTCTAAAAATAGCCTATACTTAAGTATTTCGAAATTACATGGGCCTGGCCCAAAAATAAGGTGACGCAGCACCTAGAATAGCCTATGGACGAATATTATGAAGTGGCATCTTGTAGATTTCGCCCAAGGCTTCATTCACTCCTTATGGTGGCTTCAAAGTCCTGAAATCATCACTTGTAACTCCGTTCTTGATCCCCTTGCGCATGCCATCAACTCCATGCGTGTTCTTGCTCCAATGTTCATCCTTCTCCAAGCTAGGCCCTTCACTTGTAAGCAAAACAAATGTATCCAATTTAGGCAGTATCATATTCTCATGAACATTAGAATCATTACCAAGAAATGAAAGTACCTGGTAATTTAATTGGCGTGCGCGAGCTCTAGTAATTGGTCCAGTATGTATAGCAGCAGGGGCTGTGGATGTAACAATGGTATTGATGTCCTCATCAGAAGCAGACCTAGCAACCTCTAGTACAACGGAAGTCACGTTACGCGGCCCAATCTGGCGCACGCCGCTCAGTCGCTGACGTCAAGAAGTGCTTCGGCTGATACCATGACGCCGAGTGCCCATATCTTTCCCGCGTAGTTGGTTAGTGCGTATAGACCAAATGGCCAGACTCAGATCAAATACCCAGATCTCGTTAAGCGTGTTAAGTATCCGCGAACGCCAACAGGGCCAGGCTCACCTCTCACCCAGGTAGCCCCGAACTGCCCTGCCGCTCCGCCACAAAGATCCACACAGAGGGCCGTCGGGACAAAGGTCCTTTCAGCCCCCAATCCGTGAATCACTCGCGGGTACT
Organism: Aegilops umbellulata; assembly: GCA_032464435.1. Taxonomy (NCBI): domain Eukaryota; kingdom Viridiplantae; phylum Streptophyta; class Magnoliopsida; order Poales; family Poaceae; genus Aegilops; species Aegilops umbellulata. Next base: position 197,454,342 of record CP136058.1, on the reverse strand, counting down.
CCTCGAGCCAACCCGACTTTGGTCACCACATGTATCATGTTTAAAGTATAGTATATATCCATGATCACCTCCCGAGGTGATCACAGCCCAGTAGTATAGCATGGAAGACAGACAAGAGTGTAGGGCCACTGATGGAACACTAGCATCCTATACTAAGCAAGTAGGATTGCAGGTAAAGGTATCAACAGCAGTATCAAAGACAGGCTATGCATCAGGATAGGAATAACGAAAGCAGTAACATGCTACACTACTCTAATGCAAGCAGTATAGAGGAGAGTAGGCGATATCTGGTGATCAAGGGGGGGGGGGCTTGCCTGGTTGTTCTGGCAAGGGGGGGTCGTCGTCGACGTAGTCGAACACACAGACATCGGCAGCGGTCTCAGAGTCTACCGGAAAGAAATAACGGAGGGGGAACACAATAAATAATAGAGCAATCAAATGTAACACAAAGCAAGACACGGCAATACGTTGTGCAAGGGTGACCTAACGCAAGGATAGGTGATACCGGCGAAGGGGGGAAACATCCGGGAAAGTATCCCCGGTGTTTCGCATTTTCGGACAGATGAACCGGAGGTGAAATGTTGCAGGTTTGCTATGCTAGGGATGTGTGGCGGATGAACGGGTTGCGTATCCGGATTCGTCTCGTCGTTGTGAGCAACTTTCATGTAGAAAGTATCTTCATCTGAGCTACGGTTTATTTTATATGATTTAACAAAGTTTTAATTGATTTTCTAGAATATATTAATCCGAATTAAAAATAGTGAAATACTTATGTCACCTAGTGCAGTGCCAGCCACAGTCAAATGACATGTGTGGCCCGGTCAACGTCAATAGTATAGTCAAGGTTGAATGGGTTAAAGTTGACTGGTCAAACTGGGTTGTGGGTCCACGATGTCATTGACTGGTAATTATTTAATTTAACAAAATTGATTTATTTAGCATTGTGTCCCACATGTCATTGGGTAAGCACTACTAACTGAAACCAAATTAGCCTACACAGGAGGTTAGTGCTCAATGAAATTAGTGCCTAATCTACGCAGGGGCCAGCCACACATGGTTGTGGCAAAAGCCAGCCATACACACAACTCACGCACACACATGGCGCACACACACACTACGCTCTCACACACCACGGCCATGGCCTTTGCCGTGGCTAGCAGCAAGCAGAACAGAGGCAGGGCAGGGCAGAAGCACACAAGGAGCATCGGCAGCGCCAGCGGTACGCGGCAGCAGCGGCTAGCAGCAAATGGAGCAGCAGCGCAGGCACGCACATGCAGTAGGGGCGGGCGAGCACGGGACAGCAGCAGCGACAATCGGCAGCACCGGCAACAACGACAGCAGAAGAAGTAACAGGCGGCAGCGAGCGCACGCACGTACGCGTACACGAGGGTTCGAGCTCGACGGAGATGATGGCCTACGGCGTCCAAATTGAAGGGGTAAAAGGGGACCCGAGGGAGAAGCTCACCCTGGTTCTCGTGGACGAGGTTAGAAGGTCGGAGGCGGCCCGGAGCAGTGGCAATGACGACGAGTTGGTGACGTCCGCGGCGGAGAAGGGCTAGATGGAGAGCACACGGACCGTCCCGGCTTGAGGTGATCCCCGGAGCGGACGGATCCGGCCGCGGCGGACCTCCCGGACGTGCTCCCGCACGCCGGAGACGACGGTGGCCGCGGATGACGACGAGGAGGTCGATGGGGCAGAGGCGGACCGGTCAGGGTGCTGCGACATCGGCGGGCGCAGAAGGATGGGGCGCGAGGGAGAGAGATGCGAGGGGCTAGGGTTTCGGTAGGGTGTGGGGGTGCCCTTATAGGTCAAAGGGAGGGGCTCGTGGCAGCCATCCATGGCCATGACGCCGTGGATGTGCGCCACGCCCTCCTGGTCTCCTGTAGAGGAGGAGGGAGAGGTGGAGGTGGGCTGATTGTTTAGCTAGATGGGCCAAGTGGCCCAAGGGGGGAGGGTTTTTCTCTTTTCACTTTGTTTTATTTTTATTTCCTTTTATTTATTTTCTTGTTTCGGTTTTCTCTTAGTTTCACCCTTTTTATAGTTTAAATGAAATACAAAACTAGTTCCTAATTTAGTTTTAATAAATATGCCACTGCCCCAATAGTTTTGGGTAAATAAATAAATTAGCTTAATATTTTATTAACTGAAAAAGGCATTTATTTATTTGTTTTTGTTACTGTTTTATTTACCTCATTGCAATTAAATACTTTATAAAAATGTGGTTTATCCACCATAATTACCTACGCATTATTTGGCACGACCCGAACATTTTAGTTTTATTGTTTAAAAACTTTTGTTGTTTGCCTATACTTTAAATTTGGATTTCAATCGTTTTGAACTAACGCGAGTTTATCAACATTAACCGAGGTGACGTGGCATCATTAGCAAAGGTTTACTGTAGCTTAATTACCGGGCGTCACAATTCTCCTCCACTACAAGAAATCTCGTCCCGAGATTTAGGACGGGAGTAAGGGGGAAGGATTGGTTACGGAATTCTAACGGGGCTACTCGGTGTTGGTTGCTCTTCTCGAAGAGGTTAATCCAATATATTGATGCCTTCATACTTCTGCTTCAGGTCAAAATGATGAAGTCGTCATCCTGGATCTTCATCGCACGTATGAAAAGGATAAGGGGGTAACTTCAGAAGAACACACCTCTACAAGGTTGCTATTTGGTAGATAACGTCAATGAAGATGGCGGAAAGTAACTCTCGAATTGAAACTTAGAAGATTCCGAGAGGAAAGTAATAAGGTACAATAATGAGTTTCAAGCGGCCAAGCAATCGTTCGATGCTTATTCTGAAGGTGAACGGGTTTCAGGGCAACGAGAATAATTACTGCGTCTGATAAAAGAATTGATGATCTCTCGGAAAGTGGCTCCTGAGTTTCATACGAGGCCACATGCGAGGAATAACCTTGAGAACAAGGGGTGTACAGGAGAGTCAGGTTTCGATCCTATGGAACTTGTGGGTTATGGGTCCACCATGTGGGTTAAAGTAGGAAGGGCGGTGACATCTTGCACGGTCATGATAGCAAGGCATGTCAGAGGGTAGCCTGTCAGTTATATGTCAGCAACAACGTCGGTACCAAGGGTGAGGGACAAAGAGAACCATTTTCCTGCTCGTTGAAATGAGGCGGACCAATAGGCAAAGTTCTCGTCCATCGGTGGTTACCGGAATGTCATCAACAATAGTAACAAGGTCTTACTGACAGAGTGGTACAACGAGGTGCTTCCCTAAGCAGGGAATTATCACTGCTCAGCTAAGTCAGATTACAAGAAACTTTAATCCAAACAATGGGAAGGGAAATGTGATCAACAGATTAAACAGAGCAACGGAAAGGAAAAGGTGTTTAAACACATATTTCAGGGTTATATCCTTCCCAAGGGCAAGCAGAGCATGATATCCATGACAGGATATAGCATAGAAAACCATTTAGGTTAGGCAAGAGGAAGTTCATGATCTTACCCAAACAACGGTGTTTGAATAATTGATAAGGGAAATTTAGCATGGCGCTTCAAATGTTCTTATCGATGATCAGAGTACCACAGACTTGCTTCGAGATAGCATTGACATGGTCTTCAAGCAAAGGTCAGACTCTGGATACACGAAGGGATTCATCATTAAGCCAAGGAGAGGATGAGGAGGTGGTTGATGGACTCAGCGATAATTCAACGAGGTATCCAAAAAGATGGATTTCCACAGTTATGTGAACAAGGAGATAACATTTGTCAGATCAAATGCTATAACGATGTATGCTCACGGAAAATCATACACAATTAAACATTAGTCGAAAAGTGTGCCCAAAATATGGCCTTAGGTAACATGATCAAATGTTAGAATGGTGATTCAGTGATCAATAGTCTAAGAACGAACGTTCGACCATTAACTACAAAGCAATAGGGTTGCTAGAAGGGTAGAATCCAAACAACACTATTCACTTGTTGGAATCAACACGGGGACCAAGAAAGAATGGTGATGGTGAGAAGTATCACTATACCAAGAATTCTTAAGAGGTGATGAAATCATCACGACATTCTTGACATAAAAGATGGTAATATTCCAAGGTAATGGAGAACAAATGCTGGCTAGTAAGGATCTCAAGGTATAACACAAAACACGAATAAGTTTGTGTTGAACGGAAGGTAATAAAGTTGTCGGTGATAACACAAACCATTGAGTGGCGAGGATGGCATTTCTCATCAAGAATTCGATATATATCTGGGAAGAGCTCAGGATGTTGATGATGACCACGACACATTTGTCGAGAGATTTCGTGAAGATGTAATCGGTCGGCGATGACATCAAGTCAAATGATGTTGCAGCGAAAGGTTATGGGAACCAAGGGTATGCCACAAACTTGAAATCAAGTTTGTTGTTCAAGGCGAAATGATATGACGAGGATAGTCGACGTAAGCTTAACTCATCATCGAAAATTTTGCTACGGAGAGAAGGGCCAGGTAGCACAGTTAAAATTTAGCACGTTAATGATATAGCTAATCAGGCTAGGAATGACTTGAAGGATTATTAAACTCGTAAGCAACAACCATTACTTAGAGTTATTGAATCGGAGTGCGGAATCAATCCACTTATCGGTGTCCTTGAGTGTCTAACAACTCAGAACCCGGGGAAAAATTGGAATCGGTGAGAATAATAGCAGATGAAGAACTCACAAGGAGTTATGTAGTTCTGGGATATTCTTGAGATACCAGAGGGGGTAATACTCGATGACATATCAAAGTAGAGGTTGGACTGGGGTATTGCTCTACAGAAGACAAGTGCTTAAACTTGCACGAGAAATGATATTTAAAGGAGAACATGGTCAAAACCACGATTGCAAAAGGCCAGATCCCAGATATAAGATGAACTTATACCAAAGGAATAATTAATTTAAGAGAAGCTTTAATGATAAGATTTACATCGCGTCCATGGGCATGAACCAAAGATCAAGGTCGACTCCCACTTCTCCAATGCATAACCTTTTATTCACTTCTCACTTTCGAGGAAGTTGTAGTGTGGAAATTTTATCTGGCAAAATACCAGGAGTGTATGACTCGTGAAAACTTTCGAGTTCACACATATTAGGGAAGGCATAGGTTCAACCCATCAGGGTATCGTGGAAATATATACCACAAGCTTCAATAGTAAATACCACCAGCTCGAAAGCTGAGCATGGTTGAGAAAGCAGAGGATACAATTTACCAAAGGCATTATGTATCTGAGGGAAGGCTCACAAGGTTATTGAATATGAAGGACGTTGTTGGATAAAATCCAACAAAGGATCTGCCGGTCCATAATGGAGCTGATGTGAGTATCGACACACGATCAGAGGACAAAACAAAGCAAGGGCTTGGATTATAGAAATAACTGACTAATTCAAAGCTTAAGGCAAAGGAATTAAGATCTCCAAATCAAAGGATCAGAATGACGGTGCCTAAGGATACTAACGAATATTGCCAGACTTATAGGACTTAATCCCAATGCAAGCAACCAAGAATTTCAAGAGCAATAGGTTGTTGAGGATCTTCGGAAGATCGAATGGTATTTCAAAAGCTTTTGTGAAATACCAGAATCAAATAGGGATGAGCGGATACTCGATGAGTGTGAGAAATTATCCGTAGAGGTATTCAGGTGGCAAAGAACTACAAGGCAGTAGCCACAAAGTATTCTCGAGACAATAGAGAGAATTTTCGGTGTATCTTGTAATAACAAGAGTAACCGGGAATAAAGGTAAGAATGACAAGTGTATGTATTTATCCATATGGATATATCGATGATAGGGCATTGCAAAAGCGATGGACACAAGTTCTCGGGTTAACAGCGGAGAGTATCTTCAGGGTCTTCTGGTGCAGCAGACGATCATCAATAATAAGGGGCTCTCCAGGTGAAAGTGATAACGAGATCCTAATGTTAAATTTAGCAAAATTCATTTAACCCGAATAGAAGAGAGTTCAGAGTCCCAGAGTAAAGGTCGAGGAGTAAAAGATCCTAGTACCACCCGATGGCGACGTGGGCCCGTAAGGCACATAGCCATGTTAGTAAAGTTTTTTTGCAATGTCTAGACTCGACTTCGGCCAAGGAGTGTGGAAGAGGGATTCCTACAGGCAGTCGGCTCTGATACCAACTTGTGACGCCCCCGATTCAATCGTACACTAATCATGCACGCAAATGTGTACGATCAAGATCAGGGACTCACGGGAAGATATCACAACACAACTCTACAAATAAAATAAGTCATACAAGCATCATAATACAAGCCAGGGGCCTCGAGGGCTCGAATACAAGTGCTCGATCATAGACGAGTCAGCGGAAGCAACAATATCTGAGTACAGACATAAGTTAAACAAGTTTGCCTTAAGAAGGCTAGCACAAACTAGGATACAGATCGAACGAGGCGCAGGCCTCCTGCCTGGGATCCTCCTAACTACTCCTAGTCGTCGTCAGCGGGCTGCACGTAGTAGTAGGCACCTCCGGAGTAGTAGTCGTCATCGACGGTGGCGACTGGATCCTGGGCTCCATCGTCTGGTCGCAGCAATCGGATAGAGGTATGGGGGAAAAGGGGAAACAATGCAACCATGAGTACTCATCCAAAGTACTCGCAAGCAAGGAGCTACACTACATATGCATGGATGTATGTGTAAGGGGCCATATCAGTGGACTGAACTGCAGAATGCCAGAATAAGAGGGGGATATCTAATCCTGTCGAAGACTACGCTTCTGGCAGCCTCCGTCTTGCAGCATGTAGAAGAGAGTAGACTGAAGTCCTCCAAGTAGCATCGTATAGCATAATCCTACCCGGCGATCCCCTCCTCGATGCCCTGTTAGAGAGCGATCACCGGGTTGTATCTGGCACTTGGAAGGTTGTGTTTTATTGAGTATCCGGTTCTAGTTGTCATAAGGTCAAGGTACAACTCCGGGTCGTCCTTTTACCGAGGGACACGGCTATTCGAATAGATTAACTTCCCTGCAGGGGTGCACCACATAACTGATGAGGACATGACTACCTTGGATACGACCAAAAATATTGCATACATGCATATTTGTCAGGTGATTTCTAGTGCAAACTATTCAATAATCTATTTTTGTTATCCAGAACAAAAATACTTCACACACTTTTGTGTTTTGTCTAATTGCAGGTGTATGGGACATTTGTACAACACACATATGAAGATAAGGGAGAAAGAGATGTTTACTTGCTGTTCAAAAAGTTATTTCACGTCACTTTTGGGCCAAGAGAAGATAGAGTCCAAGTCTCTCACGTTCTGGATTCAGATTCGGACTGCACAGACATACCTGACTCAAAATGGCAATAACTTTTTCATACGGACTCCGAATTGGGTGTTTTTTTGTTGGAAAGTAGATTTCGTCCTATTTCCACTCCAATTGGAATCACCTTTAAGTTCGTCCGGAGCGTTGAGTTATGGACGAAACAATCTGACGCTGCAGCAGAATCCGAGTCAAACTACAAGTCCAAAGGTGTTACGTCACCTCCACTTGGGCCCATTGGCCTTGTACGACCTAGGGTTAGTTCTAGGCTGCCTTGGGACGTCCTCCCACCTCCTTGGCCGCCACCCCTTGCTCCTATATAAGTAGATCCATCTAGTAGCTTTTTCCTTGGGATTTGTTTAGTTAAAAGTTAGCCATTGCAACTTCGTGTACTTCGTTTGTGTCCAACGACCAGACCAAGACCGCTTTTGGATCCCCACCTTTATCAATACTTCATCTATATTCGCAATATTCCGATTGCTTTATCATATTCTTGCTTGTTCTTCGATTGCTTGCAGGAATAGACCTTCGTGGTCAGGTTGATTGTGCTCTGGCATGGTCAATAACCTCTCGGAGTTTGTTTAGCGATTGCTAAGGCGCAACGTCGTGCACGTTTGTAGTCGGATCGTCAAAGTCGTCTCCACCAAATCGATAGTTATCATCTCATCGAAAGATCGGGACACCCCACCTCTATCAAGTGGTATCAGTTTTCAGGTTGCTCGGTGAGAATTTCCAGTTTTCCCTAGATTAGATCTATTTTTCTTACCTATTGTCCAAGAAAAAGCCACAAAAAAAAGTTAGATCTATTCATCCTTTTGTCCAAGCCAGTCTGAGCCTTTGCAATTTTCTTTTCATTGTTTGCATTATTTAATTATCGGTTGCATCGTCGTGTCGAGTTGCTGGTCTTAGTGTCTAGTTCGTTTAGAGTTTCGAGTTCTGTTCACATTAGTCACGGCGCCGCTGCATCATTATCCCTTCCGTTGTCCACCACCCATCCATCAATTTCTACCACGTGCTACCCACCGTTCATTGTCTAATCATAGTTGAGATCGTTCACATCTTCGCCTGATCCAATCTGCATCTTATCTAGTTTGTTTGGAAATAGCGAGTGAGAAAAAAAAGAGAAAAGAGAGAGAGAGAGGGAGAAAAAAAAAGGTCAGAGAAAAAAAAGAGAAAGAAAAAGAGAAAAAAAAAGTGTGAGGAGAAAACAAGAGAAGAAAAAAAAACAAAATTCGGATCTATCTAGACTCAATCTCGTAGTTGAATTCGGATTGGAATCTGTTTTGTGCACTGTTCAGTAAAACAGGCATAACTTCCTCATACGAAGTCTGTTTTGGCTCCACGAGTACTCAAATTAAAGCTAGCGACGAGCCGCATCTAAATAGTTGCAGAAGCTAGTTCAATATTTGACACCTCAAAATCGTCTTCTAAATAGGTCTTTTTGCCCTCCGAAGTTCGCGGACACAGCTTCTTCCAGTTTTTCAGGCCAGTTTTCGAATTCTTTGACTCCTTATATCAATTCGGAATTGAGTGATTCTTTTTTCATTGGAAAGCTTGATCTAGTAGCGTTCTTTGAAAAAAGTTATCAGAAAATTTGCTCAAACTTTTCAAGAGGAAAGTTGGAGAGAGAGTTGTTGTATATCCTGCTTGGCAGTTGTTTCACATCATTATCTTTACTGCTATTGTGATCTTCACTTATATCTTGCTGTCCAGAGCTACTTCATATCCTTTATTGATGCTAGTTTTGCTACGTCGTGACCTCATTAGTGTTCTAGGCTCGCGTCTCTAGTCTGGTCTAGCCTAGGACCAGCACAGTACCGTCGTTGAGCGTTTATTCAACATTGCATCTTTGAATTGATTATTGCTAATCTTTTGCTACCATATATAGCCAACCCAGCTCCACATATTTCTACACCGTGTATACATACGTTCACCTGGCAATCGCTTTACCCAACTTTTGGAGTTACTTGACACCGCTGGTTGCCGATCGCCGCCTGCTGCATGGTAAGAACTTGTAAGACATTGATATTTGCTTTACTGTGAGCGTTTTACCACCACATCCTAGTAGTTATAGGAACATTATTTTGGATTTTGTTTATTGTTTCTACTAATCATGCCAGGATCTAGAGTCAATTCATGGGCTTTGTCGATCGCGGGAGACGTGCCACCACCTTTGCAAATACAACAACCGTCACGAGAGGTGCACAAACATCCAAATGCACATGATCAGGTTAATGTATCTATACCACCATTTAATGGCCGTTTTAGACCTGCTTTATATATTGAATGGGAGTTCAACATAAAAAATATATTTGCTTCCCATAATTTTGATGAACATAAAAAGATTAAGGTTGCAGTTGGTTCTTTCACTGGTTATGCTTTGGTTTGGTGGACTGAATATTGTCGGTTACACCCTGATTATATACCTACTACTTGGGATGATTTGAAACTTGCCATGCGACATACTTTCGTCCCCGCTTACTATACTCGTGACATGATTAAGAAGTTGCAACATTTAAAACAAGGTAGTGACACTGTAACAAAATATTATGATGATTTACAAACTACCTTGTTGCATTCCTCTTTAGAAGAAAGTGAAGATGATTTTATGGATAGATTTTGGGGAGGATTAAACCGTGATATTCAAGAGATATTAATTCATGAAGAGTGTTATCCTATGGACCATTTGTTTCGCCTTGCTTGCAAAGCTGAACAGGAAATAAAACGACGTGTTGCTCACGAGGAGAACAAGCGCACGCTACATATTCCAAGAGTTGATATGATTGTTCCTTCAACTACTAGGCATACTATGCCATCCACATCCGTTGTTGTGAGGACTACATCACCTCCACCATGTGACACATCGCCCCCGAGAGTGGCTACACCATCTGAGTTGATCATAAGTGGTAATGAGAAAGGTACTGATCTTCCATCTCTACATGAGAATGATGAATGCCTTGTCAATTTGAATGCACCATCTGATGAACTACCCACTACTTTGATCACACTACCTATTTTAGAGGACTATGTTGACAATTTGACTTTGCCATGTGATCAAACAACTGAAATACCAACAATTTTGAGTGCACCAATTGAATTAACTGTTGATGCAAAAGAACCAATGTTTAATCATTTTGATATGACCTCTAATCTTGGTGATGATTCTGTGTCCAATGACTTATTGCATGTTTGCTTATTTAAGCATGTTGTAGCATGTAAATTTGACGCAAGTAAGGTTTATTCACCAATGTTGGGATGGTTTAATGATGAACATTGTCAACCTTTTAAAATGAATAAGAGCTTCGCTTATATGTGCAAACTGAGTTGCAATATTTTCATGCCTTCTACTTCTTGTGATAATATTTTGGCTTTAGATTTTATGAATTATGAAGGTTACTCATGTATACATGTGCCATATGTGCAAAAACTAAGGAAAGTAAAAATGGATGACATATACATATACAACATGTACACATTGTCTTTTTTGTTAGCCACATTTCAGATTAAGCAACGCCGAGGACGGCTTTGTTTTCAAGAAGGGGAGGATGATGAGGACATGACTACCTTGGATACGACCAAAAATATTGCATACATGCATATTTGTCAGGTGATTTCTAGTGCAAACTATTCAATAATCTATTTTTGTTATCCAGAACAAAAATACTTCACACACTTTTGTGTTTTGTCTAATTGCAGGTGTATGGGACATTTGTACAACACACATATGAAGATAAGGGAGAAAGAGATGTTTACTTGCTGTTCAAAAAGTTCTTTCACGTCACTTTTGGGCCAAGAGAAGATAGAGTCCAAGTCTCTCACGTTCTGGATTCAGATTCGGACTGCACAGACATACCTGACTCAAAATGGCAATAACTTTTTCATACGGACTCCGAATTGGGTGTTTTTTTTGTTGGAAAGTAGATTTCGTCCTCTTTCCACTCCAATTGGAATCACCTTTAAATTCGTCCGGAGCGTTGAGTTATGGACGAAACAATCTGACGCTGCAGCAGAATCCGAGTCAAACTACAAGTCCAAAGGTGTTACGTCACCTCCACTTGGGCCCATTGGCCTTGTACGACCTAGGGTTAGTTCTAGGCTGACTTGGGACGTCCTCCCACCTCCTTGGCCGCCACCCCTTGCTCCTATATAAGTAGATCCATCTAGTAGCTTTTTCCTTGGGATTTGTTTAGTTAAAAGTTAGCCATTGCAACTTCGTGTACTTCGTTTGTGTCCAACGACCAGACCAAGACCGCTTTTGGATCCCCACCTTTATCAATACTTCATCTATATTCGCAATATTCCGATTGCTTTATCATATTCTTGCTTGTTCTTCGATTGCTTGCAGGAATAGACCTTCGTGGTCAGGTTGATTGTGCTCTGGCATGGTCAATAACCTCTCGGAGTTTGTTTAGCGATTGCTAAGGCGCAACGTCGTGCACGTTTGTAGTCGGATCGTCAAAGTCGTCTCCACCAAATCGATAGTTATCATCTCATCGAAAGATCGGGACACCCCGCCTCTATCAATAACCCAACACGCTTGATCCCATTTGGCCGGACACACTTTCCTGGGTCATGCCCGGCCGCGGAAGAGCAACACGTCGCAGCCCCACCTAGGCACAACAGAGCGGTCAGCACGCCGGTCTAAACCTAAGCGCGCAGGGGTCTGGGCCCATCGCCCTGAGCACACCTGCACGTTGCGAACGCGGCCGGAAGCAGACCTAGCAACCTCCAGTACAACGGAAGTCACGTTACGCGGCCCAATCTGGCGCGCGCCGCTCAGTCGCTGACGTCAAGAAGTGCTTCGGCTGATACCACGACGCCGAGTGCCCATATCTTTCCCGCGTAGTTGGTTAGTGCGTATAGACCAAATGGCCAGACTCAGATGAAATACCCAGATCTCGTTAAGCGTGTTAAGTATCCGCGAACGCCAACAGGGCCAGGCTCACCTCTCACCCAGGTAGCCCCGAACTGCCCTGCCGCTCCGCCACAAAGATCCACACAGAGGGCCGTCGGGACAAAGGTCCTTTCAGCCCCCAATCCGTGAATCACTCGCGGGTACTCCTCGAGCCAACCCGACTTTGGTCACCACATGTATCATGTTTAAAGTATAGTATATATCCATGATCACCTCCCGAGGTGATCACAGCCCAGTAGTATAGCATGGAAGACAGACAAGAGTGTAGGGCCACTGATGGAACACTAGCATCCTATACTAAGCAAGTAGGATTGCAGGTAAAGGTATCAAGAGCAGTATCAAAGACAGGCTATGCATCAGGATAGGAATAACGAAAGCAGTAACATGCTACACTACTCTAATGCAAGCAGTATAGAGGAGAGTAGGCGATGTCTGGTGATCAAGGGGGGGGGGGCTTGCCTGGTTGTTCTGGCAAGGGGGGGTCGTCGTCGACGCAGTCGAACACACGGACATCGACAGCGGTCTCAGAGTCTACCAGAAAGAAATAACGGAGGGGGAACACAATAAATAATAGAGCAATCAAATGTAACACAAAGCAAGACATGGCAATACGTTGTGCAAGGGTGACCTAACGCAGGGATAGGTGATACCGGCGAAGGGGGGAAACATCCGGGAAAGTATCCCCGGTGTTTCGCGTTTTTGGACAGATGAACCGGAGGTGAAATGTTGCAGGTTCACTATGCTAGGGATGTGTGGCGGATGAATGGGTTGCGTATCCGGATTCGTCTCGTCGTTCTGAGCAACTTTCATGTAGAAAGTATCTTCATCTGAGCTACGGTTTATTTTATATGATTTATCAAAGTTTTAATTGATTTTCTGGAATATATTAATCCGAATTAAAAATAGTGAAATACTTATGTCACCTAGTGCAGTGCCAGCCACAGTCAAATGACATGTGGGGCCCGGTCAACGTCAATAGTATAGTCAAGGTTGACTGGGTTAAAGTTGACTGGTCAAACTGGGTTGTGGGTCCACGATGTCATTGACTGGTAATTATTTAATTTAACAAAATTGATTTATTTAGCATTGTGTCCCACATGTCATTGGGTAAGCACTACTAACTGAAACCAAGTTAGTCTACACAGGAGGTTAGTGCTCAATGAAATTAGTGCCTAATCTACGCAGGGGCCGGCCACACATGGCTGTGGCAAAAACCAGCCATACACACAACTCACGCACACACATGGCGCACACACACACTACGCTCTCACACACCACGGCCATGGCCTTTGCCGTGGCTAGCAGCAAGCAGAACAGAGGCAGGGCAGCGCAGAAGCACACAAGGAGCATCGGCAGCGCCAGCGGTACGCGGCAGCAGCGGCCAGCAGCAAATGGAGCAGCAGCGCAGGCACGCACACGCAGTAGGGGCGGGCGAGCACGGGACAACAACAGCGACAATCGGCAGCACCGGCAACAACGACAGCAGAAGAAGTAACAGGCGGCAGCGAGCGCACGCACGTACGCGTACATGAGGGTTCGAGCTCGACGGAGATGATGGCCTACGGCGTCCAAATTGAAGGGCTAAAAGGGGACCCGAGGGAGAATCTCACCCCGGTTCTCATGGACGAGGTTAGAAGGTCGGAGGCGGCCCGGAGCAGTGGCAATGACGACGAGTTGGTGACGTCCGCGGCGGAGAAGGGCTCGATGGCGAGCACACGGACCGTCCCGGCTTGAGGTGATCCCCGAAGCGGACGGATCCGGCCGCGGCGGACCTCCCGGACGTGCTCCCGCACGCCGGAGACGACGGTGGCCGCGGATGATGGCGAGGAGGTCGATGGGGAAGAGGCGGACCGGTCAGGGTTCCGCGACGTCGGCGGGCGCAGAAGGATGGGGCACGAGGGAGAGTGATGCGAGGGGCTAGGGTTTCGTTAGGGTGTGGGGGTGCCCTTATAGGTGAAAGGGAGGGGCTCGTGGCAGCCATCCATGGGCATGACGCCGTGGATGTGCGCCACGCCCTCCTGGTCTCCTGTAGAGAAGGAGGGAGAGGTGGAGGTGGGCTGATTGTTTAGCTAGATGGGCCAAGTGGCCCATGGGGGGAGGGTTTTTCTCTTTTCACTTTGTTTTATTTTTATTTCCTTTTATTTATTTTCTTGTTTCGGTTTTCTCTTAGTTTCACCCCTTTTATAGTTTAAATGAAATACAAAACTAGTTCCTAATTTAGTTTTAATAAATATGCCACTGCCCCAATAGTTTTGGGCAAATAAATAAGTTAGCTTAATATTTTATTAACTGAAAAAGGCATTTATTTATTTGTTTTTGTTACTGTTTTATTTACCTCATTGCAATTAAATACTTTATAAAAATGTGGTTTATCCACCATAATTACCTACGCATTATTTGGCACGACCCGAACATTTTAGTTTTATTGTTTAAAAACTTTTGTTGTTTGCCTATACTTTAAATTTGAATTTCAATCGTTTTGAACTAACGCGAGTTAATCAACACTAACCGAGGTGACGTGGCATCTTTAGCAAAGGTTTACTGTAGCTTAATTACCGGGCGTCACAACAAGACTCGATCTCCTCCGCTGGGATTTTCGCACTACATGATGTTTGAGAAACGGATGATCGAGACATAGTCTTTCAGAAGCGTTTGCACCTTACGATGGGTAGACCGTACCACCTACATCCCCTACATCTGGTAGTCTACCACTGTAAGAGTTCACACGACTTAATCAACTATGCTAGAGCCCATCATAGCTTGTGGCTACACACGAAATTTTCTAGTATGAATAATCTCATGATCCGTTTGGGCCTGGGTGGCGGTCCATAAAGAAAAACAACTGGCAATCCTGGAATACCCAGGTACCTCAATCCACCCAGATGTGTGTTTAAGTTGCCACCTTAGATAAACCATTAATTAAAAAATCTCACATCTGTCATGGACAACGCTCACCCAATCCACGTCTACTGGTATAGCATGGCATAATAAGCAAACGTAGAAGTAACTCCCAAGGGTTTCATATTGTAACAGGTAATAGGTACTACCTCAACTACTTCCCATCCCACAATTTGATTAGATCCTAATCATGCAATGTTTGAGGATTGATCTAATGCAATAAAACTGGGTAGTAGAAGGGCATGATCAAAGTGTTACTTGCCTTGCTGATGATCCGAGAAACCTAGAGATTCGAAGTAACAGGTGGCGCACTCCGGATACTCTATCGCAAACAAACAAACAAGCACACAATAAGTACTCATCTAATGCACATGTAAAACGCAAATAAGAGATCTAACCAGAAAGTTGAACTTAAGAACTCCGGTTTGCAAAAAGAATCAAATCGAACAAAACAACGAAAGTCAAACTGCGAAAGAAAACAACTTCGTTTTACTAATCTGTACCTAAGTAAAATTTTACAGAAGCAAAAACTTGTTTAAGTTGGTTAAACGGAAAGACGGTTTCGAGACGAAACTCCAGGCGCTTGACTCGCCTCATTCCGATAAACAAGCGAAAAGTTATACTAAAACGAAAATCGGATCAGAAATTACGATCAGAAATAATCGCGGAAAATCCAAGAAAAAGAAAAACGACGAACAGATTAACGAACGAACGTTCATTATCTGGATCTAAACGATGAACGCGTTCGTTAAAACGAACAAACGAGCGAACGCAAGCTAATTAAGCTAAACCGGAAAAAACCGATCTAATAAAAAACGGATTTAAAAAAACCGACGGAAAGACGGAATGGTTTTTCTAAAAAAAGGCGGCGGGGTTAACCTCGGGGTGCGGTCGGTGGCGGCGGTGGCGGCGGGCGGCGGCAGCAGCGGCGACGGCGGGCGGCGGTGGCGTTGATCGAGGCGGCGGCGGTGCGCGGATCGAGGCGAGGCGGCGGCTAGGGTTTGGGCCGTGGGGGCGGCGGGGCTGGGGCGGCCCGGGGCAGCGCTATTTAAAGGGGCCGGCGGATGGAGTCCTGGCCGATCCCGGCCCGTAGTCGGTTCAGACTTTTTTTAAATCATTACGCGTAGAAAAACAAATAAAAGAAATACTAAACAGACTCCAAAAATCCCGAAATAAATTGTCCCCGACTTATAAAATCAAGCCGGACAAAGTGAACATTTATTTGGGGCCTAAATGCAATTTTGAAAAACGCACATTTTTGCTAAATTCAAATAAAATAGCGAAAAATTCCGAAATAAAATCTTATTTGATTTTATTATTAAATCCTCAATATTTCTTTATTTTGGGAGAGTCATTTTATTCCCTCTCTCATATTTTTGTAATAGAAATAATTGAAGATAAAATAATTAAAATCAAATGATCCCATTCTCAAAATTTGAGAATACTCAAATATGAAAATAACGAAGTCCCCAACTCTCTCCGAGGGTCCTTGAGTTGCGTAGAATTTCTAGGATCAAAGCCAAAAGCAAATAAAATATGATATGAAATCTGCATATGGAAAATTGTCATCCCAACTAGATCCATAATCTAGCGCACAAGCTCTCGGCATATCCTCCAAAATCTGATTGACTCTCTCGGTCTGTCCATCTGTCTGTGGATGAAAAGCTGTGCTGAACTCTAGCCTGGTACCCAAAGTTTCGTGCAACTGATTCCAGAACTTTGAGGTAAACTGGGTTCCTCTGTCTGATACGATACTCCTCGGAACTCCATGCAGACATACTATCCTGGTCATGTATATCTTTGCCAACTTAGCACTGGTGTAAGAGGTCTTTACTGGGATGAAATGAGCTACCTTCGTCAATCGATCAACTACAACCCAAATCGAGTCATAGCCTGAACGGGTCCTAGGTAATCCCGTGATAAAATCCATGCCTAGATTATCCCACTTCCATTCGGGTATGGGCAATGGCTGTAACAATCCTGCTGGCTTCTGATGCTCTGCCTTTAGTCTCTGACATACATCACAAACTGCTACGTACTCCGCAATATCCTTCTTCATTCTGGTCCACCAGAAATTATCCTTCAAATCCAAATACATCTTGGTATTTCCTGGGTGAATCGAATATGGTGAATCATGGGCCTCTTGCAGAATTAACTTCCTGATCTCCGGGTCATTTGGCACATAGACACGGTCTTCAAACCATAGGGTATCGTGCTCATCCTCACGAAATCCTTTAGCCTTCCCTTTGTTCATTTTCTCCTTTATAGAGCCAATCTCCTTGTCAGTCTTCTGAGCTTCTCCGATTCTATCCATCAAGGTAGACTGAATCTCCAGTGCTGCTACATAGCCCCTCGGAACTATCTCCAAACATAGCTCACGAAGATCCTCGGCTAACTCCTTCGGTAAATCTCTCGTCATTAGTGTATTGACATGGCTCTTACCGCTCAATGCGTCAGCTACTACATTAGCCTTTCCAGGATGATAATGCAATCTCATATCATAATCCTTGATGAGCTCCAACCATCTCCTTTGTCTGAGATTTAACTCCTTCTGCGTGAAAATGTACTTCAAACTCTTGTGATCCGTGTACACCTCACAATGGTTTCCAATGAGGAAATGTCTCCAAGTCTTCAATGCATGTACTACGGCTGCTAACTCCAAATCATGCGTGGCATAATTCAACTCGTGAGGTTTCAGTTGTCGTGAAGCATACGAAACAACTCTTCCCTCCTGCATAAGTACTGCTCCAAGTCCTCGACGTGAAGTGTCACAATACACCTCATAATCCTTATTCTGATCTGGCAGAATCAACATAGGTGAGGTAACCAAACGTTTCTTCAACTCCTGGAAACTGGCCTCACATTCCTCAGTCCATATGAACTTGGTATCCTTCTTCAACAACTCTGTCATAGGTTTTGCAATCTTCGAGAAATTTTCAATAAATCTCCGGTAGTATCCTGCGAGTCCAAGGAAACTCCGGATCTCTCCAACTATTGTTGGTGCTTCCCAATTTGTCACAGTGATAACCTTTGTGGGATCAACTGCTATTCCTTCTCCGGATATAACGTGTCCGAGGAATCCTACTTTCTTCAACCAAAACTCACACTTGCTGAACTTGGCATATAACTGATGTTCTCTGAGCTTCTCAAGTACCAATCGCAAATGCTCCTTATGTTCCTCTTCATTCTTCGAGTAAACCAAAATATCATCAATGAGTACTACGAGGAACTTGTCCAAAAACTCCATAAACACCTTGTTCATCATGTTCATAAAATAGGCAGGTGTGTTAGTCAGACCAAATGACATAACGGTATACTCATACAGCCCATACCTTGTGGTGAAAGCTGTCTTAGGTATGTCCTACTCTCGAATCTTCAACTGATGGTACCCTGATCGCAGATTGATTTTAGAAAATACCTTAGCTCCTTGCAATCGATCAAACAAATCATTGATCATCGGTAGTGGGTACTTGTTCTTGATTGTTACTTCATTTAGTCCACGATAATCAACAACCATTCTTACCGATCCATCCTTCTTTTCCACTAGAAGTACTGGCGATCCCCAAGGCGAGGAACTTGGGCGAATATAACCTTTATCCAGTAACTCCTTAATTTGCTTCTTAATCTCCTCCAAATCTTTTGCGGGCATCCGGTATGGTCTCTTAGATATTGGCCCTATGCCTGGCAAAAGCTCAATCAAAAACTCAATATCTCTATCTGGTGGCATGCCTGGCAACTCTTCTGGAAATACATCCGGAAAATCCTTTACCACTGATACTTCCTCCTGCACAACTCGTGTTAAGGAATTTACTTGAGTCCTTTTCGGCACATGCCGGGATACATACTTGATCCTTCTTCCTTCTGGCGTCGTAAGCAAAATTGACTTACTAGCGCATTCAATGTTCCCTTCATACTTCGATAACCAATCCATGCCTAATATCACATCCAATCCTTGAGATTCCAATACTATTAGGTCCGAGGGAAACACATAGTTACCAATCCTTAATGGTAACCGATCACACCATAGACTAGCCATATACTCTGCTTCAGGCGAGGTTACTAACATGGGTGACCTAAGGGCTTGGGTTGGCAGTTTATACTTATCCACAAATCCCCTTGAGATGTATGAATGCGATGCACCAGTATCAAAAAGAACGAGTGCAGTAAATGACTTAACCAAAAACTTACCTATTACTGCATCAGGTTGAGCTTCAACCTCCTCCACGTTAACGTGGTTCACCTGTCCCCTGGTGAAAGGGTTCGGCTCATTCCCAGAGCTTCCATTGCCATTCTGAGCTTCAGGACATTCATTGGCATAATGTCCGGTCTTCTGACATTTAAAACAGGTGACTTGGCTCAGGTCTCTCTTGGCCGGGGTTGATGGGGTGGTACGGTTCTGGCCGTTGCTTCCTCCATTCCCATTACCATTCTTGGGGCCATTATGGTTGTGCGAGCTACTTCCTCCATGGGTATGCTGGAAAGGTCCTCCCGGTTTAGGAGTAAAACGTGGCGTCTGCTGAGCTCCAGAGTTGTACTTCCCTTGTCCATACTTCCTCTTGCGGTTTTCAATCTGCTGCTGCTTCCCTTCAATAATAAGAGCACGATCTACCAACTCCTGGTAGTTGTTGAAGCTTGCTACCGTCAACTGCATGCTCAGCTCATCATTCAGTCCTTCCAGAAACTTCTCCTGTTTAGCTGCATCCATAGCAACGTCATCTGGAGCATAACATGCTAGCTTACTAAAATCATCCACATACTGGCCAACTGTGCGTCCTCCTTGGCGCTAGTTGCGAAACTCACACTTCTTCATGGCCATAGCTCCTGCTGAAGCATGGGCAGTACGGAAGGCTTGCTGAAACTGATCCCATGAGACAGTGTCTACAGGGTAAGTGGCTGTAAAATTCTCCCACCATGCTGATGTGGGTCCTTCAAGCTGATGGGCGGCAAACTTCACCTTTTCCGCATATGTGCATCCTGCTGTGGTCAACTCCCTTCCTGTCTTACGGAGCCAATCATCTGCAACAATCGGCTCGGTGCTACTAGAGAACACCGGGGGATTCAGCCTAAGAAAACGGGTTAAGTGATCAACAGGTGGTGGCGGTGGTGGGTTGTTGTTGTTGTTGTTGTTGTTGTTGTTGCTGTTGTTGTTGTTGTTGTTGTTGTTCCCCTGATTCTGGTTCTGGACTAGCAACTGCATCAAAGCATTCTGCTGCTGGACCAACTGAGTGAGCTCCGGTAGGAAAGAAAATCCATTGTCACGTCTCGGAGGCATCTGAGGGTTTAGAAAAGATGAGAATTAAGAATAGGATGAGGTCTAGAGAGAAAACACTACCCATATGCACATGAGGCAAGTGCACACAAAATCACTTCATTCAATCAAACAAGGCATACAATCGGTTTAGAACTATCGTAGAAGTGCTTGGACTATGCTATATACATGGTGGAACACTACTACTGTTATGGTGGTTTACTAGAAAAACTGCTCCGATGAAGACTCCATGATATCTGCTCCAGCTTCATCTTCGAAGTCATCATCACTAGGATCGAAATCGGTGTCGTTGATGATGATGTAGTTCTCCGGGCAAGTGGAATTGTCATCTTCTCCTCCTGGTGCTGAATTTCCCATGAATACTTCGATCTTCTCTTTTAGGTCGCCGTTCTGTCTCACTAGAGCGACGATCTCCTCCATATAGTCCTTGCGAGTGGCCTTCAGTTCTCCTTCTAGCTCGATAATTCTGGCCTTCGCTTTCTTCAAGTCCATCATGTCGGCGCATATCTGGTTCTCCTGGCGTCGAATGTGCTGGTTTAACTCCTGGATGAAAGCTGCAATTGATCGGTCCTTCTTGGTGCTGATCATCTCCCAATGCTCATCTCGGCACCCACAAATCTGGTAGATAGTATCCTTGAGATCATTGCAGTAAACTTCTCCAATGCGTCCCATGGTGATGTGGGCTGCCATGCTCTTTCCTAAGCTCCAGGTTGGTGCATCAAAGGAAAACTCTATGGGTTCAGTGACTGGTGCGAACGTCCTTCCTGGAACTTGAACTTGAATCATCCAACGCTCCTCTTCGGGTAAAGTGGCGTTGTAAGTCCCGGTGAAGCTTGGTACTCCGATGTTCAGGTACTTAGTGACTTCCTTCAGGTGGCGTCCAAAGGGTGTATCTTCATCTGGTTGCGTGAACTTGTTCCTTGCATCCGCCATCCTAAAAGAGTAGAAAAGGTGAGGGGTCAGAAATGAGAAGAGAGTAGTGATCTAGGGTTTTAGCTTAGTGGTCGTGTCCTACAGTCAGCGTGTGCTCTGATACCATCTTGTAGCGACCAGACCTCAACCAGTCTGATCTCTGTGCTCAGGTGTCATCCCTGGATCAATAATGCTGACACCACACAATACTTGAAGGATTTATAACATAGTAGCAATCACACACTTATTACATCTAATGTCTCAAAAGAGAACTTACTACAATAAATATGGCTTAAGGCCATCTAATAACAATAACAGCGGAAGGCTTGGAAGATAAGCGAGTCCATCAACTCCAACAGCATCACTGAGTATAGAACCACGACCTAAAGGCACCTTACTCGTCGTTTGAAAAGTCTGCAACATGAAACATTGCAGCCCGAAAATGGGTCAGCACATGGAATATGTTGGCAATGTAACACATAGAGAGCAATGAATGAATAAAGCTATACTACATGCATATATGGCTGGTGGAAAGCTCTATGGTTACAGTTTTGCGTAAAGCCAATTTTCCCCTACTGCAAAGGAATAAATTTTATTTAACTATCATGGTGGTTGTTAAACATTGAGAATGGTTGAAAGCATCCTCAATCCCAATTAAGCATCATCATTAAAACCCAACAAAATTAATTAAAAGTAACATGATGAGATTCACATGATAATCCAAATACTAGATACTCAAAACGTCCATAACCGGGGACATGGCTAATCATGATTAGTTTATACACTCTGCAGAGGTTGCATACTTTTCCCCACAAGACTCGATCTCCTCCGTCGGGATTCTCGCACTACATGATGTTTTAGAAACGGATGATCGAGACATAGTCTTTCAGAAGCGTTTGCACCTTACGATGGGTAGACCGTACCACCTACATCCCCTACATCTGCTAGTCTACCACTGTAAGAGTTCACACGACTTAATCAACTATGCTAGAGCCCATAATAGCTTGTGGCTGCACACGGAAGTTTCTAGTATGAATAATCTCATGATCCCTTTGGGCCTGGGTGGCGGTCCATAAAGAAAAACAACAGGCAATCCTGGGATACCCAGGTACCTTAATCCACCCAGATGTGTGTTTAAGATGCCACCTTAGATAAACCATTAATTAAAAAATCTCACATCTGTCATGGACAACACTCACCCAATCCACGTCTATTGGCATAGCATGGCATAATAAGCAAACGTAGAAGTAACTCCCAAGGGTTTGATATTGTAACAGGTAATAGGTACTACCTCAACTACTTCCCATCCCACAATTTGATTAGATCCTAATCATGCAATGTTTGAGGATTGATCTAATGTAATAAAATTGGGTAGTAGAAGGGTATGATCAAAGTGTTACTTGCCTTGCTGATGATCCGAGAAACCTAGAGATTCGAAGTAACAGGCGACGCACTCCGGATACTCTATCGCAAACAAACAAACAAGCACACAATAAGTACTGATCTAATGCACAGGTAAAACTCAAATAAGAGATCTAACCAGAAAGTTGAACTTAAGAACTCCGGTTTGCAAAAAGAATCAAATCAAACAAAACAACGAAAGTCAAACTGCGAAATAAAACAACTTCATTTTACTAATCTGGACCTAAGTCAAATTTTACAGAAGCAAAAACTTGTTTAAGTTGGTTAAACGGAAAGAGGGTTTCGAGACGAAACTCCACGCGCTTGAATCGCCTGATCACGATAAATGAGCGAAAAGTTATACTAAAACGAAAATCGGATCAGAAATCGCGATCAGAAATAATCGCGGAAAATCCGAGAAAAAGAAAAATGACGAACAGATTAAGGAAAGAACGTTCGTTATCTGGATCTAAATGATGAACGCCTTCGTTAAAATGAACGAACGAGCGAACGCTCGCTAATTAAGCTAAACCGAAAAAAAAACGATCTAATAAAAAACGGATCTAAAAAAACTGACAAAAACTAAACGGTTTTTCTAAAAAAACGGCGGCGGGGTCAACCTCGGGGTGCGGTCGGTGGCGGCGGCGGCTCCGGCGGCGGGCGGCGGCAGCCGCGGCGACGGCGGGCGGCGGCGGCGGCGTGGATCGAGGCGGCGGCGGCGCACGGATCAAGGCGAGGCGGCGGCTAGTGTTTGGGGCGCGGGGGCTGCGGCTGGGCTGGGGCGGCCCGGGACGGCGCTATTTAAAGGGGCCGGCGGACGGAGTCCTGGCCGATCCCGGCCCGTAGTCGGTTCGGACTTTTTTTTAATCATTACGCGCAGAAAAACAAATAAAAGAAATACTAAACGGACTCCAAAAATCCCGAAATAAATTTTCCCCGACTTATAAAATCAAGCCGGACAAAGTGAACATTTATTTGGGGCCTAAATGCAATTTTTAAAAATGCACATTTTTCCTAAATTCTAATAAAATAGCGAAAAACTCCGAAATAAAATCTTATTTGATTTTATTATTGAATCCTCAATATTTCTTTATTTTGGGAAAGTCATTTTATTCCCTCTCTCATATTTTTGTAATAGAAATAATTGAAGATAAAATAATTAAAATCAAATGATCCTATTCTCAAAATTTGAGAAAACTCAAATATGAAAACAACGAAATCCCCAACTCTCTCCGAGGGTCCTTGAGTTGCGTAGAATTTCTAGGATCAAAGCCAAAAGCAAATAAAATATGATATGCAATGATGATCTAATGTATAACATTCCAAATTGGAAATTTGGGATGTTACACATCATATACAACTTTTCTTTAAGAAATCCGTTAAGGAATGTAGTTTTGACATCCATTTGCTAGATTTCATAAAATGTGGTAATTTGCTAACATGATCCGGACAGACTTAATCATCGCTACGAGTGAGAAAATCTCATCGTAGTCAACACCTTGAACTTTGTCAAAAACCTTTTTCGAGAAATCTAGCTTTGTAGATAGTAACTCTACTGTCAGCGTCCGTCTTCCTCTTGAAGATCCATTTATTTTCTATAGCTTGCCGATCGTCGGGCAAGTCAACCAAAGTCCACACTTTGTTCTCATACATGGATCCCATCTCAGATTTCGTGGCCTCAAGCCATTTCGCGGAATCTGGGCTCATCATCGCTTCCTCATAGTTCGTAGGTTCGTCATGGTCAAGTAACATGAACTCCAGAATAGGATTACCATACCACTCTGGTGTGGATCTTACTCTGGTCGACCTACGAGGTTCGGTAGTAACTTGATCTGAAGTTACATGATCATCATCATTATCTTCCTCACTAATTGGTGTAGGAGTCGCAGGAACAGATTTCTGTGATGAACTACTTTCCAATAAGGGAGCACGTACATTTACCTCATCAAGTTCTACTTTCGTCCCACTCACTTATTTCGAGAGAAACTCCTTCTGTAGAAAGGATCCATTCTTAGCGACGAATGTCTTGCCTTTGGATATGTGATAGAAGGTGTACCCAGCAGTCTCCTTTGGGTATCCTATGAAGACACATTTCTCCGATTTGGGTTCGATCTTATCAGGTTGAAGCTTTTTCACATAAAGCATCGCAGCCCCAAACTTTAAGAAACGACAACTTGGGTTTCTTGCCAAACCTCAGTTCATAAGGTATCATCTCAACGGATTTATATGGTGCCCTATTTAACGTGAATGCAGCTGTCTCTAATGCATAACCCCAAAATGATAGTGGTAAATCGGTAAGAGACAGCATAGTTTGCACTATATCCAATAAAGTACGGTTATGACGTTCTGACACACCATTATGTTGTGGTGTTCCAGGTGGCATGAGTTTGTGAAACTATTCCACATTGTTTTAATTGAAGGCCAAACTCGTAATTCAAATATTTGCCTCTACGATCAACTCATAGAAACTTTATTTTCTTGTTACGATGATTCTCTACTTCACTCTGAAAATCTTTGAACTTTTCAAGTGTTTCAGACTTGTGTTTCATCAAGTAGATATACACATATCTGCTCAAATCATCTATGAAGGTCAGAAAACAATGATTCCCGCCGTGAGCCTTAACGCTCATTGGACCGCATACATCGGTATGTATTATTTCCAATAAGTCAGTGGCTCACTCCATTGTTATGGAGAACGGAGTCTTAGTCATCTTGCCCATGAGGCATGGTTCGCAAGCATCACTGATTCATAATCAAGTGATTCCAAAAGTCCATCGGCATGGAGTTTCTTCACGCGCTTTACACCAATATGTCCTAAACGGCAGTGCCACAAATAAGTTGCACTATCATTATTAACTTTGCATTTTTGGCTTCAATATTATGAATATGTGTATCACTACGATCGAGATTCAATAAACCATTTACATTGAGTGTATGACCATAAAAGGTTTTTATTCATGTAAATAGAACAACAATTATTCTTTGACTTAAATGAATAACCGTATTGCAATAAACATGATCCAATCATATTGCTTAACGCAAACACCAAATAATATTTATTTTAGGTTCAACACTAATCCCGAAGGTAAAAGGAGTGTGCGATGGTGATCTTATCAACCTTGGAATCATTTCCAACACACATCGTCACCTTGCCTTTAACTAGTCTCTGTTTATTTTGCAACTCCCGTTTCGAGTTACTACTCTTAGCAACTAAACTAGTATAAAATACCGAGGGGTTGCTATAAACACTAGTAAAGTACACATCAATAACATGTATATCAAATATACCTTTGTTCCTTTTGCCATCATTCTTATCCGCCAAGTATCTAGGGGCAGTTCCACTTCTAGTGACCATTTCTTTTGCAGTAGAAGCACTCAGTTTCAGGCTTGAGTCTAGCTTTGGGTTTCTTCACGGGAGTGACAACTTGTTTATCATTATTCTTGAAGTTCCCTTCCTATTCTTTTGCCCTTTTTCTTGAAACTAGTGGTCTTGTAAACCATCAACACTTGATGCTCTTTCTTGATTTCTACCTTCGCCAATTTCAACATCGCGAAGAGCTCGGGAATTACTTTCATCATCCCTTGCATATTATAGTTCATCACGAAGTTCTAGTAACTTGGTGATAGTGACTAGAGAACTTTGTCAATTACTATCTTATCTGAAAGATTAACTCCCTCTTGATTCAAGCAATTGTAGTACCCAGACAATCTGAGCACATGCTCACTTGTTGAGCCATTCTCCTCCATTTTGTAGGCAAAGTACTGTCAGAGGTCTCATACCTCTCGACACGGGCATGAGTATGAAATACCAATTTCAACTCTTGGAACATCTTACATGCTCCATGGCGTTCAAACATTTTTGAAGTCCCGGTTCTAAGCCGTAAAGCATGGTGCACTAAACTATCGACTAGTCATCATACCGAGCTTTGTGCAACATTCATAACATCTGTATTTGCTCCTGCAATAGTTCCGTCACCTAGCAGTGCATCAAGGACATAATTCTTCTGTGCAGCAATGAGGATAATCCTCAGATCGCGGACCTAGTCCGCATCATTGCTACTATCATCTTTCAACATAGTTTTTCTCTAGGAACATATAAAAAACAAACGGGGAACTACATCGCGAGCTATTGATCTACAACACAGTTATGCAAAAACTACCAGGACTAAGTTCATGATAAAGTAAAGTTCAATTAATCATATTAATTAAGAACTCCTACTTAGATAGACATCCCTCTAATCATCTAAGTGATCACGTAATCCAAATCAACTAAACCATGTCCGATCATCACGTGAGATGGAGTAGTTTTCAATGTTGAACATCACTATGTTGATCATATCTACTATATGATTCATGCTCGACCTTTCGGTCTCAGTGTTCCGACGCCATATCTGCATATGCTAGGTTCGTCAAGTAGAGGCATACTAGGGACACTTTGTTTTGTCTATGTATTCACACATGTACTAAGTTTCCGGTTAATACAATTCTAGCATGAATAATAAACATTTATCATGAAATAAGGAAATAAATAATAACTTTATTATTGCCTCTAGGGCATATTTCCTTCAGTTGTCGCGGGTGCCGAAGGTGATGGGGAGGCGGATCTGCCCCAGGGGGCTGGTGGATCCACCACCAACTCCAGAGAAGGGCTTGGTGTGGCGGAGCCGGCCGAGTGGCACGTGGAGCAAGCTGAAGGCCTCCACGGAGAGCACGTTGAGGCCGGCTCCTCCGTCGATGAGGGTCTTGGTAACCGTCACATTGCAGATGGTGGGTGTGCAGAGCATCGGGAGCACACCCGAACCCGTGGTGGTTGCCGGGTAGTCCCCTGAGTCGAAGGTGAGGTCAGCCTTGGGTTCTGCCCATCCTGGAGGAGCCCCCTGCTGTAGACGCGCGGTGCCCACCTGGTGGACGAACTGCTTGACGTGATGACCCGAGGGCGGCGCCTGCGAACCTCCTAGGAGGGCCGCGACGGCGGGGGGCGCTGGTGCTGCAAAGAGCGCGATGAAGGGGTAGTGTAGCTCCTCCCAGGAGGCCACAGAGGACTCCGGTAGGTTGAGCAACCAGGCACGCGGCACGCCAGTGAGGGCCATGGGGAACCAGTTGGCCATGACCTTGTCGTCGCCTCCGGCTTCCAGAACGGCCTGCTCGTATGCCAACAGGAAAGCCGCCGGATCTGCCGCGTCGTCGTAGCGAGGCGGCATCTCCAGCTTGAACTTGTGCGGCCACCGCACTTGCCGCAAGGCGGGGGTGAAGGCCCGGAGACCCCTGGCGCCTCCATGCGTGTCCGTCGGCCCAGTCAGAGGATGAGCCCCTGAGGAGGTCTTGGTGTCATCCGCCTCGCGAGGCTTGGCCCCTCGCGAGGGTCTTGAGTGGTTGTTGCTGAAGATGGGCCGTACCAGGTTGTTGGTGGAGCCACGCCATGGGCCACAGGCAGGCAGGTCTGGGTACCCATTTTCCCAAGACGCCGACAGCCATTCAGGTACATCTCTTTGACCTCAAGCATATTTGTTTTCCTCCAAAACCTTGCCAGGATCCTCCGGTTGATCGCATTATTGTTTTTGTCTTCGGGTTGACTAGTAAGTTGAAATCCCCCACAATCGCCCATGGGCCCACATGCAAGTCGCAGATGTCCACCAACTCTTCCTTGAACGCAATCTTGTCACCATCTATTTGCGGACCGTAGATGCCCGTGAGCCACCAGTGTCCACCATTCTTCGGCTTGACCAGAGCCGAGATTGTGTTAGTCATACAGTGCGGACTGGAAAGCCCCACCATGGTCTCATATCATGCAATTAGGACACCTCTGCGGGTCTCCGCAGCCGGCAAATAAAAGAAATTTTCTAGTTTATTACCAAGGCACTGTCTGACGATATCAGTTGTCAAGTTTTTGACTTCTGTCTCCTGGAGGCAACCCATGGTTGGGTTCGTTGCCGCTACCACCTGAAAGATAATGCTACATCGTGCCGGTGAATTCAACCCACGAACATTCGACACGAGGAGTTTGTATGGCTGTGTATCCATTTATCTAGCCTACCATCCGCAATCCACAGGAAAATAATGTCGTCCATCCACCTCCTGGGCCTCCTCCTGTAGGGGAAGGGCCGACGCGTCCCAACCAAACAGGGCCAAGACCGCCGCAACATGACAGTCAGTTAGCAGCCTCGAGAACAGATCTACGTACATCTGCAATGCCTCGTCGGTGATCACCTCCGCCTCGTGTGCCAAACATAGTTTGCGTATGAGAACATGTTGCTGTTTGGAGCCCACCGATCGCCGACCTAGTCCCTTAGCCAGACGGATGCTTCTCCTTGGGCTAGACACTGGGGGTCTCTTTTGTCTTGGTCTCCTCATGGTTGCAGGTGGCGCACGGTCCGTGGGCCTAGCTAGTATTGGGTCCAGGGTCCGCTTGACTTGCAAACAGAAGAGATCTATCTGTTCCTTTGCGCTAGAGGCAACGAGTCGGGGCGGTGTGTGTATTTCCTCTTTGTTCAGCACTTGTTGCTAAGCAGCCGTATCAGGATCACCGAAGAGGCTAACCTGGAACGTAGTCCCATCCACCCTGCATGCATGCCCATGCCTTTGCTCTATTGAGCCGCCACGTGTCTCCCCATGATGAGGATCTTAAATAGATAAAACCATCTCTCTGTGGGCATCCGTACTGATATTTAAATCCGTCAGTGTGATTTCATGTCGCGGAAGGCGTGTGGGGTCTGCGGCCGGATCCACCGATAGGATCAGCTCCCAGGAGCCAATCGGGATGGAGTATCCCACCTATTTGCGTGCAGTGTCTCCATTGCAGATGACATGTGCCTGCGGGCCAGCCACCAATGCCAACTAAGGCTCTGTCAGGCTTATCCTGCTGTTGGGCCTGTTCACCGAGGCCGGGGACAGCTTAGGTGACGCATGTCCAATGTTGGTGGCTGCGAGATGGTTCTAGAGCCGCAAGACAATACTGGGGATGACGGTCTATCCCATCCCACCGCAGCGCTTTGCAAGGACCAGCCCTGCCCAGATTCCTTCTCCTTTTCCACGTGTTCACCAGCACCAGTCCGTCCACACTTTCAGCTGGCACAACAGTTGCTTTTTCCTTTATTTTTTCCACCTGGTCTCCACCGTGGTTTGACCGGCCGCAGCTCACGGCCAGCGATCTTGGCGTCTGCAGGGGCGCGTCCTCCGGTGTTGAGGAGCTGTCGCCGGCCGTCGAGAGGCCCCACCCTTGAATCCTTGCCGGGGCGGCGGATGCCGTCGAGGAGCGTGTGGAAACTATTGGCCGCCCGACAATTTACCCCTAGCTGCATTGCCGCGGCATCCACCTTGGCGAGGTCCACCTTCACAGACGTGGTCACCATCCCCCTCGTCCGCCAGCGGGGGAGGTGGAGGGGGTGGCTGAGATGGCGCAGAGCCCGAGGATGGTTGGGACGGCAGGGCTTCAATGATGATTTCCACCGGGTACGAAAGGGCATCGACACCCTTCACCTGCCCGAGAGCTTGCCGACGATGTGGTTCCTCCACGACCAGGATGCAGCGAGGGGGATCCTGGCCGGATCATCTGTGCACAACCACACTTGAAAGTGCGGCATGTCGTTCCGCCTTGCTGTGCTCTCCGCCACCCTGACAACCAGACCAATGCCTCAAAGGACTTCCTGCGCCGCTCGCCGTGTCCACTCATTCGCCAGAACCCCGACAAGGGCCAGCTGCACGACGTAAGGCATTGCAATGCCAGTCGCCTGAGCCTGCCGGAGCCAGGGCTTGAGCGAGAGCAAGATGCCCCCAGCCGAGGCCTGGCCCCGATCCACCATCTGATCTCGAATCCCATCGGTCCTGCACAGAACCAAGAACTCCTCTAGGTGAAACGCGCGAATGGACATGTCGAGGGAGCCGATGTCGAACTCCGCGTGCAGCGCCGCCGTAGCGGTCGCAAGATCAACAATTTTTGGTGGGCTGGCCATCGAGACCACGACCGCTCGCCCGAGCTTACCTCCAGCGTACACAGTTCATCACCGGACTCAAGGAAGCAGCAGTCCACCGGCTCTTCGAATGCAGGCATCGATGCCGACTCGGCCGGACCCTCGAACGGAGCCGAGAACTGAGGTCCGACAACACTACCCACCGAACCACCGCGAACCACTTCAAACCAAGCCCTGTCCAGACCGGCCGCCATAGCGTGGGGGGGGGGGCTGGTGGTGGCGGTGGAAGCATGGTGGTCAACCGAATCGCGCCCGGCGACGGTGACCCGGAGGGGGGGTGGCGGCATGGGAGTCAAGGACGCGGCCGGCGCGCGCAGACGCAGAACGGGGCAGGCCGCGGGGGTGTTGAATCGGAGGGGCTTCGTGGACGGGTGCAGCCGCGGGAGATGTGGTTGCGCCCCCCTCGCATCATTCACACTTGGGTTGGGTTGGTGCAGTGCCGCGAGATGTGCCCGTCGTCGTCGCCGAAGTTGTAGCAGCATCCATGGAGCGATGCGAGAAGAGCATAGAGCGGCGGGCGGGAGGAGAGCAGGCCCGATGGCCTTGGGCGACAGCCATCCACCCGACGCTCCTTCTGGCCCTGGCCCTGCTGCCATGGTGCCGCACCCAGATCTGGCCCCGGGACGCCCTGCGGTGGTGGTGGTGGGGCTACGATGAGGGAGCGCAACCAAGGTGGTGGGGGGTTCGCCGCCTACTGAGGCGGGGAGCACGACAGGCCCGCGGCAGAGGGGTGCACGAACTGCCTGACTGGGAGCCAGAGAGCTAGACGCGACTCGGCATGCCGGCTAGGAGGAGGTGGCTGCTAAAGCCGGAGTGGCTACCGGCACAGGTGCAGTGCGACAGGGGAGAGCCTTTTGAGACAAAAAACCACATTTCACTAACCCAATGGGCCAATACCTCCTCCTCCTCCCATCATTAGCCATCACCAGACATGTCGGCATCAACAAACTCCTTGAAATCCTCCACACTGCCACACGAGAAACAAAATAAATATTAGGAGCGTTGTCCAAAGATACCGCATCTCTGGCTAATATAACAGATAAAAGTGCAGAGTTGGTGTCGCCCAGAGTAGGGACTCTGAGTCCAACTCTTTATACTTTGGTGATGGGTGCTAGTGGGTCGAGCTGAAAACTAAGAGCGATGATTTGTTTTGTTCTTAGTAAAATATAGCATATAACCGACAAATAATGAAAGATTTTATTGTGATTAGACACAGTTTTTTTTTGCATGTGTTATCGCAATATTTTTCTCTTGAGTTAAACAATTCTGATACGTCAAATATTAGTATCACAGTATCGTATCTTAGTTTTTTTACATCAACAATTCATATATAAAGAAGCAGTTCACCCATGGCATGTGCACCTAAACACAACACCTAGCAATTTATCTTTAAAAAAGCGGTTCAAGATGACTTAGACACATAGAAGAAATTCATTAGTTCAGTAACTAAATAAGCCTCAGAGAGAAAAACTATGATATTTTTGGGGCATAATTACCAAATCTCTCGAATATGGAGTGAAGTAATTTTGGTGTATATTCATTTATTTTTTCTTGTCGAATATCTTATTGTTCTTCAAAAAACTTATATTCTACTCCCTCCATTCCAAAATAGATGACTCCACTTTGTACTAACTTTAGTATAAAGTTAGTACAAGGTGGATTCATCTATTTTGGAACGGAGGGAGTACTTAGATTGGAATCACATTATAATTCACTTTAACTTTAATCTTATATTCTATTTTACTGGTTAAATCTTATGTTTAAGCACTGTAACTTAATTTTAAATAACAAAAATATATTTCAGACTTTATTTCTTTTTTATAATTTTGCAATTCACATGTAAATGAAGTTGTATTTTTATCCATCTAATTAATAAAATATGTCTAGTATTATTATCGGGAATTCTAATGCACGCATGTGTCTGCTCATCCCTCCAAGCGCGATGGGCGCCATACCATTTAATATGTGAGACCGGCCGCACATGTGATGATGATCCAATTGCATGCTACTGCCATGTTCTCCATGGGTGATGTTGGGTAAGTCGCGTGTTAGTGCATCCCATTAATTTTTTGAACAACACAAAATCTTGATCGACCACAATATAATTTCTTTTTCTAGTGCAAAGGCATCTAATTTTGTATGTGCTCACGTTAAGCCCATTTTGTATGCATGATCCATAAAAAAACCTTTTATGCATGTTTTTATATATTCCTGATAGATCAGATCGGCATCTCATGTATGATGATCCCATTGCATGATCTAAGTTTCTTTTTCAAGTGCAAGGAATCTAATTTTGTATGTCCTCAAGTTATAGGCGTCCATAAAAACATATTTGTCGGAGGATATCGGCCTCCACGAGCACCTATGGGGACGGAGCCCCTTGTCGGTTCGGCGGGGGCGGAGGTTGCACAAAGAGCAGATCGAGGCGACACACACACACAACGATTTTACCCAGCTTCGGGTCGCATGGATGCGTAAAACCCTACTGCTGCTTGTCTGGTTGATTGGAGCTCTTGCTCTGGAGCGCAAGAAGCTACAGTAAGTTGGAGTTGGACGTAGACGAGGGTCTACTGGGCGTCCTCCTGGTTTTCTGTCTCTCCTCTCTAGGGTTCGATCGGGGTCCGGGGTCTGGATCTCCCGGCCCTGGTCCCCCCCTCTACGTGCGCATGGGCCTCCTTTTATATGCTAAGGGGTTTCCCACAGGTAGCGACGTAGGTGAGGGTAAAAATGGCAAGGAACTGTGCGAACAGTGGCCGCACAGTGCTATCGCACCTAACTCTGACGGCGGGGGACAAAGGCATTAAATGCCCGTCTGGATCGCCTGAACAGTGCCGAGGCGGACCGTTAGGGGCGCCTCCGCTTGCCACGCGGGCGACTCCGCCAACGTCGCATGCCACGTGCGAGCCCCAGGTTGCGCGGCGCCCCGCCACGTGTCTCTGGGGAAGCCCCAGAGTGACGCGTGGGCAGGTGAGCTGGAGCGCATGCCTGAGGTGGTGGTTAGCCGTGGCGAGTGGCTTGCCGCGGTGGTCGTCTTGCCGCACCTGAGAGCTTGCCGCTCGTCAGGCCTTGCCGAGGCGCGCGGAGCGCCGCGGCGGGCTTCTCTTGGTGCGCCTTGGCTTGGCCGTCCCGGCGAGCTCCTCCCGCCGGGGCCTTGGTGCTTCGGCTTAGTCATCCCGGCAAGCTCCTCTTGTCGGGGCCTTGTCGCCTTGGCCCGGCAAGCTCCTCTTGCCGGACCTCGCCTTCTCGGCCCGGCAAGCTCCTCTTGCCGGGGCTTGTTCTTCTAGGCTCGATCACTTGGCCTTCGTCCGGCCCAGAAAGGGCCGTGGAGGCTCTTGTCGCTCCCCTGGCCGGCCTTGCCGCGGTACGCTACTACTGCCCGTGCACAAGTTGTCGGGGGATATCGGCCTCCACGAGCACCTATGGGGACGGAGCCCCTTGTCGGTTCGGCGGGGGCGGAGGTTGCACAAAGAGCAGATCGAGGCGACACACACACACAACGATTTTACCCAGCTTCGAGCCGCATGGATGCGTAAAACCCTACTAATGCTTGTCTGGTTGATTGGAGCTCTTGCTCTGGAGCGCAAGAAGCTACAGTAAGTTGGAGCTGGACGTAGACGAGGGTCTACTGGGCGTCCTCCTGGTTTTCTGTCTCTCCTTTCTAGGGTTCGATCGGGGTCCGGGGTCTGGCTCCCCCTCTACGTGCGCATGGGCCTCCTTTTATATGCTAAGGGGTTTCCCACAGGTAGCGGCGTAGGTGAGGGTAAAAATGGCAAGGAACTGTGCGAACAGTGGCCGCACAGTGCTATCGCACCTAACTCTGACGGCGGGGGACAAAGGCATTAAATGCCCGTCTGGATCGCCTGAACAGTGCCGAGGCGGACCGTTAGGGGCGCCTCCGCTTGCCACGCGGGCGACTCCGCCAACGTCGCATGCCACGTGCGAGCCCCAGGTTGCGCGGCGCCCCGCCACGTGTCTCTGGGGAAGCCCCAGAGTGACGCGTGGGCAGGTGAGCTGGAGCGCATGCCTGAGGTGGTGGTTAGCCGCGGCGAGTGGCTTGCCGCGGTGGTCGTCTTGCCGCACCTGAGAGCTTGCCGCTCGTCAGGCCTTGCCGAGGCGCGCGGAGCGCCGCAGCGGGCTTCTCTTGGTGCGCCTTGGCTTGGCCGTCCCGGCGAGCTCCTCCCGCCAGGGCCTTGGTGCTTCGGCTTAGTCGTCCCGGCAAGCTCCTCTTGCCGGGGCCTTGTCGCCTTGGCCCGGCAAGCTCCTCTTGCCGGACCTCGCCTTCTCGGCCCGGCAAGCTCCTCTTGCCGGGGCTTGGTCTTCTAGGCTCGATCACTCGGCCTTCGTCCGGCCCAGAAAGGGCCGTGGAGGCTCTTGTCGCTCCCCTGGCCGGCCTTGCCGCGGTACGCTACTACTGCCCGTGCACAAGTTCGGGGTACTAAGGTACCCCTACTTTAGTACACCGACAGGAGCCCCCGGGTCTGGGCCATACACGGTGCCGAGCGTTGTTGGGCCAGGCCCTAACAGTGCACGGGCACGCGTGGCCTGGGTTGCGCTGCTCCTTAACTCCGTGCTCGTCGCGCCCTGCCCAAGTGGCGCGCGCTTATCGCGGCGTCGTGGGGGGCAAGGCGTGCGAGGCGTGCGTGACGTGGGTGGCGCGCGCGGGGCTGAGGCCCGCAGGCATGCGTCACGTCGGGCACGACCTCTTCATTTGGAAAGGCGGAACGTCCGCCCCGACTCCTTCCCCCCTTTATAAGCGGAGGGGAACAGGGGCAGCTCGCCATTCCGCTGGTTGCTGTTCCTCGAAAATCTCCGCCACTTCCTCCTTGCTAGAGAAAGCAGCGATTCGCCCTCGCAGCCCCCGGCGCCGCCAACGCCAACAATTCCCCCTCCCTGTTTCCGCCATGGCCCCGAAGAGCGACAAGGCGAAGGGGAAAGCCGTGAAGTCGGCCGAGGCGCTGCGGCTGGAAGCGCTTCGGAAGGAGACGGCGACGTTCCCCCCTCAGCTCGATGCGCTGAGGCTGAAGAACGAATACCTCCTCTTCTGGTCGACGGCGACGCGAGCGCATCCGCGCACGCGAGTTCTTCCCGCCATCGCCCAGAAGCTGTACCCGACCGGGTACCCTTTCTTCGCCGTGTTCTTCCTCTGTGGGCTCTGCCCGCCTTTTTCCGAGTTCTTCTGCGACATCATGCACACCTACAACCTCCACCTCCTTGACTTCACCCCCAACGCCGTTCTGACAATGGCGGTTTTCACACACCTTTGCGAGAACTTTGTCGGAGTTCGCCCCAACGTAGCCCTCTTCAGGCACTTCTTTACTCCTCGGGTGGAGAAAGGAGAGCCGCTGTCCGGCGGAGTCGCCTGGATCTCCAGGACCGGCAAGAAAGAGGCCTACTTGGAGGGGGAACTCCGTGGCAGATGGGAGGAGTGGAGGGCCGAGTGGTGCCTGATCGTCGAGGAGAATCCACCGTCGTCCACCGTCGTGCGCCAAACTCCAGTGGTGCGCGGCCGCGACTGGAGCGACCTGGCCCCGGACGACGCCAAGCTGAAGATTGCCGCCACCCGAATCCTGCGCCTCAGGTTTGCCGGGCTCACCATCGGCGCCGTCGGCGCGGATTTCCTTCGCCGGCGTATCGCCCCCCTGCAGGAGAGGGGGAAGCCGGCTTGGGAATTCCAGAACGCGGCGGACATCATGAGGCTGCGCCCGGGCCTTAACTACAACTTCACCGTTCTGGAGCTCGACGGAGTGTTGAGGGAGCTGTTCAAGCACGACTCCGAGCACCCAGAATGGTTCAGGTTGCCGCCGGGCGTCGTCCCCCTGTGCAACTACTCGGCGCTCAGCCGCATCCTCGCAATGATGCCGCTGTGCGAATCGCACGGGATCGACGCGACCTGGCAGGAGCCGGCGGATGACGTCGTGCAAGCCTTCTTCGACAACTTGGAGGAGGTGCCGGTCGACCCCGACGAGAAGAGGGGCCTCACGCGGGACACCACCCCCGAGGAGCTGGCCTACATCGCCTCCAGGATGGAGGAGGTGGCGGTCGCCGCGGTCGCGGGCGAGTCTGGCTTCACCCTGGCCGAGGCAGACGCGGCGGAGGCGGAGAGCCTCGCCGACCAAATGGAGCTCGCCGGCGCGGAGGAGCCAGCCGGGCACGGTGGTGCGGGCGAGCCTGCCCAGGACACGAGTGGCTTGCCGGAGGCTGACGCGCCCTCCTCGCAGCTCCCGTGCAGCTCGTCGCAGGCGGAGCCCCCTGCCCAGCCGAGGGGGCGTCTCCGCAGGGCCGGGGAGGTGGTGCGGCAGGCTGACCAGCAACCGCAGCCCCGGGTGACGCGCGCCTCCGAAGCAGCGGGAGCGGGGTCCTCACGGGCCACGGCTTCTGCTCCTGCCGCTCCCCGTTCCGCGGCGGCAACGGGGGCAGGGTCGTCCACCGCCCCCGCCAAGCGGTCCCGGGAACCCACTCCCCTGTCTCCTCGCGCCTGGAGCAAGCCGGTTTTTGATTATTCTGCGCTCAGCTCCGACGACGAAGAGGAGGACGGAGAGTAAGTTCCTGGTAGAGCTTGTATCTTCTTGATTTCTGTTGCTTCGTCTTGTTTCGCAGCCCATTCATCCTCCCCCGAAACCGTTCCCTTTTCAGGACTCTGGCCCAGAGGAGGGCGAAGAGGGCCAAGGTCCCGCTGGTCGTCCTTGAGGACGAATCTCCCCCGGCAACTGGGGAGGTGCCGGAGGCGACCTTGCCGGACTTGACAGCGGGTCCGCAGGGCAGCCCACAACGCAGCCTCCAGGGTGAGTGCACGACTAGCTCTTGCCGTTTGGCGCGCACGTGAGCTTCCCTTCTCTCTGTTGACATGTGTCTGTTGTTGTTGTCGTTGGGTAGGAGCAGAGCAGCCCCAGCAGGCGACCCCGGGGGGCACTCCTGCCGCGCCGTCCGCGTCGACCACCCCGCCTAGGGAGAAAACTCCGGCAAGGGAGGAGCCCCCGGCAGGGGAGACCTCCCCGGCAAGGGAGGAGCCCCCGGCAAGGAAGACCTCTCCGGCAAGGGAGGGATCTCCGGCGAGGGACGCGGCCAGCGATCCCCCGACAACAGATGCCGCGGCCACGGACCCTGCCACCGGTAAGCCCCCCTCCACGGAAAACTTCCCCTGGCTATCTTCCCTTATGAGCTTCTTCGTCGGCTGTTCAGCTGACTCTTCTCCCCTCTTCCGGCCATCAGACCCGCCCACCGCGGACCCGATGGAGACCGAGGTCATCGTCGAGGTGGGCACGCGTGGCGACGCCGACGACGTCGTCGTCATCGAGGAGGCGGAAGGCACCGACGACCCCGCAGGCGGCGGGGAGGCCGAAGCCGCCAAGGCCGCCGCTGCAGCAGGCGGCGAGGGGACCGGTGACCGCGCCGACGGCCCCGGGGAGGCCGGGGCGTCAAGCGCTCCGCAGTCCGGCGATCCCGCTGCTGCCACCGCGTCGGACCCCGAGGAGCCCCCGGCGGGGGCCTACCTGAAGGCCGGCGATGGCGTCTTCATCAGGCTCCCCTGGGAGCCTAGCTCCAGGGCGCCGGTCGAGGGGGAGGCCTTGGACGGAGAAGTGCTCGCCTCCGTCAGGCTGACAGTGGTCGACGCGCCAAGCACCGGCGGCGGCGAGCCCGAGGAGGAGCGGCTGCTCCGGAAGCTTGTGTCGCTCTACCGCGCCCGGCAGGCCAAGGTGGAGCGCCAGGAGGCACTCGTCGCGAAGGCCGGCGCGGACATGGAGAAGCGTGCCGGGGAGCTCCGGGAGCTCAACCAGGAGGCTCTCCGGTCTTTGGCGGAGGAGCGGAGGCTGCTCGACGAGGCGCGGACGGCCTTCCTCCTCGAGAAGGCAGAGGCCGAAGAGCAGCAGAGGCTTGCCGCTGCGGGGCTATCCGCGCGGGAAAGCGAACTGGTCCAGCAGAGGGCCAGCCTCGCCAGCCATGAGGAGGAGGTTGCCGCGCGCGAGCAGGCGCTCGGCGGGGCCCTGCAGGAAGCGCAGGACGCTGCCGCGGCCGCCGAGGTCGCCAAGGGGGAGCTGGAGGCGAGGGTGGCGCAGCTCGTCAGCGACCTCAAGGCGAGCGGCGAGGAGCTTGCCGCGCTCAAACAGGAGCGCGAGAAGGGCGCTCACACCCTTGGCGAGCTGCAGGGCCGCTTCGCCGAGAAGATCCAGGAGCTCGATGCCGCCAAGGACTCCAAGGCTGTCCTCGAGCTGAAGCTGGACACCCTGGCCAAGGCGCTGGAGAGCGCCAAGGAGCAGGAAGCGACCTTGCGGAAGGAGGTTGCTGGCAACGAGGAGCTGTTGAAGCGTGCCGCCGTTACCCAGAACAACTTCCAGGAGACGGTGGAGCGGTGGACCGAAGGCCTCGTCGACATCGCCACCACCATCGACTAGGAGCTGAAGCTGCTGGGGATGGAGGGCCACGAGTACCCCTCCGGCGAGAACGTCCCGCCGAGCGCCAAGCTCACTTCCTTCTTCAAGGGCTTGGTGGGGGTGCTCCAGCATCTCCGGGAAAAGATCCCGGAGCAGCTGGCCGAGGAGACGCGGGAAGCCGTCTCCGGGGCCCTCGAGAGGGTGCTGGTGAAGATCATCTTCCGCAACCCCACCATCAGGCTCACCAACGTCCTCCGACACTTGCCGGAAGACGCTGACCTGACGGAAATCAAGGCCCTCGTCACCCCCATCGTAGAAAGGGTGGCCGGGATCAGGCGGGTCGCGGGCGACCGTGCGGATTAGGCCGCCCACCTCTTTCTTTTCTTCCCTTGTCGCTGCTGAGCACGCCATAGAAACAGCTGATTAGAGCAGCGGCAAGTTATTTTGTAATATAACTTTTATCTTAGGCAGTTCATTGCGCTGTTATCTCCCTCTTTCGACCTTGTGCTTCGTACGTTCACGCCCTACGCTTCCGGGAACTTGTTGGCGAAAGTCTCCGCCTTGCCACGGGTGCCGAGTGCGGGACATCGGCAACCCGCTGACGGGGCTTCCATCGGCAAGAAACCTTGCCGCGGCTGGCGCAACTCACTTAAATGTTGAGCAGGCTCAGGGCGAGGTAGGTGTGGCGACTGCAGTCGCGGCACACTCAAGTCGCCGAGCGAGCTCGAAACAAGTAAGGACGCTACTCGGGATGTAGCACACTTAAGTCGTTGAGCGGACTCGAAACGAAATAAGGGCGCAACCAGCCACGAGACGGCCCCTCCGCGCACAGGTTTCCCATACAAAGCTCGGTCGTTCGAGGAAGATAACTTAAGAATAAAAAGGAGCTTAATCGCTCAAACTTTGGCGACTTAGCTTCTCCGTCATTTGCAGTCCGGCAAGGCGCAGCTTCCTCGGGCGACGCCCAGCCTATCCTGTCTTCCCCCCTTCTCGAGGTAAGGGAATAACGAAGGCTCGGGGCTTCGCGGCCCGCCAGCGCTTGCCGGAGTCGAGTGCTGCACAATCGTGTCGAATGACGCACGCGCCAAGCGGAGAGGCGCGAAATCGACAAGATGTGCGGGGCACACAAGTTATGCTCGGGATCTGCGCCCGTCTCTGTACCAAGGATTACATGCAACTGCGGCAAGACTTGGACAGAGAGGATGGCCGACGGAACGGGTTCCAACGGTCGCGCTGGCAAGGTTCCTCCCACGGTCGGCGTCGACTCGTTTGGATCTTGGCGGCCTGGGCTCACCGAAGAACGAGGTCGCCTTTCCCATAACTTCCGGCGCTAACTGCTGGAAGCGAGAAACTCGCTCAGCGGCCGGAAGGCGGTCCTCCTCGAGGAGCAGCTGCTCTTGCCCGGATTCTGCGTGAGTGGGTACTCGAGGAGGGCCGTGCGTGAGTCCGTGAGGAGGAATGCCTCCGCTCAGCGGGTCGGAGCAGAAAGGTCCCTGGCCATACCTGAGCTTGCCTGTGGTCGCCGAATCTGGTTCGCACAACCTCGACTGTCCCCTACCTGGCGCGCCAAAGATGTCGGGGGATATCGGCCTCCACGAGCACCTATGGGGACGGAGCCCCTTGTCGGTTCGGCGGGGGCGGAGGTTGCACAAAGAGTAGATCGAGGCGACACACACACACAACGATTTTACCCAGCTTCGGGCCGCATGGATGCGTAAAACCCTACTGCTGCTTGTCTGGTTGATTGGAGCTCTTGCTCTGGAGCGCAAGAAGCTACAGTAAGTTGGAGCTGGACGTAGACGAGGGTCTACTGGGCGTCCTCCTGGTTTTCTGTCTCTCCTCTCTAGGGTTCGATCGGGGTCCGGGGTCTGGATCTCCCGGCCCTGGTCCCCCCCTCTACGTGCGCATGGGCCTCCTTTTATATGCTAAGGGGTTTCCCACAGGTAGCGACGTAGGTGAGGGTAAAAATGGCAAGGAACTGTGCGAACAGTGGCCGCACAGTGCTATCGCACCTAACTCTGATGGCGGGGGACAAAGGCATTAAATGCCCGTCTGGATCGCCTGAACAGTGCCGAGGCGGACCGTTAGGGGCGCCTCCGCTTGCCACGCGGGCGACTCCGCCAACGTCGCATGCCACGTGCGAGCCCCAGGTTGCGCGGCGCCCCGCCACGTGTCTCTGGGGAAGCCCCAGAGTGACGCGTGGGCAGGTGAGCTGGAGCGCATGCCTGAGGTGGTGGTTAGCCGCGGTGGTCGTCTTGCCGCACCTGAGAGCTTGCCGCTCGTCAGGCCTTGTGATAGAGGCAAAGGTGTCCCGATGTTTCGATGAGATGGTCGCTATCGTTTCTGTGGGAGTCGACCTTGACGATCCGACTACGAACGTGCGAGACGTCGCGCCTTAGCAATCGCTAAACCAACTTCCGAGGGTTATTGACCACGCCGGAGCACGATCAACCTGACCACGAGGGCCTGTTTCCTGCGAGCAAACGAAGAACAAGCAAGAAACTAAGATTGCAATGTGGATATTGCGAATAAAAGAGGAAAGCTTTATTAACGAAGGTGGGGTTCTGTGACGCCTTGGTCTGGTCATTGAACACAAACGAAGTACGCGAAGTTGCAGCTATGGCGAACTTTTGATCTAAACAAAACCCAAAGTCTAAACGACGCCCTAAGGGCTGTATATATGGAGGAAGAGGAGGGAATTTCGTGGCCCCTGATGGTGGGGTCCGAAACCAACCCTAACTCTTGTTTCCCCACACATACGGACTCTAAAAATAGCCTATACTTAAGTATTTCGAAATTACATGGGCCTGGCCCAAAAATAAGGTGACGCAGCACCTAGAATAGCCTATGGACGAATATTATGAAGTGGCATCTTGTAGATTTCGTCCAAGGCTTCATTCACTCCTTATGGTGGCTTCAAAGTCCTGAAATCATCACTTGTAACTCCGTTCTTGATCCCCTTGCGCATGCCATCAACTCCATGCGTGTTCTTGCTCCAATGTTCATCCTTCTCCAAGCTAGGCCCTTCACTTGTAAGCAAAACAAATGTATCCAATTTAGGCAGTATCATATTCTCATGAACATTAGAATCATTACCAAGAAACGAAAGTACCTGGTAATTTAATTGGCGTGCGCGAGCTCTAGTAATTGGTCCAGTATGTATAGCAGCAGGGGCTGTGGATGTAACAATGGTATTGATGTCCTCATCATCCTCCCCTTCTTGAAATGAAGTCGTCCTCGACGGAAGCTCATCTTCCTCACCCAAATAAGGCTTCAAATCTGCCATGTTAAAAGTGGGACTAACCCCAAAATCTGCAGGCAGCTCAAGTTTATATGCATTATCATTTATTTTCTCTAACACCTTAAATGGACCATCAGCACGTGGCATTAGCTTTGATTTGCGCAAATTAGGAAACCTATCCTTACGCAAATGTAACCAAACAAGATCACCAGGTGCAAAGACAACATGTTTTCTACCCTTATCTCCAGCAAGTTTATATTTAGCATTCATACGCTCAATGTTTTCCTTAGTTAACTCATGCATTTTTAAAATCAATTCAACACGTTCTTTAGCATCAAAATTAACCTTCTCCGAAGATGGAAGAGGCAACAAATCAATAGGTGCACGAGGTAGGAAACCATACACAATTTCAAAAGGGCACATCTTAGTAGTAGAATGCAATGAACGATTATAAGAAAATTCAATATGAGGCAAGCATTCTTCCCACATTTTCTTATTATTCTTCAAAACAGTCCTAAGCATAGTAGACAATGTTCTATTGACTACTTAAGTTTGTCCATCAGTTTGGGGGTGACAAGTAGTACTAAAAAGCAGTTTAGTCCCCAACTTAGCCCATAAACATCTCCAAAAGTGGCTAAGAAATTTAGTATCACGATCTGAAACAATAGTATTTGGCACACCATGCAAGCGAATAATTTCACGAAAGAACAAATCAGCAACATGAACAGCATCATCGCTTGTATGACATGGTATAAAGTGTGCCATTTTCGAGAATCTATCCACGACAACAAATATGCTATCCCTCCCCTTCTTTGTTCGAGGTAAACCTAAAACAAAGTCCATAGATATATCCTCCCAAGGAACACTAGGTACAGGCAAAGGCATATATAAACCATGAGGACTGAGTCGTGACTTAGCTTTTTGACATGTAGTGCAGCGAGCAACAAAACGCTCAACATCCCGTCTCATCTTTGGCCAAAAGAAATGTGTAGCAAGTATATCCTCTGTCTTCTTCACGCCAAAGTGTCCCATTAGTCCTCCTCCATGCGCCTCCTGCAACAACAAAAGACGAACGGAGCTAGCTGGAATGCATAGC
This sequence comes from Aegilops umbellulata, assembly GCA_032464435.1. Taxonomy (NCBI): domain Eukaryota; kingdom Viridiplantae; phylum Streptophyta; class Magnoliopsida; order Poales; family Poaceae; genus Aegilops; species Aegilops umbellulata. The sequence goes on along the minus strand of CP136058.1, from coordinate 197,411,009 downwards.
TTGTTAGCACGAAACACAAATCCATCGTTAACGATGAACTTGTTCCATGTTCTTCCTTCTCTACAATTCTGCAACACATCTTTAAATTCAGCATCATGCACATATTGATCTTTGATGGTCTCCAAACCAAATATTTTAAAGTCAAGTTGTGAAAGCATAGTATAACGACGAGACAATGCATCAGCAATAACATTTTCTTTACCCTTCTTGTGTTTGATGACATAAGGGAAAGTCTCAATGAATTCAACCCATTTAGCATGTCTACGGTTCAGTTTAGCTTGACTTTTAATGTGTTTCAAAGATTCATGATCAGAATGTATAACAAATTCTTTGGGCCATAAATAATGTTGCCATGTTTCTAAAGTCCGAACAAGAGCATATAATTCTTTATCATAAGTAGAATAATTCAGACTAGGCCCACTCAATTTTTCAGAAAAGTATGCAACAGGTTTGCCATCTTGTAATAACACACCTCCTAATCCAATTCCACTAGCATCACATTCAAGCTCAAAAGTCTTATTAAAATCAGGGAGTTGAAGTAAAGGAGCATGTGTCAACTTATCTTTCAATACTGTGAAGGCTTCTTCCTGTGCGGTACCCCAAACAAAAGGCACATCCTTCTTTGTAAGCTCGTTGAGAGGTGCAGCAATGGTGCTGAAATCTCTCACAAAACGCCTATAGAAACCAGCAAGGCCAAGAAAACTCCTCACTTGTGTGACCGTTTTGGGCTGCGGCCAACTCTCAATAGCTTCAATCTTGGCTTTATCAACTTCAATTCCCTGTGGAGTAACAACATAGCCAAGAAAAGATACTCGGTCGGTGCAAAAGGTGCACTTCCCAAGGTTACCGAACAAACGTGCATCACGTAGAGCATTAAAAACAGCACGTAAATGTTCCAAATGTTCTTCCAAAGATTTGCTATAAATCAGTATATCATCAAAATAGACTACCACAAATCGTCCAATGAAAGCACGTAAAACTTCGTTCATTAGTCGCATGAAAGTACTAGGTGCATTAGTTAACCCAAAAGGCATGACTAACCACTCATATAAACCAAACTTAGTTTTAAAAGCTGTTTTCCATTCATCTCCCAATTTCATACGAATTTGATGGTATCCACTACGCAAATCAACTTTGGAGAATATTGTAGAGCCACTCAATTCATCAAGCATATCATCTAGCCTAGGAATAGGATGACGATAACGAATAGTGATATTATTAATGCCTCTACAATCAACACACATACGCGAGGTACCATCCTTTTTCGGCACTAGAATAATAGGAACAGCACAAGGACTAAGGGATTCGCGTATATAACCTTTGTCGAGTAGCTCTTGTACTTGACGCATAATCTCCTTCGTCTCCTCTGGATTGGTACGGTATGGTGCGCGGTTGGGTAATGATGCACCGGGAATTAAGTCAATCTGATGCTCAATCCCTCGAATAGGTGGTAATCCCGGTGGCACGTCTTGTGGAAAGACGTCAGCGAACTCCTGCAAAATGTTAGTAACAGCAGGAGGCAAAGAGGAAGGCATGTCCTCAAATGAAAATAATACCTCTTTGCACACAAAAGCATAGCAAACAGATTTGCGAACATCTAGATCATCAATATCAGATTTGGTGGCAAATAAACATGCACTTTTCAATTTAATTTCAGAAGCAACACTAGATGGTTTATTATTAGGCTTCATTTGTTGCTGAAATTCTTTTGCCACAATCTGATTTTCACTCTTATTTTGCTCCTGTTTTGCTTTATTAGCTCGATTAATATCATCTTTCAAAATGGAATCAGGAGTCATAGGAAGCAAAGTAATATTTTTGTCCTTATGAACGAGAGTATACTGATTGTTTCTACCATGGTGTACAGAATTTTTATCAAATTGCCATGGTCTACCAAGTAATAAGGAACATGCTTGCATGGGTACCACATCACAATCAACATAATCAGCATATGTAGAGATACTAAAATGCACACGAACAGTACGTGTTACCTTAACCTTACCGCTGTTGTTGAACCATTGGATGTAGTAAGGATGTGGATGTGGTCTTGTGGTGAGGGATAGCTTCTCCACCATTTCCATGCTAGCCAAGTTGTTGCAGCTCCCTCCATCTATGATGACGCGAACAGAACGTTCCTTCACAACTCCCTTTGTATGGAACAAATTATGCCTCTGATTTTGCTCAGCTTGCGTGACCTGCACACTCAAAACACGTTGAGCAACTAAACATTCATACCTGTCAGCATCTTCAGCAGCCATGTATTGCGTCTCATGATCAGAATCATCGCCACCGTGTTCTTCATGTGTAAGAAGAGCCAAAGTCTCCTCATCATAGTCACTAGCGGACTCATACCCACCATCCTCAGTAGCAATCATCACACGCTGAGATGTGCATTCACGCGCAAAATGTCCTCTTCCCTTACAACAACGACAAATAATATCACTTGTGTGCCCTGTAGATGCCATGGAAGAAGCAGAGCTCTGTGCAGGCCCGGCAGGTGTGCTCTTGGCAGATAGTGGTGGTTGTGCCTGCTTTCTTGTATCACGGTTGGAGGTGGCAGCTGACGGAGGTGCCGGTGTAGCAGAACGTGTGGAAGTAGATGATGCACGTGATGTCCATGATGAAGGTCGACCTGCAGAAAAGTTAGTCCGCGCCAATGCCTGTCGATCCTGCACTTCACGTTCAGCTTTACAAGCAAGATGGAATAAACGAGTGATATTATTATAATCCTTATAGTCTAGAATGGTCTGAATCTCTCTATTTAATCCACCCAGAAAACGTGCAAGCATAGCTTCATTCGCCTCAACAATACCACATCTAATCAAGCCAGTTTGTAATTCCTGATAATATTCTTCTACAGAATTTTTTCCTTGTCTTAAGCGCTGCAATTTTTGAAGTAATTCACGTTGATAATATGGTGGAACCCAACGAGTACGCATAGCAGTTTTCAAAGCAGCCCAAGTAGCTGGAACAGGATATAATCTACAATATTCAGACCACCAAACACATGCAAAGCTAGTGAAAGCACAAACAGCAGCAGGAACACGTCTCTCCTCAGGATATTGTAAACATGTAAATCGTTGTTCAGTTTCTAACTCCCAAGTAAGATATATATCAGGAACATATCTACCCTCAAATGGTGGAATATTCAATTTTAGTTTAGGGAGATGGTCATGATCTCGTACCTGAGGGGGAGCCCTTACATTACCATTATTTGCATGTGGACGACCTGGTGGTTGTGGTGCTGGTGGTTGCACGTAGTTCTGATTGTCATCAACCTCATCCTCATAATCTCCCACATAATCATCCTCCTCCGCATCAGCAACAGGAGCCACAGAAGTATCAACAGCAGCACCAGCAGTTTGGCCAGGCTGAAGAGGGACACGGATCGCTCGGCGAAGGGCTGCTTCCCGACCTGGAGGTATTCGTTGTTGTTGCTGTTGTTGCAGAGGTGCGGCAGGTGCAGCCGGTGGTGGAAGACGCGCAAGCAGTTCATTAAATCTGTTATCGAGCTTTGTTTCGAACGTCTTCTCCATGCCATCTATCTTCTCCATGGCCTCTTCAAATCTGTTTAGCACATCTTGCACCTGTCCACTCATCATTTGCTGAAACTTATCATGAAGCTCCTTGTTCGTCAAGTTCTCCCAGTCAGTCTCGTCGGCTTGTGATCCTGGCATGGTTAGCAGCAATAGAAACACACAAGAATATGATCCTACAGAGTACTAACAAGATGTGGTGGTGGTGTCACAAATCCGTCAAGCAAATCTCAAATTCTTACCAGTTCTTACCCAGCAGCAGGCGGTGATCGGCAGCCGTTGTAGTCAAAACTCTCAAAAGCTTGGATAGAGCGATTGCCAGGGAGAGTCAAACGCACGAAGTAGATGTATGTGGAGCTGGGAAGGCTTATAGTATGGTAGCAAAAAGGGTCAGCAATAATCAATTCAGAGATGCAAAGTTGAATAAACGCTCAACGACGGTACTGTGCTGGTCCTAGGCTAGACCGTGCTAGAGACGCGAGCCTAGAACACCAACAAAATCACGGCGCTGCACGTAAACACAGGGAAAAGCACACTCTAGATTTTTTTTTTCGCCCTGTTTTTTTTTTGGCACTCTTTTTTTTTTGCTTCTTCTTTTTTTTTTGTGAAAAATCACAATAATGGCGAGTGTCTCAAAACTCTTCCCAGGTCAAACTGACAGGATAGACACGAAATTTTTTTTTTTGCGATTTTTTTTTCGACTGCCCGGACCCAAAAACTGGAAACGGCTCAAAAAAAACTTTCAATAACGGCGACTGTCTCAAAAGGCTAAGAAACACCTAAAAATAGGATAGCCAGAAAAATTTTTGTCAAGTGCGTTTTTGGAAAATTTTGGGCCTAAATGGAGGGCGTTTTTTTTGTTTGTTTGTTTTTGTTTTTGGAAACCAACCTCTTCTACGTACGGCAAAAGATTGATGGACTCCTAAACCTACTCAACCAAGGAAACACGAATCTGGCAACAGATGGATCTCGAAAGCAAACCTAATATGAGATGGACTCGAAGTGACGGTGATATATGGATACGGATCGGTGGTGGTATATGGACTCGGAGCGGTGGTGGTATATGGACTCGGAGCGGTGGCGGATAAGCGGTGGTGGTATATGGACTCGGAGCGGTGGTGGTATATGGACTCGGAGCAGGGGCGGATAAGCGGTGGTGGAAGATGGCAGGGACAATGATGATGGTGCGGCGGCGGCGTGACTAATATGACCAGAACTCGAAACTCTAAAAGACTAGACGCTAAGACCAGCAACTTGACACGACGATGCAACCGCAAATTCAACAAAGCAAATACAGAAAAGATTATGCAAAGGCTCAGATTGGTTCGGATATGATGAACTAACCCTAATTTTTTTTTTGGCTTTTTCGTGGACTATAGGTATGAAGACAGACTCGATCTAAACTACGAAAAACTGTAAAATCTCACCGAGCAACCTGAAAATCTGATACCACTTGATAGAGGCAAAGGTGTCCCGATGTTTCGATGAGATGGTTGCTATCGTTTCTGTGGGAGTCGACCTTGACGATCCGACTACGAACGTGCGAGACGGCGCGCCTTAGCAATCGCTAAACCAACTTCCGAGGGTTATTGACCACGCCGGAGCACGATCAACCTGACCACGAGGGCCTGTTTCCTGCGAGCAAACGAAGAACAAGCAAGAAACTAAGATTGCAATCTGGATATTGCGAATAAAAGAGGAAAGCTTTATTAACGAAGGTGGGGTTCTGTGACGCCTTGGTCTGGTCGTTGAACACAAACGAAGTACGCGAAGTTGCAGCTATGGCGAACTTTTGATCTAAACAAAACCCAAAGTCTAAACGACGCCCTAAGGGCTGTATATATGGAGGAAGAGGAGGGAATTTCGTGGCCCCTGATGGTGGGGTCCGAAACCAACCCTAACTCTTGTTTCCCCACACATACGGACTCTAAAAATAGCCTATACTTAAGTATTTCGAAATTACATGGGCCTGGCCCAAAAATAAGGTGACGCAGCACCTAGAATAGCCTATGGACGAATATTATGAAGTGGCATCTTGTAGATTTCGTCCAAGGCTTCATTCACTCCTTATGGTGGCTTCAAAGTCCTGAAATCATCACTTGTAACTCCGTTCTTGATCCCCTTGCGCATGCCATCAACTCCATGCGTGTTCTTGCTCCAATGTTCATCCTTCTCCAAGCTAGGCCCTTCACTTGTAAGCAAAACAAATGTATCCAATTTAGGCAGTATCATATTCTCATGAACATTAGAATCATTACCAAGAAACGAAAGTACCTGGTAATTTAATTGGCGTGCGCGAGCTCTAGTAATTGGTCCAGTATGTATAGCAGCAGGGGCTGTGGATGTAACAATGGTATTGATGTCCTCATCACCTTGCCGAGGCGCGCGGAGCGCCGCGGCGGGCTTCTCTTGGTGCGCCTTGGCTTGGCCGTCCCGGCGAGCTCCTCCCGCCGGGGCCTTGGTGCTTCGGCTTAGTCGTCCCGGCAAGCTCCTCTTGTCGGGGCCTTGTCGCCTTGGCCCGGCAAGCTCCTCTTGCCGGACCTCGCCTTCTCGGCCCGGCAAGCTCCTCTTGCCGGGGCTTGTTCTTCTAGGCTCGATCACTTGGCCTTCGTCCGGCCCAGAAAGGGCCGTGGAGGCTCTTGTCGCTCCCCTGGCCGGCCTTGCCGCGGTACGCTACTACTGCCCGTGCACAAGTTGTCGGGGGATATCGGCCTCCACGAGCACCTATGGGGACGGAGCCCCTTGTCGGTTCGGCGGGGGCGGAGGTTGCACAAAGAGCAGATCGAGGCGACACACACACACAACGATTTTACCCAGCTTCGAGCCGCATGGATGCGTAAAACCCTACTGCTGCTTGTCTGGTTGATTGGAGCTCTTGCTCTGGAGCGCAAGAAGCTACAGTAAGTTGGAGCTGGACGTAGACGAGGGTCTACTGGGCGTCCTCCTGGTTTTCTGTCTCTCCTTTCTAGGGTTCGATCAGGGTCCGGGGTCTGGCTCCCCCTCTACGTGCGCATGGGCCTCCTTTTATATGCTAAGGGGTTTCCCACAGGTAGCGGCGTAGGTGAGGGTAAAAATGGCAAGGAACTGTGCGAACAGTGGCTGCACAGTGCCATCACACCTAACTCTGACGGCGGGGGACAAAGGCATTAAATGCCCGTCTGGATCGCCTGAACAGTGCCGAGGCGGACCGTTAGGGGCGCCTCCGCTTTCCACGCGGGCGACTCCGCCAACGTCGCATGCCACGTGCGAGCCCCAGGTTGCGCGGCGCCCCGCCACGTGTCTCTGGGGAAGCCCCAGAGTGACGCGTGGGCAGGTGAGCTGGAGCGCATGCCTGAGGTGGTGGTTAGCCGCGGCGAGTGGCTTGCCGCGGTGGTCGTCTTGCCGCACCTGAGAGCTTGCCGCTCGTCAGGCCTTGCCGAGGCGCGCGGAGCGCCGCGGCGGGCTTCTCTTAGTGCGCCTTGGCTTGGCCGTCCCGGCGAGCTCCTCCCGCCGGGGCCTTGGTGCTTCGGCTTAGTCGTCCCGGCAAGCTCCTCTTGCCGGGGCCTTGTCGCCTTGGCCCGGCAAGCTCCTCTTGCCGGACCTCGCCTTCTCGGCCCGACAAGCTCCTCTTGCCGGGGCTTGGTCTTCTAGGCTCGATCACTTGGCCTTCGTCCGGCCCAGAAAGGGCCGTGGAGGCTCTTGTCGCTCCCCTGGCCGGCCTTGCCGCGGTACGCTACTACTGCCCGTGCACAAGTTCGGGGTACTAAGGTACCCCTACTTTAGTACACCGACAATATTCTTGATAGTCCTTTCTACTTTTCTTCTACTTCTCTAATTTGTATGTGTTCACGAGTCTCTTCAATACATGATTACTTTCCTTTTCTGCCTCATATTGCGCACATGGAAGCTTTCCTTCTCTCATCCTCAATTCTTATTTAATCCCTCTTTCCTTCTATTTTTATGGATTTTATTCTTTCCTTATACATTCATTCCTTCTTTATTTTTTTGTCACACCCGAAATCCCTCTCTTTCCTTCCTTATTGTTTCAATCCGTCTTTCCTTCCTTATTGTGGCACTGCTCCTTGATACACAAAAAATCCAACGTGTATAAATTAAAAAAATTAGATGTAAAGAAGAGAGGTAGGACTATTTCATTACAAAGTGAACTCTATTTTATAACACAGGCATGGGCTTGGACCGTTGGCTACAACCATACCGATGCAAGTCAAGGATGTGAGTTAGAATTCCATGCACGCATATATCTTTTGGCAGATCCTAGGAAGGCAAGGAGAAACCCATCAGCACATGAGGCCCATCACGGATGACGCACGACTAGCCCCGAAACGTTTTGTTACTTATTAACTGGACTGCGGTTCAATTACTAGAAAACATAATGATCTTTTTGTAAAAGCGCCGCGGAGGTGAACCCGACAAAGTCAATTCGTGCTTTATTATTAAGGAAAGATACTTTCTTCTACTTCTCTAATTTGTATGGGTTCACGAGTCTCTTCAATACATGATTACTTTCCTTTTCTGCCTCATATTACGCGCATGGAAGCTTTCCTTCTCTCATCCTCAATTCTTATTTGATCCGTCTTTCCGTTTTTATTCTTTCTCTCTATTTTTTGATGGATTTTATTCTTTCCTTATATATCCTTCCTCATTCAGTCCTTCTTTATTTTTCTGTCACACCCGATATCCCTCTCTTTCCTTCCTTATTGTTTCAGTCCGTCTTCCCTTCCTTATTGTGGCACTGCTCCTTGATACACAAAAACATCCAACGTGCTCTTCAAAACATGATTGCTTTCCTTTTCTGCCTCATATTGCGCGCATGGAAGCTTTCCTTCTCTCATCCTCAATTCTTACTTAATCCAACTTTCCTTTTTTATTCTTTCTTTCTATTTTTTATGGATTTTATTCTTTCCTTATATATCCTTACTCATTCATTCCTTCTTTATTTTTCGGTCACACCCGAGATCTCTCTCTTTCCTTCCTTATTATTTCAATCCTTCTTTCTTTATTGTCGCACTGATCCTTGATACACAAAAAAGTCCAACGTGTATAAATTAGAAAATTTAGATGTAAAGAAGCGAGGTGGGACTATTTCATTACAAAGTGAACTCTATTTTCTAACACAGGCATGGGCTTGGCCCGTTGGCTACAGCCATACCAATGCAAGTCAAGGATGTGAGTTAGAATTCCGGAGAGCTCCTATTGGACGCTCTTTGCGTCAAATTGGTGGCTAGACGCACAGGGGCAGCTCGACTGGGCCAGCCCATGAAGCTTCACCGCGGGACGAAAAAATGGCATAAAGAAAAGTCAGGCGCGACGAGGATTCGAGCTTGTGATCAAGTGCTTGCGACCGCGCACATGTTGCCAACATAGTAGACCAGCTCAGTTGTTTAAAGAGCAGCGCACATGTTAAAGAACTAAACCTGACTTGTGCACTGTCGCGAACAGGAACCAATTACTGCAGTGAACGCAAAATTACTTGTTGTATTGATTTGTTTTAAAGTATAGTTTCTTTGAATGCGTCTCTTTAAAAATGTGCGCACATTTTTTGAATTCATAAAAAAATAAAGATAAGAACATTTTTCGAATATGTGAACAATTTTTTTTGAAAAGTCAGAAATTGTTTTTGTGATAACGTGAACAATTTTTTGAATTTGTGAACAGATTATGAAATTCCGAACAAATTTGAAACAGTGTGAACAAAATATGAAATTCCAAAGAAATTGTAACCGCGGACATTTTTTGAGTTTGGGAACAAATTATGAAATTCCAAACAAATTTGAAACCATGAACTTTTTTTGAATTTGTGAAAAAATTGAGAAATGGAATATTTTGTGATATTCTGCACAAAAATTCAAACAGTGAACATTTTTTGAATTGGTGAACAAAAAATTAAAAATGGAAAATTTCATGAAAGTATGAACAAAAGTTTATAACCACAAACATTTTTTTAAAAACTTGAACATTTTTAAAATTTCTATCCAAATTTTGAAAACGTGAACTTTTTTTGAAAATGTGAATAATCTTTTGAAAAACAGGGACAATTTTCAAAAATTGGGAACAAATGTGAAATTCCAAAACTATTTTGAAAATTTCAACAAATTTGAAAATGCCAACATCTTTTGAAAATCACGAGCAAATTTTGAAAAATGGGAACAAATGTGAAATTCCAAAACTTTTTGGAAATTGGAACAAATTTGAAAATGCGAACATTTTTTGAAAATCACGAACAAATTTTGAAACGACGAACACATTTTGAAACACAAACAAATTTTGTACATTTTGTTGAAAAGAACGGAATGTTATTTGAAACCTGAACAAAAAAAATCAAATTTTTTTATAAAAAGCCGAATAAAGTATTGAATATATTGAACTTTTTTGAAATTGCGATATTTTTAAAACAAAAATAAAGTAAAGAAAGAAACAGGAAAACAAAAACAAAAAACGTGAAAGGTCGAGTGGCTATACTCGCGTTTCCACAAGTGGGAGGTCTGAGGTTCGAGTCCTCCCTCTCTTCGTTTTTTTAGCGATTTTCTCTATACGATGCATCCGACATGGGCCGGCCGACGAACAGTCGATGGGTGTGCGGCAGGTCGACATTTTGCCGCAAAATGCGGCGAATAGGGAATTCCAGAATTCCATGCACGCATATATCTTTTGGCAGATCCTCGGAAGGCAAGGACAAACCCATCAACACACGAGGCCCATCATGGATGACGCACGACTCGCCCCAAAACATTTTTGTACTTATTAACTGGACTACAGGTGCAATTACTGGAAAACATACGGATCTTTTTGTAAAAACGTCGCGACGGTGAACCCGACAAAGACTATCCGTGCTTTATTATTAGGGAAAGATATATATAGGACAAATGTTTCCTACAAGCAGTGGTAGTTACCACCACTTGCGTTTTTTATGTTGTATGTAGTATCTGTCAAAACCGAGAGTATGTACGTGTACTACGTAGTATATAATAATGATTAAGTAGTATATATAGTAAGTTTTAGGTAGTATGTACCATGTTTTGAGTATGCTCTTTTTTACGTACAAATATATACGTATTTCACAAATATAACAAAAACTATGGGCTCATATGCAATTTTTTCATGTAACTTGCTTTGAAATATCTTAGATATAATATATAAACATATTTAAAATAATAGAATAGTATATATATAGCACCACATGGTAGTATATGAGATATGTGTGGTAACTACCACCGGGTGGTAGGATGGATTTTTCCTATATATATATATATATGTGTGTGTGTGTGTGTGTGTGTGTGTGTGTGTGTGTGTGTGTGTGTGTGTGTGTGTGTGTGTGTGTTCATTTTCAGATGTTTCTTTTTTTTAAACAGTAACATTTTTGAGTTCTGGGCTTGTGGCGAGGCTGCCCAGGTAGGTATGGCAATGGATACCGACGGGCAAAAGAACCTTTTTAAGTTAAGGATATAGAACAAAAATTACCCATGAGTCTTTATATTATATACTAGCAGACATAGCCGTACGGGATAAAAAAATATTGCATGAGCTTAACACAATAAAAACAACCCAAGCCCTTCATTTTTCTGTCCAGGTCCTATATTCAACATGGTGTCACACCATTGTTGCTGCATATCCTTTTTTCCTCCCTAGTCAGTGGTGGTCGCGGTGCCCTCCTGATCACAATGCATTTGGACGTGGTCAAATCTAAGGCGACCGATGAGCTCGCCCACCACATACACCTTTATTGAACTGCACCAGTGCAAGAGAATGTTAACAACTATAATCTCGTTGAGTTGGACATGTGGGTCGTCCGCAGTGGGCTACTCCCTACACCTCGTCAATATGCCATCCCTTGTAAATATTGACTACAATGACAAACAAGAAAAAGTACCAAAAATTACCAGGAAATTTCTGGAGGCAACACATGCACCTTGTATTTAAGAAGTGAATATTAGGTTACAATAGCATCATCTTCCATTGACCACTCCACACCTGCCAATAGCATCATATTTAGCTGACCAGTCCACACCTGCCAAATTAAGTCTGTTTGCACATCATATAGTGAGAGAAGAATGGGTTTAAATGAAGTGAGGATCTCACTTTGGATATCACGTTGTCGCCTCAACCATGTCCGCCTGACAATGTATGTGCTTTGCTACGTACTAAATGGCGGTTGCATAAACCCGGGTTTGTCGAGTTGCTAAGTTCCATTTGAACTAATATGAGCTTTATTCAATATGTATTGAATATATGTTGTGAAGACATGAAGCATGTCTGAGAATTTAATTTCAGTATGAATCTTACAATAAACAAATGTGATTAATCCTTCACTAATAAACTGGGCATAAGTTACACGAAGAACAACCCTGAGAATATACTGAAAGTTAACACACTGATTAAATATTGATGCATTTGAAGTCCTAGAAAACTTAATTACCTTGCATTCCTGCCCATATAGTTGGCCTTTGGCAACAAATGTCTTCAAATTACTACCATGTAATTTAAGGTTAGTGTAATCCACAGCGAGCCTGCGCAAACTGCAACAAATATCACAAAAGTAGAACATATCAAGTATGAACAACTACACAAATGATTCCAGAGGGTGTATTGTGTTCTTAAATCATTTGGAACAAAAAATGACTAACTAATGAACATAGAACAAATGATCAAGGATCATCTTCCAACTTCTAAACAGAAGAACAAGCTGCATGCATATGTTCGCCCGCTGATGGACATGCGTTTCATGGGGAAAGGCATGGTTGCACCCGGGTACCCCGACACCCCACTAGCCAAATCCCCTAAGATGCGTGCATGGGTCAGATACATGTCAGAATATTAGCAGCCTTTGCGCTGTAATTTGGGTTTGACTGTTCAACCAGTGAGGGCCTAGGTAGGATGTAGCTCTAGCCTGTAGGAATTGTAGCGGCCTGATGCATGCCAGAATGAGTCGCTTTCAGCGTCTCACACACTATACACAGGTGAGGAGTTCCAATAGAGAAAGCTTGTCGGATTTTAGGTTCCGCAGACCCTTGAGAGGTTCGATCTCTGGGGTGCATGCAAAGAACTCAACCTCGAGGAAATAAATGGGACACGGTAGTTTACCTAGGTTCGGGCCACCTTGCGGTGTAAAACCCTACTCCTGCTTTGCGGTGGATTGGCCTCGAGGGGATAAGGATGAACTAGTACAGTGGAGAACAACCTCAGGAGGAGGCATGTTCTTGTGCTCGAGTGAGCTAGTGGGTGTGAGGATGGAATCCGAATGATCTGGTCCGTCTACGGTGGTGGTGTTGCTCTATTTATAGTGGCCTGGGTCCTCTTCCCAAATGAAGGCAGGAAGGGATCCCACAACGACCAAATTTGAAGGGGGACAACTAGTACATGTTATCCTGACAAAAGTAGTCTTCTCCTGCAAAAGCCTCCGGTCGTGACGCCGTCGTGGGCTCGGCGATGACCTTGTCCTGCCGTCCTGGCGGTCTTGGTCATGTTGCAAGGGAATAGAAACCTTTGGCTGATTCCTCGGGACACCGCGCCTGCGCTTACCTCTTTAGCACCAAAGAGGAAGCTGGTGCATTGCGTCCGCTGGCACCCTCCCGGCCTTGGTCGTCATGGCTCACGTCTCCTGAACCTCGCGAGGTGGAGCTTTCATAGGAATCTCCACTCCTCCGGAGTCAGCCTGAGGAGGCCGCTCCTCCTGGAGGTCTTGGTGTCATCCGCCTCGCGAGGCTTGGCCCCTCGCGAGGGTCTTGAGTTGTTGATGCTGAAGGTGGGCCATCCAGGCCGTTGATGGGGCCACGCCGTGGGCCACAGGCAGGAAAGTCTGGGTACACCCGTTCCCAGAACGCCGACAGTAGCCCCCGGGCCCAAGGCCGCTCGGGCTTGGTTTTGAGGTGAAGCCAAAGGGCAAGTGCGGAGCTCCGCGGGCCCTAATCACCTGCGGCCTTGGTCGACGCGTGGCGATTGATGGGACGTGGGCGTCAACGCTTCCCCACGTTGTCTCAACGACCATTCGACTTGACAAGAGCTTGCTGCATGCAGAGAAAGACCATCATTGTGTGAGATCATGGAGGCTGGTGGTTGGCCTCCCCCCGGTTATAAATGAGGGGAGGGGCAAGCCCCCCTCATTCATCTCCGTCTTCTAGCTGCTTGCTCCTTCTTCTTCTTCTTCTTCTCTGCCTCGTTGTCTTGCTGAAGTGCTCATGGCACCGACGAGGAAGTTCTCCGCCGCTAAGAAGGGGAAGACCCCCAAGGAGGGGCCGGATTTGCCGCCGACCAAGAGGGGCAACGGACGTCCCTGCAAGTATGCTGCGACCGCGGCGGTGGCCCCTCAGGGGTGCAGGCGCACTCCTCCAAGAGCGGCCGCTACCTCCAGCGGCCGCGGCGGTGCTTGTTCTTGTGGCGGGAGGCACCAAGGCCGAGGCAGCTCGTGCGATGAGGGAAGGCGCTCCATGGTCGCCCGACCTCCTCAGCCGCGCTTCAACTCAGCGGACATGTTCCTGGAGTTTGGCGTGTGGTCGGAGAGGCCCACGGCACCTGGCTCCCGCTCCCGCGCTTCTTTGCGGGTGCGCTTCCGACTGCGGGGCTGGATGCCTCTGGCTATAGGCGGATGGCTGCTGCAGCAGGGCCTCATGGGCTGGGGTCAAGGTCACCGCCGCCGGCAACGTGTCCTTGACCCGCGGCTGGCAGGCATTTGCCACGCGCGCGGCCTAAGCAGGAGGTGCACCCTCCACTTCAAGTACGACAGCCTTGCAACCCTCTACGTGAGGATTTCGGGGAAGACAGCCGCCGCGCGGGGTGCTACCCCGAAGATGGTAGCAGCGGCGATGAGCTTGGCCTTGGCGACGGCCATGGCGACGACGAGGGTGAGCTTGCTATTGGCGATGGCCTCGCCACCCCTAGCAGCGATGGCTCCTCCTCCGGCGAGAGCACCAACATCGGCGGCTATGACCAACCACCCCGCCGCCAGGCTCGGATCAGGGAAGTCGACGGGCTGTCTCACTGTCGTGCTCCGGTGAAGCGGGAGGAAGACTTTTTTTGAATATTTACTGTAGAGCAAAGCTCCACAACCCTTTATTATAAAAAGAAAGAAGTACTAACTGTACAAGCTAGAGTAAATTACAAGGACTAAAAGGAAGGAAAAACAGAGGCTACCTACCTACCTCTTGTTAAATTAGAGAGTTAATCCAAACATACAACTTGACTCTAATATCAACTCTCATTCTATGAGCTAGAAGAGTAAGGTTATGTACAAAATTACATCGCCAAGCAGCAAAGGTTGCATTCTCCCCTCTGAAAGTCCTTCCATTCCCGAGGATCCATATATTCCAAGCTGCAGTGAGCATAACTTCAAAGAAGAAGGGATGCTTAAACCTTGATCTTGCATGCTGAATACATTGCTGAATTTCAGAGCCCCTGGACTAATCAATGGAAATATAATTCCACACTCTGCGACTGAAGTTGCAGTTGAAAAACAAGTGCAACCTATCCTCATAGACTAATTCATTGCAGATAACACAGAGATTGTCATCCAAAGGTGATCTCCAATGCCTACAAATTAACAAGTCCTTGGTGTTGAGTTTATCAAAGAATAACAACCAACCAAAAACATTGATCTTAATGGTGCACTTGCTATCCCACAACCACTTGCATGGCAAGATGGTTGGCAAATGAGAATGCATAAGAGTGTAAAAGCTCTTGGCAGAGTAGTCACAAGATTTTCCAGGCCATATCCAAACATCTGGCAAAGTGATGTCCCTATGCAAATCCAGGATCCAAGCTTCCAAAACTTGCAACTCCAGAGCAGCCTCATGTGACAAAGGCAAGAAGAACATTGAGTAGAGGTCCTTAGAGATGAGGAATTCATGCACAAAGAGTTTATCATTAATAACAAAGGAGAAAAGCCTAGGTAATCTCCAGCATAGAGGTCTTGAAGAGCCACCAATTAGCCAAGCCACTACTAGGAAAAGGGCTATAGATGATATGGACACTAATGGCGCACTGTACATGTGGTGCGCCATTACTAAATACTAATGGCGCACCATGTGTTGGTGCGCTATTAGTGTGCAAATACTAATGGCGCACCACATCCACGGTGCGCCATTAGTAATTTTTTTTTAATTTTTTCAAAACTACTAATGGCGCACCGTGGGAGTGGTGCGCCATTACTAGTTGAACTAATAATGGCGCACCACATCCACGGTGCGCCATTAGTAAATTTTTTTAATTTTTTCAAAACTACTAATGGCGCACCATGGGAGTGGTGCGATGGTGCGCCATTAGTAATTTGGCCCAAACATTCCCCCGAATGCAGCACCCCCCCCCCCCGTGGACCGCCTTTTCAGTTTAAAAAAAATAAAAGAAAATGATAGAAATGTCAAAAAAATAAAAGAAAATAAGATTCCCATGTGATATGTGGTCTAGTTGTTAGCAAAATTTACAAACATGAATTTTCGACTTTTTTGCAAAATCTCTCGAGAATTTGTAAAAATGGGCATAACTTTTGCATACGAACTCGGATGAAAAAGTTTTTTATATGAAAAATCATCTACTCGAAAAGTTACATCCGGATTTAATGGGGGGTACCCCGTTAAACATTTTCAAAATCCTCAAAAACCTAACAGAAAAAAAGATACGGGGCTTTTAAGATCTAGAGAGGCAAAAAAATTCAAAAAAAAATCAAACTTACTAATGGCGCACCTGCCCATGGTGCGCCATTACTATCTTCCCGCCTTCAAAATTGAAAAAAAATAAAAAAAAATAAAAAAGTTAGTAATGGCGCACCTGCCCGCGGTGCGCCATTACTATGCCGTATATATGGCTGGGCATGGTCCTCTCCTCCTTACCTCTTCAGTCTTCTCCTCCACTCCATCTCCTCCTCTCCTCCACTCCATCTTCCCTTCTCTCCTCCACCATACTACCCTCCTCCTCTCCGGCGACCTCCTCCTCCTCCTCTCCAGCGACCTCCTCCTCCTCTCCGGCGACCTCCTCCTCCCTCCTCTCCTCCCCTCCCCTCCCCTCATGGTTTCTCCTCCCTCCTCACCGGTGAGATCCTCCTCCCTCCTCTCTGGTGAGCTCCTCCTCCCTCCTCTCCGGTGAGCTCCTCCTCCCTCCTCTCCTCCCATCCCCTCATGGTTTCTCCTTCCTCCTCTCCGATGCTCTGGTGAACTCCTCTCCGGCGACCTCCTCCTCCTCTCCGGTAATGTAGGCGAGCGCCTCTCCGGTCGCCTCCTCCTCCTCTCTGGCGAACTCCTCTCCGGCAAAAGAACACGGCAAAAGAACGTACAAGATCCAAAAACAGGAACAAAATTTGAAATAATATCGTGCCAAAAACGAGCAAAAAAAAGGAGCAAAAAATGGGCAAAAAAAATCACGATCCAGATACAAATTCAAAATTCAAAAATAGCAATGGCGCACGGTGGGGGTTAGACGGTGCGCCACTACTATTTTCCCGCCTTCAAAATTCAAAAATACTAATGGCGCATCGTGGCCTATACTAATGGCGCACCAGTTGATGAGGACATGACTACCTTGGATACGACCAAACATATTGCATACATGCATATTTGTCAGGTGATTTCTAGTGCAAACTATTCAATACTCTATTTTTGTTATCCAGAACAAAAATACTTCACACACTTTTGTGTTTTGTCTAATTGCAGGTGTATGGGACATTTGTACAACACACATATGAAGATAAGGGAGAAAGAGATGTTTACTTGCTGTTCAAAAAGTTCTTTCACGTCACTTTTGGTCCAAGAGAAGATAGAGTCCAAGTCTCTCACGTTCTGGATTCAGATTCGGACTGCACAGACATACCTGACTCAAAACGGCAATAACTTTTTCATACGGACTCCGAATTGGGTGATTTTTTTATTTTTTGGAAACTAGATTTCGTCCTCTTTCCACTCCAATTGGAATCGCCTTTAAATTCGTTCGGAGCATTGAGATATGGACGAAACAATCTGACGCTGCAGCAGAATCCGAATCAAACAACAAGTCCAAAGGTGTTGCACCACCTCCACTTGGGCCCATGAGCCTTGTACGACCTAGGGTTGGTTTTAGGCTGCCTTGGGACGTCCTCCCACCTCCTTGGCCGCCACCCCTTGCTCCTATATAAGTAGATCCATCTAGTAGCTTTTTCCTGGGGATTTGTTTAGTTAAAAGTTAGCCATTGCAACTTCGTGTACTTCGTTTGTGTCCAACGACCAGACCAAGACCGCTTCCGGATCCCCACCTTTATCAATACTTCATATATACTCGCAATATTCAGATTGCTTTTATCATATTCTTGCTTGTTCTTCGATTGCTTGCAGGAATAGACCTTCGTGGTCAGGTTGATTGTGCTCCGGCGTGGTCCATAACCTCTCGGAGTTGGTTTAGCGATTGCTAAGGCGCAACGTCGTGCACGTTTGTAGTCGGATCGTCAAAGTCATCTCCACCAAATCGTTAGTTATCATCTCATCGAAAGATCGGGACACCCCCGCCTCTATCAAGTGGTATCAGTTTTCAGGTTGCTCGGTGAGAATTTCCAGTTATCCCTAGATTAGATTTATTTTCTTACCTATTGTCCAAGAAAAAGCCACACAAAAAAGTTAGATCTGTTCATCCTTTGTCCAAGCCAGTCTGAGCCTTTGCATAATCTTTTTAGTGTTTTGCTTTGTTGAATTTGCGGTTACATCGTCGTGTCAAGTTGCTGGTCTTAGTGTCTAGTCCTTTAGAGTTTCGAGTTCTGTTCACAGTTTGTCACGCCACCGCCGCACCATCTTCATTGTCATTGCCATATACCACCACCGCGTCATTATTGCATCCGTTGTCCACCACCGCCATCCATCAATTTCCACCACGTACTCCTCATCATTCATTGTCATAATCTTACTTCAGGCCGTTCGCGTCATCACTAGATCCAATCTGCATCTTATCTAGCTTGTTTGTGAAAAAAAAGAGAAAGAAAAAAAAGTGAGAGAAAAAAAGAAAAAAAAAGAGGAAAAAAAGAGAAAAAAAGTGAAAAAAATTCCGTGAAAAAAGAAGAAAAAAAGATATTCAGAGTGTGCTCCGCCTTTGTTACGCGTCGCGCCGTGATTTTTTTTAGTGTTCTAGGCTCGCGTCTCTAGCACGGTCTAGCCTAGGACCAGCACAGTACCGTCGGTGAGCGTTTATTCAACATTGCATCTCTGAATTGATTATTGCTGATATTTTGCTACCATATATTGGCCTTCCAAGCTCCACATATTTCTACACCGTGTATACATACGCTCACCTGGCAATCGCTTTACTCAATCTTCGGAGTTATTTGACACCGCTGGTTGCCGGTCACCACCTGCTGCATGGTAAGAACTTGTAAGACTTTGATATTTGCTATACTGTGAGCGTTTTACCACCACATCCTAGTAGTTCATAGGAACATTATTCTCGGATTTTGTTTCTTGTTTTTCTACTAATCATGACAGGTTCCGGAGACAGAAGTTCTTGGACGACGGACACAACAACACCATCACGAGAGTTGGGACAACACACACAAGCACATGGTCAGGTTATCTCTTTATCGTCATTTGAGGGTAGATTTAATCCTGCTATTTATCTAGCTTGGGAGCTTGAAGTTGAACAAGTTTTTAGTCACCATGACTTTTCTGAACTTGAGCGAGTACGAGCTGCCACTAGAGCATTTACTGGTTTTGCTTCTGTTTGGTGGAATGTGCATTGTAAGAAAAACATTGATAACCAACCCACAACTTGGAAAGATTTGAAAGATGTAATGAGACAACATTTTTTCCCTCCTTACTATCGTCGTGAATTGCTTCGCAAATTTGAACAATTTAAACAAGGCAACAACACTGTTCATGCTTACTACCAAGAGTTCAAATCTTATATGCATCATTGTGACATAGAAGAATCTAAGGATGATACAATGAATAGATTTTTTGGTGGTTTGAACCATGATATTCAGGCAAGATTTCAGTACATTCCCCGTTGCATTACTGGTATGTATGTTCGTGCTTGTACCTTTGAGAGACAGATGCAGGAGGATGCATTGGGTGACTACAACGACTACTATTCCAGTTCATGCTCACCGCCGCCGTTTGGTTCCTCCACAGTTGCACCTACTAGAGCAGCCCCACCTCGGATTGTGAGCGCGACATCATCTCAAGAGTATGGTGCATTGTCAACGTCCGTACCTACATCAGCTACGTCTTTGCGACAAGGTAACAGTAAAGATATTGATGATATAACTTCACATGAGAATGATGCATCCCTAGTTAACTTAAATGCATCATGTGTTCAGTTACCTGGTGATTTGAGCACAACACCTATTTTAGAGAATCTTGATACTGTCATGAATGCGTCATGTGATCAAACAACTGAAATACCAACAATTTTGAGTGCACCCATTGAGTTAACTGTTGATGCAAAAGAATCAATGTTTAATCATTTTGATATGACCTCTAATCTTGGTGATGATTCTGTGACCAAAGACTTATTGCATGTTTGCCTATTTAAGCATGTTGTAGCATGTAAATTAGATGCAAGTAAGGTTTATTCACCAATGTTGGGATGGTTTAATGATGAACATTGTCAATCTTTTGACATGAATAAGAGCATCACTTATATGTGCAAATTGAGTTGCAATATTTTCATGTCTTCTACTTCTAGTGATAATATTTTGGCTTCAGATTTTATGAACTATGCAAGTTACTCATCTATACATGTGTCATATGTGCAAAAACCAAGGGAAGTAAAAATGGATGACATATACATATACAACATGTACACCTTGTCTCTTTTGTTAGCCACATTTCAGATTAAGCAACGCCGAGGACGGCTTTGTTTTCAAAAAGGGGAGGATGATGAGGACATGACTACCTTGGATACGACCAAACATATTGCATACATGCATATTTGTCAGGTGATTTCTAGTGCAAACTATTCAATACTCTATTTTTGTTATCCAGAACAAAAATACTTCACACACTTTTGTGTTTTGTCTAATTGCAGGTGTATGGGACATTTGTACAACACACATATGAAGATAAGGGAGAAAGAGATGTTTACTTGCTGTTCAAAAAGTTCTTTCACGTCACTTTTGGTCCAAGAGAAGATAGAGTCCAAGTCTCTCACGTTCTGGATTCAGATTCGGACTGCACAGACATACCTGACTCAAAACGGCAATAACTTTTTCATACGGACTCCGAATTGGGTGATTTTTTATTTTTTGGAAACTAGATTTCGTCCTCTTTCCACTCCAATTGGAATCGCCTTTAAATTCGTTCGGAGCATTGAGATATGGACGAAACAATCTGACGCTGCAGCAGAATCCGAATCAAACAACAAGTCCAAAGGTGTTGCACCACCTCCACTTGGGCCCATGAGCCTTGTACGACCTAGGGTTGGTTTTAGGCTGCCTTGGGACGTCCTCCCACCTCCTTGGCCGCCACCCCTTGCTCCTATATAAGTAGATCCATCTAGTAGCTTTTTCCTGGGGATTTGTTTAGTTAAAAGTTAGCCATTGCAACTTCGTGTACTTCGTTTGTGTCCAACGACCAGACCAAGACCGCTTCCGGATCCCCACCTTTATCAATACTTCATATATACTCGCAATATTCAGATTGCTTTTATCATATTCTTGCTTGTTCTTCGATTGCTTGCAGGAATAGACCTTCGTGGTCAGGTTGATTGTGCTCCGGCGTGGTCCATAACCTCTCGGAGTTGGTTTAGCGATTGCTAAGGCGCAACGTCGTGCACGTTTGTAGTCGGATCGTCAAAGTCATCTCCACCAAATCGTTAGTTATCATCTCATCGAAAGATCGGGACACCCCCGCCTCTATCACCAGTGGCCTATACTAATGGCGCACACCGTGGCCTATACTAATGGCGCACCAGTGGTGTGCCATTAGTAAAAAATACTAGTGGCGTGATACTAATGGCGCACCAGTGATGCGCCATTAGTAGGCAAAACTGTTGTGCCATTAGTAGCCCTTTTCCTAGTAGTGAGCATCAGACCAAAAAAGGGCAGAGTCTCCCCTATTGATGTAAACTGAGGAGATTGTAGTATATGCATCAGAGAGCTTGAGAATATCCCTCCACCAAAATGACCAAACTGGGACTGTAGCATGTGGGACTCCATCATCATAGTAACTATTCCAGATTAAAGTTACCCACGGGATATCCGCCTTATTGAAGAATTTGTGGAGATGCTTGAGAAGGAGGCCCATATTTTGGATGTGCAAGTTAATCACTCCAAGCCCTCCTTTTTCCTTAGGCCTACAAACCAGATCCCATGCAGCCAGAGATTGTTTTGGTGCATCATTGTTTCCTCTCCACAAGCACTGCCTGAAGATCCTGTCCAGTTGCTTAATAATACCAGGTGGGAGCTGTAGACTGCAGAGGAAATATATGGGCATGGAAGTCAAGACTGAAGTTAACAACTGCAACCTGGAGCCTTGGTTTAACATGGAGGAACTAGCTGTCAATCTCCTTTCCAAGGCATCAACTAAGGGCATAAAATTCACAATTCTGGGCCTAGTAGTACCAAGTGGCAAACCCAAATAAGTAAATGGGAGCTGACCAATTTTACATCCAAGCAAATCAGCTAGCCTGGCAGCTTCCACATCATCAATATTTGAAGGAATCATGTAAGACTTTGCAAAGTTAACTTTAAGCCCAGTGGACTGTTGAAAGGTAAGCAACATATTTTTGAGAGCCACCAACTCCTCATCTTTGGCAGTCAAAAAGATGACAGTGTTATCAGCATACTGGATTATAGGGAAATCCTGGTCATGTGAAGGAATTGGGAGGGTCAGGGTTCCATGTGAGAACATCTGGTTGACCACTGACTGTAGAAGATCAGCAGCAATTACAAAAAGCAAAGGTGAGAGAGGATCACCCTGTCTGACACCACACTTGCACTTAAATTGTTTGCCAGGTATGCCATTGAGCAAAACAGAGGAAGATCCTGTAGAGAGAATGTCTTTGACCCAGCCTATCCATTTGTCATCAAACCCCTTGTGCTTGAGCATCCGCAAAACAACCTCATGCTCCACACTGTCAAATGCCTTTGCAAAATCCAGCTTCAAATTTATAATACTCTTCAAGAATGCTCCACAGGTCTCTTGGGTCAAATGCTCCACAGGTCTCTTTGACTGTTTGCACTGGTGGATGTATTCAAAGGCCCAAGCTAAGCAATCCTGAATTGATCTACTCTTCAAGAACCCATATTAATTTTTATGGATACAACAAAGGATCACTTTTTGCAACCTGTTGGCTAATAGCTTAGTAAGAAATTTCAAACAAGTGTTAGTCAAAGAAATAGGCCGAAAATCATCTGGTCCCTCAGGAGAGAGCATCTTGGGTATGAGGGTAATGAGAGAGCCATTAATATTCTCAAGAGACAATTTTCCTTCATAGAAATCCTAGATGAGACGCCGAAAATCCTGATCAGTTATCGGCCAGCAATGTTTAACAAACAGACCATTGAATCCATCTGGGCCAGGTGCTCTATCAGGGGGCAGCTCCTTCAGAACCTTCATAATTTCGTCATCAGAGCATCTTGGGAGGAAGACGTGGACTGAGCTTGGGCATCGTGGAGCCCGTCCTCAGGAGCTGCTGCAGCCGTGCATCCAACTTTTGTTTAACCTTTCCTTTCTCCTGCATTTGAAAAAAGTAGAAGGCCCCGCTAGGGTGTGTACTGAACTATGGCACTTATGTCATTATGCCATGTTTATTATTTTGATATTGTGCCATGACACCTATGTCCCGAGTAGGTGTGGTTAGGATAATTTAGCTTGATATGCTTGCGGTAGTCTCCCACCTCACGAGGACGCGCCTTTCCAGTGGCATCTGGCGAAACTCCTGATAGAGGCAAAGGTGTCCCGTCTTTCGATGAGATGGTGGCTATCGTTTAGGATGAAGTCGACTTTGACGATCCGACTACGAACGTGCGATGACGCCGCGCCTTAGCAATCGCTAAACCAACTCCGAGAGGTTATTGACCACACCGGAGCACGATCAACCTGACCACGAGGGTCTGTTTCCTGCAGGCAAACGAAGAACAAGCAAGAAACTAAGATTGCAATCTGGATATTGCGAATAAAAGAGGAAAGCTTTATTAATGAAGGTGGGGTTCTGTGACGCCTTGGTCTGGTCGTTGAACACAAACGAAGTACGCGAAGTTGCAGCTATGGCGAACTTTTGATCTAAACAAAACCCAAAGTCTAAACGACGCCCTAAGGGCTGTATATATGGAGGAAGAGGAGGGAATTTCGTGGCCCCTGATGGTGGGGTCCGAAACCAACCCTAACTCTTGTTTCCCCACACATACGGACTCTAAAAATAGCCTATACTTAAGTATTTCGAAATTACATGGGCCTGGCCCAAAAATAAGGTGACGCAGCACCTAGAATAGCCTATGGACGAATATTATGAAGTGGCATCTTGTATATTTCGTCCAAGGCTTCATTCACTCCTTATGGTGGCTTCAAAGTCCTGAAATCATCACTTGTAACTCCGTTCTTGATCCCCTTGCGCATGCCATCAACTCCATGCGTGTTCTTGCTCCAATGTTCATCCTTCTCCAAGCTAGGCCCTTCACTTGTAAGCAAAACAAATGTATCCAATTTAGGCAGTATCATATTCTCATGAACATTAGAATCATTACCAAGAAACGAAAGTACCTGGTAATTTAATTGGCGTGCGCGAGCTCTAGTAATTGGTCCAGTATGTATAGCAGCAGGGGCTGTGGATGTAACAATGGTATTGATGTCCTCATCATCCTCCCCTTCTTGAAATGAAGTCGTCCTCGACGGAAGCTCATCTTCGTCACCCAAATAAGGCTTCAAATCTGCAATGTTAAAAGTGGGACTAACCCCAAAATCTGCAGGCAGCTCAAGTTTATATGCATTATCATTTATTTTCTCTAACACCTTAAATGGACCATCAGCACGTGGCATTAGCTTTGATTTGCGCAAATTAGGAAACCTATCCTTACGCAAATGTAACCAAACAAGATCACCAGGTGCAAAGACAACATGTTTTCTACCCTTATCTCCAGCAAGTTTATATTTAGCATTCATACGCTCAATGTTTTCCTTAGTTAACTCATGCATTTTTAAAATCAATTCAGCACGTTCTTTAGCATCAAAATTAACCTTCTCCGAAGATGGAAGAGGCAACAAATCAATAGGTGCACGAGGTAGGAAACCATACACAATTTCAAAAGGGCACATCTTAGTAGTAGAATGCAATGAACGATTATAAGCAAATTCAATATGAGGCAAGCATTCTTCCCACATTTTCTTATTATTCTTCAAAACAGCCCTAAGCATAGTAGACAATGTTCTATTGACTACTTCAGTTTGTCCATCAGTTTGGGGGTGACAAGTAGTACTAAAAAGCAGTTTAGTCCCCAACTTAGCCCATAAACATCTCCAAAAGTGGCTAAGAAATTTAGTATCACGATCTGAAACAATAGTATTTGGCACACCATGCAAGCGAATAATTTCACGAAAGAACAAATCAGCAACATTAACAGCATCATCGCTTTTATGACATGGTATAAAGTGTGCCATTTTCGAGAATCTATCCACGACAACAAATATGCTATCCCTCCCCTTCTTCGTTCGAGGTAAACCTAAAACAAAGTCCATAGATATATCCTCCCAAGGAACACTAGGTACAGGCAAAGGCATATATAAACCATGAGGATTGAGTCGTGACTTAGCTTTTTGACATGTAGTGCAGCGAGCAACAAAACGCTCAACATCCCGTCTCATCTTTGGCCAAAAGAAATGTTTAGCAAGTATATCCTCTGTCTTCTTCACGCCAAAGTGTCCCATTAGTCCTCCTCCATGCGCCTCCTGCAACAACAAAAGACGAACGGAGCTAGCTGGAATGCATAACTTGTTAGCACGAAACACAAATCCATCGTTAACGACGAACTTGTTCCATGTTCTTCCTTCTTTACAATTCTGCAACACATCTGTAAATTCAGCATCATGCACATATTGATCTTTGATTGTCTCCAAACCAAATATTTTAAAGTCAAGTTGTGAAAGCATAGTATAACGACGAGACAATGCATCAGCAATAACATTTTCTTTACCCTTCTTGTGTTTAATGACATAAGGGAAAGTCTCAATGAATTCAACCCATTTAGCATGTCTACGGTTCAGTTTAGCTTGACTTTTAATGTGTTTCAAAGATTCATGATCAGAATGTATAACAAATTCTTTGGGCCATAAATAATGTTGCCATGTTTCTAAAGTCCGAACAAGAGCATATAATTCTTTATCATAAGTAGAATAGTTCAGACTAGGCCCACTCAATTTTTCAGAAAAGTATGCAATAGGTTTGCCATCTTGTAATAACACACCTCCTAATCCAATTCCACTAGCATCACATTCAAGCTCAAAAGTCTTATTAAAATCAGGAAGTTGAAGTAAAGGAGCATGTGTCAACTTATCTTTCAATACTGTGAAGGCTTCTTCCTGTGCGGTACCCCAAACAAAAGGCACATCCTTCTTTGTAAGCTCGTTGAGAGGTGCAGCAATGGTGCTGAAATCTCTCACAAAACGCCTATAGAAACCAGCAAGGCCAAGAAAACTCCTCACTTGTGTGACCGTTTTGGGCTGCGGCCAACTCTCAATAGCTTCAATCTTGGCTTTATCAACTTCAATTCCCTGTGGAGTAACAACATAGCCAAGAAAAGATACTCGGTCGGTGCAAAAGGTGCACTTCCCAAGGTTACCGAACAAACGTGCATCACGTAGAGCATTAAAAACAGCACGTAAATGTTCCAAATGTTCTTCCAAAGATTTGCTATAGATCAGTATATCATCAAAATAGACTACCACAAATCGTCCAATGAAAGCACGTAAAACTTCGTTCATTAGTCGCATGAAAGTACTAGGTGCATTAGTTAACCCAAAAGGCATGACTAACCACTCATATAAACCAAACTTAGTTTTAAAAGCTGTTTTCCATTCATCTCCCAATTTCATACGAATTTGATGGTATCCACTACGCAAATCAACTTTGGAGAATATTGTAGAGCCACTCAATTCATCAAGCATATCATCTAGCCTAGGAATAGGATGACGATAACGAATAGTAATATTATTAATGCCTCTACAATCAACACACATACGCGAGGTACCATCCTTTTTCGGCACTAGAATAATAGGAACAGCACAAGGACTAAGGGATTCGCGTATATAACCTTTGTCGAGTAGCTCTTGTACTTGACGCATAATCTCCTTCGTCTCCTCTGGATTGGTACGGTATGGTGCGCGGTTGGGTAATGATGCACCGGGAATTAAATCAATCTGATGCTCAATCCCTCGAATAGGTGGTAATCCCGGTGGCACGTCTTGTGGAAAGACGTCAGCGAATTCCTGCAAAATGTTAGTAACAGCAGGAGGCAAAGAGGAAGGCACGTCCTCAAATGAAAATAATACCTCTTTGCACACAAAAGCATAGCAAACAGATTTGCTAACATCTAGATCATCAATATCAGATTTGGTGGCAAATAAACATGCACTTTTCAATTTAATTTCAGAAGCAACACTAGATGGTTTATTATTAGGCTTCATTTGTTGCTGAAATTCTTTTGCCACAATCTGATTTTCACTCTTATTTTGCTCCTGTTTTGCTTTATTAGCTCGATTAATATCATCTTTCAAAATGGAATCAGGAGTCATAGGAAGCAAAGTAATATTTTTGTCCTTATGAACGAGAGTATACTGATTGTTTCTACCATGGTGTACAGAATTTTTATCAAATTGCCATGGTCTACCAAGTAATAAGGAACATGCTTGCATGGGTACCACATCACAATCAACATAATCAGCATATGTAGAGATACTAAAATGCACACGAACAGTACGTGTTACCTTAACCTTACCGCTGTTGTTGAACCATTGGATGTAGTAAGGATGTGGATGTGGTCTTGTGGTGAGGGATAGCTTCTCCACCATCTCCATGCTAGCCAAGTTGTTGCAGCTCCCTCCATCTATGATGACGCGAACAGAACGTTCCTTCACAACTCCCTTTGTATGGAACAAATTATGCCTCTGATTTTGCTCAGCTTGCGTGACCTGCACACTCAAAACACGTTGAGCAACTAAACATTCATACCTGTCAGCATCTTCAGCAACCATGTATTGCGTCTCATGATCAGAATCATCGCCACCGTGTTCTTCATGTGTAAGAAGAGCCAAAGTCTCCTCATCATAGTCACTAGCGGACTCATACCCACCATCCTCAGTAGCAATCATCACACGCTGAGATGTGCATTCGCGCGCAAAATGTCCTCTTCCCTTACAACGACGACAAATAATATCACTTGTGTGCCCTGTAGACGCCATGGAAGAAGCAGAGCTCTGTGCAGGCCCGGCAGGTGTGCTCTTGGCAGATAGTGGTGGTTGTGCCTGCTTTCTTGTATCACGGTTGGAGGTGGCAGCTGACGGAGGTGCCGGTGTAGCAGAACGTGTGGAAGTAGATGATGCACGTGGTGTCCATGATGAAGGTCGACCTGCAGAAAAGTTAGTCCGCGCCAATGCCTGTCGATCCTGCACTTCACGTTCAGCTTTACAAGCAAGATGGAATAAACGAGTGATATTATTATAATCCTTATAGTCTAGAATGGTCTGAATCTCTCTATTTAATCCACCCAGAAAACGTGCAAGCATAGCTTCATTCGCCTCAACAATACCACATCTAATCAAGCCAGTTTGTAATTCCTGATAATATTCTTCTACAGAATTTTTTCCTTGTCTTAAGCGCTGCAATTTTTGAAGTAATTCACGTTGATAATATGGTGGAACCCAACGAGTACGCATAGCAGTTTTCAAAGCAGCCCAAGTAGCTGGAACAGGATATAATCTACAATATTCAGACCACCAAACACATGCAAAGCTAGTGAAAGCACAAACAGCAGCAGGAACACGTCTCTCCTCAGGATATTGTAAACATGTAAATCGTTGTTCAGTTTCTAACTCCCAAGTAAGATATATATCAGGAACATATCTACCCTCAAATGGTGGAATATTCAATTTCAGTTTAGGGAGATGGTCATGATCTCGTACCTGAGGGGGAGCCCTAACATTACCATTATTTGCATGTGGACGACCTGGTGGTTGTGGTGCTGGTGGTTGCACGTAGTTCTGATTATCATCAACCTCATCCTCATAATCTCCCACATAATCATCCTCCTCCGCATCAGCAGCAGGAGCCACAGAAGTATCAACAGCAGCACCAGCAGTTTGGCCAGGCTGAAGAGGGACACGGATCGCTCGGCGAAGGGCTGCTTCCCGACCTGGAGGTATTCGTTGTTGTTGCTGTTGTTGCAGAGGTGCGGCAGGTGCAGCCGGTGGTGGAAGACGCGCAAGCAGTTCATTAAATCTGTTATCGAGCTTTGTTTCGAACGTCTTCTCCATGCCATCTATCTTCTCCATGGCCTCTTCAAATCTGTTTAGCACATCTTGCACCTGTCCACTCATCATTCGCTGAAACTTATCATGAAGCTCCTTGTTCGTCAAGTTCTCCCAGTCAGTCTCGTCGGCTTGTGATCCTGGCATGGTTAGCAGCAATAGAAACACACAAGAATATGATCCTACAGAGTACTAACAAGAGGTGGTGGTGGTGTCACAAATCCGTCAAGCAAATCTCAAATTCTTACCAGTTCTTACCCAGCAGCAGGCGGTGATCGGCAGCCGTTGTAGTCAAAACTCTCAAAAGCTTGGATAGAGCGATTGCCAGGGAGAGTCAAACGCACGAAGTAGATGTATGTGGAGCTGGGAAGGCTTATAGTATGGTAGCAAAAAGGGTCAGCAATAATCAATTCAGAGATGCAAAGTTGAATAAACGCTCAACGACGGTACTGTGCTGGTCCTAGGCTAGACCGTGCTAGAGACGCGAGCCTAGAACACCAACAAAATCACGGCGCTGCACGTAAACACAGGGAAAAGCACACTCTGGATTTTTTTTTTTTCGCCCTGTTTTTTTTTTTTTTTTTTGTTGGGCACTCTTTTTTTTTTTTTTTGCTTCTTTTTTTTTTTTTTTTTTTTTTGTGAAAAATCACAATAATGGCGAGTGTCTCAAAACTCTTCCCAGGTCAAACTGACAGGATAGACACGAATTTTTTTTTTTTTTTTGCGAATTTTTTTGTTTTTCGACTGCCCGGACCCAAAAACTGGAAACGGCTCAAAAAAAACTTTCAATAACGGCGACTGTCTCAAAAGGCTAAGAAACACCTAAAAATAGGATAGCCAGAAAATTTTTTGTCAAGTGCGTTTTTTTTTTTTTTTTTTTTTTTTTTTTTTTTGGAAACCAACCTCTTCTACGGACGGCAAAAGATTGATGGAATCCTAAACCTACTCAACCAAGGAAACACGAATCTGGCAACTGATGGATCTCGAAAGCAAACCTAATATGAGATGGACTCGAAGTGACGGTGATATATGGATACGGATCGATGGTGGTATATGGACTCGGAGCGGTGGTGGTATATGGACTCGGAGCGGTGGCGGATAAGCGGTGGTGGTATATGGCAGGGACAATGATGATGGTGCGGCGGCGGCGTGACTAATATGACCAGAACTCGAAACTCTAAAAGACTAGACGCTAAGACCAGCAACTTGACACGACGATGCAACCGCAAATTCAACAAAGCAAATACAGAAAAGATTATGCAAAGGCTCAGATTGGTTCGGATATGATGAACTAACCCTAATTTTTTTTTTGGCTTTTTCGTGGACTATAGGTATGAAGAACAGACTCGATCTAAACTACGAAAAACTGTAAAATCTCACCGAGCAACCTGAAAATCTGATACCACTTGATAGAGGCAAAGGTGTCCCGTCTTTCGATGAGATGGTGGCTATCGTTTAGGATGAAGTCGACTTTGACGATCCGACTACGAACGTGCGATGACGCCGCGCCTTAGCAATCGCTAAACCAACTCCGAGAGGTTATTGACCACACCGGAGCACGATCAACCTGACCACGAGGGTCTGTTTCCTGCAGGCAAACGAAGAACAAGCAAGAAACTAAGATTGCAATCTGGATATTGCGAATAAAAGAGGAAAGCTTTATTAATGAAGGTGGGGTTCTGTGACGCCTTGGTCTGGTCGTTGAACACAAACGAAGTACGCGAAGTTGCAGCTATGGCGAACTTTTGATCTAAACAAAACCCAAAGTCTAAACGACGCCCTAAGGGCTGTATATATGGAGGAAGAGGAGGGAATTTCGTGGCCCCTGATGGTGGGGTCCGAAACCAACCCTAACTCTTGTTTCCCCACACATACGGACTCTAAAAATAGCCTATACTTAAGTATTTCGAAATTACATGGGCCTGGCCCAAAAATAAGGTGACGCAGCACCTAGAATAGCCTATGGACGAATATTATGAAGTGGCATCTTGTATATTTCGTCCAAGGCTTCATTCACTCCTTATGGTGGCTTCAAAGTCCTGAAATCATCACTTGTAACTCCGTTCTTGATCCCCTTGCGCATGCCATCAACTCCATGCGTGTTCTTGCTCCAATGTTCATCCTTCTCCAAGCTAGGCCCTTCACTTGTAAGCAAAACAAATGTATCCAATTTAGGCAGTATCATATTCTCATGAACATTAGAATCATTACCAAGAAACGAAAGTACCTGGTAATTTAATTGGCGTGCGCGAGCTCTAGTAATTGGTCCAGTATGTATAGCAGCAGGGGCTGTGGATGTAACAATGGTATTGATGTCCTCATCAACTCCCCTCCTGGAGACTCAGGAGCCGTCGGGTATCATGAGATATTGTACAGTTGCAGTGTCATTAAAAAGCTTGACGGGACGTCTCGTTCTTCCTCGCGTGAGCCCTCGAGCGTGGGTTGGTTGGGGCTAGTACACCGCATCGTGATGCCCGGAGGCACGGACTTAAAAGGGTCTGCACGCCCATGAGCTCATCCGAGAGCTTCTCGCGAGGATTAAGGAAGCCGAAGCTCTAGGGCAACGAGGCGTCGGCGAGGTGTGTTTGCAGCGCAGGCGGCCAAGTGTACACACCTACCCAGCCCCCGTGAGTGGGGCGCACGAGCATGAGCGACGGGCAACTGCCGCTCTTCCTGGCGCAAGACTGGAGAGGTGAGCGAAGTGAGAGGAGAAAAATTCAAACTTTGGCGAACAAAAAACTCGAAAACTCCAAATTCCATTTAGAAGTTGCAAACCAACTATAGAAAGCAAGCAAAAGAACAGTCGCGTCCGGCACCTAGTCTAGTCTTCTCGCCAATGCGGAGCTAAGTGCTGCCACTAGGACGTGGGAGGGAGCCCCCGTGAGGCCCGCGGGCAGCGCTCAAGAGACTCTGGGGCGTGTACAGCCCCATTCATTATTACGTGAGAGTGTCACGAGCGGAGACCTTCATAGGCATGGGGCTTTGCTTCATGGGTAGAACTTCTAGAGGTGCTGGATGTTCCAGGCATTCTGGATGGGAATCCCGTCCTACATCTCCAGGCGCGCGGCGCCAGGCCTGGAGACGGGCGATCCTGAACGGGCCCTCCCTGGAGAGCACCCGCCTCAGGACGAGATCACCCACCTCGAGCGTCCTGTAGAGAACACTATGGCAGTGGTACCGCCGCAGTGCCTGCTGGTACCTCGCTGCTCAGAGCAAGGCTTGGCGGCGGCATTCCTCCCCCAGCACGAGGTCCATCCCCCGTGAGGCGTCCTGGCGTGCCTCGTCAAACGCCAAGATCCGTGCGGAGCGATGCCTGACCTCGTGAGGGAGAACTGCTTCAGCTCTGTAGACAAGGAAGAATGGAGTTTCGCCCATTGGCTTGGTCGAGGTGGTGCGGATGGACCACAACATAGACTGGAGCTCGTCGAGCCAGCCCCTGCCGCAGGCCTCGAGCTTCTTCTTGAAGGTTCTTGCCTTGAGTCCTCTCAGGATGTCCGTGTTGGCGCGCTCGGCCTGGCCGTTGCTCCTGGGGTGCGACACTGAGGTGTAGGATATCTGTGTTCCAAGGTTAGCACAATATGTTTTGAAAAGGTTGCTAGTGAACTACGAGCTGTTGTCGGTGATGATGCGATTAGGGACCCAGAACTGGCTCACAAGGCCCTTGATGAACTTGACTGCTGAGCCGGCTGGGATGGTGCGGACGGCCTTCACCTCCTCCCACTTGGTGAACTTGTCGATGGTGACGTAGAGGTAGAGTAGCCCCCGGGCGCCCGAGGGAACGGGCCAAAGATGTCCAGCCCCCAGACTGCGAACGGCCATGTGAGCGGGATAGTGTGGAGACTGAGTGGGCTGGTGGATCTGCTTGGCATGGAATTGGCAGGCTTTAGAGGATCTTACCATCTCGGTGGCATTGTTGAGCGCCATGGGCTAGTAGAATCTACTACGGAACGCCTTGCCCACGAGGGTGCAGGATGAAGAATGATGTTCGCAATCCCCGCCATGTATGCCGGCTAGCAGCTCGCATCCGTGCTCTCTGGAGATGCACCGTAGAGAGACATCGTTCGCCATTTTTGGTAAAGCTCACCGTCCCTGATGCAGTACGTGGTGGCCTGGCGGCCTACCCGCTCCGCGTCTTCCTCCTTCTCTGGCAACGTGCCTTGTAGCAGGTACGCCTTGAACTCCTCGGTCCAGCACCCCTCCTGAGGCTCGAGCATGAGGAGCAGACGGGCTCGCAAGGTCGAGCCGCAAGCAGGTGCACCCGAGAGTGGTGCTGGGGGGGAGCTCCTCCTGAGGCAATGTTGGTCCCGCGGTGATGGGGGCTGCCGACGGCTTGAAGAGCCGCTCCTCAAAGACGCCAGGCTCCTGAGGTAGGCGCCGGGTGAGGGAGTCCTGGATTAAGGGGTCCTCGGGCGTCCGTGCTGTGTGACATGGGCCAGACTAATGGGCCATGAAGATACAAGACAAAAGACTTCTTCCCGTGTCCGGATGGGACTCTCCTTTGCGTGGAAGGCAAGCTTGGCGTTCGGATATGAAGATTCCTTTCTCTATAAACCGACTCTGTACAACCCTAGGTCCCTCTGGTGTCTATATAAACTGGAGTGTTTAGTCCGTAGAACCGATCATAATCATACAGGCTAGACATCTAGGGTTTAGCCATTACGATCTCGAGGTAGATCAATTCTTGTAAACCCCATATTCATCCAAGATAATCAAACAGGAAGCAGGGTATTACCTCCATCAAGAGGGCCTGAACCGGGGTAAACATCGTGTCCCTGTCTCCTGTTACCTTCGATCCTCAAACGCACAGTGCCGGACCCCCTACCCGAGATCTGTCGGTTTTGACACCGACACCGGGATGCCCTCTTGACGATGTCGTCTGCCTCCTTGTTCATGCCGCGCGACACGTGCTGCAATTCCAGGCCCAAGAACTATTTCTCAATTCTGCATACCTCCTCAAGGTATGCCTCCATGTGCTCGTCCTTTGGCTCGTATACTTTGTTGGAGAAGTTGACGAGGTGCTGTGAGTCACCCTTGATGGTGAGGCGGTTCACTCCCAAGGCTGCCGCAGCCTTGAGGCCGGCAATCAGGCCTTTGTACTCCGCGATGTTGTTGGAGACCTTCTCGCCCTACTGGAAGCAGAGCTGCATGGCGTAGTAGAGCTTGTCCTGGGTGGGTGAGATGAGCATGGCTCCAGCCCCCGCGCGCTGACGCGCGAATGCGCCGTCGAAGTACATGACCCAACCGTCCCGTGCCTCACTTCCCGGCGAGAGGGGTCGGTCCTCGCCCACTTCGGGGCTGGGGACGCCGGTCCATTCCGCCATGAAGTCGGCTAGTGCTGCACCCTTGATGACTCTGGTGGTGCTGAACTCCAACTGGAACGCCTGCAATTCTATGTTCCATTCGGCGACTCTCCCCGTAGCATTGGGGCTCCGAAGCACTCTCTCCACTGGGTAAGCCGAGATAAGTTTGATGGGGTGGCCTTGGAAGTAGTGGCGCGGCTTGCGGGAGGCGACGAGGAGCGCGAGCAAGATCTTTTGCGACATGGGGTAGCGTTCCCACGCATCGCGCAACACCGTGCTAACGAAGTACACCGGGTGCTCGACGAGGGCGGAAGTGTTGGCGCGGTCTTGTACCTCCTGAGACTGGAGGGCCTGAGGAGTTTGGTCATTGATTGGGGCAGCCAAGGCCTCAGGAGTGCCGTCCTGAGGAACTTGGTCATCTGTAGGGGCAGTCGAGGCCTCAGGAGCACCGTCCGGAAGCTGTGGCATATTGACCGAGTGCGGGGTGCCGCTCCAAGAGCCCTTGGCCAGGCGCTCCTCCCGAACCGCCACCAGCGCTACGCTGGTAGAGTGAGGTGTGGCGGCCAGGTAGAGCACCAGGGGCTCAAGGGGACGTGGTGATACCATCACCGGCGGGCTGGTGAGGTACCTCTTGAGGTCTTGGAATGCCGCGTTAGCCTCCGGAGTCCACTCGAATGGTCCTTTCTTTTTCATCAGCTTGAAGAACAGGAGGGCGCGTTCTCCGAGCTTGGAGATGAAGCGCCCCAGCAAAGTCACACAACCCGCCAGCTTCTGCATCTCCTTGAGGGTTTGTGGTGGGCTCATCCTTTCTATTGCCTTGACCTTCTCTACATTGGCCTCGATCCCCTGCGTGACACCAAAAAGCCCAGCAACTTGCCGAAGGGGACGCCAAACACACATTTCTCTAGATTGAGCCGCAGATCCACCTTGCGTAGTATGGCAAAGGTTTCCTCTAGGTCTCCAATAAGGATCCTTGCCTCCCGATACTTCACCACTATGTCATCGATGTAGGCCTCGGCGTTCCTCCCGAGCTGCTGGCCCAGAGCAATGTGCATCAGCCGCTGGAATGTTGCTACGGCGTTATGCAGCCTAAACGGCATGCAGGTGTAGCAATACACCCCACATGGAGTCAGGAAGGCTGTCTTCTCAACATCCTGCACCACCATCTTGATTTGGTGATAGCCCGAGAAGGCGTCCAGAAAACACAGAAGGTCACACCAGCAGTGGAGTCGATGATTTGATAAATGCGTGGGAGCGTGAAGGGGTCTTGAGGGCAAGCCATATTGAGGTTGGTGAAATCGACGCACATGCGCTCCTTCCCGCCTTTCTTGGGGACAATAACTGGGTTCGCCAGCCACTCCAGGTACCGCACCTCCTGAATAACGCCAGCCTCTTGCAGTTTGTGGGTCTCTTGGACGATGAACAACTGCTTCTCTGTGGACTGCCGCTGCGCCTTCTATTTCACCGGACGCACATTTGGGCATACGCTCAGGTGATGCTCGATTATTCCCGTCGGGATCCCAACCAGATCCTTGGGCTCCCATGCAAAAACACCCTTGTTCGCGCGCAAGAAGCTGACCAACGCCTCTTCTTGATCCGGGGGGAGGCCGGCGCCTATGGTGAAGGTGGTGCCCGACGCTCCGTCTTCATCAACTAGCACCTGGTTCGTCTCGGCTCCCATCTTGAGAGAACAACTACTTCTTCTTTGCTGGCACAGCCCTCAGAGCCTCCGGGGCTCCTTTCTCACTTGACCGCGCGGCCGGGGGTGCCGTCGTAGCGTGGAGGCAGGTCGAGCTTGAACTTCCCTGGAGATACGACGCTGCGCACTCCGGAGTGAACGCGCAACATCCCGCTGTGGTCACGGGAGCCCGTCATGGAGGTGGAGCCTGATCTTGGCACTCTCCTTCCACCACCACAGGCGGTGC
Source organism: Aegilops umbellulata (assembly GCA_032464435.1). Classification (NCBI taxonomy): domain Eukaryota; kingdom Viridiplantae; phylum Streptophyta; class Magnoliopsida; order Poales; family Poaceae; genus Aegilops; species Aegilops umbellulata. The sequence goes on along the minus strand of CP136058.1, from coordinate 197,374,857 downwards.
GCGGTCTTGACGCGATGGTGCTGGAAGCACACACGGCTCTCCTTGCGGCCGCTGCACCACCTGGCAGCTTTCCTCGTCACGCGCGAGCGCCCTACGTGGCGGGTCACGCCATGGAGCCTCATGCCTTGGCTCGAGGGCGATGTCTTGCCTGGGAGGTGGAGGAGGCGCACTGTGGGACACATTGCCCGCGAGAGGCGGCAGTGGAGGCAGCGAGCGGGGCGGTGCAGGGGTATCTCCAGCGGCACTGACGAGCTCGGCGATGCGGTCCAGCCAGTCCTTGTAGAGGTCGTCGATGGGGCGGTAGCGCAGGAGCTCACGTGCCATAAGCAACGTAGCCTGCGTGTTTGCCGGCCCACGTCGAGCATGAGGGGACGAAGGGGCCGTTGGGGTCAGAGACGGAGTGGCGGTGCGCCCATCGCGCTGCATGGAGGGCTGCATCGACGAAGCCTGCTGCTCGTGGACCGCGGGGCCGGTGGCGGCGTTGGCCGCCGGCGACAGGGAACGACGGGGAGCTCCATTGCCAGCGGGTGCCGTCTGGGCGACGTAGGTGGTGAGGGCGGCCCGGCGCTCAGCACGAACTCGATGATCATCAGCCATGGGGACGGCAAAGCAGTGGCGAATCGACTAGCAGAAGAGAGGCTCCGATGCATCCCTACCTGGCGCGCCAAATGTCGGATTTTGGGTTCCGCAGACCCTTGAGAGGTTTGAACTTTGGGGTGTGTGCGAAGAACTCAACCTCCCCAGTCTGCCTACTCGCCAATCTCGCAGGCTAGCTCGATGAACAGGAAGGAAATGGGACACGACAGTTTACCCAGGTTCGGGTCACATTGCGGTGTAAAACCCTACTCCTGCTTTGTGGTGGATTGGCCTCGAGGGGCTGAGGATGAACTAGTATAGTGGAGAACAACCTCAGGAGGAGGCGTGTTCTTGTGCTCGAGTGAGCTAGTGGGTGTGAGGATGGAATCCGAATGATCCGGTCCGTCTACGTTGTGGTGCTGCTCTATTTATAGTGGCTTGGGTCCTATTCCAAATGAAGGCGAGAAGGGATCCCACAACGGCCAAATTTGAAGGGGGACAACTAGTACATGTTATCCTGACAAAAGTAATCTTCACCTACAAAATCCTCTAGTCGTACGCCGTGGTGGGCTCGGCGATGATCTCCGTCCTGGCGGTCTTGGTCATATTGCATGGGAATGGAAACCTTGGCTGATTCGTTGGGACCCCGTGCCGACGCTTGCCTCTTTAGCACCAAAGAGAAAACTGGTGCACTGTGCCCGCTGGCGCCCGCCCGGCCTTTGTCGTCATGGCTCACGTCACCTGAACCTCATGAGGTGGAGCTTGCATAGGAATCTCCGCTCCTGCGGAGCCAGCCTAAGGAGGCCGCTCCTGCTGGAGGTCTTGGTGTCGTCCGCCTCGCGAGGCTCGGCCACTCGCGAGGGTCTTGAGTTGTTGATGCTGAAGGTGGGCCATACCAGGCCATTGACGGAGCCACGCCGTGGGCCGCAGGCAGGCAAGTCTGGGTACCCCCGTTCCCAGAATGCCGACAAAGCTGAACCGTGCCTGTTGTCACACTCACACATGTAGCTGTCCACAGAGACTTTCTCTCACAGTGTGCATCTCTAAACCTTCTTTAAACTCTCTCACACACAAAGGTCCATCTCTCTTCCTAAAAACTTTACTGACATAGTCTCTCACTTCCTTTCAAAAGAAAAGTACTCTCGCATGCTCCTCTCTCTTTAGTTTCTCGAAGAAAGGTGTTGTCTCTTGTATCACAAGCTCTCTCTAGATTTCTACAGTATTGTCTCTTGTTACCGTATCGCCTCATCCTTTTATTTATAGTATGTGGAATCCTGCCAGGAGGGGCAGGGCTAGGCTAGTCACCCCTAAGTTTTTTTTTCTGGCTACACCTTAGCTTAATGAAACACCAAACGTCCTAATCCACTCCAACACTACAGTTCATGGCTCAAATCTCTAGGCATCATTTTATGAATGGATGATGAGATAAGGGGGTGCTTAGACACCCAAGAACTAAAAATCCACTCTCGCGTTTCATGAGCATAGCCTCATGTTGACCTTGTAGCTAGAATCGAAGTGCACTTTGCACGACCGGGCGTTCCATTGTTTCTTTTGCTCCCTTATAGTCTTTTGTGGCTTCTGAATCTCAAATCTTAGTACAACAACAAAACAACTGCTACTTTTTGTCAGAAAAAAGAGCAAAAGAACATCAATGTTCCAATTCAAAACACAATGTGGCCAACAACGCAACAAATTGCAGTTAAGTCTACTAGGAAATGAGCTATGGTGGCACTGGTATGGTGTGGTTTCAACCTCCACATATGATTTTTTTCTGCAAGACCATCGTATATGCAATTACTTATCCAACAAAAGCAGCATCTCCTCAGGGGCCCGCATATTTCCCACAGCCCTTGCTTTACTCACATGTACACAGTCATGTCCTTCTCTTCGATCCTTTCCTTCCCTTTTTTTCCTTTTGAACACTTCATTACACTAAGGAAGCAGACTCTTCTTCAAGAGCTCGTCTCGCTCTCCAAGTGATGCGGAGCATCCCACGGTCATCCCCATGGACACTACCTCAACTACCCAAGCTCCAAGTGGACCCATGACAAGAGCTCGAGCACGTCCTATTCAATCCAAGGTGACACCTCTCCTACTTGATCTTCCCTTACATTCAAGTGAGACATGGCTACTGCCTAAGTCAGAAACACTATGTGTAATCAGGTACAACGCACAAGCCATGAAGCCGGAGCTGAGGAAGAAGGGACATGCAACAACTCTCTGTCCAGCCCAGAACTTCTGGCCAGATCTCGGAACCTCCAGACCCCGTAACCTCTAGGTGACCCAGAACTTCCGACCTTCGATGACCCAGATGAGCCCGGGCATGCCACCTCTTTGGTTAGCCCGGAACCAGCCCGGAACCTGGCCCGGACCTTCCGGCCCCTGGACCTCCATCCTGCCTGGACCTTCTAGCCCCCGAACGCCAGCCCAACTACCATCGTGCCAACTCTCTGGTTAGGCCAGAACCTCCGCGGACCCTGGCCCGGAACCTCCGGCGCCCGGAGCTTCCGGCCTCTCCCGGAATTTCCAGCCCTACCTGTGCGTAGTGACTCGGGCCGAGGCCCATGTACCCTTTCGCCCGCTAGACTATATGATGAGGACATCAATACCATTGTTACACCCACAGCCCCTACTTTTACATATGATGGACCAATTACTAGAGCTCGTGCACGCCAATTAAATTACCAGGTACTTTCGTTTCTTGGTAATGATTCTAATGTTCATGAGAATATGATGCTGCCTAAATTGGATACATTTGTTTTGCTTACAAATGAAGGGCCTAGCTTGGAGAAGGATGAACATTGGAGCAAGAACAAGCATGGAGTTGATGGCATGCGCAAGGGGAACAAGAACGGAGTTACAAGTGATGATTTCAGGACTCTGAAGCCACCATAAGGAGTGAATGAAGCCTTGGACGAAATATACAAGATGCCACTTCATAAATTTCATCCAGAGGCTATTCTAGGTGCTGCGTCACCTTATTATTGGGCCAGGCCCATGTAATTTCGAAATACTTAAGTATAGGCTGTTTTTAGAGTCCGTATGTGTGGGGAAACAAGAGTTAGGGTTGGTTTCGGCCCCTTCCTCAAGGGCCACGAAATCCCCCCCCCCTCTTCCTCCATATATACAGCCCTTAGGGCGTCGTTTAGACTTTGGGTTTTGTTTAGATCAAAAGTTCGCCATAGCTGCAACTTCGCGTACTTCGTTTGTGTTCAACGACCAGACCAAGGCGTCACAGAACCCCACCTTCATTAATAAAGCTTTCCTCTTTTATTCGCAATATCCAGATTGCAATCTCAGTTTCTTGCTTGTTCTTCGTTTGCTCGCAGGAAATAGACCCTCGTGGTCAGGTTGATCGTGCTCCGGCGTGGTCAATAACCCTCGGAAGTTGGTTTAGCGATTGCTAAGGCGCGACGTCTTCGCACGTTCGTAGTCGGATCGTCAAGGTCGACTCCCACAGAAAACGATTGCTATCTCATCGAAACATCGGGACACCTTTGCCTCTATCAAGTGGTATCAGATTTTCAGGTTGCTCGGTGAGATTTTACAGTTTTTCGTAGTTTAGATCGAGTCTGTTCTTCATACCTATATTCCACGAAAAAGCCAAAAAAATTAGGGTTAGTTCATCATATCCAAACCAATCTGAGCCTTTGCATAATCTTTTTAGGGTTTTTGCTTTGTTGAATTTGCGGTTGCATCGTCGTGTCAAGTTGCTGGTCTTAGAGTCTAGTCTTTTAGAGTTTCGAGTTCTGGTCATAAGTTGTCACGCCGCCGCCGCACCATCATCATCGCCTTGCCATCTACCACCATTGCTTATCCGCCACCGCTCTGAATCCGTATCCATATACCACCACCAATTCGTATCCATATACCACCACCGCTACCATATACCACCACCGCTGCCATATACCACCGCCATATATCCACCACCAATCCGAGTTCTTCTCATATTAGGTTTGTTTCGAGATCCATCTAAATTCCGATTCGTGTTTCCTTGCTTGCGTAGGTCTCGAAAAAAAAGAGTCTGGAGACCCCCGGGCAGTTTTTTAGGCCAAAATTTTGGCGACCGAAAATATTTTTTTCCTATCCTATTTTTAGGCTGTTCTGAGTCTTTTGAGACACTCGCCATCATAGTGATTTTTGGTCGCACTTTTTCGTCGTCGCTGCCCCTGATTTCCGAAAAAAAAAATCAAAAAAATTCCGTACCCATCCTGTCAGTTTGACTTAGGAAGAGTTTCGAGACAGTCGCCATTATAGTGATTTTTCGCAAAAAAAAAGAGGAGCGCAAAAAAAAAGAAAAGAAACAGAGCGAATTTTTTTTTCCAGAGTGTGCTTTTCCATTGTTTCCATGCAGCGCCGTGATTTTGTTAGTGTTCTAGGCTCGCGTCTCTAGCACGGTCTAGCCTAGGACCAGCACAGTACCGTCGTTGAGCGTTTATTCAACTTTGCATCTCTGAATTGATTATTGCTGACCCTTTTTGCTACCATATTATAAGCCTTCCCAGCTCCACATACATCTACATCGTGCGTTTGACTCTCCCTGGTAATCGCTCTGTCCAAGCTTTGAGAGTTTTGACTACATCGGTTGCCGATCACCGCCTGCTGCTGGGTAAGAACTGGTAAGAATTTGAGATTTGCTTGACGGATTTGTGCCTATCCACCACACCACCACCACCACTTCCTAGTAGTCTGTCGAATCATATTCTTGTGTGTTTCTATTGCTGCTAACCATGGCAGGATCACAAGCCGACGAGACTGACTGGGAGAACATGACAAACAAAGCATTACATGATAAGTTTCAACAAATGATGAGTGGACAAGTGGAAGATGTGCTAAATATATTTGAAGAGGCCATGGAGAAGATAGATGGCATTGAGAAGGCGTTCGAAACAAAGCTCGATAACAAGTTCAATGAATTGCTCGTGCGTCTACCACCACCACCACCGGCGGCACCTAACGCACCTCTACAGCAGCAACAACGACTACCTCCACATCGCGAAACAGCCCTCCGCCGAGCGACCCGTGTCCCTCTTCAGCCTGGCCAAGCTGCTGGTGCTGCTGTTGATACTTCTGTGGCTCCTGCTGCTGATGTGGGGGAGGATGATTATGTGGGAGATTACGAGGATGAGGTTGATCAACATCAGAACTATGTGCCACCACCAGCACCACAACCACCATGTCGTCCACATGCAAATAATGGTAATGTTAGGGCTCCCCCTCAGGTACGAGATCATGACCATCTCCCTAAACTGAAATTGAATATTCCACCATTTGAGGGTAGATATGTTCCTGATATATATCTTACTTGGGAGTTAGAAACTGAAAAAACGATTTACATGTTTACAATATCCTGAGGAGAGACGTGTTCCTGCTGCTGTTTGTGCTTTCACTAGCTTTGCATGTGTTTGGTGGTCTGAATATTGTAGATTATATCCTGTTCCAGCTAGTTGGGCTGCTTTGAAAACTGCTATGCATAATCGTTGGGTTCCACCATATTATCAACGTGAATTACTTCAAAAATTGCAGCGCTTACGACAAGGAAAAAATTCGGTAGAAGAATATTATCAGGAATTACAAACTGGCTTGATTAGTTGTGGTATCGTTGAGGAGAATGAAGCTATGCTTGCACGTTTTCTGGGTGGATTAAATAGAGAGATTCAGACCATTCTAGACTATAAAGATTATAATAATATCACTCGTTTATTCCATCTTGCTTGTAAAGCTGAACGTGAAGTGCAGGATCGACAGGCATTGGCGCGAACTAACTTTTCTGCAGGTCGACCTTCATCATGGACACCACGTGCATCATCTACTTCCACACGTTCTGCTACACCGGCACCTCCGTCAGCTGCCACCTCCACCCGTGATACAAGAAAGCAGGCACAACCACCACTATCTGCCAAGGGCACACCTGCCGGGCCTGCACAGAGCTCTTCTTCTTCCATGGCGTCTACAGGGCACACAAGTGATATTATTTGTCGTCTTTGTAAGGGAAGAGGACATTTTACGCGAGAATGCACATCTCAGCGTGTGATGATTGCTACTGAGGATGGTGGGTATGAGTCCGCTAGTGACTATGATGAGGAGACTTTGGCTCTTCTTACACATGAAGAACACGGTGGAGATGATTCTGATCATCAGACGCAATACATGGCTGCTGAAGATGCTGACAGGTATGAATGTTTAGTTGCTCAACGTGTTTTGAGTGTGCAGGTCACGCAAGCTGAGCAAAATCAGAGGCATAATTTGTTCCATACAAAGGGAGTTGTGAAGGAACGTTCTGTTCGCGTCATCATAGATGGAGGGAGCTGCAACAACTTGGCTAGCATGGAGATGGTGGAGAAGCTATCTCTCACCACAAGACCACATCCACATCCTTACTACATCCAATGGTTCAACAACAGCGGCAAGGTTAAGGTAACATGTACTGTTCGTGTGCATTTTAGTATCTCTACATATGCTGATTATGTTGATTGTGATGTGGTACCTATGCAAGCATGTTCCTTATTACTTGGTAGACCATGGCAATTTGATAAAAATTCTGTACACCATGGTAGAAACAATCAGTATACTCTTGTTCATAAGGACAAAAATATTACTTTGCTTCCTATGACTCCTGATTCCATTTTGAAAGATGATATTAATCGAGCTAATAAAGAAAAACAGGAGCAAAATAAGAGTGAAAATCAGATTGTGGCAAAAGAATTTGAGCAACAAATGAAGCCTAATAATAAACCATCTAGTGTTGCCTTTGAAATTAAATTGAAAAGTGCATGTTTATTTGCCACCAAATCTGATATTGATGATCTAGATGTTAGCAAATCTGTTTGCTATGCTTTTGTGTGCAAAGAGGCATTATTTTCATTCAAGGACGTGCCTTCCTCTTTGCCTCCTGCTGTTACTAACATTTTGCAGGAGTTCGCTGACGTCTTTCCACAAGACGTGCCACCGGGATTACCACCTATTCGAGGGATTGAGCATCAAATTGACTTAATTCCCGGTGCATCATTACCCAACCGCGCACCATACCGTACCAATCCAGAGGAGACGAAGGAGATTATGCGTCAAGTACAAGAGCTACTCGACAAAGGTTATATACGCGAATCCCTTAGTCCTTGTGATGTTCCTATTATTCTAGTGCCGAAAAAGGATGGTACCTCGCGTATGTGTGTTGATTGTAGAGGCATTAATAATATTACTATTCGTTATCGTCATCCTATTCCTAGGCTAGATGATATGCTTGATGAATTGAGTGGCTCTACAATATTCTCCAAAGTTGATTTGCGTAGTGGATACCATCAAATTCGTATGAAATTGGGAGATGAATGGAAAACAGCTTTTAAAACTAAGTTTGGTTTATATGAGTGGTTAGTCATGCCTTTTGGGTTAACTAATGCACCTAGTACTTTCATGCGACTAATGAACGAAGTTTTACGTGCTTTCATTGGACGATTTGTGGTAGTCTATTTTGATGATATACTGATTTATAGCAAATCTTTGGAAGAACATTTGGAACATTTACGTGCTGTTTTTAATGCTCTACATGATGCACGTTTGTTTGGTAACCTTGGGAAGTGCACCTTTTGCACCGACCGAGTATCTTTTCTTGGCTATGTTGTTACTCCACAGGGAATTGAAGTTGATAAAGCCAAGATTGAAGCTATTGAGAGTTGGCCGCAGCCCAAAACGGTCACACAAGTGAGGAGTTTTCTTGGACTCGCTGGTTTCTATAGTCGTTTTGTGAGAGACTTTAGCACCATTGCTGCACCTCTCAATGAGCTTACAAAGAAGGATGTGCCTTTTGTTTGGGGTACCGCACAGGAAGAAGCCTTCACGGTATTGAAAGATAAGTTGACACATGCTCCTTTACTCCAACTTCCTGATTTTAATAAGACTTTTGAGCTTGAATGTGATGTAGTGGAATTGGATTAGGAGGTGTGTTATTACAAGATGGCAAACCTGTTGCATACTTTTCTGAAAAATTGAGTGGGCCTAGTCTGAACTATTCTACTTATGATAAGGAATTATATGCTCTTGTTCGGACTTTAGAGACATGGCAACATTATTTATGGCCCAAAGAATTTGTTATACATTCTGATCATGAATCTTTGAAACATATTAAAAGTCAAGCTAAACTGAATCGTAGACATGCTAAATGGGTTGAATTCATTGAGACTTTCCCTTATGTCATCAAACACAAGAAGGGTAAAGAAAATGTTATTGCTGATGCTTTGTCTCGTCGCTATACTATGCTTTCACAACTTGACTTCAAAATTGATAGAGGCGGGGTGTCCCGATCTTTCGATGAGATGATAACTATCGATTTGACGGAGCCGACTTTGAAGATCCGACTACAAACATGCACGACGTTGCGCCTTAGCAATCGCTAAACCAACTCCAAGAGGTTATTGACCACGCCGGAGCACGATCAACCTGACCATGAAGGTCTATTCCTGCACGCAATCGAAGAACAAGCAAGAATATGATAAAGCAATCTGAATATTGCGAATATATATGAAGTATTGATAAAGGTGGGGATCCGGAAGCGGTCTTGGTATGGTCGTTGGACACAAACGAAGTACACGAAGTTGCAATGGCTAACTTTTAACTAAACAAATCCCAAAGTCTAAACGACGCCCTAAGGGCTGTATATATGGAGGAAGAGGGGGGGAATTTCGTGGCCCTTGAGGAAGGGGTCCGAAACCAACCCTAACTCTTGTTTCCCCACACATACTAGAGACGCGAGCCTAGAACACTAACAAAATCACGGCGCTGCACGTAAACACTCTATTTTTAGAGTCCGTATGTGTGGGGAAACAAGAGTTAGGGTTGGTTTCGGACCCCTTCCTCAAGGGCCACGAAATTCCCCCCCCCCCTGTTCCTCCATATATACAGCCCTTAGGGAGTCGTTTAGACTTTGGGTTTTGTTTAGATCAAAAGTTCGCCATAGCTGCAACTTCGCGTACTTCGTTTGTGTTCAAAGACCAGACCAAGGCGTCACAGAACCCCACCTTCATTAATAAAGCTTTCCTCTTTTATTCGCAATATCCAGATTGCAATCTCAGTTTCTTGCTTGTTCTTCGTTTGCTCGCAGGAAATAGACCCTCGTGGTCAGGTTGATCGTGCTCCGGCGTGGTCAATAACCCCTCGGAAGTTGGTTTAGCGATTGCTAAGGCGCGACGTCTTCGCACGTTCGTAGTCAGATCGTCAAGGTCGACTCTCACAGAAAACGATTGCTATCTCATCGAAACATCGGGAGACCTTTGCCTCTATCACTATAAATACTCTTCTTCTACCTCCGTTTTAGGGTTAGCATTGGTTTAGCTCATACTTGAGATAGAGCTTTGCTCATCCATCCGGATCTACTCCACCGAGAGAGACCGCGTCCTCTACAGAGAAGATCCATCTTGGATTCAAGACCCCTAACGGGAAGACCTTCAAGACCTCCTCACAAAGAACTTGATACTTGTATCGTCCTTTGTTCATCATGGATCGTGTATTTCGAGGATCTAATACATGTGTAATTGATTCTTGTTGGTTTGAGTGATTTCCTCTCATGTTTCCCCTCGTTTCGCCCTCGCGTTCTTCGTGTTCTTCGCGGGATCCGCTGCAATCGTGAAAGATTGGGCATCTAGGGTTCTACCCTACATCATCTTGGTATCATGAGCCACGTTGATCATGACTTCGGAGCCTCCCTCTTTGTTTTATAGACTAATTTTGTTCTGATTCGTCCCAATTTTGAAAATCCCCACAAAAATAGCCCTCCCAAATTTTTTGTGATTTGTTGGTTTGATGAAGTTTTGTTGGATTTGATCCGTGGATTTCGCATGTGGCATGTAGATCTACTCGGCCTATTAAAGGCCAGAGACTACTAGTTGATATACGCAAAGGTGTCCCGATGTTTCGATGAGATGGTGGCTATCGTTTTTGTGGGAGTCGACCTTAACGATTCGACTACGAACGTGCGAGACGTCGCGCCTTAGCAATCGCTAAACCAACTTCCGAGGGTTATTGACCACGCCGGAGCACGATCAACCTGACCACGAGGGCCTGTTTCCTGCGAGCAAACGAAGAACAAGCAAGAAACTAAGATTGCAATCTGGATATTGCGAATATAAGAGGAAAGCTTTATTAATGAAGGTGGGGTTCTGTGACGTCTTGGTCTGGTCGTTGAACACAAACGAAGTACGCGAAGTTGCAGCTATGGCGAACTTTTGATCTAAACAAAACCCAAAGTCTAAACGACGCCCTAAGGGCTGTATATATGGAGGAAGAGGAGGGAATTTCGTGGCCCCTGATGGTGGGGGTCCGAAACCAACCCTAACTCTTGTTTCCCCACACATACGGACTCTAAAAATAGCCTATACTTAAGTATTTCGAAATTACATGGGCCTGGCCCAAAAATAAGGTGACGCAGCACCTAGAATAGCCTATGGACGAATATTATGAAGTGGCATCTTGTATATTTCGTCCAATGCTTCATGCACTCCTTATGGTGGCTTCAAAGTCCTGAAATCATCACTTGTAACTCCGTTCTTGATCCCCTTGCGCATGCCATCAACTCCATGCGTGTTCTTGCTCCAATGTTCATCCTTCTCCAAGCTAGGCCCTTCATTTGTAAGCAAAACAAATGTATCCACTTTAGGCAGTATCATATTCTCATGAACATTAGAATCATTACCAAGAAACGAAAGTACCTGGTAATTTAATTGGCGTGCGCGAGCTCTAGTAATTGGTCCAGTATGTATAGCAGCAGGGGCTGTGGATGTAACAATGGTATTGATGTCCTCATCACTAGTGGGCCAGTTTACATTTAGGCTTGTTAACGGACCAAGATGACTGGGTCCATGATGCAGCCAATACATATTGATTTGCATGACGACCCGATTATGTACCTTAATTTTACGGTTTGGCCGGTTTACTTTTCATGGAGCGAAGATTGGATATATATATATATGTACAGTAAAATAACCTGCATCATGAATAAGAAAAAACCTAGACTATACAATAAAGAAATTACGGCATATTACATCCACTGGGCATCAAAGTTCGCCACTATGATAATAAAGCACAAGCAGGCAGCAAATTACATACACTGGGTGATGCGGAGCATCCGACGATCATCCCCATGTACACTCGAGCCTATGCCATTGGACCTAAGGTGAATTCGCTCCTTTCTGAATCTTCCCTTTCCACATGCAAGACATGGATGCTACTTCAAGCGCGGACCTTGTGCATACTCAGGTACACCCGAGGAGGCTATGGAGAGCCCAAGAACCAAGGCCAAGCATGCACGGAAGCGAAGGAAGGAGAAGGAGGAAGATGGACGTCAAGAGATGGAAGAGAATCCGGCCGCTCCAGAACCAGCGGTACTACCGCTCCCTACAGCGGTACTACCGCTCCCTACAGCGGTACTACCGCGACCTCCAGCGGTACTACCGCTCCCCACTGCCGCGCCACCACCGACGAGCAGTACTACCGCCAGGCGTCCGGTACTAAAAAACTAAGACACGAGCGGTACTACCGCTCGGCCCAAGCGGTACTACCGCTGATCGCGGTACTACCGCCCTCTGGCCGGTACTACCGCCCTGCCTGCGCGCAGAGAGCAGGCCTAGGGCCCATGTACCCCCACTTTCACTTACCCTTTGGTGGATTTAGACTATAGATACTCCCCCACCTCATTCGAGCTGAGGTTAGCGTTGATTTAGCTCATATGTGAGATAGAGCTTCGCTCATCCATCCGGATCATCTCTTCGAGAGTGACCGCGGCCCCTCCTCGGAGAAGATCCTCGTGGATTCAAGACCTCCTCACGGAGAAGACCCCCATCAAGACCTCCTCACGGAGAAGAACCGGTTACTTTGTATCGTCCTTTGTTGACCTTGGATCATCGTGTATCTCTTTGTGTTCATCGATCTAGCATATGTGTGATCTATTTCTTGTTGGTTGAGTGTCTCTCTCGTGTTTTCCCCTCGTTCTTCCCCGTGTTCGTCGTGTTCTTCGAGGGATCTCGCTCCTTTCGTGAAAGATCAGCCGTCTAGGGTTCTACCCTACATCATCTTGGTATCATGAGCCACGTTGATCACGATTTCGGAGCCCCCTCTCTTTGTTTTCTAGCCTAGTTTTGTTGATTTCGTCCTAAATTCGAAAATTCCCCACCAAAAATAGCCCCAAATTTTTTTTGTGATTTGTTGGTTTGATGATGTTTTGTTGATTTTGATCCATGGATTTACTTGGTTTCGAGTGGATCTAGCATCTCCCCAAGTTTCCCCACTATCCATCCACAAAATCTCTCCAATTTTGACCCCAAAATCATCCATTTCCGCCCCAAAATCGCGTCCGATTTCGATCTACAAAAATTCCCGACCCGAGCGGTACTACCGCACGTCAGAGCGGTACTACCGTAACTTGCGCGGTACAAAAAAAAAGTACCAAGCGGTACTACCGCCCCGCAAGCGGTACAAAAAAAGTCTGGCGCGGTACTACCGCCCCATCAGCGCGGTACTACCGTCCCTGGCGCGGTACTAAAAATATCCCGAGCGGTACTACCGCCCGTGACTGTTTCAGCATTCCGAGTTTCACCGTTTTGTCCATAACTAATTCATCTGGAGTCCGTTTTTGATGTTCTTTAGCTCGTTTTGAAGCTATTGACATCCTCCATCCCATAAAAATACTACCACCACCATTTGACTTCATCAAATTTTTGGAACTTTGGCATCTTTGCCTAGGGCTTCCACCACATCCTCCGCAAAACCTCCATAGCCTTCCGCAACCTGACCCAATTTGTTCCCCATAGCATTAGTGGTTGTTTGAGCTGCGATTCGAGTCTCCTAAGGTGTTTAGGCTACTTAGGGACGATTGCTTCTTCATTAACCACCACCTTACCTTCCGCATAGGTTTGACCACCATACACTTCCGCCATCGCAACCTAACCCATTTTGAACGGGTTTCCACCAATACTTCCGCAACCACCACCGCATTCCCGCTACCACCACATTCCCGCTACCACCGTTTGACTTTTGTCCTTGAGATTTTGAGTTGTGGTTTTTCCGTTTCCTAAGGTGTTTCGGCTACTTAGGGACGAGTCTCCATCATCTTCGTATATACATCAAGAACACCGCCACTCATCATCGCCAAGGACAGTAACCTCGACGACTCCATTGTATATTTCCCTTGCACATTGCATTGATAACCCCTAGCCCATTCTGCGCCACTTACCTATCGAGACTAGCCATTTGAGTATTGCCCGGCAACGTTACTTGTGCACATTAGTGGTCTACACCTCCCATTGCATGCATACCATATCATATTGGTATCATATCATCCCTTGTGTCACAAGATTGTTCTCGCATATACACAATTGCTATCTTGGTTTGTGCATTTCGCAAAGTGGCCATACATACAAAAAAAAGAAGAGAATAAGCTTTTAAGCAAAAGAGAAGAGCAAAGAAGCTTGTAAGCAAGTGCCATAGCATCATACCACATTGCATATAAGATTGTCATATCCGATCATCTTGGATCAAACACCGGGAACCATACATATATAGCATACTTGGGATAGAAGTTTATCCATTTTGCATATCATAGGTTGTGCACAAGTGTCGTATCCGCCTATAGAGCAATCGTGCTAGCGTCTCTCTTGAGTTGTGCAACACGAGCGTTTTCCGTGGACTCCACATTTTGTGCTCATTCCTTGGTTGCACGACCCCATCTATCTATCCGTGTGTGTGTTTCCGTGTGCCGTTCTTTGCTATTGGTCTACTTGTTTCACTTGCGAATTTGTGAATCTCTTTCAACATTATTGACTCTTGCTAACATTTTGCATTAAATTTTTGTGCCACTATCCTCACCGAGCTCCACCATAAGCCTTATTTGTGTAGGTGTGAGAAACCGACAAGAATTGATACCAATTGTGCTATTTCCTTGTTACACATTGAGTGATCATTGATCCATCTTCAACATCGGTCAAGGTACATTGATGAGGACATCAATACCATTGTTACATCCACAGCCCCTGCTGCTATACATACTGGACCAATTACTAGAGCTCGCGCACGCCAATTAAATTACCAGGTACTTTCGTTTCTTGGTAATGATTCTAATGTTCATGAGAATATGATACTGCCTAAATTGGATACATTTGTTTTGCTTACAAGTGAAGGGCCTAGCTTGGAGAAGGATGAACATTGGAGCAAGAACACGCATGGAGTTGATGGCATGCGCAAGGGGATCAAGAACGGATTTACAAGTGATGATTTTAGGACTTTGAAGCCACCATAAGGAGTGAATGAAGCCTTGGACGAAATATACAAGATGCCACTTCATAATATTCGTCCATAGGCTATTCTAGTTGCTGCGTCACCTTATTTTTGGGCCAGGCCCATGTAATTTCGAAATACTTAAGTATAGGCTATTTTTAGAGTCCGTATGTGTGGGGAAACAAGAGTTAGGGTTGGTTTCGGACCCCACCATCAGGGGCCACGAAATTCCCTCCTCTCCCTCCATATATACAGCCCTTAGGGCGTCGTTTAGACTTTGGGTTTTGTTTAGATCAAAAGTTCGCCATAGCAGCAACTTCGCGTACTTCGTTTGTGTTCAACGACTAGACCAAGGCGTCACAGAACCCCACCTTCATTAATAAAGCTTTCCTCTTTTATTCGCAATATCCAGATTTCAATCTTAGTTTCTTGCTTGTTCTTCGTTTGCCTGCAGGAAACAGACCCTCGTGGTCAGGTTGATCGTGCTCCGGCGTGGTCAATAACCTCTCGGAGTTGGTTTAGCGATTGCTAAGGCGCGACGTCATCGCACGTTCGTAGTCGGATCGTCAAAGTCGACTTCATCCTAAACGATAGCCACCATCTCATCGAAAGACGGGACACCTTTGCCTCTATCAAGTGGTATCAGATTTTCAGGTTGCTCGGTGAGATTTTACAGTTTTTCATAGTTTAGATCGAGTCTGTTTTTCATACCTACAGTCCACGAAAAAGCCAAAAAAAATTAGGGTTAGTTCATCCTATCCGAACCAATCTGAGCCTTTGGATAATCTTTTCTGTATTTGCTTTGTTGAATTTGCGGTTGCATCGTCGTGTCAAGTTGCTGGTCTTAGCGTCTAGTCCTTTAGAGTTTCGAGTTCTGTTCACAGGTTGTCACGTCGCCGCTGCCATATATCACCACCGCATCATCATCATCACCGCTGCCATATACCACCATCGTCATCACCGCTGCCATATACCACCATCGTCATCGCCGCTACCATATACCGCATATCCACCGCCATCACGCTAATCCGAGTCCACCTCCATCACAGATTCACCACCAGTCTGTGTTCCATCGCCCTGCAAATATCCGCCACCAGTCCGAGTTTCCACCAGATTCATCTCCGCCACCAGTCCTATTCCAAGTCCAGTGTTTTGTTACTCTGTTTTGGATTTCCAGATCACGCCATACTCCGAGTCGTGACAAAGAAGGACTCCCCAACTTTCGTGCTACCCGCAGAAGAAAAATAGTTCCAAACTCAAAAAAAAAACTAAGTCTGGAAAATTCTGGCTAGGCAGTTTTTAGGACATTTGTAGACTTTTTCGAAAAAAATTTGTTGCGGAGCAAAAAAAAAAAGAGGAAAAAAAAGTGCAAAAAAAAAAGTGAAAAAAAAGAATTTTTTTTCCAGAGTGTGCTCCTCCCTTGTTTACGTGCAGCGCCGTGATTTTGTTAGTGTTCCAGGCTCGCGCATCTAGTACGATCTAGCCTAGGACCAGCACAGTACCGTCGTTGAGCGTTTATTCAACTTTGCATCTCTGAATTGATTATTGCTGACCCTTTTTGCTACCATACTATAAGCCTTCCCAGCTCCACATACATCTATGTCGTGCGTTTGACTCTCCCTGGTAATCGCTCTATCCAAGCTTTTGAGAGTTTTGACTACAACGGTTGCCGATCACCGCCTGCTGCTGGGTAAGAACTGGTAAGAATTTGAGTTTTGCTTGACGGATTTGTGACTCCCACCACCACCTCTTATTAGTAGTCTGTAGGATCATATTCTTGTGTGTTTCTATTGCTGCTAACCATGGCAGGATCACAAGCCGACGAGACTGACTGGGAGAGCGTTACATGATAAGTTTCAACAAATGATGAGTGGACAGGTGGAAGATGTGCTCAATAGATTTGAAGAGGCCATGGAGAAGATAGATGGCATTGAGAAGGCGTTCGAAACAAAGCTCGATAACAAGTTCAATGAGTTGCTCGCGCGTCTACCACCACCACCACCGGCTGCACCTAACGCACCTCTACAACAACAACAACGACTACCTCCACATCGCGAAACAACCCTCCGCCGAGCGACCCGTGTTCCTCTTGCGCTTGGCCAACCTGTTGGTGCTGCTGTTGATACTTCTGTGGCTCCTGCTGCTGATGCGGAGGAGGATGATTATGTGGGAGATTACGAGGATGAGGTTGATCAACATCAGAACTACGTGCAACCACCAGCACCACAACCACCAGGTCGTCCACATGCAAATAATGGTAATGTTAGGGCTCCCCCTCAGGTACGAGATCATGACCATCTCCCTAAACTGAAATTGAATATTCCACCATTTGAGGGTAGATATGTTCCTGATATATATCTTACTTGGGAGTTAGAAACTGAACAACGATTTACATGTTTACAATATCCTGAGGAGAGACGTGTTCCTGCTGCTGTTTGTGCTTTCACTAGCTTTGCATGTGTTTGGTGGTCTGAATATTGTAGATTATATCCTGTTCCAGCTACTTGGGCTGCTTTGAAAACTGCTATGCGTACTCGTTGGGTTCCACCATATTATCAACGTGAATTACTTCAAAAATTGCAGCGCTTAAGACAAGGAAAAAAATTCTGTAGAAGAATATTATCAGGAATTACAAACTGGCTTGATTAGATGTGGTATTGTTGAGGCGAATGAAGCTATGCTTGCACGTTTTCTGGGTGGATTAAATAGAGAGATTCAGACCATTCTAGACTATAAGGATTATAATAATATCACTCGTTTATTCCATCTTGCTTGTAAAGCTGAACGTGAAGTGCAGGATTGACAGGCATTGGCGCGGACTAACTTTTCTGCAGGTCGACCTTCATCATGGACACCACGTGCATCATCTACTTCCACACGTTCTGATACACCGGCACCTCCGTCAGCTGCCACCTCCAACCGTGATACAAGAAAGCAGGCACAACCACCACTATCTGCCAAGAGCACACCTGCCGGGCCTGCACAGAGCTCTGCTTCTTCCATGGCGTCTACAAGGCACACAAGTGATATTATTTGTCGTCGTTGTAAGGGAAGAGGACATTTTGCGCGCGAATGCACATCTTAGCGTGTGATGATTGCTACTGAGGATGGTGGGTATGAGTCCGCTAGTGACTATGATGAGGAGACTTTGGCTCTTCTTACACATGAAGAACACGGTGGAGATGATTCTGATCATGAGACGCAATACATGGCTGCTGAAGATGCTGACAGGTATGAATGTTTAGTTTCTCAACGTGTTTTGAGTGTGCAGGTCACGCAAGCTGAGCAAAATCAGAGGCATAATTTGTTCCATACAAAGGGAGTTGTGAAGGCACGTTCTGTTCGCGTCATCATAGATGGAGGGAGCTGCAACAACTTGGCTAGCATGGAGATGGTGGAGAAGCTATCTCTCACCACAAGACCACATCCACATCCTTATTACATCCAATGGTTCAACAACAGCGGTAAGGTTAAGGTAACACGTACTGTTCGTGTGCATTTTAGTATCTCTACATATGCTGATTATGTTGATTGTGATGTGGTACCTATGCAAGCATGTTCCTTATTACTTGGTAGACCATGGCAATTTGATAAAAATTCTGTACACCATGGTAGAAACAATCAGTATACTCTCGTTCATAAGGACAAAAATATTACTTTGCTTCCTATGACTCCTGATTCCATTTTGAAAGATGATATTAATCGAGCTAATAAAGCAAAACAGGAGCAAAATAAGAGTGAAAATCAGATTGTGGCAAAAGAATTTCAGCAACAAATGAAGCCTAATAATAAACCATCTAGTGTTGCTTCTGAAATTAAATTGAAAAGTGCATGTTTATTTGCCACCAAATCTGATATTGATGATCTAGATGTTAGCAAATCTGTTTGCTATGCTTTTGTGTGCAAAG
Organism: Aegilops umbellulata; assembly: GCA_032464435.1. Lineage (NCBI taxonomy): Eukaryota > Viridiplantae > Streptophyta > Magnoliopsida > Poales > Poaceae > Aegilops > Aegilops umbellulata. The sequence continues at coordinate 197,356,117 of CP136058.1, read as the reverse complement.
AGGTATTATTTTCATTCGAGGACGTGCCTTCCTCTTTGCCTCCTGCTGTTACTAACATTTTGCAGGAGTTCGCTCACGTCTTTCCACAAGACGTGCCACCGGGATTACCACCTATTCGAGGGATTGAGCATCAGATTGACTTAATTCCCGGTGCATCATTACCCAACCGCGCACCATACCGTACCAATCCAGAGGAGACGAAGGAGATTATGCGTCAAGTACAAGAGCTACTCGACAAAGGTTATATACGCGAATCTCTTAGTCCTTGTGCTGTTCCTATTATTCTAGTGCCGAAAAAGGATGGTACCTCGCGTATGTGTGTTGATTGTAGAGGCATTAATAATATTACTATTCGTTATCGTCATCCTATTCCGAGGCTAGATGATATGCTTGATGAATTGAGTGGCTCTACAATATTCTCCAAAGTTGATTTGCATAGTGGATACCATCAAATTCGTATGAAATTGGGAGATGAATGGAAAACAGCTTTTAAAACTAAGTTTGGTTTATATGAGTGGTTAGTCATGCCTTTTGGGTTAACTAATGCACCTAGTACTTTCATGAGACTAATGAACGAAGTTTTACGTGCTTTCATTGGACGATTTGTGGTAGTCTATTTTGATGATATACTGATTTATAGCAAATCTTTGGAAGAACATTTGGAACATTTACGTGCTGTTTTTAATGCTCCACGTGATGCACGGTTGTTTGGTAACCTTGGGAAGTGCACCTTTTGCACCGACCGAGTATCTTTTCTTGGCTATGTTGTTACTCCACAGGGAATTGAAGTTGATAAAGCCAAGATTGAAGCTATTGAGAGTTGGCCGCAGCCCAAAACGGTCACACAAGTGAGGAGTTTTCTTGGCCTTGCTGGTTTCTATAGGCGTTTTGTGAGAGATTTCAGCACCATTGCTGCACCTCTCAACGAGCTTACAAAGAAGGATGTGCCTTTTGTTTGGGGTACCACACAGGAAGAAGCCTTCACGGTATTGAAAGATAAGTTGACACATGCTCCTTTACTTCAACTTCCTGATTTTAATAAGACTTTTCAGCTTGAATGTGATGCTAGTGGAATTGGATTAGGAGGTGTGTTATTACAAGATGGCAAACCTGTTGCATACTTTTCTGAAAAATTGAGTGGGCCTAGTCTGAACTATCCTACTTATGATAAAGAATTATATGCTCTTGTTCGGACTTTAGAAACATGGCAACATTATTTATGGCCCAAATAATTTGTTATACATTCTGATCATGAATCTTTGAAACACATTAAAAGTCAAGCTAAACTGAACCATAGACATGCTAAATGGGTTGAATTCATTGAGACTTTCCCTTATGTCATTAAACACAAGAAGGGTAAAGAAAATGTTATTGCTGATGCATTGTCTCGTCGTTATACTATGCTTTCACAACTTGACTTTAAAATATTTGGTTTGCAGACCATCAAAGATCAATATGTGCATGATGCTGAATTTAAAGATGTGTTGCAGAATTGTAAAGAAGGAAGAACATGGAACAAGTTCGTCGTTAACGATGGATTTGTGTTTCGTGCTAACAAGCTATGCATTCCAGCTAGCTCCGTTCGTCTTTTGTTGTTGCAGGAGGCGCATGGAGGAGGACTCATGGGACACTTTGGCGTGAAGAAGACGGAGGATATACTTGCTACATATTTCTTTTGGCCAAACATGAGACGGGATGTTGAGCGTTTTGTTGCTCGCTGCACTACATGTCAAAAAGCTAAGTCACGACTCAATCCTCATGGTTTATATATGCCTTTGCCTGTACCTAGTGTTCCTTGGGAGTATATATCTATGGACTTTGTTTTAGGTTTACCTCGAACAAAGAAGGGGAGGGATAGCATATTTGTTGTCGTGGATAGATTCTCGAAAATGGCACACTTTATACCATGTCATAAAAGCGATGATGCTGTTAATGTTGCTGATTTGTTCTTTCGTGAAATTATTCGCTTGCATGGTGTGCCAAATACTATTGTTTCAGATCGTGATACTAAATTTCTTAGCCACTTTTGGAGATGTTTATGGGCTAAGTTGGGGACTAAACTGCTTTTTAGTACTACTTGTCACCCCCAAACTGATGGACAAACTGAAGTAGTCAATAGAACATTGTCTACTATGCTTAGGGCTGTTTTGAAGAATAATAAGAAAATGTGGGAAGAATGCTTGCCTCATATTGAATTTGCTTATAATCGTTCATTGCATTCTACTACTAAGATGTGCCCTTTTGAAATTGTGTATGGTTTCCTACCTCGTGCACCTATTGATTTGTTGCCTCTTCCATCTTCGGAGAAGGTTAATTTTGATGCTAAAGAACGTGCTGAATTGATTTTAAAAATGCATGAGTTAACTAAGGAAAACATTGAGCGTATGAATGCTAAATATAAACTTGCTGGAGATAAGGGTAGAAAACATGTTGTCTTTGCACCTGGTGATCTTGTTTGGTTACATTTGCGTAAGGATAGGTTTCCTAATTTGCGCAAATCAAAGCTAATGCCACGTGCTGATGGTCCATTTAAGGTGTTAGAGAAAATAAATGATAATGCATATAAACTTGAGCTGCCTGCAGATTTTGGGGTTAGTCCTACTTTTAACATTGCAGATTTGAAGCCTTATTTGGGTGAGGAAGATGAGCTTCCGTCGAGGACGACTTCATTTCAAGAAGGGGAGGATGATGAGGACATCAATACCATTGTTACATCCACAACCCCTGCTGCTATACATACTGGACCAATTACTAGAGCTCGCGCACGCCAATTAAATTACCAGGTACTTTCGTTTCTTGGTAATGATTCTAATGTTCATGAGAATATGATACTGCCTAAATTGGATACATTTGTTTTGCTTACAAGTGAAGGGCCTAGCTTGGAGAAGGATGAACATTGGAGCAAGAACACGCATGGAGTTGATGGCATGCGCAAGGGGATCAAGAACGGATTTACAAGTGATGATTTCAAGACTTTGAAGCCACCATAAGGAGTGAATGAAGCCTTGGACGAAATATACAAGATGCCACTTCATAATATTCGTCCATAGGCTATTCTAGGTGCTGCGTCACCTTATTTTTGGGCCAGGCCCATGTAATTTCGAAATACTTAAGTATAGGCTATTTTTAGAGTCCGTATGTGTGGGGAAACAAGAGTTAGGGTTGGCTTCGGACCCCACCATCAGGGGCCACGAAATTCCCTCCTCTCCCTCCATATATACAGCCCTTAGGGCGTCGTTTAGACTTTGGGTTTTGTTTAGATCAAAAGTTCGCCATAGCAGCAACTTCGCGTATTTCGTTTGTGTTCAACGACCAGACCAAGGCGTCACAGAACCCCACCTTCATTAATAAAGCTTTCCTCTTTTATTCGCAATATCCAGATTGCAATCTTAGTTTCTTGCTTGTTCTTCGTTTGCCTGCAGGAAACAGACCCTCGTGGTCAGGTTGATCGTGCTCCGGCGTGGTCAATAACCTCTCGGAGTTGGTTTAGCGATTGCTAAGGCGCGACGTCATCGCACGTTCGTAGTCGGATCATCAAAGTCGACTTCATCCTAAACGATAGCCACCATCTCATCGAAAGACGGGACACCTTTGCCTCTATCATACATTTGGTATAAGTTCTTCTCTTTCTCCCACTCATATTTGCTCGAGTCTTGTGATGGATAGGCAAGGCATTTCACCCTCGGTCTACAACAACAACAACGAGTTCGATGCCACGAACAACTCCAACAATGCCAAGATGAATGCTCAAATGGAGGAGATCAAAGCCCTCATCAAGTCCTACAAGCGATCTTCCTCATCTTCGAGAAGACGCTCAAGTACACATGCTTCTGAGCTACCATCTCCGGCAAGATCGCATCGGCATCGACACCATCACCACCAAGAATGTGAAGGTCAAGAGCTCAACCCCAACAACCGCTCAACGACTTCACCATCTCCCTTGGCATCTTCGCCAAGCGACTTCAAGGCATCTTCGCCAACAAGCACCTCAAGACTACGCTCAAGAGAAGCTCCCCAAGCTCAAGTCCGCGACCTCCACGAGCTACTACGATGATGTAGGGTGGAACCCTAGATGGCCGATCTTTCACGAAAGGAGCAAGATTCCTCGAAGAACACGACGAACACGGGGAAGAACGGAGAGAAAACACAAAGGGAAACACTCAAGAACAAGTCCAATCACACATCCACTAGACAATCAAACACACAAGATCCACAAGGTACATGAACAACAAAGGGAAAGATACAAGGTAGCGTTCATCCCAATCCTTGGAGGAGTTGAGGTCTTGATATCCCGGAGGATCTTCTCACATGCTCACATGGAGGTCTTGAACCCAAGGTGGATCTTCTCCGTAGAAGGGCTGCGGTCACTCTCGAAGAGACGATCCGGTATGGATGAGCAAAGCTCTATCTCTAATGAGCTACTACTTTGCTACCTTGGCTAGAATGAGGTGGGGGAGTATATATAGTCCACATCCACGAAAGGGTAAGTGAGAGGGGGGATACATGGGCCCTAGGCCCGCTCTCTGCATGCAGGCAGGGCGGTAGTACCGGCCAGAGGACGGTAGTACCGCGGTCAGCGGTAGTACTGCTTAGGTTGAGCGGTAGTACCGCTCGTGTCGTGGTTTTTTAGTACCGGACGCAAAGGCGGTAGTACGGCTTGTCAGCGGTAGTGGCGCGGCAGTGGGGAGCGGTAGTACCACTGGAGGGAGCGGTAGTACCGCTAGATCTGGAGCGGCCGGATTCTCTTCCATCTCTTGACGTCCATCTTCCTCTTCGGGTTCTCCTTGCTCCACAGCGTCTCCATGGCTTACTCCTCGGCACCTGAGTACGCACAACGTCTCCATTTGAGGTAGTAGCCATGTCTCATGTTTATCTAAGTGGAATTGTGAGAGGAGAGATGTCACCTCGGTTTCGAGAGCTCTTGCACGTGCTCGAGTCATGGGTCCTTTAGGCACTTGGTGAGACGATGGTAGGTCCATGGGGATGACCTTGGGATGCTCCGCATCATCTCCCCTCCCTTGGGAAAGATCCGACCTCGGATCGAAAACCAAATCACCAGGGGAAAAAGATGGCGTCGCCGTGTAGAAGTGGACGTTCACCAAGTACTTGTCATCTTGAAGGTCGAAATGTGCACTCTCCAATGTCGCACCGTGTAGTGATTCCTTCAAAAGGAGCAAAAACAACAAACACTTGGAAAAACAAATGTGGTTAGCGTTAGTGCAAAACCAAGCATTCAAGAGGTGATTCACCAAACAAGTGTTGTCATCATGCAAAGCATATGGTGTGACAAAGGATTGAGACATGGCATGTAAGTATATGAATCGAGCACAAGCAAGGATATCACAGGGACAAGCATGTAAATGAGAGTTAGAAATGCAAATATGTGTGTCAAAAGAATAAGCATCTACCTCAAGTTCATAGCAAGCATTCACAAATTTCTCAATGAAAGGTCTATGGTAGGCATATGAATCATTCACAACACCAAATAAAATGAAGTGTCTAAACACATGTGTCAAGTGCAAGACAATCCAAGCATAATGTGCATAGGGTGTAGTGAACATAGTGTGGCACTCAACACAATAGAAAGAGCAATTGTTCATCATGTGTGAGGCAATCAAGTCAATCATGTGACAAGCAATGGGACATGGAATATGTGAAGTGTTGACATTGTTGCAACCAAACATATGATAAGAGCAGATAATCCAAGAATTGGATGCAACACACAAGTCATATATATCATGATGCATGGAATGGTGAAAATGACAAGTCGAAGCAAGATCTCTAACAAGTGTGCAATCAAGTGATCAAATATGAACAATAAGTCTCATGGGGAAAGCAACACAAGTAGTATGATCCATAATATCCATGATCATGGTTTTGGGGTTCTCAAAAGAGAAGGATATCACCGTGAAAGCGTGTCCTTGTGTGTCCTTCACAATGCCGAAGTAGAAGCACGTGCGATGTAGAATCGTCGTGGTAGAAGGTGGTTCGCTCTCAAGAGCTCTAATGGTCAACTCACGTGACGTGGAAGTCGACACAAAGTCCAAGTATCCTACACATGAACACAACAAAACAAAGAACGTATGTGCATGGTAGATAAACACATCATCCATCATGATGGTTTTCTTCTTTTGCACATAACCATTAGAAACACAAGTGCATGAATAATATGATGCAACAATGGCTATATTCATGGCATGAGGTATATGGTGCAAAGAGGTAAGACAAGCATGCTTCACAAGGAATATGTCAAAATCTCCAATTATATGTGAGAATGCTATGGGGGCAAACTTATTATCAAGACTAAGGGCATTGTTGCACTCAATACATGGCAAAGCATCTAGCATGAGAGAGGCAACACATGGAGATAAATGACAAGAAGCAATCACATTCATGTGCAAAGCATGGAAATGGTTGTGATCAACCGCATGAAGTGAGCAAGTATGAATCATCGGTGATGCAACAAGGCAAGCAATCATAGTAATCAAGTCGTGCAAACTAGTGGAGCGAAGATGCAACACACTAGAGGGAATCATGGCAATCATGTCATGTGAGAAAATAATAGACATAGGCAATGTACATGACATATCGCAAGCATGAACACAAAGCAAGATCATATCATCATAGGCATGGGGCACAAAGCAATCATGGCAATAACAAACAATATCTCCACCACGCTTACAAATACACATACAAGTACTAGAATCAATCATCATGTGTAATGCAAAGCATGAGTCACAAATGCATGGCAAAGGCATAGGAATGGGAATATCATGCAAAGTGAACATGGCAAGATGGGCAAAGGATATATAATGGACAACAACCCATAACCATGTGAGGGCCATGTAAAAGGAATACGCGAAGTTTTTGCGCGAAGTGAGCGGTGGGAAAGGTAATCCATCGGATCCCAAATCATCGTTGCTCTCTAGAGCTCGTTTTGTCAACTCGTGGGATTGCGAGGTTGACAAGTATTTATGGGTACCTACACAAAAGAGACACAAACGAAAGAAATTGTGTGTGTGGTAAATGTACACATCATCCATCATGATGTGCATGTGCAAGTGAGTGTTAGCACAAGATAAGCATCGCTCAAAGAAATTTGATGCATGGTATAAGAACATGTCATCCATCATGAAAGAATAGTTGTTATGTATGACACGATGGGGATGCAAATTGAGCATACTAGTATATGGCACAACAATATCATGTTTATTCATGGGAAGCATATTGTGCACACGAGTATTGGGATCATGCAATGGATAGGATGAATCAAAATCCCCTAACATGTATGATGAAACTATGGGGGTCTCTGCATGAGCAATATTGGAAACATCATATGGAGAAAATGGACAACATCCGAAACAATGCATATCCGAAGCTAGGTAGTCATGGCATGGCATATGAGATAAATGATGCAAAGGGAGCATATCAATATCATCACAAGAAAAACAAATGCCAATAACCATGGGCTTGTCATCTATGCCATAAGTGCAAATTGGGTTCATCTTAATGGCATATGCATAGTCACTATGAAGAGATTGCAAATATGACATATGATTGATCTCATGCATAGCATATGACAAGTCAAGTGGGTTGTCAAACATGATGTGACCTAAAGAATTGTCACAAGAAATCCTATGTAACATGGCATCACAACTAGGCAACTCAACATGCTCATCATCATATTCATCATAAATTGGTAAGTCATGACATGAAGAAGTCGCACTAGCATGAAGCATGGGAATAGGTTGATCAACATCATGCAAGCAATCAATGTCAAGAATGTCCACTAGTGGGACTAGAGTATCACCTTCACCTATGTTACCATTCTCATTCCACTCAAGTGGTGTAGGTGAAGTGGCAAAGACCAAATGGTGGTCATCTTCATCTTGATGGAACCATGTGGGGGGGTGCATCATATTCCACCATGGCCATCGTCTTGTCGAAAGGGAGGACGAAGTCGTCGCGAATCGGCGCGTCATCATATATGGGACCTAGCACCAAATGAGAAGACACAATAGAGGTAGAGGTTAAGTCGTTAGAAATCGAAGTGGCCTCACTCTCTCTATGTGGTGGCTCACTCACTCCCTCAATGTAGGTGCACTCAATCTCATGTATGGTGGAGTCACTCGTCTCACTCAAGTGGTGGGGGTTGTGGCTCTCCTCACATGGGAATTGGGGCAACTCATCACATATGTGGCTAGTGGTGAAGTCACTCTCACTCTCAATATGGTGGCACAAGTCACTCAAGTCATCATACGTCGCCGTGGTCGAAGGGAAAATCCCATGCTCAACCATCTCATAGTCGTCGCCATGGATGAAGGCCGAAGATGGCACATCATCGCTCTCGCCTCCTAAGATGTAAGCATCATCCTTGCTCGTCACCAAGTCGCTCGCCTCCAAATCTTGGTCCTTGATGGTCTCCATAGTCGTACTCATCGCCGCACCATCTTGAAAAAAAGTTGAAGTAGGCTCGGCATCGTCTTGAAGCTCATCGGGCTTGGACAACTTGGTGGTACTAGCCTCATGCTCGTCGTCTTTGAGTTTGGTCTTCGAGAAGTGTGCTTGGGGTGGAGAAGCCTTGGCCTTCATGAGTTCTTGTTCCGCCTTGAGAGCACCAATGTAGTTGTCGTAGAGGGACTTGTAGTTCTCGAGGAAGATAGTCTTGGAGATGTCGTTGTTCAATCCCATCATGAAGTGGAACTTCATTGACATGGGGTCGTCCACGCCGGCTCGCCGCAAGGCAATCTTCATCTCCTTGAAGTACTCGTCGATGGACTTGGATCCTTGGATGGTGTTCTCCAATTGGCGTAGAAGTTGTTCCGTGTAGGTTGGAGGCACAAACTCTCGCCGCAAAGCTCTCTTCGTCTTGGGCCAACTCATGTCGTAGCTCTCCGAAGGTGTATGAAACCACCATGTTGACACGTAGTCGTGGAAGTTTCTTGTGGCGCACTTCACTTGATCTTCGGGAGGAACTTGATGTAGCTTGAGGTAGTCGTCCATCAAACGCTCCCACTCGAGATACTCCTCGGGTTCTAGAGTCCCATAGAAAGGAATCTCATGGTCGGTGTCGAGGTCGTAGTAGCTCGTGGAGGTCGCGGACTTGAGCTTGGGGAGCTTCTCTTGAGCGTAGTCTTGAGGTGCTTGTTGGCGAAGATGCCGTATATCCAAAGGCGAAGATGCCTTGAAGTCGCTTGGCGAAGATGCCAAGGGAGATGGTGAAGTCGTTGAGCGGTTGTTGGTGTTGAGCTCTCGACCTTCACTTTCTTGGTGGTGATGGTGTCGATGCCGATGTGATCTTGCCGGAGATGGTAGCTCGGAAGCATGTGTACTTGAGCGTCTTCTCGAAGATGAGGAAGATCTCTTGTAGGCCTTGATGAGTGCTTTGATCTCCTCCATTTGAGCTTGCATCTTGGCGTCGGTGTAGTGGTTCTTGGCATCGAACTCGTCGTTGTTGTAGACCGAGGGTGAAATGCCTTGCCTATCCATCACAAGACTCGAGTAGAGGTGAGTAGGAAATGAGATAAACAATACCAAGTTACCTTTTCCCGAAGTTGAGGATGTATCTCGTTTCACTCAATGTGAGATGAAAGAATAGTGGAATTGGTACCGGACTTGTTCACTCATACCTACAAACTAAAGCTTATGGTGTATCTCGGTGAGGATAGTGGCACAAAAATTTCATGCAAAATGTTAGCAAGAGTCAATAATGTTGAAAGAGGTTCACAAATTCGCAAGTGAAACAAGTAGACCAATAGCAAAGAATGGCACACGGAAACACACACACGGATAGATAAATGGGGTCGTGCAACCAAGGAATGAGCACAAAATGTGGAGTCCACGGAAAACGCTCGTGTTGCACAACTCAAGAGAGACGCTAGCACGATTGCTCTATAGGCGGATACGACACTTGTGCACAACCTATGATATGCAAAATGGATAAACTTCTATCCCAAGTATGCTATAGATGTATGGTTCCCGGTGTTTGATCCAAGATGATCGGATATGACAATCTTATATGCAATGTGGTATCATGCTATGGCACTTGCTTACAAGCTTCGTTGCTCTTTCTCTTTTGCTTAAAAGCTTATTGTTTTGTTTGTTTTTTTTTGTATGGCCACTTTGCGAAATGCACAAACCAAGATAGGAATTGTGTATATGCGGGAACAATCTTTATGACACAAGAGATGATATGATACCAATATGATAAGGTATGTATGCAATGGGAGGTGTAGACCACTAATGTGCACAAGTAACGTTGCCGGGCAATACTCAAATGGCTAGTCTCGATAGGTAAGTGACGCAAAATGGGCTAGGGGTTATCAATGCAATGTGCAAGGGAAATATACAATGGTGTCGTCGAGGTTACCGTCCGTTGCGATGATGAGTGGTGGTGTTCTTGATGTAGATATGATAGAGGCAAAGGTGTCCCGTCCTTCGATGAGATGGTGGCTATCGTTTAGGATGAAGTCGACTTTGACGATCCGACTACGAACGTGCGATGACGTCGCGCCTTAGCAATCGCTAAACCAACTCCGAGAGGTTATTGACCACGCCGGAGCACGATCAACCTGACCACGAGGGTCTGTTTCCTACAGGCAAACGAAGAACAAGCAAGAAACTAAGATTGCAATCTGGATATTGCGAATAAAAGAGGAAAGCTTTATTAATGAAGGTGGGGTTCTGTGACGCCTTGGTCTGGTCGTTGAACACAAACGAAGTACGCGAAGTTGCTGCTATGGCGAACTTTTGATCTAAACAAAACCCAAAGTCTAAACGACGCCCTAAGGGCTGTATATATGGAGGAAGAGGGGGGAATTTCGTGGCCCTTGAGGAAGGGGTCCGAAACCAACCCTAACCCTTGTTTCCCCACACATACGGACTCTAAAAACAGCCTATACTTAAGTATTTCGAAATTACATGGGTCTGGCCCAATAATAAGGTGACGCAGCACCTAGAATAGCCTCTGGACGAAATTTATGAAGTGGCATCTTGTATATTTCGTCCAAGGCTTCATTCACTCCTTATGGTGGCTTCAGAGTCCTGAAATCATCACTTGTAACTTCGTTCTTGTTCCCCTTGCGCATGCCATCAACTCCATGCTTGTACTTGCTCCAATGTTCATCCTTCTCCAAGCTAGGCCCTTCATTTGTAAGCAAAACAAATGTATCCAATTTAGGCAGCATCATATTCTCATGAACATTAGAATCATTACCAAGAAACGAAAGTACCTGGTAATTTAATTGGCGTGCGCGAGCTCTAGTAATTGGTCCATCATATGTAACAGTAGGGGCTGTGGGTGTAACAATGGTATTAATGTCCTCATCATCCTCCCCTTCTTGAAATGCAGTCGTCCTCGACGGAAGCTCATCTTCCTCACCCAAATAAGGCTTCAAATCTGCAATGTTAAAAGTGGGACTAACCCCAAAATCTGCAGGCAGCTCAAGTTTATATGCATTATCATTTATTTTCTCTAACACCTTAAATGGACCATCAGCACGTGGCATTAGCTTTGATTTGCGCAAATTAGGAAACCTATCCTTACGCAAATGTAACCAAACAAGATCACCAGGTGCAAAGACAACATGTTTTCTACCCTTATCTCCAGCAAGTATATATTTAGCATTCATACGCTCAATGTTTTCCTTAGTTAACTCATGCATTTTTAAAATCAATTCAGCACGTTCTTTAGCATCAAAATTAACCTTCTCCGAAGATGGAAGAGGCAACAAATCAATAGGTGCACGAGGTAGGAAACCATACACAATTTCAAAAGGGCACATCTTAGTAGTAGAATGCAATGAACGATTATAAGCAAATTCAATATGAGGCAAGCATTCTTCCCACATTTTCTTATTATTCTTCAAAACAGCCCTAAGCATAGTAGACAATGTTCTATTGACTACTTCAGTTTGTCCATCAGTTTGGGGGTGACAAGTAGTACTAAAAAGTAGTTTAGTCCCCAACTTAGCCCATAAACATCTCCAAAAGTGGCTAAGAAATTTAGTATCACGATCTGAAACAATAGTATTTGGCACACCATGCAAGCGAATAATTTCACGGAAGAACAAATCAGCAACATTAACAGCATCATCGCTTTTATGACATGGTATAAAGCGTGCCATTTTCGAGAATCTATCCACGACAACAAATATGCTATCCCTCCCCTTCTTTGTTCGAGGCAAACCTAAAACAAAGTCCATAGATATATCCTCCCAAGGAACACTAGGTACAGGCAAAGGCATATATAAACCATGAGGATTGAGTCGTGACTTAGCTTTTTGACATGTAGTGCAGCGAGCAACAAAATGCTCAACATCCCGTCTCATCTTTGGCCAAAAGAAATGTGTAGCAAGTACGTCCTCTGTCTTCTTCACGCCAAAGTGTCCCATTAATCCTCCTCCATGCGCCTCCTGCAACAACAAAAGAGGAACAGAACTAGCTGGAATGCATAGCTTGTTAGCACGGAACACAAAACCATCATTAACAACGAACTTGTTCCATGATCTACCTTCTTTACAATTCTGCAAGACATCTTTAAATTCAGCATCATGCACATATTGATCTTTGATGGTCTCCAAACCAAATATTTTAAAATCAATTGTGAAAGCATAGTATAACGACGAGACAATGCATCAGCAATAACATTTTCTTTACCCTTCTTGTGTTTAATGACATAAGGGAAAGTCTCAATGAATTCAACCCATTTAGCATGTCTACGGTTCAGTTTAGCTTGACTTTTAATGTGTTTCAAAGATTCATGATCAGAATGTATAACAAATTCTTTGGGCCATAAATAATGTTGCCATGTTTCTAAAGTCCGAACAAGAGCATATAATTCTTTATCATAAGTAGAATAGTTCAGACTAGGCCCACTCAATTTTTCAGAAAAATATGCAACAGGTTTGCCATCTTGTAATAACACACCTCCTAATCCAATTCCACTAGCATCACATTCAAGCTCAAAAGTCTTATTAAAGTCAGGAAGTTGAAGTAAAGGAGCATGTGTCAACTTATCTTTCAATACCGTGAAGGCTTCTTCCTGTGCGGTACCCCAAACAAAAGGCACATCCTTCTTTGTAAGCTCATTGAGAGGTGCAGCAATGGTGCTAAAATCTCTCACAAAACGCCTATAGAAACCAGCGAGTCCAAGAAAACTCCTCACTTGTGTGACCGTTTTGGGCTGCGGCCAACTCTCAATAGCTTCAATCTTGGCTTTATCAACTTCAATTCCCTGTGGAGTAACAACATAGCCAAGAAAAGACACTCGGTCGGTGCAAAAGGTGCACTTCCCAAGGTTACCAAACAAACGTGCATCACGTAGAGCATTAAAAACAGCACGTAAATGTTCCAAATGTTCTTCCAAAGATTTGCTATAAATCAGTATATCATCAAAATAGACTACCACAAATCGTCCAATGAAAGCACGTAAAACTTCGTTCATTAATCTCATGAAAGTACTAGGTGCATTAGTTAACCCAAAAGGCATGACTAACCACTCATATAAACCAAACTTAGTTTTAAATGCTGTTTTCCATTCATCTCCCAATTTCATACGAATTTGATGGTATCCACTACGCAAATCAACTTTGGAGAATATTGTAGAGCCACTCAATTCATCAAGCATATCATCTAGCCTAGGAATAGGATGACGATAACGAATAGTAATATTATTAATGCCTCTACAATCAACACACATACGCGACGTACCATCCTTTTTAGGCACTAGTATAATAGGAACAGCACAAGGACTAAGAGATTCACGTATATAACCTTTGTCGAGCAGCTCCTGTACTTGACGCATAATCTCCTTCATCTCCTCTGGATTGGTACGGTATGGTGCACGGTTGGGTAGCGATGCACCGGGAATTAAGTCAATTTGATGCTCAATCCCTCGAATAGGTGGTAATCCCGGTGGCACGTCTTGTGGAAAGACGTCAGCGAACTCCTGCAAAATGTTAGTAACAGCAGGAGGCAAAGAGGAAGGCACGTCCTCGAATGAAAATAATACCTCTTTGCACACTAAAGCATAGCAAACAGATTTGCTAACATCTAGATCATCAATATCAGATTTGGTGGCAAATAAACATGCACTTTTTAATTTAATTTCAGAAGCAACACTAGATGGTTTATTATTAGGCTTCATTTGTTGCTCAAATTCTTTTGCCACAATCTGATTTTTACTCTTATTTTGCTCCTGTTTTGCTTTATTAGCTCGATTAATATCATCTTTCAAAATGGAATCAGGAGTCATAGGAAGCAAAGTAATATTTTTGTCCTTATGAACGAGAGTATATTGATTGTTTCTACCATGGTGTACAAAATTTTTATCAAATTGCCATGGTCTACCAAGTAATAAGGAACATGCTTGCATAGGTACCACATCACAATCAACATAATTAGCATATGTAGAGATACTAAAATGCACACGAACAGTACGTGTTACCTTAACCTTGCCGCTGTTGTTGAACCATTGGATGTAGTAAGGATGTGGATGTGGTCTTGTGATGAGGGATAGCTTCTCCACCATCTCCATGCTAGCCAAGTTGTTGCAGCTCCCTCCATCTATGATGACGCGAACAGAACGTTCCTTCACAACTCCCTTTGTATGGAACAAATTATGCCTCTGATTTTTCTCAGCTTGCGTGACCTGCACACTCAAAACACGTTTAGCAACCAAACATTCATACCTGTCAGCATCTTCAGGAGCCATGTATTGCGTCTCATGATCAGAATCATCTCCACCGTGTTCTTCATGTGTAAGAAGAGCCAAAGTCTCCTCATCATAGTCACTAGCGGACTCATACCCACCATCCTCAGTAGCAATCATCACACGCTGAGATGTGCATTCGCGCGCAAAATGTCCTCTTCCCTTACAACGACGACAAATAATATCACTTGTGTGCCCTGTAGACGCCATGGAAGAAGCAGAGCTCTGTGCAGGCCCGGCAGGTGTGCTCTTGGCAGATAGTGGTGGTTGTGCCTGCTTTCTTGTATCACGGTTGGCGGTGGCAGCCGACGGAGGTGCCGGTGTAGCAGAACGTGTGGAAGTAGATGATGCACGTGGTGTCCATGAGGAAGGTCGACCTGCAGAAAAGTTAGTTCGCGCCAATGCCTGTCGATCCTGCACTTCACGTTCAGCTTTACAAGCAAGATGGAATAAACGAGTGATATTATTATAATCCTTATAGTCTAGAATGGTCTGAATCTCTCTATTTAATCCACCCAGAAAACGTGCAAGCATAGCTTCATTCTCCTCAACAATACCACATCGAATCAATCCAGTTTGTAATTCCTGATAATATTCTTCTACAGAATTTTTTCCTTGTCGTAAGCGCTGCAATTTTTGAAGTAATTCACGTTGATAATATGGTGGAACCCAACGAGTACGCATAGCAGTTTTCAAAGCAGCCCAAGTAGCTGGAACAGGATATAATCTACAATATTCAGACCACCAAACACATGCAAAGCTAGTGAAAGCACAAACAGCAGCAGGAACACGTCTCTCCTCAGGATATTGTAAACATGTAAATCGTTGTTCAGTTTCTAACTCCCAAGTAAGATATATATCAGGAACATATCTACCCTCAAATGGTGGGATATTCAATTTCAGTTAAGGGAGTTGGTCATGATCTCGTACCTGAGGGGGAGCCCTAACATTACCATTATTTGCATGTGGACGACCCGGTGGTTGTGGTGCTGGTGGTTGCACGTAGTTCTGATGTTGATCAACCTCATCCTCGTAATCTCCCACATAATCATCCTCCTCCGCATCAGCAGCAGGAGCCACAGAAGTATCAACAGCAGCACCAACAGGTTGGCCAAGCGCAAGAGGAACACGGGTCGCTCGGCGGAGGGTTGTTTCGCGATGTGGAGGTAGTCGTTGTTGTTGTTGTAGAGGTGCGTTAGGTGCAGCCGGTGGTGGTGGTGGTAGACGCGCGAGCAATTCATTAAACTTGTTATCGACCTTTGTTTCGAACGCCTTCTCAATGCCATCTATCTTCTCCATGGCCTCTTCAAATCTATTTAGCACATCTTCCACCTGTCCACTCATCATTTGTTGAAACTTATCATGTAACGCTTTGTTTGTCATGTTCTCCCAGTCAGTCTCGTTGGCTTGTGATCCTGCCATGGTTAGAAGCAATAGAAACACACAAGAATATGATTCTACAGACTACTAGGAAGTGGTGGTGGTGGTGTGGTGGACAGTCACAAATCCGTCAAGCAAATCTCAAATTCTTACCAGTTCTTACCAAGCAGCAGGCGGTGATCGGCAACCGTTGTAGTCAAAACTCTCAAAGCTTGGATAGAGCGATTACCAGGGAGAGTCAAACGCACGACATAGATGTATGTGGAGCTAGGAATGCTTATAATATGGTAGCAAAAAGGGTCAACAATAATCAATTCACAGATGCAAAGTTGAATAAACGCTCAACGACGGTACTGTGCTGGTCCTAGGCTAGACCGTACTAGAGACGCGAGCCTAGAACACTAACAAAATCACGGCGCTGCACGTAAACAAGGGAGAAGCACACCCTGAATTTTTTTTCTTTTTTTTTCACTTTTTTTTCCTCTTTTTTTTAGCTCCGCAACAATTTTTTTTTGAAAAAGTCTACAAATGTCCTAAAAACTGCCTAGCCAGAATATTTTTTTGAAACTGGAACTATTTTTCTTCTGCGGGTAGCACGAAAGTTGGGGAGTCCTTCTCTGTCACGACTCGGAGTATCGCGTGATCTGGAAATCGAGAACAAAGCAACAATTACTGGACTCGGACTAGGACTCGTGGCGGAGATGAATCTGGTGGAAACTCGGACTAGTGGTGGATATTTGCAGGGCGATGGAACACAGACTGGTGGTGAATCTGTGATGGAGGTGGACTCAAATTAGCGTGATGGCGGTGGATATGTGGTATATGGTAGCGGCGATGACGATGGTGGTATATGGCAGCGGTGATGACGATGGTGGTATATGGCAGCGGTGATGATGATGATGCGGTGGTGATATATGGCAGCGGCGACGTGACAACCTGTGAACAGAACTCGAAACTCTAAAAGACTAGACGCTAAGACCAGCAACTTGACACGACGATGCAACCGCAAATTCAACAAAGCAAATACAGAAAAGATTATGCAAAGGCTCAGATTGGTTCGGATAGGATGAACTAACCCTAAATTTTTTTTTGGTTTTTTTCGTGGACTATAGGTATGAAGAACAGACTCGATCTAAACTACGAAAAACTGTAAAATCTCACCAAGCAACCTGGAAATCTGATACCACTTGATAGAGGCAAAGGTGTCCCGTCTTTCGATGAGATGGTGGCTATCGTTTAGGATGAAGTCGAGTTTGACGATCCGACTACGAACGTGCGATGACCTCGCGCCTTAGCAATCGCTAAACCAACTCCGAGAGGTTATTGACCACGCCGGAGCACGATCAACCTGACCAAGAGGGTCTGTTTCCTGCAGGCAAACGAAGAACAAGCAAGAAACTAAGATTGCAATCTGGATATTGCGAATAAAAGAGGAAAGCTTTATTAATGAAGGTGGGGTTCTGTGACGCCTTGGTCTGGTCGTTGAACACAAACGAAGTACGCGAAGTTGCTGCTATGGCGAACTTTTGATCTAAACAAAACCCAAAGTCTAAACGACGCCCTAAGGGCTGTATATATGGAGGAAGAGGGGGGAATTTCGTGGCCCTTGAGGAAGGGGTCCGAAACCAACCCTAACCCTTGTTTCCCCACACATACGGACTCTAAAAACAGCCTATACTTAAGTATTTCGAAATTACATGGGCCTGGCCCAATAATAAGGTGACGCAGCACCTAGAATAGCCTCTGGACGAAATTTATGAAGTGGCATCTTGTATATTTCGTCCAAGGCTTCATTCACTCCTTATGGTGGCTTCAGAGTCCTGAAATCATCACTTGTAACTCCGTTCTTGTTCCCCTTGCGCATGCCATCAACTCCATGCTTGTACTTGCTCCAATGTTCATCCTTCTCCAAGCTAGGCCCTTCATTTGTAAGCAAAACAAATGTATCCAATTTAGGCAGCATCATATTCTCATGAACATTAGAATCATTACCAAGAAACGAAAGTACCTGGTAATTTAATTGGCGTGCGCGAGCTCTAGTAATTGGTCCATCATATGTAACAGTAGGGGCTGTGGGTGTAACAATGGTATTAATGTCCTCATCAAGATACGAAGATGATGGAGACTCGTCCCTAAGTAGCCGAAACACCTTAGGAAACGGAAAAACCACAACTCAAAATCTCAAGGACAAAAGTCAAACGGTGGTAGCGGGAATGTGGTGGTGGTTGCGAAAGCTCAAAGGGATTGCCTAAATGCAATGATGGGGTTTTGAGACGCAATGCGGAAGTCGAGGGTAAAGCGGTGTACTATACATGGTGTCAGAGTTGGAAGCACGTCCCTAAGTAGCCGAAACACCTTAGGAGACACAACTCACAACACAAACAAAATTGGGTTAGGTTGGGATGGCGGAAGTGTGTGTTGGATAAGTCTATGCGGAAGTTATGGTGGTGGTTGATGAAGAAGAAACCGTCCCTAAGTAGCCTAAACACCTTAGGATACTCAAATCACAACTCAAACAACCTCAAATGTGATGGGGAACAAAATTGGTTAGGTTGCGGAAGGCTATGGAGGTTTTGCGGAGGATGTGGTGGAAGCCCTAGGCAAAGATGCTAAAGTTCCAAAAATTTGATGGAGTCAAATGGTGGTGGTAGTATTTTTATGGGATGGAGGATGTCAATAGCTTCAAAATGAGCTAAAGAACGTCAAAAACGGACTCTGGATGAATTAGTTATGGACAAAACGGTGAAACTCGGAATGCTAAAACAGTCACGGGCGGTAGTACAGCTCGGGATTTTTTTTAGTACCGCGCCAGGGACGGTAGTACCGCGCTGATGGGGCGGTAGTACCGCGCCGGACTTTTTTTTGTACCGCTTGCGGGGCGGTAGTACCGCTTGGTACTTTTTTTTGTACCGCGCAAGGGACGGTAGTACCGCTTTGGTGGGCGGTAGTACCGCTCGGGTCGGGAATTTTCGTGGATTGAATCGGGAGGCCATTTTGGGGCGGAAATGGATGATTTTGGGGTCAAAATTGGAGAGATTTCGTGGATGGTAAGTGGGGAAACTTGGGGAGATGCTAGATCCACTCGAAACCAAGCAAATCCATGGATCAAATCCAACAAAACATCATCAAACCAACAAATCACAAAAAAATTTGGGGCTATTTTTGGTGGGGAATTTTCGAATTTAGGACGAAATCAACAAAACTAGGCTAGAAAACAAAAAGAGAGGGCTCCGAAATCGTGATCAACGTGGCTCATGATACCAAGATGATGTAGGGTGGAACCCTAGTGATGCGGAGCATCCTATGGACATCACCATGTCAAGAGTCCGTTCGGCGAGTGACACGTGTGACATCTACTTCACATACACAAAGGTGAATCATCTCCTTTACACGTGCTCACTTGACCCCTTCGAGGATGGTATACTGCTTGACACTCCACTCGTGTGCATGCATAGGTATTGTCGAAACACTACGGACGACGAGGAGGAGTGCAAGCGCCAGGGAACAACTACACCATCCACAAGAGAAGCATGGAAGAGAAGGAGGAAGAAGACCCAGGATGAGCGGTACTACCGCCCACACCAAGCGGCACTACCGCTTGCAAGCGGTACTACCGCTCTGCCTGTGCGCAGCCACGGGCCTTTGGCCTTGTATCCCTCTCCCACTTACCCCTTCGTGGCTAAGACTATAAATAGACCACCTCCACCTCCTTTCTAGGGTTAGCAAAGTAGTAGCTCATTAGAGATAGAGCTTTGCTCATCCATATCGGATCTACTCCACGAGAGAGAGACCGCGGCCCCTCTACGGAGAAGATCCACCTTGGATTCAAGACCTCCATGTGAGCATGTGAGAAGATCCTCCGGGATATCAAGACCTCAACTCCTCCAAGGATTGGGATGAACGCTACCTTGTATCTTTCCCTTTGTTGTTCATGTACCTTGTGGATCTTGTGTGTTTGATTGTCTAGTGGATGTGTGATTGGACTTGTTCTTGAGTGTTTCCCCTTGTGTTTTCTCTCCGTTCTTCCCCGTGTTCGTCGTGTTCTTCGAGGGATCCCGCTCCTTTCGTGAAAGATCGGCCATCTAGGGTTCCACCCTACATCATCTTGGATCAGAGCTTAGGTTTATCACGAATTTGGAGCCTCCCCGTTGTGTTTTCTAGCCTTGATTTTGTTGTTTTTCGTCCTAATTCGAAAATCCCCACCAAAAATAGCCCCAATTTTTTTTGTGATTTGTTGGTGTGATGATGTTTTGTTGGATTTGATCCATGGATTTGCTTGGTTTCGAGTGGATCTAGCATCTCCCCAAGTTTCCCCACTTTCCATCCACGAAATCTCTCCAATTTTGACCCTGAAATCACCCATTTCCGCCCCAAAATCGCGTCCCGATTCGATCTGCGAAGAATCCCGTCACGAGCGGTACTACCGCCCATCCGAGCGGCACTACCGCTTAGTACCACAAGCGGTACTACCGCCCCTCAAACGGTACTACCGCCAGGCCCTGTTTCAGCCGAAACAGTCGAAAAATCCCGACACGAGCGGTACTACCGCCCATCCCAAGCGGTACTACCGCTTACAAGCGGTACTGCCGCCCATCCGAGCGGTACTACCGCCCATGCCAGTTTCAGCATTCCGAGTTTCACCGTTTTGTCCATAACTTTTCACTCCAAACTCCGATTTGAGTGTTCTTTGGCTCGTTTTGAAGCTAGCGACGTGCCCGAGGTCCTCATCTTGGTTTCACCACCTTTTGACTCCATAATTTTTTTGGAACTTTGGCATCTTTGCCTAGGGCTTCCACCACATCCTCCGCATAACCACCACCGACTTCCGCAACCTAACCAATTTTATTCCCCATCACATTTGAGGTTGTTTGAGTTGTGATTTGAGTCTCCTAAGGTGTTTAGGCTACTTAGGGACGGTTTCTTCTTCATGAACCACCACCATAACTTCCGCATAGACTTACCCAACACACACTTCCGCCATCCCAACCTAACCCAATTTTGTTTGTGTTGTGAGTTGTGTCTCCTAAGGTGTTTCGGCTACTTAGGGACCGTGCTTCCAACTCCGACACCGTGTATAGTACACCGCTTTACCCTCGACTTCCGCATTGCGTCTCAAAACCCCATCATTGCATTTAGGCAATCCCATTGAGCTTCCGCAACCACCACCACATTCCCGCTACCACCGTTTGACTTTTGTCCTTGAGATTTTGAGTTGTGGTTTTTCCGTTTCCTAAGGTGTTTCGGCTACTTAGGGACGAGTTTCCATCATCTTGGTATCTACATCAAGATCATCGCCACTCATCATCACCAAGGACGGTAACCTCGACGACACCATTGTATATTCCCTTGCAATTGCATTGATAACCCCTAGCCCATTTTGCGTCACTTACCTATCGAGACTAGCCATTTGAGTATCGCCGGCAACGTTACTTGTGCACATTAGTGATCTACACCTTCCATTGCATACATACCATATAATATTGGTATCATATCATCTCTTGTGTCACAAAGATTGTTCCCGCATATACACAATTGCTATCTTGGTTTGTGCATTTCGCAAAGTGGCCATACAAAAAAAAACAATAAGCTTTTAAGCAAAAAAGAAAAGAGCAAAGAAGCTTGTAAGCAAGTGCCATAGCATCATACCACATTGCATATAAGATTGTCATATCCGATCATCTTGGATCAAACACCGGGAACCATACATATATAGCATACTTGGGATAGAAGTTTATCCATTTTGCATATCATAGGTTGTGCACAAGTGTCGTATCCGCCTATAGAGCAATCGTGCTAGCGTCTCTCTTGAGTTGTGCAACACGAGCGTTTTCCGTGGACTCCACATTTTGTGCTCATTCCTTGGTTGCACGACCCCATCTATCTATCTGTGTGTGTGTTTCCGTGTGCCATTCTTTGCTATTGGTCTACTTGTTTCACTTGCGAATTTGTGAATCTCTTTCAACATTATTGACTCTTGCTAACATTTTGCATTTAATTTTTGTGCCACTATCCTCACCGAGCTACACCATAAGCTTTAGTTTGTAGGTGTGAGTGAACAAGTCCGGTACCAATTCCACTATTCTTTCATCTCACATTGAGTGAAACGAGATACATCCTCAATTTCGGGAAAAGGTAACTTGGTATTGTTTATCTCTTTTCCTACTCACCTCTACTCGAGTCTTGTGATGGATAGGCAAGGCATTTCACCCTCGGTCTACAACAACGATGAGTTCGATGCCAAGAACCACTACACCGACGCCAAGATGCAAGCTCAAATGGAGGAGATCAAAGCACTCATCAAGGCCTACAAGAGATCTTCCTCATCTTCGAGAAGACGCTCAAGAGCACATTCTTCCGAGCTACCATCTCCGGCAAGCTCACATCGGCATCGACACCATCACCACCAAGAACGTGAAGGTCAAGAGCTCAATACCAACAACCGCTCAACGACTTCACCATCTCCCTTGGCATCTTCGCCGAGCGACTTCAAGGCATCTTCGCCTTCGGATATACGGCATCTTCGCCAACAAGCACCTCAAGACTACGCTCAAGAGAAGCTCCCCAAGCTCAAGTCCGCGACCTCCACGAGCTACTACGACCTCGACACCGACCATGAGATTCCTTTCTATGGGACTCTAGAACCCGAGGAGTATCTCGAGTGGGAGCGTTTGATGGACGACTACCTCAAGCTACATCAAGTTCCTCCCGAAGATCAAGTGAAGTGCGCCACAAGAAACTTCCACGACTACGCCTCGACATGGTGGTTTCACACACCTTCGGAGAGCTACGACATGAGTTGGCCCAAGACGAAGAGAGCTTTGCGGCGAGAGTTTGTGCCTCCAACCTACACGGAACAACTTCTACGCCAATTGGAGAACACCATCCAAGGATCCAAGTCCATCGACGAGTACTTCAAGGATATGAAGATTGCCTTGCGACGAGCCGGCGTGGACGACTCCATGTCAATGAAGTTCCACTTCATGATGGGACTGAACAACGACATCTCCAAGACTATCTTCCTCGAGAACTACAAGTCCTTCGACGACTACTACATTGGTGCTCTCAAGGCGGAACAAGAACTCATGAAGGCCAAGGCTTCTCCACCCCAAGCACACTTCTCGAAGACCAAACTCAAAGACGACGAGCATGAGGCTAGTACCACCAAGATGTCCAAGCCCGATGAGCTCCAAGACGATGCTCCCAAGTTCGACTTCACCGCCATCCCTCTTTGTGGCATTGATGATGCCGAGTCCTCCACGACTCTTTTTCAAGATGGTGCGGCGATAAGTACGACTACGGAGACCTTCAAGGACCACGCTTTGGAGGCGAGCGACTTGGTGACGAGCAAGGATGATGCTTCCATCTTAGGAGGCAAGAGCGATGATGTGCCATCTTCGGCCTTCATCCACGGCGACGGTGACGCGATGATCGAGCATGGGATTTTCCCTTCGGTCATGGAGGAGAGAGATGATGTGCCATCTTCGGCCTTCATCCATGGTGACAACGACGAGATGGTTGAGCATGGGATTTTCCCTTCGACCACGGCGACGTATGATGACTTGAGTGACTTGTGCCACCATATTGAGAGTGAGAGGGACTTCACCACTAGCCACATATGTGATGAGTTGCCCCAATTCCCATGTGAGGAGAGCCACAACCCCCACCACTTGAGTGAGATGAGTGACTCCACCATACATGAGATTGAGTGCACCTACATTGAGGGAGTGAGTGAACCACCACATAGAGAGAGTGAGGCCACTTCGATTTCTGACGACTTAACCTCTACCTCTATTGTGTCTTCTCATTTGGTGCTAGGTCCCATTTATGATGACGCGCCGATCCTCGACGACTTCGTCCTTCCTATGGACATGACGATGGCCATGGTGGAATATGATGCACCCCCCACATGGTTCCATCAAGATGAAGATGACCACCATTTGGTCTTTCCTACCTCACCTACACCACTCGAGTGGAATGAACAAGGTAACATAGGTGAAGGTGATGCTCTAGTCCCACTAGTGGACATTCTTGACATTGATTGCTTGCATGATGTTGATCAACCTATTTCCATGCTTCATGCTAGTGCGACTTCCTCATGTCTTGACTTGCCAATTTATGATGAATATGATGATGAGCATGTTGATTTGCCTAGTTGTGATGCTATGCTTCATAGGATATCATGTGAAAATTCTTTAGGTCACATCATGTTTGACAACCCACTTGACTTGTCATACGCTATGCATGAGATCAATCATATGTCATATTTGCAATCTCTTCATAGTGACTATGCATATGCCCTTAAGATGAACCCAATTTGCACTTATGGCATAGATGACAAGCCCATGGTTATCGGCATTTGTTTTTCTTGTGATGATATTGATATGCTCCCTTTGCATCATTTATCTCATATGCCATGCCATGACTATCTAGCTTCGGATATGCATTGTTTTGGATGTTGTCCATTTTCTCCATATGATGTTTCCAATATTGCTCATGAGGAGACCCCCATAGTTTCCTCATACATTTTAGGAGATTTTGATTCATCCTATCCATTGCATGATCCCAATACTTGTGTGCACAATATGCTTCCCATGAATAAACATGATATTGTTGTGCCATATACTAGTATGCTCAATTTGCATCCCCATCGTGTTATACATAACAACTATTCTTTCATGATGGATGACATGTTCTTATACCATGCATCAAATTTCTTTGAGCGATGCTTATCTTGTGCTAACACTCACTTGCACATGCACATCATGATGGATGATGTGTACATTTACCACACACACAATTTCTTTCGTTTGTGTCTCTTTTGTGTAGGTACCCATGAATACTTGTCAACCTCGCAATCCCACGAGTTGACAAAACGAGCTCTAGAGAGCAACGACGATTTGGGATCCCGTGGACTATCCTTACCACCATTCCTTTGCGCAAGGACTACGCACATTTCTTTTACTTGGCCCTCACATGGTTATGGGTTGTTGTCCATTATATATCCTTTGCCCATCTTGCCATGTTCACTTTGCATGATATGCCCATTCCTATGCCTTTGCCATGCATTTGTGACCCATGCTTTGCATTACACATGATGATTGATTCTAGTACTTGTATGTGTATTTGCAAGCGTGGTGGAGATATTGTTTGTTATTGCCATGATTGCTTTGTGCCCCATGCCTATGATGATACTATGATCTTCATTTGTGTTCGTGCTTGCGATATGTCATGTACATTGCCTTTGCCTATTCTTTGCTCACATGACATGATTGCCATGATTTCCTCTAGTGTGTTGCATCTTCGCTCCACTAGCTTGCACGATTTGCTTACTATGATTGCTTGCCTTGTTGCATCACCAATGATTCATACTTGCTCATTTCATGCGGTTGATGACAACTATTTCCATGCTTTGCACATGATTGTTATTGCTTCTTGTCATTTATCTCCATGTGTTGCCTCTCTCATGCTAGATGATTTGCCATGTATTGAGTGCAACAATGCCCTTAGTCTTGATGAGTTTGCCCCCATAGCATTCTCACATATAATTGGAGATTTTGACATATTCCTTGTGAAGCATGCTTGTCTTACCTCTTTGCACCATATACCTCGTGCCATGAATATAGCCATTATTGCATCATATTATTCATGCACTTGTGCTTCTAATGGTTATGTGCAAAAGAAGAAAACCATCATGATGGATGATGTGTTTATCTACCATGCACATACGTTCTTTGCTTTGTTGTGTGCATGTGTAGGATACTTGGACTTTGTGTCGACTTCCACGTCACGTGAGTTGACCATTCGAGCTCTTGAGAGCGAACCACCTTCTACCACAACGATTCTACATCACACTTGCTTGTGCTTCGGCATTGTGAAGGATGCACAAGGACACGCCTTCAAGGTGACATCTTTCTTGAGCATGGATATTGCGGATCATACTACTTGTGTTGCTTGCACGACGAGACTTATTGTTCATCTTGGATCACTTGATTGCACACTTGTTAGAGATCTTGCTTCGACTTGTCATTTTAACCATTCCATGCATCATGATATATATGCCTTGTGTGTTGCATCCAATTCTTGGATTATTTTCTCCTCTTATATGTTTGGTTGCAACAATGTCATAACTTCACATATGCCATGTCCCATTGCTTGTCACATGATTGACTTGATTGCCTCACACATGATGAACAATTGCTCTTTCTATTGTGTTGAGTGCCACACTATGTTCACTACACCCTATGCACATTATGCTTGGATTGTCTTGCACTTGACCTATGTGTTTAGACACTTCATTTTATTTGGTGTTGTGAATGATTCATATGCCTACCATAGACCTTTCATTGAGCAAATTGTGAATGCTTGCTATGACTTTGAGGTAGATGCTAAATCTCTTGTTACACATATTTGCATCCCTACCTCACATTTACATGCTTGTCCCCATGATATCTTTGCTTGTGCTCAATTTATGTGCTTACATACCATGTCACAATCCTTTGTCAAACCATATGCTTTGCATGATGACGACACTTGTTTGGTGACTCACCTCTTGAATGCTTGGGTTTGCCCTAACGCTAACCACATTTGTTTTTCCAAGTGTTTGTTGTCCTTACTTCTTTTGAAGAATTCACTACACGGTGCGACATTGGAGAGTGCACATTTCGAACTTCAAGATGACAAGTACTTGGTGAACGTCCACTTCTACACGGCGAAGCCATCTCTTTCCCATGGTGATTTGGTTTTCGATCCGAGGTCGGATCTTTCCCAAGGGAGGGGAGATGATGCGGAGCATCCTATGGACATCACCATGTCAAGAGTCCGTTCGGCGAGTGACACGTGTGACATCTACTTCACATACACAAAGGTGAATCATCTCCTTTACACGTGCTCACTTGACCCCTTCGAGGATGGTATACTGCTTGACACTCCACTCGTGTGCATGCATAGGTATTGTCGAAACACTACGGACGACGAGGAGGAGTGCAAGCGCCAGGGAACAACTACACCATCCACAAGAGAAGCATGGAAGAGAAGGAGGAAGAAGACCCAGGATGAGCGGTACTACCGCCCACACCAAGCGGCACTACCGCTTGCAAGCGGTACTACCGCCCTCCCAAGCGGTACTACCGCTCTGCCTGTGCGCAGCCACGGGCCTTTGGCCTTGTATCCCTCTCCCACTTACCCCTTCGTGGCTAAGACTATAAATAGACCACCTCCACCTCCTTTCTAGGGTTAGCAAAGTAGTAGCTCATTAGAGATAGAGCTTTGCTCATCCATATCGGATCTACTCCACGAGAGAGAGACCGCGGCCCCTCTACGGAGAAGATCCACCTTGGATTCAAGACCTCCATGTGAGCATGTGAGAAGATCCTCCGGGATATCAAGACCTCAACTCCTCCAAGGATTGGGATGAACGCTACCTTGTATCTTTCCCTTTGTTGTTCATGTACCTTGTGGATCTTGTGTGTTTGATTGTCTAGTGGATGTGTGATTGGACTTGTTCTTGAGTGTTTCCCCTTGTGTTTTCTCTCCGTTCTTCCCCGTGTTCGTCGTGTTCTTCGAGGGATCCCGCTCCTTTCGTGAAAGATCGGCCATCTAGGGTTCCACCCTACATCACCTAGATGGCTGATCTTTCACGAAAGGAGCAAGATCCCTCGAAGAACACGACGAACACGGGGAAGAACGGAGAGAAAACACAAAGGGAAACACTCAACAACAAGTCCAATCACACATCCACTAGACAATCAAACACACAAGATCCACAAGATACATGAACAACAAAGGGAAAGATACAAGGTAGCGTTCATCCCAATCCTTGGAGGAGTTGAGGTCTTGATATCCCGGAGGATCTTCTCACATGCTCACATGGAGGTCTTGAATCCAAGGTGGATCTTCTCCGTAGAGGGGCCACGGTCACTCTCGAAGAGACGATCCGGTATGGATGAGCAAAGCTCTATCTCTAATGAGCTACTACTTTGCTACCTTGGCTAGAATGAGGTGGGGGAGTATATATAGTCCACATCCACGAAAGGGTAAGTGAGAGGGGGGATACATGGGCCCTAGGCCCGCTCTCTGCGCGCAGGCAGGGCGGTAGTACCGGCCAGAGGGAGGTAGTACCGCGGTCAGCGGTAGTACCGCTTAGGTTGAGCGGTAGTACCGCTCGTGTCGTGGTTTTTTAGTACCGGACGCAAAGGCGGTAGTATGGCTTGTCAGCGGTAGTGGAGCGGCAGTGGGGAGCGGTAGTACCGCTGGAGGGAGCGGTAGTACCGCTCCGCTGTAGGGAGCGGTGGTACCGCTGGATCTGGAGCGGCCGGATTCTCTTCCATCTCTTCACGTCCATCTTCCTCTTCGGGTTCTCCTTGCTCCACAGCGTCTCCATGGCTTACTCCTCGGTACCTGAGTACGCACAACGTCTCCGTTTGAGGTAGTAGCCATGTCTCATGTTTATCTAAGTGGAATTGTGAGAGGAGAGATGTCACCTCGGTTTCGAGAACTCTTGCACGTGCTCGAGTCATGGGTCCTTTAGGCACTTGGTGAGACGATGGTAGGTCCATGGGGATGACCTTGGGATGCTCCGCATCATACGACCTCGACACCGACCATGAGATTCCTTTCTATGGGACTCTAGAACCCGAGGAGTATCTCGAGTGGCAGCGTTTGATGGACGACTACCTCAAGCTACATCAAGTTCCTCCTGAAGATCAAGTGAAGTGCGCCACAAGAAACTTCCACGACTACGCCTCGACATGGTGGTTTCATACACCTTCGGAGAGCTACGACATGAGTTGGCCCAAGACGAAGAGAGCTTTGCGGCGAGAGTTTGTGCCTCCAACCTACACAGAACAACTTCTACGCCAATTGGAGAACACCATCCAAGGATCCAAGTCCATCAACGAGTACTTCAAGGAGATGAAGCATGCCTTGCGACGTGCCGGCGTGGACGACCCCATGTCAATGAAGTTCCACTTCATGATGGGATTGAACAACGACATCTCCAAGACTATCTTCCTCGAGAACTACAAGTCCCTCGACGACTACTACATTGGTGCTCTCAAGGCGGAACAAGAACTCATGAAGGCCAAGGTTTCTCCACCCCAAGCACACTTCTCGAAGACCAAACTCCAAGACGATGAGCATGAGGCTAGTACCACCAAGATGTCCAAGCCCGATGAGCTCTAAGACGATGCTCCCAAGTTCGACTTCACCGCCATCCCTCTTTGTGGCATTGATGATGCCGAGTCCTCCACGACTCTTTTTCAAGATGGTGCGGCGACAAGTACGACTACGGAGACCTTCAAGGACCACGCTTTGGAGGCGAGCAACTTGGTGACAAGCAAGGATGATGCTTCCATCTTAGGAGGCGAGAGCGATGATGTGCCATCTTCGGCCTTCATCCATGGTGACAACGACGAGATGGTTGAGCATGGGATTTTCCCTTCGACCACGGCGACGTAAGATGACTTGAGTGACTTGTGCCACCATATTGAGAGTGAGAGTGACTTCACCACTAGCCACATATGTGATGAGTTGCCCCAATTCCCATGTGAGGAGAGCCACAACCCCCACCACTTGAGTGAGATGAGTGACTCCACCATACATGAGATTGAGTGCACCTACATTGAGGGAGTGAGTGAACCACCACATAGAGAGAGTGAGGCCACTTCGATTTCTAACGACTTAACCTCTACCTCTATTGTGTCTTCTCATTTGGTGCTAGGTCCTATACATGATGACGCGCCAATTCGCGACGACTACGTCCTTCCTTTGGACATGACGATGGCCATGGTGGAATGTGATGCACCCCCACATGGTTCCATCAAGAGGAAGATGACAACGAGTGGATCTTCGACACCTCACCTACAACACATGAGCGATGCTCCAAAGGTAACATAGGTGATGGTGCTTCTCTTGTCCCAATAGTGGACTATCTCACCAATGATTGTTTGCATGATGTTGATCCACCTATTCCCATGCTTCATGCTAGTGTGACTTCTTCATGTCATGACTTACCAATTTATGATGAATATGATGATGAGCATGTTGAGTTGCCTAGTTGTGATGCTATGCTTCATAGGATATCATGTGAAAATTCTATTGGTCACTTCATGTTTGACAATCCATTGAACTTGTCATATGCTACGAGTGAGATCTCTCATATTGCTTCATTTCAATCTCAACATAGTAACTATGCATGCCCCATTAAAATAAATCCCATTTGCACTTGTGGCATAGATGACAAAATGATGGTCATTGGTTTTTGTTTTTCATGCGATGATATTGCTATGCTTCCTTTACATGATTTGCGCAATTCATCTACTATGCCATGCCATGATCACATTGTTCCAAATATGCATTGTTTTGGATTTTGTCAATATTCTCCATGTGATGTTTCCATTAATGCTCATGAGAAGACCCCCATAGTTTCCTCATACATATTAGGAGATCTTGATGCATTCCATACTTTGCATGATTTCCATAATTGTGTGCACAATATGCTCCCCATGAATCATAATGATATTGTTGTGCCATATACAAGTATGCTCAATTTGCATCCCCATCGTGTCATACATAACAGCTATTCTTTCATGATGGATGACATGTTCTTGTACCATGCATCAAATTTCTTTGAGCGATGCTTATCTTGTGCTAACTCACACATGAACATGCACATCATGATGGATGATGTGTACATTTACCACGCACACAATTTCTTCGGTTTATGTCTCTTTCGTGTAGGTGCTCACGTATACTCGTCAACCTCTCAATCCCAAGAGTTGACGAAACGAGCTCTTGAGAGCAAGGACGATTTGGGATCCCGTGGACTATCCTTACCACCATTCTCTTCGCGCAACGACTACGCGCATCTCTTCTACTTGGCTCTCACACGGCTTTGGGCTATTTACCACTTGTCACATTATGCCCATTCTATCATGTTCACTTTGCATGTTATGCCTCTTTCTATGATTTTGCCATGGAATTGTGACCCTTGCTTGCATTTACCCATGATGCACCATAATGATACTCCTATGTGTATTTGCATGCTTGGTGGAGATCCTTGTTGCTATTGCCATGTTTATCATGTGCCCCATGCTATTGATGCTATTTTGCTCATATCTTGCCCTTATGCTTGTGAAATGTCATGTGCATTATATATGCCCACTATTTGCACACATGACATGTTTGCCATGATTCCTTCTAGTACGTTGCATCTTCGCACTACTAGCTTGCTTGACTTGATCTCTATGATTGCTTGCTTTGTTGCATCACCCATGTTCCATTACTCGCTTTCTTGGGTTGATGACATATATGTTCATGCCTCTCACATGATATATCTTGATCTTTGTCTCTTGTCTCCATTAGTTGCACCTCTCATATGCCATTGCAGTGAGTGCACCCATGCTATGCTTATTGATCGTGGAGACTTGGACATATTACTTGTGATGCATGCTTGCTTGTTTAAGCCTATTGTCTTTGATTGTAGTTATATATTATGCTTTCATACAATACCACACCTTGTCCTTTCTTATGATAAGAATGATGAGAACACTTGTTGGGTATCTTACCACACGAATGATAGGTGTTGCATTTGCACTAACCTCATTTGTTTTTCCGAGTGTTTGTCATGTTCTTTAATTTTCAAGGATTCACAAGGTGGTACCATAACGACACATATTGGTTATGTGAAGGCATACAAGATGTGCAACTCCATCATCCTTGAGAAACACCTAAAGGTGACCTCCTTCACTTTGAACCATCCTCATATATACATATTGGACGGGTCCTTTCATTGTTGTTTCCTTCTTCTTGTATACATGATGCATATATTGGATGGAGGACCGACATTGGAGATGAACCCTATGGACCTTCAAGTTGAGGAGTGCCACGACATCGACCTATGGTACAACACCACCCATGACAAATTTGCACCCTATGCATGGATTGACACATATTATGATTGTCTTGTTGCACTTATTCCCATGTCATCCATGATATATGAGCTTGTGCATTTTCTTAGCAAATTTGTTGTGATCTTTCTTGATGACATATTCATAACTCGTGATCATATTGCCTACCATCAATTGCATGATAACATAATCATATTGAGCACCCATTGCCATATTCATGCTATTGATAAACCGTCTCACTATGGCATCATTTTGCACCGTGGTTGCATCGATCACATTCACTTTACATTTGTGTGCACAATGAATGTTTTTGCTCCCATGAATGCATTACATGTCATTTTACATCATTTGGATAAGCATCTCATTCCTTGTCATGAACAATTCCTTTGGACGACCTCATTCTTACATGATGGACACCTTGTGTGCGCTAACCATTGTATTTCCGAGTGTCGCTTGTGTTTGCTCTCTTTGCATGTCTACCACTCCGGAGACACCTTGGAGTACTTGGATTGCGCCATGACTTCCAGTCTGTCCAATTACAAGTCCGTCAACGACAACCATTTCCATGGTGATGAGGATTTCGATCCGAGGTCGGATCTTTCCCAAGGGAGGGGAGATGATGCGGAGCATCCGACGATCATCCCCATGTACACTCGAGCCTATGCCATTGGACCTAAGGTGAATTCGCTCCTTTCTGAATCTTCCCTTTCCACATGCAAGACATGGATGCTACTTCAAGCACGGACCTTGTGCATACTCAAGTACACCCGAGGAGGCTATGGAGAGCCCAAGAACCAAGGCCAAGCATGCACGGAAGCGAAGGAAGGAGAAGGAGGAAGATGGACGTCAAGAGATGGAAGAGAATCCGGCCGCTCCAGAACCAGCGGTACTACCGCTCCCTACAGCGGTACAACCGCTCCCTCCAGCGGTACTACCGCTCCCCACTGCCGCGCCACCACCGACGAGCAGTACTACCGCCAGGCGTCTGGTACTAAAAAACTACGACACGAGCGGTACTACCGCTCGGCCCAAGCGGTACTACCGCTGATCGCGGTACTACCGCCCTCTGGCCGGTACTACCGCCCTGCCTGCGCGCAGAGAGCGGGCCTAGGGCCCATGTACCCCCACTTTCACTTACCCTTTGGTGGATTTAGACTATAGATACTCCCCCACCTCATTCGAGCTGAGGTTAGCGTTGATTTAGCTCATATGTGAGATAGAGCTTCGCTCATCCATCCAGATCATCTCTTCGAGAGTGACCGCGGCCCCTCCTCGGAGAAGACCCTCGTGGATTCAAGACCTCCTCACGGAGAAGACCCCCATCAAGACCTCCTCACGGAGAAGAACCGGTTACTTTGTATCGTCCTTTGTTGACCTTGGATCATCGCGTATCTCTTTGTGGTCATCGATCTAGCATATGTGTGATCTATTTCTTGTTGGTTGAGTGTCTCTCTCGTGTTTTCCCCTCGTTCTTCCCCGTGTTCGTCGTGTTCTTCGAGGGATCTCGCTCCTTTCGTGAAAGATCGGCCGTCTAGGGTTCTACCCTACATCACTGGGCATCAAAGATCGCCACCAGTGCAAATAAACACGCTGACAAAATAATATACAAAACCGACAACGCTTCAATAGAGTTCAAGAAAGGTTAGCCCTGCTCGGGAGCTGTAGCGCGAGCAGCTGAGCAAGCTGATGAGACTGCGCTTGTTTAACGCTTATATCCTCCTCACTCTGAAAGAGAGACAAGCAGACAGATGACAGGTTTTGCGCATATAAGTATCAGTGCTGAAACCGCACCACATTTCTTATTGACGAATAAAGTGACACAGTTTAAAATAACATTAACACAATATGGTATTGTTCAGGTTAAGACATGGCAGGAAATGACATTGTGAAGGAGTTGGCAGCTTCACGACACCACTGGATTACAGATAAAGAACTCATAAATATCAATGGTTAGTGTGCTGTCAATTTATCCCATTTTAGATTGGCAAATAAAGAGACGGTTTAAATAATAGTAGAATGATATGACATTGTTCATAGTTAAGACATTGTAGAATATGACATTGTGTTGTAGTGGGTAGGTTCAACACACCACTGGATTACGGATCAAGAATAGAAGCATACATGCAGTGCAAAATAAGATCACTTGCTCTATATAGTTTAAGTTACATGGTATGAAGAAGGAAATTGGCCATACAACTGAGAACTTAAATTGAGAAGGACAAACTTTTGTTTATGAACTACATAATAAACTTTAAGCATGCAATTTGATGCAAACACCAAAAATAAACAGCTGTTGAATTCATGCCTAACCAAATATACACAACAAAGTTTAAGGCTTGAGAAGGACAAACTCACATTAGTGGTGAAGACCGGCTTTATAAAGCCCTTGTCTATGTTGATGGGGCGGCAATTCAAGAAGTTTACCACAAAATCTTCTTCATAAGCATTGCCTTTATTCTACATTTTTTAAGAGTAAATATAGATGTGATATGATGAGGACATCAATACCATTATTACATCCACAGCCCCTGCTGCTATACATACTGGACCAATTACTAGAGCTCGCGCACGCCAATTAAATTACCAGGTACTTTCGTTTCTTGGTAATGATTCTAATGTTCATGAGAATATGATACTGCCTAAATTGGATACCTTTGTTTTGCTTACAAGTGAAGGGCCTAGCTTGGAGAAGGATGAACATTGGAGCAAGAACACGCATGGAGTTGATGGCATGCGCAAGGGGATCAAGAACGGAGTTACAAGTGATGATTTCAGGACTTTGAAGCCACCATAAGGAGTGAATGAAGCCTTGGACAAAATATACAAGATGCCACTTCATAATATTCGTCCATAGGCTATTCTAGGTGCTGCGTCACCTTATTTTTGGGCCAGGCCCATGTAATTTCGAAATACTTAAGTATAGGCTATTTTTAGAGTCCGTATGTGTGGGGAAACAAGAGTTAGGGTTGGTTTCGGACCCCACCATCAGGGGCCACGAAATTCCCTCCTCTTCCTCCATATATACAGCCCTTAGGGCGTCGTTTAGACTTTGGGTTTTGTTTAGATCAAAAGTTCGCCATAGCTGCAACTTCGCGTACTTCGTTTGTGTTCAACGACCAGACCAAGGCGTCACAGAACCCCACCTTCATTAATAAAGCTTTCCTCTTTATTCGCAATATCCAGATTGCAATCTTAGTTTCTTGCTTGTTCTTCGTTTGCTCGCAGGAAACAGGCCCTCGTGGTCAGGTTGATCGTGCTCCGGCGTGGTCAATAACCCTCGGAAGTTGGTTTAGCGATTGCTAAGGCGCGACGTCTCGCACGTTCGTAGTCGGATCGTCAAGGTCGACTCCCACAGAAACGAAACCACCATCTCATCGAAACATCGGGACACCCTCGCCTCTATCAAGTGGTATCAGATTTTCAGGTTGCTCGGTGAGATTTTACAGTTTTTCATAGTTTAGATCGAGTCTGTTTTTCATACCTACAGTCCACGAAAAAGCCAAAAAAAATTAGGGTTAGTTCATCCTATCCGAACCAATCTGAGCCTTTGCATAATCTTTTCTGTATTTGCTTTGTTGAATTTGCGGTTGCATCGTCGTGTCAAGTTGCTGGTCTTAGCGTCTAGTCCTTTAGAGTTTCGAGTTCTGTTCACAGGTTGTCACGTCGCCGCTGCCATATATCACCACCGCATCATCATCATCACCGCTGCCATATACCACCATCGTCATCACCGCTGCCATATACCACCATCGTCACCGCCGCTACCATATACCACATATCCACCGCCATCACGCTAATCCGAGTCCACCTCCATCACAGATTCACCACCAGTCTGTGTTCCATCGCCCTGCAAATATCCGCCACCAGTCCGAGTTTCCACCAGATTCATCTCCGCCACGAGTCCTAGTCCGAGTCCAGTAATTGTTGCTTTGTTCTTGATTTCCAGATCACGCGATACTCCGAGTCGTGACAAAGAAGGACTCCCCAACTTTCGTGCTACCCGCAGAAGAAAAATAGTTCCAAACTCAAAAAAAAAAAACTAAGTCTGGAAAATTCTGGCTAGGCAGTTTTTAGGACATTTGT
Source organism: Aegilops umbellulata (assembly GCA_032464435.1). NCBI lineage: Eukaryota > Viridiplantae > Streptophyta > Magnoliopsida > Poales > Poaceae > Aegilops > Aegilops umbellulata. The sequence continues at coordinate 197,320,039 of CP136058.1, read as the reverse complement.
AGACTTTTTCAAAAAAAATTTGTTGCGGAGCAAAAAAAAAAAAAGAGGAAAAAAAAAGTGCAAAAAAAAAGTGAATTTTTTTTCAGAGTGTGCTCCTCCCTTGTTTACGTGTAGCGCCGTGATTTTGTTAGTGTTCCAGGCTCGCGTCTCTAGTACGATCTAGCCTAGGACCAGCACAGTACCGTCGTTGAGCGTTTATTCAACTTCGCATCTCTAAATTGATTATTGCTGACCCTTTTTGCTACCATACTATAAGCCTTCCCAGCTCCACATACATCTACGTCGTGCATTTGACTCTCCCTGGTAATCGCTCTATCCAAGCTTTTGAGAGTTTTGACTACAACGGTTGCCGATCACCGCCTGCTGCTGGGTAAGAACTGGTAAGAATTTGAGTTTTGCTTGACGGATTTGTGACTCCCACCACCACCTCTTATTAGTAGTTTGTAGGATCATATTCTTGTGTGTTTCTATTGCTGCTAACCATGGCAGGATCACAAGCCGACGAGACTGACTGGGAGAACATGACAAACAAAGCGTTACATGATAAGTTTCAACAAATGATGAGTGGACAGGTGGAAGATGTGCTCAATAGATTTGAAGAGGCCATGGAGAAGATAGATGGCATTGAGAAGGCGTTCGAAACAAAGCTCGATAACAAGTTCAATGAGTTGCTCGCGCGTCTACCACCACCACCACCGGCTGCACCTAACGCACCTCTACAACAACAACAACGACTACCTCCACATCGCGAAACAACCCTCCGTCGAGCGACCCGTGTTCCTCTTGCGCTTGGCCAACCTGTTGGTGCTGCTGTTGATACTTCTGTGGCTCCTGCTGCTGATGCGGAGGAGGATGATTATGTGGGAGATTACGAGGATGAGGTTGATCAACATCAGAACTACGTGCAACCACCAGCACCACAACCACCAGGTCGTCCACATGCAAATAATGGTAATGTTAGGGCTCCCCCTCAGGTACGAGATCATGACCATCTCCCTAAACTGAAATTGAATATTCCACCATTTGAGGGTAGATATGTTCCTGATATATATCTTACTTGGGATATATATCATGACCATCTCCCTAAACTGAACAACGATTTACATGTTTACAATATCCTGAGGAGAGACGTGTTCCTGCTGCTGTTTGTGCTTTCACTAGCTTTGCATGTGTTTGGTGGTCTGAATATTGTAGATTATATCCTGTTCCAGCTACTTGGGCTGCTTTGAAAACTGCTATGCATACTCGTTGGGTTCCACCATATTATCAACGTGAATTACTTCAAAAATTGCAGCGCTTAAGACAAGGAAAAAATTCTGTAGAAGAATATTATCAGGAATTACAAACTGGCTTGATTAGATGTGGTATTGTTGAGGCGAATGAAGCTATGCTTGCACGTTTTCTGGGTGGATTAAATAGAGAGATTCAGACCATTCTAGACTATAAGGATTATAATAATATCACTCGTTTATTCCATCTTGCTTGTAAAGCTGAACGTGAAGTGCAGGATCGACAGGCATTGGCGCGGACTAACTTTTCTGCAGGTCGACCTTCATCATGGACACCACGTGCATCATCTACTTCCACCCGTTCTGATACATCGGCTCCTCCGTCAGTTGCCACCTCCAACCGTGATACAAGAAAGCAGGCACAACCACCACTATCTGCCAAGAGCACACCTGCCGGGCCTGCACAGAGCTCTGCTTCTTCCATGGCGTCTACAGGGCACACAAGTGATATTATTTGTCGTCGTTGTAAGGGAAGAGGACATTTTGCGCGCGAATGCACATCTCAGCGTGTGATGATTGCTACTGAGGATGGTGGGTATGAGTCCGCTAGTGACTATGATGAGGAGACTTTGGCTCTTCTTACACATGAAGAACACGGTGGAGATGATTCTGATCATGAGACGCAATACATGGCTGCTGAAGATGCTGACAGGTATGAATGTTTAGTTTCTCAACGTGTTTTGAGTGTGCAGGTCATGCAAGCTGAGCAAAATCAGAGGCATAATTTGTTCCATACAAAGGGAGTTGTGAAGGAACGTTCTGTTCGCGTCATCATAGATGGAGGGAGCTGCAACAACTTGGCTAGCATGGAGATGGTGGAGAAGCTATCTCTCACCACAAGACCACATCCACATCCTTATTACATCCAATGGTTCAACAACAGCGGTAAGGTTAAGGTAACACGTACTGTTCGTGTGCATTTTAGTATCTCTACATATGCTGATTATGTGATTGTGATGTGGTACCTATGCAAGCATGTTCCTTATTACTTGGTAGACCATGGCAATTTGATAAAAATTCTGTACACCATGGTAGAAACAATCAGTATACTCTCGTTCATAAGGACAAAAATATTACTTTGCTTCCTATGACTCCTGATTCCATTTTGAAAGATGATATTAATCGAGCTAATAAAGCAAAACAGGAGCAAAATAAGAGTGAAAATCAGATTGTGGCAAAAGAATTTCAGCAACAAATGAAGCCTAATAATAAACCATCTAGTGTTGCTTCTGAAATTAAATTGAAAAGTGCATGTTTATTTGCCACCAAATCTGATATTGATGATCTAGATGTTAGCAAATCTGTTTGCTATGCTTTTGTGTGCAAAGAGGTATTATTTTCATTCGAGGACGTGCCTTCCTCTTTGCCTCCTGCTGTTACTAACATTTTGCAGGAGTTCGCTGACGTCTTTCCACAAGACGTGCCACCGGGATTACCACCTATTCGAGGGATTGAGCATCAGATTGACTTAATTCCCGGTGCATCATTACCCAACCGCGCACCATACCGTACCAATCCAGAGGAGACGAAGGAGATTATGCGTCAAGTACAAGAGCTACTCGACAAAGGTTATATACGCGAATCTCTTAGTCCTTATGCTGTTCCTATTATTCTAGTGCCGAAAAAGTATGGTACCTCGCGTATGTGTGTTGATTGTAGAGGCATTAATAATATTACTATTCGTTATCGTCATCCTATTCCTAGGCTAGATGATATGCTTGATGAATTGAGTGGCTCTACAATATTCTCCAAAGTTGATTTGCGTAGTGGATACCATCAAATTCGTATGAAATTGGGAGATGAATGGAAAACAGCTTTTAAAACTAAGTTTGGTTTATATGAGTGGTTAGTCATGCCTTTTGGGTTAACTAATGCACCTAGTACTTTCATGAGACTAATGAACGAAGTTTTACGTGCTTTCATTGGACGATTTGTGGTAGTCTATTTTGATGATATACTGATTTATAGCAAATCTTTGGAAGAACATTTGGAACATTTACGTGCTGTTTTTAATGCTCTACGTGATGCCCGTTTGTTTGGTAACCTTGGGAAGTGCACCTTTTGCACCGACCGAGTATCTTTTCTTGGCTATGTTGTTACTCCACAGGGAATTGAAGTTGATAAAGCCAAGATTGAAGCTATTGAGAGTTGGCCGCAGCCCAAAACGGTCACACGAGTGAGGAGTTTTCTTGGCCTTGCTGGTTTCTATAGGCGTTTTGTGAGAGATTTCAGCACCATTGCTGCACCTCTCAACGAGCTTACAAAGAAGGATGTGCCTTTTGTTTGGGGTACCGCACAGGAAGAAGCCTTCACGGTATTGAAAGATAAGTTGACACATGCTCCTTTACTTCAACTTCCTGATTTTAATAAGACTTTTGAGCTTGAATGTGATGCTAGTGGAATTGGATTAGGAGGTGTGTTATTACAAGATGGCAAACCTGTTGCATACTTTTCTGAAAAATTGAGTGGGCCTAGTCTGAACTATTCTACTTATGATAAAGAATTATATGCTCTTGTTCGGACTTTAGAAACATGGCAACATTATTTATGGCCCAAAGAATTTGTTATACATTCTGATCATGAATCTTTGAAACACATTAAAAGTCAAGCTAAACTGAACCGTAGACATGCTAAATGGGTTGAATTCATTGAGACTTTCCCTTATGTCATTAAACACAAGAAGGGTAAAGAAAATGTTATTGCTGATGCATTGTCTCGTCGTTATACTATGCTTTCACAACTTGACTTTAAAATATTTGGTTTGGAGACCATCAAAGATCAATATGTGCATGATGCTGAATTTAAAGATGTGTTGCAGAATTGTAAAGAAGGAAGAACATGGAACAAGTTCGTCGTTAACGATGGATTTGTGTTTCGTGCTAACAAGCTATGCATTCCAGCTAGCTCCGTTCGTCTTTTGTTGTTGCAGGAGGCGCATGGAGGAGGACTAATGGGACACTTTGGCGTGAAGAAGACGGAGGATATACTTGCTACACATTTCTTTTGGCCAAAGATGAGACGGGATGTTGAGCGTTTTGTTGTAGAGGTCGAAAAGGTCCGGACACTCCTGCCGCTCTAGCCAAGATACTGGCCGAGCTGTTTAAAGGGGAGGAAGAATAATTTCTTCGCATCAATCACAGAGAGGGGTACTCCATGTACAACCCTCCTAGCTGGGTAAGTCCCAACCCCTTTGCGTATATTCACTCCGCTCTCATGGCCATTTTTAACGGATCCCCAATCCGTCTTATTTTGAAACAACACTGGCGAAAGGTAACCGAGGGGCTTAATAGCCCTGCCCCATAGCCGAAGAGCCACAACCGGGAGCTTGATCCTGGGTTCGAAGAGGACCCGGATATATTCGTGGTACTCGGGGAAGGGGTGTTTTACCAGGCGAGCTATGATGGCACAGAAGTGTCCATCATCGCCGATTATCCTGTTCTTCTTCCAGTTTCCCATGTAGGTAATCAGGAGAAACCCCCCTCAAAAGAGTTTCCTCGCACTGCCTCACCCACCGCACTATCTCATGCTTCAAAGGGGAGGCGTTCGACACGTCATGCTACACCGGGGATGATTCCAAGAAGAGCAGCTCCCGCGCCGAGCAAGGCCTCGAAAAGGAAGGATGGTGAAGACAAGGCCGGCCCTTCGTAGAAGAGGTATGGATTCAAAGGTATGCTTTGGTGGTCATACACAACCGTGATTGTTATGTTGGTCCTGTATCAGGAAAAAGCTTCACCGGACTATGTCCAGGGATTCGGCCGGTCGCACTCCCAACAACCGGGATTTAGATCCCACCAGAGAGGTGGGGGCCGCTATGGGGACAACGCCGGACTGTCCTTCGGCCGAGGGTTCGGAAGACATGTCCGTTGCCAACTCGAAAGTAGAGAGCGCCATGAATCATCGGCGCTGCAGGGCTGTCCTACGAGACCCAAGTTCTCGGAAGAGGCATTCAATGCCTTCAGCTCAGCTAACGCATAAATCCGAGCTGCTCGAGATGGGCTTAGAAAAGCCACAAAGCAACATTTGACAGATGTGCAGGTAGGTTTTTCCCTCATCCGAAAAGGATAACCATATGCCCGTAGCCCCTGAGACTGAAAGCAGTTGGTACAACTGATTTAAGGATCGTTGTATAACTAGGTCCTTACCGAGAAGAATGCCCTGCTAGCCCAAGAGCTGGAGCAGTGTCGGGCGCAGCTAAATGCTGCTACCACCGAACTGGAAAACTTCAAGAAGGCGTCTTCTGGTAACATTCCCCTCCATCGAGGAACAACAATTGTATACCAATTGTACTAATATTGTTGCTGATTGCATAATAGGGTCGCCCGATCAACTTGAAGAGAAGTTGAAGATCGCCCAAGAAGGGGAAAAAGAGGCAAAAAGGTTACATGCCACAGGCGAGCGTGTGTTGACCCGAGTCAAGGACAACAAAAACAAGCTACAGGATTCCAACACTGCATTGGGCAAAGAATTGAAAGATGTGCGAGCCCAGCTAGCCGACTCCGTGAAGGAGAACAGGACGTTGCGGGGCTGTATATTCAGTATGTGTCTGAACTATTTTGAAAGTAGTTCGGCAATAAATGGAACTGATATAATTATGATTGCAGGTATATTGACGGGCCATCCCTACGAGGAGGTGTCCGGATCATCAAGTGATCTGCTGCAAAGGCTGTCGCAAGTGCATGAGCAGGCTCGGCTGGCAATGCAGAGTGTTGCCAAGGCCCTATGGCCATCTGCCTCCCCTCGAGGAAGTATGGAGGAGCTTGTAGAGCTGTTCAAGGGAGCACGGCGGCGTATCCGACTATGGAAGATATCGGCCTGCCAAGAAGGTGCGCGAGAGGCCTGGGCCATGGTGAGAACGCGATATACCAAGCTGGATCCTAATCACATGGCCCGGGTCGAACCGCTACGGTCGAATGGGGAAGAAATTCCCGTTAGTTTAGTATATGACCAAGTAGAGGTGGCCGCCAAATATTCCCAACAGGATTGTAAGTTAGACCGTCTGTTGGACGGTATAGAGGAGGAAGTGTTGAGTCCAAGTGACTATGTACTTTCCTTATCATGTGTAATTCTAACTGAATTGTATAGCATTTGTCATGGCAGACCTTTTCGCTTCAACCTCCGGACCCGAGGGTGCGGAGTGTTTCCGAATACCCTCGCGGCCGAATAGGCCGGGGTATGCCTGGAAAACTACGCGCAGGGGTCATAGTTGCTTGAACAAACAAGTTGTATCCTGCTAGTTATGTTATATTACATTGAGATCGTAAGAAACATCTTCCAGAGAGAATAGTTCCGTTAAGGGTTCCTTTCCCTGGGTGTGCATGTATTAATGTACATGTCCAAATTGTGATGGAAAAATCAAAGTGTTTGTAACTTCTAGGGGTTCGCAATGGAGTAAATACAAAAACGTATTTAATCCACTGACCGAGTATTTTCTTAAGAATGCTAGCTTTCGGCTTCACCCAGTCTGAGGTACACATCCGGATGACCCGACAGAAACAATCGCAAAGGTGCTCCCTTTATGCCCTAGCCGAACTAACGGGAACATAGGGCATAAGCACAAGAGCCAGGCAACCCAGCTTGGCCAAAACTTAAGTCATATCGATGCATATAATGGTGAAGAAAAGGTACATATGGAAGAACTCATATGTGAAGAGCTTGATGCTCGAGGAATTAGAATAAAAAGCTTCTGTCCAAGAAGCCCCTAGGTATAATGGACATACATATTTTAAAGATGTATGTATCAGGGGTGTGCGGTCTAACCGTACCAAAGCTTTCAAGCGAGAAAGGAAAATGTAATCAAAAAAGAGAGAAAAAATAATGGAAACTACAGGGGAGAAGGAGACAAACAAGGAGTTGGGCGCTAGGCATAGAATCTTCGGAGTCTGGCCGCGTTCCAGGGGTTCGGCTCGAGGCGATTGTCTGATGCATCACGAAGACGGTACGCTCCTCCGGTGAGAACTTCATCAATTATGAAGGGACCCTCCCATTTGGGATTGAGTTTGTCCTTTTTCTTCTCCGGCAGGCGTAGAACAAGTTCGCCAATGTTGTAAGTCTCGGCCCGTACTTCTCTGCTTTGATATCTTCGAGCCTGCTATTGGTAAAATGCTGAACAGGCTTTTGCGACATCACGCTCCTCCTCCACGGCATCTAGGCTGTCCTGCCGATCAAGCTCGGTTTCTCTCTCTTCGTACATACGCACTCGAGGTGAGTCGTGAATAGTATCGCAGGGCAACACGGCCTCTGCGCCCGACACCATGAAAAAAGGTGTGTATCCGGTAGTACGATTGGACGTGGTCTGCAGCCCCCAGAGTACGGAGTCGAGCTCCTCAACCCAGTGCTTGTCTGGTTCTTTCAAAGACCGCACTAGTCTAGGCTTGATGCCGCTCATGATAAGACCATTGTCTCATTCGACTTGACCATTGGTTTGCGGGTGGTAGATAGAGGCGTAATCGAGTTTAATGCCCTAATTAGTACACCAGGTTTTTACCTCGTCAGCTGTGAAATTAGAGCCGTTGTCAGTGATGATGCTGTGTGGGACACCATAACGGTGCACAACGCCGGATATGAAGTCTATCGCCGGGCCAGACTCAGCCGTTTTGACCGGTTTAGCCTCTATCCACTTAGTGAATTTGTCCACCATAACCAGCAGATATTTTTTCTTATGGCTTCCCCTTTAAGTGGTCCAACCATATCCAGTCCCCAGACCGCGAAAGGCCAAGTGATAGGGATAGTCTGTAAGGCAGTTGGGGGCATGTGGCTTTGGTTGGCGAAGAGTTGGCACCCAACACCGCGTTGGACAAGGTCCTGCGCGTCTGCTCGGGCCGTCGGCCAATAAAACCCTGTACGAAAGGCCTTGCTAACAAGGGCCCGGGCTGCGGCGTGGTGTCCGCCTAGACCAGCGCGAATTTCTGCCAAAAGCTGTCGCCCCTCCTCCTCGGAGATACATCTTTGAAGTACTCCGGTAGTAGTTTTCTTGTAGAGCTCTCCATCATGAACCTTGTAGGCATTCGAGCGCCGGACAATGCGGCGGGCTTCATTCTGGTCTTCGGGCAGCTCGTTCCTATTAATGTAGGCCAAGAAGGGTTCGGTCCATGGGGCAATGACTGCCATAATGAGATGGGCCGAGGGTGTAATTTTGGTGGCTGAGCCCCCGATGATATCGGTGTGTTCAGAGTCTGGGGTTGTGTTCGGATCTGGACTGTTGTTGCCGCCCTCCCCTTGACACACCACGGATGGCTTGAAAAGCCTTTCCAGGAATATGTTAGGTGGGACGGGGTCGCACTTAGCGCCAATTAGAGCAAGGACGTCCGACGCCTGGTTACTTTCTCGGGCGACATGATGAAATCCAAGCCCCTCGAACCGAGCAGACATTTTTAGGACGACATTACGGTAAACTGCCATCTTTGGATCTTTGGCATCAAAGTCTCCGTTTATTTGAGATTTTGCGAGGTTTGAGTCCCCGCGCACCTCTAGGCGTTGTATGCCCATGGATACGGCCATCCAAAGACCATGCAATAAGGCCTCGTATTCGGCTATGTTGTTGGAGTCTGTGTATAATATTTGGAGCACATACTGGACGACATCTCCAGTGGGGGACGTTAACACGACGCCCGCTCCCAGCCCCGCCAACATTTTGGAGCAGTCAAAATACATAACCCAATTGGAATATGCGCCGTACTCTTTAGGGAGTTCAGCCTCTGTCCATTCGACGACGAAGTCAGCTAGCACTTGGGATTTGATGGCTCTACGTGGCTTGTATGTTATGCCAAATGGGAGTAGCTCTATGGCCCATTTGGTGATCCGTCCCGTGGCATCGCGGTTGTTTATTATGTCATTGAGTGGGACTTTCGGAAGCCAGCATGATTGAACACTCCTGGAAGTAGTGTCGTAGCTTTCGGGATGCCATGAAGACCGCATATGCTATATTTTGGTAATGGGGGTACCGGGATTTGCATGGTGTGAGGACAATAGATACGTAGTATACTGGTTTTTGAAGTGGGAATTTGTGTCTGTGCTATTCTCGTTCGACGACGAGCACGGCGCTCACCACCTGATGTGTTGCCGATATGTATAGCAAGATGGGTTCGCCAGCGTTTGGTGCGGCCAGGATTGGGTTGCTTGCTAGGAGGGCCTTTATTTCCTCTAGTTCGGCAGTCGCCGCTTCTGTCCATTCAAAGTTATCGGTGCGTCGTAAGAGGCGATAGAGTGGTAGTGCCTTTTCTCCTAATCTAGAGATAAAGTGACTTAATGCTGCCACGCAACCAGCTAGTACTCTGTGTGGACACTTGACCCCTGGAAAAGATAACGATGTTCCACGGAGTTGACTTCAAACAAAGTAAGTACAAGTTTTATCGGGATACCCTGAGAATATGAAGGGATGATGTACTATTGGATATAAAGGAGGTATAATGTTGGTAATATGGAGCAATTGTAACTCCATGATGAATCTAAGTAATCACGCCTTAGTTTGGTATCAATAGAAGGAAGGGAGATGGTACAACTGGATGGATTTAAGAATGCTAGGAAGCTGGATGTTGGAATAATGGTCAGTTGCCCCGATGATGAGTTCAAGGTATACAAGTGATGAGATGGGCCATAACCCATAGGCTCCAAGACCTGCCATGAAGCAAGCACACTCTTGCTGAAGGGAAAACCCTGGAAGAAGATACGACTTTATCAACAGACGATCTTATAGGAGTAATGCAAAACCTGAGAGTTGTGAAGGAACGATAGATGTTTGTTTGGCTTGAACAATCAATGGATTTATCCGAACTTGGTTTGTCGACAAGAGAAAATTTTGCAATGCTTGTGAGGATGACCGAGTGTTAGAATGCGAGATTCGCTAAACTATATACAAGGTAATGGTTTGGGTGCGGGATGGATTGATCACCATACCGACTTACTCCTATTATTCGCCTTGGAACCGTACTAAGATGAAAGGACACGAGAATTGAGGAAAAAGGTTATGCCACTACCTGAAGAGACCAGAGAAGGAATTATCCTGAAGATCTGAGAAGATCAACACTGCCAAGAATAAGGATGGAGTACATGAGTTTTGATGGAACCGTAACCATGCTTTTAAGGGTGGTAGCATCCGAGACTCCTGGTGACAATCGACGGATTTTGAGAAGACCCCAAACCTAACCTAATTCTTGCTAGCCTCTCCGAATCTTGAGGGCGAGATTCATTTTAAGGGTGGTAAGTTTTTAACATCCCAAATTTCTAAATTTTGGAATGTTATATATTAAATAAATAGTTTTGATTGTTTGCTTGATTGTGGTCTGGTTGCTTGTGTGAAATTTAAAAAAATTAAAAGTTAAATGAGAGGGAATGAAATGACTTTCCCAAACTTTCACTTTGCATTTCTGATCTCCATGAATTCAAATTCATTTCATCACAAAACCCTAGAGTGAAGATGATATGACTTCTTCCATTTAATTAAATGCAAAGGGTTTTTGAAAAGAGTTTGAATTCCATCTGAAAATATTTTAAATTCAGACACTTTATGCAACTCAATGATTTTCATGAGAGAAGATAAAATGATTTAAGGCCTTTTGAAATTATTTTTCAATTTGGAGTTATTTGATTTCTATCTAAATTATTTTTCTCCAAAAATAAAAAATAAAGAAAATAGGGTAAAATGAGTCCCTACATCAGAAAATTGGAGAGAAATAAATTTGAAATCATTTGGTATTTATAAAATGATTTTATTGGGTTTTATTACACCAGTAGCACTCTTTGCTTTATTTAAATTTTTGTGGATTTTATTTGATGCTAGAAAAATGTTCATGTTGTAGAAAATCTTTTTCTGAAAATTTTGATATATTATATGCCTATAGTATATTTTATTTTATGGAACAATTGTATTTGTGCCCCTAGTTGGGTCACGCTCGACTCATTTGCCCCTAGTTTTCAACAGTTGCGGTTTTGCCCTCCTCACTTCGCTCGCCTTGTGTTTTTGCCATTCCGGCACGGTTCCGACCAATAAGCAGTCGCCACGTGGCGAACCGTGATTGGTCGAAACCTCCCCAGAAGGGCAAAAACACAAGGCGAGTGAAGTGAGCTGGGCAAAACCGCAATTGTTGAAAAAATAGGGGCAAATCAGTCAAGCGTGACCCAACTAGGGGCACGAATGCAAATATCCCTTATTTTATTTGGTTTTACTTAATTTTTATTGTTTGTAAAATTGTTTTAAAAAACACTTTTCACGGACCGAACTGGGCCGAAGCAGAGCCGGCCCAAGCCGCCGCCTTCGTCCCCGTGCCCGACCGGGACTCTCCCGGAGTTCGGCGCCGCCACGGCCTCGGAGCTCCCTCGCAAAAGCCGTCGTCCGCCCCCTCCCCTTTAAATAGGGGAGCCCCGAGCCCTCTCCTCCTCACTTCGCCGCCGCACTGCAAGTCGTGCCTCGTCGCCGCCGCCCTCGCTTTGCGCTGCCGCCGCTCCACACCACCAGTGCCGCCGCCGCTACCGCTTTTCCTCGCCGCTCGCCGCCCTTGCCGTTTTTTAGGTAAAAACCTAGATCGGTTTTTTTCTTAGGGTTTCATCGGTTTAGTTTTGGTTTTTCTGTTAGTTCTAAATACCAAGCATTCGTTCGTTTAGGATCTCTAACAAACATATTCGCTAGATTAGGTTCTGTAGTGAACGTTCGTTCGTTAAGTTTTCTTTTTATTTTCGGCCGGGGACTTAGATGTAATTTGTTTTCTTACAGATTAGTCATTGTTCTTCAAACGGTCACAACTTTTAAACCGTTTGTCCAAAACCAACGAAACCAACACCCACTTCTTCGTTATGATTCCCTCTATCCAGTAAAACAACTTAAACATACTTTTGAAAGTTTAAAATTTGATTTCAAACAGATTTGAATTCAAACTTCTTGTGTTCATAACTCGAGTTTTATAACTCCGATTTAATTTATTCTTTTTGCAAATTGAAGCTCTTGACCTAAACTTTCTGATAAGACCAAATCCACCTAATATTGGTACGGCTAGAAATTTTTTATGTTGCAAGAGTTAATTGCTTGTTTTCGAAGGTTTCCGAGATCTTTTCTTCGAGTGCTTATGTATGCAATTGCTTGCTCACGATAGATTGACTGGAGTGTGACGAGTAGAACTATCAGGAGTTATAAGTGTGAATCATCTTCATCAACAGTACAAGGTAAGTTCACACTTTGATCATACTTTCCATACCCAATTTTTATGCATTAGTTTTACCCTCAAACATTGCATGAGTAGGTTTTCATAACATGTGGGTATTGGGAAGTAGTCGATGAGGTAGGAACCTATTGCCCTTCATTCAACCTTGGGTTTTATGTTATGCTCATACTGCTTTGTTGATAGAGGCAAAGGTGTCCCGTCTTTCGATGAGATGGTGGCTATCGTTTTGGAGGAAGTCAACTTTGACAATCCGACTACGAACGTGCGAGGACGTCGCGCCTTAGCAATCGCAAAACCAACTCCGAGAGGTTATTGACCACGCCGGAGCACGATCAACCTGACCACGAAGGTCTGTTTCCTGCAGGCAAACGAAGAACATGCAAGAAACTAAGATTGCAATCTGGATATTGTGAATATAAGAGGAACACTTTATTGATCAAGGTGGGGTTCTGTGACGCCTTGGTCTGGTCGTTGAACACAAACGAAGTACGTGAAGTTGCAGCTATGGCGAACTTTTAATCTAAACAAAACCCAAAGTCTAAACAGTGCCCTAAGGGCTGTATATATGGAGGAAGAGGGGGAAATTTCGTGGCCCTTGGGGAAGGGGTCCGAAACCAACCCTATCTCTTGTTTCCCGACACATACAGACTCTAAAAACAGCCTATACTTAAGTATTTCGAAATTACATGGGCCTGGCCCAATAATAAGGTGACGCAGCACCTAGAATAGCCTCTGGACGAAATTTATGAACTGGCATCTTGTATATTTCGTCCAAGGCTTCATTCACTCCTTATGGTGGCGTCAGTGTCCTGAAATCATCACTTGTAACTCCGTTCTTGTTCCCCTTGCGCATGCCATCAACTCCATGCTTGTTCTTGCTCCAATGTTCATCCTTCTCCAAGCTAGGCCCTTCATTTGTAAGCAAAACAAATGTATCCAATTTAGGCAGCATCATATTCTCATGAACATTAGAATCATTACCAAGAAACGAAAGTACCTGGTAATTTAATTGGCGTGCGCGAGCTCTAGTAATTGGTCCATCATATGTAACAGTAGGGGCTGTGGGTGTAACAATGGTATTGATGTCCTTATCATTTGCTATGCTCGTACACGTGGATTGGTTTGTGAGATTCATGAAAGATGTGAGAGTTATTTATATCTAAGGGTTAACCTAAGGTGGCTACTTTAATACACATCTGGGTGGAATGGTTGGGGCACCCTGGGGATACCAGTGGCTTTCCCGGACACCTGGGGAATCCAGTGTTGTCCTAGGAGATCCCGGGGTATCCGTGTGATCATCCTATTGGAATGCCACCTAGGCTCAAAGGGATCGTAAGATTATTCATGCTAGAAACTTCCATGTGCAGCCACACGCCATTATGGGCTCTGGCATAGTTGACTAAGTTGTGGGAATCATTTCCATGATGGGCTAGCAGATGTAGGGGATTGTAGGTGTAGCGGCCTATCTATCGGTTAAGGGGACCTCCTCGGAAAGACTGTGTCTCGGTCATCCGTTTCTCAAACACCATGCAGTTAAATAAGGACATAAACTTTGTAGTTAAATAAAACATACTCCTTTGTTGGAAGGAAAAAATAGCTTTATGCAAAAATTAAACTTAGAGCCTCCACCAGCCAAATATGCATGTAGTGATAGCTATTATTCATTATCCTATGGTGTGAATTTGCCAGTACATTCAATGTACCGACCTACATGGCTGCAACGTCTCATGTTGCAGGAATTCTTATGACGAGTAAGTGATACATTAGGGTTACGATGTCTACACTCAACTTTGTCGTTGGCGTTGTTGGGAACTCCACAACTTTGTTGTTACTTCCGCTATATGGATTGAGGTAATAGTATTTACGTTACTTTATACATGTGATTTACCTCTGTTATAAATCCTCGAGTACTATGTGTGTTAGCATACCGATCCAGGGATGACACTTAAGCACAGAGACTTGTCCGTCTGAGGTCGGGTCGCTACAATCAAAAAGGGCTCACACCCCGCTTTATATATAAAGCAATGATCATACAAACCAAGCCATACAACACGAACCCGAAATACACCCACACAAGGCAAGATACAAGGGTGTTAAGGACAATTACACAACCGTGAAAACTCGAAGCACACTACACGAGGAAGCAGCTTGGAGACACCGGAGCTCTCATCTGTGAACCAGTCACTGCGAAAAGATGAAGTCGTGTACGACGAGCTGGTTACTTCAAGGTGGCACCTTCAAGAAGGGCAAAACACTAGAGCGCCGCCATCGCCTGAACCTAGGAGTAAGGTTTCCCTCGAAGGAACATGAAGGACGAAGAGTAGCTACGACAATACCTTCAATAAGGAAATGACCCTGTAGACGCCGGCAGCCGTCGGCCTGGCAGAGCCAGACTAGGCTTTCACCCTGGCAAGCACTTATCCTTCAAAACATAGTACAACAGGCCATGGGTGCCACACCAACGCCATTGACCATCGTACTCTGGCCACGACACCGCCCACACAGCCATAGCACCCAGCCAACACCTGAGCCGCGAGCTCCGCCCCTAAGCACTGCAGCTCCCACCACCAAGGCCGCCGCCTTGACATCCCTGGATCCAAGTCCACCCTCACCCCACTCTTACAACCAAGATGACAAAAGAGATGAGCAGGAAGGCACCACCTTCCCAACCCCTAGACAACCCCTAAGATCACACGCACCTCTGGGCTGGCCAGATCTGGCCACCACTGATACGTCTCCGTCATATCTACTTTTCCTAACGCTTTTGCTCTTGTTTTGGACTCTAATTTGCATGGTTTGACTGAAACTAACCCGGACTGACACTGTTTTCAGTAGAACTACCATGTGTTGTTTTTGTGCAAAAATTGAAATTCTCAGAATGGAACAAAACTTTTTGGAGAATTTTTATACAATAAAAGAAAAATACTGGAGCCAAGAACCACCGGAGGGGGGCCCCTGGGTGAGCACATCGCCAGGGCGCTCCCCCTCCAGGCGCGCCTAGGTGGGTTGTGTCCACCTGGTGGCCCCACAGACACTGATTTCGACTCCTTAAATACCTATATTTCGAGAGAGAAATCAGGAAGAAAGAATTATCGCATTTCACGAGATGGAGCCGCTGCCAATTCCTATTCTTCATTGGGAGGCTAGTTCTGGAGTCCGTTTGGGGCTCTGGAGAGGGGGACCTTCGATCTTCATCATCACCAACCCTTCTTGATAGAGGCGAAGGTGTCCCGTCTTTCGATGAGATGGTGGCTATCGTTTAGGATGAAGTCGACTTTGACGATCCGACTACGAACGTGCGATGACGTCGGGCCTTAGCAATCGCTAAACCAACTCCGAGAGGTTATTGACCACGCCGGAGCACGATCAACCTGACCACGAGGGTCTGTTTCCTGCAGGCAAACGAAGAACAAGCAAGAAACTAAAATTGCAATCTGGATCTTGCGAATAAAAGAGGAAAGCTTTATTAATGAAGGTGAGGTTCTGTGACGCCTTGGTTTGGTCGTTGAACACAAATGAAGTACGCGAAGTTGCTGCTATGGCGAACTTTTGATCTAAACAAAACCCAAAGTCTAAACGACGCCCTAAGGGCTGTATATATGGAGGAAGAGGGGGGGGATTTCGTGGCCCTTGAGGAAGGGGTCCGAAACCAACCCTAACTCTTGTTTCCCCACACGTACGGACTCTAAAAACAGCCTATACTTAAGTATTTCGAAATTACATGGGCCTGGCCCAATAATAAGGTGACGCAGCACCTAGAATAGCCTCTGGACGAAATTTATGAAGTGGCATCTTGTATATTTCGTCCAAGGCTTCATTCACTCCTTATGGTGGCTTCAGAGTCCTGAAATCATCACTTGTAACTCCGTTCTTGTTCCCCTTGCGCATGCCATAAACTCCATGCTTGTTCTTGCTCCAATGCTCATCCTTCTCCAAGCTACGCCCTTCATTTGTAAGCAAAACAAATGTATCCAATTTAGGCAGCATTATATTCTCATGAACATTAGAATCATTACCAAGAAACGAAAGTACCTGGTAATTTAATTGGCGTGCGCGAGCTCTAGTAATTGGTCCAGTATATGTAACAGTAGGGGCTGTGGGTGTAACAATGGTATTGATGTCCTCATCACTTCTCCATCGCCAATTCCATGATGATCCCCACTGGGAGTGAGTAATTCCTTCATAGGCTCGCTAGTCGGTGAGGAATTGGATGATATTTATCATGTAATCGAGTTAGTTTTGTTAGGTCTTGATCCCTTGTATACATTATGTTCTAAGATTGATGTTGATATGACTTTGCCATGATTAATGCTTGTCACTTTGGGCCCGGGTGCCATGATTTCAGATCTGAACCATTTATGTTATCACCATTATATCTATGTTCTAGATGCGATCTTGCAAGTCATATTCACATATTACGTGTTATGATCCATAAACCCCAGAGTGACAATAGTCGGGATTCTTTCCGGTGATGACCGTAGTTTGAGGAGTTCATGTATTCACTACGTGTTAATGCTTTGTTCTGATTCTGTATTAAAATATGCCTTAATATCCCTTAGTTTCCATATGGACCCCGCTGCCACGGAGGGTAGGACAAAAGATGTCATGCAAGTTCTTTCCATAAGCACGTATGACTATTTACGGAATACATGCCTACATTATATTTATGAACTGGAGCTAGTTTTGTATCCCCCTAGGTTATGATCGTTATATGATTAATATCATCCAATGAATTCACCGATCCAATGCCTACAAATTTTCCACATATTGTTCTTGCTAAGTTACTACTGCTGTTGCTACTGTTACACTTGCTACAAAATCACTGTTACCGTTACCGCTACTATCATCACTACTATCACTACTATCATATTACTGTGCTACTGATCATATTGCTGCAGATATTTAATCTCCAGGTGTGGTTGAATTGACAACTCAACTGCTAATACATTCAAGTATTCTTTGGCTCCCCTTGTGTCGAATCTATAAATTTGGCTTGAATATCTACCCTTGAAAACTATTGCGATCTCCTATACTTGTGGGTTATCAAGACCCTTTTCTGGTGCCATTGCTGGGGAGCATAGATATATTTGTTGAGTCACTTGGGTTTATTATCTATTTATCACTATGAAGAATCTGAAGGAGACAAAATCTAAGATATTTCCCTCTAAGACGAGGGGAGGTAAGGAACTGCCATCTAGCTCTGCACTTGATTCACCTTCTATTTTGGGTAGACTTGCAACACCACCACATGCTATTAATCTTGATATGTCGCAAGTTATTGATGATGATACTTCTGCTATGAATGCTACTCATGATGATGCTAGTACCTTGCTTGATGATAATATGCGACTAGGTGAATTTCTTCATGAACAAATTGCTAGAGCTAAAGATATTGAGAATGCTGAAACTAATGAAATACTTGAAACTGACACCTATTAGACCTAGCTCTCCTAGATATGTGATAGAGGCAAAGGTGTCCCGTCTTTCGATGAGATGGTGGCTATCGTTTTGGAGGAAGTCGACTTTGACGATCCGACTACGAACGTGCGAGGACGTCGCGCCTTAGCAATCGCTAGACCAACTCTGAGAGGTTATTGACCACGCCGGAGCACGATCAACCTGACCACGAAGGTCTGTTTCCTGCATGCAAACGAAGAACAAGCAAGAAACTAAGATTGCAATCTGGATATTGCGAATATAAGAGGAAACCTTTATTGATCAAGGTGAGGTTCTATGACGCCTTGGTCTGGTCGTTGAACACAAACGAAGTACATGAAGTTGCAGCTATGGCGAACTTTTAATCTAAACAAAACCCAAAGTCTAAACGATGCCCTAGGGGCTGTATATATGGAGGAAGAGGGGGGAATTTCGTGGCCCTTGGAGGAGGGGTCCGAAACCCACCCTATCTCTTGTTTCCCCACACATACGGACTCTAAAAACAGCCTATATTGAAGTATTTCGAAATTACATGGGCCTGGCCCAAGAAGAAGGTGACGCAGCACCTAGAATAGCCTCTCGACGAAAATTATGAAGTGGCATCTTGTATATTTCGTCCAAGGCTTCATGCACTCATTATTGTGGCTTCACAGTCCTGAAATCATCACTTGAAACTCTGTTCTTGTCTCCCTTGCGCATGCCATCAACTCCATGCTTGTTCTTGCTCCAATGATCATCCTTCTCCAAGCTAGGCCCTTCATTTGTAAGCAAAACAAATGTATCCAATTTAGGCAGCATCATATTCTCATGAACATTAGAATCATTACCAAGAAACGGAAGTACCTGATAATTCAATTAGCGTGCGTGAGCTCTAGTAATTGGTCCAGTGTGTATAGCGGCAGGGGCTGTAGGTGTAACAATGGTATTGATGTCCTCATCATCCTCCCCTTCTTGAAATGAAGTCGTCCTCGACGGAAGCTCATCTTCCTCACCCAAATAAGGCTTCAAATCTGCAATGTTAAAAGTGGGACTAACCCCAAAATCTGCAGGTAGCTCAAGTTTATATGCATTATCATTTATTTTCTCTAACACCTTAAAAGGACCATCAGCACGTGGCATTAGCTTTGATTTGCGCAAATTAGGAAATCTATCCTTACGCAAATGTAACCAAACAAGATCTCCAGGTGCAAACACAACATGTTTTCTACCCTTATCTCCAGCAAGTTTATATTTAGCATTCATACGCTCAATGTTTTCCTTAGTTAACTCATGCATTTTTAAAATCAATTCAACACGTTCTTTAGCATCAAAATTAACCTTCTCCGAAGATGGAAGAGGCATCAAATCAATAGGTGCACGAGGTAGGAAACCATACACAATTTCAAAAGGGCACATCTTAGTAGTAGAATGCAATGAACGATTATAAGCAAATTCAATATGAGGCAAGCATTCTTCCCACATTTTCTTATTATTCTTCAAAACAGCCCTAAGCATAGTAGACAATGTTCTATTGACTACTTCAGTTTGTCCATCAGTTTGGGGGTGACAAGTAGTACTAATAAGCAGTTTAGTCCCCAACTTAGCCCATAAACATCTCCAAAAGTGGCTAAGAAATTTAGTATCACGATCTGAAACAATAGTATTTGGCACACCATGCAAGCGAATAATTTCACGAAAGAACAAATCAGCAACATTAACAACATCATCGCTTTTATGACATGGTATAAAGTGTGCCATTTTCGAGAATCTATCCACGACAACAAATATGCTATCCCTCCCCTTCTTTGTTCGAGGCAAACCTAAAACAAAGTCCATAGATATATCCTCCCAAGGAACACTAGGTACAGGCAAAGGCATATATAAACCATGAGGATTGAATCGTGACTTAGCTTTTTGACATGTAGTGTAGCGAGCAACAAAACGCTCAACATCCCGTCTCATCTTTGGCCAAAAGAAATGTGTAGCAAGTACGTCCTCTGTCTTCTTCACGCCAAAGTGTCCCATTAATCCTCCTCCATGCGCCTTGATGAGGACATGACTACCTTGGATACGACCAAACATATTGCATACATGCATATTTGTCAGGTGATTTCTAGTGCAAACTATTCAATACTCTATTTTTGTTATCCAGAACAAAAATACTTCACACACTTTTGTGTTTTGTCTAATTGCAGGTGTATGGGACATTTGTACAACACACATATGAAGATAAGGGAGAAAGAGATGTTTACTTGCTGTTCAAAAAGTTCTTTCACGTCACTTTTGGTCCAAGAGAAGATAGAGTCCAAGTCTCTCACGTTCTGGATTCAGATTCGGACTGCACAGACATACCTGACTCAAAACGGCAATAACTTTTTCATACGGACTCCGAATTGGGTGATTTTTTATTTTTTGGAAACTAGATTTCGTCCTCTTTCCACTCCAATTGGAATCACCTTTAAATTCGTTCGGAGCATTGAGATATGGACGAAACAATCTGACGCTGCAGCAGAATCCGAATCAAACAACAAGTCCAAAGGTGTTGCACCACCTCCACTTGGGCCCATGAGCCTTGTACGACCTAGGGTTGGTTTTAGGCTGCCTTGGGACGTCCTCCCACCTCCTTGGCCGCCACCCCTTGCTCCTATATAAGTAGATCCATCTAGTAGCTTTTTCCTTGGGATTTGTTTAGTTAAAAGTTAGCCATTGCAACTTCGTGTACTTCGTTTGTGTCCAACGACCAGACCAAGACCGCTTACGGATCCCCACCATTATCAATACTTCATCTATATTCGCAATATTCAGATTGCTTTATCATATGCTTGCTTGTCCTTCGATTGCTTGCAGGAATAGACCTTCGTGGTCAGGTTGATTGTGCTCCGGCGTGGTCAATAACCTCTCGAAGTTGGTTTAGCGATTGCTAAGGCGCAACGTCGTGCACGTTTGTAGTCGGATCGTCAAAGTCGTCTCCACCAAATCGATAGTTATCATCTCATCGAAAGATCGGGACACCCTCGCCTCGACCTAGGGTTGGTTTTAGAGAATCTTGATACTGTCATGAATGCGTCATGTGATCAAACAACTGAAATACCAACAATTTTGAGTGCACCCATTGAGTTAACTGTTGATGCAAAAGAATCAATGTTTAATCATTTTGATATGACCTCTAATCTTGGTGATGATTCTGTGACCAAAGACTTATTGCATGTTTGCCTATTTAAGCATGTTGTAGCATGTAAATTAGATGCAAGTAAGGTTTATTCACCAATGTTGGGATGGTTTAATGATGAACATTGTCAATCTTTTGACATGAATAAGAGCATCACTTATATGTGCAAATTGAGTTGCAATATTTTCATGTCTTCTACTTCTAGTGATAATATTTTGGCTTCAGATTTTATGAACTATGCAAGTTACTCATCTATACATGTGTCATATGTGCAAAAACCAAGGGAAGTAAAAATGGATGACATATACATATACAACATGTACACCTTGTCTCTTTTGTTAGCCACATTTCAGATTAAGCAACGCCGAGGACGGCTTTGTTTTCAAAAAGGGGAGGATGATGAGGACATGACTACCTTGGATACGACCAAACATATTGCATACATGCATATTTGTCAGGTGATTTCTAGTGCAAACTATTCAATACTCTATTTTTGTTATCCAGAACAAAAATACTTCACACACTTTTGTGTTTTGTCTAATTGCAGGTGTATGGGACATTTGTACAACACACATATGAAGATAAGGGAGAAAGAGATGTTTACTTGCTGTTCAAAAAGTTCTTTCACGTCACTTTTGGTCCAAGAGAAGATAGAGTCCAAGTCTCTCACGTTCTGGATTCAGATTCGGACTGCACAGACATACCTGACTCAAAACGGCAATAACTTTTTCATACGGACTCCGAATTGGGTGATTTTTTATTTTTTGGAAACTAGATTTCGTCCTCTTTCCACTCCAATTGGAATCACCTTTAAATTCGTTCGGAGCATTGAGATATGGACGAAACAATCTGACGCTGCAGCAGAATCCGAATCAAACAACAAGTCCAAAGGTGTTGCACCACCTCCACTTGGGCCCATGAGCCTTGTACGACCTAGGGTTGGTTTTAGGCTGCCTTGGGACGTCCTCCCACCTCCTTGGCCGCCACCCCTTGCTCCTATATAAGTAGATCCATCTAGTAGCTTTTTCCTTGGGATTTGTTTAGTTAAAAGTTAGCCATTGCAACTTCGTGTACTTCGTTTGTGTCCAACGACCAGACCAAGACCGCTTACGGATCCCCACCATTATCAATACTTCATCTATATTCGCAATATTCAGATTGCTTTATCATATGCTTGCTTGTCCTTCGATTGCTTGCAGGAATAGACCTTCGTGGTCAGGTTGATTGTGCTCCGGCGTGGTCAATAACCTCTCGAAGTTGGTTTAGCGATTGCTAAGGCGCAACGTCGTGCACGTTTGTAGTCGGATCGTCAAAGTCGTCTCCACCAAATCGATAGTTATCATCTCATCGAAAGATCGGGACACCCTCGCCTCTATCACGCCTCCTGCAACAACAAAAGACGAACAGAGGTAGCTGGAATGCATAGCTTGTTAGCACGGAACACAAAACCATCATTAACAACGAACTTGTTCCATGATCTACCTTCTTTACAATTCTGCAATACATCTTTAAATTCAGCATCATGCACATATTGATCTTTGATGGTCTCCAAACCAAATATTTTAAAATCAAGTTGTGAAAGCATAGTATAACGACGAGACAATGCATCAGAAATAACATTTTCTTTACCCTTCTTGTGTTTAATGACATAAGGGAAAGTCTCAGTGAATTCAACCCTTTTAGCATGTCTACGGTTCAGTTTAGCTTGACTTTTAATGTGTTTCAAAGATTCATGATCAGAATGTATAACAAATTCTTTGGGCCATAAATAATGTTGCCATGTTTCTAAAGTCCGTGATATATGCCAGCGACGACGTGACAACCTGTGAACAGAACTCGAAAATCTAAAGGACTAGACGCTAAGACCAGCAACTTGACACGACGATGCAACCGCAAATTCAACAAAGCAAATACAGAAAAGATTATGCAAAGGCTCAGATTGGTTCGGATGGGATGAACTAACCCTAATTATTATTATTTTTGGCTTTTTCGTGGACTATAGGTATGAAGAACAGACTCGATCTAAACTTCGATAAACTGTAAAATCTCACCGAACAACCTGGAAATCTGATACCACTTGATAGAGGCAAAGGTGTCCCGTCGTTCGATGAGATGGTGGCTATCGTTTAGGATGAAGTCGACTTTGACGATCCGACTACGAACGTGCGATGACGTCGCGCCTTAGCAATCGCTAAACCAACTCTGAGAGGTTATTGACCACGCCGGAGCACGATCAACCTGACCACGAGGGTCTGTTTCCTGCAGGAAAATGAAGAACAAGCAAGAAACTAAGATTGCAATCTGGATATTGCGAATATAAGAGGAAAGCTTTATTGATCAAGGTGGGGTTCTGTGACGCCTTGGTCTGGTCGTTGAACACAAACGAAGTACGCGAAGTTGCAGCTATGGCGAACTTTTGATCTAAACAAAACCCAAAGTCTAAACGACGCCCTAAGGGCTGTATATATGGAGGAAGAGGGGGGGAATTTCGTGGCCCTTGAGGAAGGGGTCCGAAACCAACCCTAACTCTTGTTTCCCCACACATACGGACTCTAAAAACAGCCTATACTTAAGTATTTCGAAATTATATGGGCCTGGCCCAATAATAAGGTGACGCAGCACCTAGAATAGCCTCTGGACGAAATTTATGAAGTGGCATCTTGTATATTTCGTCCAAGGCTTCATTCACTCCTTATGGTGGCTTCAGAGTCCTGAAATCATCACTTGTAACTCCGTTCTTGTTCCCCTTGCGCATGCCATCAACTCCATGCTTGTTCTTGCTCCAATGTTCATCCTTCTCCAAGCTAGGCCCTTCATTTGTAAGCAAAACAAATGTATCCAATTTAGGCAGCATCATATTCTCATGAACATTAGAATCATTACCAAAAAACGAAAGTACCTGGTAATTTAATTGGCGTGCGTGAGCTCTAGTAATTGGTTCATAATATGTAACAGTAGGGGTTGTGGGTGTAACAACGGTATTGATGTCCTCATCAATATGTTCCTGATATATATCTTACTTGGAAGTTAGAAACTGAACAACGATTTACATGTTTACAATATCCTGAGGAGAGACGTGTTCCTGCTGCTGTTTGTGCTTTCACTAGCTTTGCATGTGTTTGGTGGTCTGAATATTGTAGATTATATCATGTTCCAGCTACTTGGGCTGCTTTGAAAACTGCTATGCGTACTCGTTGGGTTCCACCATATTATCAACGTGAATTACTTCAAAAATTGCAGCGCTTAAGACAAGGAAAAAATTCGGTAGAAGAATATTATCAGGAATTACAAACTGGCTTGATTAGATGTGGTATTGTTGAGGAGAATGAAGCTATGCTTGCACGTTTTCTGGGTGATATAGGCAAAGGTGTCCCGATGTTTCGATGAGATGGTGGCTATCGTTTGGAGGAAGTCGACTTTGACGATCCGACTACGAACGTGCGAGGACGTCGCGCCTTAGCAATCGCTAAACCAACTCCAAGAGGTTATCGACCACGCCGGAGCACGATCAACCTGACCACGAAGCCATGTTTCCTGCAGGCAAACGAAGAACAAGCAAGAAACTAAGATTGCAATCGGGATATTGCGAATATAAGAGGAAAGCTTTATTGATCAAGGTGGGGTTCTGTGACGCCTTGGTCTGGTTGTTGAACACAAACGAAGTACGCGAAGTTGCAGCTATGGCGAACTTTTAATCTAAACAAAACCCAAAGTCTAAACGACGCCCTAAGGGCTGTATATATGGAGGAAGAGGAGGGAATTTCGTGGCCCCTGATGGTGGGGTACCAAACCAACCCTAAATCTTGTTTCCCCACACATACGGACTCTAAAAATAGCCTATACTTAAGTATTTCGAAATTACATGGGCCTGGCCCAAAAATAAGGTGACGCAGCACCTAGAATAGCCTATGGACGAATATTATGAAGTGGCATCTTGTATATTTCGTCCAAGGCTTCATGCACTCCTTATGGTGGCTTCAAAGTCCTGAAATCATCACTTGTAACTCCGTTCTTGATCCC
The DNA here is from genome assembly GCA_032464435.1 of Aegilops umbellulata. NCBI lineage: Eukaryota > Viridiplantae > Streptophyta > Magnoliopsida > Poales > Poaceae > Aegilops > Aegilops umbellulata. The sequence continues at coordinate 197,294,996 of CP136058.1, read as the reverse complement.
CTTGCGCATGCCATCAACTCCATGCGTGTTCTTGCTCCAATGTTCATCCCTCTCCAAGCTAGGCCCTTCATTTGTAAGCAAAACAAATGTATCCACTTTAGGCAGTATCATATTCTCATGAACATTAGAATCATTACCAAGAAACGAAAGTACCTAGTAATTTAATTGGCGTGCGCGAGCTCTAGTAATTGGTCCAGTATGTATAGCAGCAGGGGCTGTGGATGTAACAATGGTATTGATGTCCTCATCATCCTCCCCTTCTTGAAATGAAGTCGTCCTCGACGGAAGCTCATCTTCCTCACCCAAATAAGGCTTCAAATCTGCAATGTTAAAAGTGGGACTAACCCCAAAATCTGCAGGCAGCTCAAGTTTATATGCATTATCATTTATTTTCTCTAACACCTTAAATGGACCATCAACACGTGGCATTAGCTTTTATTTGCGTACATTTGGAAACCTATCCTTGCGCAAATCTAACCAAACAAGATCACCAGGTGCAAAGACAACATGTTTTCTACCCTTATCTCCAGCAAGTTTATATTGAGCATTCATACGCTCAATGTTTTTCTTAGTTAACTCATGCATTTTTAAAATCAATTCAGCACGTTCTTTAGCATCAAAATTAACCTTCTCCGAAGATGGAAGAGGCAACAAATCAATAGGTGCACGAGGTAGGAAACCATACACAATTTCAAAAGGGCACATCTTAGTAGTAGAATGCAATGAACGATTATAAGCAAATTCAGTATGAGGCAAGCATTCTTCCCACATTTTCTTATTATTCTTCAAAACAGCCCTAAGCATAGTAGACAATGTTCTATTGACTACTTCAGTTTGTCCATCAGTTTGGGGGTGACAAGTAGTACTAAAAAGCAGTTTAGTCCCCAACTTAGCCCATAAACATCTCCAAAAGTGGCTAAGAAATTTAGTATCACGGTCTGAAACAATAGTATTTGGCACACCATGCAAGCGAATAATTTCAGAAAGAACAAATCAGCAACATTAACAGCATCATCGCTTTTATGACATGGTATAAAGTGTGCCATTTTCGAGAATCTATCCACGACAACAAATATGCTATCCCTCCCATTCTTTGTTCGAGGCAAACCTAAAACAAAGTCCATAGATATATCCTCCCAAGGAACACTAGGTACAGGCAAAGGCATATATAAACCATGAGGATTGAGTAGTGACTTAGCTTTTTGACATGTAGTGCAGCGAGCAACAAAACGCTCAACATCCCGTCTCATCTTTGGCCAAAAGAAATGTGTAGCAAGTACGTCCTTCGTCTTTTTCATGCCAAAGTGTCCCATTAATCCTCCTCCATGCGCCTCCTGCAACAACAAAAGACGAACAGAACTAGCTGGAATGCATAGCTTGTTAGCACGGAACACAAAACCATCATTAACAACGAACTTGTTCCATGATCTACCTTCTTTACAATTCTGCAAGACATCTTTAAATTCAGCATCATGCACATATTGATCTTTGATGGTCTCCAAACCAAATATTTTAAAATCAAGTTGTGAAAGCATAGTATAACGACGAGACAATGCATCAGCAATAACATTTTCTTTACCCTTCTTGTGTTTAATGACATAAGGGAAAGTCTCAATGAATTCAACCCACTTAGCATGTCTACGGTTCAGTTTAGCTTGACTTTTAATGTGTTTCAAAGATTCATGATCAGAATGTATAACAAATTCTTTTGGCCATAAATAATGTTGCCATGTTTCTAAAGTCCAAACAAGAGCATATAATTCTTTATCATAAGTAGAATAGTTCAGACTAGGCCCACTCAATTTTTCAGAAAAGTATGCAACAGGTTTGCCATCTTGTAATAACACACCTCCTAATCCAATTCCACTAGCATCACATTCAAGCTCAAAAGTCTTATTAAAGTCAGGAAGTTGAAGTAAAGGAGCATGTGTCAACTTATCTTTCAATACCGTGAAGGCTTCTTCCTGTGCGGTACCCCAAACAAAAGGCACATCCTTCTTTGTAAGCTCATTGAGAGGTGCAGCAATGGTGCTAAAATCTCTCACAAAACGCCTATAGAAACCAGCGAGTCCAAGAAAACTCCTCACTTGTGTGACCGTTTTGGGCTGCGGCCAACTCTCAATAGCTTCAATCTTGGCTTCATCAACTTCAATTCCCTGTGGAGTAACAACATAGCCAAGAAAAGACACTCGGTCGATGCAAAAGGTGCACTTCCCAAGGTTACCAAACAAACGTGCATCACGTAGAGCATTAAAAACAGCACGCAAATGTTCTGATGCGGAGCATCCTATGGACATCACCATGTCAAGAGTCCGTTCGGCGAGTGACACGTGCAACATCTACTTCACATACACAAAGGTGAATCATCTCCTTTACACGTGCTCACTTGACCCCTTCGAGGATGGTATACTACTTGACACTCCACTCATGTGCATGCATAGGTATTGTCGGAACACTACGGACGACGAGGAGGAGTGCAAGCGCCAAGGAACAACTACACCATCCGCGAGGGAAGCATGGAAGAGAAGGAGGAAGAAGACCCAGGACGAGCGGTACTACCGCCCGGTCCAAGCGGTACTACCGCTCCAGAACGAGCGGTACTACCGCGCCCTCCAGCGGTACTACCGCTCCCCCACTACCGCGCCACTACCGCTCAACCCGGCAAGTTCCAGTGTTCGCACGATCCGAGTCCGGTACTACCGCTCACCTAAGCGGTACTACCGCTGCAAGCAGTACTACCGCCCTGAGGCCGGTACTACCGCCCTGCCTGCGCGCAGAGAGCGGGCCTAGGGCCCATGTATCCACCCTCTCACTTACCCCTTCGTGGATGTAGACTATATATACTCCCCCACCTCATTCTAGCTAAGGCAGCAAAGTAGTAGCTCATTAGAGATAGAGCTTTGCTCATCCATATCGGATCTACTCCACGAGAGAGAGACCGCGGCCCCTCTACGGAGAAGATCCACCTTGGATTCAAGACCTCCATGTGAGCATGTGAGAAGATCCTTCGGGATATCAAGACCTCAACTCCTCCAAGGATTGGGATGAACGCTACCTTGTATCTTTCCCTTTGTTGTTCATGTACCTTGTGGATCTTGTGTGTTCGATTGTCTAGTGGATGTGTGATTGGACTTGTTCTTGAGTGTTTCCCCTTGTGTTTTCTCTCCGTTCTTCCACGTGTTCGTCGTGTTCTTCGAGGGATCTCGCTCCTTTCGTGAAAGATCGGCCATCTAGGGTTGCACCCTACATCATCTTGGATCAGAGCTTAGGTTTATCACGAATTTGGAGCCTCCCCGTTGTGTTTTCTAGCCTTGGTTTTGTTGATTTCGTCCTAAATTCGAAAATTCCCCACCAAAAATAGCCCTATTTTTTTTTTGTGATTTGTTGGTTTGATGATGTTTTGTTGGATTTGATCCATGGATTTGCTTGGTTTTGAGTGGATCTAGCATCTCCCCAAGTTTCCCCACTTTCCATCCACGAAATCTCTCCAATTTTGACCACGAAATCATCCATTTCCGCCCCAAAATCGCGTCCCGATTCGATTTGTCGAAAAATCCTGTCACGAGCGGTACTACCGCCCATCCGAGCGGCACTACCGCTTAGCACCTCCAAGCGGTACTACCGCCCTTCCAAGCGGCACTACCGCCCCTCCCAGAGCCAGATTTTGCGAAAAAACCCGACACGAGCTGTACTACCGCCCATCCCAAGCGGTACTACCGCTTACAAGCGGTACTGCCGCCCATCCGAGCGGTACTACCGCCCATGCCAGTTTCAGCATTCCGAGTTTCACCGTTTTGTCCATAACTTTTCACTCCGAACTCCGATTTGAGTGTTCTTTGGCTCGTTTTGAAGCTAGCGACGTGCCCGAGGTCCTCATCTTGGTTTCACCACCTTTTGACTCCATAATTTGTTTTGGAACTTTGGCATCTTTGCCTAGGGCTTCCACCACATCCTCCGCATAACCAACACCGACTTCCGCAACCTAACCAATTTTATTCCCCATCACATTTGAGGTTGTTTGAGTTGTGATTTGAGTCTCCTAAGGTGTTTAGGCTACTTAGGGACGGTTTCTTCTTCATCAACCACCACCATAACTTCCGCATAGACTTACCCAACACACACTTCCGCCATCCCAACCTAACCCAATTTTGTTTGTGTTGTGAGTTGTGTCTCCTAAGGTGTTTCGGCTACTTAGGGACGTGCTTCCAACTCCGACACCGTGTATAGTACACCGCTTTACCCTCGACTTCTGCATTGCGTCTCAAAACCCCATCATTGCATTTAGGCAATCCCATTTGAGCTTCCGCAACCACCACCACATTCCCGCTACCACCGTTTGACTTTTGTCCTTGAGATTTTGAGTTGTGGTTTTTCCGTTTCCTAAGGTGTTTCGGCTACTTAGGGATGAGTCTCCATCATCTTGGTATCTACATGAAGAACACCGCCACTCATCATCGCCAAGGACGGTAACCTCGACGACACCATTGTATATTCCCTTGCATTTGCATTGATAACCCTTAGCCCATTTTGCGTTACTTACCTATCGAGACTAGCCATTTGAGTATTGCCCGGCAACGTTACTTGTGCACATTAGTGGTCTACACCTCCCATTGCATACATACCATATCATATTGGTATCATATCATCCCTTGTGTCACAAGATTGTTCCCGCATATACACAATTGCTATCTTGGTTTGTGCATTTCGCAAAGTGGCCATACATACAAAAAAAAGAGAATAAGCTTTTAAGCAAAAGAGAAGAGCAAAGAAGCTTGTAAGCAAGTGCCATAGCATCATACCACATTGCATATAAGATTGTCATATCCGATCATCTTGGATCAAACACCGGGAACCATACATATATAGCATACTTGGGATAGAAGTTTATCCATTTTGCATATCATAGGTTGTGCACAAGTGTCATATCCGCCTATAGAGCAATCGTGCTAGTGTCTCTCTTGAGTTGTGCAACACGAGCGTTTTCCGTGGACTCCACATTTTGTGCTCATTCCTTGGTTGCACGACCCCATCTATCTATCTGTGTGTGTGTTTCCGTGTGCCATTCTTTGCTATTGGTCTACTTGTTTCACTTGCGAATTTGTGAATCTCTTTCAACATTATTGACTCTTGCTAACATTTTGCATTTAATTTTTGTGCCACTATCCTCACCGAGCTACACCATAAGCTTTAGTTTGTAGGTGTGAGTGAACAAGTCCGGTACCAATTCCACTATTCTTTCATCTCACATTGAGTGAAACGAGATACATCCTCAATTTCGGAAAAAGGTAACTTGGTATTGTTTATCTCTTTTCCTACTCACCTCTACTCGAGTCTTGTGATGGATAGGCAAGGCATTTCACCCGCGGTCTACAACAACGATGAGTTCGATGCCAAGAACAATTCCAACGACGCCAAGATGCAAGCTCAAATGGAGGAGATCAAAGCCCTCATCAAGTCCTACAAGCGATCTTCCTCATCTTCGAGAAGACGCTCAAGAGCACATGCTTCCAAGCTACCATCTCTGGCAAGATCACATCGGCATCGACACCATCACCACCAAGAACGTGAAGGTCAAGAGCTCAACACCAACAACCGCTCAACGACTTCACCATCTCCCTTGGCATCTTCGCCAAGCGACTTCAAGGCATCTTCGCCTTCGGATATACGGCATCTTCGCCAACAAGCACCTCAAGACTACGCTCAAGAGAAGCTCCCCAAGCTCAAGTCCGCGACCTCCACGAGCTACTACGACCTCGACACCGACCATGAGATTCCTTTCTATGGGACTCTAGAACCCGAGGAGTATCTCGAGTGGGAGCGTTTGATGGACGACTACCTCAAGCTACATCAAGTTCCTCCCAAAGATCAAGTGAAGTGCGCCACAAGAAACTTCCACGACTACGCGTCCACATGGTGGTTTCACACACCTTCGGAGAGCTACGACATGAGTTGGCCCAAGACGAAGAGAGCTTTGCGGCGAGAGTTTGTGCCTCCAACCTACACGGAACAACTTCTACGCCAATTGGAGAACACCATCCAAGGATCCAAGTCCATCGACGAGTACTTCAAGGAGATGAAGATTGCCTTGCGACGAGCCGGCGTGGACGACCCCATGTCAATGAAGTTCCACTTCATGATGGGATTGAACAACGACATCTCCAAGACTATCTTCCTCGAGAACTACAAGTCCCTCGACGACAACTACATTGGTGCTCTCAAGGCGGAACAAGAACTCATGAAGGCCAAGGCTTCTCCACCCCAAGCACACTTCTCGAAGACCAAACTCAAAGGCGACGAGCATGAGGCTAGTACCACCAAGATGTCCAAGCCCGATGAGCTCCAAGACGATGCTCCCAAGTTCGACTTCACCGCCATTCCTCTTTGTGGCATTGATGATGTCGAGTCCTCCATGACTCTTTTTCAAGATGGTGCGGCGACAAGTACGACTACGGAGACCTTCAAGGACCACGCTTTGGAGGCGAGCGACTTGGTGACGAGCAAGGATGATGCTTCCATCTTAGGAGGCGAGAGAGATGATGTGCCATCTTCGGCCTTCATCCATGGTGACAACGACGAGATGGTTGAGCATGGGATTTTCCCTTCGACCACGACGACGTATGATGACTTGAGTGACTTGTGCCACCATATTGAGAGTGAGAGGGACTTCACCACTAGCCACATATGTGATGAGTTGCCCCAATTCCCATGTGAGGAGAGCCACAACCCCCACCACTTGAGTGAGATGAGTGATTCCACCATACATGAGATTGAGTGCACCTACATTGAGGGAGTGAGTGAGCCACCACATAGAGAGAGTGAGGCCACTATGATTTCTAACGACTTAACCTCTACCTCTATTGTGTCTTCTCATTTGGTGCTAGGTCCCATTTATGATGACGCGCCGATCCTCGACGACTTCGTCCTTCCTATGGACATGATGATGGCCATGGTGGAATATGATGCACCCCCCACATGGTTCCATCAAGATGAAGATGACCACCATTTGGTCTTTGCCACCTCACCTACACCACTTGAGTGGAATGAACAAGGTAACATAGGTGAAGGTGATGCTCTAGTCCCACTAGTGGACATTCTTGACATTGATTGCTTGCATGATGTTGATCAACCTATTTCCATGCTTCATGCTAGTGCGACTTCCTCATGTCTTGACTTGCCAATTTATGATGAATATGATGATGAGCATGTTGATTTGCCTAGTTGTGATGCTATGCTTCATAGGATATCATGTGAAAATTCTTTAGGTCACATCATGTTTGACAATCCGCTTGACTTGTCATACGCTATGCATGAGATCAATCGTATGTCATATTTGCAATCTCTTCATAGTGACTATGCATATGCCATTAAGATGAACCCAATTTGCACTTATGGCATAGATGACAAGCCCATGGTTATTGGCATTTGTTTTTCTTGTGATGATATTGATATGCTCCCTTTGCATCATTTATCTCATATGCCATGCCATGACTACCTAGCTTCGGATATGCATTGTTTTGGATATTGTCCATTTTCTCCATATGATGTTTCCAATATTGCTCATGAGGAGACACCCATAGTTTCCTCATACATGTTAGGAGATTTTGATTCATCCTATCCATTGCATGATCCCAATACTTGTGTGCACAATATGCTTCCCATGAATAAACATGATATTGTTGTGCCATATACTAGTATGCTCAATTTGCATCCCCATCGTGTTATACATAACAACTATTCTTTCATGATCGATGACATGTTCTTGTACCATGCATCAAATTTCTTTGATCGATGCTTATCTTGTGCTAACACTCACTTGCACATACACATCACGATGGATGATGTGTACATTTACCATGCACACAATTTCTTTGGTTTGTGTCTCTTTTGTGTAGGTACCCATGAATACTTGTCAACCTCGCAATCCCACGAGTTGACAAAACGGGCTCTAGAGAGCAACGACGATTTGGGATCCCGTGGACTATCCTTACCACCATTCCCTTTGCGCAAGGACTACGCACATTTCTTTTACTTGGCCCTCACATGGTTATGGGTTGTTGTCCATTATATATCCTTTGCCCATCTTGCCATGTTCACTTTGCATGATATGCCCATTCCTATGCCTTTGCCATGCATTTGTGACCCATGCTTTGCATTACACATGATGATTGATTCTAGTACTTGTATGTGTATTTGCAAGCGTGGTGGAGATATTGTTTGTTATTGCCATGATTGCTTTGTGCCCCATGCCTATGATGATATGATCTTGCTTTGTGTTCGTGCTTGCAATATGTCATGTACATTGCCTATGTCTATTCTTTGCTCACATGACATGATTGCCATGATTCCCTCTAGTGTGTTGCATCTTCGCTCCACTAGTTTGCACGACTTGATTACTATGATTGCTTGCCTTGTTGCATCACCGATGATTTATACTTGCTCACTTCATGCGGTTGATGACAACTATTTCCATGCTTTGCACATGATTGTTATTGCTTCTTGTCATTTATCTCCATGTGTTGCCTCTCTCATGCTAGATGATTTGCCATGTATTGAGTGCAACAATGCCCTTAGTCTTGATAATGAGTTTGCCCCCATAGCATTCTCACATATAATTGGAGATTTTGACATATTCCTTGTGAAGCATGCTTGTCTTACCTCTTTGCACCATATACCTCGTGCCATGAATATAGCCATTGTTGCATCATATTATTCATGCACTTGTGCTTCTAATGGTTATGTGCAAAAGAAGAAAACCATCATGATGGATGATGTGTTTATCTACCATGCACATACGTTCTTTGCTTTGTTGTGTGCATGTGTAGGATACTTGGACTTTGTGTCGACTTCCACGTCACGTGAGTTGACCATTCGAGCTCTTGAGAGCGAACCACCTTCTACCACAATGATTCTACATCACACTTGCTTGTGCTTCGGCATTGTGAAGGATGTACAAGGACACGCCTTCAAGGTGACATCTTTCTTGAGCATGGATATTGCGGATCATACTACTTGTGTTGCTTGCACAATGAGACTTATTGTTCATCTTGGATCACTTGCTTGCACACTTGTTAGAAATCTTGTTTCGACTTGTCATTTTAACCATTCCATGCATCATGATATATATGCCTTGTGTGTTGCATCCAAATCTTGGATTACTTGCTCCTATCACATGTTTGGTTGCAATAATGTCATTCCTTCACATATGCCATGTCTCATTGATTGCTACATGCTTGACTTGATTGCCTCGCACATGATGAACAATTTCTCTTTCTATTGTGTTGAGTGCCACACTATATTCACCACACCCCATGCATGTTATGCTTGGATTGCCTTGTACTTGACCCATGTGTGTAGATATCTCATCTTATTTGGTGTTGTGAATGATTCATATGCCTACCATAGACCTTTCATTGAGAAATTTGTGAATGCTTGCTATGAACTAGAGGTAGATGTTTATTCTCTTGTCAAACATATTTGCATCTCTACCTCACATTTACATGATTGTCCCCATGCCATATTTGCTTGTGCTCAATTTATGTGCTTACATACCATGTCACAATCATTTGTCAAACCATATGCTTTGCATGATGACGACACTTGTTGGGTGAATCACCACTTGAATGCTTGGTTTTGCACTAACGCTTACCACATTTGTTTTTCCAAGTGTTTGTTGTTTTTGCTCCTTTTGAAGGAATCACTACACGGTGCGACATTGGAGAGTGCACATTTCGAGCTTCAAGATGACAAGTACTTGGTGAACGTCCACTTCTACACGGCGAAGCCATCTCTTTCCCATGGTGATTTGGTTTTCGATCCGAGGTCGGATCTTTCCCAAGGGAGGGGAGATGATGCGGAGCATCCTATGGACATCACCATGTCAAGAGTCCGTTCGGCGAGTGACACGTGCAACATCTACTTCACATACACAAAGGTGAATCATCTCCTTTACACGTGCTCACTTGACCCCTTCGAGGATGGTATACTACTTGACACTCCACTCATGTGCATGCATAGGTATTGTCGGAACACTACGGACGACGAGGAGGAGTGCAAGCGCCAAGGAACAACTACACCATCCACGAGGGAAGCATGGAAGAGAAGGAGGAAGAAGACCCAGGACGAGCGGTACTACCGCCCGGTCCAAGCGGTACTACCGCTCCAGAACGAGCGGTACTACCGCGCCCTCCAGCGGTACTACCGCTCCCCCACTACCGCGCCACTACCGCTCAACCCGGCAAGTTCCAGTGTTCGCACGATCCGAGTCCGGTACTACCGCTCACCTAAGCGGTACTACCGCTGCAAGCAGTACTACCGCCCTGAGGCCGGTACTACCGCCCTGCCTGCGTGCAGAGAGCGGGCCTAGGGCCCATGTATCCACCCTCTCACTTACCCCTTCGTGGATGTAGACTATATATACTCCCCCACCTCATTCTAGCTAAGGCAGCAAAGTAGTAGCTCATTAGAGATAGAGCTTTGCTCATCCATATCGGATCTACTCCACGAGAGAGAGACCGCGGCCCCTCTACGGAGAAGATCCACCTTGGATTCAAGACCTCCATGTGAGCATGTGAGAAGATCCTTCGGGATATCAAGACCTCAACTCCTCCAAGGATTGGGATGAACGCTACCTTGTATCTTTCCCTTTGTTGTTCATGTACCTTGTGGATCTTGTGTGTTCGATTGTCTAGTGGATGTGTGATTGGACTTGTTCTTGAGTGTTTCCCCTTGTGTTTTCTCTCCGTTCTTCCCCGTGTTCGTCGTGTTCTTCGAGGGATCTCGCTCCTTTCGTGAAAGATCGGCCATCTAGGGTTGCACCCTACATCATGTTCCAAATGTTCTTCCAAAGATTTGCTATAAATCAGTATATCATCAAAATAGACTACCACAAATCGTCCAATGAAAGCACGTAAAACTTCGTTCATTAATCTCATGAAAGTACTAGGTGCATTAGTTAACCCAAAAGGCATGACTAACCACTCATATAAACCAAACTTAGTTTTAAATGTTGTTTTCCATTCATCTCCCAATTTCATACGAATTTGATGGTATCCACTACGCAAATCAACTTTGGAGAATATTGTAGAGCCACTCAATTCATCAAGCATATCATCTAGCCTAGGAATAGGATGACGATAACGAATAGTAATATTATTAATGCCTCTACAATCAACACACATACGCGATGTACCATCCTTTTTAGGCACTAGTATAATAGGAACAGCACAAGGACTAAGAGATTCACGTATATAACCTTTATCGAGCAGCTCCTGTACTTGACCCATAATCTCCTTCGTCTCCTCTGGATTGGTACGGTATGGTGCACGGTTGGGTAGCGATGCACCGGGAATTAAGTCAATTTGATGCTCAATCCCTCGAATAGGTGGTAATCCCGATGGCACGTCTTGTGGAAAGACGTCAGCGAACTCCTGCAAAATGTTAGTAACAGCAGGAGGCAAAGAGGAAGGCACGTCGTCGAATGAAAATAATACCTCTTTGCACACAAAAGCATAGCAAACAGATCTGCTAACATCTAGATCATCAATATCAGATTTGGTGGCAAATAAACATGCACTATTCAATTTAATTTCAGAAGCAACACTAGATGGTTTATTATTAGGCTTCATTTGTTGCTCAAATTCTTTTGCCACAATCTGATTTTCACTCTTATTTTGCTCCTGTTTTGCTTTATTAGCTCGATTAATATCATCTTTCAAAATGGAATCAGGAGTCATAGGAAGCAAAGTAATATTTTTGTCCTTATGAACGAGAGTATACTGATTGTTTCTACCATGGTGTACAGAATTTTTATCAAATTGCCATGGTCTACCAAGTAATAAGGAACATGCTTGCATAGGTACCACATCACAATCAACATAATCAGCATATGTAGAGATACTAAAATGCACACGAATAGTACGTGTTACCTTAACCTTGCCGCTGTTGTTGAACCATTGGATGTAGTAAGGATGTGGATGTGGTCTTGTGATGAGGGATAGCTTCTCCACCATCTCCATGCTAGCCAAGTTGTTGTAGCTCCCTCCATCTATGATGACGCGAACAGAACGTTCCTTCACAACTCCCTTTGTATGGAACAAATTATGCCTCTGATTTTGCTCAGCTTGCGTGACCTGCACACTCAAAACACGTTGAGCAACCAAACATTCATACCTGTCAACATCTTCAGGAGCCATGTATTGCGTCTCATGATCAGAATCATCTCCACCGTGTTCTTCATGTGTGAGAAGAGCCAAAGTCTCCTCATCATAGTCACTAGCGGACTCATACCCACCATCCTCAGTAACAATCATCACATGCTTAGATGGGCATTCTCTCGCATAATGACCTCCACCCTTGCAACGTCGACAAATAATATCATGTGTTTGCCCTGTTGATGCCATGGATGAAGAAGAGCTCTTTGCAGGCCCAGAAGGTGTGCTCTTGGCAGATAGTGGTGATTGTGCCTGCTTTCTTGTATCACGGTTGGAGGTGGCAGCTGACGGAGGTGCTGGTGTAGCAGAACGTGTGGAAGTAGATGATGCACATGGTGTCCACGATGAAGGTCGACCTGCAGAAAAGTTAGTTCGCGCCAAGGCCTGTCGATCCTGCACTTCACGTTCAGCTTTACAAGCAAGATGGAATAAACGAGTGATATTGTTATAATCCTTATAGTCTAGAATGGTCTGAATCTCTCTATTTAATCCACCCAGAAAACGTGCAAGCATAGCTTCATTCTCCTCAACAATACCACATCGAATCAATCCAGTTTGTAATTCCTGATAATATTATTCTACAAAATTTTTTCCTTGTCGTAAGCGCTGCAATTTCTGAAGTAATTCACGTTGATAATATGGCGGAACCCAACGAGTACGCATAGCAGTTTTCAAAGCAGTCCAAGTAGCTGGAACAGGATATAATCTACAATATTCAGACCACCAAACACATGCAAAGCTAGTGAAAGCACAAACAGCAGCAGGAACACGTCTCTCCTCAGGATATTGTAAACATGTAAATCGTTGTTCAGTTTCTAACTCCCAAGTAAGATATATATCAGGAACATATCTACCCTCAAATGGTGGGATATTTAATTTCAGTTTAGGGAGATGGTCATGATCTCGTACCTGAGGGGGAGCCCTAACATTACCATTATTTGCATGTGGACGACCTGGTGGTTGTGGTGCTGGTGGTTGCACGTAGTTCTGATGTTGATCAACCTCATCCTCGTAATCTCCCACATAATCATCCTCCTCCGCATCAGCAGCAGGAGCCACAGAAGTATCAACAGCAGCACCAACAGGTTGGCCAAGCGCAAGAGGAACACGGGTCGCTCGGCGGAGGGTTGTTTCGCGATGTGGAGGTAGTCGTTGTTGTTGTTGTAGAGGTGCGTTAGGTGCAGCCGGTGGTGGTGGTGGTAGACGCGCGAGCAATTCATTAAACTTGTTATCGAGCTTTGTTTCGAACGCCTTCTCAATGCCATCTATCTTCTCCATGGCCTCTTCAAATCTATTTAGCACATCTTCCACCTGTCCACTCATCATTTGTTGAAACTTATCATGTAACGCTTTGTTTGTCATGTTCTCCCAGTCAGTCTCGTCGGCTTGTGATCCTGCCATGGTTAGCAGCAATAGAAACACACAAGAATATGATTCTACAGACTACTAGGAAGTGGTGGTGGTGGTGTGGTGGACAGTCACAAATCCGTCAAGCAAATCTCAAATTCTTACCAGTTCTTACCAAGCAGCAGGCGGTGATCGGCAACCGTTGTAGTCAAAACTCTCAAAGCTTGGATAGAGCGATTACCAGGGAGAGTCAAACGCACGACGTAGATGTATGTGGAGCTAGGAAGGCTTATAATATGGTAGCAAAAAGGGTCAGCAATAATCAATTCACAGATGCAAAGTTGAATAAACGCTCAACGACGGTACTGTGCTGGTCCTAGGCTAGACTGTACTAGAGACGCGAGCCTAGAACACTAACAAAATCACGGCGCTGCACGTAAACAAGGGAGAAGCACACTCTGAATATTTTTTCTTTTTTTTCACTTTTTTTTTGCACTTTTTTTCCTCTTTTTTTTTCGCTCCGCAACAAATTTTTTTCGAAAAAGTCTACAAATGTCCTAAAAACTGCCTAGCCAGAATTTTCCAGTCTTAGTTTTTTTTTTGAAACTGGAACTATTTTTCTTCTGCGGGTAGCACGAATGTTGGGGAGTCCTTCTCTGTCACGACTCGGAGTATCGCGTGATCTGGAAATCGAGAACAAAGCAACAATTACTGGACTCGGACTAGGACTCGTGGCGGAGATGAATCTGGTGGAAACTCGGACTGGTGGCGGATATTTGCAGGGCGATGGAACACAGACTGGTGGTGAATCTATGATGGAGGTGGACTCAGATTAGCGTGATGGCGGTGGATATGTGGTAGCGGCGATGACGATGGTGGTATATGGCAGCGGTGATGACGATGGTGGTATATGGCAGCGGTGATGATGATGATGCGGTGGTGATATATGGCAGCGGCGACGTGACAACCTGTGAACATAACTCGAAACTCTAAAGTACTAGACGCTAAGACCAGCAACTTGATACGACGATGCAACCGCAAATTCAACAAAGCAAATACAGAAAAGATTATGCAAAGGCTCAGATTGGTTCGGATAGGATGAACTAACCCTAATTTTTTTTGGTTTTTTTTCATGGACTATAGGTATGAAGAACAGACTCGATCTAAACTACGAAAAACTGTAAAATCTCACCGAGCAACCTGGAAATCTGATACCACTTGATATAGGCAAAGGTGTCCCGATGTTTATATGAGATGGTGGCTATCGTTTGGAGGAAGTCGACTTTGACGAGCCGACTACGAACGTGCGAGGACGTCGCGCCTTAGCAATCGCTAAACCAACTCCAAGAGGTTATTGACCACGCCGGAGCACGATCAACCTGACCACGAAGGCCTGTTTCCTGCAGGCAAACAAAGAACAAGCAAGAAACTTAGATTGCAATCGGGATATTGCGAATATAAGAGGAAAGCTTTATTGATCAAGGTGGGGTTCTGTGACGCCTTGGTCTGGTTGTTGAACACAAACGAAGTACGCGAAGTTGCAGCTATGGCGAACTTTTAATCTAAACAAAACCCAAAGTCTAAACGACGCCCTAAGGGCTGTATATATGGAGGAAGAGGAGGGAATTTCGTGGCCCCTGATGGTGGGGTCCGAAACCAACCCTAACTCTTGTTTCCCCACACATACGGACTCTAAAAATAGCCTATACTTAAGTATTTCGAAATTACATGGGCCTGGCCCAAAAATAAGGTGACGCAGCACCTAGAATAGCCTATGGACGAATATTATGAAGTGGTATCTTGTATATTTCGTCCAAGGCTTCATGCACTCCTTATGGTGGCTTCAAAGTCCTGAAATCATCACTTGTAACTCCGTTCTTGATCCCCTTGCGCATGCCATCAACTCCATGCGTGTTCTTGCTCCAATGTTCATCCTTCTCCAAGCTAGGCCCTTCATTTGTAAGCAAAACAAATGTATCCACTTTAGGCAGTATCATATTCTCATGAACATTAGAATCATTACCAAGAAACGGAAGTACCTGGTAATTTAATTGGCGTGCGCGAGCTCTAGTTATTGGTCCAGTATGTATAGCAGCAGGGGCTGTGGATGTAACAATGGTATTGATGTCCTCATCACTGGGTGGATTAAATAGAGAGATTCAGACCATTCTAGACTATAAGGATTATAATAATATCACTCGTTTATTCCATCTTGCTTGTAAAGCTGAACGTGAAGTGCAGGATCGACAGGCATTGGCGCGGACTAACTTTTCTGCAGGTCGACCTTCATCATGGACATCACGTGCATCATCTACTTCCACACGTTCTGCTACACCGGCACCTCCGTCGGCTGCCACCTCCAACCGTGATACAAGAAAGCAGGCACAACCACCACTATCTGCCAAGAGCACACCTGCCGGGCCTGCACAGAGCTCTGCTTCTTCCATGGCATCTACAGGGCACACAAGTGATATTATTTGTCGTCGTTGTAAGGGAAGAGGACATTTTGCGCGCGAATGCACATCTCAGCGTGTGATGATTGCTACTGAGGATGGTGGGTATGAGTCCGCTAGTGACTATGATGAGGAGACTTTGGCTCTTCTTACACATGAAGAACACGGTGGCGATGATTCTGATCATGAGACGCAATACATGGCTGCTGAAGATGCTGACAGGTATGAATGTTTAGTTGCTCAACGTGTTTTGAGTGTGCAGGTCACGCAAGCTGAGCAAAATCAGAGGCATAATTTGTTCCATACAAAGGGAGTTGTGAAGGAACGTTCTGTTCGCGTCATCATAGATGGAGGGAGCTGCAACAACTTGGCTAGCATGGAGATGGTGGAGAAGCTATCCCTCACCACAAGACCACATCCACATCCTTACTACATCCAATGGTTCAACAACAACGGTAAGGTTAAGGTAACACGTACTGTTCGTGTGCATTTTAGTATCTCTACATATGCTGATTATGTTGATTGTGATGTGGTACCCATGCAAGCATGTTCCTTATTACTTGGTAGACCATGGCAATTTGATAAAAATTCTGTACACCATGGTAGAAACAATCAGTATACTCTCGTTCATAAGGACAAAAATATTACTTTGCTTCCTATGACTCCTGATTCCATTTTGAAAGATGATATTAATCGAGCTAATAAAGCAAAACAGGAGAAAAATAAGAGTGAAAATCAGATTGTGGGAAAAGAATTTGAGCAACAAATGAAGCCTAATAATAAACCATCTAGTGTTGCTTCTGAAATTAAATTGAAAAGTGCATGTTTACTTGCCACCAAATCTGATATTGATGAGCTAGATGTTCGCAAATCTGTTTGCTATGCTTTTGTGTGCAAAGAGGCATTATTTTCATTCGCGGACGTACCTTCCTCTTTGCCTCCTGCTGTTACTAACATTTTGCAGGAGTTCGCTGACGTCTTTCCACAAGACGTGCCACCGGGATTACCACCTATTCGAGGGATTGAGCATCAGATTGACTTAATTCCCGGTGCATCATTACCCAACCGCGCACCATACCGTACCAATCCAGAGGAGACGAAGGAGATTATGCGTCAAGTACAAGAGCTACTCGACAAAGGTTATATACGCGAATCCCTTAGTCCTTGTGCTGTTCCTATTATTCTAGTGCCGAAAAAGGATGGTACCTCGCGTATGTGTGTTGATTGTAGAGGCATTAATAATATCACTATTCGTTATCGTCATCCTATTCCTAGGCTAGATGATATGCTTGATGAATTGAGTGGCTCTACAATATTCTCCAAAGTTGATTTGCGTAGTGGATACCATCAAATTCGTATGAAATTGGGAGATGAATGGAAAACAGCTTTTAAAACTAAGTTTGGTTTATATGAGTGGTTAGTCATGCCTTTTGGGTTAACTAATGCACCTAGTACTTTCATGAGACTAATGAACGAAGTTTTACGTGCTTTCATTGGACGATTTGTGGTAGTCTATTTTTATGATATACTGATTTATAGCAAATCTTTGGAAGAACATTTGGAACATTTACGTGCTGTTTTTAATGCTCTACGTGATGCACGTTTGTTCGGTAACCTTGGGAAGTGCACCTTTTGCACCGACCGAGTATCTTTTCTTGGCTATGTTGTTACTCCACAGGGAATTGAAGTTGATAAAGCCAAGATTGAAGCTATTGAGAGTTGGCCGCAGCCCAAAACGGTCACACGAGTGAGGAGTTTCCTTGGCCTCGCTGGTTTCTATAGGCGTTTTGTGAGAGATTTCAGCACCATTGCTGCACCTCTCAATGAGCTTACAAAGAAGGATGTGCCTTTTGTTTGGGGTACCGCACAGGAAGAAGCCCTCACGGTATTGAAAGATAAGTTGACACATGCTCCTTTACTTCAACTTCCTGACTTTAATAAGACTTTTGAGCTTGAATGTGATGCTAGTGGAATTGGATTAGGAGGTGTGTTATTACAAGATGGCAGACCTGTTGCATACTTTTCTGAAAAATTGAGTGGGCCTAGTCTGAACTATTCTACTTATGATAAAGAATTATATGCTCTTGTTCGGACTTTAGAGACATGGCAACATCATTTATGGCCCAAAGAATTTGTTATACATTCTGATCATGAATCTTTGAAACATATTAAAAGTCAAGCTAAACTGAATCGTAGACATGCTAAATGGGTTGAATTCATTGAGACTTTCCCTTATGTCATTAAACACAAGAAGGGTAAAGAAAATGTTATTGTTGATGCATTGTCTCGTCGCTATACTATGCTTTCACAACTTGACTTCAAAATATTTGGTTTGGAGACCATCAAAGATCAATATGTGCATGATGCTGATTTTAAAGAAGTAATGCAGAATTGTAAAGAAGGAAGAACATGGAACAAGTTCGTTGTTAATGATGGTTTTGTGTTCCGTGCTAACAAGCTATGCATTCCTGCTAGCTCTGTTCGTCTTTTGTTGTTGCAAGAGGCGCATGGAGGAGGATTAATGGGACACTTTGGCGTGAAGAAGACGGAGGACGTACTTGCTACACATTTCTTTTGGCCAAAGATGAGACGGGATGTTGAGCGTTTTGTTGCTCGCTGCACTACATGTCAAAAAGCTAAGTCACGCCTCAGTCCTCATGGTTTATATATGCCTTTGCCTGTGCCTAGTGTTCCTTGGGAGGATATATCTATGGACTTTGTTTTAGGTTTACCTCGAACAAAGAAGGGGAGGGATAGCATATTTGTTGTCGTGGATAGATTCTCGAAAATGGCACACTTTATACCATGTCATAAAAGCGATGATGCTGTTAATGTTGCTGATTTGTTCTTTCGTGAAATTATTCGCTTGCATGGTGTGCCAAATACTATTGTTTCAGACCGTGATACTAAATTTCTTAGCCACTTTTGGAGATGTTTATGGGCTAAGTTGGGGACTAAACTGCTTTTTAGTACTACTTGTCACCCCCAAACTGATGGACAAACTGAAGTAGTCAATAGAACATTGTCTACTATGCTTAGGGCTGTTTTGAAGAATAATAAGAAACTGTGGGAAGAATGCTTGCCTCATATTGAATTTGCTTATAATCGTTCGTTGCATTGTACTACTAAGATGTGCCCTTTTGAAATTGTGTATGGTTTCCTACCTCGTGCACCTATTGACTTGTTGCCTCTTCCATCTTCGGAGAAGGTTAATTTTGATGCTAAAGAACGTGCTGAATTGATTTTAAAAATGCATGAGTTAACTAAGGAAAACACTGAGCGTATGAATGCTAAATATAAACTTGCTGGAGATAAGGGTAGAAAACATGTTGTCTTTGCACCTGGAGATCTTGTTTGGTTACATTTGCGTAAGGATAGGTTTCCTAATTTGCGCAAATCAAAGCGAATGCCACGTGCTGATGGTCCATTTAAGGTGTTAGAGAAAATAAATGATAATGCATATAAACTTGAGCTGCCTGCAGATTTTGGGGTTAGTCCCACTTTTAACATTGCAGATTTGAAGCCTTATTTGGGTGAGGAAGATGAGCTTCCGTCGCGGACGACTTCATTTCAAGAAGGGGAGGATGATGAGGACATCAATACCATTGTTACATCCACAGCCCCTGCTGCTATACATACTGGACTAATTACTAGAGCTCGCGCACGCCAATTAAATTACCAGGTACTTTCGTTTCTTGGTAATGATTGTAATGTTCATGAGAATATGATGCTGCCTAAATTGGATACATTTGTTTTGCTTACAAGTGAAGGGCCTAGCTTGGAGAAGGATGAACATTGGAGCAAGAACACGCATGGAGTTGATGGCATGCGCAAGGGGATCAAGAACGGAGTTACAAGTGATGATTTCAGGACTTTGAAGCCACCATAAGGAGTGAATGAAGCCTTGGACGAAATCTACAAGATGCCACTTCATAATATTCGTCCATAGGCTATTCTAGGTGCTGCGTCACATTATTATTGGGCCACGCCAATGTAATTTCGAAATACTTAAGTATAGGCTGTTTTTAGAGTCCGTATGTGTGGGGAAACAAGAGTTAGGGTTGGTTTCGGACCCCACCATCAGGGGCCACGAAATTCCCTCCTCTTCCTCCATATATACAGCCCTTAGGGCGTCGTTTAGACTTTGGGTTTTGTTTAGATCAAAAGTTCGCCATAGCTGCAACTTCGCGTACTTCGTTTGTGTTCAACGACCAGACCAAGGCGTCACAGAACCCCACCTTCGTTAATAAAGCTTTCCTCTTTTATTCGCAATATCCAGATTGCAATCTTAGTTTCTTGCTTGTTCTTCGTTTGCTCGCAGGAAACAGGCCCTCGTGGTCAGGTTGATCGTGCTCCGGCGTGGTCAATAACCCTCGGAAGTTGGTTTAGCGATTGCTAAGGCGCGACGTCTCGCACGTTCGTAGTCGGATCATCAAGGTCGACTCCCACAGAAACGATAGCGACCATCTCATCGAAACATCGGGACACCTTTGCCTCTATCAAAAGGCTGATGCTAAGATATGGTACAATACTCTAACTCCTAGTTGTGTGCGCCCCAGGATATGATTTATTACTTCTCTAAAACATATTTTACTGCTCATAAGAAACAAGCTGCCTAAGAGGAAATATTTAACTTTGTGCAAATTGAAGAAGAGAGTCTCCCACAAGCTTGGGGAGGCTTCTCCAATTGCTTAATGCTTTGCCTAATCATCCTCTTAAAAAAATGAAATACTTGATATCTTTTATAATGGCCTAACCGATTCTTCTAGGGACTTCCTAGATAGTTCTGCTGGTTGTGTTTTCAGGGAACGAACTATTGAAAAAGCTGATAAATTATTGAATAATATATGAAAAATTATGATGATTGGACTCTTCCTGAACCACCACATAAACCCACTCCAAAGAAGAGGGTGATAACCCACAAGTATAGGGGATCAATTGTAGCCTCTTTCAACAAGTAAGAGTGTCGAACCCAGCGAGGAGCTAAAGGTAGAACAAATATTCCCTCAAGTTCTATCGACCACCGATACAACTCTACGCACACTCGACGTTCGCTTTACCGGAAACAAGTATGAAACTAGAAGTACTTTGTAGGTGTTTGTTGGATAGGTTGCAAGGTAATAAAGAGCGCGTAAATAAAAGCTAGGGGATGCTTAGATAAAGACACAACTAAATTAGTTTTAGTAAAGAGCTTGTTGTCACGAGAAAGTTATTTGTCCCTAGGCAATCGATAACTAGACCGGTAATCATTATTACAATTTTATTTGAGGGAGAGGCATAAGCTAACATACTTTCTCTACTTGGATCATATGCACTTATGATTGGAACTCTAGCAAGCATCCGCAACTACTAAAGATCATTAAGGTAAAACCCAACCATAGCATTAAAGCATCAAGTCCTCTTTATCCCATACGCAAACAACCTACTTACTCGAGTCTGTGCTTCTGTCACTCACGCCACCCACCATAAGCAAATCATGAGCATATTGCAAACCCTACAGCGGGAATCCCTCACACTTGCGCGACACGGAGAGCACCATAGGACAACACCAATAATAAAACATGCAACTCAAACCAATCTTGATCATCAAATAGCCCATAGGACAAAACAGATCTACTCAGACATCATAGGATAGCCATACATCATTGGGAAATAATATATAGCGTTGAGCACCATGTTTAAGTAGAGATTACAGCGGGTAAGAGATAGGTTACACCGCTGCATAGAGGGGAGAAGAGTTGGTGATGATGGCGGTGAAGTTGTTGGTGAAGATTGCAGTGAGGATGATGGCCACGGCGGCGTTCCAGCGCCACCGGAAGAGAAGGGGAGAGGGGGCCCCCTCGTCTTCTTCTTCCTTGACCTCCTCCCAAGATGGGAGAATGGTTTCCCCTCTGGTCCTTTGATGAGGACATCAATACCATTGTTACATCCACAGCCCCTGCTGCTATACATACTGGACCAATTACTAGAGCTCGCGCACGCCAATTAAATTACCAGGTACTTTCGTTTCTTGGTAATGATTCTAATGTTCATGAGAATATGATACTGCCTAAATTGGATACATTTGTTTTGCTTACAAGTGAAGGGCCTAGCTTGGAGACGGATGAACATTGGAGCAAGAACACGCATGGAGTTGATGGCATGCGCAAGGGGATCAAGAACGGAGTTACAAGTGATGATTTCAGGACTTTGAAGCCACCATAAGGAGTGAATGAAGCCTTGGACGAAATATACAAGATGCCACTTCATAATATTCGTCCATAGGCTATTCTAGGTGCTGCGTCACCTTATTTTTGGGCCAGGCCCATGTAATTTCAAAATACTTAAGTATAGGCTATTTTTAGAGTCCGTATGTGTGGGGAAACAAGAGTTAGGGTTGGTTTCGGACCCCACCATCAGAGGCCACGAAATTCCCTCCTCTCCCTCCATATATACAGCCCTTAGGGCGTCGTTTAGACTTTGGGTTTTGTTTAGATCAAAAGTTCGCCATAGCTGCAACTTCGCGTACTTCGTTTGTGTTCCACGACCAGACCAAGGCGTCACAGAACCCCACCTTTCATTAATAAAGCTTTCCTCTTTATTCGCAATATCCAGATTGCAATCTTAGTTTCTTGCTTGTTCTTCGTTTGCTCGCAGGAAACAGGCCCTCGTGGTCAGGTTGATCGTGCTCCGGCGTGGTCAATAACCCTCGGAAGTTGGTTTAGCGATTGCTAAGGTGCGACGTCTCGCACGTTCGTAGTCGGATCATCAAGGTCGACTCCCACAGAAACGAAACCACCATCTCATCGAAACATCGGGACACCCTCGCCTCTATCAAGTGGTATCAGATTTTCAGGTTGCTCGATGAGATTTTACAGTTTTTCATATTTTAGATCGAGTCTGTTTTTCATACCTACAGTCCACGAAAAAGCCAAAAAAAATTAGGGTTAGTTCATCCTATCCGAACCAATCTGAGCCTTTGCATAATCTTTTCTGTATTTGCTTTGTTGAATTTGCGGTTGCATCGTCGTGTCATGTTGCTGGTCTTAGCGTCTAGTCCTTTAGAGTTTCGAGTTCTGTTCACAGGTTGTCACGTCGCCGCTGCCATATATCACCACCGCATCATCATCATCATCGCTGCCATATACCACCATCGTCATCACCGCTGCCATATACCACCATCGTCATCGCCGCTACCATATACCACATATCCACCGCCATCACGCTAATCCGAGTCCACCTCCATCACCGATTCACCACCAGTCTGTGTTCCATCGCCCTGCAAATATCCGCCACCAGTCCGAGTTTCCACCAGATTCATCTCCGCCACGAGTCCTAGTCCGAGTCCAGTAATTGTTGCTTTGTTCTTGATTTCCAGATCACGCGATACTCCGAGTCGTGACAAAGAAGGACTCCCCAACTTTCGTGCTACCCGCAGAAGAAAAATAGTTCCAAACTCAAAAAAAAAACTAAGTCTGGAAAATTCTGGCTAGGCAGTTTTTAGGACATTTGTAGACTTTTTCGAAAAAAATTTGTTGAGGAGCAAAAAAAAAGAAGAGGAAAAAAAAGTGCAAAAAAAAAGTGAAAAAAAGAAAAAAAAATTTCAGAGTGTGCTCCTCCCTTGTTTACGTGCAGCGCCGTGATTTTGTTAGTGTTCCAGGCTCGCGTCTCTAGTACAATCTAGCCTAGGACCAGCACAGTACCGTCGTTGAGCGTTTATTCAACTTTGCATCTCTGAATTGATTATTGCTGACCCTTTTTGCTACCATACTATAAGCCTTCCTAGCTCCACATACATCTACGTCGTGCGTTTGACTCTCCCTGGTAATCGCTCTATCCAAGCTTTTGAGAGTTTTGACTACAACGGTTGCCGATCACCGCCTGCTGCTGGGTAAGAACTGGTAAGAATTTGAGTTTTGCTTGACGGATTTGTGACTCCCACCACCACCTCTTATTAGTAGTCTATAGGATCATATTCTTGTGTGTTTCTATTGCTGCTAACCATGGCAGGATCACAAGCCGACGAGACTGACTGGGAGAACATGACAAACAAAGCGTTACATGATAAGTTTCAACAAATGATGAGTGGACAGGTGGAAGATGTGCTCAATAGATTTGAAGAGGCCATGGAGAAGATAGATGGCATTGAGAAGGCGTTCGAAACAAAGCTCGATAACAAGTTCAATGAGTTGCTCGCGCGTCTACCACCACCACCACCGGCTGCACCTAACGCACCTCTACAACAACAACAACGACTACCTCCACATCGCGAAACAACCCTCCGCCGAGCGACCCGTGTTCCTCTTGCGCTTGGCCAACCTGTTGGTGCTGCTGTTGATACTTCTGTGGCTCCTGCTGCTGATGCGGAGGAGGATGATTATGTGGGAGATTACGAGGATGAGGTTGATCAACATCAGAACTACGTGCAACCACCAGCACCACAACCACCAGGTCGTCCACATGCAAATAATGGTAATGTTAGGGCTCCCCCTCAGGTACGAGATCATGACCATCTCCCTAAACTGAAATTGAATATTCCACCATTTGAGGGTAGATATGTTCCTGATATATATCTTACTTGGGAGTTAGAAACTGAACAACGATTTACATGTTTACAATATCCTGAGGAGAGACGTGTTCCTGCTGCTGTTTGTGCTTTCACTAGCTTTGCATGTGTTTGGTGGTCTGAATATTGTAGATTATATCCTGTTCCAGCTACTTGGGCTGCTTTGAAAACTGCTATAAGTACTCGTTGGGTTCCACCATATTATCAACGTGAATTACTTCAAAAATTGCAGCGCTTAAGACAAGGAAAAAATTCTGTAGAAGAATATTATCAGGAATTACAAACTGGCTTGATTAGATGTGGTATTGTTGAGGCGAATGAAGCTATGCTTGCACGTTTTCTGGGTGGATTAAATAGAGAGATTCAGACCATTCTAGACTATAAGGATTATAATAATATCACTCGTTTATTCCATCTTGCTTGTAAAGCTGAACGTGAAGTGCAGGATCGACAGGCATTGGCGCGGACTAACTTTTCTGCAGGTCGACCTTCATCATGGACACCACGTGCATCATCTACTTCCACACGTTCTGATACACCGGCACCTCCGTCAGCTGCCACCTCCAACCGTGATACAAGAAAGCAGGCACAACCACCACTATCTGCCAAGAGCACACCTGCTGGGCCTGCACAGAGCTCTGCTTCTTCCATGGCGTCTACAGGGCACACAAGTGATATTATTTGTCGTCGTTGTAAGGGAAGAGGACATTTTGCGCGCGAATGCACATCTCAGCGTGTGATGATTGCTACTGAGGATGGTGGGTATGAGTCCGCTAGTGACTATGATGAGGAGACTTTGGCTCTTCTTACACATGAAGAACACGGTGGAGATGATTCTGATCATGAGACGCAATACATGGCTGCTGAAGATGCTGACAGGTATGAATGTTTAGTTTCTCAACGTGTTTTGAGTGTGCAGGTCACGCAAGCTGAGCAAAATCAGAGGCATAATTTGTTCCATACAAAGGGAGTTGTGAAGGAACGTTCTGTTCGCGTCATCATAGATGGAGGGAGCTGCAACAACTTGGCTAGCATGGAGATGGTGGAGAAGCTATCTCTCACCACAAGACCACATCCACATCCTTATTACATCCAATGGTTCAACAACAGCGGTAAGGTTAAGGTAACACGTACTGTTCGTGTGCATTTTAGTATCTCTACATATGTTGATTATGTTGATTGTGATGTGGTACCTATGCAAGCATGTTCCTTATTACTTGGTAGACCATGGCAATTTGATAAAAATTCTGTACACCATGGTAGAAACAATCAGTATACTCTCGTTCATAAGGACAAAAATATTACTTTGCTTCCTATGACTCCTGATTCCATTTTGAAAGATGATATTAATCGAGCTAATAAAGCAAAACAGGAGCAAAATAAGAGTGAAAATCAGATTGTGGCAAAAGAATTTGAGCAACAAATGAAGCCTAATAATAAACCATCTAGTGTTGCTTCTGAAATTAAATTGAAAATTGCATGTTTATTTGCCACAAAATCTGATATTGATGATCTAGATGTTAGCAAATCTGTTTGCTATGCTTTTGTGTGCAAAGAGGTATTATTTTCATTCGAGGACGTGCCTTCCTCTTTGCCTCCTGCTGTTACTAACATTTTGCAGGAGTTCGCTGACGTCTTTCCACAAGACGTACCACCGGGATTACCACCTATTCGAGGGATTGAGCATCAGATTGACTTAATTCCCGGTGCATCATTACCCAACCGCGCACCATACCGTACCAATCCAGAGGAGACGAAGGAGATTATGCGTCAAGTACAAGAGCTACTCGACAAAGATTATATACGCGAATCTCTTAGTCCTTGTGCTGTTCCTATTATTCTAGTGCCGAAAAAGGATGGTACCTCGCGTATGTGTGTTGATTGTAGAGGCATTAATAATATTACTATTCGTTATCGTCATCCTATTCCGAGGCTAGATGATATGCTTGATGAATTGAGTGGCTTTACAATATTCTCCAAAGTTGATTTGCGTAGTGGATACCATCAAATTCGTATGAAATTGGGAGATGAATGGAAAACAGCTTCTAAATCTAAGTTTGGTTTATATGAGTGGTTAGTCATGCCTTTTGGGTTAACTAATGCACCTAGTACTTTCATGAGACTAATGAACGAAGTTTTACGTGCTTTCATTGGACGATTTGTGGTAGTCTATTTTGATGATATACTGATTTATAGCAAATCTTTGGAAGAACATTTGGAACATTTACGTGCTGTTTTTAATGCTCTACGTGATGCACGTTTGTTTGGTAACATTGGGAAGTGCACCTTTTGCACCGACCGAGTATCTTTTCTTGGCTATGTTGTTACTCCACAGGGAATTGAAGTTGATAAAGCCAAGATTGAAGCTATTGAGAGTTGGCCGCAGCCCAAAACGGTCACACAAGTGAGGAGTTTTCTTGGCCTTGCTGGTTTCTATAGGCGTTTTGTGAGAGATTTCAGCACCATTGCTGCACCTCTCAACGAGCTTACAAAGAAGGATGTGCCTTTTGTTTGGGGTACCGCACAGGAAGAAGCCTTCACGGTATTGAAAGATAAGTTGACACATGCTCCTTTACTTCAACTTCCTGATTTTAATAAGACTTTTGAGCTTGAATGTGATGCTAGTGGAATTGGATTAGGAGGTGTGTTATTACAAGATGGCAAACCTGTTGCATACTTTTCTGAAAAATTGAGTGGGCCTAGTTTGAACTATTCTACTTATGATAAAGAATTATATGCTCTTGTTCGGACTTTAGAAACATGGCAACATTATTTATGGCCCAAAGAATTTGTTATACATTCTGATCATGAATCTTTGAAACACATTAAAAGTCAAGCTAAACTGAACCGTAGACATGCTAAATGGGTTGGATTCATTGAGACTTTCCCTTATGTCATTAAACACAAGAAGGGTAAAGAAAATGTTATTGCTGATGCATTGTCTCGTCGTTACACTATGCTTTCACAACTTGACTTTAAAATATTTGGGTTGGAGACCATCAAAGATCAATATGTGCATGATGCTGAATTTAAAGATGTGTTGCAGAATTGTAAAGAAGGAAGAACATGGAACAAGTTCGTCGTTAACGATGGATTTGTGTTTCGTGCTAACAAGCTATGCATTCCAGCTAGCTCCGTTCGTCTTTTGTTGTTGCAGGAGGCGCATGGAGGAGGACTCATGGGACACTTTGGCGTGAAGAAGACGGAGGATATACTTGCTACACATTTCTTTTGGCCAAAGATGAGACGGGATGTTGAGCGTTTTGTTGCTCGCTGCACTACATGTCAAAAAGCTAAGTCACGACTCAATCCTCATGGTTTATATATGCCTTTGCCTGTACCTAGTGTTCCTTGGGAGGATATATCTATGGACTTTGTTTTAGGTTTACCTCGAACAAAGAAGGGGAGGGATAGCATATTTGTTGTCGTGGATAGATTCTCGAAAATGGCACACTTTATACCATGTCATAAAAGCGATGATGCTGTTAATGTTGCTGATTTGTTCTTTCGTGAAATTATTCGCTTGCATGGTGTGCCAAATACTATTGTTTCAGATCGTGATACTAAATTTCTTAGCCACTTTTGGAGATGTTTATGGGCTAAGTTGGGGACTAAACTGCTTTTTAGTACTACTTGTCACCCCCAAACTGATGGACAAACTGAAGTAGTCAATAGAACATTGTCTACTATGCTTAGGGCTGTTTTGAAGAATAATAAGAAAATGTGGGAAGAATGCTTGCCTCATATTGAATTTGCTTATAATCGTTCATTGCATTCTACTACTAAGATGTGCCCTTTTGAAATTGTGTATGGTTTCCTACCTCGTGCACCTATTGATTTGTTGCCTCTTCCATCTTCGGAGAAGGTTAATTTTGATGCTAAAGAACGTGCTGAATTGATTTTAAAAATGCATGAGTTAACTAAGGAAAACATTGAGCGTATGAATGCTAAATATAAACTTGCTGGAGATAAGGGTAGAAAACATGTTGTCTTTGCACCTGGTGATCTTGTTTGGTTACATTTGCGTAAGGATAGGTTTCCTAATTTGCGCAAATCAAAGCTAATGCCACGTGCTGATGGTCCATTTAAGGTGTTAGAGAAAATAAATGATAATGCATATAAACTTGAGCTACCTGCAGATTTTGGGGTTAGTCCCACTTTTAACATTGCAGAGTTGAAGCCTTATTTGGGTGAGGAACATGAGCTTCCGTCGAGGACGACTTCATTTCAAGAAGGGGAGGATGATGAGGACATCAATACCATTGTTACATCCACAGCCCCTGCTGCTATACATACTGGACCAATTACTAGAGCTCGCGCACGCCAATTAAATTACCAGGTACTTTCGTTTCTTGGTAATGATTCTAATGTTCATGAGAATATGATACTGCCTAAATTGGATACATTTGTTTTGCTTACAAGTGAAGGGCCTAGCTTGGAGAAGGATGAACATTGGAGCAAGAACACGCATGGAGTTGATGGCATGCGCAAGGGGATCAAGAACGGAGTTACAAGTGATGATTTCAGGACTTTGAAGCCACCATAAGGAGTGAATGAAGCCTTGGACGAAATATACAAGATGCCACTTCATAATATTCGTCCATAGGCTATTCTAGGTGCTGCATCACCTTATTTTTGGGCCAGGCCCATGTAATTTCGAAATACTTAAGTATAGGCTATTTTTAGAGTCCGTATGTGTGGGGAAACAAGAGTTAGGGTTGGTTTCGGACCCCACCATCAGGGGCCATGATGAGGACATGACTACCTTGGATACGACCAAAAATATTGCATACATGCATATTTGTCAGGTGATTTCTAGTGCAAACTATTCAATAATCTATTTTTGTTATCCAGAACAAAAATACTTCACACACTTTTGTGTTTTGTCTAATTGCAGGTGTATGGGACATTTGTACAACACACATATGAAGATAAGGGAGAAAGAGATGTTTACTTGCTGTTCAAAAAGTTCTTTCACGTCACTTTTGGGCCAAGAAAAGATAGAGTCCAAGTCTCTCACGTTCTGGATTCAGATTCGGACTGCACAGACATACCTGACTCAAAACGGCAATAACTTTTTCATACGGACTCCGAATTGGGTGTTTCCTTTTTTGTTGGAAAGTACATTTCGTCCTCTTTCCACCCCAATTGGAATCACCTTTAAATTCGTCCGGAGCGTTGAGTTATGGATGAAACAATCTGACGCTGCAGCAGAATCCGAGTCAAACTACAAGTCTAAAGGTGTTACGTCACCTCCACTTGGGCCCATTGGCCTTGTACGACCTAGGGTTAGTTCTAGGCTGCCTTGGGACATCCTCCCACCTCCTTGGCCGCCACCCCTTGCTCCTATATAAGTAGATCCATCTAGTAGCTTTTTCCTTGGGATTTGTTTAGTTAAAAGTTAGCCATTGCAACTTCGTGTACTTCGTTTGTGTCCAACGACCAGACCAAGACCGCTTCCGGATCCCCACCTTTATCAATACTTCATATATACTCGCAATATTCAGATTGCTTTTATCATATTCTTGCTTGTTCTTCGATTTCTTGCAGGAATAGACCTCCGTGGTCAGGTTGATTGTGCTCCGGCGTGGTCAATAACCTCTCGAAGTTGGTTTAGCGATTGCTAAGGCGCAACGTCGTGCACGTTTGTAGTCGGATCGTCAAAGTCATCTTCACCAAATCGATACTTATCATCTCATCGAAAGATCGGGACACCCCGCTTCTGTCAAGTGGTATCAGATTTTCAGGTTGCTCGGTGATATTTTACAGTTTTTCATAGTTTAGATCGAGTCTGTTTTTCATACCTACAGTCCACGAAAAAGCCAAAAAAAAAATTAGGGTTAGTTCATCCTATCCGAACAAATCTGAGCCTTTGCATAATCTTTTCTGTATTTGCTTTGTTGAATTTGCGGTTGCATCGTCGTGTCAAGTTGCTGGTCTTAGCGTCTAGTCCTTTAGAGTTTCGTGTTCTGTTCACATTAGTCACGTCGCCGCTGCATCGTTATCCCTTCCGCTGTTCACCACACCATCCATCAATTTTCACCTCGTGCTATCCATAGTTCATTGTCACAATCATAGTTGAGGTCATTCACATCTTCGCTTGATCCAATCTGCATCTTATCTAGTTTGTCTTGGAAAGAGGGAGAAAAAAAAGACAGAGAAAAAAAGAGTGAAAAAAAAGAAAAAAAGGTCAGAGAAAAAAAAGAGAAAGAAAAAGAGAAAAAAAAAGTGTGAGGAGAAAAAAAGAGAAGAAAAAAAAACAAAAAATAAAATTCGGATCTATCTAGACTCAATCTCGTAGTTGAATTCGGATTGGAATCTGTTTTGTGCACTGTTCAGTAAAACAGGCATAACTTCCTCATACGAAGTCCGTTTTGGCTCCACGAGTACTCAAATTAAAGCTAGCGACGAGCCGCATCTAAATAGTTGCAGAAGCTAGTTCAATATTTAACACCTCAAAATCGTCTTCTAAATAGGTCTTTTTGCCCTCTGAAGTTCGCGGACACAGCTTCTTCCTGTTTTTCAGGCCAGTTTTTGAATTCTTTGACTCCTCATATCAATTCGGAATTGAGTGATTCTTTTTGCATTAGAAAGCTTGAGCTAGTAGCATTCTTTGAAAAAAGTTATCAGAAAATTTGCTCAAACTTTTCAAGAGAAAAGTTGGAGAGAGAGTTGTTGTATATCCTGCTTGGCAGTTGTTTCACATCATTATCTTTACTGCTATTGTGATCTTCACTTATATCTTGCTGTCCAGAGCTACTTCATATCCTTTATTGATGCTAGTTTTGCTACGTCGTGACCTCATTAGTGTTCTAGGCTCGCGTCTCTAGTCCGGTCTAGCCTAGGACCAGCACAGTACCGTCGTTGAGCGTTTATTCAACATTGCATCTTTGAATTGATTATTGCTAATCTTTTGCTACCATATATAGCCAACCCAGCTCCACATATTTCTACACCGTGTATACATACGTTCACCTGGCAATCGCTTTACCCAACTTTTGGAGTTACTTGACACCGCTGGTTGCCGATCGCCGCCTGCTGCATGGTAAGAACTTGTAAGACATTGATATTTGCTTTACTGTGAGCATTTTACCACCACATCCTAGTAGTTATAGGAACATTATTTTGGATTTTGTTTCTTGTTTCTACTAATCATGCCAGGATCTAGAGTCAATTCATGGGCTTTGTCGATCGCGGGAGACGTGCCACCACCTTTGCAAATACAACAACCGTCACGAGAGGTGCACAAACATCCAAATGCACATGATCAGGTTAATGTATCTATACCACCATTTAATGGCCGTTTTAGACCTGCTTTATATATTGAATGGGAGTTCAACATAAAAAATATATTTGCTTCCCATAATTTTGATGAACACAAAAAGATTAAGGTTGCAGTTGGTTCTCTCACTGGTTATGCTTTGGTTTGGTGGACTGAATATTGTCGGTTACACCCTGATTATATACCTACTACTTGGGATGATTTGAAACTTGCCATGCGACATACTTTTGTCCCCGCTTACTATACTCGTGACATGATTAAGAAGTTGCAACATTTAAAACAAGGTAGTGACACTGTAACAAAATATTATGATGATTTACAAACTACCTTGTTGCATTCCTCTTTAGAAGAAAGTGAAGATGATTTTATGGATAGATTTTGGGGAGGATTAAACCATGATATTCAAAAGATATTAATTCATGAAGAGTGTTATCCTATGGACCATTTGTTTCGCCTTGCTTGCAAAGCTGAACAGGAAATAAAACGACGTGTTGCTCACGAGGAGAACAAGCGCACGGTGCATATTCCAAGAGTTGATATGATTGTTCCTTCAACTACTAGGCATACTATGCCATCCACATCCGTTGTTGTGAGGACTACATCACCTCCACCATGTGACACATCGCCCCCGAGAGTGGCTACACCATATGAGTTGATCATAAGAGGTAATGAGAAAGGTACTGATCTTCCATCTCTACATGAGAATGATGAATGCCTTGTCAATTTGAATGCACCATCTGATGAGCTACCCACTACTTTGATCACACTACCTATTTTAGAGGACTATGTTGACAATTTGACTTTGCCATGTGATCAAACAACTGAAATACCAACAATTTTGAGTGCACCCATTGAATTAACTGTTGATGCAAAAGAACCAATGTTTAATCATTTTGATATGACCTCTAATCTTGGTGATGATTCTGTGTCCAATGACTTATTGCATGTTTGCTTATTTAAGCATGTTGTAGCATGTAAATTTGACGCAAGTAAGGTTTATTCACCAATGTTGGGATGGTTTAATGATGAACATTGTCAACCTTTTAAAATGAATAAGAGCTTCGCTTATATGTGCAAACTGAGTTGCAATATTTTCATGCCTTCTACTTCTTGTGATAATATTTTGGCTTTAGATTTTATGAATTATGAAGGTTACTCATGTATACATGTGCCATATGTGCAAAAACTAAGGAACGTGAAAATGGATGACATATACATATACAACATGTACACATTGTCTTTTTTGTTAGCCACATTTCAGATTAAGCAACGCCGAGGACGGCTTTGTTTTCAAGAAGGGGAGGATGATGAGGACATGACTACCTTGGATACGACCAAAAATATTGCATACATGCATATTTGTCAGGTGATTTCTAGTGCAAACTATTCAATAATCTATTTTTGTTATCCAGAACAAAAATACTTCACACACTTTTGTGTTTTGTCTAATTGCAGGTGTATGGGACATTTGTACAACACACATATGAAGATAAGGGAGAAAGAGATGTTTACTTGCTGTTCAAAAAGTTCTTTCACGTCACTTTTGGGCCAAGAAAAGATAGAGTCCAAGTCTCTCACGTTCTGGGTTCAGATTCGGACTGCACAGACATACCTGACTTAAAAACGGCAATAACTTTTTCATACGGACTCCGAATTGGGTGTTTCTTTTTTTGTTGGAAAGTAGATTTCGTCCTCTTTCCACCCCAATTGGAATCACCTTTAAATTCGTCCGGAGCGTTGAGTTATGGACGAAACAATCTGACGCTGCAGCAGAATCCGAGTCAAACTACAAGTCCAAAGGTGTTACGTCACCTCCACTTGGGCCCATTGGCCTTGTACGACCTAGGGCTAGTTCTAGGCTGCCTTGGGACGTCCTCCCACCTCCTTGGCCGCCACCCCTTGCTCCTATATAAGTAGATCCATCTAGTAGCTTTTTCCTTGGGATTTGTTTAGTTAAAAGTTAGCCATTGCAACTTCGTGTACTTCGTTTGTGTCCAACGACCAGACCAAGACCGCTTCCGGATCCCCACCTTTATCAATACTTCATATATACTCGCAATATTCAGATTGCTTTTATCATATTCTTGCTTGTTCTTCGATTGCTTGCAGGAATAGACCTTCGTGGTCAGGTTGATTGTGCTCCGGCGTGGTCAATAACCTCTCGAAGTTGGTTTAGCGATTGCTAAGGCGCAATGTCGTGCACGTTTGTAGTCGGATCGTCAAAGTCATCTTCACCAAATCGATAGTTATCATCTCATCGAAAGATCGGGACACCCCGCTTCTATCAAGTGGTATCAGATTTTCATGTTGCTCGGTGATATTTTACAGTTTTTCATAGTTTAGATCGAGTCTGTTTTTCATACCTACAGTCCACGAAAAAGCCAAAAAAAATTAGGGTTAGTTCATCCTATCCGAACAAATCTGAGCCTTTGCATAATCTTTTCTGTATTTGCTTTGTTGAATTTGCGGTTGCATCGTCGTGTCAAGTTGCTGGTCTTAGCGTCTAGTCCTTTAGAGTTTCGTGTTCTGTTCACATTAGTCACGTCGCCGCTGCATCGTTATCCCTTCCGCTGTTCACCACACCATCCATCAATTTTCACCTCGTGCTATCCATAGTTCATTGTCACAATCATAGTTGAGGTCATTCACATCTTCGCTTGATCCAATCTGCATCTTATCTAGTTTGTCTTGGAAAGAGGGAGAAAAAAAAGACAGAGAAAAAAAGAGTGAAAAAAAAGAAAAAAAGGTCAGAGAAAAAAAAGAGAAAGAAAAAGAGAAAAAAAAAGTGTGAGGAGAAAAAAAGAGAAGAAAAAAAACAAAAAATAAAATTCGGATCTATCTAGACTCAATCTCGTAGTTGAATTCGGATTGGAATCTGTTTTGTGCACTGTTCAGTAAAACAGGCATAACTTCCTCATACGAAGTCCGTTTTGGCTCCACGAGTACTCAAATTAAAGGTAGCGACGAGCCGCATCTAAATAGTTGCAGAAGCTAGTTCAATATTTAACACCTCAAAATCGTCTTCTAAATAGGTCTTTTTGCCCTCTTAAGTTCGCGGACACAGCTTCTTCCTGTTTTTCAGGCCAGTTTTTGAATTCTTTGACTCCTCATATCAATTCGGAATTGAGTGATTCTTTTTGCATTAGAAAGCTTGAGCTAGTAGCATTCTTTGAAAAAAGTTATCAGAAAATTTGCTCAAACTTTTCAAGAGAAAAGTTGGAGAGAGAGTTGTTGTATATCCTGCTTGGCAGTTGTTTCACATCATTATCTTTACTGCTATTGTGATCTTCACTTATATCTTGCTGTCCAGAGCTACTTCATATCCTTTATTGATGCTAGTTTTGCTACGTCGTGACCTCATTAGTGTTCTAGGCTCGCGTCTCTAGTCCGGTCTAGCCTAGGACCAGCACAGTACCGTCGTTGAGCGTTTATTCAACATTGCATCTTTGAATTGATTATTGCTAATCTTTTGCTACCATATATAGCCAACCCAGCTCCACATATTTCTACACCGTGTATACATACGTTCACCTGGCAATCGCTTTACCCAACTTTTGGAGTTACTTGACACCGCTGGTTGCCGATCGCCGCCTGCTGCATGGTAAGAACTTGTAAGACATTGATATTTGCTTTACTGTGAGCATTTTACCACCACATCCTAGTAGTTATAGGAACATTATTTTGGATTTTGTTTCTTGTTTCTACTAATCATGCCAGGATCTAGAGTCAATTCATGGGCTTTGTCGATCGCGGGAGACGTGCCACCACCTTTGCAAATACAACAACCGTCACGAGAGGTGCACAAACATCCAAATGCACATGATCAGGTTAATGTATCTATACCACCATTTAATGGCCGTTTTAGACCTGCTTTATATATTGAATGGGAGTTCAACATAAAAAATATATTTGCTTCCCATAATTTTGATGAACACAAAAAGATTAAGGTTGCAGTTGGTTCTCTCACTGGTTATGCTTTGGTTTGGTGGACTGAATATTGTCGGTTACACCCTGATTATATACCTACTACTTGGGATGATTTGAAACTTGCCATGCGACATACTTTTGTCCCCGCTTACTATACTCGTGACATGATTAAGAAGTTGCAACATTTAAAACAAGGTAGTGACACTGTAACAAAATATTATGATGATTTACAAACTACCTTGTTGCATTCCTCTTTAGAAGAAAGTGAAGATGATTTTATGGATAGATTTTGGGGAGGATTAAACCATGATATTCAAAAGATATTAATTCATGAAGAGTGTTATCCTATGGACCATTTGTTTCGCCTTGCTTGCAAAGCTGAACAGGAAATAAAACGACGTGTTGCTCACGAGGAGAACAAGCGCACGGTGCATATTCCAAGAGTTGATATGATTGTTCCTTCAACTACTAGGCATACTATGCCATCCACATCCGTTGTTGTGAGGACTACATCACCTCCACCATGTGACACATCGCCCCCGAGAGTGGCTACACCATATGAGTTGATCATAAGAGGTAATGAGAAAGGTACTGATCTTCCATCTCTACATGAGAATGATGAATGCCTTGTCAATTTGAATGCACCATCTGATGAGCTACCCACTACTTTGATCACACTACCTATTTTAGAGGACTATGTTGACAATTTGACTTTGCCATGTGATCAAACAACTGAAATACCAACAATTTTGAGTGCACCCATTGAATTAACTGTTGATGCAAAAGAACCAATGTTTAATCATTTTGATATGACCTCTAATCTTGGTGATGATTCTGTGTCCAATGACTTATTGCATGTTTGCTTATTTAAGCATGTTGTAGCATGTAAATTTGACGCAAGTAAGGTTTATTCACCAATGTTGGGATGGTTTAATGATGAACATTGTCAACCTTTTAAAATGAATAAGAGCTTCGCTTATATGTGCAAACTGAGTTGCAATATTTTCATGCCTTCTACTTCTTGTGATAATATTTTGGCTTTAGATTTTATGAATTATGAAGGTTACTCATGTATACATGTGCCATATGTGCAAAAACTAAGGAACGTGAAAATGGATGACATATACATATACAACATGTACACATTGTCTTTTTTGTTAGCCACATTTCAGATTAAGCAACGCCGAGGACGGCTTTGTTTTCAAGAAGGGGAGGATGATGAGGACATGACTACCTTGGATACGACCAAAAATATTGCATACATGCATATTTGTCAGGTGATTTCTAGTGCAAACTATTCAATAATCTATTTTTGTTATCCAGAACAAAAATACTTCACACACTTTTGTGTTTTGTCTAATTGCAGGTGTATGGGACATTTGTACAACACACATATGAAGATAAGGGAGAAAGAGATGTTTACTTGCTGTTCAAAAAGTTCTTTCACGTCACTTTTGGGCCAAGAAAAGATAGAGTCCAAGTCTCTCACGTTCTGGGTTCAGATTCGGACTGCACAGACATACCTGACTTAAAAACGGCAATAACTTTTTCATACGGACTCCGAATTGGGTGTTTCTTTTTTTGTTGGAAAGTAGATTTCGTCCTCTTTCCACCCCAATTGGAATCACCTTTAAATTCGTCCGGAGCGTTGAGTTATGGACGAAACAATCTGACGCTGCAGCAGAATCCGAGTCAAACTACAAGTCCAAAGGTGTTACGTCACCTCCACTTGGGCCCATTGGCCTTGTACGACCTAGGGCTAGTTCTAGGCTGCCTTGGGACGTCCTCCCACCTCCTTGGCCGCCACCCCTTGCTCCTATATAAGTAGATCCATCTAGTAGCTTTTTCCTTGGGATTTGTTTAGTTAAAAGTTAGCCATTGCAACTTCGTGTACTTCGTTTGTGTCCAACGACCAGACCAAGACCGCTTCCGGATCCCCACCTTTATCAATACTTCATATATACTCGCAATATTCAGATTGCTTTTATCATATTCTTGCTTGTTCTTCGATTGCTTGCAGGAATAGACCTCCGTGGTCAGGTTGATTGTGCTCCGGCGTGGTCAATAACCTCTCGAAGTTGGTTTAGCGATTGCTAAGGCGCAATGTCGTGCACGTTTGTAGTCGGATCGTCAAAGTCATCTTCACCAAATCGATAGTTATCATCTCATCGAAAGATCGGGACACCCCGCTTCTATCAAGTGGTATCAGATTTTCATGTTGCTCGGTGATATTTTACAGTTTTTCATAGTTTAGATCGAGTCTGTTTTTCATACCTACAGTCCACGAAAAAGCCAAAAAAAAAATTAGGGTTAGTTCATCCTATCCGAACCAATCTGAGCCTTTGCATAATCTTTTCTGTATTTGCTTTGTTGAATTTGCGGTTGCATCGTCGTGTCAAGTTGCTGGTCTTAGCGTCTAGTCCTTTAGAGTTTCGTGTTCTGTTCACATTAGTCACGTCGCCGCTGCATCGTTATCCCTTCCGCTGTTCACCACACCATCCATCAATTTTCACCTCGTGCTATCCATAGTTCATTGTCACAATCATAGTTGAGGTCATTCACATCTTCGCTTGATCCAATCTGCATCTTATCTAGTTTGTCTTGGAAAGAGGGAGAAAAAAAAGACAGAGAAAAAAAGAGTGAAAAAAAAGAAAAAAAGGTCAGAGAAAAAAAAGAGAAAGAAAAAGAGAAAAAAAAAGTGTGAGGAGAAAAAAAGAGAAGAAAAAAAAACAAAAAACAAAATTCGGATCTATCTAGACTCAATCTCGTAGTTGAATTCGGATTGGAATCTGTTTTGTGCACTGTTCAGTAAAAC
Source organism: Aegilops umbellulata (assembly GCA_032464435.1). NCBI lineage: Eukaryota > Viridiplantae > Streptophyta > Magnoliopsida > Poales > Poaceae > Aegilops > Aegilops umbellulata. The sequence continues at coordinate 197,256,418 of CP136058.1, read as the reverse complement.
AGGCATAACTTCCTCATACGAAGTCCGTTTTGGCTCCACGAGTACTCAAATTAAAGCTAGCGACGAGCCACATCTAAATAGTTGCAGAAGCAAGTTCAATATTTAACACCTCAAAATCGTCTTCTAAATAGGTCTTTTTGTCCTCTGAAGTTCGCGGACACAGCTTCTTCCAGTTTTTCAGGCCAGTTTTTGAATTCTTTGACTCCTCATATCAATTCGGAATTGAGTGATTCTTTTTGCATTGGAAAGCTTGAGCTAGTAGCATTCTTTGAAAAAAGTTATCAGAAAATTTGCTCAAACTTTTCAAGAGAAAAGTTGGAGAGAGAGTTGTTGTATATCCTGCTTGGCAGTTGTTTCACATCATTATCTTTACTGCTATTGTGATCTTCACTTATATCTTGCTGTCCAGAGCTACTTCATATCCTTTATTGATGCTAGTTTTGCTACGTCGTGACCTCATTAGTGTTCTAGGCTCGCGTCTCTAGTCCGGTCTAGCCTAGGACCAGCACAGTACCGTCGTTGAGCGTTTATTCAACATTGCATCTTTGAATTGATTATTGCTAATCTTTTGCTACCATATATAGCCAACCCAGCTCCACATATTTCTACACCGTGTATACATACGTTCACCTGGCAATCGCTTTACCCAACTTTTGGAGTTACTTGACATCGCTGGTTGCCGATCGCCGCCTGCTGCATGGTAAGAACTTGTAAGACATTGATATTTGCTTTACTGTGAGCATTTTACCACCACATCCTAGTAGTTATAGGAACATTATTTTGGATTTTGTTTCTTGTTTCTACTAATCATGCCAGGATCTAGAGTCAATTCATGGGCTTTGTCGATCGCGGGAGACGTGCCACCACCTTTGCAAATACAACAACCGTCACGAGAGGTGCACAAACATCCAAATGCACATGATCAGGTTAATGTATCTATACCACCATTTAATGGCCGTTTTAGACCTGCTTTATATATTGAATGGGAGTTCAACATAAAAAATATATTTGCTTCCCATAATTTTGATGAACACAAAAAGATTAAGGTTGCAGTTGGTTCTCTCACTGGTTATGCTTTGGTTTGGTGGACTGAATATTGTCGGTTACACCCTGATTATATACCTACTACTTGGGATGATTTGAAACTTGCCATGCGACATACTTTTGTCCCCGCTTACTATACTCGTGACATGATTAAGAAGTTGCAACATTTAAAACAAGGTAGTGACACTGTAACAAAATATTATGATGATTTACAAACTACCTTGTTGCATTCCTCTTTAGAAGAAAGTGAAGATGATTTTATGGATAGATTTTGGGGAGGATTAAACCATGATATTCAAAAGATATTAATTCATGAAGAGTGTTATCCTATGGACCATTTGTTTCGCCTTGCTTGCAAAGCTGAACAGGAAATAAAACGACGTGTTGCTCACGAGGAGAACAAGCGCACGGTGCATATTCCAAGAGTTGATATGATTGTTCCTTCAACTACTAGGCATACTATGCCATCCACATCCGTTGTTGTGAGGACTACATCACCTCCACCATGTGACACATCGCCCCCGAGAGTGGCTACACCATCTGAGTTGATCATAAGAGGTAATGAGAAAGGTACTGATCTTCCATCTCTACATGAGAATGATGAATGCCTTGTCAATTTGAATGCACCATCTGATGAGCTACCCACTACTTTGATCACACTACCTATTTTAGAGGACTATGTTGACAATTTGACTTTGCCATGTGATCAAACAACTGAAATACCAACAATTTTGAGTGCACCCATTGAATTAACTGTTGATGCAAAAGAACCAATGTTTAATCATTTTGATATGACCTCTAATCTTGGTGATGATTCTGTGTCCAATGACTTATTGCATGTTTGCTTATTTAAGCATGTTGTAGCATGTAAATTTGACGCAAGTAAGGTTTATTCACCAATGTTGGGATGGTTTAATGATGAACATTGTCAACCTTTTAAAATGAATAAGAGCTTCGCTTATATGTGCAAACTGAGTTGCAATATTTTCATGCCTTCTACTTCTTGTGATAATATTTTGGCTTTAGATTTTATGAATTATGAAGGTTACTCATGTATACATGTGCCATATGTGCAAAAACTAAGGAACGTGAAAATGGATGACATATACATATACAACATGTACACATTGTCTTTTTTGTTAGCCACATTTCAGATTAAGCAACGCCGAGGACGGCTTTGTTTTCAAGAAGGGGAGGATGATGAGGACATGACTACCTTGGATACGACCAAAAATATTGCATACATGCATATTTGTCAGGTGATTTCTAGTGCAAACTATTCAATAATCTATTTTTGTTATCCAGAACAAAAATACTTCACACACTTTTGTGTTTTGTCTAATTGCAGGTGTATGGGACATTTGTACAACACACATATGAAGATAAGGGAGAAAGAGATGTTTACTTGCTGTTCAAAAAGTTCTTTCACGTCACTTTTGGGCCAAGAAAAGATAGAGTCCAAGTCTCTCACGTTCTGGATTCAGATTCGGACTGCACAGACATACCTGACTTAAAAACGGCAATAACTTTTTCATACGGACTCCGAATTGGGTGTTTCTTTTTTTGTTGGAAAGTAGATTTCGTCCTCTTTCCACCCCAATTGGAATCACCTTTAAATTCGTCCGGAGCGTTGAGTTATGGACGAAACAATCTGACGCTGCAGCAGAATCCGAGTCAAACTACAAGTCCAAAGGTGTTACGTCACCTCCACTTGGGCCCATTGGCCTTGTACGACCTAGGGCTAGTTCTAGGCTGCCTTGGGACGTCCTCCCACCTCCTTGGCCGCCACCCCTTGCTCCTATATAAGTAGATCCATCTAGTAGCTTTTTCCTTGGGATTTGTTTAGTTAAAAGTTAGCCATTGCAACTTCGTGTACTTCGTTTGTGTCCAACGACCAGACCAAGACCGCTTCCGGATCCCCACCTTTATCAATACTTCATATATACTCGCAATATTCAGATTGCTTTTATCATATTCTTGCTTGTTCTTCGATTGCTTGCAGGAATAGACCTCCGTGGTCAGGTTGATTGTGCTCCGGCGTGGTCAATAACCTCTCGAAGTTGGTTTAGCGATTGCTAAGGCGCAACGTCGTGCACGTTTGTAGTCGGATCGTCAAAGTCATCTTCACCAAATCGATAGTTATCATCTCATCGAAAGATCGGGACACCCCGCTTCTATCAAGTGGTATCAGATTTTCATGTTGCTCGGTGATATTTTACAGTTTTTCATAGTTTAGATCGAGTCTGTTTTTCATACCTACAGTCCACGAAAAAGCCAAAAAAAAATTAGGGTTAGTTCATCCTATCCGAACCAATCTGAGCCTTTGCATAATCTTTTCTGTATTTGCTTTGTTGAATTTGCGGTTGCATCGTCGTGTCAAGTTGCTGGTCTTAGCGTCTAGTCCTTTAGAGTTTCGTGTTCTGTTCACATTAGTCACGTCGCCGCTGCATCGTTATCCCTTCCGCTGTTCACCACACCATCCATCAATTTTCACCTCGTGCTATCCATAGTTCATTGTCACAATCATAGTTGAGGTCATTCACATCTTCGCTTGATCCAATCTGCATCTTATCTAGTTTGTCTTGGAAAGAGGGAGAAAAAAAAGACAGAGAAAAAAAGAGTGAAAAAAAAGAAAAAAAGGTCAGAGAAAAAAAAGAGAAAGAAAAAGAAAAAAAAGTGTGAGGAGCAAAAAAGAGAAGAAAAAAAAACAAAAAACAAAATTCGGATCTATCTAGACTCAATCTCGTAGTTGAATTCGGATTGGAATCTGTTTTGTGCACTGTTCAGTAAAACAGGCATAACTTCCTCATACGAAGTCCGTTTTGGCTCCACGAGTACTCAAATTAAAGGTAGCGACGAGCCGCATCTAAATAGTTGCAGATGCTAGTTCAATATTTAACACCTCAAAATCGTCTTCTAAATAGGTCTTTTTGCCCTCTGAAGTTCGCGGACACAGCTTCTTCCAGTTTTTCAGGCCAGTTTTTGAATTCTTTGACTCCTCATATCAATTCGGAATTGAGTGATTCTTTTTGCATTGGAAAGCTTGAGCTAGTAGCATTCTTTGAAAAAAGTTATCAGAAAATTTGCTCAAACTTTTCAAGAGAAAAGTTGGAGAGAGAGTTGTTGTATATCCTGCTTGGCAGTTGTTTCACATCATTATCTTTACTGCTATTGTGATCTTCACTTATATCTTGCTGTCCAGAGCTACTTCATATCCTTTATTGATGCTAGTTTTGCTACGTCGTGACCTCATTAGTGTTCTAGGCTCGCGTCTCTAGTCCGGTCTAGCCTAGGACCAGCACAGTACCGTCGTTGAGCGTTTATTCAACATTGCATCTTTGAATTGATTATTGCTAATCTTTTGCTACCATATATAGCCAACCCAGCTCCACATATTTCTACACCGTGTATACATACGTTCACCTGGCAATCGCTTTACCCAACTTTTGGAGTTACTTGACACCGCTGGTTGCCGATCGCCGCCTGCTGCATGATAAGAACTTGTAAGACATTGATATTTGCTTTACTGTGAGCATTTTACCACCACATCCTAGTAGTTATAGGAACATTATTTTGGATTTTGTTTCTTGTTTCTACTAATCATGCCAGGATCTAGAGTCAATTCATGGGCTTTGTCGATCGCGGGAGACGTGCCACCACCTTTGCAAATACAACAACCGTCACGAGAGGTGCACAAACATCCAAATGCACATGATCAGGTTAATGTATCTATACCACCATTTAATGGCCGTTTTAGACCTGCTTTATATATTGAATGGGAGTTCAACATAAAAAATATATTTGCTTCCCATAATTTTGATGAACACAAAAAGATTAAGGTTGCAGTTGGTTCTTTCACTGGTTATGCTTTGGTTTGGTGGACTGAATATTGTCGGTTACACCCTGATTATATACCTACTACTTGGGATGATTTGAAACTTGTAGATTGAAACCTGGAGATCCGTAACTTCGATTGGATTGAAACCTTCGCCCAGATATTTTTCCAAAAATTAGCTTTCTTGCGGCCAAAGTAGAGCATCAATCGCCTTACGAGGGGCCCACGAGGGTGGGGGCGCGCCTGCCTGTAGTGGCCGTGGGCCCCACCCTCGTGGCCACCTCGGGCACCGTCTCGTGTTGATTTTCTTCCCAAAAATCACAAATATTCCAAAATAATTCTCCGTACGTTTTTATCCCGTTTGGATTCCGTTTGATATGGATATTCTGCGAAACAAAAAACATGCAACAGACAGGAACTGGCACTGGGCACTGGATCAATATGTTAGTCCCAAAAATAGTATAAAAAGTTGCCAAAAAGTATATGGAAGTTGTAGAATATTGGCATGGAACAATCAAAAATTATAGATACGACGGAGACGTATCAGCATCCCCAAGCTTAATTCCTGCTCGTCCTCAAGTAGGTAAATGATAAAAAAGAGATATTTTTTTATGTGGAATGCTACCTAGCATAATCTTGATCATATGTCTAATCATGGCATGAATATTAAGACACGAGTGATTCAAAGCAATAGTCTATCATTTGACATAAAAACAATAATACTTCAAGCCTACTAATAAAGCAAACATGTCTTTTCAAAATAACATGGCCAAAGAAAGTTATCCCTACAAAATCATATAGTCTGGCTATGCTCCATCTTCACCACACAAAATATTCAAATCATGCATAACCCCGATGACAAGCCAAGCAATTGTTTCATAATTTTGACATTCTCAAACCTTTTCAACTTTCACATAATACATGAGCGTGAACCATGGACATAGCACCATAGGTGGAATAGCATATGATGGTGCAGGTTGTGTGGAGAAGACAAAAAGGAGAAGATAGTCTCACATCAACTAGGCGTATCAACGAGCTATGGAGATGCCCATCAATAGATATCAATGTGAGTGAGTAGGGATTGCCATGCAACGGATGCACTAAGAGCTATAAGTGTATGAAAACTCAGACTGAAAACTAAGTGGGTGTGCATCCAACTTGCTTGCTCATGAAGACCTCGGGCGTTTGAGGAAGCCCATCATCGGAATATACAAGCCAAGTTCTATAATGAAAATTCCCACTTGTATATGAAAGTGAAAGCATAGGATACTCTCTCTATGAAGAACATGGTGCTACTCTGAAGCACAAGTGTGGTAAAAGGATAGTAACATTGTCCCTTCTCTCTTTTCTCTCATTTTTTTTATTTTTTTATTTTTTGGTGGGCTTCTTTGGACTCTTTTTTTATTTGGGCTTCTTTGGCCTCTTTTATTTTGATAACCTCACATGGGACAATGTTCTAATAATGATGATCATCACACTTTTATTTGCTTACAACTCAATATTACAACTCAATGTCTAGAACAAAGATATGACTCTATATGAATGCCCCTGGCAGTGTACCCGGATGTGCAATGATCTAGCGTAGCAATGACATAAAAAAAACGGACAAGCCATGAAAACATCATGCTAGCTATCTTACGATCATGCAAAGCAATATGACAATGAATGCTTGAGTCATGTATATGATGATGATGGAAGTTGCATGGCAATATATCTCGGAATGGCTATGGAAATGCCATGACAGATAGGTATGGTGGCTGTTTTGAGGAAGATATAATAAGGCTTATGTGTGACAGAGCATATCATATCACGGGGTTTGGATGCACCGGCGAAGTTTGCACCAACTCTCGAGGTGAGAAAGGGCAATGCACGGTACCGAAGAGGCTAGCAATGATAGCAGGGTGAGAGTGCGTATAATCCATGGACTCAACATTAGTCATAAAGAACTCACAAACTTTTTGCAAAAATCTATTAGTCATCCCGAGGGACACCCTAAAAGAATTGAACAAGACTCTTAAAGAATTAACACTGATGCACCTAGTCCTTATAAAAGGAAAAAGAAAAAGAAAAGGAAAAATGATAGGACTTCGCAAGCTTCTTGTGAACCTGAGAAACATTACAAAAAAATACACTTCCGCGATGATATGTGTTTGTCAAAGTAGGTCACGTTTTCTGTCATGCATGTACATCCATGACAATTTTATGACAGAATCAAGATAGTCGTACCTGTGCTGTCGTAGAAGAGTTCCATGACATTACCAAAATTATCATCATGGAAGTGTCCACTCCCATGACGATAAATGGCGAGTCATGGAAGTGCTTTCGTCAATGGTAACCGACACGTGGCATCCACCATAACGGGTCACCGTTAAGCTATCGGGTCCGGTTTTGGATCCGATAACCCGTTAACAGCATGGACCAATGAGGATTTTCCATGTGTAAAATTCTCAATGGCGAGAGAGCCACGTGTCGGCTCACCGTTGGGACGAAGGTCATCCACTCATTGGACCGGAGGCGCCTATGATACGTCGACACGTGGCACGACCCAACAGAGGCCCATTCTGGTGAAAAGGCCAACCCGTTCAACTTGGTCAAAAGGTAGCAGGCCGGCCCACGAAAAGCCTGTTAACGGTCTGTTCGTACATAGCCCATTTATGGCCCGCTAACTCATGACCCGTTATGGCCTATCCGAATTAGGCCCAGTAGCGTCATCTAGGCCGTCCAATATGATTCCAGCCTATCGTAACTTTCGGCCCATGTATGGCCCATGACGTCTTTCGTCCCATATGAGGCCCTTTGTAACTCTTGGCCCATTAATGGTCGTGGTGAATCTGGCCCGTGGTGAATCTGGCCCGTAATGAACAGTGTATTGCTTTATACCCACTAACGGCCCATTATTCCTTTGGGACATTTCTAACTCGTGTTATCTTTCGGCCTTCTCAGGGCCCATTTATTCTTGGGCTCATTTCCAGCATTCGCTTACTTACGGCCCGTTACTCGCCTTTTCTGCTCGTGGGCCAAATTAAGCCCGTGGTTAAAGTCGGCCCATTTGTGGCCCGTTAGTCCATTGGGCCATTTTCATAGCGTCATCAAATACGACCGATTAATGGCTGCCCATTATAGTCGGCCCATGAAGGGACGATTCCAACTCTAGCCCATTTATGGCCCATAATGCGGTCCATTATTGGCCCATGTTTGTCCCATCGATCATATGGCTTGTAAAAGGCCCATTGATGCTACGACCCGTAGAAGGCCCATTGCTTCTACGGCCCATAGATGGCCCATTGTTTCTAAGGCCCATAGGAGGCCCATGGTCGCTACACCAAATATGTAGCCCATGGTTATTGTGGCCTAGTTTTTAAAAATAGGTTATTGCGGCCACTAGCGAACCACGGGAAAAGAACTGCACTGACTACAAGCAAACAAATAAACAAGACAACAAGGAAATAAATAAGCAAGCAACTTATGCTAGGCTATCACGGCTATTACACATATTACATCCACTGGGCATCAAATTTCGCCACCAGTGCAAATGTAGGGAACAAAGTAGCATATCACATACACTGGTTGTCAAAGTTGGCGACCGGTGCAAATAAACGCTACAGCAAAACAAGTCCAGAGCTGAAACCACTTCAGAAGAGCTCAAGAAACAATATCCTGGGTACCCATAATGCTGGCAAGATGCTTGGCAAGCTTATTAACTTTCTCTTGTTTAGCGCTTAAATCCTCCAGCACTTGCTATTGCACCAGAAAGTATGCATCTAAATTCTGCAGGGACTTCCTCAGTCCTTCGGCTTCGTGTCGCATCACATCTGATCGATGTCTTTCGACTTGAAGTTGAGACTCAAGAAGATGAACTTATTCAGGCAGCGAGTTCGAAGAGCTTGTGCCAGCAGTAGTGGCCAGTAACTCGAACACTACATCAAGACATGACTTTTGGGTTGTCTCACTGTCGTCAAGATAGTTTTTATCAGCTTTCTTGGAGACCAACAAGGATGTCTCACTATCTTGAACCTGATCTGCATTACTTCCTTTACCATTGCATAACGGGGTACTCTTCTCCAATATTTTGTCCACGTTCTAAAAGAGAAACAAGCAGACACATCACAGGTTTACCATGTTGTATATGAAACTCATTTTGGTAAATCAGTTTAGTAGTAAAGTGGACAGGATAACAACATGAAACAAACATATATCTATGTACCATGGTCGTTGTATGTTCTATATCATTCTCGTTTTTGTTGCCAAATCAAGATAGAGACACAGTTTAAATAATATCTGTTTTAGACAAAGCAGAATAGACAAAATATAAGTGTGGGAAACTACAAAGCAATTACAACACTTGTAATGTGCATGACATGAGAACATAACTGTTTATTCAATTGAAACTAAAATCAACATTGAGCAAGTTACAACAGCAAACCAGTTAAAGAAACAGGTTTAAAACATACCTGTTGTGCCATTATGATAGAGGCGAGGGTGTCCCGATGTTTCGATGAGATGGTGGTTTCGTTTCTGTGGGAGTCGACCTTGACGATCCGACTACGAACGTGCGAGACGTCGCGCCTTAGCAATCACTAAACCAACTTCCGAGGGTTATTGACCACGCCGGAGCACGATCAACCTGACCACGAGGGCCTCTTTCCTGCGAGCAAATGAAGAACAAGCAAGAAACTAAGATTGCAATCTGGATATTGCGAATAAAGAGGAAAGCTTTATTAATGAAGGTGGGGTTCTGTGACGCCTTGGTTTGGTCGTTGAACACAAACGAAGTACGCGAAGTTGCAGCTATGGCGAACTTTTGATCTAAACAAAACCCAAAGTCTAAACGACGCCCTAAGGGCTGTATATATGGAGGAAGAGGAGGGAATTTCATGGCCCCTGATGGTGGGGTCCGAAACCAACCCTAACTCTTGTTTCCCCACACATACGGACTCTAAAAATAGCCTATACTTAAGTATTTCGAAATTACATGGGCCTGGCCCAAAAATAAGGTGACGCAGCACCTAGAATAGCCTATGGACGAATATTATGAAGTGGCATCTTGTATATTTCGTCCAAGGCTTCATTCACTCCTTATGGTGGCTTGAAAGTCCTGAAATCATCACTTGTAACTCCGTTCTTGATCCCCTTGCGCATGCCATCAACTCCATGCGTGTTCTTGCTCCAATGTTCATCCTTCTCCAAGCTAGGCCCTTCACTTGTAAGCAAAACAAATGTATCCAATTTAGGCAGTATCATATTCTCATGAACATTAGAATCATTACCAAGAAACGAAAGTACCTGGTAATTTAATTGGCGTGCGCGAGCTCTAGTAATTGGTCCAGTATGTATAGCAGTAGGGGCTGTGGATGTAACAATGGTATTGATGTCCTCATCATCCTCCCCTTCTTGAAATGAAGTCGTCCTCGACGGAAGCTCATCTTCCTCACCCAAATAAGGCTTCAAATCTGCAATGTTAAAAGTGGGACTAACCCCAAAATCTGCAGGCAGCTCAAGTTTATATGCATTATCATTTATTTTCTCTAACACCTTAAATGGACCATCAGCACGTGGCATTAGCTTTGATTTGCGCAAATTAGGAAACCTATCCTTACGCAAATGTAACCAAACAAGATCACCAGGTGCAAAGACAACATGTTTTCTACCCTTATCTCCAGCAAGTTTATATTTAGCATTCATACGCTCAATGTTTTCCTTAGTTAACTCATGCATTTTTAAAATCAATTCAGCACGTTCTTTAGCATCAAAATTAACCTTCTCCGAAGATGGAAGAGGCAACAAATCAATAGGTGCACGAGGTAGGAAACCATACACAATTTCAAAAGGGCACATCTTAGTAGTAGAATGCAATGAACGATTATAAGAAAATTCAATATGAGGCAAGCATTCTTCCCACATTTTCTTATTATTCTTCAAAACAGCCCTAAGCATAGTAGACAATGTTCTATTGACTACTTCAGTTTGTCCATCAGTTTGGGGGTGACAAGTAGTACTAAAAAGCAGTTTAGTCCCCAACTTAGCCCATAAACATCTCCAAAAGTGGCTAAGAAATTTAGTATCACGATCTGAAACAATAGTATTTGGCACAACATGCAAGCGAATAATTTCACGAAAGAACAAATCAGCAACATTAACAGCATCATCGCTTTTATGACATGGTATAAAGTGTGCCATTTTCGAGAATCTATCCACGACAACAAATATGCTATCCCTCCCCTTCTTTGTTCGAGATAAATCTAAAACAAAGTCCATAGATATATCCTCCCAAGGAACACTAGGTACAGGCAAAGGCATATATAAACCATGAGGATTGAGTCGTGACTTAGCTTTTTGACATGTAGTGCAGCGAGCAACAAAACGCTCAACATCCCGTCTCATCTTTGGCCAAAAGAAATGTGTAGCAAGTATATCCTCCGTCTTCTTCACGCCAAAGTGTCCCATGAGTCCTCCTCCATGCGCCTCCTGCAACAACAAAAGACGAACGGAGCTAGCTGGAATGCATAGCTTGTTAGCACGAAACACAAATCCATCGTTAACGACGAACTTGTTCCATGTTCTTCCTTCTTTACAATTCTGCAACACATCTTTAAATTCAGCATCATGCACATATTGATCTTTGATGGTCTCCAAACCAAATATTTTAAAGTCAAGTTGTGAAAGCATAGTATAACGACGAGACAATGCATCAGCAGTAACATTTTCTTTACCCTTCTTGTGTTTAATGACATAAGGGAAAGTCTCAATGAATTCAACCCATTTAGCATGTCTACGGTTCAGTTTAGCTTGACTTTTAATGTGTTTCAAAGATTCATGATCAGAATGTATAACAAATTCTTTGGGCCATAAATAATGTTGCCATGTTTCTAAAGTCCGAACAAGAGCATATAATTCTTTATCATAAGTAGAATAGTTCAGACTAGGCCCACTCAATTTTTCAGAAAAGTATGCAACAGGTTTGCCATCTTGTAATAACACACCTCCTAATCCAATTCCACTAGCATCACATTCAAGCTCAAAAGTCTTATTAAAATCAGGAAGTTGAAGTAAAGGAGCATGTGTCAACTTATCTTTCAATACCGTGAAGGCTTCTTCCTGTGCGGTACCCCAAACAAAAGGCACATCCTTCTTTGTAAGCTCATTGAGAGGTGCAGCAATGGTGCTGAAATCTCTCACAAAACGCCTATAGAAACCAGCAAGGCCAAGAAAACTCCTTAATTGTGTGACCGTTTTGGGCTGCGGCCAACTCTCAATAGCTTCAATCTTGGCTTTATCAACTTCAATTCCCTGTGGAGTAACAACATAGCCAAGAAAAGATACTCGGTCGGTGCAAAAGGTGCACTTCCCAAGGTTACCAAACAAACGTGCATCACATAGAGCATTAAAAACAGCACGTAAATGTTCCAAATGTTCTTCCAAAGATTTGCTATAAATCAGTATATCATCAAAATAGACTACCACAAATCGTCCAATGAAAGCACGTAAAACTTCGTTCATTAGTCTCATGAAAGTACTAGGTGCATTAGTTAACCCAAAAGGCATGACTAACCACTCATATAAACCAAACTTAGTTTTAAAAGCTGTTTTCCATTCATCTCCCAATTTCATACGAATTTGATGGTATCCACTACGCAAATCAACTTTGGAGAATATTGTAGAGCCACTCAATTCATCAAGCATATCATCTAGCCTAGGAATAGGATGACGATAACGAATAGTAATATTATTAATGCCTCTACAATCAACACACATACGCGAGGTACCATCCTTTTTTGGCACTAGAATAATAGGAACAGCACAAGGACTAAGAGATTCGCGTATATAACCTTTGTCGAGTAGCTCTTGTACTTGACGCATAATCTCCTTCGTCTCCTCTGGATTGGTACGGTATGGTGCGCGGTTGGGTAATGATGCACCGGGAATTAAGTCAATCTGATGCTCAATCCCTCGAATAGGTGGTAATCCCGGTGGCACGTCTTGTGGAAAGACGTCAGCGAACTCCTGCATAATGTTAGTAACAGCAGGAGGCAAAGAGGAAGGCACGTCCTCGAATGAAAATAATACCTCTTTGCACACAAAAGCATAGCAAACAGATTTGCTAACATCTAGATCATCAATATCAGATTTGGTGGCAAATAAACATGCACTTTTCAATTTAATTTCAGAAGCAACACTAGATGGTTTATTATTAGGCTTCATTTGTTGCTGAAATTCTTTTGCCACAATCTGATTTTCACTCTTATTTTGCTCCTGTTTTGCTTTATTAGCTCGATTAATATCATCTTTCAAAATGGAATCAGGAGTCATAGGAAGCAAAGTAATATTTTTGTCCTTATGAACGAGAGTATACTGATTGTTTCTACCATGGTGTACAGAATTTTTATCAAATTGCCATGGTCTACCAAGTAATAAGGAACATGCTTGCATAGGTACCACATCACAATCAACATAATCAGCATATGTAGAGATACTAAAATGCACACGAACAGTACGTGTTACCTTAACCTTACCGCTGTTGTTGAACCATTGGATGTAATAAGGATGTGGATGTGGTCTTGTGGTGAGAGATAGCTTCTCCACCATCTCCATGCTAGCCAAGTTGTTGCAGCTCCCTCCATCTATGATGACGCGAACAGAACGTTCCTTCACAACTCCCTTTGTATGGAACAAATTATGCCTCTGATTTTGCTCAACTTGCGTGACCTGCACACTCAAAACACGTTGAGAAACTAAACATTCATACCTGTCAGCATCTTCAGCAGCCATGTATTGCGTCTCATGATCAGAATCATCTCCACCGTGTTCTTCATGTGTAAGAAGAGCCAAAGTCTCCTCATCATAGTCACTAGCGGACTCATACCCACCATCCTCAGTAGCAATCATCACACGCTGAGATGTGCATTCGCGCGCAAAATGTCCTCTTCCCTTACAACGACGACAAATAATATCACTTGTGTGCCCTGTAGACGCCATGGAAGAAGCAGAGCTCTGTGCAGGCCCGGCAGGTGTGCTCTTGGCAGATAGTGGTGGTTGTGCCTGCTTTCTTGTATCACGGTTGGATGTGGCAGCTGACGGAGGTGCCGGTGTATCAGAACGTGTGGAAGTAGATGATGCACGTGGTGCCCATGATGAAGGTCGACCTGCAGAAAAGTTAGTCCGCGCCAATGCCTGTCGATCCTGCACTTCACGTTCAGCTTTACAAGCAAGATGGAATAAACGAGTGATATTATTATAATCCTTATAGTCTAGAATGGTCTGAATCTCTCTATTTAATCCACCCAGAAAACGTGCAAGCATAGCTTCATTCGCCTCAACAATACCACATCTAATCAAGCCAGTTTGTAATTCCTGATAATATTCTTCTACAGAATTTTTTCCTTGTCTTAAGCGCTGCAATTTTTGAAGTAATTCACGTTGATAATATGGTGGAACCCAACGAGTACGCATAGCAGTTTTCAAAGCAGCCCAAGTAGCTGGAACAGGATATAATCTACAATATTCAGACCACCAAACACATGCAAAGCTAGTGAAAGCACAAACAGCAGCAGGAACACGTCTCTCCTCAGGATATTGTAAACATGTAAATCGTTGTTCAGTTTCTAACTCCCAAGTAAGATATATATCAGGAACATATCTACCCTCAAATGGTGGAATATTCAATTTCAGTTTAGGGAGATGGTCATGATCTCGTACCTGAGGGGGAGCCCTAACATTACCATTATTTGCATGTGGACGACCTGGTGGTTGTGGTGTTGGTGGTTGCACGTAGTTCTGATGTTGATCAACCTCATCCTCGTAATCTCCCACATAATCATCCTCCTCCGCATCAGCAGCAGGAGCCACAGAAGTATCAACAGCAGCACCAACAGGTTGGCCAAGCGCAAGAGGAACACGGGTCGCTCGACGGAGGGTTGTTTCGCGATGTGGAGGTAGTCGTTGTTGTTGTTGTAGAGGTGCGTTAGGTGCAGCCGGTGGTGGTGGTGGTAGACGCGCGAGCAACTCATTGAACTTGTTATCGAGCTTTGTTTCGAACGCCTTCTCAATGCCATCTATCTTCTCCATGGCCTCTTCAAATCTATTGAGCACATCTTCCACCTGTCCACTCATCATTTGTTGAAACTTATCATGTAACGCTTTGTTTGTCATGTTCTCCCAGTCAGTCTCGTCGGCTTGTGATCCTGCCATGGTTAGCAGCAATAGAAACACACAAGAATATGATCCTACAGACTACTAATAAGAGGTGGTGGTGGGAGTCACAAATCCGTCAAGCAAAACTCAAATTCTTACCAGTTCTTACCCAGCAGCAGGCGGTGATCGGCAACCGTTGTAGTCAAAACTCTCAAAAGCTTGGATAGAGCGATTACCAGGGAGAGTCAAACGCACGACGTAGATGTATGTGGAGCTGGGAAGGCTTATAGTATGGTAGCAAAAAGGGTCAGCAATAATCAATTCAGAGATGCAAAGTTGAATAAACGCTCAACGACGGTACTGTGCTGGTCCTAGGCTAGATCGTACTAGAGACGCGAGCCTGGAACACTAACAAAATCACGGCGCTGCACGTAAACAAGGGAGGAGCACACTCTGAATTTTTTTTTTCCTTTTTTTTCACTTTTTTTTGCACTTTTTTCCCTCTTTTTTTTTTTGCTCCGCAACAATTTTTTTTCGAAAAAGTCTACAAATGTCCTAAAAACTGCCTAGCCAGAATTTTCCAGACTTAGTTTTTTTTTTTGAGTTTGGAACTATTTTTCTTCTGCGGGTAGCACGAAAGTTGGGGAGTCCTTCTTTGTCACGACTCGGAGTATCGCGTGATCTGGAAATCAAGAACAAAGCAACAATTACTGGACTCGGACTAGGACTCGTGGCGGAGATGAATCTGGTGGAAACTCGGACTGGTGACGGATATTTGCAGGGCGATGGAACACAGACTGGTGGTGAATCTGTGATGGAGGTGGACTCGGATTAGCGTGATGGCGGTGGATATGTGGTATATGGTAGCGGCGATGACGATGGTGGTATATGGCAGCGGTGATGACGATGGTGGTATATGGCAGCGGTGATGATGATGATGCGGTGGTGATATATGGCAGCGGCGACGTGACAACCTGTGAACAGAACTCGAAACTCTAAAGGACTAGACGCTAAGACCAGCAACTTGACACGATGATGCAACCGCAAATTCAACAAAGCAAATACAGAAAAGATTATGCAAAGGCTCAGATTGGTTCGGATAGGATGAACTAACCCTAATTTTTTTTGGCTTTTTCGTGGACTGTAGGTATGAAAAACAGACTCAATCTAAACTATGAAAAACTGTAAAATCTCACCGAGCAACCTGAAAATCTGATACCACTTGATAGAGGCGAGGGTGTCCCGATGTTTCGATGAGATGGTGGTTTCGTTTCTGTGGGAATCGACCTTGACGATCCGACTACGAACGTGCGAGACGTCACGCCTTAGCAATCGCTAAACCAACTTCCGAGGGTTATTGACCACGCCGGAGCACGATCAACCTGACCACGAGGGCCTGTTTCCTGTGAGCAAACGAAGAACAAGCAAGAAACTAAGATTGCAATATGGATATTGCGAATAAAGAGGAAAGCTTTATTAATGAAGGTGGGGTTCTGTGACGCCTTGGTCTGGTCGTTGAACACAAACGAAGTACGCGAAGTTGCAGCTATGGCGAACTTTTGATCTAAACAAAACCCAAAGTCTAAACGACGCCCTAAGGGCTGTATATATGGAGGAAGAGGAGGGAATTTCGTTGCCCCTGATGGTGGGGTCCGAAACCAACCCTAACTCTTGTTTCCCCACACATACGGACTCTAAAAATAGCCTATACTTAAGTATTTCGAAATTACATGGGCCTGGCCCAAAAATAAGGTGACGCAGCACCTAGAATAGCCTATGGACGAATATTATGAAGTGGCATCTTGTATATTTCGTCCAAGGCTTCATTCACTCCTTATGGTGGCTTCAAAGTCCTGAAATCATCACTTGTAACTCCGTTCTTGATCCCCTTGCGCATGCCATCAACTCCATGCGTGTTCTTGCTCCAATGTTCATCCTTCTCCAAGCTAGGCCCTTCACTTGTAAGCAAAACAAATGTATCCAATTTAGGCAGTATCATATTCTCATGAACATTAGAATCATTACCAAGAAACGAAAGTACCTGGTAATTTAATTGGCGTGCGCGAGCTCTAGTAATTGGTCCAGTATGTATAGCAGCAGGGGCTGTGGATGTAACAATGGTATTGATGTCCTCATCACATTAGAGTTTCAATTCTATCCTTCAAATTTGAAAATAGTTGGCATGAGTAAATACAGTGATGCAAGAGCAAAGGAGTATGAACCATAGCTACAGAACCTAACCTGAGAACAATTCTTCTTCTGCTTTAAGCATTGAATTGGGGTTCAGAGTGGTGGTCCTCATGCTTTGGGCACTGTAGTTCCCTTACTAACTACTCGTGTTTGGGTGATCTGTGGTGGAGACAGTGCAGTGTCAACTGGAACATGGTTACTATCTGCTGGGGTTGGGGTTAGAAGGGGTGTAGCTGGTTCTCTGTCCAACGGGGTAGGGGTATAATCTACAAGAGTCTGGGTTGTGTGGTGGTGCTGGTTCTTGGGCAAGTACAACCGTGGTTCTATCTGGATCGACTAGTAGCACTATCTTTTCTGAAGACCGTGTTGTTACTCCCTTAGATACTGCCATCACCCTGTCCAGTTCAAATGGCTGATAAACAAGAAAAGTAATTGAATGTACAGAGATTGTATGATAGACATGTGCAATGGATAGTGGGGAATAAAAGAGGGCATGAAATAATTCACGTTTATGTTGTCTAACCAAACAGGATAGCATGACACAATTTCACATATATGATGGCTAACTAAACATGATAGGATGACACACTTTCACATATATGATGGCTAACTAAAAAGGACGGAAAGACATAGTTCAAAATATGATGACTATGTAAATAGGATGACATGATATAACTATATAATGTGTTTATTAAATAGGTTGGCATGCCATAATTCACATACATGCCGCCTATGGGAACATGATAGCATGATATAATTCATGGATAGAATGACATAATTCAAAATATGATGACTGTAAACACAAAACAGGATGAGATGATATAACTATAGGATGTCTTTATTAATTGGGTTGGCATGCCATAATTCAGATAGATGCTCTCTATGTAAACATGATGGCATGATGTAATTCAAATATATGATTTATATACTAAACAAGTAAGCAGATGGCAATTGCATATATGATGGAAAAACTAAGCAATGCAAGATAACATATGCATGACATGAGTAGTATAACCCTGCCAAGTTTGAGCATAGACCTCAGGGGGGAATACGACTGGTCGTCTATCTCTGAATCCTCCTCTGAGGAGCTATCTGTAACCAGCAAGATGTCTGCTTTAGCAGGTAGCACTGTCTGCTCTGATTACCTTGTTTTCACTCCAGGTACTTCCATCACCGCTTCAAATGGTTGATGCACAGGAAGAGTAGTTGAATATACAAATGTTGGTGGCAAATGGAATACGTAATACAAAAAAAAGGATAACATGATATAATTCACATATATGATGATTGGCTAAACAGCATGGCATTGCATAATTCACATATATAATGCCTTGCAACAAGATAGCATTGCACAATTCACATATATAATGTCTTGCAACAAGATGGCATTGCATAATTCACATATATGGTAATTAGACACTAAACATGTGACATTCACACCAAGCATGTCGAAACTAAGCAAATGACATAGCAATGCAAGACACCATACACACGATATGAGCAACATAACCCTGCCAAGTTAGAGCATACACCTCGGGGGGAAATAGGACTGGTCATCTATCTCTGAAACCTCCTCTGAGGTGCTATCCGTAACCAGCAAGATATGCGCTTCGTCAGATAGCATAGTCTGCTATGAAGACCTTGTTTTCACTCCAGAATTTTCCATCACCGTGTCAAATGGCTGATACACACGAAGAGTAGTTGAGTGTACTAACACTGTTGACAATTGTAATACGTAATGAAAAAAAGGATGGCATGATATAATTCACCTATAAGATGACTGGCTAAGCAGGATGGTATTGCAAAATTATCGTATATGATGACTGGCTAAACAAGATGGCGTTGCATAATTCACATATACGATAAAGAAACTAAACAAATGGCATTCACAAAAAGCATGTCTAAACTAAGAAGACGACATATTTGATGTATAAAGTAAGCAATGCAAGGCACCATATGCATGATATTACCAACATCAGCATGCCAAGTTAGAGCGAAGACCGCAGGGGGTAAATAGGAGTGGTCTTCTCCTTCTGAATCCCCTCAGAACAATTATCTTCCTCTTGACTACAACCTGGAATGGGTGGAGGGAGGGCTACCTTTGTGCCCACCACGGAAGGCTCGTCTCTTTTGCTCTACATGTTCAGTTCCATCGTGTACAATAACTGACATGCATAGGAATAAAACATAGTGAGATTATGTAAGGAGTGCATATAGAAATCCAGAGTAATGGCCACCTGTGGGTAGACTCAAAACCAATGATAGCAGGCAGATAATGGCTTCAGTTAGAAAATACAGATAATGGCTTCTTTACTGTTTGTTTCCCACCCAACATGAAACTCATAGTAGACACCAGAGAATAACCAGATAGTAGACAAATACTATTGATTGCGGCCCTGATTTGTACCGCACAACCATTTAAAAACTCAAGTTTGAGCATTAGTTTGGAGCTGACTCAGAGTCTAATGGGTGAATAGGATGATAAAGTAGCATGTAATATTAAGCGATGCATAACGTAAGCAGACACGAAAGAGTCCAACCTCTCTTGCGGACCCGTGTAGTCCTTGAGGTCATCTGCTCGGTTGATGATGGTAATGTAGTTGTCGTGGCTGCCAGCGGCGGGGAAGAAGATCTAAAGCGGCAAAATATAGTCTGGAGGGCGGATCCGTGCTGTGGTGGACCCTTCTGTCGTGGGAGCAGGTGAGCTGATAGAGGCAAGGGTGTCCCGATGTTCCGATGAGATGGTGGCTATCATTTCTGTGGGAGTCGACCTTGACGATCCGACTACGAACGTGCAGACGTCGCGCCTTAGCAATCGCTAAACCAACTTCCGAGGGTTATTGAGCACGCCGGAGCACGATCAACCTGACCACGAGGGCCTGTTTCCTGCGAGCAAACGAAGAACAAGCAAGAAACTAAGATTGCAATCTGGATATTGCGAATATAAGAGGAAAGCTTTATTAATGAAGGTGGGGTTCTGTGACGCCTTGGTCTGGTCGTTGAACACAAACGAAGTACGTGAAGTTGCAGCTATGGCGAACTTTTGATCTAAACAAAACCCCAAAGTCTAAACGATGCCCTAGGGGCTGTATATATGGGGGAAGAGGGGGGAATTTCGTGGCCCTTGGAGGAGGGGTCCGAAACCCACCCTATCTCTTGTTTCCCCACACATACGGACTCTAAAAACAGCCTATATTGAAGTATTTCGAAATTACATGGGCCTGGCCCAAGAAGAAAGGTGACGCAGCACCTAGAATAGCCTCTGGACGAAAATTATGAAGTGGCATCTTGTATATTTCGTCCAAGGCTTCATGCACTCATTATGGTGGCTTCAAAGTCCTGAAATCATCACTTGAAACTCTGTTCTTGTCTCCCTTGCGCATGCCATCAACTCCATGCTTGTTCTTGCTCCAATGATCATCCTTCTCCAAGCTAGGCCCTTCATTTGTAAGCAAAACAAATGTATCCAATTTAGGCAGCATCATATTCTCATGAACATTAGAATCATTACCAAGAAACGGAAGTACCTGATAATTCAATTGGCGTGCGCGAGCTCTAGTAATTGGTCCAGTATGTATAGCAGCAGGGGCTGTGGGTGTAACAATGGTATTGATGTCCTTATCATGAGCTGGGGTGGACGACGACTCAGTAGGAGCGGGACAAACCACACAAGGTTTTCTTTGACAACTATCTATAAGAGATGTAATTTTGTAAGGGCTCGTTTAAATTGGAGGATTCTAACAACACAGGGATAGGAAATACACAGTAATAGGATAGGAATGCATGTGCAAAGAATTTAAAATCACATGATTTTTGTCAATCTGGGTGTTTGGTTCACAGGAATTGGAAGGTCACAGGAATGCAAAGAAGCATGGTCA
Organism: Aegilops umbellulata; assembly: GCA_032464435.1. Taxonomy (NCBI): domain Eukaryota; kingdom Viridiplantae; phylum Streptophyta; class Magnoliopsida; order Poales; family Poaceae; genus Aegilops; species Aegilops umbellulata. The sequence goes on along the minus strand of CP136058.1, from coordinate 197,235,343 downwards.
AATTAAGTCAAACCACAAGAAAGTATACAATTATAATGCTATTATGCTACTATAGGAATTTGAAAAGGAGGGCCAAGTGGATATTAAAATTCCTATGGTTTTTCTTTGAAAGAGACACTAAAGGAACTAATCCTACAGTTTTCCTTTGCTCCATTCCTTTGAACCAAATGCATTAATAGTAGTACCATAGGAAACTTTCGAATTCCCATTTCCTTCACTTTTCCTTTCAACCACTGGCAGTTCTAGTAGGCAGGCTTGAATAGGTAAAACCTACACTCCAAAAATGTATTTGTGCTACTTCTACTACTTTGGACCCAGGCCACTGCCCTACTAGCTCAACTCCCAGCCCCATCTACAAATGCACAGCTCAAACATGCAAAAATAAATAATGATGGCGTTCAAGAGAGTCCATCACGGATAGTGATGACCCACAAGTATAGGGGATCAATTGTAGCTCTTTTCGTTAAGTAAGAGTGTCGAACCCAACGAGGAGCAGAAGGAAATGACAAGTAGTTTTTAGTAAGGTAATGTCTGCAAGTGCTAAAATTGTAAGTAGCGGAGTATTTTGATAGCGAGATAATTTGTAACGAGCAAGTAACGATAATAGTAACCAAAATGCAGCAAGGTAGCCCAATCATTTTGAGGCAAAGGACGGGCCAAAACGGTCTCTTATGATAAGCAAAGCGTTCTTGAGGGTACATAGGAATTTCATCTAGTCACTTTCATCATGTTGGTTTGATTTGTATTCACTACTTTGATAATTTGATATGTGGGTGGACCGGTGCTTAGGTGCTGTTCTTACTTGAACAAACCTCCTACTTATGATTAACCCTCCCGCAAGCATCCGCAACTACGAGAAAAGTATTAAGAATAAATTCTAACCATAGCATTAAATTTTTGGTTCAATCGGCCCCTTACAAAATATCGCATAAACCGGGGTTTAAGCTTCTGTCACTCTTGCAACCCACCATCTATTTGCTACTCCACAATGCATTCCCTTAGGCCCAAATATGGTGAAGTGTCATGTAGTCGACGTTCACATGACACCACTAAGGGAATCACAACATACATACTATCAAAATATCGAACACATATCAAGTTCACATGATTACTTGCAACATGATTTCTCCCGTGATCTCAAGAACAAAAGTAACTACTCACAAATGATAAACATGCTTGTCGGTGTCAAAACCGGCGGATCTCGGGTAGGGGGTCCCAAACTGTGCATCTAGGCGGATGGTAACAGGAGACAAGGGACACGATGTTTTTACCCAGGTTCGGGCCCTCTCGATGGAGGTAAAACCCTACACCTGCTTGATTAATATTGATGATATGGGTAGTACAAGAGTAGATCTACCACGAGATCAAGGAGGCTAAACCCTAGAAGCTATCCTATGGTATGATTGTTGTTCTTGTTGTTGTCCTACGGACTAAAACCCTCCGGTTTATATAGACACCGGAGAGGGCTAGGGTTACGTAGAGTCGGTTACAATGGTAGGAGATCTACATATCCGTATCGCCAAGCTTGCCTTCCACTGATGAGGACATCAATACCATTGTTACATCCACAGCCCCTGCTGCTATACATACTGGACCAATTACTAGAGCTCGCGCACGCCAATTAAATTACCAGGTACTTTCGTTTCTTGGTAATGATTCTAATGTTCATGAGAATATGATACTGCCTAAATTGGATACATTTGTTTTGCTTACAAGTGAAGGGCCTAGCTTGGAGAAGGATGAACATTGGAGCAAGAACACGCATGGAGTTGATGGCACGCGCAAGGGGATCAAGAACGGAGTTACAAGTGATGATTTCAGGACTTTAAAGCCACCATAAGGAGTGAATGAAGCCTTGGACGAAATATACAAGATGCCACTTCATAATATTCGTCCATAGGCTATTCTAGGTGCTGCGTCACCTTATTTTTGGGCCAGGCCCATGTAATTTCGAAATACTTAAGTATAGGCTATTTTTAGAGTCCGTATGTGTGGGGAAACAAGAGTTAGGGTTGGTTTCGGACCCCACCATCAGGGGCCACGAAATTCCCTCCTCTTCCTCCATATATACAGCCCTTAGGGCGTCGTTTAGACTTTGGGTTTTGTTTAGATCAAAAGTTCGCCATAGCTGCAACTTCGCGTACTTCGTTTGTGTTCAACGACCAGACCAAGGCGTCACAGAACCCCACCTTCGTTAATAAAGCTTTCCTCTTTTATTCGCAATATCCAGATTGCAATCTTAGTTTCTTGCTCGTTCTTCGTTTGCTCGCAGGAAACAGGCCCTCGTGGTCAGGTTGATCGTGCTCCGGCGTGGTCAATAACCCTCGGAAGTTGGTTTAGCGATTGCTAAGGCGCGACGTCTCGCACGTTCGTAGTCGGATCGTCAAGGTCGACTCCCACAGAAACGATAGCGACCATCTCATCGAAACATCGGGACACCCTCGCCTCTATCAAGTGGTATCAGATTTTCAGGTTGCTCGGTGAGATTTTACAGTTTTTCGTAGTTTAGATCGAGTCTGTTCTTCATACCTATAGTCCACGAAAAAGCCAAAAAAAAAATTAGGGTTAGTTCATCATATCCGAACCAATCTGAGCCTTTGCATAATCTTTTCTGTATTTGCTTTGTTGAATTTGCGGTTGCATCGTCGTGTCAAGTTGCTGGTCTTAGCGTCTAGTCTTTTAGAGTTTCGAGTTCTGGTCATATTAGTCACGCCGCCGCCGCACCATCATCATTGTCCCTGCCATATACCACCACCGCTTATCCGCCACCGCTCCGAGTCCATATACCACCACCGCTCCGAGTCCATATACCACCACCGATCCGTTTCCATATATCACCGTCACTTCGAGTCCATCTCATATTAGGTTTGCTTTCGAGATCCATCTGTTGCCAGATTCGTGTTTCCTTGGTTGAGTAGGTTTAGGATTCCATCAATCTTTTGCCGTCCGTAGAAGAGGTTGGTTTCCAAAAAAAAAAAAAAGAGTCTGGTAACCACCCTCCGTTTAGGCCCAAAATTTTCCAAAAACGCACTTGACCAAAAATTTTCTGGCTATCCTATTTTTAGGTGTTTCTTAGCCTTTTGAGACAGTCGCCGTTATTGAAAGTTTTTTTTGAGCCGTTTCCAGTTTTTGGGTCCGGGCAGTCGAAAAAAAAAAAAATCGCAAAAAAAAAAAAAAAAAATCGTGTCTATCCTGTCAGTTTGACCTGGGAAGAGTTTTGAGACACTCGCCATTATTGTGATTTTTCGCAAAAAAAAAAAAAAAGAAGAAGCAAAAAAAAAAAAAAAAAAGAGTGCCAAAAAAAAAAAAAAAAAACAGGGCGAAAAAAAAAATCCAGAGTGTGCTTTTCCCTGTGTTTACGTGCAGCGCCGTGATTTTGTTGGTGTTCTAGGCTCGCGTCTCTAGCACGGTCTAGCCTAGGACCAGCACAGTACCGTCGTTGAGCGTTTATTCAACTTTGCATCTCTGAATTGATTATTGCTGACCCTTTTTGCTACCATACTATAAGCCTTCCCAGCTCCACATACATCTACGTCGTGCGTTTGACTCTCCCTGGCAATCGCTCTATCCAAGCTTTTGAGAGTTTTGACTACAACGGCTGCCGATCACCGCCTGCTGCTGGGTAAGAACTGGTAAGAATTTGAGATTTGCTTGACGGATTTGTGACACCACCACCACCTCTTGTTAGTACTCTGTAGGATCATATTCTTGTGTGGTTCTATTGCTGCTAACCATGCCAGGATCACAAGCCGACGAGACTGATTGGGAGAACTTGACGAACAAGGAGCTTCATGATAAGTTTCAGCAAATGATGAGTGGACAGGTGCAAGATGTGCTAAACAGATTTGAAGAGGCCATGGAGAAGATAGATGGCATGGAGAAGACGTTCGAAACAAAGCTCGATAACAGATTTAATGAACTGCTTGCGCGTCTTTCACCACCGACTGCACCTGCCGCACCTCTGCAACAACAGCAACAACAACGAATACCTCCAGGTCGGGAAGCAGCCCTTCGCCGAGCGATCCGTGTCCCTCTTCAGCCTGGCCAAACTGCTGGTGCTGCTGTTGATACTTCTGTGGCTCCTGCTGCTGATGCGGAGGAGGATGATTATGTGGGAGATTATGAGGATGAGGTTGATGACAATCAGAACTACGTGCAACCACCAGCACCACAACCACCAGGTCGTCCACATGCAAATAATGGTAATGTTAGGGCTCCCCCTCAGGTACGAGATCATGACCATCTCCCTAAACTGAAATTGAATATTCCACCATTTGAGGGTAGATATGTTCCTGATATATATCTTACTTGGGAGTTAGAAACTGAACAACGATTTACATGTTTACAATATCCTGAGGAGAGACGTGTTCCTGCTGCTGTTTGTGCTTTCACTAGCTTTGCATGTGTTTGGTGGTCTGAATATTGTAGATTATATCCTGTTCCAGCTACTTGGGCTGCTTTGAAAACTGCTATGCGTACTCGTTGGGTTCCACCATATTATCAACGTGAATTACTTCAAAAATTGCAGCGCTTAAGACAAGGAAAAAATTCGGTAGAAGAATATTATCAGGAATTACAAACTGGCTTGATTAGATGTGGTATTGTTGAGGCGAATGAAGCTATGCTTGCACGTTTTCCGGGTGGATTAAATAGAGAGATTCAGACCATTCTAGACTATAAGGATTATCATAATATCACTCGTTTATTCCATCTTGCTTGTAAAGCTGAACGTGAAGTGCAGGATCGACAGGCATTGGCGCGGACTAACTTTTCTGCAGGTCGACCTTCATCATGGACACCACGTGCATCATCTATTTCCACACGTTCTGCTACACCGGCACCTCCGTCAGCTGCCACCTCCAACCGTGATACAAGAAAGCAGGCACAACCACCACTATCTGCCAAGAGCACACCTGCCGGGCCTGCACAGAGCTCTGCTTCTTCCATGGCGTCTACAGGGCACACAAGTGATATTATTTGTCGTCGTTGTAAGGGAAGAGGACATTTTGCGCGCGAATGCACATCTCAGCGTGTGATGATTGCTACTGAGGATGGTGGGTATGAGTCCGCTAGTGACTATGATGAGGAGACTTTGGCTCTTCTTACACATGAAGAACACGGTGGAGATGATTCTGATCATGAGACGCAATACATGGCTGCTGAAGATGCTGACAGGTATGAATGTTTAGTTGCTCAACGTGTTTTGAGTGTGCAGGTCACGCAAGCTGAGCAAAATCAGAGGCATAATTTGTTCCATACAAAGGGAGTTGTGAAGGAACGTTCTGTTCGCGTCATCATAGATGGAGGGAGCTGCAACAACTTGGCTAGCATGGAGATGGTGGAGAAGCTATCCCTCACCACAAGACCACATCCACATCCTTATTACATCCAATGGTTCAACAACAGCGGTAAGGTGAAGGTAACACGTACTGTTCGTGTGCATTTTAGTATCTCTACATATGCTGATTATGTTGATTGTGATGTGGTACCCATGCAAGCATGTTCCTTATTACTTGGTAGACCATGGCAATTTGATAAAAATTCTGTACACCATGGTAGAAACAATCAGTATACTCTCGTTCATAAGGACAAACATATTACTTTGCTTCCTATGACTCCTGATTCCATTTTGAAAGATGATATTAATCGAGCTAATAAAGCAAAACAGGAGCAAAATAAGAGTGAAAATCAGATTGTGGCAAAAGAATTTCAGCACATGAAGCCTAATAATAAACCATCTAGTGTTGCTTCTGAAATTAAATTGAAAAGTGCATGTTTATTTGCCACCAAATCTGATATTGATGATCTAGATGTTAGCAAATCTGTTTGCTATGCTTTTGTGTGCAAAGAGGTATTATTTTCATTTGAGGACGTGCCTTTCTCTTTGCCTCCTGCTGTTACTAACATTTTGCAGGAGTTCGCTGACGTCTTTCCACAAGACGTGCCACCGGGATTACCACCTATTCGAGGGATTGAGCATCAGATTGACTTAATTCCCGGTGCATCATTACCCAACCGCGCACCATACCGTACCAATCCAGAGGAGACGAAGGAGATTATGCGTCAAGTACAAGAGCTACTCGACAAAGGTTATATACGCGAATCCCTTAGTCCTTGTGCTGTTCCTATTATTCTAGTGCCGAAAAAGGATGGTACTTCGCGTATGTGTGTTGATTGTAGAGGCATTAATAATATTACTATTCGTTATCGTCATCCTATTCCTAGGCTAGATGATATGCTTGATGAATTGAGTGGCTCTACAATATTCTCCAAAGTTGATTTGCGTAGTGGATACCATCAAATTCGTATGAAATTGGGAGATGAATGGAAAACAGCTTTTAAAACTAAGTTTGGTTTATATGAGTGGTTAGTCATGCCTTTTGGGTTAACTAATGCACCTAGTACTTTCATGCGACTAATGAACGAAGTTTTACGTACTTTCATTGGACGATTTGTGGTAGTCTATTTTGATGATATACTGATTTATAGCAAATCTTTGGAAGAACATTTGGAACATTTACGTGCTGTTTTTAATGCTCTACGTGATGCACGTTTGTTCGGTAACCTTGGGAAGTGCACCTTTTGCACCGACCGAGTATCTTTTCTTGGCTATGTTGTTACTCCACAGGGAATTGAAGTTGATAAAGCCAAGATTGAAGCTATTGAGAGTTGGCCGCAGCCCAAAACGGTCACACAAGTGAGGAGTTTTCTTGGCCTTGCTGGTTTCTATAGGCGGTTTGTGAGAGATTTCAGCACCATTGCTGCACCTCTCAACGAGCTTACAAAGAAGGATGTGCCTTTTGTTTGGGGTACCGCACAGGAAGAAGCCTTCACAGTATTGAAAGATAAGTTGACACATGCTCCTTTACTTCAACTTCCTGATTTTAATAAGACTTTTGAGCTTGAATGTGATGCTAGTGGAATTGGATTAGGAGGTGTGTTATTACAAGATGGCAAACCTGTTGCATACTTTTCTGAAAAATTGAGTGGGCCTAGTCTGAACTATTCTACTTATGATAAAGAATTATATGCTCTTGTTCGGACTTTAGAAACATGGCAACATTATTTATGGCCCAAAGAATTTGTTATACATTCTGATCATGAATCTTTGAAACACATTAAAAGTCAAGCTAAACTGAACCGTAGACATGCTAAATGGGTTGAATTCATTGAGACTTTCCCTTATGTCATTAAACACAAGAAGGGTAAAGAAAATGTTATTGCTGATGCATTGTCTCGTCGTTATACTATGCTTTCACAACTTGACTTTAAAATATTTGGTTTGGAGACCATCAAAGATCAATATGTGCATGATGCTGAATTTAAAGATGTGTTGCAGAATTGTAAAGAAGGAAGAACATGGAACAAGTTCGTCGTTAACGATGGATTTGTGTTTCGTGCTAACAAGCTATGCATTCCAGCTAGCTCCGTTCGTCTTTTGTTGTTGCAGGAGGCGCATGGAGGAGGACTAATGGGACACTTTGGCGTGAAGAAGACAGAGGATATACTTGCTACACATTTCTTTTGGCCAAAGATGAGACGGGATGTTGAGCGTTTTGTTGCTCGCTGCACTACATGTCAAAAAGCTAAGTCACGACTCAATCCTCATGGTTTATATATGCCTTTGCCTGTACCTAGTGTTCCTTGGGAGGATATATCTATGGACTTTGTTTTAGGTTTACCTCGAACAAAGAAGGGGAGGGATAGCATATTTGTTGTCGTGGATAGATTCTCGAAAATGGCACACTTTATACCATGTCATAAAAGCGATGATGCTGTTAATGTTGCTGATTTGTTCTTTCGTGAAATTATTCGCTTGCATGGTGTGCCAAATACTATTGTTTCAGATCGTGATACTAAATTTCTTAGCCACTTTTGGAGATGTTTATGGGCTAAGTTGGGGACTAAACTGCTTTTTAGTACTACTTGTCACCCCCAAACTGATGGACAAACTGAAGTAGTCAATAGAACATTGTCTACTATGCTTAGGGCTGTTTTGAAGAATAATAAGAAAATGTGGGAAGAATGCTTGCCTCATATTGAATTTGCTTATAATCGTTCATTGCATTCTACTACTAAGATGTGCCCTTTTGAAATTGTGTATGGTTTCCTACCTCGTGCACCTATTGATTTGTTGCCTCTTCCATCTTCGGAGAAGGTTAATTTTGATGCTAAAGAACGTGCTGAATTGATTTTAAAAATGCATGAGTTAACTAAGGAAAACATTGAGCGTATGAATGCTAAATATAAACTTGCTGGAGATAAGGGTAGAAAACATGTTGTCTTTGCACCTGGTGATCTTGTTTGGTTACATTTGCGTAAGGATAGGTTTCCTAATTTGCGCAAATCAAAGCTAATGCCACGTGCTGATGGTCCATTTAAGGTGTTAGAGAAAATAAATGATAATGCATATAAACTTGAGCTGCCTGCAGATTTTGGGGTTAGTCCCATTTTTAACATTGCAGATTTGAAGCCTTATTTGGGTGAGGAAGATGAGCTTCCGTCGAGGACGACTTCATTTCAAGAAGGGGAGGATGATGAGGACATCAATACCATTGTTACATCCACAGCCCCTGCTGCTATACATACTGGACCAATTACTAGAGCTCGCGCACGCCAATTAAATTACCAGGTACTTTCGTTTCTTGGTAATGATTCTAATGTTCATGAGAATATGATACTGCCTAAATTGGATACATTTGTTTTGCTTACAAGTGAAGGGCCTAGCTTGGAGAAGGATGAACATTGGAGCAAGAACACGCATGGAGTTGATGGCATGCGCAAGGGGATCAAGAACGGAGTTACAAGTGATGATTTCAGGACTTTAAAGCCACCATAAGGAGTGAATGAAGCCTTGGACGAAATATACAAGATGCCACTTCATAATATTCGTCCATAGGCTATTCTAGGTGCTGCGTCACCTTATTTTTGGGCCAGGCCCATGTAATTTCGAAATACTTAAGTATAGGCTATTTTTAGAGTCCGTATGTGTGGGGAAACAAGAGTTAGGGTTGGTTTCGGACCCCACCATCAGGGGCCACGAAATTCCCTCCTCTTCCTCCATATATACAGCCCTTAGGGCGTCGTTTAGACTTTGGGTTTTGTTTAGATCAAAAGTTCGCCATAGCTGCAACTTCGCGTACTTCGTTTGTGTTCAACGACCAGACCAAGGCGTCACAGAACCCCACCTTCGTTAATAAAGCTTTCCTCTTTTATTCGCAATATCCAGATTGCAATCTTAGTTTCTTGCTCGTTCTTCGTTTGCTCGCAGGAAACAGGCCCTCGTGGTCAGGTTGATCGTGCTCCGGCGTGGTCAATAACCCTCGGAAGTTGGTTTAGCGATTGCTAAGGCGCGACGTCTCGCACGTTCGTAGTCGGATCGTCAAGGTCGACTCCCACAGAAACGATAGCGACCATCTCATCGAAACATCGGGACACCCTCGCCTCTATCATCCACGCCAAGTAAAGTCCCTTCCGGACACGGGACGATGTCTTCAATCTTGTATCCTCATAATCCAGGAGTCCGACCGAAGGTATAGTCCGGCTATCCAAACACCCCCTAATCCAGGACTCCCTCAATGCTCATGATCAGAGGAGTATTAAATAGCATAATGGATCTGAACATATAATCTTCCACTAAATAAACCATATAGTAATCAACTACAAGATGTAATCAACACTACTAGTCACCCACAAGCACCAATCTATAGTTACGGTAACAAGATTGAATACAAGAGATGAACTAGGGTTTGAGAGGCGATGGTGTTGTTGAAGATGTTGATGGATATTCCCCTCCCCAAGATGGGAGAGTTGTTGGTGATGATGATGATTTCCCCCTCTAGAAGGGAAGTTTCCCCGGCGGAATCGCTTCGCTGGAGGGCAAAAGTGCTCCTGCCCAAGTTCCGCCTCGAGACAGCGGCGCTCCGTCCCAAAAGTTTCCTCCTCATTTTTCTAGGTCAAAATGACTTATATACTAGAAGATGGGCACTGGAGGTGGGCCGAGGAGGGTTAGGGCGTGCTTGGGGGCCTGACGCGCCCAGGTGGGTTGTGCCCACCTGGTGGCCCCCCTCTGGTGTTTATTGGCTCCAATATTCCTCCAATAATTCATAAAAATTCTCCGTGAAGTTTCAACTCATTTGGAGTTGTGCAGAATAGGTGGCCTGACGTAGCTTTTCCAGGTCCAGATTTCTAGCTGCCAGAATTCTCCCTCTTGGTGTGTTCCTTGTAAATTATGAGAGAAAAGGCATTAGAATTACTCCAAAAAGCATTATGATGGATAAAAACATTATAAATAACAGCAAGGAAACATGATGCAAAATGGACGTATCAACTCCCCCAAGCTTAGACCTCGTTTGTCCTCAAGCGAAAACAGAAATCGAAAAACAAGTCCACATGCTTTGAGAGAGAGGTGTCGATAAAAACAAAATACGGACATAAAAGCATCATGTTGATTATTATAACAACAAAAAAATTAAACATAGGACTTTTATCATAAAACTTGCATCTCCCATGAATAAGTAACAGTTCATCACATAATCGAAGTATAAAGCAAAAACTCTATTAGAAACCAACAAACTATATTCTCACTCAACTTTGCAACTACAATTCATCATCTTTTCAGGAAGAGTCACATGTCGGAGCCTTTTAAGCAAGTCCACATACTCAACCATCATATAGTCTTCTATGATTGCTAACACTCACCTTGTACCTATGTGCAAAACATTTCAACCGGACACATAGAGAGATAGGGGCTTATAGTTTTGCCTCCCAACATACTAACCTCAAGGGTGATGTCAACAATAATAACTCATGCTATCTATATTCAACTGGACATATGTGCCTAGATCTTTCCTCACCACATGATACTTGCCAAAAGAGAAAATAAAAAGGAATAGAAGGAAAACTTTTGACTCTTTGCATAAAAGTAAATACATAAAAGTAAAAGATAGGCCCTTCGCAGAAGGAAGCAGAGGTTGCCATGCGCTTATTTGTTTGCATGCTCAATCCCTTAGTGCAAGAGAACGTCACGTTGTATTGCCCCTTAAGATGACAACCTTCATTATGCTGTCTGTCGCTTTTATTCTTTGTCATCCAAGTTCGTGCAACGCTCAATTTTCTCTTACACTAAATGATCTCACATATTTAGAAGCAATTTTTATTGCCTTTTTGCACCGATGAAAACTTACTTGAGGGATCTTGTTCAATCCATAGGTAGGTATGGTGGACACTTGACAAAGATTTGGGTTTAAGGGTTTTTGGGTGCACAAGTAGTAACTTAGTGCGGAATTTTTGGTTAGCAAAGATGATGAGGACATGACTACCTTGGATACGACCAAACATATTGCATACATGCATATTTGTCAGGTGATTTCTAGTGCAAACTATTCAATACTCTATTTTTGTTATCCAGAACAAAAATACTTCACACACTTTTGTGTTTTGTCTAATTGCAGGTGTATGGGACATTTGTACAATACACATATGAAGATAAGGGAGAAAGAGATGTTTTCTTGCTGTTCAAAAAGTTCTTTCACGTCACTTTTGGTCCAAGAGAAGATAGAGTCCAAGTCTCTCACGTTCTGGATTCAGATTCGGACTGCACAGACATACCTGACTCAAAACGGCAATAACTTTTTCATACGGACTCCGAATTGGGTGATTCTTTATTTTTTGGAAACTAGATTTCGTCCTCTTTCCACTCCAATTGGAATCACCTTTAAATTCGTCCGGAGCATTGAGATATGGACGAAACAATCTGACGCTGCAGCAGAATCCGAATCAAACAACAAGTCCAAAGGTGTTGCACCACCTCCACTTGGGCCCATGAGCCTTGTACGACCTAGGGTTAGTTCTAGGCTGCCTTGGGACGTCCTCCCACCTCCTTGGCCGCCACCCCTTGCTCCTATATAAGTAGATCCATCTAGTAGCTTTTTCCTTGGGATTTGTTTAGTTAAAAGTTAGCCATTGCAACTTCGTGTACTTCGTTTGTGTCCAACGACCAGACCAAGACCGCTTACGGATCCCCACCATTATCAATACTTCATCCATATTTGCAATATTCAGATTGCTTTTATCATATTCTTGCTTGTTCTTCGATTGCATGCAGGAATAGACCTTCGTGGTCAGGCTGATCGTGCTTTCGGCATTGTCGGTAACCTCACGGAGATTGGTTTAGCGATTGCTAAGGCGCAACGTTGTGCACGTTTGTAGTCGGATCGTCAAAGTCGTCTCCACCAAATCGATAGTTATCATCTCATCGAAAGATCGGGACACCCCGCCTCTATCAAGTGGTATCAGTTTTCAGGTTGCTCGGTGAGAATTTCCAGTTTTCCCTAGATTAGATCTATTTTTCTTACCTATTGTCCAAGAAAAAGCCACAAAAAAAAGTTAGATCTATTCATCCTTTTGTCCAAGCCAGTCTGAGCCTTTGCAATTTTCTTTTCATTGTTTGCATTATTGAATTATCGGTTGCATCGTCGTGTCGAGTTGCTGGTCTTAGTGTCTAGTCCTTTAGAGTTTCGAGTTCTGTTCACAGTTTGTCACGCCACCGCCGCACCATCTTCATTGTCATTGCCATATACCACCACCGCGTCATTATTGCATCCGTTGTCCACCACCGCCATCCATCAATTTCCACCACGTACTCCCCATCATTCATTGTCATAATCATACTTCAGGCCATTCGCGTCATCACTAGATCCAATCTGCATCTTATCTAGCTTGTTTGTGAAAAAAAAAAGAGAAAGAAAAAAAAAGTGAGAGAAAAAAAGAAAAAAAGAGAAAAAAAAGAGAAAAAAAAGTGAAAAAAAATCCGTGAAAAAAGAAAAAAAAAGATATTCAGAGTGTGCTCCGCCTTTGTTACGCGTCGCGCCGTGATTTTTTTTTAGTGTTCTAGGCTCGCGTCTCTAGCACGGTCTAGCCTAGGACCAGCACAGTACCGTCGGTGAGCGTTTATTCAACATTGCATCTCTGAATTGATTATTGCTGATATTTTGCTACCATATATTGGCCTTCCAAGCTCCACATATTTCTACACCGTGTATACATACGCTCACCTGGCAATCGCTTTACTCAATCTTCGGAGTTATTTGACACCGCTGGTTGCCGGTCACCACCTGCTGCATGGTAAGAACTTGTAAGACTTTGATATTTGCTATACTGTGAGCGTTTTACCACCACATCCTAGTAGTTCAAAGGAACATTATTCTCGGATTTTGTTTCTTGTTTTTCTACTAATCATGACAGGTTCAGGAGACAGAAGTTCTTGGACGACGGACACACCATCACCATCACGAGAGTTGGGACAACACACACAAGCACATGGTCAGGTTATCTCTTTATCGTCATTTGAGGGTAGATTTAATCCTGCTATTTATCTAGCTTGGGAGCTTGAAGTTGAACAAGTTTTTAGTCACCATGTCTTTTCTGAACTTGAGCGAGTACGAGCTGCCACTAGAGCATTTACTGGTTTTGCTTCTGTTTGGTGGAATGTGCATTGTAAGAAAAACATTGATAACCAACCCACAACTTGGAAAGATTTGAAAGATGTAATGAGACAACATTTTTTCCCTCCTTACTATCGTCGTGAATTGCTTCGCAAATTTGAACAATTTAAACAAGGCAACAACACTGTTCATGCTTACTACCAAGAGTTCAAATCTTATATGCATCATTGTGACATAGAAGAATCTAAGGATGATACAATGAATAGATTTTTTGGTGGTTTGAACCATGATATTCAGGCAAGATTTCAGTATATTCCCCGTTGCATTACTGGTATGTATGTTCGTGCTTGTACCTTTGAGAGACAGATGCAGGAGGATGCATTGGGTGACTACAACGACTACTATTCCAGTTCGTGCTCACCGCCGCCGGTTGGTTCCTCCACAGTTGCACCTACTAGAGCAGCCCCACCTCGGATTGTGAGCGCGACATCATCTCAAGAGTATGGTGCATTGTCAACATCCGTACCTACATCAGCTACGTCTTTGCAACAAGGTAACAGTAAAGATATTGATGATATAACTTCACATGAGAATGATGCATCCCTAGTTAACTTAAATGCATCATGTGTTCAGTTACCTGGTGATTTGAGCACAACACCTATTTTAGAGAATCTTGATACTGTCATGAATGCGTCATGTGATCAAACAACTGAAATACCAACAATTTTGAGTGCACCCATTGAGTTAACTGTTGATGCAAAAGAATCAATGTTTAATCATTTTGATATGACCTCTAATCTTGGTGATGATTCTGTGACCAAAGACTTATTGCATGTTTGCCTATTTAAGCATGTTGTAGCATGTAAATTAGATGCAAGTAAGGTTTATTCACCAATGTTGGGATGGTTTAATGATGAACATTGTCAATCTTTTGATATGAATAAGAGCATCACTTATATGTGCAAATTGAGTTGCAATATTTTCATGTCTTCTACTTCTAGTGATAATATTTTGGCTTCAGATTTTATGAACTATGCAAGTTACTCATCTATACATGTGTCATATGTGCAAAAACCAAGGGAAGTAAAAATGGATGACATATACATATACAACATGTACACCTTGTCTCTTTTGTTAGCCACATTTCAGATTAAGCAACGCCGAGGACGGCTTTGTTTTCAAAAAGGGGAGGATGATGAGGACATGACTACCTTGGATACGACCAAACATATTGCATACATGCATATTTGTCAGGTGATTTCTAGTGCAAACTATTCAATACTCTATTTTTGTTATCCAGAACAAAAATACTTCACACACTTTTGTGTTTTGTCTAATTGCAGGTGTATGGGACATTTGTACAATACACATATGAAGATAAGGGAGAAAGAGATGTTTTCTTGCTGTTCAAAAAGTTCTTTCACGTCACTTTTGGTCCAAGAGAAGATAGAGTCCAAGTCTCTCACGTTCTGGATTCAGATTCGGACTGCACAGACATACCTGACTCAAAACGGCAATAACTTTTTCATACGGACTCCGAATTGGGTGATTCTTTATTTTTTGGAAACTAGATTTCGTCCTCTTTCCACTCCAATTGGAATCACCTTTAAATTCGTCCGGAGCATTGAGATATGGACGAAACAATCTGACGCTGCAGCAGAATTCGAATCAAACAACAAGTCCAAAGGTGTTGCACCACCTCCACTTGGGCCCATGAGCCTTGTACGACCTAGGGTTAGTTCTAGGCTGCCTTGGGACGTCCTCCCACCTCCTTGGCCGCCACCCCTTGCTCCTATATAAGTAGATCCATCTAGTAGCTTTTTCCTTGGGATTTGTTTAGTTAAAAGTTAGCCATTGCAACTTCGTGTACTTCGTTTGTGTCCAACGACCAGACCAAGACCGCTTACGGATCCCCACCATTATCAATACTTCATCCATATTTGCAATATTCAGATTGCTTTTATCATATTCTTGCTTGTTCTTCGATTGCATGCAGGAATAGACCTTCGTGGTCAGGCTGATCGTGCTTTCGGCATTGTCGGTAACCTCACGGAGATTGGTTTAGCGATTGCTAAGGCGCAACGTTGTGCACGTTTGTAGTCGGATCGTCAAAGTCGTCTCCACCAAATCGATAGTTATCATCTCATCGAAAGATCGGGACACCCCGCCTCTATCAAAAGATAGGGGGCAAACATCACGTGTTGAAGGATCTATGACAATATGACTTCTATGTGAATATAAACAAACATAAACCATTAAGATGTCTTCCTTGTCCAACATCAACAATTTTGGCATATAATATTTTGATGAGGGCTCACAATCACAAAAGATTTCTAGGATAGTATATCTATATGTGAATCTTCTCTTCCCTTATTAATTCTTTCATGAGTTGCATCATTGACTAATGCTATGTTTGTCAATCCCTAATAAAATTTTCTTACTTATACTTTTCCTTATGTGGTGCTATCACCTACCATAGGACTAGTATATAATCTTATTGATTTATTTCCTTTCCTTTATTTACTTTCTTTTCTCTTTTTCTTTCTTATTTATTTTATTTATTTTATTTGCAACATGAAAGTAAAGAAAGCAAAAACTCAAACTAACTTTATTATATAACTTGCACACGATTACAATGATAGATCACTAAGCAAACTCTCAAATGAGAAAGGATCGAACTAAACTTTATTTCATCTAACAGCAAATGATTGAACTAAGATAAGTCAAAGCAAAAAGATAGTGGGATGATATGATACCGGGGCACCTCCCTCAAGCTTGGCGGAAGCCCAGGGGAGTGCCCATACCCGATACTCAATTCTCCTTGGGTGGTGAAGAAGATGGTGGTGAAGTAGATGGTAATGGTGGTGGTGAGAAGGTAGGGCATTTTCCCTTTACTTCCTTTAGCTTCTGACTGAGGGTAAAATTCTCCATCATCAACTCGCAATTATCTATCTCGTGTTTTATTATCCTCTTGCATAACGCCTCTATGCTCTCATCCTTGAACCGTGAAGGAATCGATTCATCTTCTGCCTCGGATGTCCAGCTATATTGCCCCTCATCCCCATAGGTGTTGGGGTTTGCGATGATATCAACAACATAGCTCTCAACCTCAGTGTCTTGGGAGGACATATTTTTAGATCTACGCAGGAAACAACAAGAAAAGAGAGCAGAAGAATTCTTCGCGATACGGTGGTTAACAGGTTCGTGAAGTATATATAGATTTTTTTACCTTGGAGGACAAGTATATGGAAGAAAAACGGAGTACGGAAGGTGTCCCAGGTGGGCACAACCCACATGGGTGCGCCAGGCAAGCCTGGCACACCCTGGTGTGTTGTGCCCACCAAGGGACGCTTCCCGGAAGTTTCTTTATTTCCTTAATTCTAAAATATTCCAAAACTGATAAAAAATATTTTTGCGGATTTTTTGGAGTCCGTTTACTTACAGTATCATGTACCTCCTTATTTTCACGATTCTGGAGTGTTTTGGAAGGACTCTTTTATGTGTTCTTCCGGTGTCAAAGTTTGGATAATATTACTTTCAACATTGATAGGCGTACCTGAGATATAATGCTTTATCCGTTGCCCATTGAAATCCTTCGGGTTAGTACCTTCAGAGTTATTTATTTTGATGGCTCCAGACCGGTAAACCTCCTCGATGATGTAGGGGCCTTCCCATTTCGAGAGGAGCTTCTCTGCAAAAAAAAAAAAATCTAAAACAAGAGTTGTACAGAAGAACATATTCTCCAACTTTGAACTCACGCTTTCGATTATTTTGTCATGCCATATTTTTACTTTTTCTTTGAATAACTTTGCATTTTCATAAGCCTGTTTTCTCCATTCATCTAAAGAGCTTATATCAAATAACCTCTTTTCACCAGCGAGTTTGAAATCATAGTTGAGTTCTTTAACTACCCAATATGCTTTATGTTGTAACTCAAGAGGCAAATGACAAGCTTTTCCATAAACCATTTTATAAGAGACATACCCGTAGGATTTTTATATGCTGTTCTATAAGCCCAAAGTGCATCATCTAATTTCTTAGACCAATTCTTCCTGGACCAATTAACAGTCTTTTGCAAAATTTATTTTATTTCTCTATTGCTAAGTTCAACTTGACCACTAGACCGAGGATGATAGGGTGATGCAATTCTATGGTTAACATCATACTTAGCAAGCATCTTACGAAAAGCACCATGAATAAAGTGTGAACCACCATCAGTCATTAAATATCTAGGGACTCCAAACCTTGGGAAAATAACTTCCTTAAGCATTTTAATAGAGGTGTTGTGATCAGCACTACTAGTTGGAATAGCTTCTACCCATTTAGTAACATAATTGACATCAACCAAAATATGTGTATACCCATTAGAGGAAGGAAAAGGTCCCATGTAATCAAATCCCCAAACATCAAATGGTTCAACAGCAAGTGAATAATTCATAGGCATTTCTTGACGCTTATCGATATTACCTATTCTTTGACATTCATCACAAGAAGAGATGAACTTACGGGCATCCTTGAAGAGAGTAGGCCAATAAAATCCAGATTGCAATACCTTGTGAGCAGTTCTATCTCCAGCATGATGCCCTCCATAAGCCTCGGAGTGACATTTCCGTAGGATTTGTCCCTGTTCATGCTCAGGTACACAACGTCTAATAATACCATCTACCCCTTCTTTATAAAGATGTGGGTCATCCCAAAAATAATGTCTTAAATCATAGAAGATTTTTTTTTCTTTTGTTGGTATGTAAAACTAGGTGGTAAATATTTAGCAACAATGTAATTAGGATAGTCAGCATACCAAGGAGTACCATGAGAAACATTTATTGCAGCTAACTGTTCATCAGGAAAACTATCATCAGTAGGTAGTGGGTCATCAAGCACATTTTCAAGCCTAGACAAGTTATCAGTTACTGGGTTCTCAGCTCCTTTTCTATCAATGATATGTAAATCAAATTCTTGTAACAAGAGAACTCAACGAATAAGTTGATAGAGGCGGGGTGTCCCGATCTTTCGATGAGATGATAACTATCGATTTGGTGAAGATGACTTTGACGATCCGACTACAAACGTGCATGACGTTGCGCCTTAGCAATCGCTAAACCAACTTCGAGAGGTTATTGACCACGCCGGAGCACAATCAACCTGACCACGAAGGTCTATTCCTGCAAGCAATCGAAGAACAAGCAAGAATATGATAAAAGCAATCTGAATATTGCGAGTATATATGAAGTATTGATAATGGTGGGAATCCGTAAGCGGTCTTGGTCTGGTCGTTGGACACAAACGAAGTACACGAAGTTGCAATGGCTAACTTTTAACTAAACAAATCCCAAGGAAAAAGCTACTAGGTGGATCTACTTATATAGGAGCAAGGGGTGGCGGCCAAGAAGGTGAGAGGACGTCCCAAGTCAGGCTAAAACCAACCCTAGGTCGTACAAGGCTCATGGGCCGAAGTGGAGGTGATGCAACACCTTTGGACTTGTTGTTTGACTCGGATTCTGCTGCAGCGTCAGATTGTTTCGTCCATATCTCAACGCTCCGGATGAATTTAAAGGTGATTCCAATTGTTTTGGAAAGAGGATGAAATCTACTTTCCAACAAAAAAGAATCACCCAATTCGGAGTCCGTATGAAAAAGTTGTTGCCGTTTCGAGTCAGGTATGTCTGTGCAGTCCGAATCTGAATCCAGAACGTGAGAGACTTGGACTCTATCTTCTCTTGGTCCAAAAGTGACGTGAGAGGACTTTTTGAACAGCACCTAAACTTCTCTTTTTCCCTTATCTTCATATGTGGATTGCACAAATGTCCCATACACCTGCAATTAGACAAAACACAAAAGTGTGTGAAGTATTTTTGTTCTGGAAACATAAATAGATTATTGAATAGTTTGCACTAGAAATCACCTGACAAATATGCATGTATGCAATATTTTTGGTCGTATCCAAGGTAGTCATGTCCTCATCATCCTCCCCTTTTTGAAAACAAAGCCGTCCTCGGCGTTGCTTAATCTGAAATGTGGCTAACAAAAGAGACAAGGTGTACATGTTGTATATGTATATGTCATCCATTTTTACTTCCCTTGGTTTTTGCATATATGACACATGTATAGATGAGTAACTTGCATAGTTCATAAAATCTGAAGCCAAAATATTATCACTAGAAGTAGAAGACATGAAAACATTGCAACTCAATTTGCACATATAAGTGATGCTCTTATTCATATCAAAAGATTGACAATGTTCATCATTAAACCATCCCAACATTGGTGAATAAACCTTACTTGCATCTAATTTACATGCTACAACATGCTTAAATAGGCAAACATGCAATAAGTCTTTGGTCACAGAATCATCACCAAGATTAGAGGTCATACCAAAATGATTAAACATTGATTCCTTTGGATCAACAGTTAACTCAATGGGTGCACTCAAAATTGTTGGTATTTCAGTTGTTTGATCACATGTCGCATTCATGACAGTATCAAGATTCTCTAAAATAGGTGTTGTGCTCAAATCACCAGGTAACTGAACACATGATGCATTTAAGTTAACTAGGGATGCATCATTCTCATGTGAAGTTATATCATCAATACCTTTACTGTTACCTTGTCGCAAAGACGTAGCTGATGTAGGTACGGACGTTGACAATGCACCATACTCTTGAGATGATGTCGCGCTCACAATCCGAGGTGGGGCTGCTCTAGTAGGTGCAACGGTGGAGGAACCAACCAGCGGTGGTGAGCACGAACTGGAATAGTAGTTGTTGTAGTCACCCAATGCATCCTCCTGCATCTGTCTCTCAAAGGTACAAGCACGAACATACATACCAGTAATGCAACGGGGAATATACTGAAATCTTGCCTAAATATCATGGTTCAAACCACCAAAAAATCTATTCATTGTATCATCCTTAGATTCTTCTATGTCACAATGATGCATATAAGATTTGAACTCTTGGTAGTAAGCATGAACAGTGTTGTTGCCTTGTTTAAATTGTTCAAATTTGCGAAGCAATTCACGACGATAGTAAGGAGGGAAAAAATGTTGTCTCATTACATCTTTCAAATCTTTCCAAGTTGTGGGATGGTTATCAATGTTTTTCTTACAATGCACATTCCACCAAACAGAAGCAAAACCAGTAAATGCTCTAGTGGCAGCTCGTACTCGCTCAAGTTCAGAAAAGTCATGGTGACTAAAAACTTGTTCAACTTCAAGCTCCCAAGCTAGATAAATAGCAGGATTAAATCTACCCTCAAATGACGGTAAAGAGATAACCTGACCATGCGCTTCTGTGTGTTGTCCCAACTCTCGTGATGGTGAAGATGTGTCCGTCATCGAAGAACTTCTATCTCCGGAACCTGTCATGATTAGTAGAAACAAGAAACAAAATTCGAGAATAATGTTCCTATGAACTACTAGGATGTGGTTGTAAAGTGTTCACAGTAAAGCAAATATCAATATCTTACAAGTTCTTACCATGCGGCAGGTGGTGATAGGCAACCAGCGGTGTCAAATAACTCCGAAGATTGTGTAAAGCGATTGCCAGGGGAACGTACGTATACACGGTGTAGAAATATGTGGAGCTGGGTTGGCTATATATGGTAGCAAAAGATTAGCAATAATCAATTCAAAGATGCAATGTTGAATAAACGCTCAACGACGGTACTGTGCTGGTCCTAGGCTAGACCGGACTAGAGAAGCGAGCCTAGAACACCAATAAGGTCACGGGTAGCACAACTAGCATCAATAAAGGATATGAAGTAGCTCTGGACAGCAAGATATAAGTGAAGATCACAATAGCAGTGATGAGGACATCAATACCATTGTTACACCCACAGCCCCTACTGTTACATATGATGGACCAATTACTAGAGCTCGCGCACGCCAATTAAATTACTAGGTAATTTCGTTTCTTGGTAATGATTCTAATGTTCATGAGAATATGATGCTGCCTAAATTGGATACATTTGTTTTGCTTACAAATGAAGGGCCTAGCTTGGAGAAGGATGAACATTGGAGCAAGAACAAGCATGGAGTTGATGGCATGCGCAAGGGGAACAAGAACGGAGTTACAAGTGATGATTTCAGGACTCTGAAGCCACCATAAGGAGTGAATGAAGCCTTGGACGAAATATACAAGACACCACTTCATAAATTTCGTCCAGAGGCTATTCTAGGTGCTGCGTCACCTTATTATTGGGCCAGGCCCATGTAATTTTGAAATACTTAAGTATAGGCTGTTTTTAGAGTCCGTATGTGTGGGGAAACAAGAGTTAGGGTTGGTTTCGGACCCCTTCCTCAAGGGCCACGAAATTCCCCCCCTCTTCCTCCATATATACAGCCCTTAGGGCGTCGTTTAGACTTTGGGTTTTGTTTAGATCAAATGTTCGCCATAGCAGCAACTTCGCGTACTTCGTTTGTGTTCAACGACCAGACCAAGGCGTCACAGAACCCCACCTTCATTAATAAAGCTTTCCTCTTTTATTCGCAATATCCAGATTGCAATCTTAGTTTCTTGCTTGTTCTTCGTTTGCCTGCAGGAAACAGACCCTCGTGGTCAGGTTGATCGTGCTCCGGCGTGGTCAATAACCTCTCGGAGTTGGTTTAGCGAATGCTAAGGCGCGACGTCATCGCACGTTCGTAGTCGGATCGTCAAAGTCGACTTCATCCTAAACGATAGCCACCATCTCATCGAAAGACGGGACACCTTTGCCTCTATCAGACTTGGACTCTATCTTCTCTTGGTCCAAAAGTGACGTGAGAGGACTTTTTGAACAGCACCTAAACTTCTCTTTTTCCCTTATCTTCATATGTGGATTGCACAAATGTCCCATACACCTGCAATTAGACAAAACACAAAAGTGTGTGAAGTATTTTTGTTCTGGATAACATAAATAGATTATTGAATAGTTTGCACTAGAAATCACCTGACAAATATGCATGTATGCAATATTTTTGGTCGTATCCAAGGTAGTCATGTCCTCATCATAAGTCTAGGTTTAGCATCTTTCTTTTCCATAAGATATTTAATAGCGACATGGTCTGTGTGAACAACTACTTTGGAATCAACAATATAAGGTCTAAATTTATCACAAGCAAACACCACTGCTAAGAATTCTTTTTCAGTAGTAGCATAATTTCTTTGAGCACTGTCTAGAGTTTTAATAGCATAATGAATAACATTCAGTTTCTTATCAACTCTTTGTCCTAGAATAGCACCAACAACATAATCACTAGCATCACACATAATTTCAAAAGGCGAGTTCCAATCAGGTGGTTGAACAATAGCTGCAAATATTAAGGCTTTCTTGAGTGTTTCAAAGGCTTCAAGGCAATCATCATAAAAAACAAAAGGAATATCCTTTTGCAAAAGATTAGTAAGAGGCCTAGAAATTTTAGAAAAGTCTTTGATAAATTTCTTAACCTATAGCGCTCAATCAAATGATGTTTTGATTTCCCATATGGAGAAAAAGCTACCTTCAATCCATAGTGCCATCTTTCTCTTAAAATGACTTAATATTCGTTTTCCAGGGGAATGAGCCAACCCACACAAGAGTGCCTACTAGCTTGTCACGAACGCAGAGGAAAAGAAGTAAGATACCCCCGCCCCCGAGCCGGGACCCCTTCTTCTATTATCGCTAGTGGTCTTGGATGAAGAACCACAAGAGCAACCTGATGTGTGCTCGAATAAGATTGTTTTAGGATTCTATTTAGTTGAATTTCTTGACTCCGCGGTGCTGTTATCGAGTTTATGGCGCCGCCAGAAGCGACTAGTCGCTTCCCGAATGCCTCTTTCTTGTACTAATTAATGTGTATGGTCTAGTCTTTCCAATGCCTCCCCAGCCTACCTGTCAACCTGCTCTGACATACCCTTTCTTCTCACAAATGTGAAATTGCGGAACTCTATGTATAACAGACTAGCTAAGCGTGGTAGTTGACTCAATGCCATTACTTCCTGTCAACCTGTGACGCCCCCGATTCAATCGTACACTAATCATGCACGCAAATGTGTACGATCAAGATCAGGGACTCACGGGAAGATATCACAACACAACTCTACAAATAAATTAAGTCATTCAAGCATCATAATACAAGCCAGGGGCCTCGAGGGCTCGAATACAAGTGCTCGATCATAGACGAGTCAGCGGAAGCAACAATATCTGAGTACAGACATAAGTTAAACAAGGTTGCCTTAAGAAGGCTAGCACAAACTGGGATACAGATCGAACGAGGCGCAGGCCTCCTGCCTGGGATCCTCCTAGCTACTCCTCGTCGTCGCCAGCGAGCTGCACGTAGTAGCAGGCACCTCCGGGATAGTAGTCGTCATCGACGGTGGCGTCTGGATCCTGGGCTCCATCATCTGGTTGCGGCAACCGGGTAGAAGGGAAAGGGGAAAAAGGGGAGAAAAGCAACCGTGAGTACTCATCCAAAGTACTCGCAAGCAAGGAGCTACACTACATATGCATGGATATATGTGTAAAGGGCCATATCAGTGGACTGAACTGCAGAATGCCAGAATAAGAGGGGGATAGCTAGTCTTATCGAAGACTACGCTTCTGGTCGCCTCCGTCTTGCAGCATATAGAAGAGAGTAGACTGAAGTCCTCCAAGTAGCATCGTATAGCATAATCCTACCCGGCGATCCCCTCCTCGTTGCCCTGTTAGAGAGCGATCACCGGGTTGTATCTGGCACTTGGAAGGGTGTGTTTTATTAAGTATCCGGTTCTAGTTGTCATAAGGTCAAGGTACAACTCCGGGTCGTCCTTTTACCGAGGGACACGGCTATTCGAATAGATAAACTTCCCTGCAGGGGTGCACCACATAGCCCAACACACTCGATCCCATTTGGCCGGACACACTTTCCTGGGTCATGCCCGGCCTCGGAAGATCAACACGTCGCAGCCCCACCTAGGCACAATAGAGAGGTCAACACGCCGGTCTAAACCTAAGAGCGCAGGGGTCTGGGCCCATCGCCCTGAGCACACCTGCACGTTGCGAGGGCGGCCGGAAGCAGACCTAGCCTAGTGGCGTTCCAGTCCAATCCGGTGCGCGCCGCTCCGTCGCCGACGTCAAAAGTGCTTCGGCTGATACCACGACGTCGGGATACCCATAACTACTCCCACGTAGATGGTTAGTGCGTATAGACCAAATGGCCAGACTCAGATCAAATACCCAGATCTCGTTAAGCGTGTTAAGCAACCGCGAACGCCGACAGGGCCAGGCCCACCTCTCTCCTAGGTGGTCTCAAACCTGCCATGTCGCTCCGCCACAAGGTAACAGTCAGGGGCCGTCGGGAACCCAGACCCACCACTACCTGGGTGGAACCACCTGCCCCTTCAGCCCCCAACTCTGAACAGTATCACCGATAATGTAACAGTGTAAAGTATATAGTATATGTCCGCGATCACTTCCCGAAGTGATCACGGCCCAGTAGTATAGCATGGCAGACGGACAAGGGTGTAGGGACACTGATGGAACACTAGCATCCTATACTAAGCAGTAGGATTGCAGGTAAAGGTATCAACAGCAGTATCAAAGACAGGCTATGCATCAGGATAGGAATAACGAAAGCAGTAACATGCTACACTACTCTAATGCAAGCAATATAGAGGAGAGTAGGCGATATCTGGTGATCAAGGGGGGGCTTGCCTGGTTGCTCTGGGAAGAAGGGGGTCGTCAACACCGTAGTCGATCACAGGGGTACCGGCAGCGGTCTCGGGGTCTACCGAAAAAGTAATGGAGGGGGAACACAATAAATAACATAGCAATCAAAGCATAACATGACAAACACGGTGCTAGAGGTGAGTTAACGCAGGGATAGGTGATACCGGCGAAGGGGGGAACATCCGGGAAAGTATCCCCGGTGTATCGCGTTTTGGACAGATGAACCAGAGGGGGAAAGTTGCGTGTTCGCTATGCTAGGGATGTGTGGCGGACGAACGGTTTGCGTATCCAGAATTGTCTCGTCGTTCTGAGCAACTTTCATGTTGAAAATATTTTAATCCGAGTTACGAATTAAAAGATATGATTTTCTAAAGATTTTATTAATTTTTGGAATTTAATTAATTGTTTAAATTAATACAAAAACAGATTAATGACATCAGCATGATGTCATGCTGACGTCAACAGTCAATAGAGTTGACTGGTCAACCTGGCCAGTGGGTCCCACTGGTCAGGGACACATTTTAATTAATCATATTAATTAACCTAATGAGAGTGAATTAGGGGTGGGACCCACTGTCATTGACTTATTAATTAATTACCTAACAGTTTAATTAGTTTAGTTATTTGATTAGCTTATTTAATCAATATTATTTAAGTTAATTAATTCTTAAATTAATTAATTAATTAATTAATCAAATATTTGTTTATTTATCTATTTTTTTTAAACGTTCTAGGCGTGTGCCCCACGTGTCATTGGCCCATGGCCAAAGTGGGTTCGGGCGCTACGGGCGAAGCCCCAACCCGATTGGGCGCTGGCCTAGGCGAACGGTGAGGGGGGGCGCCGGCGACGGCGCAGGCCGGCGCGAGGTCGCGGCGGTAGGGCGGTGCATGGCGGGGAGGGAGCAGGGGGAACGGCGACGCGACAATGGGGGGCTCCGGCCATGGTCGGGCGCTAGCTGCAGGCGGAGCCGGCGAGGTCAGAGGCAGAGTGGGGGCACGGCGAGCTGGACGGGGCGAGCGGGCGCGCTCACGAGGAGGGACGAGCAAAGACGGGAGCGCCGCCGCGCGCGCGCAGTCGACGCGGGCGGCAGAGGTTAGCGGTGGCCAGAGGGAGTGGGGGAGGCGCATCCGGCGCAGCGGCTCACCGGGGGAACGTGGGGTCTGGGCAGCGGGCTCGGTGGAGGGCGAGGAGGCCGACGGGGACGCGCGGTGGAGCGGGAGGCAGTCCGGCGGGGTCCGACGACGGCGCGTGGCGATGCAGCGCCGGCGTCGAGCACGTCGGGTGGCGGGGAGGAGATGAGGAGGCGGGCGGCGAAGCGGCGTTCCAGGCGGCGTAGGGCGTCGAGGGCGCGGTCGGCGCGGCGAGGGGAGCCGTCGAGGGAGCGGGGACAGGGCGCGAGGACAAGGGCAGGGGCCGGCGAGGCGGCGTTCGACGGGGCCGGGGCAACTGCCCCGATCCAGATCCCATCGGGGGAGAGGGGGAGAGGCGTGGGGATCGTGGGGGATGTGGGGAGGGGGTCGCTAGGGTTCGGTCGCCCCAGGGGGGCTATAGGCGCCGGCTGGGCCGGCCTGGTTGGCCCAGAGGCTGTGGCCCAGTGGAGGGGGGTTCTTTTCCTTTTTTTTGGTTCTGTTTTCTTTTCTTCTATTGTTTTTATTCTATTTCTTTTCTGTTTTATCTAATTGTTTGGGCAACATATGAGTTTTGTAAAACATGAGAGTTGGCCCACAAATCATAGCACAATATATCCTACCATCAAAAACTAGTTTGGGGTAAATATCATTTCATATTTATTTTGTATTAAAAAAGTTATTAAATAATGTTTTGAGACATCGTTTGAGGTTGTTTAAGTCACTTATTAACTTTCAATAATGTTGTTTACAATTTTATCATAGCCTCTGATTTATCTACTATTTATTGAACATTTTAGTTTTAATATTTGAAAAACTTTTATTGTTTGCTTGATTTTAAATTTCGAATTTGAAACGTTTTCGAACTAATGCAAGATTAGCAACAATAACCGAGGTGACGTGGCATCGTTAACGTGGGATTACTGTATCTTGATTATCCGGGCATCACAATTCTCCTCCACTACAAGAAATCTCGTCCCGAGATTTAGGAGGGGAGTAAGGGGGAAAGTTCTGGTTACGATAATCTAACGGATCTTCTCAAAGAAGTTAATCCCTTTCGTTGATGTCTCCATTTCTTTATTCCAATGCATCATGATAAACTCGTCATCATTTCTTCGGGAACTCCATCGTACTTACGAAAGGATAAGGGGCAGCTCAGCTACGACAAAATGCTTTCGAGGGAAACAATCTGTGGTTAACCCATGAATGAGTATAAGATTATCTCTCGAGTTGAACATATGAAATACGTCGAGAGTAAGGTACGAAGGTACAATAAGCGGTTCCAAGTGGATAGATAGCTGCTCAAAGTCTGAACCAGAGTGAGAAAGGGGTTCAGAGTAGCGGGAGTAAGTATTTCGTATGATACCAGAATAGATCACTAGGACGGTGCCCCGTGAATTGCATATGAGGCCACGTGCGAGGAATAACTTTGGGAATAGGGGGTGTACAGGACAGTCAGGTTTCCATCCTGTGGAATTGTGGGTTATGGGCCCACCAGGTGTTTTTTTTTTAGCAGTGACATTTTGCTCGGTCATGATAGCAAGGCATGTCAGAGAGAACCATGTCAGTTATGTCGGCAACAACGTTGGTACCAAGGGTAGGGGCGAAGAGAACCATTTTCCTGCTCGTTGCAACGAGGCGGACCAATAGGCAAAGTTCTCGTCCATCGGTGGTTACCGGAATGTCATCCAGAAAAGTAACAGGGTCTTACTGACAGAATTGTACACGAGGGGTCTACATAAGCAGGGAATTAATACTGCTTAGACCATAATGATCAGCAGAAAGGGTAAACCAAGTAATGGTAAGGAAAATATGATTATCAGATATTTTAGGGGTATATCCTTCCCAAGGACAAACAGAGCATGATAACCATGACATGATATTAAGTAGAAAAGCCTTTTAGGTAGGGGAGAGAAAGTTCATGACATTACCCATACAGCGGTGTTTGGATAATTGATAAAGAGAATTTAGCATTGTGCTTCAAATGCTCTTAGTGAAAATCGGAGTACCACAGACATGCTTCGAGATAGCAATAACATGGTCATTGGGTGAAGATCAGACTTTGGATACACAAAGGATCCATCGGGAACAACTTATAGAGTAAGTCTTACAATTTCCTCATGAAAGAATAGATAACCTTGCTAAAGAAAAAAAAACTATAACAATAGGTCCTCCGGCCAGGTGTGCTAGGCATGCCATCACCTTACCGGGTCATAAAAGACCAGTGTTATATCTCTTGGAAAATTATTCCAACCATCATATCTGACCGAGATTCAGATCTGATTGGTGCTAGGATATCCCAGACTCTAGATGCCTGAGAAGGAAAAGGTGCAATCACAATTTGACGAGATGATATTGTAATATCCTCGGGAAATGTACTATGGAAGCGATTCTGAAACAAGAGTTTATCATTAAACCAAGGAAGGGGTGAGGGGGTAGCTGATGGAGTCAGCGACAATCCTCGAGATTTCCAAAAAGGTGGATTTCCATAGTTATGTGAACAAGGAGATAACAATTGTCAGATCAAATGATATAATTATGTATGCTCAAGGAAAACTTACACAACTAAACACAGGTTGAAACGTGCAACCGAAATATGGGCTAGGTTGCCCGACCAATGTTAGAATGGTGATAGTGAGAAGTATCACTATACCAAGAATGCTTAAGAGGTGGAGTAATACTCACAACATTCTCGACAGAAAAGGTAGTAATACTTCAAGGTAGAACACAACACTAGCTGGAGAGCAAGTTGTAATCATAATGTGGACAAGTCCGCGATGAAAGGAAGTCAAGGGTGCTGTCGATGATAATAAAAATCATCGAGGGGCAAGGATGGCACTTATCATCAAGAATTCCATTGATATCCTAGAAGGAGTCAAAATGTTGATGATGATCACGACAATTTGTTGTCGAGAGGATCCACGAAAAAGCAATTGATCAGCGACTGCATCAAGCAAAAGGACTGATGCAGTAAAAGATTATTGGAGCCACAGATACGACACAAACTCGGGGTCAAGTTTGTTGTTCGAGGTGAAACGGTAAGACGAGGAAATCGACAAAAGCTTAGTTCATCGCCAAAAGTTGTGCTCCGGGGTTAAGTGATGAGGACATGACTACCTTGGATACGACCAAAAATATTGCATACATGCATATTTGTCAGGTGATTTCTAGTGCAAACTATTCAATAATCTATTTTTGTTATCCAGAACAAATATACTTCACACACTTTTGTGTTTTGTCTAATTGCAGGTGTATGGGACATTTGTACAACACACATATGAAGATAAGGGAGAAAGAGATGTTTACTTGCTGTTCAAAAAGTTCTTTCACGTCACTTTTGGTCCAAGAGAAGATAGAGTCCAAGTCTCTCACGTTCTGGATTCAGATTCGGACTGCACAGACATACCTGACTCAAAACGGCAATAACTTTTTCATACGGACTCCGAATTGGGTGATTCTTTATTTTTTGGAAACTAGATTTCGTCCTCTTTCCACTCCAATTGGAATCACCTTTAAATTCGTCCGGAGCATTGAGATATGGATGAAACAATCTGACGCTGCAGCAGAATCCGAATCAAACAACAAGTCCAAAGGTGTTGCACCACCTCCACTTGGGCCCATGAGCCTTGTACGACCTAGGGTTGGTTTTAGGCTGCCTTGGGACGTCCTCCCACCTCCTTGGCCGCCACCCCTTGCTCCTATATAAGTAGATCCATCTAGTAGCTTTTTCCTTGGGATTTGTTTAGTTAAAAGTTAGCCATTGCAACTTCGTGTACTTCGTTTGTGTCCAACGACCAGACCAAGACCGCTTCCGGATCCCCACCTTTATCAATACTTCATATATATTCGCAATATTCAGATTGCTTTATCATATTCTTGCTTGTTCTTTGATTGCGTGCAGGAATAGACTTTTGTGGTCAGGTTGATCGTGCTCCGGCGTGGTCAATAACCTCTTGGAGTTGGTTTAGCGATTGCTAAGGCGCAACGTCGTGCACGTTTGTAGTCGGATCGTCAAAGTCGTCTCCACCAAATCGATAGTTATCATCTCATCGAAAGATCGGGACACCCCGCCTCTATCTAGTGGTATCAGTTTTCAGGTTGCTCGGTGAGAATTTCCAGTTTCCCCTAGATTAGATTTATTTTCTTACCTATTGTCCAAGAAAAAGCCACAAAAGAGTTAGATCTATTCATCCTTTTGTCCAAACCAGTCTGAGCCTTTGCAATTTTCTTTTCATTGTTTGCATTATTGAATTATCGGTTGCATCGTCGTGTCGAGTTGCTGGTCTTAGTGTCTAGTTCGTTTAGAGTTTCGTGTTCTGTTCACATTAGTCACGTCGCCGCTGCATCGTTATCCCTTCCGCTGTTCACCACACCATCCATCAATTTTCACCTCGTGCTATCCATAGTTCATTGTCACAATCATAGTTGAGGTCATTCACATCTTCGCTTGATCCAATCTGCATCTTATCTAGTTTGTCTTGGAAAGAGGGAGAAAAAAAAAGACAGAGAAAAAAAGAGTGAAAAAAAAGAAAAAAAGGTCAGAGAAAAAAAAAGAGAAAAAAAAGTGTGAGGAGAAAAAAAGAGAAGAAAAAAAAACAAAATTCGGATCTATCTAGACTCAATCTCGTAGTTGAATTCGGATTGGAATCTGTTTTGTGCACTGTTCAGTAAAACAGGCATAACTTCCTCATACGAAGTCCGTTTTGGCTCCACGAGTACTCAAATTAAAGCTAGCGACGAGCCGCATCTAAATAGTTGCAGAAGCTAGTTCAATATTTGACACCTCAAAATCGTCTTCTAAATAGGTCTTTTTGCCCTCCGAAGTTCGCGGACACAGCTTCTTCCAGTTTTTCAGGCCAGTTTTCGAATTCTTTGACTCCTCATATCAATTCGGAATTGAGTGATTCTTTTTGCATTGGAAAGCTTGAGCTAGTAGCATTCTTTGAAAAAAGTTATTAGAAAATTTGCTCAAACTTTTCAAGAGAAAAGTTGGAGAGAGAGTTGTTGTATATCCTGCTTGGCAGTTGTTTCACATCATTATCTTTACTGCTATTGTGATCTTCACTTATATCTTGCTGTCCAGAGCTACTTCATATCCTTTATTGATGCTAGTTTTGCTACGTCGTGACCTCATTAGTGTTCTAGGCTCGCGTCTCTAGTCCGGTCTAGCCTAGGACCAGCACAGTACCGTCGGTGAGCGTTTATTCAACATTGCATCTCTGAATTGATTATTGCTGATATTTTGCTACCATATATTGGCCTTCCAAGCTCCACATATTTCTACACCGTGTATACATACGCTCACCTGGCAATCGCTTTACTCAATCTTCGGAGTTATTTGACACCGCTGGTTGCCGGTCACCACCTGCTGCATGGTAAGAACTTGTAAGACTTTGATATTTGCTATACTGTGAGCGTTTTACCACCACATCCTAGTAGTTCATAGGAACATTATTCTCGGATTTTGTTTCTTGTTTTTCTACTAATCATGACAGGTTCCGGAGACAGAAGTTCTTGGACGACGGACACAACATCACCATCACGAGAGTTGGGACAACACACACAAGCACATGGTCAGGTTATCTCTTTATCGTCATTTGAGGGTAGATTTAATCCTGCTATTTATCTAGCTTGGGAGCTTGAAGTTGAACAAGTTTTTAGTCACCATGACTTTTCTGAACTTGAGCGAGTACGAGCTGCCACTAGAGCATTTACTGGTTTTGCTTCTGTTTGGTGGAATGTGCATTGTAAGAAAAACATTGATAACCAACCCACAACTTGGAAAGATTTGAAAGATGTAATGAGACAACATTTTTTCCCTCCTTACTATCGTCGTGAATTGCTTCGCAAATTTGAACAATTTAAACAAGGCAACAACACTGTTCATGCTTACTACCAAGAGTTCAAATCTTATATGCATCATTGTGACATAGAAGAATCTAAGGATGATACAATGAATAGATTTTTTGGTGGTTTGAACCATGATATTCAGGCAAGATTTCAGTATATTCCCCGTTGCATTACTGGTATGTATGTTCGTGCTTGTACCTTTGAGAGACAGATGCAGGAGGATGCATTGGGTGACTACAACGACTACTATTCCAGTTCGTGCTCACCGCCGCCGGTTGGTTCCTCCACAGTTGCACCTACTAGAGCAGCCCCACCTCGGATTGTGAGCGCGACATCATCTCAAGAGTATGGTGCATTGTCAACGTCCGTACCTACATCAGCTACGTCTTTGCGACAAGGTAACAGTAAAGATATTGATGATATAACTTCACATGAGAATGATGCATCCCTAGTTAACTTAAATGCATCATGTGTTCAGTTACCTGGTGATTTGAGCACAACACCTATTTTAGAGAATCTTGATACTGTCATGAATGCGTCATGTGATCAAACAACTGAAATACCAACAATTTTGAGTGCACCCATTGAGTTAACTGTTGATGCAAAAGAATCAATGTTTAATCATTTTGATATAACCTCTAATCTTGGTGATGATTCTGTGACCAACGACTTATTGCATGTTTGCCTATTTAAGCATGTTGTAGCATGTAAATTAGATGCAAGTAAGGTTTATTCACCAATGTTGGGATGGTTTAATGATGAACATTGTCAATCTTTTGATATGAATAAGAGCATCACTTATATGTGCAAATTAAGTTGCAATATTTTCATGTCTTCTACTTCTAGTGATAATATTTTGTCTTCAGATTTTATGAACTATGCAAGTTACTCATCTATACATGTGTCATATGTGCAAAAACCAAGGGAAGTAAAAATGGATGACATATACATATACAACATGTACACCTTGTCTCTTTTGTTAGACACATTTCAGATTAAGCAACGCCGAGGACGGCTTTGTTTTCAAGAAGGGGAGGATGATGAGGACATGACTACCTTGGATACGACCAAAAATATTGCATACATGCATATTTGTCAGGTGATTTCTAGTGCAAACTATTCAATAATCTATTTTTGTTATCCAGAACAAATATACTTCACACACTTTTGTGTTTTGTCTAATTGCAGGTGTATGGGACATTTGTACAACACACATATGAAGATAAGGGAGAAAGAGATGTTTACTTGCTGTTCAAAAAGTTCTTTCACGTCACTTTTGGTCCAAGAGAAGATAGAGTCCAAGTCTCTCACGTTCTGGATTCAGATTCGGACTGCACAGACATACTTGACTCAAAACGGCAATAACTTTTTCATACGGACTCCGAATTGGGTGATTCTTTATTTTTTGGAAACTAGATTTCGTCCTCTTTCCACTCCAATTGGAATCACCTTTAAATTCGTCCGGAGCATTGAGATATGGATGAAACAATCTGATGCTGCAGCAGAATCCGAATCAAACAACAAGTCCAAAGGTGTTGCACCACCTCCACTTGGGCCCATGAGCCTTGTACGACCTAGGGTTGGTTTTAGGCTGCCTTGGGACGTCCTCCCACCTCCTTGGCCGCCACCCCTTGCTCCTATATAAGTAGATCCATCTAGTAGCTTTTTCCTTGGGATTTGTTTAGTTAAAAGTTAGCCATTGCAACTTCGTGTACTTCGTTTGTGTCCAACGACCAGACCAAGACCGCTTCCGGATCCCCACCTTTATCAATACTTCATATATATTCGCAATATTCAGATTGCTTTATCATATTCTTGCTTGTTCTTTGATTGCGTGCAGGAATAGACTTTCGTGGTCAGGTTGATCGTGCTCCGGCGTGGTCAATAACCTCTTGGAGTTGGTTTAGCGATTGCTAAGGCGCAACGTCGTGCACGTTTGTAGTCGGATCGTCAAAGTCGTCTCCACCAAATCGATAGTTATCATCTCATCGAAAGATCGGGACACCCCGCCTCTATCATTAAGGACCAGTAGCACAGTTAAAATCGGCACGATAATGATATAGCCGAGCAGGCTAGGACTTACGTGATCGAGTTCGAACTGGTAAGTAAGGAAGATTACTAGGAGTTGTTGAACTGTGGTGCAGACTCGATTCAGTTATCGGGGTACTTGAGTGACTAACCACTCAAAACCCAGGAAAAATTGGAATCGATGAGAATGTAGTACTTGACGAAGAACTCATAAGAAGTTATGCGGTTCTGTGATAATCTCGAGATACCAGGGGGTAATACTCGACGACGGATCAAAATAGAGGTTGGACTGGGGTATTGCTCTGCAGAAGACAAGTGCTTAAACTTGCACGAGAAATGGTATTTAAAGGAGAACATGGTCGGAACCATGATTGCAAAAGATCAATCCACCGATACCAAAAGGATATTATATCAAGGAAATAGTTACAAGAAGCTTCCATGATAGGATCTACATCGTGTCCATGGGCATGAACACAAAGTTCAAGGTCGACTCCCACTTCTCCAATGCATAACCTTTCATTCACTTCTCGCGTTCGATGAAGTTGCAGTGTTGAAATTTTATCTGGCGAAACATCAGAAGAGTATGGCTCGTGAAAACTTTCGGGTTCTCACGGTTTAGAGAAGGCATATGTTCAACCCATCGGGGCATCTTAGAAACATATACCTCAAGCTTCGAGAGTAATTATCACTAGCTCGAAAGAAGAGCATGGTTGAGAAAGTAGAGGATACAATTTTGCAAAGGCATTATGTATCCTAGGAAAAGCTCACAAGGTTATTGAATATGAAGGACACTGTCGGACAATAATCCAATAGTGGATATGGCGATCCACAATGGAGCTGATGTGAGTATCGATACCTAATCAGAGGAAGAAAGAATGCAAATGCATCGGTTTATAGGACATCTGAATATTTCAACGTTTAAATAGCAAAGGACTTATGATTTTTAAACCAAGGGATCAGGAGCAACGCTCTGATCAAGGATGGTTAAGTTGGCTAGACTTAGGGGTACCATCGATGGCAATCTGACTGGCCGAGAACCAGCTCATGCTCAAAATGATGTTTGAGCCAGAACGATATTTAGAAGGGTCAATTGATGATTGCGTGCATTCGCACCCATGTTGAATCAATACGATCAAAATGACGGTGCCTAAGGATACTAACGAATATTGTCAGACATATGGAAAGCATCCATCATGCAATCAGACAAGTATTGCAGAGCAATAAGCTACTAAGGATTTTTGGAGGATCGAACAGTATTTCGAAGACCATTGTGAAACACATGGACAACTGGGGGATGAGCGGATACTCGATAAGTGCGAGAATTATCCTTAGGGGTATTCAGGTGACAAAGAACAGCAAGGCAGTAAGCTCAAAGGATTATCGAAACAACGACGAGTATTTCGGGGTATCTTGTAATAACAAGACCAACTGGGGATGAATGTAAGAATAATAACTTCAAGTAGTTATCCATAAGGGATGACGGTGGAAGGGGAATTGCAAACGCGATGAACACAAGTCCTCGGGTTAACAGCAGAGAGTATCCTTAGGGTCTTCTGGTGCAGCAGACGATCATCGTTACTAAGGTGCTCTCCGGATGAAAGTGATAACGAGATCCTAATGTTAGATTTAGCAAAATTCATTTTAACCCGAATAGAAGAGAGCTTAGAGTCCCAGAGTATAGGTCGAGGTATAAATGATCCCACTACCACCCAATGGCGACGTGTGCCCGTAAGATACACAGCCATGTTAGTAAAAGTTTTGCAATGTCTAGACTCGACTTCGGCCAAGGAGTTTGGAAGGGGGATTCCTACAGGCAGTCGGCTCTGATATCAACTTGTGACGCCCCCGATTCAATCGTACACTAATCATGCACGCAAATGTGTATGATCAAGATCAGGGACTCACGGGAAGATATCACAACACAACTCTACAAATAAAATAAGTCATTCAAGCATCATAATACAAGCCAGGGGCCTCGAGGGCTCGAATACAAGTGCTCGATCATAGACGAGTCAGCGGAAGCAACAATATCTGAGTACAGACATAAGTTAAACAAGGTTGCCTTAAGAAGGCTAGCACAAACTGGGATACAGATCGAACGAGGCGCAGGCCTCCTGCCTAGGATCCTCCTAGCTACTCCTAGCCGTCGCCAGCGGGCTGCACGTAGTAGCAGGCACCTCCGGGATAGTAGTCGTCATCGACGGTGGCGTCTGGATCCTGGGCTCCATCATCTGGTTGCGGCAACCGGGTAGAAGGGAAAGGGGAAAAACGGGAGAAAAGCAACCGTGAGTACTCATCCAAAGTACTCGCAAGCAAGGAGCTACACTATATATGCATGGATATATGTGTAAAGGGCCATATCAGTGGACTGAACTGCAGAATGCCAGAATAAGAGGGGGATAGCTAGTCTTATCGAAGACTACGCTTCTGGTCGCCTCCGTATTGCAGCATATAGAAGAGAGTAGACTGAAGTCCTCCAAGTAGCATCGTATAGCATAATCCTACCCGGCGATCCCCTCCTCGTTGCCCTGCTAGAGAGCGATCACCGGGTTGTATCTGGCACTTGGAAGGGTGTGTTTTATTAAGTATCCGGTTCTAGTTGTCATAAGGTCAAGGTACAACTCCGGGTCGTCCTTTTACCGAGGGACACGGCTATTCGAATAGATAAACTTCCCTGCAGGGGTGCACCACATAGCCCAACACGCTTGATCCCATTTGGCCGGACACACTTTCCTGGGTCATGCCCGGCCTCGGAAGATCAACACGTCGCAGCCCCACCTAGGCACAACAGAGAGGTCAACACGCCGGTCTAAACCTAAGAGCGCAGGGGTCTGGGCCCATCGCCCTGAGCACACCTGCACGTTGCGAGGGCGGCCGGAAGCAGACCTAGCCTAGTGGCGTTCCAGTCCAATCCGGCGCGCGCCGCTCCGTCGCTGACGTCAAAAGTGCTTCGGCTGATACCACGACGTCGGGATACCCATAACTACTCCCACGTAGATGGTTAGTGCGTATAGACAAAATGGCCAGACTCAGATCAAATACCCAGATCTCGTTAAGCGTGTTAAGAAACCGCGAACGCCGACAGGGCCAGGCCCACCTCTCTCCTAGGTGGTCTCAAACCTGCCCTGTCGCTCCGCCACAAGGTAACAGTCAGGGGCCGTCGGGAACCTAGGCCCACCACTACCTGGGTGGAACCACCTGCCCCTTCAGCCCCCAACTCCGAACAGTATCACAAATAATGTAACAGTGTAAAGTATATAGTATATGTCCGCGATCACTTCCCGAAGTGATCACGACCCAGTAGTATAGCATGGCAGACGGACAAGGGTGTAGGGCCACTGATGTAACACTAGCATCCTATACTAAGCAGTAGGATTGCAGGTAAAGGTATCAACATGCATCAGGATAGGAATAACGAAAGCAGTAACATGCTACACTACTCTAATGCAAGCAATATAGAGGAGAGTAGGCGATATCTGGTGATCAAGGGGGGGGGCTTGCCTGGTTGCTCTGGCAAGAAGGGGGTCGTCAACACCGTAGTCGATCACAGGGGTACCGGCAGCGGTCTCGGGGTCTACCAAAAAAGTAAGGGAGGGGGAACACAATAAATAACATAGCAATCAAAGCATAACATGACAAACGCGGTGCTAGAGGTGATTTAACGCAGGGATAGGTGATACCGGCAAAGGGGGGGAACATCCGGGAAAGTATCCCCGGTGTATCGCGTTTTGGACAGATGAACCGGAGGGGGAAAGTTGCGTGTTCGCTATGCTAGGGATGTGTGGCGGACGAACGGTTTGCGTATCCGGAATCGTCTCGTCGTTCTGAGCAACTTTCATGTTGAAAATATTTTAATCCGAGTTACGGATTAAAAGATATGATTTTCTAAAGATTTTATTAATTTTTGGAATTTAATTAATTGTTTAAATTAATACGAAAAATAGATTAATGACATCAGCTTGATGTCATGCTGACGTCAGCAGTCAATAGAGTTGACTGGTCAACCTGGCCAGTGGGTCCCACTGGTCAGGGACACATTTTAATTAATCATATTAATTAACCTAATGAGAGTGAATTAGGGGTGGGACCCACTGTCATTGACTTATTAATTAATTACCTAACAGTTTAATTAGTTTAGTTATTTGATTAGCTTATTTAATCAATATTATTTAAGTTAATTAATTCTTTAATTAATTAATTAATTAATCAAATATTTGTTTATTTATCTATTTTTCTAAACGTTCTAGGGGTGTGCCCCACGTGTCATTAGCCCATGGCCAAAGTGGGTTCGGGCGCTACGGGCGAAGCCCCAACCCGATTGGGCGCTGGCCTAGGCGAACGGTGAGGGAGGGCGCCGGCGACGGCGTAGGCCGGCGCGAGGTCGCGGCGGTAGGGCGGTGCATGGCGGGGAGGGAGCAGGGGGAACGGCGGCGCGACAATGGGGGGCTCCGGCCATGGTCGGGCACCAGCTGCAGGCGGAGCCGGCGAGGTCAGAGGCGGAGTGGGGGCACGGCAAGCTGGACGGGGCGAGCGGGCGCGCTCACGAGGAGGGACGAGCAAAGACGGGAGCGCCGCCGCGCGCGCGCAGTCGGCGCGGGCGGCAGAGGTTAGCGGTGGCCAAAGGGAGTGGGGGAGGCGCATCCGGCGCAGCGGCTCACCGGGGGAACGTGGGGTCTGGGCAGCAGGCTCGGTGGAGGGCGGGGAGGCCGACGGGACGCGTGGTGGAGCGGGAGGCAATCCGGCGGGGTCCGACGACGGCGCGTGGCGATGCAGCGCCGGCGTCGAGCACGTCGGGTGGCGGGGAGGAGATAAGGAGGCGGGCGGCGAAGCGGCGTTCCAGGCGGCGTAGGGCGTCGAGGGCGCGGTCGGCGCGGCGAGGGGAGCCGTCGAGGGAGCGGGGACAGGGCGCGAGGACAAGGGCAGGGGCCGGCGAGGCGGCGTTCGACGGGGCCGGGGCAACTGCCCCGATCCAGATCCCATCGGGGGAGAGGGGGAGAAGCGTGGGGATCGTGGGGGGATGTGGGGAGGGGGTCACTAGGGTTCGGTCGCCCCAGGGGGGCTATAGGCGCCGGCTAGGCCGGCCTGGTTGGCCCAGAGGCTGTGGCCCAGTGGAGGGGGGTTCTTTTCCTTTTTTTTTTTGGTTCTGTTTTCTTTTCTTCTATTGTTTTTATTCTATTTCTTTTCTGTTTTATCTAATTGTTTGGGCAACATATGAGTTTTGTAAAACATGAGAGTTGGCCCACAAATCATAGCACAATATATCCTACCATCAAAAACTAGTTTGGGGTAAATATCATTTCATATTTATTTTGTATTAAAAAAGTTATTAAATAATGTTTTGAGACATCGTTTGAGGTTGTTTAAGTCACTTATTAACTTTCGATAATGTTGTTTACAATTTTATCATAGCCTCTGATTTATCTACTATTTATTGAACATTTTAGTTTTAATATTTGAAAAACTTTTATTGTTTGCTTGATTTTAAATTTCGAATTTGAAACGTTTTCGAACTAATGCAAGATTAGCAACAATAACTGAGGTGACGTGGCATCGTTAACGTGGGATTACTGTAGCTTGATTATCCGGGCGTCACACAACCACAATGGCTCACTGATATTGTTGCAGGGTACAGCAAAGACACATTCACCCAGAATTTACTATCTGAATTGGCAGTCCTGAGCACTCACAAGAATAGCAAATATTCATTGCATAATGGGGTCATTCGATATAGAGGAAGAGTATGGGTTGGTGCAAACTTCCCTGGAAGTTCTTTTCAGATACAAGGAAATGATTCAGTTCTAGAGCCAAAGATCGCTCATAGAAGGAAGGCACTTTTCATAGCTATCAGCAGACTTTCGACACCGATAAAAAGGATTCTCTTTTCACTCGTTATTTGCCCTCATAGCTTTTCTCCTTCTATTCTTTTACTTAATCAAAAGCAAGCCCATGCATGAATATACGTTCGTGAAATAGGATTACTAGGCCTAGTATAGTTGTTCAGCTAGTTTGATACTCTTCCCCACTACTTCATCTACCGAAATGATTAGGTAGATCTCGTTTTTTCTAGCATTAAACCTGCTCATGATCCTTTATAAAGCATGGAGCAGACAGAGAGATGAAAGGACCACCTTCTCCTGCTTGCTTGATCGGAATCTATTCACATTTAGAATAGCTGAAGTGCTACTTAACTTCACTTAGTAGTTGAAACTCGGAGAGACAGAGAGAGTCCGTCTTCTTTTTAGCGTTTTGGGGGTTGTTTTGTTTAGACAGTTAGCATATGTAAAAAGATTTAATGAGAGAATACTTGACTTCTCTAAGATGCCAGGAGGGAACAGAACAGTCATGCAGAAGAGAGAAGCAGGTGAGGATGGGACCCGGAAATGCATTCATTTTCTCGAGTGAAGTAGTTGAAAATGTACCACCCTTTACGGGATCTTCTTTGGTGCGCCAACCCTAGAATGTCAAAACCAGCATGACCTAGGAAACTACGAATACCTTTGATGTCCTTAGGACATGGCATTTTCACAATTGCATCAACCTTAGCTTGGTCCACTTCAATGCCTCTTTCAGAAATCTTATGACCCAAGACAATGCCTGAAGGAAATATGCCCTAGAGGCAATAATAAAGTTATTATTTATTTCCTTATTTCATGATAAATATTTATTATTCATGCT
The DNA here is from genome assembly GCA_032464435.1 of Aegilops umbellulata. NCBI lineage: Eukaryota > Viridiplantae > Streptophyta > Magnoliopsida > Poales > Poaceae > Aegilops > Aegilops umbellulata. Next base: position 197,194,556 of record CP136058.1, on the reverse strand, counting down.
AGAATTGTATTAACCGGAAACATAATACATGTGTGAATACATAGACAAACAGAGTGTCACTAGTATGCCTCTACTTGACTAGCTCGTTGATCAAAAATGGTCAAGTTTCCTAGCCATAGACATGAGTTGTCATTTGATTAACGGGATCACATCATTAGGAGAATGATGTGATTGACATGATCCATTCGTTAGCTTAGCACCCGATCTTTAGTATGTTGCTATTGCTTTCTTCATGACTTATACATGTTCCTATGACTATGAGATTATGCAACTCCCGTTTGCCGGAGGAACACTTTGTGTGCTACCAAACGTCACAACGTAACTGGGTGATTATAAAGGAGATCTATAGGTGTCTCCAAAGGTAGATGTTGGGTTGGCGTATTTCGAGATTAGGATTTGTCACTCCGATTTTCGGAGAGGTATCTCTGGGCCCTCTCGGTAATGCACATCACTCAAGCCTTGCAAGCATTGCAACTAATGAGTTAGTTGCGGTATGATGTATTACGGAACGAGTAAAGAGACTTGCCGGTAACGATATTGAACTAGGTATTGAGATACCGACGATCGAATCTCGGGCAAGTAACATACCGATGACAAAGGGAACAACGTATGTTGTTATGCGGTCTGACCGATAAAGATCTTCGTAGAATATGTTGGAGCCAATATGAGCATCCAGGTTCCGCTATTGGTTATTGACCGGAGACATGACTCGGTCATGTCTACATGGTTCTCGAACCGTAGGGTCTGCACGCTTAAGGTTTCGATGACAGTTATATTATGAGTTTATGAGTTTTGATGTACTGAAGGAGTTCGGAGTCCTGGATGAGATCGGGGACATGACGAGGAGTCTCGAAATGGTCGAGACATAAAGATCGATATATTGGACGACTATATTCGGACATCGGAAAGGTTCTAAGTGGTTCGGGTATTTTTCGGAGTACCGGAGAGTTACGGGAATACGGGGAAAAGTATTGGGCCTTATTGGGCCATACGGGAAAGAGAAGGGGGCTGCCTAGGGCAGGCCGCGCGCCCCCCAAGGCCTAGTCCGAATTGGACTAGGGGGAGGGGCTGCGCCCCCTCCTTCCTTCCCTTCTCCCTTCCCCTTCCTTCTCTCCTACTCCTACTACATGGAAGGATTCCTAGTTGGACTAGGAAAGGGGGAATCCTACTCCCGGTGGGAGTAGGACTCCCCTAGGACGCGCCATAGAGAGGGCCAGCCCTCCCCTCCTCCACTCCTTTATATACGGGGGCAGGGGGCACCCCATAGACACACAAGTTGATCTTCGTGATCATTCCTTAGCCGTGTGCGGTGCCCCCCTCCACGATATTACACCTCGGTCATATTATAGCGGTGCTTAGGCGAAGCCCTGCAACGGTTGAACATCAAGATCGTCATCACGCCGTCGTGCTGACGGAACTCCTCCCCAAAGCTTTGCTGGATCGGAGCCCGGGGTGCGTCATCGAGTTGTACGTGTGTCAAGAACTCGGAGGTGCCGGAGTAACGGTGCTTGGATCGGTTGGACCGGGAAGACGTACGACTACTTCCTCTACATTGCCTCAACGCTTCCGCTTCGGTCTATGAGGGTACGTAGACAACACTCTCCCCTCTCGTTGCTATGCATCACCATGATCTTGCGTGTGCGTAGGAAATTTTTTGAAATTACTACGTTCCCCAACAGTGGCATCCGAGCCTAGGTTTTATGGTTTGATGTTATATGCACGAGTAGAACACAAGTGAGTTGTGGGCGAGATAAGTCATACTGTCTACCAGCATGTCATACTTTGGTTAGGCGGTATTGTTGGATGAAGCGGCCCGGACCGACATTACGCGTACGCTTACGCGAGACTGGTTCTACCGCCGTGCTTTGCACACAGGTGGCTGGCGGGTGTCAGTTTCATCCAACTTTAGTTGAACCGAGTGTGGCTACGCCCGGTCCTTGCGAAGGTTAAAACGGCATCAACTTGACAAACTATCGTTGTGGTTTTGATGCGTAGGTAAGATTGGTTCTTGCTTAAGCCCGTAGCAGCCACGTAAAACTTGCAACAAACAAAGTAGAGGACATCTAACTTGTTTTTGCAGGGCATGTAGTGATGTGATATGGTCAAGACATGATGCTAAATTTTATTGTATGAGATGATCATGTTTTGTAACTGAGTTATCGGCAACTGGCAGGAGCCATATGGTTGTCGCTTTATTGTATGCAATGCAATCGCCCTGTAATGCTTTACTTTATCACTAAGCGGTAGCGATAGTCGTAGAAGCATAAGATTGGCGAGACGACAACGATGCTACGATGGAGATCAAGGTGTCGCGCCGGTGATGATGGTGATCATGACGGTGCTTCGAAGATGGAGATCACAAGCACAAGATGATGATGGCCATATCATATCACTTATATTGATTGCATGTGATGTTTATCTTTTATGCATCTTATCTTGCTTTGATTGACGGTAGCATTTTAAGATGATCTCTCACTAATTATCAAGAAGTGTTCTCCCTGAGTATGCACCGTTGCGAAAGTTCTTCGTGCTGAGACACCACGTGATGATCGGGTGTGATAGGCTCTACGTTCAAATACAATGGGTGCAAAACAGTTGCACACGCAGAATACTCAGGTTAAACTTGACGAGCCTAGCATATGCAGATATGGCCTCGGAACACGGAGACCGAAAGGTCGAGCGTGAATCATATAGTAGATATGATCAACATAGTGATGTTCACCATTGAAACTACTCCATCTCACGTGATGATCGGACATGGTTTAGTTGATATGGATCACGTGATCACTTAGAAGATTAGAGGGATGTTTATCTAAGTGGGAGTTTTTAAGTAATATGATTAATTGAACTTTAATTTATCATGTACTTAGTCCTGATAGTATTAGCATATCTATGTTGTAGATCAATAGCTCGCATTGTTGCTTTCATATGTTTATTTTGATATGTTCCTAGAGAAAATTGTGTTGAAAGATGTTAGTAGCAACATAGTGATGTTCACCATTGAAACTGCGCAGAAGAATTATGTCCTTGATGCACCGCTAGGTGACAGACCTATTGCAGGAGCAGATGCAGACGTTATGAACGTTTGGCTAGCTCAATATGATGACTACTTGATAGTTTAAGTGCACCATGCTTAACAACTTAGAATCGGGACTTCAAACATGTTTTGAACGTCATGGACCATATGAGATGTTCCAGAAGTTGAAGTTAATATTTCAAGCAAATACCCGAGTTGAGAGATATGAAGTCTCCAACAAGTTCTATAGCTAAAAGATGGAGGAGAATCGCTCAACTAGTGAGCATGTGCTCAGATTGTCTGGGTACTACAATCGCTTGAATCAAGTGGGAGTTAATCTTCCAGATAAGATAGTGATTGACAGAATTCTTTAGTCACCATCACCAAGTTAGTAGAACTTCGTGATGAACTATGATATGCAAGGGATAACGGAAACGATTCCCAAGCTCTACGTATTGCTGGAATTCACGAAGGTAGAAATTGAGAAAAACATCAAGTGTTGATGGTTGACAAGATCACTAGTTTCAAGAAAAGGGCAAAGGGAAAAAGGGGAACTTCAAAAAGAACAGCAAGCAAGTTGCTGCTCAAGTGAAGAAGCCCAAGTCTGGTCCTAAGCCTGAGACTAAGTACTTCTACTGCTAAGGGACTGGTCACTGGAAGCAGAACTACCCCAAGTGATTGGCGGATAAGAAGGATGGCAAAGTGAACATAAGTATATTTGATATACATGATTATTGATGTGTACTTTACTAGTGTTTATAGCAACCCCTCAGTATTTGATACTAGTTCAGTTGCTAAGAATAGTAACTCGAAACGGGAGTTGCAGAATGAACAGAAACTAGTTAAGGGTGAAGTGACGATGAGTGTTGGAAATAGTTCCAAGATTGATATGATCATCATCGCACACTCGCTATACTTTCGGGATTAGTGTTGAACCTAAATAAGTGTTATTTGGTGTTTGCGTTGAGCATGAATATGATTTGATCATGTTTATTGCAATACGGTTATTCATTTAAGTTAGAGAACAATTGTTGTTCTGTTTACATGAATAAAACTTTCTATGGTCATACACCCGATGAAAATAGTTCGTTGGATCTCGATCGTAGTGATACACATATTCATAATATTGAAGCCAAAAGATGCAAAGTTAATAATGATAGTGCAACTTATTTGTGGCACTGCCGTTTAGGTCATATTGGTGTAAAGCGCATGAAGAAACTCCATCCTGATGGGATTTTGGAATCACTTGATTATGAATCACTTGATGCTTGCGTACCATGCCTTATGGGCAAGATGACTAAAACTCCGTTCTCCGGAACAATGGAGCGAGAAACTGACTTGTTGGAAATAATACATACTGATGTATGCGATCCGATGAGTGTTAAGGCTCACGGCGGGTATCATTATTTTCTGACCTTCACAGATGATTTGAGCAGATATGGGTATATCTACTTAAGGAAACACTAGTCTGAAACATTTGAAAAAGTTCAAAGAATTTCAGAGTGAAGTGGAGAATCATCGTAACAAAAATAAAAGTTTCTACGATATGATCGCAGAGGTAAAATATTTGAGTTACGAGTTTGGCCTTCAATTAAAACAATGTGAAATAGTTTCACAAACTCATGCCACCTGGAACACCACAGCATAATGGTGTGTCCGAACGTCATAACCATACTTTATTGGATATAGTGCAACCTATGACGTTTCTTACCAATTTACCACTATCGTTTTGGGATTATGCATTAGAGACAACTGCATTCATGTTAAATAGGGCACCATCTAAATCCATTAAGACGACACTATATGAATTGTGGTTTAGCAAGAAACCAAAGTTATCGTTTCTTAAAGTTTGGGGTTGTGATGCTTATATGAAAAAGTTTCATCCTAATAAGCTCAAACCAAAATCGGAGAAATATGTCTTCATAGGATACCCAAAGGAGATTGGTGGGTACACCTTCTATCACAGATCCGAAGGCAAGACATTCGTTGCTAAGAATGGATCCTTTCTAGAGAAGGAGTTTCTCTCGAAAGAAGTGAGTGGGAGGAAAGTATAACTTGATAAGGTAACTGTACCTGCTCCCTTATTGGAAAGTAGTTCATCACAGAAATCTGTTCCTGTGACTATTACACCAATTAGTGAGGAAGATAATGATGATGATCATGTAACTTCGGATCAAGTTACTACCGAACCTCGTAGGTCAACCAGAGTGAGATCCGCACCAGAGTGGTACGGTAATCCTATTCTGGAGGTCATGTTACTTGACCATAATGAACCTACGAACTATGAGGAAGCGATGATGAGCCCAGATTGCGCAAAATGGTTTGAGGCCATGAAATCTGAGATGGGAACCATGTATGAGAACAAAGTATGGACTTTGATGGATTTGCCCGATGATCGGCAAGCCATAGAAAATAAATGGATCTTCAAGAGGAAGACAGACGCTGATAGTAGTGTTACTATCTACAAAGCTAGAATTGTTGCAAAAGGTTTTCGACAAGTTCAAGGTGTTGACTACGATGAGAGTTTCTCACTCGTTTCTATGCTTAAGTCTGTCCTAATCATGTTAGCAATTGCCGCATTTTATGAAATCCGGCAAATGGATAAACAAAACTGCATTCCTCAATGGATTTATTAAACAAGAGTTGTATACGATGCAACTAGAAGGTTTTGTCGATCCTAAAGGCGTTAACAAAATATGCAAGCTCCAGCGATCCATCTATGGACTGGTGCAAGCATCTCGGAGTTGGAATATACGCTTTGATAATTTGATCAAAGCATATAGTTTTATACAGACTTGCGGTGAAGCCTGTATTTACAAGAAAGTGAGTGGGAGCACTACAACATTTCTGATAAGTATATGTAAATGACATATTGTTGATCGGAAATAATGTAGAATTATTCTGCAAAGCATAAAGGAGTATTTGAAAGGAGTTTTTCAAAGAAGGACCTCGGTGAAGCTGCTTACATATTAAGCATCAAGATCTATAGAGATAGATCAAGACGCTTGATAAGTTTTCAATGAGTACATACCTTGACAAGATTTTGAAGTAGTTCAAAATGAAACAGTCAAAGAAAGAGTTCTTGCCTGTGTTACAAGGTGTGAAATTGAGTAAGACTCAAAACCCGACCACGGCAGAAGATAGAAAGAGAATGAAAGTCATTCCCTATGCCTTGGCCATAGGTTCTATAAAGTATGCCATGCTGTGTACCAGATCTATTGTATACCCTACACTGTGTTTAGCAAGGGAGTACAATAGTGATCTAGGAGTAGATCACTGGACAGCGGTCAAAATTATCCTTAGTGGAATAAGGATTTGTTTCTCGATTATGGAGGTGACAAAAGGTTCGTCGTAAAGGGTTACGTCGATGCAAGTTTTGACACTAATCTAGATGACTCTAAGTCTCGGCCTAGATACATATTGAAAGTGGGAGCAATTAGCTAGAGTAGCTCCGTGCAGAGTATCGTTGACATAGAAATTTGCAAAATACTTACGGATCTGAATATGACAGACCAGTTGACTAAAATTATCTCACAAGCAAACATGATCACACCTTAGTACTCTTTGGGTGTTAATCACATAGCGATGTGAACTAGATTACTGACTCTAGTAAACCCTTTTGCTGTTGGTCACATATCGATGTGAACTATGGGTGTTAATCACATGGTGATGTGAACTATTGCTGTTAAATCACATGGCGATGTGAACTAGATTATTGACTCTAGTGCAAGTGGGAGACTGAAGGAAATATGCCCTAGAGGCAATAATAAAGTTATTATTTATTTCCTTATTTCATGATAAATGTTTATCATTCATGCTAGAATTGTATTAACCGGAAACATAATACATGTGTGAATACATAGACAAACAGAGTGTCACTAGTATGCCTCTACTTGACTAGCTCGTTGATCAAAGATGGTTAAGTTTCCTAGCCATAGACATGAGTTGTATTTGATTAACGGGATCACATCATTAGGAGAATGATGTGATTGACATGACCCATTCGTTAGCTTAGCACCCGATCGTTTAGTATGTTGCTATTGCTTTCTTCATGACTTATACATGTTCCTATGACTATGAGATTATGCAACTCCCGTTTGCCGGAGGAACACTTTGTGTGCTACCAAACCTCACAATGTAACTGGGTGATTATAAAGGAGCTCTACAGGTGTCTCCAAAGGTAGATGTTGGGTTGGCGTATTTCGAGATTAGGATTTGTCACTCCGATTGTCGGAGAGGTATCTCTGGGCCCTCTCGGTAATGCACATCACTTAAGCCTTGCAAGCATTGCAACTAATGAGTTAGTTGCGGGATGATGTATTACGGAACGAGTAAAGAGACTTGCCGGTAACAAGATTGAACTAGGTATTGAGATACCGACGATCGAATCTCGGGCAAGTAACATAACGATGACAAAGGGAACAACGTATGTTGTTATGCGGTCTGACCGATAAAGATCTTCGTAGAATATGTAGGAGCCAAGATTGCTTAAACAATCATCAAAAGACATCCCATAAACAAAAAAGTCATCCATTAAAACCTCAACAATCTTTTCACAAAAATCAGAGAATATAGCAGTCATACATCTTTGAAAGGTAGCAGGTGCATTACATAAACCAAAAGGCATACGTCTATAAGCATAAGTTCCAAAGGGACAAGTAAAAGTGGTCTTTTCTTGATCAGGTTGAGAAACATATTTTTGAAAAGCCAGAATATCCATCAAGGAAGCTAAAAAGTGTGTGCTTAGATAATCTTTCAAGCATTTGATCAATAAAAGGCAAAGGGTAATGATATTTTATAGTTGCTTTGTTTAATTTTCTGTAATCAATTACCATTCTATAGCCTGTAACAATTCTTTGTGAAATAAGTTCATTCTTATCATTAGGAACAACAGTACTACCTCCTTTCTTAGGGACACAATGAACATGACTTACCCATATACTGCCAGCTATATGATAGATTATACCTGCTTCCAGAAGTTTTAAGATTTCCATTCTTACCACTTCCTTCATTTTTGGATTGAACCGACGTTGGTGATCAACAACGGGTGTAGCATCAGGTTCCATATTAATTTTGTGCTGACATAGAGTTGGACTAATGACCTTTAAATCATCAAGAGTATATCCAATAGCAGCCCGGTGCTTCCTTAGAACTTTCAATAATCTTTCTTCTTCATGTTCTGAAAGGTTAGCAGTAATAATAATAGGATATATTTTCTTTTCATCAAGATAAGTATATTTCGAAGTGTCTGGCAATTGTTTTAATTCAAACACAGGACCACCTTTAGGTGGAGGAGGACCTCCAAGAGTTTCAATAGGCAAATTGTGTTTAAACAGAGGACGTTGTTCAAAGAAAACTTTATCTATTTCATTTCTTTCATGCATATGTAAATCACTTTCATGGTCTAGCAAATATTGTTCTAAAGGATCAGTAGGTGGAACAACAATAGAAGCAAGACCAATCAATTCATCCTTACTAGGCAATTCTTTTTCATGATGATTTCTACTAAACTTGGAAAATTTAAACTCATGAGACTCATCACCAAAGCTAACACCAACAATTTGTTTTTTACAGTCTATCTTAGCATTAACTGTATTCAAGAAAGGTCTACCAAAGATAATGGAACAAAAGTCATCTTGTGGGGAAGAAAGAACAAGAAAATCAGTAGGGTATTTAATTTTCCCACACAAGACTTCTACATCTGTAATAATCCCAAATGGTGATATAGTGTCTCTATTAGCAAGTTTAATAGTAACATCTATGCCTTCTAACTCTGCAGGTGCTATGTCTTTCATAATTTCTTGATATAAGGTGTAAGGAATAGCACTCACACTAGCACCCATGTCACATATACCATGATAACAGTGATCTCCTATTTTAATTGAAATAACAGGCATGCCAACAACAGGTCTATGTTTATCTCTTTTATCAGGTTTAGCAATTCTAGCAACTTCTTCACAGAAGTAAATAACATGCCCATCCATATATTCTTCCAAGAGATCTTTAACCATAGAAATACTAGGTTCAACTTTAATTTGTTCATCAGGTTTAAGTGTTCTAATATAGCTTTTGTTAACCACACTTGAAACTTTAGCATGTTCCTTTATCCTAACAGGGAAAGGTGGTTTCTCAATATAAGCAGAAGGAACAACTGGATCAACATTAGAAAGTATAGTTTCTCGTTTAACTGGTACTGGTCCTTTAATTTCTTCTTTAATAGGTGGGTGATATTTAAACCACTTATCCTTAGGGAGTTCACCATGAGTAGCAAATGATTCACAAAAGGAGGCTACTATCTCAGAGTCAAGTCCATATTTAGTTGTAGCGAACCGACCTCAGACGGTCAAGTCTCTGTGCTTAAGTGTCATACCTGGATCGGTATGTTGACACACACAGTACTTGAGGATTTATAACAGAGGAAAATCACATGTATAAAGTAACGTAAATACTATTACCTCAATCTAAATAGCAGAAGTAACAACAAGGTTGTGGATTCCCATCAACACCAACGGCAAAGTTGAGTGTAGAAATCGTAACCCTAACGTATCACTTACTCGTCGTAAGAAGTCCTGCAACATGAGACGTTGCAGCCACAAAGGGTCAGTACATTGAATGTACTGGCAAATTTACACCATAGGATAATGACGAATAATAACTATCACTACATGCATATATGGCTGGTGGAAAAGCCCTATGGTTATAATGTTTTTGCGAAAAGCCAATTTTTCCCTACTACAAAGGAATATATTTTTATTTAACTACAAATTTGTTGAATAACATTGAGAATGGTAAATCTCCATCTCAATCCCAATTAAAAGTAATAATTAACAACCCAACAAACTAATTATAGAGTGATGCGATCCATATGATAATCCAAGAACCAGATACTCAAGATGTCCATAACCTGGGACACGGCTAACCATGATTAGTTTGTACACTCTGCAGAGATTTGCGCACTTTTCCCCACAAGACTCGATCTCCTTCGTTGGATTGTTCGCACTACATGGTGTTTGAGAAAGGGATGACCGAGAAATAGTCTTTCAGAAACATTAACTCTAACCTCGGGTGGACAGTTACACCTACTTCCCTCTACATCTTCTATCCCACCACTGGAAGAGGTCATGCAATATACTCAACTACGCTAGAGCCCATAATAGCTTGTGGCTGCACACGGAAGTTTCTAGCATGAATAATCTTATGATCCCTTTGAGCCTGGGTGGCGAGCCAAATGGACAGCACTGGTCTATCCCCAGGTGCCCGCAACCAATCCACCCAGATGTGTATTAAAGTAGCCACCTTAAGTTGAACCATTAAGTAACAATCTCACATCTGTCATGGAATACACTCAAACCCAATCCACGTCTACGAGCATAGCATGGCAATATAAGCATAACGTAATAGTAACTCCCAAGGTTTGAATGCAGGGCAATAGGTTCCTACCTCATCAACTACTTCCCTATACCCACATGTTATCAAATCCTAACCATGCAATGTTTGGGGTTGAAACTAATGCATAAAAATTGGGTATGAAAGGGATATGATCAAAGTGTGAACTTGCCTATACTGTTGATGAAGATGATTTGCACTCAAAACTCTTGATAGTTCTACTCGTCACACTTTGGTCAATCTATCGTAAGCAAGCAATAGTAACCACACATAAGCAATCACTCAAAAGATCGGAAAGATCAAAGAAGACAATTCAGAAAACATCAAAACCTAGCAAATAACTCTTGCAACATAAAACAATTTCTAACAGTACCAAAATTATGTGAATTTGGCCTTATCAGAAATTTTAAGTCAAGAGCTTTGATTTGCAAAAAGAATCAACTCAAACGGAGTTATAAAACTTAAGTTACGATCAAACGAAGTTCGAATACAAAATTGTTTGAATTCAAAATTTTAAAACTTTCAAAAACATGTTTAAGTTGTTTTACTGGATAAAGGGGATCGCAACGAAGAAGTAGGCGTTGGTTTCATCTAATTCCGACTAACGAGCAAAAAGTAGTGATCGCTTTAAGTTCAGGGACCAATCTGTAAAAACTATATTCACGGATGGGTCCCTGGTCGAAAATTTAAAAGAAAAAGAAAAAACCTAAACAACGAACGTTCGGTGCCGAACGCTAACTAACGAAACTGTTCGCTCCAGATCCTAAATGAGCGAACGTTCACTAATCAAAACCGATCGGGAAGAACCGAAGAAAAACTACAAAATAAACCGGGACGGCTCGGCGCTTATACCGGTTCAGCGGTTCGGGCAAGAAAACCGATGGAGGCGGTTGATGGTAGCAGCGGCTCCGGCGACGGTTGGCGATGGCGCGGGGCGGCGGCGCTGGCGGCGGAGAGGCACGGCGAGGCGGCGGGGTCGCAGCGGCGGGCTACGGCGGCGCGAGCGGAAGGTCCAGCGAAGCGCTGCAGCGGCGAGGCGAGCAGGCGGCGGTGCGGCTAAGTGCGGCGGCGGCGGCGATCAGCAGCAGCGGCGGCGGGGTGATGCGGGAGGGCGGCGGCGCGATGCGAGAAAGAGGCGGACGGCCGCGCCTTATATAGGCGGGGAGGCGTGGGGAGGAAGCAAGGGAGGCGGACGCGGTGGCCGGCCACACTCCGGCGACGGCGGTCCCGTGCGGGAGCCAGATTCCTGCCCGGGGTCGGTGACGAGCGCGGCTGGGCTGGGCCGGCCCAGTTTGGCGGTGGGACCCTTTTTTTTAAATAAACATTTTTTTAAACACAGAATAAAAAAACCAAAGAAACAAAAATATTATTTAGGCATATAATATATCAAAATTTTCAAAAAAAGATTTTCTATGACATGAACATTTTTATAACATCAAATAAAATCCACAAAAATTTAAGTAAAGCAAATAGTGCTACTGTTGCAATAAATCCCCAATAAAATCATTTTGAAAAATACCAAATGACTTCAAATTTATATCTCTCCAATTTTTTGTTGTAGGGAATCATTTTACCCTATTTTACATATATTTTTATTTTGGAGAAAAATAGTTTGAATAAAACCCAAATAACTCCAAATTGAAAATAATTTCAAAAGGACTTTGAATTTGATCCTTTTAAACTTCTAACTCATATTTCATATGTTTTGAAGCGGTCATTTTATCTTCTTTGATGAAAATCATTGAGTTTCTTAAAGTTCTGAATTTGAAATATTTTCAAATGAAATTCAAACTTTTTCAAAAACCCTTTTCATTTAAATAAATGGAAGAAGTCATGTCGTCTTCTCTCCAAGGTTTTGTGATAAAAAGTATTTGAATTCATGAAGATCATAAATGCAAAGATGAAAGTTTGGGAAAGTCCTTTTATTCCCTCTCATTTAACTTTCAAAAGTTTCGAATTTCACTCGATTTCACTCATCACAATAAAGCAAACAATCAAAACTATCTATTTATTATAACATTCTTCTGAAAAGCATCAGTATCCATAAAAGATTTAACACAATCATACTTAAGTTTAACTAGCAAAAGGGCTTGTGTGTTGCAACGGGAGAAAAAATACCACACGCTCTTAATTTACAAAAAAGTCTATAATCTGAGTATTTGTAGCTACGGCCTAAGCAAAGATGCTATTTGCCTACAAAAGCGCAAGTTCAAGATTCCACATGTCTTCTATTTAAACACAACTTGCATGTAGACTTAATATGTACAAAGAAACGGGCAAGTGATCTTCAACTTCGTCTCCAATCCTGATTTTGCTGAGATGTTCATCCATAATCCGGATCAGTCCCGATATGAAAGAAAGACGGATAATGCACTATTGATTAAGATTGCACCATAGATAGTATTTTTTAAATGATTGAAAAATAAAATAATATCATATTTGGATTCTATATATTTTTCTAATCCAATTCCATATATAACATGTTAAATTTGGAGTTATGGTTTAGAAGATATGAGTATTTTAAAAAACATTTGATATGTACTGTGGGTTTAATGTCAGGAACATGAGGAGGTTTCTATAAAATAGCATGACGGACTAAGAATACCAATTTCTTTTATTAGTAGGTATAGATACCTGACTCTTTACCTTCGTCAATGGTCTTCTTCATAAATGAACCAACACAAGAAGTATCAAGCATAGTTTGATCATTACGAGAAAGTCGAGCATAACAATTCTGAATAATAATTTCTCTTGAAAGCTCATTGATGAGGACATGACTACCTTGGATACGACCAAAAATATTGCATACATGCATATTTGTCAGGTGATTTCTAGTGCAAACTATTCAATAATCTATTTATGTTATCCAGAACAAAAATACTTCACACACTTTTGTGTCTAATTGCAGGTGTATGGGAAATTTGTGCAATCCACATATGAAGATAAGGGAAAAAGAGAAGTTTAGGTGCTGTTCAAAAAGTCCTCTCACGTCACTTTTGGACCAAGAGAAGATAGAGTCCTCTCTCACGTTCTGGATTCAGATTCGGACTTCACAAACATACCTGACTCAAAACGCCAACAACTTTTTCATACGGACTCCGAATTGGATGATTCTTTTTTTGTTGGAAAGTAGATTTCATCCTCTTTCCGAAACAATTGGAATCACCTTTAAATTCATCCGGAGCATTGAGATATGGACAAAACAACCTGACGCTGCAGCAGAGTCCGAGTCAAACAACAAGTCCAAAGGTGTTGCATCACCTCCACTTGGGCCCATGAGCCTTGTACGACCTAGGGTTGGTTTTAGGCTGCCTTGGGACGTCCTCCCACCTCCTTGGCCGGCACCCCTTGCTCCTATATAAGTAGATCCACCTAGTAGCTTTTTCCTTGGGATTTGTTTAGTTAAAAGTTAGCCATTGCAACTTCGTGTACTTCGTTTGTGTCCAACGACCAGACCAAGACCGCTTTTGTGATACAGGCAAAGGTGTCCCGATGTTTCGATGAGATGGTGGCTATCGTTTCTGTGGGAGTCGACCTTGACGATCCGACTACGAACGTGCGAGACGTCGCGCCTTAGCAATCGCTAAACCAACTTCCGAGGGTTATTGACCACGCCGGAGCACGATCAACCTGACCACGAGGGCCTGTTTCCTGCGAGCAAACGAAGAACAAGCAAGAAAACTAAGATTGCAATCTGGATATTGTGAATATAAGAGGAAAGCTTTATTAATGAAGGTGGGGTTCTGTGACGCCTTGGTCTGGTCGTTGAACACAAACGAAGTACGCGAAGTTGCAGCTATGGCAAACTTTTGATCTAAACAAAACCCAAAGTCTAAACGACGCCCTAAGGGCTGTATATATGGAGGAAGAGGAGGGAATTTCGTGGCCCTTGATGGTGGGGTCCGAAACCAACCCTAACTCTTGTTTCCCCACACATACGGACTCTAAAAATAGCCTATACTTAAGTATTTTGAAATTACATGGGCCTGGCCAAAAAATAAGGTGACGCAACACCTAGAATAGCCTATGGACGAATATTATGAAGTGGCATCTTGTATATTTCGTCCAAGGCTTCATGCACTCCTTATGGTGGCTTCAAAGTCCTGAAATCATCACTTGTAACTCCGTTCTTGATCCCCTTGCGCATGCCATCAACTCCATGCGTGTTCTTGCTCCAATGTTCATCCTTCTCCAAGCTAGGCCCTTCATTTGTAAGCAAAACAAATGTATCCACTTTAGGCAGTATCATATTCTCATGAACATTAGAATCATTACCAAGAAACGAAAGTACCTAGTAATTTAATTGGCGTGCACGAGCTCTAGTAATAGGTCCAGTATGTATAGCAGCAGGGGCTGTGGATGTAACAATGGTATTGATGTCCTCATCATCCTCCCCTTCTTGAAATGAAGTCGTCCTCGATGGAAGCTCATCTTCCTCACCCAAATAAGGCTTCAAATCTGCAATGTTAAAAGTGGGACTAACCCCAAAATCTGCAGGCAGCTCAAGTTTATATGCATTATCATTTATTTTCTCTAACACCTTAAATGGACCATCAGCACGTGGCATTAGCTTTGATTTGCGCAAATTAGGAAACCTATCCTTACGCAAATGTAACCAAACAAGATCACCAGGTGCAAAGACAACATGTTTTCTACCCCTATCTCCAGCAAGTTTATATTTAGCATTCATACTCTCAATGTTTTCCTTAGTTAACTCATGCATTTTTAAAATCAATTCAGCACGTTCTTTAGCATCAAAATTAACCTTCTCCGAAGATGGAAGAGGCAACAAATCAATAGGTGCACGAGGTAGGAAACCATACACAATTTCAAAAGGGCACATCTTAGTAGTAGAATGCAATGAACGATTATAAGCAAATTCAATATGAGGCAAGCATTCTTCCCACATTTTCTTATTATTCTTCAAAACAGCCCTAAGCATAGTAGACAATGTTCTATTGACTACTTCAGTTTGTCCATCGGTTTGGGGGTGACAAGTAGTACTAAAAAGCAGTTTAGTCCCCAACTTAGCCCATAAACATCTCCAAAAGTGGCTAAGAAATTTAGTATCACGATCTGAAACAATAGTATTTGGCACACCATGCAAGCGAATAATTTCACGAAAGAACAAATCAGCAACATTAACAGCATCATCGCTTTTATGACATGGTATAAAGTGTGCCATTTTCGAGAATCTATCCACGACAACAAATATGCTATCCCTCCCCTTCTTTGTTTGAGGCAAACCTAAAACAAAGTCCATAGATATATCCTCCCAAGGAACACTAGGTACAGGCAAAGGTATATATAAACCATGAGGATTGAGTTGTGACTTAGCTTTTTGACATGTAGTGCAGCAGAGCAACAAAACGCTCAACATCCCGTCTCATCTTCGGCCAAAAGAAATGTGTAGCAAGTACGTCCTCTGTCTTCTTCACGCCAAAGTGTCCCATTAATCCTCCTCCATGCGCCTCCTGCAACAACAAAAGACGAACAGAGCTAGCTGGAATGCATAGCTTGTTAGCACGGAACACAAAACCATCATTAACAACGAACTTGTTCCATGATCTACCTTCTTTACAATTCTGCAATACATCTTTAAATTCAGCATCATGCACATATTGATCTTTGATGGTCTCCAAACCAAATATTTTAAAATCAAGTTGTGAAAGCATAGTATAACGACGAGACAATGCATCAGCAATAACATTTTCTTTACCCTTCTTGTGTTTAATGACATAAGGGAAAGTCTCAATGAATTCAACCCATTTAGCATGTCTACGGTTCAGTTTAGCTTGACTTTTAATGTGTTTCAAAGATTCAAGATCAGAATGTATAACAAATTCTTTGGGCCATAAATAATGTTGCCATGTTTCTAAAGTCCGAACAAGAGCATATAATTCTTTATCATAAGTAGAATAGTTCAGACTAGGCCCACTCAATTTTTCAGAAAAGTATGCAACAGGTTTGCCATCTTGTAATAACACACCTCCTAATCCAATTCCACTAGCATCACATTCAAGCTCAAAAGTCTTATTAAAGTCAGGAAGTTGAAGTAAAGGAGCATGTGTCAACTTATCTTTCAATACCGTGAAGGCTTCTTCCTGTGCGGTACCCCAAACAAAAGGCACATCCTTCTTTGTAAGCTCATTGAGAGGTGCAGCAATGGTGCTGAAATCTCTCACAAAACGCCTATAGAAACCAGCGAGGCCAAGAAAACTCCTTACTTGTGTGACCGTTTTGGGCTGCGGCCAACTCTCAATAGCTTCAATCTTGGCTTTATCAACTTCAATTCCCTGTGGAGTAACAACATAGCCAAGAAAAGATACTCGGTCGGTGCAAAAGGTGCACTTCCCAAGGTTACCAAACAAACGTGCATCACGTAGAGCATTAAAAACAGCGCGTAAATGTTCCAAATGTTCTTCCAAAGATTTGCTATAAATCAGTATATCATCAAAATAGACTACCACAAATCGTCCAATGAAAGCACGTAAAACTTCGTTCATTAGCCTCATGAAAGTACTAGGTGCATTAGTTAACCCAAAAGGCATGACTAACCACTCATATAAACCAAACTTAGTTTTAAAAGCTGTTTTCCATTCATCTCCCAATTTCATACGAATTTGATGGTATCCACTACGCAAATCAACTTTGGAGAATATTGTAGAGCCACTCAATTCATCAAGCATATCATCTAGCCTAGGAATAGGATGACGATAACGAATAGTAATATTATTAATGCCTCTACAATCAACACACATACGCGAGGTACCATCCTTTTTGGCACTAGAATAATAGGAACAACACAAGGACTAAGGGATTCGCGTATATAACCTTTGTCGAGTAGCTCTTGTACTTGACGCATAATCTCCTTCGTCTCCTCTGGATTGGTACGGTATGGTGCGCGGTTGGGTAATGATGCACCGGGAATTAAGTCAATTTGATGCTCAATCCCTCGAATAGGTGGTAATCCCGGTGGCACATCATGTGGAAAGACGTCAGCGAACTCCTGCAAAATGTTAGTAACAGCAGGAGGCAAAGAGGAAGGCACGTCCTCGAATGAAAATAATACCTCTTTGCACACAAAAGCATAGCAAACAGATTTGCTAACATCTAGATCATCAATATCAGATTTGGTGGCAAATAAACATGCACTTTTCAATTTAATTTCAGAAGCAACACTAGATGGTTTATTATCAGGCTTCATTTGTTGCTCAAATTCTTTCGCCACAATCTGATTTTCACTCTTATTTTGCTCCTGTTTTGCTTTATTAGCTCGATTAATATCATCTTTCAAAATGGAATCAGGAGTCATAGGAAGCAAAGTAATATTTTTGTCCTTATGAACGAGAGTATACTGATTGTTTCTACCATGGTGTACAGAATTTTTATCAAATTGCCATGGTCTACCAAGTAATAAGGAACATGCTTGCATAGGTACCACATCACAATCAACATAATCAGCATATGTAGAGATACTAAAATGCACACGAACAGTACGTGTTACCTTAACCTTGCCGCTGTTGTTGAACCATTGGATGTAGTAAGGATGTGGATGTGGTCTTGTGGTGAGGGATAGCTTCTCCACCATCTCCATGCTAGCCAAGTTGTTGCAGCTCCCTCCATCTATGATGACGCGAACAGAACGTTCCTTCACAACTCCCTTTGTATGGAACAAATTATGCCTCTGATTTTGCTCAGCTTGCGTGACCTGCACACTCAAAACACGTTGAGCAACCAAACATTCATACCTGTCAGCATCTTCAGGAGCCATGTATTGCGTCTCATGATCAGAATCATCTCCACCGTGTTCTTCATGTGTAAGAAGAGCCAAAGTCTCCTCATCATAGTCACTAGCGGACTCATACCCACCATCCTCAGTAGCAATCATCACACGCTGAGATGTGCATTCGCGCGCAAAATGTCCTCTTCCCTTACAACGACGACAAATAATATCACTCGTGTGCCCTGTAGACGCCATGGAAGAAGCAGAGCTCTGTGCAGGCCCGGCAGGTGTGCTCTTGGCAGATAGTGGTGGTTGTGCCATCTTTCTTGTATCACGGTCGGAGGTGGCAGCCGACGGAGGTGCCGGTGTAGCAGAACGTGTGGAAGTAGATGATGCACGTGGTGTCCACGATGAAGGTCGACCTGCAGAAAAGTTAGTTCGCGCCAATGCCTGTCGATCCTGCACTTCACGTTCAGCTTTACAAGCAAGATGAAATAAACGAGTGATATTATTATAATCCTTATAGTCTAGAATGGTCTGAATCTCCCTATTTAATCCACCCAGAAAACGTGCAAGCATAGCTTCATTCTCCTCAACAATACCACATCGAATCAATCCAGTTTGTAATTCCTGATAATATTCTTCTACAGAATTTTTTCCTTGTCTTAAGCGCTGCAATTTTTGAAGTAATTCACGTTGATAATATGGCGGAACGCAACGAGTACGCATAGCAGTTTTCAAAGCAGCCCAAGTAGCTGGAACAGGATATAATCTACAATATTCAGACCACCAAACACATGCAAAGCTAGTGAAAGCACAAACAGCAGCAGGAACACGTCTCTCCTCAGGATATTGTAAACATGTAAATCGTTGTTCAGTTTCTAACTCACAAGTAAGATATATATCAGGAACATATCTACCCTCAAATGGTGGAATATTCAATTTCAGTTTAGGGAGATGGTCATGATCTCGTACCTGAGGGGGAGCCCTAACATTGCCATTATTTGCATGTGGATGACCTGGTGGTTGTGGTGCTGGTGGTTGCACGTAGTTCTGATGTTGATCAACCTCATCCTCGTAATCTCCCACATAATCATCCTCCTCCGCATTAGCAGCAGGAGCCACAGAAGTATCAACAGCAGCACCAACAGGTTGGCCAAGCGCAAGAGGAACACGGATCGCTCGGCGGAAGGCTGTTTCGCGATGTGGAGGTAGTCGTTGTTGTTGTTGTTGTTGTTGTTGTTGTTGTAGAGGTGCGTTAGGTGCAGCCGGTGGTGGTGGTGGAAGACGCGCGAGCAATTCATTAAACCTGTTATCGAGCTTTGTTTCGAACGTCTTCTCCAGGCCAATGATCTTCTCCATGGCCTCTTCAAAATTGTTCAGCACATCTTGCACCTGTTCATTCATCATTTTCTGAAACTTATCATGAAGCTCCTTGTTTGTTAAATTCTCCCAGTCAATCTCGTCGGGTTGTGATCCTGGCATGGTTAGCAGCAATAGAAACACACAAGAATATGATCCTATAGACTACTAACAAGTGGTGGTGGTGGTGGGTGTCACAAATCCTTTAAGCAAATCTCAAATTCTTACCAGTTCTTACCCAGCAGCAGGCGGTGATCGGCAACCGATGTAGTCAAAACCCTCAAAGCTTGGATAGAGCGATTACCAGGGAGAGTCAAACGCACGATGTAGATGTATGTGGAGCTGGGAAGGCTTATAATATGGTAGCAAAAAGGGTCAGCAATAATCAATTCAGAGATGCAAAGTTGAATAAACACTCAACGACGGTACTGTGCTGGTCCTAGGCTAGACCGTGCTAGAGACGCGAGCCTAGAACACTAACAATATCACGGCGCTGCACGTAAACAAGGGAAAAGCACACTCTGGAATATTTTTTTTCGCCCTGTTTTTTTTTTTTGCGCTTTTTTTTTATTTTTTGCGCTCCTTTTTTTTGCGAAAAATCACTATAATGGCGAGTGTCTCAAAACTCTTCCGAGGTCAAACTGACAAGATGGGTACGAAAGTTTTTTTGACAATTTTTTTTTTGGAAATCAGGGCAGCGACGACGAAAAAGTGCGACCAAAAATCACTATGATGGCGAGTGTCTCAAAAGACTCAGAAGAGCCTAAAAATAGGATAGGAAAAAAATATTTTCGGTCGCCGAAATTTTGGCCTAAAAACTGCCCGGGGGTCGCCAGACTCTTTTTTTTTCCGAGACCTACGCAGGCAAGGAAACACGAATCGGAATTGAGATGGATCTCGAAAACAAACCTAATATGAAAAGAACTCGGATTGGTGGTGGATATATGGTGGTAGGATATGGCAGCGGGGGTGGTATATGGTAGCGGTGGTGGTATATGGACACAGATCGGTGGTGGTATTTGGACACGGATTGGTGGTGGTATATGGATACGGATTCAGAACGGTGGCGGATAAGCGGTGGTGGTAGATGGCAAGGCGATGATGATGGTGCGGCGGCGGCGTGACAACTTATGACCAGAACTCGAAACTCTAAAAGACTAGACTCTAAGACCAGCAACTTGACACGACGATGCAACTGCAAATTCAACAAAGCAAAAACCCTAAAAAGATTATGCAAAGGCTCAGATTGGTTCGGATATGATGAACTACCCCTAACTTTTTTTGTGTGGCTTTTTCGTGGACTGTAGGTATGAAGAACAGACTCGATCTAATCTACGAAAAACTGTAAAATCTCACCGAGCAACCTGGAAATCTGATACCACTTGATACAGGCAAAGGTGTCCCGATGTTTCGATGAGATGGTGGCTATCGTTTCTGTGGGAGTCGACCTTGACGATCCGACTACGAACGTGCGAGACGTCGCGCCTTAGCAATCGCTAAACCAACTTCCGAGGGTTATTGACCACGCCGGAGCACGATCAACCTGACCACGAGGGCCTGTTTCCTGCGAGCAAACGAAGAACAAGCAAGAAAACTAAGATTGCAATCTGGATATTGCGAATATAAGAGGAAAGCTTTATTAATGAAGGTGGGGTTCTGTGACGCCTTGGTCTGGTCGTTGAACACAAACGAAGTACGCGAAGTTGCAGCTATGGCGAACTTTTGATCTAAACAAAACCCAAAGTCTAAACGACGCCCTAAGGGCTGTATATATGGAGGAAGAGGAGGGAATTTCGTGGCCCCTGATGGTGGGGTCCGAAACCAACCCTAATTCTTGTTTCCCCACACATACAGACTCTAAAAATAGCCTATACTTAAGTATTTCGAAATTACATGGGCCTGGCCCAAAAATAAGGTGACGCAGCACCTAGAATAGCCTATGGACGAATATTATGAAGTGGCATCTTTTATATTTCGTCCAAGGCTTCATTCACTCCTTATGGTGGCTTCAAAGTCCTGAAATCATCACTTGTAACTCCGTTCTTGATCCCCTTGCGCATGCCATCAACTCCATGCGTGTTCTTGCTCCAATGTTCATCCTTCTCCAAGCTAGGCCCTTCAGTTGTAAGCAAAACAAATGTATCCAATTTAGGCAGTATCATATTCTCATGAACATTAGAATCATTACCAAGAAACGAAAGTACCTGGTAATTGAATTGGCGTGCGCGAGCTCTAGTAATTGGTCCAGTATGTATAGCAGCAGGGGCTGTGGATGTAACAATGGTATTGATGTCCTCATCACGATCTAAACTACGAAATACTGTAAAATCTCATCGAGCAACCTGGAAATCTGATACCACTTGATAGAGGCAAAGGTGTCCCGTCTTTCGATGAGATGGTGGCTATCGTTTTGGAGGAAGTCGACTTTGACGATCCGACTATGAACGTGCGAGGACGTCGCGCCTTAGCAATCGCTAAACCAACTTCCGAGGGTTATTGACCACGCCGGAGCACGATCAACCTGACCACGAGGGCATGTTTCCTGCGAGCAAACGAAGAACAAGCAAGAAAACTAAGATTGCAATCTGGATATTGCGAATAAAGAGGAAAGCTTTATTAATGAAGGTGGGGTTCTGTGACGCCTTGGTCTGGTCGTTGAACACAAACGAAGTACGCGAAGTTGCAGCTATGGCGAACTTTTGATCTAAACAAAACCCAAAGTCTAAACGACGCCCTAAGGGCTGTATATATGGAGGAAGAGGAGGGAATTTCGTGGCCCCTGATGGTGGGGTCCGAAACCAACCCTAACTCTTGTTTCCCCACACATACGGAGTCTAAAAATAGCCTATACTTAAGTATTTCGAAATTACATGGGCCTGGCCCAAAAATAAGGTGACGCAGCACCTAGAATAGCCTATGGACGAATATTGTGAAGTACCATCTTGTATATTTCGTCCAAGGCTTCATTCACTCCTTATGGTGGCTTCAAAGTCCTGAAATCATCACTTGTAACTCTGTTCTTGATCCCCTTGCGCATGCCATCAACTCCATGCGTGTTCTTGCTCCAATGTTCATCCTTCTCCAAGCTAGGCCCTTCACTTGTAAGAAAAACAAATGTATCCAATTTAGGCAGTATCATATTCTCATGAACATTAGAATCATTACCAAGAAACGAAAGTACCTGGTAATTTAATTGGCGTGCGCGAGCTCTAGTAATTGGTCCAGTATGTATAGCAGCAGGGGCTGTGGATGTAACAATGGTATTGATGTCCTCATCATTTTGGATCCCCACCTTTATCAATACTTCATCTATATTCGCAATATTCAGATTGCTTTATCATATTCTTGCTTGTTCTTCGATTGCTTGCAGGAATAGACCTTCGTGGTCAGGTTGATTGTGCTCCGGTGTGGTCAATAACCTCTCGGAGTTGGTTTAGCGATTGCTAAGGCGCAACGTAGTGCACGTTTGTAGTCGGATCGTCAAAGTCGTCTCCACCAAATCGATAGTTATCATCTCATCGAAAGATCGGGACACCCCGCCTCTATCAAGTGGTATCAGTTTTCAGGTTGCTCGGTGAGAATTTCCAGTTTTTACTAGATTAGATCTATTTTTTTACCTATTGTCCAAAAAAAAGCCAGACTAGGTACAGGCAAAGGCACATATAAACCATGAGGATTGAGTCGTGACTTAGCTTTTTCACATGTAGTGCAGCGAGCAACAAAACGCTCAACATCCCGTCTCATCTTTGGCCAAAAGAAATGTGTAGCAACTATAACCTCTGTCTTCTTCAAGCCAAAGTGTCCCATTAGTCCTCCCCCATGCGCCTCCTGCAACAACAAAAGATGAACGGAGCTAGCTGGAATGCATAGCTTGTTAGCACGAAACACAAATCCATCGCTAACGACGAACTTGTTCCATGATCTACCTTCTTTACAATTCTGCAATACATCGTTAAATTCAGCATCATGCACATATTGATCTTTGATGGTCTCCAAACCAAATATTTTAAAATCAAGTTGTGAAAGCTTAGTATAACGACGAGACAATGCATCAGCAATAACATTTTCTTTACCCTTCTTGTGTTTAATGACATAAGGGAAAGTCTCAATGAATTCAACCCATTTAGCATGTCTACGGTTCAGTTTAGCTTGACTTTTAATGTGTTTCAAAGATTCATGATCAGAATGTATAACAAATTCTTTGGGCCATAAATAATGTTGCCATGTTTCTAAAGTCCGGACAAGAGCATATAATTCTTTATCATAAGTAGAATAGTTCAGACTAGGCCCACTCAATTTTTCAGAAAAGTATGCAACAGGTTTGCCATCTTGTAATAACACACCTCCTAATCCAATTCCACTAGCATCACATTCAAGCTCAAAAGTCTTATTAAAATAAGGAAGTTGGAGTAAAGGAGCATGTGTCAACTTATCTTTCAATACTGTGAAGGCTTC
Source organism: Aegilops umbellulata (assembly GCA_032464435.1). Lineage (NCBI taxonomy): Eukaryota > Viridiplantae > Streptophyta > Magnoliopsida > Poales > Poaceae > Aegilops > Aegilops umbellulata. The sequence continues at coordinate 197,170,611 of CP136058.1, read as the reverse complement.
TTCCTGTGCGGTACCCCAAACAAAAGGCACATCCTTCTTTGTAAGCTCGTTGAGAGGTGCAGCAATGGTGCTGAAATCTCTCACAAAACGCCTATAGAAACCAGCGAGGCCAAGAAAACTCCTCACTTGTGTGACCGTTTTGGGCTGCGGCCAACTCTCAATATCTTCAATCTTGGCTTTATCAACTTCAATTCCCTGTGGAGTAACAACATAGCCAAGAAAAGATACTCGGTCGGTGCAAAAGGTGCACTTCCCAAGGTTACCAAACAAACGTGCATCACGTAGAGCATTAAAAACAGCACGTAAATGTTCCAAATGTTCTTCCAAAGATTTGCTATAAATCAGTATATCATCAAAATAGACTACCACAAATCGTCCAATGAAAGCGCGTAAAACTTCGTTCATTAGTCTCATGAAAGTACTAGGTGCATTAGTTAACCCAAAAGGCATGACTAACCACTCATATAAACCAAACTTAGTTTTAAAAGCTGTTTTCCATTCATCTCCCAATTTCATAAGAATTAGATGGTTTCCACTACGCAAATCAACTTTGGAGAATATTGTAGAGCCACTCAATTCATCAAGCATATCATCTAGCCTAGGAATAGGATGACGATAACGAATAGTAATATTATTAATGCCTCTACAATCAACACACATACGTGAGGTACCATCCTTTTTCGGCATTAGAATAATAGGAACATCACAAGGACTAAGGGATTTGCGTATATAACCTTTGTCGAGTAGCTCTTGTACTTGACGCATAATCTCCTTCGTCTCCTCTGGATTGGTACGGTATGGTGCGCGGTTGGGTAATTATTGCACCGGGAATTAAGTCAATTTGATGCCCAATCCCTCGAATAGGTGGTAATCCCGGTGGCACGTCTTGTGGAAAGACGTCAGCGAACTCCTGCAAAATGTTCGTAGCAGCAGGAGGCAAAGAGGAAGGCACGTCCTCGAATGAAAATAATACCTCTTTGCACACAAAAGCATAGCAAACAGATTTGCTAACATCTAGATCATCAATATCAGATTTGGTGGCAAATAAACATGCACTTTTCAATTTAATTTCAGAAGCAACACTAGATGGTTTATTATTAGGCTTCATTTGTTGCTCAAATTCTTTTGCCACAATCTGATTTTCACTCTTATTTTGCTCCTGTTTTGCTTTATTAGCTCGATTAATATCATCTTTCAAAATGGAATCAGGAGTCATAGGAAGCAAATATTTTTGTCCTTATGAACAAGAGTATACTGATTGTTTCTACCATGGTGTACAGAACTTTTATCAAATTGCCATGGTCTACCAAGTAATAAGGAACATGCTTGCATAGGTACCACATCACAATCAACATAATCAGCATATGTAGAGATACTAAAATGCACACGAACAGTACGTGTTACCTTAACCTTGCCGCTGTTGTTGAACCATTGTATGTAGTAAGGATGTGGATGTGGTCTTGTGGTGAGAGATAGCTTCTCCACCATCTCCATGCTAGCCAAGTTGTTGCAGCTCCCTCCATCTATGATGACGCGAACAGAACATTCCTTCACAACTCCCTTTGTATGGAACAAATTATGCCTCTGATTTTGCTCAGCTTGCGTGACCTGCACACTCAAAACAAAACTCGTTGAGCAACTAAACATTCATACCTGTCAGCATCTTCAGCAGCCATGTATTGCGTCTCATGATCAGAATCATCTCCACCGTGTTCTTCATGTGTAAGAAGAGCCAAAGTCTCCTCATCATAGTCACTAGCGGACTCATACCCACCATCCTCAGTAGCAATCATCACACACAAAATTTCCTCTTCCCTTACAACGACGACAAATAATATCACTTGTGTGCCCTGTAGACGCCATGGAAGAAGCAGAGCTCTGTGCAGGCCCGGTAGGTGTGCTCTTGGCAGATAGTGGTGGTTGTGCCTGCTTTCTTGTATCACGGTTGGAGGTGGCAGCTGACGGAGGTGCCGGTGTAGCAGAACGTGTGGAAGTAGATGATAGAGGCAAAGGTGTCCCGTCTTTCGATGAGATGGTGGCTATCGTTTAGGATGAAGTCGACTTTGACGATCCGACTACGAACGTGCGATGACGCCGCGCCTTAGCAATCGCTAAACCAACTCCGAGAGGTTATTGACCACACCGGAGCACGATCAACCTGACCACGAGGGTCTGTTTCCTGCAGGCAAACGAAGAACAAGCAAGAAACTAAGATTGCAATCTGGATATTGCGAATAAAAGAGGAAAGCTTTATTAACGAAGGTGGGGTTCTGTGACGCCTTGGTCTGGTCGTTGAACACAAACGAAGTACGCGAAGTTGCAGCTATGGCGAACTTTTGATCTAAACAAAACCCAAAGTCTAAACGATGCCCTAAGGGCTGTATATATGGAGGAAGAGGAGGGAATTTCGTGGCCCCTGATGGTGGGGTCCGAAACCAACCCTAACTCTTGTTTCCCCACACATACGGACTCTAAAAATAGCCTATACTTAAGTATTTCGAAATTACATGGGCCTGGCCCAAAAATAAGGTGACGCAGCACCTAGAATAGCCTATGGACGAATATTATGAAGTGGCATCTTGTATATTTCGTCCAAGGCTTCATTCACTCCTTATGGTGGCTTCAAAGTCCTGAAATCATCACTTGTAACTCCGTTCTTGATCCCCTTGCGCATGCCATCAACTCCATGCGTGTTCTTGCTCCAATGTTCATCCTTCTCCAAGCTAGGCCCTTCACTTGTAAGCAAAACAAATGTATCCAATTTAGGCAGTATCATATTCTCATGAACATTAGAATCATTACCAAGACACGAAAGTACCTGGTAATTTAATTGGCGTGCGCGAGCTCTAGTAATTGGTCCAGTATGTATAGCAGCAGGGGCTGTGGATGTAACAATGGTATTGATGTCCTCATCATCCTCCCCTTCTTGAAATGAAGTCGTCCTCGACGGAAGCTCATCTTCGTCACCCAAATAAGGCTTCAAATCTGCAATGTTAAAAGTGGGACTAACCCCAAAATCTGCAGGCAGCTCAAGTTTATATGCATTATCATTTATTTTCTCTAACACCTTAAATGGACCATCAGCACGTGGCATTAGCTTTGATTTGCGCAAATTAGGAAACCTATCCTTACGCAAATGTAACCAAACAAGATCACCAGGTGCAAAGACAACATGTTTTCTACCCTTATCTCCAGCAAGTTTATATTTAGCATTCATACGCTCAATGTTTTCCTTAGTTAACTCATGCATTTTTAAAATCAATTCAGCACGTTCTTTAGCATCAAAATTAACCTTCTCCGAAGATGGAAGAGGCAACAAATCAATAGGTGCACGAGGTAGGAAACCATACACAATTTCAAAAGGGCACATCTTAGTAGTAGAATGCAATGAACGATTATAAGCAAATTCAATATGAGGCAAGCATTCTTCCCACATTTTCTTATTATTCTTCAAAACAGCCCTAAGCATAGTAGACAATGTTCTATTGACTACTTCAGTTTGTCCATCAGTTTGGGGGTGACAAGTAGTACTAAAAAGCAGTTTAGTCCCCAACTTAGCCCATAAACATCTCCAAAAGTGGCTAAGAAATTTAGTATCACGATCTGAAACAATAGTATTTGGCACACCATGCAAGCGAATAATTTCACGAAAGAACAAATCAGCAACATTAACAGCATCATCGCTTTTATGACATGGTATAAAGTGTGCCATTTTCGAGAATCTATCCACGACAACAAATATGCTATCCCTCCCCTTCTTCGTTCGAGGTAAACCTAAAACAAAGTCCATAGATATATCCTCCCAAGGAACACTAGGTACAGGCAAAGGCATATATAAACCATGAGGATTGAGTCGTGACTTAGCTTTTTGACATGTAGTGCAGCGAGCAACAAAACGCTCAACATCCCGTCTCATCTTTGGCCAAAAGAAATGTGTAGCAAGTATATCCTCTGTCTTCTTCACGCCAAAGTGTCCCATTAGTCCTCCTCCATGCGCCTCCTGCAACAACAAAAGACGAACGGAGCTAGCTGGAATGCATAACTTGTTAGCACGAAACACAAATCCATCGTTAACGACGAACTTGTTCCATGTTCTTCCTTCTTTACAATTCTGCAACACATCTTTAAATTCAGCATCATGCACATATTGATCTTTGATTGTCTCCAAACCAAATATTTTAAAGTCAAGTTGTGAAAGCATAGTATAACGACGAGACAATGCATCAGCAATAACATTTTCTTTACCCTTCTTGTGTTTAATGACATAAGGGAAAGTCTCAATGAATTCAACCCATTTAGCATGTCTACGGTTCAGTTTAGCTTGACTTTTAATGTGTTTCAAAGATTCATGATCAGAATGTATAACAAATTCTTTGGGCCATAAATAATGTTGCCATGTTTCTAAAGTCCGAACAAGAGCATATAATTCTTTATCATAAGTAGAATAGTTCAGACTAGGCCCACTCAATTTTTCAGAAAAGTATGCAACAGGTTTGCCATCTTGTAATAACACACCTCCTAATCCAATTCCACTAGCATCACATTCAAGCTCAAAAGTCTTATTAAAATCAGGAAGTTGAAGTAAAGGAGCATGTGTCAACTTATCTTTCAATACTGTGAAGGCTTCTTCCTGTGCGGTACCCCAAACAAAAGGCACATCCTTCTTTGTAAGCTCGTTGAGAGGTGCAGCAATGGTGCTGAAATCTCTCACAAAACGCCTATAGAAACCAGCAAGGCCAAGAAAACTCCTCACTTGTGTGACCGTTTTGGGCTGCGGCCAACTCTCAATAGCTTCAATCTTGGCTTTATCAACTTCAATTCCCTGTGGAGTAACAACATAGCCAAGAAAAGATACTCGGTCGGTGCAAAAGGTGCACTTCCCAAGGTTACCGAACAAACGTGCATCACGTAGAGCATTAAAAACAGCACGTAAATGTTCCAAATGTTCTTCCAAAGATTTGCTATAGATCAGTATATCATCAAAATAGACTACCACAAATCGTCCAATGAAAGCACGTAAAACTTCGTTCATTAGTCGCATGAAAGTACTAGGTGCATTAGTTAACCCAAAAGGCATGACTAACCACTCATATAAACCAAACTTAGTTTTAAAAGCTGTTTTCCATTCATCTCCCAATTTCATACGAATTTGATGGTATCCACTACGCAAATCAACTTTGGAGAATATTGTAGAGCCACTCAATTCATCAAGCATATCATCTAGCCTAGGAATAGGATGACGATAACGAATAGTAATATTATTAATGCCTCTACAATCAACACACATACGCGAGGTACCATCCTTTTTCGGCACTAGAATAATAGGAACAGCACAAGGACTAAGGGATTCGCGTATATAACCTTTGTCGAGTAGCTCTTGTACTTGACGCATAATCTCCTTCGTCTCCTCTGGATTGGTACGGTATGGTGCGCGGTTGGGTAATGATGCACCGGGAATTAAATCAATCTGATGCTCAATCCCTCGAATAGGTGGTAATCCCGGTGGCACGTCTTGTGGAAAGACGTCAGCGAATTCCTGCAAAATGTTAGTAACAGCAGGAGGCAAAGAGGAAGGCACGTCCTCAAATGAAAATAATACCTCTTTGCACACAAAAGCATAGCAAACAGATTTGCTAACATCTAGATCATCAATATCAGATTTGGTGGCAAATAAACATGCACTTTTCAATTTAATTTCAGAAGCAACACTAGATGGTTTATTATTAGGCTTCATTTGTTGCTGAAATTCTTTTGCCACAATCTGATTTTCACTCTTATTTTGCTCCTGTTTTGCTTTATTAGCTCGATTAATATCATCTTTCAAAATGGAATCAGGAGTCATAGGAAGCAAAGTAATATTTTTGTCCTTATGAACGAGAGTATACTGATTGTTTCTACCATGGTGTACAGAATTTTTATCAAATTGCCATGGTCTACCAAGTAATAAGGAACATGCTTGCATGGGTACCACATCACAATCAACATAATCAGCATATGTAGAGATACTAAAATGCACACGAACAGTACGTGTTACCTTAACCTTACCGCTGTTGTTGAACCATTGGATGTAGTAAGGATGTGGATGTGGTCTTGTGGTGAGGGATAGCTTCTCCACCATCTCCATGCTAGCCAAGTTGTTGCAGCTCCCTCCATCTATGATGACGCGAACAGAACGTTCCTTCACAACTCCCTTTGTATGGAACAAATTATGCCTCTGATTTTGCTCAGCTTGCGTGACCTGCACACTCAAAACACGTTGAGCAACTAAACATTCATACCTGTCAGCATCTTCAGCAGCCATGTATTGCGTCTCATGATCAGAATCATCGCCACCGTGTTCTTCATGTGTAAGAAGAGCCAAAGTCTCCTCATCATAGTCACTAGCGGACTCATACCCACCATCCTCAGTAGCAATCATCACACGCTGAGATGTGCATTCGCGCGCAAAATGTCCTCTTCCCTTACAACGACGACAAATAATATCACTTGTGTGCCCTGTAGACGCCATGGAAGAAGCAGAGCTCTGTGCAGGCCCGGCAGGTGTGCTCTTGGCAGATAGTGGTGGTTGTGCCTGCTTTCTTGTATCACGGTTGGAGGTGGCAGCTGACGGAGGTGCCGGTGTAGCAGGACGTGTGGAAGTAGATGATGCACGTGGTGTCCATGATGAAGGTCGACCTGCAGAAAAGTTAGTCCGCGCCAATGCCTGTCGATCCTGCACTTCACGTTCAGCTTTACAAGCAAGATGGAATAAACGAGTGATATTATTATAATCCTTATAGTCTAGAATGGTCTGAATCTCTCTATTTAATCCACCCAGAAAACGTGCAAGCATAGCTTCATTCGCCTCAACAATACCACATCTAATCAAGCCAGTTTGTAATTCCTGATAATATTCTTCTACAGAATTTTTTCCTTGTCTTAAGCGCTGCAATTTTTGAAGTAATTCACGTTGATAATATGGTGGAACCCAACGAGTACGCATAGCAGTTTTCAAAGCAGCCCAAGTAGCTGGAACAGGATATAATCTACAATATTCAGACCACCAAACACATGCAAAGCTAGTGAAAGCACAAACAGCAGCAGGAACACGTCTCTCCTCAGGATATTGTAAACATGTAAATCGTTGTTCAGTTTCTAACTCCCAAGTAAGATATATATCAGGAACATATCTACCCTCAAATGGTGGAATATTCAATTTCAGTTTAGGGAGATGGTCATGATCTCGTACCTGAGGGGGAGCCCTAACATTACCATTATTTGCATGTGGACGACCTGGTGGTTGTGGTGCTGGTGGTTGCACGTAGTTCTGATTATCATCAACCTCATCCTCATAATCTCCCACATAATCATCCTCCTCCGCATCAGCAGCAGGAGCCACAGAAGTATCAACAGCAGCACCAGCAGTTTGGCCAGGCTGAAGAGGGACACGGATCGCTCGGCGAAGGGCTGCTTCCCGACCTGGAGGTATTCGTTGTTGTTGCTGTTGTTGCAGAGGTGCGGCAGGTGCAGCCGGTGGTGGAAGACGCGCAAGCAGTTCATTAAATCTGTTATCGAGCTTTGTTTCGAACGTCTTCTCCATGCCATCTATCTTCTCCATGGCCTCTTCAAATCTGTTTAGCACATCTTGCACCTGTCCACTCATCATTCGCTGAAACTTATCATGAAGCTCCTTGTTCGTCAAGTTCTCCCAGTCAGTCTCGTCGGCTTGTGATCCTGGCATGGTTAGCAGCAATAGAAACACACAAGAATATGATCCTACAGAGTACTAACAAGAGGTGGTGGTGGTGTCACAAATCCGTCAAGCAAATCTCAAATTCTTACCAGTTCTTACCCAGCAGCAGGCGGTGATCGGCAGCCGTTGTAGTCAAAACTCTCAAAAGCTTGGATAGAGCGATTGCCAGGGAGAGTCAAACGCACGAAGTAGATGTATGTGGAGCTGGGAAGGCTTATAGTATGGTAGCAAAAAGGGTCAGCAATAATCAATTCAGAGATGCAAAGTTGAATAAACGCTCAACGACGGTACTGTGCTGGTCCTAGGCTAGACCGTGCTAGAGACGCGAGCCTAGAACACCAACAAAATCACGGCGCTGCACGTAAACACAGGGAAAAGCACACTCTGGATTTTTTTTTTTCGCCCTGTTTTTTTTTTTTTTTTTTTTTTGGGCACTCTTTTTTTTTTTTTTTTGCTTTTTTTTTTTTTTTTTTTTTTGCGAAAAATCACAATAATGGCGAGTGTCTCAAAACTCTTCCCAGGTCAAACTGACAGGATAGACACGAATTTTTTTTATTTTTTTTGCGAATTTTTTTTTTCGACTGCCCGGACCCAAAAACTGGAAACGGCTCAAAAAAAACTTTCAATAACGGCGACTGTCTCAAAAGGCTAAGAAACACCTAAAAATAGGATAGCCAGAAATTTTTTTGTCAAGTGCGTTTTTTGAAAATTTTGGGCCTAAACGGAGGGTGGTTTCCAGACTCTTTTTTTTTTTTTTTTTTTTTTTTTTTTTTTTGGAAACCAACCTCTTCTACGGACGGCAAAAGATTGATGGAATCCTAAACCTACTCAACCAAGGAAACACGAATCTGGCAACTGATGGATCTCGAAAGCAAACCTAATATGAGATGGACTCGAAGTGACGGTGATATATGGATACGGATCGGTGGTGGTATATGGACTCGGAGCGGTGGCGGATAAGCGGTGGTGGTATATGGCAGGGACAATGATGATGGTGCGGCGGCGGCGTGACTAATATGACCAGAACTCGAAACTCTAAAAGACTAGACGCTAAGACCAGCAACTTGACACGACGATGCAACCGCAAATTCAACAAAGCAAATACAGAAAAGATTATGCAAAGGCTCAGATTGGTTCGGATATGATGAACTAACCCTAATTTTTTTTTGGCTTTTTCGTGGACTATAGGTATGAAGAACAGACTCGATCTAAACTACGAAAAACTGTAAAATCTCACCGAGCAACCTGAAAATCTGATACCACTTGATAGAGGCAAAGGTGTCCCGTCTTTCGATGAGATGGTGGCTATCGTTTAGGATGAAGTCGACTTTGACGATCCGACTACGAACGTGCGATGACGCCGCGCCTTAGCAATCGCTAAACCAACTCCGAGAGGTTATTGACCACACCGGAGCACGATCAACCTGACCACGAGGGTCTGTTTCCTGCAGGCAAACGAAGAACAAGCAAGAAACTAAGATTGCAATCTGGATATTGCGAATAAAAGAGGAAAGCTTTATTAACGAAGGTGGGGTTCTGTGACGCCTTGGTCTGGTCGTTGAACACAAACGAAGTACGCGAAGTTGCAGCTATGGCGAACTTTTGATCTAAACAAAACCCAAAGTCTAAACGATGCCCTAAGGGCTGTATATATGGAGGAAGAGGAGGGAATTTCGTGGCCCCTGATGGTGGGGTCCGAAACCAACCCTAACTCTTGTTTCCCCACACATACGGACTCTAAAAATAGCCTATACTTAAGTATTTCGAAATTACATGGGCCTGGCCCAAAAATAAGGTGACGCAGCACCTAGAATAGCCTATGGACGAATATTATGAAGTGGCATCTTGTATATTTCGTCCAAGGCTTCATTCACTCCTTATGGTGGCTTCAAAGTCCTGAAATCATCACTTGTAACTCCGTTCTTGATCCCCTTGCGCATGCCATCAACTCCATGCGTGTTCTTGCTCCAATGTTCATCCTTCTCCAAGCTAGGCCCTTCACTTGTAAGCAAAACAAATGTATCCAATTTAGGCAGTATCATATTCTCATGAACATTAGAATCATTACCAAGACACGAAAGTACCTGGTAATTTAATTGGCGTGCGCGAGCTCTAGTAATTGGTCCAGTATGTATAGCAGCAGGGGCTGTGGATGTAACAATGGTATTGATGTCCTCATCAGTAGATGATGCACATGGTGTCCACGATGAAGGTCGACCTGCAGAAAAGTTAGTTCTGCACTTCACGTTCAGCTTTACAAGCAAGATGGAATAAACGAGTGATATTATTATAATCCTTATAGTCTAGAATGGTCTGAATCTCTCTATTTAATCCACCCAGAAAACGTGCAAGCATAGCTTCATTCTCCTCAACGATACCACATCTAATCAAGCCAGTTTGTAATTCCTGATAATATTCTTCTACTGAATTTTTTCCTTGTCTTAAGCGCTGCAATTTTTGAAGTAATTCACGTTGATAATCTGGTGGAACCCAACGAGTACGCATAGCAGTTTTCAAAGCAGCCCAAGTAGCTGGAACAGGATATAATCTACAATATTCAGACCACCAAACACATGCAAAGCTAGTGAAAGCACAAACAGCAGCAGGAACACGTCTCTCCTCAGGATATTGTAAACATGTAAATCGTTGTTCAGTTTCTAACTCCCAAGTAAGATATATATCAGGAACATATGTACCCTCAAATGGTGGGATATTCAATTTCAGTTTAGGTAGATGGTCATGCTCTCGTACCTGAGGGGGAGCCCTAACATTGCCATTATTTGCATGTGGACGACCTGGTGGTTGTGGTGCTGGTGGTTGCACGTAGTTCTGATGTTGATCAACCTCATCCTCGTAATCTCCCACATAATCATCCTCCTCCACATCAGCAGCAGGAGCCACAGAAGTATCAACAGGAGCACTAGTAGCTTGGCCAGGTTGAAGAGGGACACGGGTCGCTCGGCGGAGGGCTGTTTCGCGATGTGGAGGTAGTCGTTGTTGCTGTTGTAGAGGTGCGTTAGGTGCAACCGGTGGTGGTGGTGGTAGACGCGCGAGCAATTCATTGAACTTGTTATCGAGCTTTGTTTCGAACGCCTTCTCAATGCCATCTATCTTCTCCATGGCCTCTTCAAATCTGTTTAGCACATCTTGCACCTGTCCACTCATCATTTGCTGAAACTTATCATGAAGCTCCTTGTTCGTCAAGTTCTCCTAGTCAGTCTCGTCGGCTTGTGATCCTGGCATGGTTAGCAGCAATAGAAACACACAAGAATATGATCCTACAGACTATGAACAAGAGGTGGTGGTGGGTGTCACAAATCCGTCAAGCAAATCTCAAATTCTTACCAGTTCTTACCCAACAGCAGGCGGTGATCGGCAACCGATGTAGTCAAAACTCTCAAAGCTTGGATAGAGCGATTACCAGGGAGAGTCAAACGCACGATGTAGATGTATGTGGAGTTGGGAAGGCTTATAATATGGTAGCAAAAAGGGTCAGCAATAATCAATTCAGAGATGCAAAGTTGAATAAACGCTCAACGACGGTACTGTGCTGGTCCTAGGCTAGACCGTGCTAGAGACGCGAGCCTAGAACACTAACAAAATCACGGCGCTGCACGTAAACAAGGGAAAAGCACACTCTGGAATATATTTTTTCGCCCTGTTTTTTTTTTGCGCTTTTTTTGCGCTCCTCTTTTTTTTTGCAAAAAATCACTATAATGGCGAGTGTCTCAAAACTCTTCCCAGGTCTAACTGACATGATAGACACGAAATTTTTGCGACAATTTTTTTTTCGACTGCCCGGACCCAAAAACTGGAAACGGCTCAAAAAAAACTTTCAATAACGGCGACTATCTCAAAAGGCTAAGAAACACCTAAAAATAGGATAGCCAGAAATTTTTTTGTCCAGTGCGTTTTTGAAAATTTTTGGGCCTAAACGGAGGGCGGTTTCCGGACTCTTTTTTTTTTGGAAACCAGCCTCTTCTACGGACGGTAAAAGATTGATGGAATCCCAAACCTACTCAAACAAGGAAACACGAATCTGGCAACAGATGGTTCTCGAAAGCAAACCTAATATGAGACGGACTCGAAGTGATGGTGGTATATGGATACGGATCGGCGGTCGTATATGGACTCGGAGCGGTGGTGGTATATGGATACGGATAGGTGGTGGTATATGGACTCGGAGCGGTGGCGGATAAGCGGTGGTGGAAGATGGCAGGTACAATGATGATGGTGCGGCGGCGGCGTGACTAATATGACCAGAACTCGAAACTCTAAAAGACTAGACGCTAAGACCAGCAACTTGACACGACGATGCAACCGCAAATTCAACAAAGCGAATACAGAAAAGATTATGCAAAGGCTCAGATTGGTTCGGATAGGATGAACTAACCCTAATTTTTTTTGGCTTTTTCATGGACTGTAGGTATGAAAAACAGACTCGATCTAAACTACGAAAAACTGTAAAATCTCACCGAGCAACCTGAAAATCTGATACCACTTGATAGAGGCAAAGGTGTCCCGTCTTTCGATGAGATGGTGGCTATCGTATATGATGAAGTCGACTTTGACGATCCGACTACGAACGCGCGATGACGTCGCGCCTTAGCAATCACTAAACCAACTCCGAGAGGTTATTGACCACGTCGGAGCACGATCAACCTGACCACGAGGGTCTGTTTCCTGCAGGCAAACGAAGAACAAGCAAGAAACTAAGATTGCAATCTGGATATTGCGAATATAAAAGGAAAGCTTTATTGATCAAGGTGGGGTTCTGAGACGCCTTGGTCTGGTCGTTGAACACAAACGAAGTACGCGAAGTTGCAGCTATGGCGAACTTTTAATCTAAACAAAACCCAAAGTCTAAACGACGCCCTAAGGGCTGTATATATGGAGGAAGAGGAGGGAATTTCGTGGCCCCTGATGGTGGGGTCCGAAACCAACCCTAACTCTTGTTTCCCCACACATACGGACTCAAAAAATAGCCTATACTTAAGTATTTCGAAATTACATGGGCCTGGCCCAATAATAAGGTGACGCAGCACCTAGAATAGCCTATGGACGAATATTATGAAGTGGCATCTTGTATATTTCGTCCAAGGCTTCATGCACTCCTTATGGTGGCTTCAAAGTCCCGACATCATCACTTGTAACTCTGTTCTTGATCCCCTTGCGCATGCCATCAACTCCATGCGTGCTCTTGCTCCAATGTTCATCCTTCTCCAAGCTAGGCCCTTCATTTGTAAGCAAAACAAATGTATCCAATTTAGGCAGTATCATATTCTCATGAACATTAGAATCATTACCAAGAAACGAAAGTACCTGGTAATTTAATTGGCGTGCGCGAGCTCTAGTAATTGGTCCAGTATATGTAACAGTAGGGGCTGTGGGTGTAACAATGGTATTGATGTCCTCATCAGAAAATATTGAATATGAAATTCCTTCGGGTATGCTAGAACAACTGCTAGCTAATCGTTATGCAGGAGATGGAACCGAACATCCAGATATGCACTTGATATATGTGGAACAAATTTGTGGATTGTTTAAGCATGCATGTTTACCCATGGATGAAGTGATTAAAAAGGTTTTCCCTTTATCTTTGAAGGGAAAAGCATTGGCATGGTATAGGCTATGCGATGATATTGGATTGAAGGTTCACGTTGATAATATGGCGGAACCCAACGAGTACGCATAGCAGTTTTCAAAGCAGCCCAAGTAGCTGGAACAGGATATAATCTACAATATTCAGACCACCAGACACATGCAAAGCTAGTGAAAGCACAAACAGCAGCAGGAACACGTCTCTCCTCAGGATATTGTAAACATGTAAATTGTTGTTCAGTTTCTAACTCCCAAGTAAGATATATATCAGGAACATATCTACCCTCAAATGGTGGGATATTCAATTTCAGTTTAGGGAGATGGTCATGATCTCGTACCTGAGGGGGAGCCCTAACATTACCATTATTTGCATGTGGACGACCTGGTGGTTGTGGTGCTGGTGGTTGCACGTAGTTCTGATGTTGATCAACCTCATCCTCGTAATCTCTCACATAATCATCCTCCTCCGCATCAGCAGCAGGAGCCACAGAAGTATCAACAGCAGCACCAACAGGTTGGCCAAGCGCAAGAGGAACACGGGTCGCTCGGCGGAGGGCTGTTTCGCGATGTCGAGGTAGTCGTTGTTGTTGTTGTAGAGGTGCGTTAGGTGCAGCCGGTGGTGGTGGTGGTAGACGCGCGAGCAATTCATTAAACTTGTTATCGAGCTTTGTTTCGAACGCCTTCTCAATGCCATCTATCTTCTCCATGGCCTCTTCAAATCTATTTAGCACATCTTCCACCCGTCCACTCATCATTTGTTGAAACTTATCATGTAACGCTTTGTTTGTCATGTTCTCCCAGTCAGTCTCGTCGGCTTGTGATCCTGCCATGGTTAGCAGCAATAGAAACACACAAGAATATGATTCTACAGACTACTAGGAAGTGGTGGTGGTGGTGTGGTGGACAGTCACAAATCCGTCAAGCAAATCTCAAATTCTTACCAGTTCTTACCAAGCAGCAGGCGGTGATCGGCAACCGTTGTAGTCAAAACTCTCAAAGCTTGGATAGAGCGATTACCAGGGAGAGTCAAACGCACGACGTAGATGTATGTGGAGCTAGGAAGGCTTATAATATGGTAGCAAAAAGGGTCAGCAATAATCAATTCAGAGATGCAAAGTTGAATAAATGCTCAACGACGGTACTGTGCTGGTCCTAGGCTAGACCGTACTAGAGACGCGAGCCTAGAACACTAACAAAATCACGGCGCTGCACGTAAACAAGGGAGGAGCACACTCTGAATTTTTTTCTTTTTTTCACTTTTTTTTTGCACTTTTTTCCTCTTTTTTTCTTGCTCCGCAACAATTTTTTTTCGAAAAAGTCTACAAATGTCCTAAAAACTGCCTAGCCAGAATTTTCCGGACCAATGCCAATGCCATCGCATAGCCTATACCATGCCAATGCTTTTCCCTTCAAAGATAAAGGGAAAACCTTTTTCATCACTTCATCCATGGGTAAACATGCATGCTTAAACAATCCACAAATTTGTTCCACATATATCAAGTGCATATCTGGATGTTCGGTTCCATCTCCTGCATAACGATTAGCTAGCAGTTGTTCTAGCATAACCGAAGGAATTTCATATTCAATATTTTCTGATGAGGACATCAATACCATTGTTACACCCACAGCCCCTACTGTTACATATGATGGACCAATTACTAGAGCTCGCGCACGCCAATTAAATTACCAGGTACTTTCGTTTTTTGGTAATGATTCTAATGTTCATGAGAATATGATGCTGCCTAAATTGGATACATTTGTTTTGCTTACAAATGAAGGGCCTAGCTTGGAGAAGGATGAACATTGGAGCAAGAACAAGCATGGAGTTGATGGCATGCGCAAGGGGAACAAGAACGGAGTTACAAGTGATGATTTCAGGACTCTGAAGCCACCATAAGGAGTGAATGAAGCCTTGGACGAAATATACAAGATGCCACTTCATAAATTTCGTCCAGAGGCTATTCTAGGTGCTGCGTCACCTTATTATTGGGCCAGGCCCATGTAATTTTGAAATACTTAAGTATAGGCTGTTTTTAGAGTCCGTATGTCTGGGGAAACAAGAGTTTGGGTTGGTTTCGGACCCCTTCCTCAAGGGCCACGAAATTCCCCCCCTCTTCCTCCATATATACAACCCTTAGGGCGTCGTTTAGACTTTGGGTTTTGTTTAGATCAAAAATTCGCCATAGCAGCAACTTCGCGTACTTCGTTTGTGTTCAACGACCAGACCAAGGCGTCACAGAACCCCACCTTCATTAATAAAGCTTTCCTCTTTTATTCGCAATATCCAGATCGCAATCTTAGTTTCTTGCTTTTTCTTCGTTTGCCTGCAGGAAACAGACCCTCGTGGTCAGGTTGATCGTGCTCCGGCGTGGTCAATAACCTCTCGGAGTTGGTTTAGCGATTGCTAAGGCGCGACGTCATCGCACGTTCGTAGTCGGATCGTCAAAGTCGACTTCATCCTAAACGATAGCCACCATCTCATCGAAAGACGGGACACCTTTGCCTCTATCATTTTCAGTAGGTGCAGTAGGTTGAGGGGTAGCTAATTGTGGTTCCGTACGAGGTGAATATACAATTATTAGTTATAATGCTGTGTGGAAAGCCAAACCGGAAAATCACCTTTTTGATGAATTGAACCGCCCTAGCTGCATCACACTTACTGATTGGCTCTGCCTCCACCCACTTAGTGAATTTATCAACTGCCACCAACATGTGGGTTTTCTTATCCTTGGATCTCTTAAAGGGTCCAACCATATCCAGCCCCCAAGTTGCAAATAGCCAAGTGATTGGAATCATCCTCAGCTCTTGAGCCGGTACATGAGCACGTTGTGAGAATTTTTGACACCCATCAAACTTTTTGACCAAGTCCTCAGCATTAGCATGAGCCGTCAGCCAATAGAACCCGTGACGAAACGCCTTGGCTACCAGAGATTTTGAACCACGTGATGACCACAATCTCCTTCGTGGATCTCACCCAAAATTTCACGGCCTTCTTCAGGAGATACACAATGCTAAAACGCCACTGTCACACTACAGTGATGCAACTCTCCATTGATAACAGTCATGGACTTGGATCGCCGGATTATCAGTCTGGCCGAAGTTTCATCCTCTGGTAACTCGTCCCAGTTCATATACGCCAAATACGGAACCGTCCAATCCGGGATAACATGAAGAGCTGCCACCAACTGACCCTCCGGGTCAGGAACAGCCAAATCCTCTTCTGTAGGGAGCCTGACGGACAGATTATGTAGCACATCCAGAAAGACATCGGGTGGGACCGGTTTACGCTGGGAACCCAGACGGCTTAAAGTGTCTGCCGCTTCGTTCTTCCACCGGTCCACATGATCGACTTGATAACCCTTGAAGTGACCAGCAACAAGATCCACCTCTCGACGATATGCCGCCATGAGTGGGTCCTTGGAATCCCAAGTACCAGACACTTGTTGAGCTACCAGGTCCGAATCACCGAAGCACTTAACACGGCTTAAATTCATCTCCTTAGCCATCCGAAGACCATGGAGTAAGGCCTCGTATTCTACTGCATTGTTAGAACAAGGGAACATTAAACGGAGAACATAACAAAACTTATCACCTCGTGGGGAAGTTAATACGACTCCAGCCCCCGAGCCCTCCAATTGCCTGGACCCATCAAAATGAATAGTCCAATAAGTATGATCCGGCTTTTCTTCTGGTGCTTGTAACTCCGTCCAGTCATTGATGAAATCCACAAGTGCCTGAGACTTGATCGCCGTCCGAGGCATATACTTCAACCCATGAGGCCCAAGCTTAATAGCCCACTTGGCAATCCGACCAGTCACCTCCCTGTTCTGGATTATATCTCCCAAAGGAAGAGAACTGACCACAGTTATGGGATGACCCTGGAAATATTGCTTAAGCTTTCGGCTTGCCATGAAAACTCCGTACACCAGCTTCTACCAATGCGGGTACCGCTGCTTTGACTCAATAAGTACTTCACTGATGTAATAAACCGGCCGTTGAACCGGATATTCCTTTCCAGCCTCCTTGCGGTCCACCACAATAGCCACGCTGACAGCCCGGGCATTAACGGCCACATAGAACAACAAGGGCTCCTTATCAACAGGAGCAGCAAGGATAGGCGGTTCAGCTAGCTGCCGCTTTAAGTCTTCAAACGCTTCATTGGCAGCATCACTCTAAACGAAGTTATCCGTCTTCTTTAGCGTCTGATATAAAGGGATGGCCTTCCCACCAAGGCGACTGATAAACCGGCTCAAGGCGGGAATCCGGCCTGCCAGTCGTTGGACATCATTGATGCACTTCAGTTTAACCAAAGAAGTTATAGCCTTGATCTTCTCCAGATTAGCTTCAATGCCCCTGTTAGACACCAGAAAGCCCAAGATCTTGCCTGCCGGTACACCAAAAACACACTTGGCCGGATTAAGCACAATTTTATAAACCCTGAGGTTGTCAAAAGTTTCCTTCAAGTCATCAATCAATATCTCCTTCTTTCTGGATTTTACCATAATATCATCCGCATAGGCATGGATATTGCGGCTGATTTGATTATGAAGACAATTTCGCACAGAACGCTGATAAGTCGCCTGAGCACTTTTGAGCCCAAAAGGCATAGATACATAGCAGAAAGCTCCAAAAGGGAGTTATGAAAGCTATCTTCTCCTGGTCCTTAATTGCCATTTTTGATCTGATGGTAACAAGAATAAGCATCCAGAAAACTCAAACGCTCGCAACCCGCCGTAGCATCAATGATTTGATCAATACGAGGGGGGGCAAAAGGATCTGTTGGACAAGCCTTGTTCAAATCTGTGTAATCCACACACATACACCAAGTGTCGTTCTTCTTAAGCACCAGCACCGGATTAGCCAACCACTTAGGATGAAAAACTTCAATAATAAACCCAGCCGCCAAAAGCCTGGCCACCTCTTCACCAATTGCCTTACATCTTTCTTCATTGAACCAACGAAGAAACTGCTTGACCGGTTTATACTTAGGATCAACATTAAGATTGTGCTCAGTGAGTTCTCTCGGTACACCTGGCATGTCAGAAGGCTTCCACGCAAAGATGTCCCAATTCTCATGAATGAACTCGGTGCGCTTTCCTATTTCGGATCCAAATTAGAACTGATGCTAAACTGCTTGGACGAATCGCCAGGAACGAAATCAACAAGCTTAGTCTCATCAGCTGATTTAAATTTCAAGGCCGGATCATGCTCTGTAGTTGGTTTCTTCAATAAAGTCATATCTGCCGGATCAACATAATCTTTGTAAAACTTCAACTCTTCTGTTGCACAAACCAACTCGGCATAAGCCGCATCGCCTTCTTCACATTCCAAAGCGATCTTGCGGCTCCCATGCACTGTTATAGTTCCCTTGTGACCCGGCATCTTGAGCTGCAGATAGACATAACAGGGTCGTGCCAAGAACTTAGCATAAGCCGGCCGTCCAAACAGGGCATGATATGGGCTCTTGATTTTCACCACTTCAAAAGTCAATCTCTCTGATCTCGAGTCATGCTCATCTCCGAAAGCCACCTCCAGAGCTATTTTACCAACAGGATATGCCGATTTACCAGGCACCACACCATGGAAAACCGTATTGGACGGCTTAAGATTTTTATTTGTTAACCCCATGCGACGGAAAGTTTCGTAATAAAGGATATTGATACTACTCCCCCATCCATGAGTACCTTAGTGAACTTATAACCTCCCACTTGAGGCGCCACCACCAGTGCCAGATGACCCGGATTATCAACCCGGGGTGGATGATCCTCTCTACTCCACACGATCGGCTGCTCAGACCAGCGCAAGTAACGGGGCACCGCCGGTTCGATGGAATTTACTGCCCTTTTATGAAGCTTCTGATCACGCTTGCACAGACTAGTGGTGAAGACATGATACTGCCCACTATTCAACTGCTCCGGGTTGCTCTGGTAACCCGACTGCTACTGTTGCTGCTGATTGCCCTGATGATTATAACTACCTTGGTTGCCCTGATTGCCTTGATTACCATGTCCGCCCTGATTACCGTGAAAACTTGAACCAGAACTTCCTCCACCATAACCTGGCCCATGAGATCCCGGGCCTGAACTGCCGCCTGGTCCATTATCATACCGAAAAAAGTCAGAATTTTTGAACTCCTGCATGATATAACAATCTTTCCAGAGGTGCATGGATGGTTGGTCCTTCGTCCCGTGCTTTGGGCAAGGTTGGTTTAACAGATAAGACAGGCGCTCCGGATTAGGACTTGGTCCTCCACCATGCTTGGGCGGCTTACCTTTACGCCGTTGGCTCTTATCCTGCGTGTTGGTATTGGCCACAAAATCTGAGCTATTATCCGCTTTACGCTTGCCACTATTTCCATGACCCGCCGGGTTATGCTGCTGCCCCTTGGTGTTGCCGCTCTTCTTTCCCTTCTCTATCTTGTCATCGTCAGACTCAGGGTCCTTGGTACTATCAGAGTCCGCATATTTCACCAGGGCTGCCATAAGTGTTCCCATGTCATTACAATGACGTTTGAGCCGTCCCAACTTCAATTTCAGAGGTGCAAACCGATAATTGTCCTCCAACGTCAAAACTGCTGTATCGGCGTTGATGCGGTCCGATGAATGCAAAATCTCCGAAATCCGGCGCACCCAACGGGTTGTTGATTCTCCTTCCTCTTGGACACAGGCAGCTAAGTCCACGATCGACATGGGCTGCTTACATGTATCCTTGAAATTCTGGATAAACCGAGCCCTTAATTCGTCCATGACCCAATAGAATTAGCCGGCAAGTTCTTCGACCAAGTGCGGGTTGTTCCCTCCAGCATCATGGTGAAGTATTTGGCACACGCTGCCTCGTCCACATCCAACATTTCCATTGCCATCTCATAGCTTTCAACCCATGACTCGAGGGACAAATCGGCGATGTAATTCGGCACTTTACGTGGGCCTTTGAAATCCTTGGACAGACGCACGTTGCGCAGCACTGGGACGAGACACGACACTCCCGAAGAGCTGGAAGTAACCCCTGGTTCCACCGACGTGGTTGGACGAACCGGAGTAAGCTGGCGGGCCTCATGTTGCGCCGCTAACTTGGCCCCCCAACGTGCCCTAGCACGATCCACCACATCCTGAGCGTCACCGCCGCCGCCAGCCGGGTTATGACCACGGGGCGGAATACGGTTTCACGCGCTGCTTTACACGGCCGGTTCATCGACATGCCTGCTGTAACTCCGGCTTGGGCGCGGAGTAGAATAGATCCTTTCACGACTATATGAATAAGCCTGCTGCTAAGTCAAAGATGTCTGGAGGAGCTCCCTAGCCCGTCGCGTCTCGACCGCTACTAGGGACTCGTCTTTGATCGGGAGAGCCGCTAGCCATGAAGCGGCAGCGAAAATGCTATCCGTCGGGTTAGAGTAGAGACCCGATGGTGTTGGGACATGTTGTGACGGGACATTGTTCTGACGAGGCTGATCTGTTGGACGCGGCTGAACCGGCGCTCCCGTTCCAGGTGCCTCTATCCGGTTCACTGCGGGCAGATTACTGCTCCCTGCTCCTGGGGTATCAAATAGGTTCCTGGCCTCATAAACCGGCGGCAGGCGAGAGCGATACCTTCTCCTCATGACGTCGTCTGACGCGCTCTGATCCAACATAAGCCGGTAAGCCCGTGCATCCAACGCGGCCCGTTCCATAGCCATCCTGGTATCCTCAGCTGCCATGTCGGCCTTGGCCTGGGTTATCTGATCTTTCACCTTTGCGATTTCCGCATTATGCTCATCTTGATTTGCCGGATTGGCCTCTGCCATTAGTGCAGCCAAGGCGTCAATAAATTAGATAAAACCTGAGCCGGTGGTCGCACGGGGCCTCCTGCCCCGGCCGCCATCGCCGCTGCTGATCCGGAAATCATCGCTGCCGCGGTCGAAGAGTGGAGTGTTGGCTGCGTACCGACCATGAAGATCGCAACCTGGTTTGGCGGATCAAAGGGGTCCGGAATACTGTCGCCATCGGAACAGCCCCCAATCCGGCCATCCTGCAACTGGTACAATGACTCAGTCTCTTCGGTTGATGATTCATCGCCAGAATTGGCAACGGTCTCACCACTAGATTCCGATCTATCCTCAGATTCCACTCCGTGGATGACTCCCACGAAGCCACGCTTCATGACAGGCTTAACCCGGGCAGATCTCGCACGCTGAGCCGTTTTGATGATGTCGATGCAGATGTCTGGCTCAAGGCCCGGTTCACCAATCTTGCCAATGAAAACGTGTATGCCGCCGAAGGGGACCCGGTACCCGTACTCGATTGAGCCGGCCTCGGGGCCCCAGCCTGCGTCGTTGATGTAGAGCTTGCCGCGACAACTCTTGGTCATCCGACCCATGGCGTAACCCTTGAGACCTTCGAAGCGCCCTCTAAGAACCTGAAACCATCGTGCGATAGCACCACGGTGGGCGCCAACTGTCGTGGTTTTGTCACGGCAGATGTCCTAGAGCAAGGACTTAGTCGTGGAGCCATCGCGACGGGTTAGCTTAAAGGGGTTAAAGCGGACAAGGGACGCAGGGAGTTTATACTGGTTCGGCCCGTTGTGGTGAAGGTAAAATCCTACGATCCAGTTGTTGTGGGATTGCTTGGGTTTCGATGACCAGGGAGCGAATACGCTTTGCCTGAGTCTCGAGTTGTTGTCTGTTGCCCTCAAACCGCCGCCGGGTTGGCCCCGTTATATACATGGGTTCACGCCCGTCGGTTTAAAGGGTCCCGAAGCCGGCTCATAAACATGTCCGGCTCGGCCTCTGCTCTTTCTATCTTACAACACAAGTCTACGTATCAATGTTGGTTTATCACTACAGGCTTTTAATCCGCCATTGGGCCCTGGGCCTTCTTAAAGCGCCATTATCTTCGTCTTCATGGGCTTAAAATATAGCAATTCATTATGGGGATAACCCAGCTTCTCCTGGCTGGTTTACGCCCACTAGTAATATCCCCAACACCGAACAAACCACTCAAAGGATTGTTTTCCATAGTAACAAGTGACAATAAATTTCAGCACACTATATAAATGTTTCCTTACAAAATTCCACTTACCAAAAGCGCTTCACTCCCGGCAACGGCTCTAGAAAATAGCCTTGATGACCCACATGTATAGGGTATCAATTGTAGCTCTTTTAGAAAAGTAAGAGTGTCGAACCCAACGAGGAGCAGAAGGAAATGACAAGTAGTTTTTAGTAAGGTAATGTCTGTAAGTGCTGAAATTGTAAGTAGTGGAGTAGTTTGATAGCAAGATAATTTGTAACGAGCAAGTAACGATAATAGTAACCAAAGTGCAGCAAGGTAGCCCAATCCTTTTGAGGCAAAGGACAGGCCAAAATGGTCTCTTATGATAAGCAAAGCGTTCTCGAGGGTACACAGGAATTTCATCTAGTCACTCATGTTGGTTTGATTTGTGTTCACTACTTTGATAATTTGATATGTGGGTGGACCGGTGCTTAGGTGATGTTCTTACTTGAACAAACCTCCTACTTATGATTAACCCTCCCTCAAGTGTGGGTTTACAAAAAGAGGGGTGCACATTTGTACCCCTTTACCTGTGCACGGGCAGTCGGAGCCGCGCCCACGGTCACACCAAGTAGAACAGGGGAGGTGAGCCAAGGTAAGACCGAAGCCCAAGATAGTCAGAGCAACGCCAAGGCCAAGACCACGAAGAGCAGAGGGACGAAGCAGATTCCCCCGGCAAGACCCTTGCCGGAGCAGCTCGCCCCGCACCAACAGAGCGAGCCGCCCTTGAGCCCACGGTCTCCAACATCATGTTGGGCCAGGGCTCGGGAGGCACCTCCATGGTGGCATGCAGATCTTTGTGAAGACAAGGAACACTCAAGATTAGATGAGGATTAGAAGACGGTGATCCTCGGCAAGATCCTTACCGAGGAATACCACCAGACCCCTGGCAAGATCCTTGCCGGGGACGACAGCACGCCATGACAAGACCCTTGTCGGGCCACCCGGCAAGGCCCTCACCAAGGACGCCAGTGGGGCCACCGCTAGGCGCGCGCCAACCAAGTCTCCATCGCTGTTCACATGCGGCTGCCAGCCCAACCAGCTGGGCGGGCACCTACATGGCAACAAGCAGCTCCCAGGCCAACTCATCAAGCGCCTGCGTGGTGGCATGCAGATCTTCATAGAGGCTCCACCACCGCGGCACCTAAGCTGCCTGCCTGCCTACATGGCACCGCATGCATCGCTGGCTAGGGTGCGTGTCAAAGCAAGGAGAAGCGGCGACAGACGGGACGGGCCTCACCCCCGTCCCCAATAAAGCAAGGGGACACCTAAGCTACACATTAAATGCGTCTTGTCCTGTAATACGAGCGATAAGCTCATAGCACTGTGCACCTTTCCACCTCCTGTGTGCCACTGTGGCAGCCCCTTTCGACTATAAAAGGAGGCCCATAGCATATTGGAGAAGGAATCGGCTCTTTCGAACCACACACTCACCACAGCTAGTTCAAGAGCTCAAGAACTCTCTGAAATACACCCACCAAAGCAGGACTAGGGTTTTACGCATCCTCGCGGCCTGAACCTGATGAGGACATGACTACCTTGGATACGAACAAAAATATTGCATACATGCATATTTGTCAGGTGATTTCTAGTGCAAACTATTCAATAATCTATTTTTGTTATCCAGAACAAAAATACTTCACACACTTTTGTGTTTTGTCTAATTGCAGGTGTATGGGACATTTGTACAACACACATATGAAGATAAGGGAGAAAGAGATGTTTACTTGCTGTTCAAAAAGTTCTTTCACGTCACTTTTGGTCCAAGAGAAGATAGAGTCCAAGTCTCTCACGTTCTGGATTCAGATTCGGACTGCACAGACTGATAGAGGCGAGGGTGTCCCGATCTTTCGATGAGATGATAACTATCGATTTGGTGGAGACGACTTTGACGATCCGACTACAAACGTGCACGACGTTGCGCCTTAGCAATCGCTAAACCAACTCCAAGAGGTTATTGACCACGCCGGAGCACGATCAACCTGACCACGAAGGTCTATTCCTGCACGCAATCGAAGAACAAGCAAGAATATGATAAAACAATCTGAATATTGCGAATATATATGAAGTATTGATAATGGTGGGGATCCGTAAGCGGTCTTGGTCTGGTCGTTGGACACAAACGAAGTACACGAAGTTGCAATGGCTAACTTTTAACTAAACAAATCCCAAGGAAAAAGCTACTAGATGGATCTACTTATATAGGAGCAAGGGGTGGCGGCCAAGGAGGTGGGAGGACGTCCCAAGGCAGCCTAAAACCAACCCTAGGTCGTACAAGGCTCATGGGCCCAAGTGGAGGTGGTGCAACACCTTTGGACTTGTTGTTTGATTCGGATTCTGCTGCAGCGTCAGATTGTTTCGTCCATATCTCAATGCTCCGCACGAATTTAAAGGTGATTCCAATTGGAGTCGAAAGAGGACAAAATCTAGTTTCCAAAAAATAAAGAATCACCCAATTCGGAGTCCGTATGAAAAAGTTATTGCCGTTTTGAGTCAGGTATGTCTGTGCAGTCCGAATCTGAATCCAGAACGTGAGAGACTTGGACTCTATCTTCTCTTGGACCAAAAGTGACGTGAAAGAACTTTTTGAACAGCAAGTAAACATCTCTTTCTCCCTTATCTTCATATGTGTGTTGTACAAATGTCCCATACACCTGCAATTAGACAAAACACAAAAGTGTGTGAAGTATTTTTGTTCTGGATAACAAAAATAGATTATTGAATAGTTTGCACTAGAAATCACCTGACAAATATGCATGTATGCAATATTTTTGGTCGTATCAAAGGTAGTCATGTCCTCATCATCCTCCCCTTCTTGAAAACAAAGCCGTCCTCGGCGTTGCTTAATCTGAAATGTGTCTAACAAAAGAGACAAGGTGTACATGTTGTATATGTATATGTCATCCATTTTTACTTCCCTTGGTTTTTGCACATATGACACACGTATAGATGAGTAACTTGCATAGTTCATAAAATCTGAAGCCAAAATATTATCAATAGAAGTAGAAGACATGAAAATATTGCAACTCAATTTGCACATATAAGTGATGCTCTTATTCATATCAAAAGATTGACAATGTTCATCATTAAACCATCCCAACATTGGTGAATAAACCTTACTTGCATCTAATTTACATGCTACAACATGCTTAAATAGGCAAACATGCAATAAGTCTTTGGTCACAGAATCATCACCAAGATTAGAGGTCATATCAAAATGATTAAACATTGATTCTTTTGCATCAACAGTTAATTCAATGGGTGCACTCAAAATTGTTGGTATTTCAGTTGTTTGATCACATGACGCATTCATGACAGTATCAAGATTCTCTAAAATAGGTGTTGTGCTCAAATCACCAGGTAACTGAACACATGATGCATTTAAGTTAACTAGGGATGCATCATTCTCATGTGAAGTTATATCATCAATATCTTTACTGTTACCTTGTCGCAAAGACGTAGCTGATGTAGGTACGGACGTGGACAATGCACCATACTCTTGAGATGATGTCGCGCTCACAATCCGAGGTGGGGCTGCTCTAGTAGGTGCAACTGTGGAGGAACCAACCGGCGGCGGTGAGCACGAACTGGAATAGTAGTCGTTGTAGTCACCCAATGCATCCTCCTGCATCTGTCTCTCAAAGGTACAAGCACGAACATACATACCAGTAATGCAACGGGGAATATACTGAAATCTTGCCTGAATATCATGGTTCAAACCACCAAAAAATCTATTCATTGTATCATCCTTAGATTCTTCTATGTCACAATGATGCATATAAGATTTGAACTCTTGGTAGTAAGCATGAACAGTGTTGTTGCCTTGTTTAAATTGTTCAAATTTGCGAAGCAATTCACGACGATAGTAAGGAGGGAAAAAATGTTGTCTCATTACATCTTTCAA
Source organism: Aegilops umbellulata (assembly GCA_032464435.1). Taxonomy (NCBI): domain Eukaryota; kingdom Viridiplantae; phylum Streptophyta; class Magnoliopsida; order Poales; family Poaceae; genus Aegilops; species Aegilops umbellulata. The sequence continues at coordinate 197,144,348 of CP136058.1, read as the reverse complement.
ATCTTTCCAAGTTGTGGGTTGGTTATCAATGTTTTTCTTACAATGCACATTCCACCAAACAGAAGCAAAACCAGTAAATGCTCTAGTGGCAGCTCGTACTCGCTCAAGTTCAGAAAAGTCATGGTGACTAAAAACTTGTTCAACTTCAAGCTCCCAAGCTAGATAAATAGGAGGATTAAATCTACCCTCAAATGACGATAAAGAGATAACCTGACCATGTGCTTGTGTGTGTTGTCCCAACTCTCGTGATGGTGATGTTGTGTCCGTCGTCCAAGAACTTCTGTCTCCGGAACCTGTCATGATTAGTAGAAAAACAAGAAACAAAATCCGAGAATAATGTTCCTATGAACTACTAGGATGTGGTGGTAAAACGCTCACAGTATAGCAAATATCAAAGTCCTACAAGTTCTTACCATGCAGCAGGTGGTGACCGGCAACCAGCGGTGTCAAATAACTCCGAAGATTGAGTAAAGCGATTGCCAGGTGAGCGTATGTATACACGGTGTAGAAATATGTGGAGCTTGGAAGGCCAATATATGGTAGCAAAATATCAGCAATAATCAATTCAGAGATGCAATGTTGAATAAACGTTCACCGACGGTACTGTGCTGGTCCTAGGCTAGACCGTGCTAGAGACGCGAGCCTAGAACACTAAAAAAAATCACGGCGCGACGCGTAACAAAGGCGGAGCACACTCTGAATATCTTTTTTTTTTCTTTTTTCACGGAATTTTTTCAGTTTTTTTCTCTCTTTTTTCTCTTTTTTTTTCTTTTTTTCTCTCACTTTTTTTTCTTTCTCTTTTTTTTCACAAACAAGCTAGATAAGATGCAGATTGGATCTAGTGATGACGCGAACGGCCTGAAGTATGATTATGACAATGAATGATGGGGAGTACGTGGTGGAAATTGATGGATGGCGGTGGTGGACAACGGATGCAATAATGACGCGGTGGTGGTATATGGCAATGACAATGAAGATGGTGCGGCGGTGGCGTGACAAACTGTGAACAGAACTCGAAACTCTAAAGGACTAGACACTAAGACCAGCAACTCGACACGACGATGCAACCGATAATTCAATAATGCAAACAATGAAAAGAAAATTGCAAAGGCTCAGACTGGCTTGGACAAAAGGATGAATAGATCTAACTTTTTTTTGTGGCTTTTTCTTGGACAATAGGTAAGAAAAATAGATCTAATCTAGGGAAAACTGGAAATTCTCACCGAGCAACCTGAAAACTGATACCACTTGATAGAGGCGAGGGTGTCCCGATCTTTCGATGAGATGATAACTATCGATTTGGTGGAGACGACTTTGACGATCCGACTACAAACGTGCACGACGTTGCGCCTTAGCAATCGCTAAACCAACTCCAAGAGGTTATTGACCACGCCGGAGCACGATCAACCTGACCACGAAGGTCTATTCCTGCACGCAATCGAAGAACAAGCAAGAATATGATAAAACAATCTGAATATTGCGAATATATATGAAGTATTGATAATGGTGGGGATCCGTAAGCGGTCTTGGTCTGGTCGTTGGACACAAACGAAGTACACGAAGTTGCAATGGCTAACTTTTAACTAAACAAATCCCAAGGAAAAAGCTACTAGATGGATCTACTTATATAGGAGCAAGGGGTGGCGGCCAAGGAGGTGGGAGGACGTCCCAAGGCAGCCTAAAACCAACCCTAGGTCGTACAAGGCTCATGGGCCCAAGTGGAGGTGGTGCAACACCTTTGGACTTGTTGTTTGATTCGGATTCTGCTGCAGCGTCAGATTGTTTCGTCCATATCTCAATGCTCCGCACGAATTTAAAGGTGATTCCAATTGGAGTCGAAAGAGGACAAAATCTAGTTTCCAAAAAATAAAGAATCACCCAATTCGGAGTCCGTATGAAAAAGTTATTGCCGTTTTGAGTCAGGTATGTCTGTGCAGTCCGAATCTGAATCCAGAACGTGAGAGACTTGGACTCTATCTTCTCTTGGACCAAAAGTGACGTGAAAGAACTTTTTGAACAGCAAGTAAACATCTCTTTCTCCCTTATCTTCATATGTGTGTTGTACAAATGTCCCATACACCTGCAATTAGACAAAACACAAAAGTGTGTGAAGTATTTTTGTTCTGGATAACAAAAATAGATTATTGAATAGTTTGCACTAGAAATCACCTGACAAATATGCATGTATGCAATATTTTTGGTCGTATCAAAGGTAGTCATGTCCTCATCACAGACATACCTGATTCAAAACGGCAATAACTTTTTCATACGGACTCCGAATTGGGTGTTTCTTTTTTTGTTGGAAAGTAGATTTCGTCCTCTTTCCACTCCAGTTGGAATCACCTTTAAATTCGTCCGGAGCGTTGAGTTATGGACGAAACAATCTGATGCTGCAGCAGAATCCGAGTCAAACTACAAGTGCAAAGGTGTTACGTCACCTCCACTTGGGCCCATTGGCCTTGTACGACCTAGGGTTAGTTCTAGGCTGCCTTGGGACGTCCTCCCACCTTCTTGGCCGCCACCCCTTGCTCCTATATAAGTAGATCCATCTAGTAGCTTTTTCCTTGGGATTTGTTTAGTTAAAAGTTAGACATTGCAACTTCGTGTACTTCGTTTGTGTCCAACGACCAGACCAAGACCGCTTCCGGATCCCCACCTTTATCAATACTTCATATATATTCGCAATATTCAGATTGCTTTATCATATTCTTGCTTGTTCTTCGATTGCGTGCAGGAATAGACCTTCGTGGTCAGGTTGATCGTGCTCCGGCGTGGTCAATAACCTCTTGGAGTTGGTTTAGCGATTGCTAAGGCGCAACGTCGTGCACGTTTGTAGTCGGATCGTCAAAGTCGTCTCCACCTAATCGATAGTTATCATCTCATCGAAAGATCGGGACACCCTCGCCTCTATCAGAACCTGGGTAAGCGATCCTCGTGATGGTTACTAATCCTGCTCTTCTCGCAACCCCGCGCCCCGGCAACCGTAGTAGGGATTCTTGTGATCCCATAGGTGTCGTTTCACACCGACATCTTTGGCGCGCCAGGTAGGGGGCGCAATTATGAGAATCTAGTCTAGTAGTTAGCCTAGCAGTTCTTCATCGCCATGGCACCTAAGAGGAAGACGACCACGGCGATCGGCTCGTTGGGAGCCGAACGGCCCGTGCCGGTGCGGACGAGCAGTGGACCGGTGGCGGAAAGGACCCGGGCCGCGGTCCGCGAGCACCGGCAGCGCCCTGGCAGTCAGAGCATGGCGAGCGGCATCGTTCGCCAGCCAGACGACCGGCCGCACGTCGCCAGATCGAAAGACGAAGCTGGGCCCCCCGCAGGCGGTGCGGGGCCCTCCAGGGGTGTCGTTGTGCCACCGCCGGGCGGCGCAGCCACCTCCAAGACGCCCACACCGGCGACCACTGCGCGCTCTTCCCATGGTGTGCGTGCCGAGCAGCGTCACCACGCTGGTGACCCTGGGCACCGCTGGGGGAAGAGCCCGATGCGCCGTCCGCAAGATGAAGGGGTTCAGCATGCCCGCTGAAGTGCTGGAGAGAATGGCACGTAGCCGCTGGGTCATAACTGAGCTCCTTCTAACGTAGTTAGGAGTCAAAGCGCGCCGCAATCCACGCAGCTGTCGCCGCCGCCCACGCCAGCAGAAGCTTTGGCGCGCGCGTAGCTACTCCTCGACTTCCCTCCTGCTGCGGAGAAGCTCGACGAGTGGAGGGCCACCATCTGGAGCCTCGTCGCCATCGCCAACAAAGATGATCCGCGACCGGCGGGGCCCTCGGGACGGCGCTACACCGAGCCACCATGTGCTGGCGCTGGGAGGACCGGGGGAGCTGCGGCCACGGTGCACTTGATGAGGACATCAATACCGTTGTTACACCCACGGCCCCTGCTGCTATACATACTGGACCAATTACTAGAGCTCGCGCACGCCAATTGAATTATCAGGTACTTTCGTTTCTTGGTAATGATTCTAATGTTTATGAGAATATGATGCTGCCTAAATTGGATACATTTGTTTTGCTTACAAATGAAGGGCCTAGCTTGGAGAAGGATGATCATTGGAGCAAGAACAAGCATGGAGTTGATGGCATGCGCAAGGGAGACAAGAACAGAGTTTCAAGTGATGATTTCAGGACTTTGAAGCCACCATAATGAGTGCATGAAGCCTTGGACGAAATATACAAGATGCCACTTCATAATTTTCGTCCAGAGGCTATTCTAGGTGCTGCGTCACCTTATTTTTGGGCCAGGCCCATGTAATTTTGAAATACTTCAATATAGGCTGTTTTTAGAGTCCGTATGTGTGGGGAAACAAGAGTTAGGGTGGGTTTCGGACCCCTCCTCCAAGGGCCACGAAATTCCCCCCTCTTCCTCCATATATACAGCCCCTAGGGCATCATCGTTTTGACTTTGGGTTTTGTTTAGATTAAAAGTTTGCCATAGCTGCAACTTCGCGTCCTTCGTTTGTGTTCAACGACCAGACCAAGGCGTCACAGAACCCCACCTTGATCAATAAAGCTTTCCTCTTATATTCGCAATATCCAGATTGCAATCTTAGTTTCTTGCTTGTTCTTTGTTTGCCTGCAGGAAACTGACCTTCGTGGTCAGGTTGATCGTGCTCCGGCGTGGTCAATAACCTCTCGGAGTTGGTTTAGCGATTGCTAAGCCGCGACGTCCTCGCACGTGCATAGTCGGATCGTCAAAGTCGACTTCCTCCAAAACGATAGCCACCATCTCATCGAAAGACGGGACACCTTTGCCTCTATCAAGTGGTATCAGATTTCCAGGTTGCTCGGTGAGATTTTACAGTTTTTCATAGTTTAGATCGAGTCTGTTTTTCATACCTACAGTCCACAAAAAAGCCAAAAAAATAGGGTTAGTTCATCCTATCCGAACCAATCTGAGCCTTTGCATAATCTTTTCTGTATTTGCTTTGTTGAATTTGCGGTTGCATCGTCGTGTCAAGTTGCTGGTCTTAGCGTCTAGTCCTTTGGAGTTTCGAGTTCTGTTCACAGGTTGTCACGTCGCCGCTGCCATATATCACCACCGCATCATCATCATCACCGCTGCCATATACCACCATCGTCATCACCGCTGCCATATACCACCATCGTCATCGCCGCTACCATATACCACATATCCACCGCCATAACGCTAATCCGAGTCCACCTCCATCATAGATTCGCCACCAGTCCGTGTTCCGTCGCCCTGCAAATATCCGCCACCAGTCCGAGTGTGCTCCTCCCTTGTTTACATGCAGCGCCGTGATTTTGTTAGTGTTCTAGGCTCGCGTCTCTAGCAAGGTCTAGCCTAGGACCAGCACAGTAGCGTCGTTGAGCGTCTATTCAACTTTGCATCTTTGAATTGATTATTGCTGACCCTTTTTGCTACCATATTAAAAGCCTTCCCAGCTCCACATACATCTACATCGTGCGTTTGACTCTCCCTGGTAATCGCTCTATCCAAGCTTTGAGAGTTTTGACTACATCGGTTGCCGATCACTGCCTGCTGCTGGGTAAGAACTGGTAAGAATTTGAGTTTTGCTTGACGGATTTGTGACTCCCACCACCACCTCTTATTAGTAGTCTGTAGGATCATATTCTTGTGTGTTTCTATTGCTGCTAACCATGGCAGGATCACAAGCCGACGAGACTGACTGGGAGAACATGACAAACAAAGCGTTACATAATAAGTTTCAACAAATGATGAGTGGACAGGTGGAAGATGTGCTAAATAGATTTGAAGAGGCCATGGAGAAGATAGATGGCATTGAGAAGGCGTTCGAAACAAAGCTCGATAACAAGTTTAATGCATTGCTCGCGCGTCTACCACCACCACCACCGGGTGCACCTAACGCACCTCTAAAACAGCAACAATGACTACCTCCACATCGTGAAACAGCCCTCCGCCGAGCGACCCGTGTTCCTATTCACCCTGGCCAAGCTGCTGGTGCTGCTGTTGATACTTCTGTGGCTCCAGCTGCTGATGTGGGGGAGGATGATTATGTGGGAGATTACGAGGATGAGGTTGATCAACATCAGAACTACGTGCCACCACCAGCACCACAACCACCAGGTCATCCACATGCAAATAATGGCAATGTTAGGGCTCCCCCTCAGGTATGAGATCATGACCATCTCCCTAAACTGAAATTGAATATTCCACCATTTGATGGTAGATATGTTCCTGATATATATCTTACTTGGGAGTTAGAAACTGAACAACGATTTACATGTTTACAATATCCTGAGGAGAGACGTGTTCCTGCAGCTGTTTGTGCTTTCACTAGCTTTGCATGTGTTTGGTGGTCTGAACATTGTAGATTATATCCTGTTCCAGCTACTTGGGCTGCTTTGAAAACTGCTATGCATACTCGTTGGGTTCCACCATATTATCAACGTGAATTACTTCAAAAATTGCAGCGCTTAAGACAAGGAAAAAATTCGGTAGAAGAATATTATCAGGAATTACAAACTGGCTTGATTTGATGTGGTATTGTTGAGGAGAATGAAGCTATGCTTGCACGTTTTCCGGGTGGATTAAATAGAGAGATTCAGACCATTCTAGACTATAAGGATTATAATAATATCACTCGTTTATTCCATCTTGCTTGTATAGCTGAGCGTGAAGTGCAGGATCGACAGGCATTGGCGCGGACTAACTTTTCTGCAGGTCGACCTTCATCATGGACACCACGTGCATCATCTACTTCCACACGTTCTGCTACACCGGCACCTTCGTCGGCTGCCACCTCCAACCGTGATACAGTAAAGCAGGCACAATCACCACTATCTGCCAAGAGCACACCTTCTGGGCCTGCAAAGAGCTCTTCTTCATCCATGGCATCAACAGGGCAAACACATGATATTATTTGTTGACGTTGCAAGGGTGGAGGTCACTATGCGAGAGAATGTCCATCTAAGCGTGTGATGATTGTTATTGAGGATGGTGGGTATGAGTCCGCTAGTGACTATGATGAGGAGACTTTGGCTCTTATTACACATGAAGAACACGGTGGAGATGATTCTGATCATGAGACGCAATACATGGCTGCTGAAGATGCTGAAAGGTATGAATGTTTAGTTGCTCAACATATTTTGAGTGTGCAGGTTACACAAGCTGAGCAAAATCAGAGGCATAATTTGTTCCATACAAAGGGAGTTGTGAAGGAACGTTCTATTTGCGTCATCATAGATGGAGGGAGCTGCAACAACTTGGCTAGCATGGAGATGGTGGAGAAGCTATCTCTCACCACAAGACCACATCCACATCCTTACTACATCCAATGGTTCAACAGCAATGGCAAGGTTAAGGTAACAAGTACTGTTCGTGTGCGTTTTAGTATCTCTACATATGCTGATTTTGTTGATTGTGATGTGGTACCTATGCAAGCATGGTCCTTATTACTTGGTAGACCATGGCAATTTGATAAAAATTCTGTATACCAAACAATCAGTATACTCTTGTTCATAAGGATAAAAATATTACTTTGCTTCCTATGACTCCTGATTCCATTTTGAAAGATGATATTAATAGAGCTAATAAAGCAAAACAGGAGAAAAATAAGAGTGCAAATCAGATTGTGGCAAAAGAATTTGAGCAACAAATGAAGCCTCCTAATAAACCATCTAGTGTTGCTTCTGAAATTAAATTGAAAAGTGCATGTTTACTTGCCACCAAATCTGATATTGATGAGCTAGATTCTAGCAAATCTGCTTGCTATGCTTTTGTGTGCAAAGAGGCATTATTTTCATTCGAGGACGTGCCTTCCTCTTTGCCCCCTGCTGTCACTAACATTTTGCAGGAGTTCGCTGACGTCTTCCCACAAGACGTGCCACCGGGATTACCACCTATTCGAGGGATTGAGCATCAAATTGACTTAATTCCCGGTGCATCACTACCCAACCGTTCACCATACCATACCAATCCAGAGGAGACGAACGAGATTATGCGTCAAGTACAGGAGCTGCTCGACAAAGGTTATATACGCGAATCTCTTAGTCCTTGTCCTGTTCCTATTATACTAGTGCCTAAAAAGGATGGTACATCACGTATGTGTGTTGATTGTAGAGGCATTAATAATATTACTATTCGTTATCGTCATCCTATTCCTAGACTAGATGATATGCTTGATGAATTGAGTGGCTCTACAATATTCTCCAAAGTTGATTTGCGTAGTGGATACCATCAAATTCGTATGAAATTGGGAGATGAATGGAAAACAGCATTTAAAACTAAGTTTGGTTTATATGAGTGGTTAGTCATGCCTTTTGGGTTAACTAATGCACCTAGTACTTTCATGAGACTAATGAACGAAGTTTTACGTGCTTTCATTGGACGATTTGTGGTAGTCTATTTTGATGATATACTGATTTATAGCAAATGTTTGGAAGAACATTTGGAACATTTACGTGCTGTTTTTAATGCTCTACGTGATGCACGTTTGTTTGGTAACCTTGGGAAGTGCACCTTTTGCACTGACCGAGTGTCTTTTCTTGGCTATGTTGTTACTCCACAGGGAATTGAAGTTGATAAAGCCAAGATTGAAGCTATTCAGAGTTGGCCGCAGCCCAAAACGGTCACACAAGTGAGGAGTTTTCTTGGACTCGCTGGTTTCTATAGGCGTTTTGTGAGAGACTTTAGCACCATTGCTGCACCTCTCAATGAGCTTACAAAGAAGGATGTGCCTTTTGTTTGGGGTACTGCACAGGAAGAAGCCTTCACGGTATTGAAAGATAAGTTGACACATGCTGCTTTACTTCAACTTCCTGATTTTAATAAGACTTTTGAGCTTGAATGTGATGCTAGTGGAATTGGATTAGGAGGTGTGTTATTACAAGATGGCAAACCTGATGCATACTTTTCTGAAAAATTGAGTGGGCCTAGTATGAACTATTCTACTTATGATAAAGAATTATATGCTCTTGTTCGGACCTTAGAAACATGGCAACATTATTTATGGCCCAAAAAATTTGTTATACATTCTGATCATGAATCTTTGAAACACATTAAAAGTCAAGCTAAACTGAACCGTAGACATGCTAAATGGGTTGAATTCATTGAGACTTTCCCTTATGTCGTTAAACACAAGAAGGGTAAAGAAAATGTTATTGCTGATGCATTGTCTCATCGTTATACTATGCTTTCACAACTTGACTTTAAAATTTTTGGTTTGGAGACCATCAAAGATCAATATGTGCATGATGCTGAATTTAAAGATGTATTGCAGAATTGTAAAGAAGGAAGAACATGGAACTAGTTCGTCGTTAACGATGGATTTGTGTTTCATGCTAACAAGCTATGCATTCCAGCTAGCTCCGTTCGTCTTTTGTTGTTGCAGGAGGCGCATGGAGGAGGACTAATGGGACACTTTGGCGTGAAGAAGACGGAGGATATACTTGCTACACATTTCTTTTGGCCAAAGATGAGACGGGATGTTGAGCGTTTTGTTGCTCGCTGCACTACATGTGAAAAAGCTAAGTCACGACTCAATCCTCATGGTTTATATATGCCTTTGCCTGTACCTAGTGTTCCTTGGGAGGATATATCTATGGACTTTGTTTTATGTTTACCTCGAACAAAGAAGGGGAGGGATAGTATATTTGTTGTCGTGGATAGATTCTCGAAAATGGCACACTTTATACCATGTCATAAAAGCGATGATGTTGTTAATGTTGCTGATTTGTTCTTTCGTGAAATTATTCGCTTGCATGGTGTGCCAAATACTATTGTTTCAGATCGTGATACTAAATTTCTTAGCCACTTTTGGAGATGTTTATGGGCTAAGTTGGGGACTAAATTGCTTTTTAGTACTACTTGTCACCCCCAAACTGATGGACAAACTGAAGTAGTCAATAGAACATTGTCTACTATGCTTAGGGCTGTTTTGAAGAATAATAAGAAAATGTGGGAAGAATGCTTGCCTCATATTGAATTTGCTTATAATCGTTCATTGCATTCTACTACTAAGATGTGCCCTTTTGAAATTGTGTATGGTTTCCTACCTCGTGCACCTATTGATTTGTTGCCTCTTCCATCTTCGGAGAAGGTTAATTTTGATGCTAAAGAACGTGCTGAATTGATTTTAAAAATGCATGAGTTATCTAAGGAAAACATTGAGCGTATGAATGCTAAATATAAACTTGCTGGAGATAAGGGTAGAAAACATGTTGTGTTTGCACCTGGAGATCTTGTTTGGTTACATTTGCGTAAGGATAGATTTCCTATTTTGCACAAATCAAAGCTAATGCCACGTGCTGATGGTCCTTTTAAGGTGTTAGAGAAAATAAATGATAATGCATATAAACTTGAGTTGCCTGCAGATTTTGGGGTTAGTCCCACTTCTAACATTGCAGATTTGAAGCCTTATTTGGGTGAGGAAGATGAGCTTCCGTCGAGGACGACTTCATTTCAAGAAGGGGAGGATGATGAGGACATCAATACCGTTGTTACACCCACGGCCCCTGCTGCTATACATACTGGACCAATTACTAGAGCTCGCGCACGCCAATTGAATTATCAGGTACTTTCGTTTCTTGGTAATGATTCTAATGTTTATGAGAATATGATGCTGCCTAAATTGGATACATTTGTTTTGCTTACAAATGAAGGGCCTAGCTTGGAGAAGGATGATCATTGGAGCAAGAACAAGCATGGAGTTGGTGGCATGCGCAAGGGAGACAAGAACAGAGTTTCAAGTGATGATTACAGGACTTTGAAGCCACCATAATGAGTGCATGAAGCCTTGGACGAAATATACAAGATGCCACTTCATAATTTTCGTCCAGAGGCTATTCTAGGTGCTGCGTCACCTTCTTTTTGGGCCAGGCCCATGTAATTTTGAAATACTTCAATATAGGCTGTTTTTAGAGTCCGTATGTGTGGGGAAACAAGAGTTAGGGTGGGTTTCGGACCCCTCCTCCAAGGGCCACGAAATTCCCCCCTCTTCCTCCATATATACAGCCCCTAGGGCATCATTTAGACTTTGGGTTTTGTTTAGATTAAAAGTTCGCCCTAGCTGCAACTTCGCGTACTTCGTTTGTGTTCAACGACCAGACCAAGGCGTCACAGAACCCCACCTTGATCAATAAAGCTTTCCTCTTATATTCGCAATATCCAGATTGCAATCTTAGTTTCTTGCTTGTTCTTCATTTGCCTGCAGGAAACAGACCTTTGTGGTCAGGTTGATCGTGCTCCGGCGTGGTCAATAACCTCTCGTAGTTGGTTTAGCGATTGCTAAGGCGCGACGTCCTCACACGTTCGTAGTCGGATCGTCAAAGTCGACTTCCTCCAAAATGATAGCCACCATCTCATCGAAAGACGGGACACCTTTGCCTCTATCAGCACTCTCCTCCTCCTCGCCAGCCGCCGCGGGCGTCGGCCCGTCATGACGACGCTTGTGATAATATCTCCATAGCGTCGTCCGACCCGCGGACCCACCGCGACCAGCGCCAGTTTTTCCAGGAGCGAGCTCATGAAGACGCTCGGACCACCGTCGAGCGCCGGCGCGAAACGCGCCGTCAGTCCGACAAGCGAGCGGGACCCGCTATGGAGCACCCAGCACTGGGGGGCTCCGGCGGTCTACCTTACGTGGTGGGCTGCCCGGCCTTCACCCGTGAGCTGCGGCAGTTCCAGTGGCCGTCCCACCGCATGTTCAAGCCCGACGTCGGCGAGAAGTACACTGGCAAGACACATCCGTCCGAGTTCCTCAGCATCTACACCATCACGATGCAGGTTGCTGGAGCCCATGACGACAAGGTGCTTGCCAACTATTTCCCACTATCGCTGAAGCCCAATGTTATGTCTTGGTTGATGCACTCGCCGGTGGATTCCATTTCTTCTTGGTCGGATCTGTGCCATGAGTTCGTTGGCGCCTTCACAGGAGGCCACCAAGCTCACGACCAGGCTAGTGATCTGCATATCATTCCCCCAGAAGGAAGGGGAAACCCTGCGCAAGTACATCCAGAGATTCAGCCGGGTGCAGTACAACATCCCCGATGTTCATCCCACCGCTGTGATCAGCGCGTTCCACCAGAACGTGCGCAACCGCAAGATGCGCGAAGAGCTGGTGATGACCAAGGTTAAGGATGTGGCCGAGCTCTACGTTATGGCCGATTGGTGCGCCCGGGCTGAAGAGGGAAGGAAGTACCCCAGCGAAGACGCCGGTGCGGAAACCGACTCTACCAATGAAGACGCCTCCACCGCGATGAAGAAGGGCCAGCATCGCAACAGGAAACGCAAAGGCAAGGTCGTGCTTGCGTTGAAGGATCTCACGACGCCGGCGACGACAAGAAGGTGATAGAGGCGGGGTGTCCCGATCTTTCGGTGAGATGATAACTATCGATTTGGTGGAGATGACTTCGACGATCCGACTACAAACGTGCACGACGTTGCGCCTTAGCAATCACTAAACCAATCTCCTGAGGTTACTGACGATGCCGGAAGCACGATCAGCCTTACCACGAAGGTCTATTCCTGCAAGCAATTGAAGAACAAGCAAGAATATGATAAAGCAATCTGAATATTGCGAATATATATATGAAGTATTGATAATGTTGGGGATCCGTAAGCGGTCCTGGTCTGGTTGGACACAAACAAAGTACACGAAGTTGCAATGGCTAACTTTTAACAAAACAAATCCCAAGGAAATAGCTACTAGGTGGATATACTTATATAGGAGCAAGGGGTGGCGGCCAAGGAGGTGGGAGGACGTCCCAAGGCAGCCTAAAACCAACCCTAGGTCGTACAAGGCTCATGGGCCCAAGTGGAGGTGATGCAACACCTTTGGACTTGTTGTTTGACTCGGATTCTGCTGCAGCGTCAGATTGTTTCGTCCATATCTCAATGCTCCGGACGAATTTAAAGGTGAATCCAAATGGAATGGAAAGAGAACGAAATCTACTTTCCAACAAAAAAAGAATCACCCAATTCGGAGTCCGTATGAAAAAGTGCTTGCCGTTTTGAGTCAGGTATGTCTGTGCAGTCCGAATCTGAATCCAGAACGTGAGAGACTTGGACTCTATCTTTTCTTGGCCCAAAAGTGACGTGAAGGGACTTTTTGAACAGCACCTAAACTTCTCTTTTTCCCTTATCTTCATATGTGGATTGTACAAATGTCCCACACACCTGCAATTAGACAAAACACAAAAGTGTGTGAAGTATTTTTGTTCTGGATAATATAAATAGATTATTGAATAGTTGACACTAGAAATCACCTGACAAATATGCATGTATGCAATATTTTTGGTCGTATCGAAGGTAGTGATGTCCTCATCATCCTCCCCTTCTTGAAAATAAAGCCGTCCTCGGCGTTGCTTTATCTAAAATGTGGCTAACAAAAGAGACAAGGTGTACATGTTGTATATGTATATGTCACCAATTTTTACTTCCCGTGGAATTTGCACATATGACACATGTATACATGAGTAACTTTCATAGTGAATAAAATGTAAAGCCAAAATATTATCACAAGAAGTAGAAGGTATGAAAGTATTGCAACTCAGTTTGCACATATAAGTGAAGCTCTTATTCATATGAAAAGATTGACAATATTCATCATTAAACCATCCCATTATTGGTGAATAAACCTTACTTGCATAAAATTTACATGCTACAACATGCTTAAATAAGCCAACATGCAATAAGTCATTTGACACAGAATAATCACAAAAATTAGAGGTCATATCAAAATGATTAAACATTGGCACAATTATTTTCAAACGTAGTTGATCCAAATTTGTTTTAGTGTCTGATTCACATGGTTCTTTCACATCAACGGTTAATTCAATGGGTGCACTCAAAATTCTTGATATTGCAGTTGTTTGATCACATGGCAAAGTCAAATCATCAGCATAATCATCTAAAATAGGTGGTGTGATCAATGTAGTGGCTAGAGCATCACATGGTGTATTTAAATCGACAAGGCATTCATCATTCGCATGCGAAGTTAGAAGATCAATACCTTTGTCATTACCTCGTGTTATCAACTCAGATGGTGTTGGAACTCTCGGCAGTGACGGGTCATAATATTGAGCTGATGCAGTGCTCACAACAACGGATGTTGTTGTCATAGTAGGCACAGTGGTAGAAGGAAGGACCATCTCAACTCCTTGGATGTGCACCTTATTGATGAGGACATCAATACCATTGTTACATCCACAGCCCCTGCTGCTATACATACTGGACCAATTACTAGAGCTCGCGCACGCCAATTAAATTACCAGGTACTTTCGTTTCTTGGTAATGATTCTAATGTTCATGAGAATATGATACTGCCTAAATTGGATACATTTGTTTTGCTTACAAGTGAAGGGCCTAGCTTGGAGAAGGATGAACATTGGAGCAAGAACACGCATGGAGTTGATGGCATGCGCAAGGGGATCAAGAACGGAGTTACAAGTGATGATTTCAGGACTTTGAAGCCACCATAAGGAGTGAATGAAGCCTTGGACGAAATATACAAGATGCCACTTCATAATATTCGTCCATAGGCTATTCTAGGTGCTGCGTCACCTTATTTTTGGGCCAGGCCCATGTAATTTCGAAATACTTAAGTATAGGCTATTTTTAGAGTCCGTATGTGTGGGGAAACAAGAGTTAGGGTTGGTTTCGGACCCCACCATCAGGGGCCACGAAATTCCCTCCTCTTCCTCCATATATACAGCCCTTAGGGCGTCGTTTAGACTTTGGGTTTTGTTTAGATCAAAAGTTCGCCATAGCTGCAACTTCGCGTACTTCGTTTGTGTTCAACGACCAGACCAAGGCGTCACAGAACCCCACCTTTCATTAATAAAGCTTTCCTCTTTATTCGCAATATCCAGATTGCAATCTTAGTTTCTTGCTTGTTCTTCGTTTGCTCGCAGGAAACAGGCCCTAGTGGTCAGGTTGATCGTGCTCCGGCGTGGTCAATAACCCTCGGAAGTTGGTTTAGCGATTGCTAAGGCGCGACGTCTCGCACGTTCGTAGTCGGATCGTCAAGGTAGACTCCCACAGAAACGAAACCACCATCTCATCGAAACATCGGGACACCCTCGCCTCTATCAAGTGGTATCAGATTTTCAGGTTGCTCGGTGAGATTTTACAGTTTTTCATAGTTTAGATCGAGTCTGTTTTTCATACCTACAGTCCACGAAAAAGCCAAAAAAAATTAGGGTTAGTTCATCCTATCCGAACCAATCTGAGCCTTTGCATAATCTTTTCTGTATTTGCTTTGTTGAATTTGCGGTTGCATCGTCGTGTCAAGTTGCTGGTCTTAGCATCTAGTCCTTTAGAGTTTCGAGTTCTGTTCACAGGTTGTCACGTCGCCGCTGCCATATATCACCACCGCATCATCATCATCACCGCTGCCATATACCACCATCGTCATCACCGCTGCCATATACCACCATCGTCATCGCCGCTACCATATACCACATAGCCACCGCCATCACGCTAATCCGAGTCCACCTCCATCACAGATTCACCACCAGTCTGTGTTCCATCGCCCTGCAAATATCCGCCACCAGTCCGAGTTTCCACCAGATTCATCTCCGCCACGAGTCCTAGTCCGAGTCCAATAATTGTTGCTTTGTTCTTGATTTCCAGATCACGCGATACTCCGAGTCGTGACAAAGAAGGACTCCCCAACTTTCGTGCTACCCGCAGAAGAAAAATAGTTCCAAACTCAAAAAAAAAACTAAGTCTGGAAAATTCTGGCTAGGCAGTTTTTAGGACATTTGTAGACTTTTTCGAAAAAAAATTGTTGCGGAGCAAAAAAAAAAGAGGAAAAAAAGTGCAAAAAAAAAGTGAAAAAAAAGGAATTTTTTTTTCAGAGTGTGCTCCTCCCTTGTTTACGTGCAGCGCCGTGATTTTGTTAGTGTTCCAGGCTCGCGTCTCTAGTACGATCTAGCCTAGGACCAGCACAGTACCGTCGTTGAGCGTTTATTCAACTTTGCATCTCTGAATTGATTATTGCTGACCCTTTTTGCTACCATACTATAAGCCTTCCCAGCTCCACATACATCTACGTCGTGCGTTTGACTCTCCCTGGTAATCGCTCTATCCAAGCTTTTGAGAGTTTTGACTACAACGGTTGCCGATCACCGCCTGCTGTTGGGTAAGAACTGGTAAGAATTTGAGTTTTGCTTGACGGATTTGTGACTCCCACCACCACCTCTTATTAGTAGTCTGTAGGATCATATTGTGTTTCTATTGCTGCTAACCATGGCAGGATCACAAGCCGACGAGACTGACTGGGAGAACATGACAAACAAAGCGTTACATGATAAGTTTCAACAAATGATGAGTGGACAGGTGGAAGATGTGCTCAATAGATTTGAAGAGGCCATGGAGAAGATAGATGGCATTGAGAAGGCGTTCGAAACAAAGCTCGATAACAAGTTCAATGAGTTGCTCGCGCGTCTACCACCACCACCACCGGCTGCACCTAACGCACCTCTAAAACAACAACAACGACTACCTCCACATCGCGAAACAACCCTCCGCCGAGCGACCCGTGTTCCTCTTGCGCTTGGCCAACCTGTTGGTGCTGCTGTTGATACTTCTGTGGCTCCTGCTGCTGATGCGGAGGAGGATGATTATGTGGGAGATTACGAGGATGAGGTTGATCAACATCAGAACTACGTGCAACCACCAGCACCACAACCACCAGGTCGTCCACATGCAAATAATGGTAATGTTAGGGCTCCCCCTCAGGTACGAGATCATGACCATCTCCCTAAACTGAAATTGAATATTCCACCATTTGAGGGTAGATATGTTCCTGATATATATCTTACTTGGGAGTTAGAAACTGAACAACGATTTACATGTTTACAATATCCTGAGGAGAGACGTGTTCCTGCTGCTATTTGTGCTTTCACTAGCTTTGCATGTGTTTGGTGGTCTGAATATTGTAGATTATATCCTGTTCCAGCTACTTGAGCTGCTTTGAAAACTGCTATGCGTACTCGTTGGGTTCCACCATATTATCAACGTGAATTACTTCAAAAATTGCAGCGCTTAAGACAAGGAAAAAAATTCTGTAGAAGAATATTATCAGGAATTACAAACTGGCTTGATTAGATGTGGTATTGTTGAGGCGAATGAAGCTATGCTTGCACGTTTTCTGGGTGGATTAAATAGAGAGATTCAGACCATTCTAGACTATAAGGATTATAATAATATCACTCGTTTATTCCATCTTGCTTGTAAAGCTGAACGTGAAGTGCAGGATCGACAGGCATTGGCGCGGACTAACTTTTCTGCAGGTCGACCTTCATCATGGACACCACGTGCATCATCTACTTCCACACGTTCTGATACACCGGCACCTCTGTCAGCTGCCACCTCCAACCGTGATACAAGAAAGCAGGCACAACCACCACTATCTGCCAAGAGCACACCTGCCGGGCCTGCACAGAGCTCTGCTTCTTCCATGGCGTCTACAGGGCACACAAGTGATATTATTTGTCGTCGTTGTAAGGGAAGAGGACATTTTGCGCGCGAATGCACATCTCAGCGTGTGATGATTGCTACTGAGGATGGTGGGTATGAGTCCGCTAGTGACTATGATGAGGAGACTTTGGCTCTTCTTACACATGAAGAACACGGTGGAGATGATTCTGATCATGAGACGCAATACATGGCTGCTGAAGATGCTGACAGGTATGAATGTTTAGTTTCTCAACGTGTTTTGAGTGTGCAGGTCACGCAAGCTGAGCAAAATCAGAGGCATAATTTGTTCCATACAAAGGGAGTTGTGAAGGAACGTTCTGTTCGCGTCATCATAGATGGAGGGAGCTGCAACAACTTGGCTAGCATGGAGATGGTGGAGAAGCTATCTCTCACCACGAGACCACATCCACATCCTTATTACATCCAATGGTTCAACAACAGCGGTAAGGTTAAGGTAACACGTACTGTTCGTGTGCATTTTAGTATCTCTACATATGCTGATTTTGTTGATTGTGATGTGGTACCTATGCAAGCATGTTCCTTATTACTTGGTAGACCATGGCAATTTGATAAAAATTCTGTACACCATGGTAGAAACAATCAGTATATGCTCGTTCATAAGGACAAAAATATTACTTTGCTTCCTATGACTCCTGATTCCATTTTGAAAGATGATATTAATCGAGCTAATAAAGCAAAACAGGAGCAAAATAAGAGTGAAAATCAGATTGTGGCAAAAGAATTTCAGCAACAAATGAAGCCTAATAATAAACCATCTAGTGTTGCTTCTGAAATTAAATTGAAAAGTGCATGTTTATTTGCCACCAAATCTGATATTGATGATCTAGATGTTAGCAAATCTGTTTGCTATGCTTTTGTGTGCAAAGAGGTATTATTTTCATTCGAGGACGTGCCTTCCTCTTTGCCTCCTGCTGTTACTAACATTTTGCAGGAGTTCGCTGACGTCTTTCCACAAGACGTGCCACCGGGATTACCACCTATTCGAGTGATGAGGACATGAGTACCTTGGATACGACCAAAAATATTGCATACATGCATATTTGTCAGGTGATTTCTAGTGCAAACTATTCAATAATCTATTTTTGTTATCCAGAACAAAAATACTTCACACACTTTTGTGTTTTGTCTAATTGCAGGTGTATGGGACATTTGTACAACACACATATGAAGATAAGGGAGAAAGAGATGTTTACTTGCTGTTCAAAAAGTTCTTTCATGTCACTTTTGGGCCAAGAGAAGATAGAGTCCAAGTCTCTCACGTTCTGGATTCAGATTCGGACTGCACAGACATACCTGACTCAAAACGGCAAAAACTTTTTCATACGGACTACGAATTGGGTGTTTCTTTTTTTGTTGGAAAGTAGATTTCGTCCTCATTCCATTCCAATTGGAATCACCTTTAAATTCGTCCGGAGCGTTGAGTTATGGACGAAACAATCTGACGCTGCAGCAGAATCCGAGTCAAACTACAAGTCCAAAGGTGTTCCGTCACCTCCACTTGGGCCCATTGGCCTTGTACGACCTAGGGTTAGTTCTAGGCTGCCTTGGGACGTCCTCCCACCCCCTTGGCCGCCACCCCTTGCTCCTATATAAGTAGATCCATCTAGTAGCTTTTTCCTTGGGATTTGTTTAGTTAAAAGTTAGCCATTGCAACTTCGTGTACTTCGTTTGTGTCCAACGACCAGACCAAGACCGCTTCCGGATCCCCACCTTTATCAATACTTTATATATATTCGCAATATTCAGATTGCTTTATCATATTCTTGCTTGTTCTTCGATTGCGTGCAGGAATAGACCTTCGTGGTCAGGTTGATCGTGCTCCGGCGTGGTCAATAACCTCTTGGAGTTGGTTTAGCGATTGCTAAGGCGCAACGTCGTGCACGTTTGTAGTCGGATCGCCAAAGTCGTCTCCACCAAATCGATAGTTATCATCTCATCGAAAGATCGGGACACCCTCGCCTCTATCAAGTGGTATCAGTTTTCAGGTTGCTCGGTGAGAATTTCCAGTTTTCCCTAGATTAGATCTATTTTTCTTACCTATTGTCCAAGAAAAAGCCACAAAAAAAAGTTAGATCTATTCATCCTTTTGTCCAAACCAGTCTGAGCCTTTGCAATTTTCTTTTCATTGTTTGCATTATTGAATTATCGGTTGCATCGTCGTGTCGAGTTGCTGGTCTTAGTGTCTAGTTCGTTTAGAGTTTCGAGTTCTGTTCACATTAGTCACGCCACCGCTGCATCATTATCCCTTCCGTTGTCCACCATCCATCCATCAATTTCCACCACGTGCTACCCACCGTTCATTGTCTAATCATAGTTGAGATCGTTCACATCTTCGCCTGATCCAATCTGCATCTTATCTAGTTTGTTTGGAAATAGCGAGTGAGAAAAAAAAGAGAAGAGAGAGAGAGGGAGAAAAAAAAAGGTCAGAGAAAAAAAAAGAGAAAGAAAAAGAGAAAAAAAAGTGTGAGGAGAAAAAAAAGAGAAGAAAAAAAACAAAATTCGGATCTATCTGGACTCAATCTCGTAGTTGAATTCGGATTTGAATCTGTTTTGTGCACTGTTCAGTAAAACAGGCATAACTTCCTCATACGAAGTCCGTTTTGGCTCCACGAGTACTCAAATTAAAGCTAGCGACGAGCCGCATCTAAATAGTTGCAGAAGCTAGTTCAATATTTGACACCTCAAAATCGTCTTCTAAATAGGTCTTTTTGCCCTCCGAAGTTCGCGGACACAGCTTCTTCCAGTTTTTCAGGCCAGTTTTCGAATTCTTTGACTCCTCATATCAATTCGGAATTGAGTGATTCTTTTTGCATTGGAAAGCTTGAGCTAGTAGCATTCTTTGAAAAAAGTTATCAGAAAATTTGCTCAAACTTTTCAAGAGAAAAGTTGGAGAGAGAGTTGTTGTATATCCTGCTTGGCAGTTGTTTCACATCATTATCTTTACTGCTATTGTGATCTTCACTTATATCTTGCTGTCCAGAGCTACTTCATATCCTTTATTGATGCTAGTTTTGCTACGTCGTGACCTCATTAGTGTTCTAGGCTCGCGTCTCTAGTCCGGTCTAGCCTAGGACCAGCACAGTACCGTCGTTGAGCGTTTATTCAACATTGCATCTTTGAATTGATTATTGCTAATCTTTTGCTACCATATATAGCCAACCCAGCTCCACATATTTCTACACCGTGTATACATACGTTCACCTCGCAATCGCTTTACCCAACTTTTGGAGTTACTTGACACCGCTGGTTGCCGATCGCCGCCTGCTGCATGGTAAGAACTTGTAAGACATTGATATTTGCTTTACTGTGAGCGTTTTACCACCACATCCTAGTAGTTATAGGGACATTATTTTGGATTTTGTTTCTTGTTTCTACTAATCATGCCAGGATCTAGAGTCAATTCATGGGCTTTGTCGATCGCGGGAGACGTGCCACCACCTTTGCAAATACAACAACCGTCACGAGAGGTGCACAAACATCCAAATGCACATGATCAGGTTAATGTATCTATACCACCATTTAATGGCCGTTTTAGACCTGCTTTATATATTGAATGGGAGTTCAACATAAAAAATATATTTGCTTCCCATAATTTTGATGAACATAAAAAGATTAAGGTTGCAGTTGGTTCTTTCACTGGTTATGCTTTGGTTTGGTGGACTGAATATTGTCGGTTACACCCTGATTATATACCTACTACTTGGGATGATTTGAAACTTGCCATGCGACATACTTTCGTCCCCGCTTACTATACTCGTGACATGATTAAGAAGTTGCAACATTTACAACAAGGTAGTGACACTGTAACAAAATATTATGATGATTTACAAACTACCTTGTTGCATTCCTCTTTAGAAGAAAGTGAAGATGATTTTATGGATAGATTTTGGGGAGGATTAAACCGTAATATTCAAGAGATATTAATTCATGAAGAGTGTTATCCTATGGACCATTTGTTTCGCCTTGCTTGCAAAGCTGAACAGGAAATAAAACAACGTGCTGCTCACGAGGAGAACAAGCGCACGGTGCATATTCCAAGAGTTGATATGATTGTTCCTTCAACTACTACGCATACTATGCCATCCACATCCGTTGTTGTGAGGACTACATCACCTCCACCATGTGACACATCGCCCCCGAGAGTGGCTACACCATCTGAGTTGATCATAAGAGGTAATGAGAAAGGTACTGATCTTCCATCTCTACATGAGAATAATGAATGCCTTGTCAATTTGAATGCACCATCTGATGAGCTACCCACTACTTTGATCACACTACCTATTTTAGAGGACTATGTTGACAATTTGACTTTGCCATGTGATCAAACAACTGAAATACCAACAATTTTGAGCGCACCCATTGAATTAACTGTTGATGCAAAAGAACCAATGTTTAATCATTTTGATATGACCTCTAATCTTGGTGATGATTCTGTGTCCAATGACTTATTGCATGTTTGCTTATTTAAGCATGTTGTAGCATGTAAATTTGACGCAAGTAAGGTTTATTCACCAATGTTGGGATGGTTTAATGATGAACATTGTCAACCTTTTAAAATGAATAAGAGCTTCGCTTATATGTGCAAACTGAGTTGCAATATTTTCATGCCTTCTACTTCTTGTGATAATATTTTGGCTTTAGATTTTATGAATTATGAAGGTTACTCATGTATACATGTGCCATATGTGCAAAAACTAAGGAACGTGAAAATGGATGACATATACATATACAACATGTACACATTGTCTTTTTTGTTAGCCACATTTCAGATTAAGCAACGCCGAGGACGGCTTTGTTTTCAAGAAGGGGAGGATGATGAGGACATGACTACCTTGGATACGACCAAAAATATTGCATACATGCATATTTGTCAGGTGATTTCTAGTGCAAACTATTCAATAATCTATTTTTGTTATCCAGAACAAAAATACTTCACACACTTTTGTGTTTTGTCTAATTGCAGGTGTATGGGACATTTGTACAACACACATATGAAGATAAGGGAGAAAGAGATGTTTACTTGCTGTTCAAAAAGTTCTTTCACGTCACTTGTGGGCCAAGAGAAGATAGAGTCCAAGTCTCTCACGTTCTGGATTCAGATTCGGACTGCACAGACATACCTGAATCAAAACGGCAATAACTTTTTCATACGGACTCCGAATTGGGTGTTTCTTTTTTTGTTGGAAAGTAGATTTCGTCCTCTTTCCACTCCAATTGGAATCACCTTTAAATTCGTCCGGAGCGTTGAGTTATGGACGAAAAAATCTGATGCTGCAGCAGAATCCGAGTCAAACTACAAGTCCAAAGGTGTTACGTCACCTCCACTTGGGCACATTGGCCTTGTACGACCTAGGGTTAGTTCTAGGCTGCCTTGGGACGTCCTCCCACCTCCTTGGCCGCCACCCCTTGCTCCTATATAAGTAGATCCATCTAGTAGCTTTTTTCTTGGGATTTGTTTAGTTAAAAGTTAGCCATTGCAACTTCGTGTACTTCGTTTGTGTCCAACGACCAGACCAAGACCGCTTCCGGATCCCCACCTTTATCAATACTTCATATATATTCGCAATATTCAGATTGCTTTATCATATTCTTGCTTGTTCTTCGATTGCGTGCAGGAATAGACCTTCGTGGTCAGGTTGATCGTGCTCCGGCGTGGTCAATAACCTCTTGGAGTTGGTTTAGCGATTGCTAAGGCGCAACGTCGTGCACGTTTGTAGTCGGATCGCCAAAGTCGTCTCCACCAAATCGATAGTTATCATCTCATCGAAAGATCGGGACACCCTCGCCTCTATCATCGAGGGATTGAGCATCAGATTGACTTAATTCCCGGTGCATCATTACCCAACCGCGCACCATACCGTACCAATCCAGAGGAGACGAAGGAGATTATGCGTCAAGTACAAGAGCTACTCGACAAAGGTTATATACGCGAATCTCTTAGTCCTTGTGTTGTTCCTATTATTCTAGTGCCGAAAAAGGATGGTACCTCGCGTATGTGTGTTGATTGTAGAGGCATTAATAATATTACTATTCCTTATCGTCATCCTATTCCTAGGCTAGATGATATGCTTGATGATAGAGGTGGGGTGTCCCGATCTTTCGATGAGATGATAACTATCGATTTGGTGGAGACGACTTTGACGATCCGACTACAAACGTGCACGACGTTGCGCCTTAGCAATCGCTAAACAAACTCCGAGAGGTTATTGACCACGCTGGAGCACAATCAACCTGACCACGAAGGTCTATTCCTGCAAACAATCGAAGAACAAGCAAGAATATGATAAAGCAATCTGAATATTGCGAATATATATGAAGTATTGATAAAGGTGGGGATCCGGAAGTGGTCTTGGTCTGGTCGTTGGACACAAACGAAGTACACGAAGTTGCAATGGCTAACTTTTAACTAAACAAAATCCCAAGGAAAAAGCTACTAGATGGATCTACTTATATAGGAGCAAGGGGTGGCGGCCAAGGAGGTGGGAGGACGTCCCAAGGCAGCCTAAAACCAACCCTAGGTCGTACAAGGCTCATGGGCCCAAGTGGAGGTGGTGCAACACCTTTGGACTTGTTGTTTGATTCGGATTCTGCTGCAGCGTCAGATTGTTTCGTCCATATCTCAATGCTCCGGACGAATTTAAAGGTGATTCCAATTGGAGTGGAAAGAGGACGAAATCTACTTTCCAACAAAAAAAGAAACACCCAATTCGGAGTCCGTATGAAAAAGTTATTGCCGTTTTGAGTCAGGTATGTCTGTGCAGTCCGAATCTGAATCCAGAACGTGAGAGACTTGGACTCTATCTTCTCTTGGCCCACAAGTGACGTGAAAGAACTTTTTGAACAGCAATTAAACATCTCTTTCTCCCTTATCTTCATATGTGTGTTGTACAAATGTCCCATACACCTGCAATTAGACAAAACACAAAAGTGTGTGAAGTATTTTTGTTCTGGATAACAAAAATAGATTATTGAATAGTTTGCACTAGAAATCACCTGACAAATATGCATGTATGCAATATTTTTGGTCGTATCCAAGGTAGTCAGGTCCTCATCATCCTCCCCTTCTTGAAAACAAAGCCGTCCTCGGCGTTGCTTAATCTGAAATGTGGCTAACAAAAAAGACAATATGTACATGTTGTATATGTATATGTCATCCATTTTTACTTTCCTTAGTTTTTGCACATATGGCACATGTATACATGAGTAACCTTCATAATTCATAAAATCTAAAGCCAAAATATTATCACAAGAAGTAGAAGGCATGAAAATATTGCAACTTAGTTTGCACATATAAGCGAAGCTCTTATTCATTTTAAAAGGTTGACAATGTTCATCATTAAACCATCCCAACATTGGTGAATAAACCTTACTTGCGTCAAATTTACATGCTACAACATGCTTAAATAAGCAAACATGCAATAAGTCATTGGACACAGAATCATCAGCAAGATTGGAGGTCATATCAAAATGATTAAACATTGGTTCTTTTGCATCAACAGTTAATTCAATGGGTGCACTCAAAATTGTTGGTATTTCAGTTGTTTGATCACATGGCAAAGTCAAATTGTCAACATAGTCCTCTAAAATAGGTAGTGTGATCAAAGTAGTGGGTAGCTCATCAGATGGTGCATTCAAATTGACAAGGCATTCATCATTCTCATGTAGAGATGGAAGATCAGTACCTTTCTCATTACCTCTTATGATCAACTCAGATGGTGTAGCCACTCTCGGGGGCGATGTGTCACATGGTGGAGGTGATGTAGTCCTCACAACAACGGATGTGGATGTCATAGTATGCCTAGTAGTTGAAGGAACAATCATATCAACTCTTGGAATATGCACCGTGCGCTTGTTCTCCTCGTGGGCAACACGTCGTTTTATTTCCTGTTCAGCTTTGCAAGCAAGGCGAAACAAATGGTCCATAGGATAACACTCTTCATGAATTAATATCTCTTGAATATCACGGTTTAATCCTCCCCAAAATCTATCCATAAAATCATCTTCACTTTCTTCTAAAGAGGAATGCAACAAGGTAGTTTGTAAATCATTATAATATTTTGTTACAGTGTCACTACCTTGTTTTAAATGTTGCAACTTCTTAATCATGTCACGAGTATAGTAAGCGGGGACGAAAGTATGTCGCATGACAAGTTTCAAATCATCCCAAGTAGTAGGTATATAATCAGGGTGTAACCGACAATATTCAGTCCACCAAACCAAAGCATAACCAGTGAAAGAACCAACTGCAACCTTAATCTTTTTATGTTCATCAAAATTATGGGAAGCAAATATATTTTTTATGTTGAACTCCCATTCAATATATAAAGCAGGTCTAAAATGGCCATTAAATGGTGGTATAGATACATTAACCTGATCATGTGCATTTGGATGTTTGTGCACCTCTCGTGACGGTTGTTGTATTTGCAAAGGTGGTGGCACGTCTCCCGCGATCGACAAAGCCCATGAATTGACTCTAGATCCTGGCATGATTAGTAGAAACAAGAAACAAAATCCAAAATAATGTTCCTATAACTACTAGGGTGTGGTGGTAAAACGCTCACAGTAAAGCAAATATCAATGTCTTACAAGTTCTTACCATGCAACAGGCGGCGATCGGCAACCAGCGGTGTCAAGTAACTCCAAAAGTTGGGTAAAGCGATTGCCAGGTGAACGTATGTATACACGGTGTAGAAATATGTGGAGCTGGATTGGCTATATATGGTAGCAAAAGATTAGCAATAATCAATTCAAAGATGCAATGTTGAATAAACGCTCAACGACGGTACTGTGCTGGTCCTAGGCTAGACCGGACTAGAGACGCGAGCCTAGAACACTATGAGGTCACGACGTAGCAAAACTAGCATCAATAAAGGATATAAAGTAGCTCTGGACAGCAAGATATAAGTGAAGATCACAATAGCAGTAAAGATAATGATGTGAAACAACTGCCAAGCAGGATATACAACAACTCTCTCTCCAACTTTCCTCTTGAAAAGTTTGAGCAAATTTTCTGATAACTTTTTTCAAAGAATGCTACTAGCTCAAGCTTTCCAATGCAAAAAGAATCACTCAATTCCGAATTGATATGAGGAGTCAAAGAATTCGAAAACTGGCCTGAAAAACTGGAAGAAGCTGTGTCCGCGAACTTCGGAGGGCAAAAAGACCTATTTAGAAGACGATTTTGAGGTGTCAAATATTGAACTAGATTCTGCAACTATTTAGATGCGGCTCGTCGCTAGCTTTAATTTGAGTACTCGTGGAGCCAAAACGGACTTCGTATGAGGAAGTTATGCCTGTTTTACTGAACAGTGCACAAAACAGATTCCAATCCGAATTCAACTACGAGATTGAGTCTAGATAGATCCGAATTTTGTTTTTTTTTCTTCTCATTTTTTCTCCTCACACTTTTTTTTCCTCTTTTTCTTTCTCTTTTTTTTTCTCTGACCTTTTTTTTCTCCCCCTCTCTCTCTCTCTTTTCTCTTTTTTTTTCTCACTCGCTATTTCCAAACAAACTAGATAAGATGCAGATTGGATCAGGCGAAGATGTGAACGATCTCAACTATGATTAGACAATGAACGGTGAGTAGCACGTGGTGGAAATTGATGGATGGGTGGTGGACAACGGAAGGGATAATGATGCAGCGGCGACGTGACTAATGTGAACAGAACTCGAAACTCTAAACGAACTAGACACTAAGACCAGCAACTCGACACGACGATGCAACCGATAATTCAATAATGCAAACAATGAAAAGAAAATTGCAAAGGCTTAGATTGGCTTGGACAAAAGGATGAATAGATCTAACTTTTTTGTGGCTTTTTCTTGGACAATAGGTAAGAAAAATAGATCTAATCTAGGGAAAACTGGAAATTCTCACCGAGCAACCTGAAAACTGATACCACTTGATAGAGGTGGGGTGTCCCGATCTTTCGATGAGATGATAACTATCGATTTGGTGGAGACGACTTTGACGATCCGACTACAAACGTGCACGACGTTGCGCCTTAGCAATCGCTAAACCAACTCCAAGAGGTTATTGACCACGCCGGAGCACGATCAACCTGACCACGAAGGTCTATTCCTGCACGCAATCGAAGAACAAGCAAGAATATGATAAAGCAATCTGAATATTGCGAATATATATGAAGTATTGATAAAGGTGGGGATCCGGAAGCGGTCTTGGTCTGGTCGTTGGACACAAACGAAGTACACGAAGTTGCAATGGCTAACTTTTAACTAAACAAAATCCCAAGGAAAAAGCTACTAGATGGATCTACTTATATAGGAGCAAGGGGTGGCGGCCAAGGAGGTGGGAGGACGTCCCAAGGCAGCCTAAAACCAACCCTAGGTCATACAAGGCTCATGGGCCCAAGTGGAGGTCGTGCAACACCTTTGGACTTGTTGTTTGATTCGAATTCTGCTGCAGCGTCAGATTGTTTCGTCCATATCTCAATGCTCCGGACGAATTTAAAGGTGATTCCAATTGGAGTGGAAAGAGGACGAAGTCTACTTTCCAACAAAAAAAGAAACACCCAATTCGGAGTCCGTATGAAAAAGTTAGTGCCGTTTTGAGTCAGGTATGTCTGTGCAGTCCGAATCTGAATCCAGAACGTGAGAGACTTGGACTCTATCTTCTCTTGGCCCACAAGTGACGTGAAAGAACTTTTTGAACAGCAAGTAAACATCTCTTTCTCCCTTATCTTCATATGTGTGTTGTACAAATGTCCCATACACCTGCAATTAGACAAAACACAAAAGTGTGTGAAGTATTTTTGTTCTGGATAACAAAAATAGATTATTGAATAGTTTGCACTAGAAATCACCTGACAAATATGCATGTATGCAATATTTTTGGTCGTATCCAAGGTAGTCAGGTCCTCATCATCCTCCCCTTCTTGAAAACAAAGCCGTCCTCGGCGTTGCTTAATCTGAAATGTGGCTAACAAAAAAGACAATATGTACATGTTGTATATGTATATGTCATCCATTTTTACTTTCCTTAGTTTTTGCACATATGGCACATGTATACATGAGTAACCTTCATAATTCATAAAATCTAAAGCCAAAATATTATCACAAGAAGTAGAAGGCATGAAAATATTGCAACTTAGTTTGCACATATAAGCGAAGCTCTTATTCATTTTAAAAGGTTGACAATGTTCATCATTAAACCATCCCAACATTGGTGAATAAACCTTACTTGCGTCAAATTTACATGCTACAACATGCTTAAATAAGCAAACATGCAATAAGTCATTGGACACAGAATCATCAGCAAGATTGGAGGTCATATCAAAATGATTAAACATTGGTTCTTTTGCATCAACAGTTAATTCAATGGGTGCACTCAAAATTGTTGGTATTTCAGTTGTTTGATCACATGGCAAAGTCAAATTGTCAACATAGTCCTCTAAAATAGGTAGTGTGATCAAAGTAGTGGGTAGCTCATCAGATGGTGCATTCAAATTGACAAGGCATTCATCATTCTCATGTAGAGATGGAAGATCAGTACCTTTCTCATTACCTCTTATGATCAACTCAGATGGTGTAGCCACTCTCGGGGGCGATGTGTCACATGGTGGAGGTGATGTAGTCCTCACAACAACGGATGTGGATGTCATAGTATGCCTAGTAGTTGAAGGAACAATCATATCAACTCTTGGAATATGCACCGTGCGCTTGTTCTCCTCGTGGGCAACACGTCGTTTTATTTCCTGTTCAGCTTTGCAAGCAAGGCGAAACAAATGGTCCATAGGATAACACTCTTCATGAATTAATATCTCTTGAATATCACGGTTTAATCCTCCCCAAAATCTATCCATAAAATCATCTTCACTTTCTTCTAAAGAGGAATGCAACAAGGTAGTTTGTAAATCATTATAATATTTTGTTACAGTGTCACTACCTTGTTTTAAATGTTGCAACTTCTTAATCATGTCACGAGTATAGTAAGCGGGGACGAAAGTATGTCGCATGACAAGTTTCAAATCATCCCAAGTAGTAGGTATATAATCAGGGTGTAACCGACAATATTCAGTCCACCAAACCAAAGCATAACCAGTGAAAGAACCAACTGCAACCTTAATCTTTTTATGTTCATCAAAATTATGGGAAGCAAATATATTTTTTATGTTGAACTCCCATTCAATATATAAAGCAGGTCTAAAACGGCCATTAAATGGTGGTATAGATACATTAACCTGATCATGTGCATTTGGATGTTTGTGCACCTCTCGTGACGGTTGTTGTATTTGCAAAGGTGGTGGCACGTCTCCCGCGATCGACAAAGCCCATGAATTGACTCTAGATCCTGGCATGATTAGTAGAAACAAGAAACAAAATCCAAAATAATGTTCCTATAACTACTAGGGTGTGGTGGTAAAACGCTCACAGTAAAGCAAATATCAATGTCTTACAAGTTCTTACCATGCAACAGGCGGCGATCGGCAACCAGCGGTGTCAAGTAACTCCAAAAGTTGGGTAAAGCGATTGCCAGGTGAACGTATGTATACACGGTGTAGAAATATGTGGAGCTGGATTGGCTATATATGGTAGCAAAAGATTAGCAATAATCAATTCAAAGATGCAATGTTGAATAAACGCTCAACGACGGTACTGTGCTGGTCCTAGGCTAGACCGGACTAGAGACGCGAGCCTAGAACACTATGAGGTCACGACGTAGCAAAACTAGCATCAATAAAGGATATAAAGTAGCTCTGGACAGCAAGATATAAGTGAAGATCACAATAGCAGTAAAGATAATGATGTGAAACAACTGCCAAGCAGGATATACAACAACTCTCTCTCCAACTTTCCTCTTGAAAAGTTTGAGCAAATTTTCTGATAACTTTTTTCAAAGAATGCTACTAGCTCAAGCTTTCCAATGCAAAAAGAATCACTCAATTCCGAATTGATATGAGGAGTCAAAGAATTCGAAAACTGGCCTGAAAAACTGGAAGAAGCTGTGTCCGCGAACTTCGGAGGGCAAAAAGACCTATTTAGAAGACGATTTTGAGGTGTCAAATATTGAACTAGATTCTGCAACTATTTAGATGCGGCTCGTCGCTAGCTTTAATTTGAGTACTCGTGGAGCCAAAACGGACTTCGTATGAGGAAGTTATGCCTGTTTTACTGAACAGTGCACAAAACAGATTCCAATCCGAATTCAACTACGAGATTGAGTCTAGATAGATCCGAATTTTGTTTTTTTTTCTTCTCTTTTTTTCTCCTCACACTTTTTTTTCCTCTTTTTCTTTCTCTTTTTTTTTCTCTGACCTTTTTTTTCTCCCTCTCTCTCTCTCTCTTTTCTCTTTTTTTTTCTCACTCGCTATTTCCAAACAAACTAGATAAGATGCAGATTGGATCAGGCGAAGATGTGAACGATCTCAACTATGATTAGACAATGAACGGTGAGTAGCACGTGGTGGAAATTGATGGATGGGTGGTGGACAACGGAAGGGATAATGATGCAGCGGCGACGTGACTAATGTGAACAGAACTCGAAACTCTAAACGAACTAGACACTAAGACCAGCAACTCGACACGACGATGCAACCGATAATTCAATAATGCAAACAATGAAAAGAAAATTGCAAAGGCTTAGATTGGCTTGGACAAAAGGATGAATAGATCTAACTTTTTTGTGGCTTTTTCTTGGACAATAGGTAAGAAAAATAGATCTAATCTAGGGAAAACTGGAAATTCTCACCGAGCAACCTGAAAACTGATACCACTTGATAGAGGTGGGGTGTCCCGATCTTTCGATGAGATGATAACTATCGATTTGGTGGAGACGACTTTGACGATCCGACTACAAACGTGCACGACGTTGCGCCTTAGCAATCGCTAAACAAACTCCGAGAGGTTATTGACCACGCCGGAGCACAATCAACCTGACCACGAAGGTCTATTCCTGCAAGCAATCGAAGAACAAGCAAGAATATGATAAAGCAATCTGAATATTGCGAATATATATGAAGTATTGTCAACATAGTCCTCTAAAATAGGTAGTGTGATCAAAGTAGTGGGTAGCTCATCAGATGGTGCATTCAAATTGACAAGGCATTCATCATTCTCATGTAGAGATGGAAGATCAGTACCTTTCTCATTACCTCTTATGATCAACTCAGATGGTGTAGCCACTCTCGGGGGCGATGTGTCACATGGTGGAGGTGATGTAGTCCTCACAACAACGGATGTGGATGTCATAGTATGCCTAGTAGTTGAAGGAACAATCATATCAACTCTTGGAATATGCACCGTGCGCTTGTTCTCCTCGTGGGCAACACGTCGTTTTATTTCCTGTTCAGCTTTGCAAGCAAGGCGAAACAAATGGTCCATAGGATAACACTCTTCATGAATTAATATCTCTTGAATATCACGGTTTAATCCTCCCCAAAATCTATCCATAAAATCATCTTCACTTTCTTCTAAAGAGGATTGCAACAAGGTAGTTTGTAAATCATTATAATATTTTGTTACAGTGTCACTACCTTGTTTTAAATGTTGCAACTTCTTAATCATGTCATGAGTATAGTAAGCGGGGACGAAAGTATGTCGCATGACAAGTTTCAAATCATCCCAAGTAGTAGGTATATAATCAGGGTGTAACCGACAATATTCAGTCCACCAAACCAAAGCATAACCAGTGAAAGAACCAACTGCAACCTTAATCTTTTTATGTTCATCAAAATTATGGGAAGCAAATATATTTTTTATGTTGAACTCCCATTCAATATATAAAGCAGGTCTAAAACGGCCATTAAATGGTGGTATAGATACATTAACCTGATCATGTGCATTTGGATGTTTGTGCACCTCTCGTGACGGTTGTTGTATTTGCAAAGGTGGTGGCACGTCTCCCGCGATCGACAAAGCCCATGAATTGACTCTAGATCCTGGCATGATTAGTAGAAACAAGAAACAAAATCCAAAATAATGTTCCTATAACTACTAGGGTGTGGTGGTAAAACGCTCACAGTAAAGCAAATATCAATGTCTTACAAGTTCTTACCATGCAACAGGCGGCGATCGGCAACCAGCGGTGTCAAGTAACTCCAAAAGTTGGGTAAAGCGATTGCCAGGTGAACGTATGTATACACGGTGTAGAAATATGTGGAGCTGGATTGGCTATATATGGTAGCAAAAGATTAGCAATAATCAATTCAAAGATGCAATGTTGAATAAACGCTCAACGACGGTACTGTGCTGGTCCTAGGCTAGACCGGACTAGAGACGCGAGCCTAGAACACTATGAGGTCACGACGTAGCAAAACTAGCATCAATAAAGGATATAAAGTAGCTCTGGACAGCAAGATATAAGTGAAGATCACAATAGCAGTAAAGATAATGATGTGAAACAACTGCCAAGCAGGATATACAACAACTCTCTCTCCAACTTTCCTCTTGAAAAGTTTGAGCAAATTTTCTGATAACTTTTTTCAAAGAATGCTACTAGCTCAAGCTTTCCAATGCAAAAAGAATCACTCAATTCCGAATTGATATGAGGAGTCAAAGAATTCGAAAACTGGCCTGAAAAACTGGAAGAAGCTGTGTCCGCGAACTTCGGAGGGCAAAAAGACCTATTTAGAAGACGATTTTGAGGTGTCAAATATTGAACTAGATTCTGCAACTATTTAGATGCGTCTCGTCGCTAGCTTTAATTTGAGTACTCGTGGAGCCAAAACGGACTTCGTATGAGGAAGTTATGCCTGTTTTACTGAACAGTGCACAAAACAGATTCCAATCCGAATTCAACTACGAGATTGAGTCTAGATAGATCCGAATTTTGTTTTTTTTTCTTCTCTTTTTTTCTCCTCACACTTTTTTTTCCTCTTTTTCTTTCTCTTTTTTTTTCTCTGACCTTTTTTTTCTCCCTCTCTCTCTCTCTCTTTTCTCTTTTTTTTTCTCACTCGCTATTTCCAAACAAACTAGATAAGATGCAGATTGGATCAGGCGAAGATGTGAACGATCTCAACTATGATTAGACAATGAACGGTGAGTAGCACGTGGTGGAAATTGATGGATGGGTGGTGGACAACGGAAGGGATAATGATGCAGCGGCGACGTGACTAATGTGAACAGAACTCGAAACTCTAAACGAACTAGACACTAAGACCAGCAACTCGACACGACGATGCAACCGATAATTCAATAATGCAAACAATGAAAAGAAAATTGCAAAGGCTTAGATTGGCTTGGACAAAAGGATGAATAGATCTAACTTTTTTGTGGCTTTTTCTTGGACAATAGGTAAGAAAAATAGATCTAATCTAGGGAAAACTGGAAATTCTCACCGAGCAACCTGAAAACTGATACCACTTGATAGAGGTGGGGTGTCCCGATCTTTCGATGAGATGATAACTATCGATTTGGTGGAGACGACTTTGACGATCCGACTACAAACGTGCACGACGTTGCGCCTTAGCAATCGCTAAACAAACTCCGAGAGGTTATTGACCACGCCGGAGCACAATCAACCTGACCACGAAGGTCTATTCCTGCAAGCAATCGAAGAACAAGCAAGAATATGATAAAGCAATCTGAATATTGCGAATATATATGAAGTATTGTCAACATAGTCCTCTAAAATAGGTAGTGTGATCAAAGTAGTGGGTAGCTCATCAGATGGTGCATTCAAATTGACAAGGCATTCATCATTCTCATGTAGAGATGGAAGATCAGTACCTTTCTCATTACCTCTTATGATCAACTCAGATGGTGTAGCCACTCTCGGGGGCGATGTGTCACATGGTGGAGGTGATGTAGTCCTCACAACAACGGATGTGGATGTCATAGTATGCCTAGTAGTTGAAGGAACAATCATATCAACTCTTGGAATATGCACCGTGCGCTTGTTCTCCTCGTGGGCAACACGTCGTTTTATTTCCTGTTCAGCTTTGCAAGCAAGGCGAAACAAATGGTCCATAGGATAACACTCTTCATGAATTAATATCTCTTGAATATCACGGTTTAATCCTCCCCAAAATCTATCCATAAAATCATCTTCACTTTCTTCTAAAGAGGATTGCAACAAGGTAGTTTGTAAATCATTATAATATTTTGTTACAGTGTCACTACCTTGTTTTAAATGTTGCAACTTCTTAATCATGTCATGAGTATAGTAAGCGGGGACGAAAGTATGTCGCATGACAAGTTTCAAATCATCCCAAGTAGTAGGTATATAATCAGGGTGTAACCGACAATATTCAGTCCACCAAACCAAAGCATAACCAGTGAAAGAACCAACTGCAACCTTAATCTTTTTATGTTCATCAAAATTATGGGAAGCAAATATATTTTTTATGTTGAACTCCCATTCAATATATAAAGCAGGTCTAAAACGGCCATTAAATGGTGGTATAGATACATTAACCTGATCATGTGCATTTGGATGTTTGTGCACCTCTCGTGACGGTTGTTGTATTTGCAAAGGTGGTGGCACGTCTCCCGCGATCGACAAAGCCCATGAATTGACTCTAGATCCTGGCATGATTAGTAGAAACAAGAAACAAAATCCAAAATAATGTTCCTATAACTACTAGGGTGTGGTGGTAAAACGCTCACAGTAAAGCAAATATCAATGTCTTACAAGTTCTTACCATGCAACAGGCGGCGATCGGCAACCAGCGGTGTCAAGTAACTCCAAAAGTTGGGTAAAGCGATTGCCAGGTGAACGTATGTATACACGGTGTAGAAATATGTGGAGCTGGATTGGCTATATATGGTAGCAAAAGATTAGCAATAATCAATTCAAAGATGCAATGTTGAATAAACGCTCAACGACGGTACTGTGCTGGTCCTAGGCTAGACCGGACTAGAGACGCGAGCCTAGAACACTATGAGGTCACGACGTAGCAAAACTAGCATCAATAAAGGATATAAAGTAGCTCTGGACAGCAAGATATAAGTGAAGATCACAATAGCAGTAAAGATAATGATGTGAAACAACTGCCAAGCAGGATATACAACAACTCTCTCTCCAACTTTCCTCTTGAAAAGTTTGAGCAAATTTTCTGATAACTTTTTTCAAAGAATGCTACTAGCTCAAGCTTTCCAATGCAAAAAGAATCACTCAATTCCGAATTGATATGAGGAGTCAAAGAATTCGAAAACTGGCCTGAAAAACTGGAAGAAGCTGTGTCCGCGAACTTCGGAGGGCAAAAAGACCTATTTAGAAGACGATTTTGAGGTGTCAAATATTGAACTAGATTCTGCAACTATTTAGATGCGGCTCGTCGCTAGCTTTAATTTGAGTACTCGTGGAGCCAAAACGGACTTCGTATGAGGAAGTTATGCCTGTTTTACTGAACAGTGCACAAAACAGATTCCAATCCGAATTCAACTACGAGATTGAGTCTAGATAGATCCGAATTTTGTTTTTTTTTCTTCTCTTTTTTTCTCCTCACACTTTTTTTTCCTCTTTTTCTTTCTCTTTTTTTTTCTCTGACCTTTTTTTTCTCCCTCTCTCTCTCTCTCTTTTCTCTTTTTTTTTCTCACTCGCTATTTCCAAACAAACTAGATAAGATGCAGATTGGATCAGGCGAAGATGTGAACGATCTCAACTATGATTAGACAATGAACGGTGAGTAGCACGTGGTGGAAATTGATGGATGGGTGGTGGACAACGGAAGGGATAATGATGCAGCGGCGACGTGACTAATGTGAACAGAACTCGAAACTCTAAACGAACTAGACACTAAGACCAGCAACTCGACACGACGATGCAACCGATAATTCAATAATGCAAACAATGAAAAGAAAATTGCAAAGGCTTAGATTGGCTTGGACAAAAGGATGAATAGATCTAACTTTTTTGTGGCTTTTTCTTGGACAATAGGTAAGAAAAATAGATCTAATCTAGGGAAAACTGGAAATTCTCACCGAGCAACCTGAAAACTGATACCACTTGATAGAGGTGGGGTGTCCCGATCTTTCGATGAGATGATAACTATCGATTTGGTGGAGACGACTTTGACGATCCGACTACAAACGTGCACGACGTTGCGCCTTAGCAATCGCTAAACAAACTCCGAGAGGTTATTGACCACGCCGGAGCACAATCAACCTGACCACGAAGGTCTATTCCTGCAAGCAATCGAAGAACAAGCAAGAATATGATAAAGCAATCTGAATATTGCGAATATATATGAAGTATTGTCAACATAGTCCTCTAAAATAGGTAGTGTGATCAAAGTAGTGGGTAGCTCATCAGATGGTGCATTCAAATTGACAAGGCATTCATCATTCTCATGTAGAGATGGAAGATCAGTACCTTTCTCATTACCTCTTATGATCAACTCAGATGGTGTAGCCACTCTCGGGGGCGATGTGTCACATGGTGGAGGTGATGTAGTCCTCACAACAACGGATGTGGATGTCATAGTATGCCTAGTAGTTGAAGGAACAATCATATCAACTCTTGGAATATGCACCGTGCGCTTGTTCTCCTCGTGGGCAACACGTCGTTTTATTTCCTGTTCAGCTTTGCAAGCAAGGCGAAACAAATGGTCCATAGGATAACACTCTTCATGAATTAATATCTCTTGAATATCACGGTTTAATCCTCCCCAAAATCTATCCATAAAATCATCTTCACTTTCTTCTAAAGAGGATTGCAACAAGGTAGTTTGTAAATCATTATAATATTTTGTTACAGTGTCACTACCTTGTTTTAAATGTTGCAACTTCTTAATCATGTCATGAGTATAGTAAGCGGGGACGAAAGTATGTCGCATGACAAGTTTCAAATCATCCCAAGTAGTAGGTATATAATCAGGGTGTAACCGACAATATTCAGTCCACCAAACCAAAGCATAACCAGTGAAAGAACCAACTGCAACCTTAATCTTTTTATGTTCATCAAAATTATGGGAAGCAAATATATTTTTTATGTTGAACTCCCATTCAATATATAAAGCAGGTCTAAAACGGCCATTAAATGGTGGTATAGATACATTAACCTGATCATGTGCATTTGGATGTTTGTGCACCTCTCGTGACGGTTGTTGTATTTGCAAAGGTGGTGGCACGTCTCCCGCGATCGACAAAGCCCATGAATTGACTCTAGATCCTGGCATGATTAGTAGAAACAAGAAACAAAATCCAAAATAATGTTCCTATAACTACTAGGGTGTGGTGGTAAAACGCTCACAGTAAAGCAAATATCAATGTCTTACAAGTTCTTACCATGCAACAGGCGGCGATCGGCAACCAGCGGTGTCAAGTAACTCCAAAAGTTGGGTAAAGCGATTGCCAGGTGAACGTATGTATACACGGTGTAGAAATATGTGGAGCTGGATTGGCTATATATGGTAGCAAAAGATTAGCAATAATCAATTCAAAGATGCAATGTTGAATAAACGCTCAACGACGGTACTGTGCTGGTCCTAGGCTAGACCGGACTAGAGACGCGAGCCTAGAACACTATGAGGTCACGACGTAGCAAAACTAGCATCAATAAAGGATATAAAGTAGCTCTGGACAGCAAGATATAAGTGAAGATCACAATAGCAGTAAAGATAATGATGTGAAACAACTGCCAAGCAGGATATACAACAACTCTCTCTCCAACTTTCCTCTTGAAAAGTTTGAGCAAATTTTCTGATAACTTTTTTCAAAGAATGCTACTAGCTCAAGCTTTCCAATGCAAAAAGAATCACTCAATTCCGAATTGATATGAGGAGTCAAAGAATTCGAAAACTGGCCTGAAAAACTGGAAGAAGCTGTGTCCGCGAACTTCGGAGGGCAAAAAGACCTATTTAGAAGACGATTTTGAGGTGTCAAATATTGAACTAGATTCTGCAACTATTTAGATGCGGCTCGTCGCTAGCTTTAATTTGAGTACTCGTGGAGCCAAAACGGACTTCGTATGAGGAAGTTATGCCTGTTTTACTGAACAGTGCACAAAACAGATTCCAATCCGAATTCAACTACGAGATTGAGTCTAGATAGATCCGAATTTTGTTTTTTTTTCTTCTCTTTTTTTCTCCTCACACTTTTTTTTCCTCTTTTTCTTTCTCTTTTTTTTTCTCTGACCTTTTTTTTCTCCCTCTCTCTCTCTCTCTTTTCTCTTTTTTTTTCTCACTCGCTATTTCCAAACAAACTAGATAAGATGCAGATTGGATCAGGCGAAGATGTGAACGATCTCAACTATGATTAGACAATGAACGGTGAGTAGCACGTGGTGGAAATTGATGGATGGGTGGTGGACAACGGAAGGGATAATGATGCAGCGGCGACGTGACTAATGTGAACAGAACTCGAAACTCTAAACGAACTAGACACTAAGACCAGCAACTCGACACGACGATGCAACCGATAATTCAATAATGCAAACAATGAAAAGAAAATTGCAAAGGCTTAGATTGGCTTGGACAAAAGGATGAATAGATCTAACTTTTTTGTGGCCTTTTCTTGGACAATAGGTAAGAAAAATAGATCTAATCTAGGGAAAACTGGAAATTCTCACCGAGCAACCTGAAAACTGATACCACTTGATAGAGGTGGGGTGTCCCGATCTTTCGATGAGATGATAACTATCGATTTGGTGGAGACGACTTTGACGATCCGACTACAAACGTGCACGACGTTGCGCCTTAGCAATCGCTAAACAAACTCCGAGAGGTTATTGACCACGCCGGAGCACAATCAACCTGACCACGAAGGTCTATTCCTGCAAGCAATCGAAGAACAAGCAAGAATATGATAAAGCAATCTGAATATTGCGAATATATATGAAGTATTATCAACATAGTCCTCTAAAATAGGTAGTGTGATCAAAGTAGTGGGTAGCTCATCAGATGGTGCATTCAAATTGACAAGGCATTCATCATTCTCATGTAGAGATGGAAGATCAGTACCTTTCTCATTACCTCTTATGATCAACTCAGATGGTGTAGCCACTCTCGGGGGCGATGTGTCACATGGTGGAGGTGATGTAGTCCTCACAACAACGGATGTGGATGTCATAGTATGCCTAGTAGTTGAAGGAACAATCATATCAACTCTTGGAATATGCACCGTGCGCTTGTTCTCCTCGTGGGCAACACGTCGTTTTATTTCCTGTTCAGCTTTGCAAGCAAGGCGAAACAAATGGTCCATAGGATAACACTCTTCATGAATTAATATCTCTTGAATATCACGGTTTAATCCTCCCCAAAATCTATCCATAAAATCATCTTCACTTTCTTCTAAAGAGGATTGCAACAAGGTAGTTTGTAAATCATTATAATATTTTGTTACAGTGTCACTACCTTGTTTTAAATGTTGCAACTTCTTAATCATGTCATGAGTATAGTAAGCGGGGACGAAAGTATGTCGCATGACAAGTTTCAAATCATCCCAAGTAGTAGGTATATAATCAGGGTGTAACCGACAATATTCAGTCCACCAAACCAAAGCATAACCAGTGAAAGAACCAACTGCAACCTTAATCTTTTTATGTTCATCAAAATTATGGGAAGCAAATATATTTTTTATGTTGAACTCCCATTCAATATATAAAGCAGGTCTAAAACGGCCATTAAATGGTGGTATAGATACATTAACCTGATCATGTGCATTTGGATGTTTGTGCACCTCTCGTGACGGTTGTTGTATTTGCAAAGGTGGTGGCACGTCTCCCGCGATCGACAAAGCCCATGAATTGACTCTAGATCCTGGCATGATTAGTAGAAACAAGAAACAAAATCC
Source organism: Aegilops umbellulata (assembly GCA_032464435.1). NCBI lineage: Eukaryota > Viridiplantae > Streptophyta > Magnoliopsida > Poales > Poaceae > Aegilops > Aegilops umbellulata. The sequence continues at coordinate 197,104,204 of CP136058.1, read as the reverse complement.
AAAATAATGTTCCTATAACTACTAGGGTGTGGTGGTAAAACGCTCACAGTAAAGCAAATATCAATGTCTTACAAGTTCTTACCATGCAACAGGCGGCGATCGGCAACCAGCGGTGTCAAGTAACTCCAAAAGTTGGGTAAAGCGATTGCCAGGTGAACGTATGTATACACGGTGTAGAAATATGTGGAGCTGGATTGGCTATATATGGTAGCAAAAGATTAGCAATAATCAATTCAAAGATGCAATGTTGAATAAACGCTCAACGACGGTACTGTGCTGGTCCTAGGCTAGACCGGACTAGAGACGCGAGCCTAGAACACTATGAGGTCACGACGTAGCAAAACTAGCATCAATAAAGGATATAAAGTAGCTCTGGACAGCAAGATATAAGTGAAGATCACAATAGCAGTAAAGATAATGATGTGAAACAACTGCCAAGCAGGATATACAACAACTCTCTCTCCAACTTTCCTCTTGAAAAGTTTGAGCAAATTTTCTGATAACTTTTTTCAAAGAATGCTACTAGCTCAAGCTTTCCAATGCAAAAAGAATCACTCAATTCCGAATTGATATGAGGAGTCAAAGAATTCGAAAACTGGCCTGAAAAACTGGAAGAAGCTGTGTCCGCGAACTTCGGAGGGCAAAAAGACCTATTTAGAAGACGATTTTGAGGTGTCAAATATTGAACTAGATTCTGCAACTATTTAGATGCGGCTCGTCGCTAGCTTTAATTTGAGTACTCGTGGAGCCAAAACGGACTTCGTATGAGGAAGTTATGCCTGTTTTACTGAACAGTGCACAAAACAGATTCCAATCCGAATTCAACTACGAGATTGAGTCTAGATAGATCCGAATTTTGTTTTTTTTTCTTCTCATTTTTTCTCCTCACACTTTTTTTTCCTCTTTTTCTTTCTCTTTTTTTTTCTCTGACCTTTTTTTTCTCCCTCTCTCTCTCTCTCTTTTCTCTTTTTTTTTTCTCACTCGCTATTTCCAAACAAACTAGATAAGATGCAGATTGGATCAGGCGAAGATGTGAACGATCTCAACTATGATTAGACAATGAACGGTGAGTAGCACGTGGTGGAAATTGATGGATGGGTGGTGGACAACGGAAGGGATAATGATGCAGCGGCGACGTGACTAATGTGAACAGAACTCGAAACTCTAAACGAACTAGACACTAAGACCAGCAACTCGACACGACGATGCAACCGATAATTCAATAATGCAAACAATGAAAAGAAAATTGCAAAGGCTTAGATTGGCTTGGACAAAAGGATGAATAGATCTAACTTTTTTGTGGCTTTTTCTTGGACAATAGGTAAGAAAAATAGATCTAATCTAGGGAAAACTGGAAATTCTCACCGAGCAACCTGAAAACTGATACCACTTGATAGAGGTGGGGTGTCCCGATCTTTCGATGAGATGATAACTATCGATTTGGTGGAGACGACTTTGACGATCCGACTACAAACGTGCACGACGTTGCGCCTTAGCAATCGCTAAACAAACTCCGAGAGGTTATTGACCACGCCGGAGCACAATCAACCTGACCACGAAGGTCTATTCCTGCAAGCAATCGAAGAACAAGCAAGAATATGATAAAGCAATCTGAATATTGCGAATATATATGAAGTATTGATAAAGGTGGGGATCCGGAAGCGGTCTTGGTCTGGTCGTTGGACACAAACGAAGTACACGAAGTTGCAATGGCTAACTTTTAACTAAACAAAATCCCAAGGAAAAAGCTACTAGATGGATCTACTTATATAGGAGCAAGGGGTGGCGGCCAAGGAGGTGGGAGGACGTCCCAAGGCAGCCTAAAACCAACCCTAGGTCATACAAGGCTCATGGGCCCAAGTGGAGGTCGTGCAACACCTTTGGACTTGTTGTTTGATTCGGATTCTGCTGCAGCGTCAGATTGTTTCGTCCATATCTCAATGCTCCGGACGAATTTAAAGGTGATTCCAATTGGAGTGGAAAGAGGACGAAGTCTACTTTCCAACAAAAAAAGAAACACCCAATTCGGAGTCCGTATGAAAAAGTTAGTGCCGTTTTGAGTCAGGTATGTCTGTGCAGTCCGAATCTGAATCCAGAACGTGAGAGACTTGGACTCTATCTTCTCTTGGCCCACAAGTGACGTGAAAGAACTTTTTGAACAGCAAGTAAACATCTCTTTCTCCCTTATCTTCATATGTGTGTTGTACAAATGTCCCATACACCTGCAATTAGACAAAACACAAAAGTGTGTGAAATATTTTTGTTCTGGATAACAAAAATAGATTATTGAATAGTTTGCACTAGAAATCACCTGACAAATATGCATGTATGCAATATTTTTGGTCGTATCCAAGGTAGTCAGGTCCTCATCATCCTCCCCTTCTTGAAAACAAAGCCGTCCTCGGCGTTGCTTAATCTGAAATGTGGCTAACAAAAAAGACAATATGTACATGTTGTATATGTATATGTCATCCATTTTTACTTTCCTTAGTTTTTGCACATATGGCACATGTATACATGAGTAACCTTCATAATTCATAAAATCTAAAGCCAAAATATTATCACAAGAAGTAGAAGGCATGAAAATATTGCAACTTAGTTTGCACATATAAGCGAAGCTCTTATTCATTTTAAAAGGTTGACAATGTTCATCATTAAACCATCCCAACATTGGTGAATAAACCTTACTTGCGTCAAATTTACATGCTACAACATGCTTAAATAAGCAAACATGCAATAAGTCATTGGACACAGAATCATCAGCAAGATTGGAGGTCATATCAAAATGATTAAACATTGGTTCTTTTGCATCAACAGTTAATTCAATGGGTGCACTCAAAATTGTTGGTATTTCAGTTGTTTGATCACATGGCAAAGTCAAATTGTCAACATAGTCCTCTAAAATAGGTAGTGTGATCAAAGTAGTGGGTAGCTCATCAGATGGTGCATTCAAATTGACAAGGCATTCATCATTCTCATGTAGAGATGGAAGATCAGTACCTTTCTCATTACCTCTTATGATCAACTCAGATGGTGTAGCCACTCTCGGGGGCGATGTGTCACATGGTGGAGGTGATGTAGTCCTCACAACAACGGATGTGGATGTCATAGTATGCCTAGTAGTTGAAGGAACAATCATATCAACTCTTGGAATATGCACCGTGCGCTTGTTCTCCTCGTGGGCAACACGTCGTTTTATTTCCTGTTCAGCTTTGCAAGCAAGGCGAAACAAATGGTCCATAGGATAACACTCTTCATGAATTAATATCTCTTGAATATCACGGTTTAATCCTCCCCAAAATCTATCCATAAAATCATCTTCACTTTCTTCTAAAGAGGAATGCAACAAGGTAGTTTGTAAATCATTATAATATTTTGTTACAGTGTCACTACCTTGTTTTAAATGTTGCAACTTCTTAATCATGTCACGAGTATAGTAAGCGGGGACGAAAGTATGTCGCATGACAAGTTTCAAATCATCCCAAGTAGTAGGTATATAATCAGGGTGTAACCGACAATATTCAGTCCACCAAACCAAAGCATAACCAGTGAAAGAACCAACTGCAACCTTAATCTTTTTATGTTCATCAAAATTATGGGAAGCAAATATATTTTTTATGTTGAACTCCCATTCAATATATAAAGCAGGTCTAAAACGGCCATTAAATGGTGGTATAGATACATTAACCTGATCATGTGCATTTGGATGTTTGTGCACCTCTCGTGACGGTTGTTGTATTTGCAAAGGTGGTGGCACGTCTCCCGCGATCGACAAAGCCCATGAATTGACTCTAGATCCTGGCATGATTAGTAGAAACAAGAAACAAAATCCAAAATAATGTTCCTATAACTACTAGGGTGTGGTGGTAAAACGCTCACAGTAAAGCAAATATCAATGTCTTACAAGTTCTTACCATGCAACAGGCGGCGATCGGCAACCAGCGGTGTCAAGTAACTCCAAAAGTTGGGTAAAGCGATTGCCAGGTGAACGTATGTATACACGGTGTAGAAATATGTGGAGCTGGATTGGCTATATATGGTAGCAAAAGATTAGCAATAATCAATTCAAAGATGCAATGTTGAATAAACGCTCAACGACGGTACTGTGCTGGTCCTAGGCTAGACCGGACTAGAGACGCGAGCCTAGAACACTATGAGGTCACGACGTAGCAAAACTAGCATCAATAAAGGATATGAAGTAGCTCTGGACAGCAAGATATAAGTGAAGATCACAATAGCAGTAAAGATAATGATGTGAAACAACTGCCAAGCAGGATATACAACAACTCTCTCTCCAACTTTCCTCTTGAAAAGTTTGAGCAAATTTTCTGATAACTTTTTTCAAAGAATGCTACTAGCTCAAGCTTTCCAATGCAAAAAGAATCACTCAATTCCGAATTGATATGAGGAGTCAAAGAATTCGAAAACTGGCCTGAAAAACTGAAAGAAGTTGTGTCCGCGAACTTCGGAGGGCAAAAAGACCTATTTAGAAGACGATTTTGAGGTGTCAAATATTGAACTAGATTCTACAACTATTTAGATGCAGCTCGTCGCTAGCTTTAATTTGAGTACACGTGGAGCCAAAACGGACTTCGTATGAGGAAGTTATGCCTGTTTTACTGAACAGTGCACAAAACAGATTCCAATCCGAATTCAACTACGAGATTGAGTCTAGATAGATCCGAATTTTGTTTTTTTTTCTCTTTTTTTCTCCTCACACTTTTTTTTCTCTTCTCTTTCTCTTTTTTTTTCTCTGACCTTTTTTTTCTCCCTCTCTCTCTCTCTCTTTTCTCTTTTTTTTTTCTCACTCGCTATTTCCAAACAAACTAGATAAGATGCAGATTGGATCAGGCGAAGATGTGAACGATCTCAACTATGATTAGACAATGAACGGTGAGTAGCACGTGGTGGAAATTGATGGATGGGTGGTGGACAACGGAAGGGATAATGATGCAGCGGCGGCGTGACTAATGTGAACAGAACTCGAAACTCTAAACGAACTAGACACTAAGACCAGCAACTCGACAAGACGATGCAACCGATAATTCAATAATGCAAACAATGAAAAGAAAATTGCAAAGGCTCAGATTGGCTAGGACAAAAGGATGAATAGATCTAACTTTTTTTGTGGCTTTTTCTTGGACAATAGGTAAGAAAAATAGATCTAATCTAGGGAAAACTGGAAATTCTCACCGAGCAACCTGAAAACTGATACCACTTGATAGAGGTGGGGTGTCCCGATCTTTCGATGAGATGATAACTATCGATTTGGTGGAGACGACTTTGACGATCCGACTACAAACGTGCACGACGTTGCGCCTTAGCAATCGCCAAACAAACTCCGAGAGGTTATTGACCACACCGGAGCACAATCAACCTGACCACGAAGGTCTATTCCTGCAAGCAATCGAAGAACAAGCAAGAATATGATAAAGCAATCTGAATATTGGGAATATATATGAAGTATTAATAAAGGTGGGGATCCGGAAGCGGTCTTGGTCTGGTCGTTGGACACAAACGAAGTACACGAAGTTGCAATGGCTAACTTTTAACTAAACAAAATCCCAAGGAAAAAGCTACTAGATGGATCTACTTATATAGGAGCAAGAGATGGCGGCCAAGGAGGTGGGAGGACGTCCCAAGGCATCCTAAAACCAACCCTAGGTCGTACAAGGCTCATGGGCCCAAGTGGAGGTGGTGCAACACCTTTGGACTTGTTGTTTGATTCGGATTCTGCTGCAGCGTCAGATTGTTTCGTCCATATCTCAATGCTCCGGACGAATTTAAAGGTGATTCCAATTGGAGTGGAAAGAGGACGAAATCTAATTTCCAACAAAAAAAGAAACACCCAATTCGGAGTCCGTATGAAAAAGTTATTGCCGTTTTGAGTCAGGTATGTCTCTGCAGTCCGAATCTGAATCCAGAACGTGAGAGACTTGGACTCTATCTTCTCTTGGCCCACAAGTGACGTGAAAGAACTTTTTGAACAGCAAGTAAACATCTCTTTCTCCCTTATCTTCATATGTGTGTTGTACAAATGTCCCATACACCTGCAATTAGACAAAACACAAAAGTGTGTGAAGTATTTTTGTTCTGGATAACAAAAATAGATTATTGAATAGTTTGCACTTGAAATCACCTGACAAATATGCATGTATGCAATATTTTTGGTCATATCCAAGGTAGTCATGTCCACATCACTTGATGAATTGAGTGGCTCTACAATATTCTCCAAAGTTGATTTGCGTAGTGGATACCATCAAATTCGTATGAAATTGGGAGATGAATGAAAAACAGCTTTTAAAACTAAGTTTGGTTTATATGAGTGGTTAGTCATGCCTTTTGGGTTAACTAATGCACCTAGTACTTTCATGAGCCTAATGAACGAAGTTTTACGTGCTTTCATTGGACGATTTGTGGTAGTCTATTTTGATGATATACTGATTTATAGCAAATCTTTGGAAGAACATTTGGAACATTTACGTGCTATTTTTAATGCTCTACGTGATGCACGTTTGTTTGGTAACCTTGGGAAGTGCACCTTTTGCACTGACCGAGTATCTTTTCTTGGCTATGTTGTTACTCCACAGGGAATTGAAGTTGATAAAGCCAAGATTGAAGCTATTGAGAGTTGGCCGCAGCCCAAAACGGTCACACAAGTGAGGAGTTTTCTTGGCCTTGCTGGTTTCTATAGGCGTTTTGTGAGAGATTTCAGCACTATTGCGGCACCTCTCAACGAGCTTACAAAGAAGGATGTGCCTTTTGTTTGGGGTACCGCACAGGAAGAAGCCTTCACGGTATTGAAAGATAAGTTGACACATGCTCCTTTACTTCAACTTCCTGATTTTAATAAGACTTTTGAGCTTGAATGTGATGCTAGTGGAATTGGATTAGGAGGTGTGTTATTACAAGATGGCAAACCTGTTGCATACTTTTCTGAAAAATTGAGTGGGCCTAGTCTGAACTATTCTACTTATGATAAAGAATTATATGCTCTTGTTCGGACTTTTGAAACATGGCAACATTATTTATGGCCCAAAGAATTTGTTATACATTCTGATCATGAATCTTTGAAACACATTAAAAGTCAAGCTAAACTGAACCGTAGACATGCTAAATGGGTTGAATTCATTGAGACTTTCCCTTATGTCATTAAACACAAGAAGGGTAAAGAAAATGTTATTGCTGATGCATTGTCTCATCGTTATACTATGCCTTCACAACTTGACTTTAAAATATTTGGTTTGGAGACCATCAAAGATCAATATGTGCATGATGCTGAATTTAAAGATGTGTTGCAGAATTGTAAAGAAGGAAGAACATGGAACAAGTTCGTCGTTAACGATGGATTTGTGTTTCGTGCTAACAAGCTATGCATTCCAGCTAGCTCCGTTCGTCTTTTGTTGTTGCAGGAGGCGCATGGAGGAGGACTCATGGGACACTTTGGCGTGAAGAAGACGGAGGATATACTTGCTACACATTTCTTTTGGCCAAAGATGAGGCGGGATGTTGAGCGTTTTGTTGCTCGCTGCACTACATGTCAAAAAGCTAAGTCACGACTCAATCCTCATGGTTTATATATGCCTTTGCCTGTACCTAGTGTTCCTTGGGAGGATATATCTATGGACTTTGTTTTAGGTTTACCTCGAACAAAGAAGGGGAGGGATAGCATATTTGTTGTCGTGGATAGATTCTCGAAAATGGCACACTTTATACCATGTCATAAAAGCGATGATGCTGTTAATGTTGCTGATTTGTTCTTTCGTGAAATTATTCGCTTGCATGGTGTGCCAAATACTATTGTTTCAGATCGTGATACTAAATTTCTTAGCCACTTTTGGAGATGTTTATGGGCTAAGTTGGGGACTAAACTGCTTTTTAGTACTACTTGTCACCCCCAAACTGATGGACAAACTGAAGTAGTCAATAGAACATTGTCTACTATGCTTAGGGCTGTTTTGAAGAATAATAAGAAAATGTGGGAAGAATGCTTGCCTCATATTGAATTTGCTTATAATCGTTCATTGCATTCTACTACTAAGATGTGCCCTTTTGAAATTGTGTATGGTTTCCTACCTCGTGCACCTATTGATTTGTTGCCTCTTCCATCTTCGGAGAAGGTTAATTTTGATGCTAAAGAACGTGCTGAATTGATTTTAAAAATGCATGAGTTAACTAAGGAAAACATTGAGCGTATGAATGCTAAATATAAACTTGCTGGAGATAAGGGTAGAAAACATGTTGTCTTTGCACCTGGTGATCTTGTTTGGTTACATTTGCGTAAGGATAGGTTTCCTAATTTGCGCAAATCAAAGCTAATGCCACGTGCTGATGGTCCATTTAAGGTGTTAGAGAAAATAAATGATAATGCATATAAACTTGAGCTGCCTGCAGATTTTGGGGTTAGTCCCACTTTTAACATTGCAGATTTGAAGCCTTATTTGGGTGAGGAAGATGAGCTTCCGTCGAGGACGACTTCATTTCAAGAAGGGGAGGATGATGAGGACATCAATACCATTGTTACATCCACAGCCCCTGCTGCTATACATACTGGACCAATTACTAGAGCTCGCGCACGCCAATTAAATTACCAGGTACTTTCGTTTCTTGGTAATGATTCTAATGTTCATGAGAATATGATACTGCCTAAATTGGATACATTTGTTTTTCTTACAAGTGAAGGGCCTAGCTTGGAGAAGGATGAACATTGGAGCAAGAACACGCATGGAGTTGATGGCATGCGCAAGGGGATCAAGAACGGAGTTACAAGTGATGATTTCAGGACTTTGAAGCCACCATAAGGAGTGAATGAAGCCTTGGACGAAATATACAAGATGCCACTTCATAATATTCGTCCATAGGCTATTCTAGGTGCTGCGTCACCTTATTTTTGGGCCAGGCCCATGTAATTTCGAAATACTTAAGTATAGGCTATTTTTAGAGTCCGTATGTGTGGGGAAACAAGAGTTAGGGTTGGTTTCGGACCCCACCATCAGGGGCCACGAAATTCCCTCCTCTTCCTCCATATATACAGCCCTTAGGGCGTCGTTTAGACTTTGGGTTTTGTTTAGATCAAAAGTTCGCCATAGCTGCAACTTCGCGTACTTCGTTTGTGTTCAACGACCAGACCAAGGCGTCACAGAACCCCACCTTTCATTAATAAAGCTTTCCTCCTTATTCGCAATATCCAGATTGCAATCTTAGTTTCTTGCTTGTTCTTCGTTTGCTCGCAGGAAACAGGCCCTAGTGGTCAGGTTGATCGTGCTCCGGCGTGGTCAATAACCCTCGGAAGTTGGTTTAGCGATTGCTAAGGCGCGATGTCTCGCACGTTCGTAGTCGGATCGTCAAGGTAGACTCCCACAGAAACGAAACCACCATCTCATCGAAACATCGGGACACCCTCGCCTCTATCACTTATGCTTGTTTGTCTTGTGGGCATCACGCCTCTTTATTTCCTGTTCAGCTTTGCAAGCAAGATGAAACAAATGGTCCATAGGATAACATTCTTCATGAATTGGTATCTCCTGAATATCATGGTTTAATCCTCCCCAAAATCTATCCATAAAATCTTCTTCACTTTCCTCTAAAATGGAATGCAACAAGGTAGTTTGTAAATCATCATAATATTTTCTTACAGTGTCACTACCTTGTTTTAAATGTTGTAGTTTTTTAATCATGCCATGAGTATAATAAACATCGACGAATCTATCTCTCATGACAAGTTTTAAATCATCCCAAGTAGTAGGTACATAATCAGGGTATAACCGACAATGTTCACTCCACCAAACAGTAGCAAAACTAGTGAAAGAACCAACCGCAAGCTTAACTTTTTTACGTTTCGAAAAATCATGGGAAGCAAATATAACATTTATTTCAAACTCCCATTCAATATATAAATTAGGCTTAAAACGACCAGTAAAAGGTGGCATGGAAACAAAAACCTGATTGTGCGTATTCTTATGTCTTTGCACCTCTTGTGACGGTGGTTGTATTTTCGGAGCTGGTGGCACGTCTCCCACGATTGATGAAGCCCAACTGACTCTGGAACCTGCCATATTTAGTAGAAAAACAAGAAACAAAATCCGAGAATAATGTTCCTATGAACTACTAGGATGTGGTGGTAAAACGCTCACAGTATAGCAAATATCAAAGTCTTGCAAGTTCTTACCATGCAGCAGGTGGTGACCGGCAACCGGCGGTGTCAAATAACTCCGAAGATTGAGTAAAGCGATTGCCAGGTGAGCGTATGTATACACGGTGTAGAAATATGTGGAGCTTGGAAGGCCAAATATATGGTAGCAAAATATCAGCAATAATCAATTCAGAGATGCAATGTTGAATAAACGCTCAACGACGGTACTGTGCTGGTCCTAGGCTAGACCGTGCTAGAGACGCGAGCCTAGAACACTAAAAAAAATCACGGCGCGACGCGTAACAAAGGCGGAGCACACTCTGAATATCTTCTTTTTTCTCCTTTTTTCACGGAATTTTTTTCACTTTTTTTCTCTTTTTTTTCCTCTTTTTTTCTTTTTTTTCTCTCACTTTTTTTCTTTTTTTCTTTCTCTTTTTTTTCACAAACAAGCTAGATAAGATGCAGATTGGATCTAGTGATGACGCGAACGACCTCAAGTATGATTATGACAATGAACGATGGGGAGTACGTGGTGGAAATTGATGGATGGCGGTGGTGGACAGCGGATGCAATAATGACGCGGTGGTGGTATATGGCAACGACAACGAAGATGGTGCGGCAGTGGCGTGACAAACTATGAACAGAACTCGAAACTCTAAAGGACTAGACACTAAGACCAGCAACTTGACACGACGATGTAACCGCAAATTCAGCAAAGCAAAACACTAAAAAGATTATGCAAAGGCTCAAACTGGCTTGGACAAAGGATGAACAGATCTAACTTTTTTTTTTGTCTTTTTCTTGGACAATAGGTAAGAAAATAAATCTAATCTAGGGATAACTGCAAATTCTCACCGAGCAACCTGAAAACTGATACCACTTGATAGAGGCAAAGGTGTCCCGATGTTTCGATGAGATGGTGGCTATCGTTTCTGTGGGAGTCGACCTTGACGATCCGACTACGAACGTGCGAGACGTCGCGCCTTAGCAATCGCTAAACCAACTTCCGAGGGTTATTGACCACGCCGGAGCACGATCAACCTGACCACGAGGGCCTGTTTCCTGCGAGCAAACGGAGAACAAGCAAGAAACTAAGATTGCAATCTGGATATTGCGAATATAAGAGGAAAGCTTTATTAATGAAGGTGGGGTTCTGTGACGCCTTGGTCTGGTCGTTGAACACAAACGAAGCACGCGAAGTTGCAGCTATGGCGAACTTTTGATCTAAACAAAACCCAAGGAAATAGCTACTAGGTGGATCTACTTATACAGGAGCTGATAGAGGCAAAGGTGTCCCGTCGTTCGATGAGATGGTGGCTATCGTTTGGAGGAAGTCGACTTTGACGATCCGACTACGAACGTGCAAGGACGCCGCGCCTTAGCAATCGCTAAACCAACTTCGAGAGGTTATTGACCACGCCGGAGCACGATCAACCTGACCACGAAGGTCTGTTTCCTGCAGGCAAACGAAGAATAAGCAAGAAACTAAGATTGCAATCTGGATATTGCGAATATAAGAGGAAAGCTTTATTGATCAAGGTGGGGTTCTGAGACGCCTTGTTCTGGTCGTTGAACACAAACGAAGTACGCGAAGTTGCAGCTATGGCGAACTTTTATTCTAAACAAAACCCAAGGAAAAAGCTACTAGGTGGATCTACTTATATAGGAGCAAGGGGTGGCGGCCAAGGAGGTGGGAGGATGTCCCAAAGCAGCCTAAAACCAACCCTAGGTCGTACAAGGCTCATGGGCCCAAGTGGAGGTGATGCAACACCTTTGGACTTGTTGTCTGACTCGGATTCTGCTGCAGCGTCAGATTGTTTCGTCCATATCTCAATGCTCCGGACGAATTTAAGGGTGAATCCAATTAGAGTGGAAAGAGGACAAAATCTACTTTCCAACAAAAAAAGAATCACCCAATGTGACGCCCCCGATTCAATCGTACACTAATCATGCACGCAAATGTGTACGATCAAGATCAGGGACTCACAGGAAGATATCACAACACAACTCTACAAATAAAAAAAATAGGTCATACAAGCATCATAATACAAGCCAGGGGCCTCGAGGGCTCGAATACAAGTGCTCGATCATAGAAGAGTCAGCGGAAGCAACAATATCTGAGTACAGACATAAGTTAAACAAGTTTGCCATAAGATGGCTAGCACAAACTGGGATACAGATCGAACGAGGCGCAGGCCTCCTGCCTGGGATCCTCCTAACTACTCCTGGTCGTCGTCAGCGGGCTGAACGTAGTAGTAGGTACCTCCAGAGTAGTAGGAGTCGTCGTCGAAGGTGGCGTCTGGATCCTGGGCTCCAGCATCTGGTTGCGGCAACCGGGTAGAAGGGAAAGGGGGAAAAGGGGGAGAAAAGCAACCGTGAGTACTCATCCAAAGTACTCGCAAGTAAGGAGTTACACTACATATGCATGGATATATGTGTAAAGGGCCATATCAGTGGACTGAACTGCAGAAAGCCAGAATAAGAGGGGGATAGCTAGTCTTATCGAAGACTACGCTTCTGGTCGCCTCCGTCTTGCAGCATATAGAAGAGAGTAGACTGAAGTCCTCCAAGTAGCATCGCATAGCATAAACCTACCCGGCGATCCCCTCCTCGATGCCCTGTTGGAGAGCAATCACCGGGTTGTATCTGGCACTTGGAAGGGTGTGTTTTATTAAGTATCCGGTTCTATTTGTCATAAGGTCAAGGTACAACTCCGGGTCGTCCTTTTACCGAGGGACACGACTATTCGAATAGATAAACTTCCCTGCAGGGGTGCACCACATAGCCCAACACGCTTGATCCCATTTGGCCGGACACACTTTCCTGGGTCATGCCCGGCCTCGGGAGATCAACACGTCGCAGCCCCACCTAGGCACAACAGAGCGGTCAGCACGCCGGTCTAAACCTAAGCGCGCAGGGGTCTGGGCCCATCGCCCTGAGCACACCTGCACGTTGCGTACGCGGCCGGAGAGCAGACCTAGCAACCTCCATTTCAAAGGAAGTCACGTTACGCGGTCCAACCCGGCGCGCGCCGCTCAGTCGCTGACGTCACGAAGTGCTTCGGCTGATACCACGACGTCGGGATACCCATAACTACTCCCGCGTAGGTGGTTAGTGCGTATAGACCAAATGGCCAGACTCAGATCAAATACCTAGATCTCGTTAAGCGTGTTAAGTATCGCGAACGCTGACTAGGGACAGGCCCACCTCTCTCCTAGGTGGTCTGAACCTGCCCTGTCGCTCCGCCTCAAAGCAACAGTCGGGGGCCGTCGGGAACCCAGGCCCACCTCTACCGGGATGGAGCCACCTGCCCCTTCAGCCCCCATCTCCGAACAGTATCACATGTAATGTAACAGTGTATAGTATATAGTATATGCCCGTGATCACCCCCGAGTGATCACGGCCCGATAGTATAGCATGGCAGACAGACAAGAGTGTAGGGGCACTGATGGAACACTAGCATCCTATACTAAGCAGTAGGATTGCAGGTAAAGGTATCAACAGCAGTATCAAAGACAGGCTATGCATCAGGATAGGAATAACGAAAGCAGTAACAAGCTACACTACTCTAATGCAAGCAGTATAGAGAAGAGTAGGCGATATCTGGTGATCAAGGGGGGGCTTGCCTGGTTGCTCTGGCCAGAGAGAGGGGTCGTCAACTCCGTAGTCGTACTGGGTAGCAGCGGCGTCGGTCTCGGGGTCTACCGGAAAAAGTAACGGAGGGGGAACACAATAAACAACATAGCAATCAAAGCATAACAAGACAAACGCGGTGCTAGAGGTGATCTAACGCAGGGGTAGGTGATACCGGCGAAGGGGGGGAAACAACTGGGAAAGTATCCCCGGCGTTTCGCGTTTTCGAGCAAAGGAGACGGAGGGGGAAAGTTGCGAGTTTGATATGTTAGGGGTGCGTGGCGGACGAACGGGCTGCGGATCCGGGTTCGTCTCGCCGTTCTGAGCAACTTTCATGTACAAAGTTTTTCCATCCAAGGTACGGTTTATTTGTTATGATTTTTCTAAGATAAATGATTTTTAGGATTCTTTCTAATTCGAAATAAAAACAACGAATACCTTTTGTACACAACAACACCTACCCACAATGTATGACCAGTGGGGCCAGGGGCTGGGTTGACTCAGTCAACAATTGACTGGTCAACCAATGAATAGTACAAGCAGAGCCTACTTGACATTGAAACAGACTTTTAATTAGGCTCTTCTTTTTTTAAGAAATAAGATAGGCCCACATGACGTAGACAACATCTAGACCAAGTCAATCAATTTAGTCAACATAGGGGGATTATTAGCACTAACAGAGATTAGTTTCTAATCTCAACAGGGGCCGACCCAGGTGGTAGTGGCCTAGGTGGCCACGCACACACACGAACACACACAACACACATCACACAAGCACACAGGGCCGGCCAGAGGCACACAGCCGGCCACAAACGACGCGCACACACAATGCTAGGGAGTAACTCTATTCCTTTTAACACAAGATAGCATTTTGTGATTTTTGTAGGATTTAATCCATGCATTATCTGAAGCAGGTCCAATGAGACAAAATGAGGCTTGTTACATCTACTTTCTGTTCATATAAATTTTACCCATGTTAGGAATTGTCTTATCGCTGTTTAGTGGCACTTTAGAAGGCTAGTCATTGTAGAAATACAAAAGCTAGCTACTGCTACAGTAACTGAATGTTACTGTAGCCGTGTAGCATAGCATACAGCGCCTGCGGGAGCAGCGAACCAAGCGGCATGCATACGGCCGCGCATGCTGCGAGCAGGGTGGGACGAACGAGAGGTGTGGGCGGCCGCGGCGCGAGCAGTGGCACCGGGTGAGCGCGGCCACGGCTCCGGTGGCGACCAGAGCAGACTGCAGCAACGCAGCGGCAGTAGGCAACAGTGAGCGGGCACGGGGCGTCAGAGACGGGTCGCGGAAGAGGCGCTGCAGGGCGCTTACTGCAATGTGGACGCAGGGGCGGACGGTGTGCGAGAGCGTGCGGGAGGAAAGCTCCGGCCACGGCGAACTGCGGAGCCGAAGCTCGTGGGTAACGGTGCTACGGCGACTACGGCGACGAGGGAAAGGGGGAACGGGGTGGTGCTCACCGAGCAGGCGCAAGGAGGCCCATCGAGTGGCTTAGGAGCAGCAGAGGTGGCCGGCGTCGTCGTGGTTCATCGGCGACCCGAGGTGGAAGAAGCTTCGATCCGGCGCTGCAGCGTGAGGAGCTCCAACGGGTGGCACCAGTTGATGCAGAGGAAGACGACGAAGCGGACGGACGCGTTCCTAGGCGGTGGGGGCGCATGGTGGTCGCGGTAGGACGAGATGGCCGGCAACGCGGGCGCACGACGAGGTGGATCTGGACCGCGAGGGAGTGACGAGGGAGAGAGGGGGCGTGGGAAAAATATCTGCGCAGGGGGAGTGGAGCTGACGAGGCCGAGAGGGGAGGGCGCCTGCCTTATCCCCTCGCCGACGCCGACGAGGTGGTTCGGCGGGGCGTCGCTCCTGTTGCGACCGCGCCAGGGGAACAGGGGGAGTAGGCGACCGGTGGGGGCTAGGTGGGCCAGCTGGCTGAGCTGGGCCGAGGCCCAGGGGCTTCTCTTATTTATTTAACCTTTTGGATTTCTTGTCTTTTTTAAAAAATACATTTCTAATTTTCTTTTAGTTTCATTTTATTTATTTATTTTAGTTTTGTAAAACATAATTTTTAGCATCTAAATTAGTAGTAATAATTAGGCCACTGCCACAAAAGTTTAACACTACAATAGAATAGATTTGTATTTGTTTTAATATTAAAGGCATTTAATAATTGCTTTTAGCCCCTGTTTTAATTTGTTAAGGGCATTAAACCACTTCACAAAGATGTTGGTTCACAACCATAATTAGTTATTGCAATATTTGCCACACTTTGCACATTTTAGTTTGCATGTTTGAGAATTTTAAATTTTGACTTTAATTTGAATTTGGAATTTGAACTGTGTTTGAATGCAAAGGGGGATTAGTAATAGTAAGAGTGATGACATGGCACCATTAACATGAATTACTGTAGCTTAATTATCCGGGCGCCACAATTCTCCTCCACTACAAGAAATCTCGTCCCGAGATTTAAGGGATGGAGTAAGGGGGAAAGACTCGGGAAGGACAGAGTTCAACACAAGATAGATACCTGGGGGCTATCTCAGTGAGCGTGGCATAGAGGCATCTCGAGTAGAAATTCAAGAAAGTTATCGAGAACAAGGCTAGAAGGTGCAATAATAAGCCTCAAGCAGATGGACAATCGTTCGTTGTCTGAAACGGAGTGTGAAAAGGGGTTCAGAGCATCGAGAATAAGTATTGCGTCTGATACCCGAATATATCACTTGGTAGGTGGCCCGTGAGTTACATAAGAAGTCAAGCGCGAGGAATAACTTTGGAAACCGGGGGTGTACGTGAGAGTCAGGTTTCGATCCTGTGGAACTGTGGGTTATGAGCCCACCATGTGGTTAAAAGTAGGAAAAGCGTTGATATCTTGCACGGTCATGATAGCAAGTCATGTCAGAGGTTAGCCTATCAGTTATGTTGGCAACAATGTCGATACCAAGGGCGAGGGATGAAGAGAACCATTTTCCTGCTCGTTGAACGAGGCGGACCAATAGGCAAGGTTCTTGTCCATCGGTGGCTACCGGAATGTCATCAACAATAGTAACAGGGTCTTACTGACAGAGTTATACACCAAGGTGTTTACATAAGCAGGAGAATATTACTGCTTAGATCTTATAGATCACAAGAAATGTTAAACCAACCAATGGAAAGGAAAATACGATTATCAGATTAAACTGAACAATGGAAAGGAAAATGTGTTTAAACACATACTTCAAGGGTATATTCTTCTCAAGGACAAGAAGAGCATGATATCCATGACAGGATATAACATAGAATACCACTTAGGTAATGGGAGAGGAATTTCATGACATTACCCATACAATGGTGTTTGGATAATTGAGCAAGAAGCATTCAGCATTGGCCTCCAAATGTTCTTGTTGAAAATCGGAGTACCATAGACATGCTTCGAGATAGCATTGACAGGGTCTTCAAGCAAAGGTCAGACCTTGGATACACAAAGGATCCATCAGGAATAACTTGTAGAATAAGTCTTACGATTTCCTCATGGAAGAATGGATAACCTTACTGAAAGGAATTTATAACAATAGGGCCTCCGGCCAGGTGTGCTAGGCATGACATCACCTTATCGGTTTAAAGGCCAATGTTATAACTGTTGGGAATATGTCCCAACCATCATATCTGATCGAGAACCAGTTCCGATGGGTGTGAGGATACCTCAGACTCGGGATGAGAAGAAGAGGTGCAACACATTGACGGGATGGCGTTGCAAGATTCTCGGGAAATGAACTATGGAGCGAGTTCCGACACACGAGTTCATCATTTAAACCAAGGAGAGGATGAGGGGGTAGCTGATGGAGTCAGTGACAATCCTCGAGATTTCCAAAAATATGTATTTCCATAATCATGTGAACAAAGACATAACATTTGTCAGATGAAATGATATAAGGGGATATGCTCAAGGAAAACAAACCCAATTTAAACCTTGGTTGAAAGGTGCACCCGAAATATGGGCTTAGGTAGCATGACTGATGTTAGAATGGTGATTCATTAACCAATGGCCTAAGAATGAAATGTTGGCCATTAACTTCAAAGCAATAGGGTTGCTAGAAGGGCAGAATCCAAACAGCACCATTCACTTGTTGGTACCCCGGTTGGAACCAACACAAGGACTAAGAAAGAATGGTGATGGTGAGAAGTATCACTATACCACGAATTCTTAAGAGGTGGAGTAATCCTCACAACATCCTTGACACAAAAGATGGTAATACTCCAATGTAAAGAAGAACAATGCTGGGTAGCAACGAACTCAAGGTATAACACAAAACACGAACAAGTTTGTGTCAGAGGGAAGGCAATAAAGTGGCCGATGATAACACGACTCATCAAGGGAAAGGATGGTATTTCTCTTCATGAATCTGATTGATATCCTGGAAGAGCTCATGAGTTATTTCATGAAGATGTAATCAATCAGCGACAACATCGAGTCAAAGGAATGATGAAGCGAAAGGTTATTGGAACCAAGGGTACGACACAAACTCAAAATCAAGTCTGTTCAAGGAGAAATGATATGACGAGGAAGATCATGGAAGATTAGCTTACCATCTAAGTCTGTGCTCCGGAAAGAGGGGCCAGGCCAGGTAGCACAGTTAAAAAGTTGCACGATAAAGATATAGCCGATCAGGCTAGCAATGACTTGAAGGATTAATAAACTCATAAGCAATGAAGATTACTTAGAGTTATTGAATCAAAGTGCGGAATTGATTCACTTATCAGTGTTCTTGGTTGACGACAACCCAGAACCCAGGAAAATTGGAATCGGTGAGAAATAACAGTTGATGAAGAACCCATAAGAAGTTATGTAGTTCCATGATAATCTCGAGATACCTGAGGGTATACTCGAAGATAGAGCAGAATAGAGGTTGGATAGATGTATTGACCTGCAGAAGACAAGTACTTCAACTTGTCTGAGAAATGGGATCAAAGAAGAATAATATGGTCGGAACCATAGCTGCAGGGGATCCAATTTAATGACACCGAAAGAATTACCCAATTGATTAAATATTTTGCAAGAAGCTTCCATGATAAGTTCCACATCGAGTCCATGGGCATGAACGCAAAGGCTCAAGGAAGACTCCCAATTCTTCAATGCATAACCTTTCATTTTACTTCTCGCTTTTGATGAAGCTGTAGTGTAGAAATTTTATTTGGCGAAACAACAGAAGAGTATGACTCGCGAAAACTTTTGGGTTCATACGGTTTGGGGAAGGCATACGTTCAACCCATCGGGGCATCTTAGGATCATATACCATAAATTTCAAGAATAAATAACACAAGATCGATAGTAGAGCATGCTTGAGCAAGCAGGGGATACAATTTACCAAAGGCATTATGTTTCCGAGAAAAGACTCACAAAGTTATTGAATATGAAGGACGTCGTCGGATAAAATCCAATAAAGGTTCTGGTGGTCCTCAAGGGATCAGATGTGAGCATTGGTACTCAACCAGAAGAAGAAAGAATGCACGGGCATCATATTATAGAACATCTGGAAAAAAAATCGATGCTTAGATAACAAAGGAATTATGATTTCCAAAACAAAAGATCAGAAGCAGACGCTCTGATCAAGGATGGATAAGTTGGATAGACCAGAGGCACAATTGACGACAAATAGTTTGGTCGAGAACCAGCTCATGTTCAAAATGACGTCTGAGCCGGAAAGATAATTTAGAAGGGTTGATAGATGATTGTGCGCATTCGCACACATGTTCAATCAATAGGATCAAAATGACGGTGTCAAAAGATACTAGTGAATATTGCTAGTGATATGGGAGCATCCATAATGTAAGCATACAAGTATTTGCAGAGCAATAGTTTGAAGAGGATGCTCAGAAGGTCGGATAGTATTTCAGAGTATCTTATGAAGCATACGAACAACTGGGGATGAACAGATACTCAATAAGTGCGAGGAATTTTCAATAGGGTTATTCATGTGGTAAGGAACTGCAAGGCAGTAAGCTTAAAGGATTTTCGGAACAGCGGAGAGCAATTTAGGGCATCTTGTAATAACAAGAGCAACTGAAGATAAAAGTAAGCATGACAGGTGTAAGTATTTATCCATAGGGATATTTCGGTGGAAGGGAATTGCAAAAGCAACGGGCACAAGGCCTCGAGAGAATATTGGAGAGTATCTTCGAAATCTTCTGGTGCAGCCGGCGATTATCTGTAATGAAAGGGCTCTCCGGCAGGAAGTGGTAACGAGAACCTAGAGTTAGATTTTAGCAAAATC
This sequence comes from Aegilops umbellulata, assembly GCA_032464435.1. Taxonomy (NCBI): domain Eukaryota; kingdom Viridiplantae; phylum Streptophyta; class Magnoliopsida; order Poales; family Poaceae; genus Aegilops; species Aegilops umbellulata. The sequence continues at coordinate 197,084,185 of CP136058.1, read as the reverse complement.
GTTTAACCCGAATAGAAGAGAGTTCAGAGTCCCAGAGTAAAGGTCGAGGAGTAAAAGATCCTAGTACCACCCGATGGCGACGTGGGCCCGTAAGGCACACAGCCAAGTTAGTAAAAGTTTTTTTTTCAATGTCTAGACTCGACTTCGGCCAAGGAGTGTGGAAGGGGGATTCCTACAGGCAGTCGGCTCTGATACCAACTTGTGACGCCCCCGATTCAATCGTACACTAATCATGCACGCAAATGTGTACGATCAAGATCAGGGACTCACGGGAAGATATCACAACACAACTCTACAAATAAAAAAAATAGGTCATACAAGCATCATAATACAAGCCAGGGGCCTCGAGGGCTCGAATACAAGTGCTCGATCATAGACGAGTCAGCGGAAGCAACAATATCTGAGTACAGACATAAGTTAAACAAGTTTGCCATAAGATGGCTAGCACAAACTGGGATACAGATCGAACGAGGCGCAGGCCTCCTGCCTGGGATCCTCCTAACTACTCCTGTTCGTCGTCAGCGGGCTGCACGTAGTAGTAGGTACCTCCAGAGTAGTAGGAGTCGTCGTCGAAGGTGGCGTCTGGATCCTGGGCTCCAGCATCTGGTTGCGGCAACCGGGTAGAAGGGAAAGGGGGAAAAGGGGGAGAAAAGCAACCGTGAGTACTCATCCAAAGTACTCACAAGCAAGGAGTTACACTACATATGCATGAATATATGTGTAAAGGGCCATATCAGTGGACTGAACTGCAGAATGCCAGAATAAGAGGGGGATAGCTAGTCTTATCGAAGACTACGCTTCTGGTCGCCTCCGTCTTGCAGCATATAGAAGAGAGTAGACTGAAGTCCTCCAAGTAGCATCGCATAGCATAAACCTACCCGGCGATCCCCTCCTCGATGCCCTGTTGGAGAGCAATCACCGGGTTGTATCTGGCACTTGGAAGGGTGTGTTTTATTAAGTATCCGGTTCTAGTTGTCATAAGGTCAATGATGTAGGGTAGAACCCTAGATGGCCGATCTTTCACGAAAGGAGCGAGATCCCTCGAAGAACACGACGAACACGGGGAAGAACGGAGAGAAAACACAAAGGGAAACACTCAAGAACAAGTCCAATCACACATCCACTAGACCATCAAACACACAAGATCCACAAGGTACATGAACAACAAAGGGAAAGATACAAGGTAGCGTTCATCCCAATCCTTGGAGGAGTTGAGGTCTTGATATCCCGGAGGATCTTCTCACATGCTCGCATGGAGGTCTTGAATCCAAGGTGGATCTTCTCCGTAGAGGGGCCGCGGTCACTCTTGAAGAGACGATCCGGTATGGATGAGCAAAGCTCTATCTCTAATGAGCTACTACTTTGCTAACCCTAGAAAGGAGGTGGAGGTGGTCTATTTATAGTCTTAGCCACGAAGGGGTAAGTGGGAGAGGGATACAAGGCCAAAGGCCCGTGGCTGCGCACAGGCAGAGCGGTAGTACCGCTTGGGAGGGCGGTAGTACCGCTTGCAAGCGGTAGTGCCGCTTGGTGTGGGCGGTAGTACCGCTCATCCTGGGTCTTCTTCCTCCTTCTCTTCCATGCTTATCTTGTGGATGGTGTAGTTGTTCCCTGGCGCTTGCACTCCTCCTCGTCGTCCGTAGTGTTTCGACAATACCTATGCATGCACACGAGTGGAGTGTCAAGCAGTATACCATCCTCGAAGGGGTCAAGTGAGCACGTGTAAAGGAGATGATTCACCTTTGTGTATGTGAAGTAGATGTCACACGTGTCACTCGCCGAACGGACTCTTGACATGGTGATGTCCATAGGATGCTCCGCATCATCTCCCCTCCCTTGGGAAAGATCCGACCTCGGATCGAAAACCAAATCACCATGGGAAAGAGATGGCTTCGCCGTGTAGAAGTGGACGTTCACCAAGTACTTGTCATCTTGAAGTTCGAAATGTGCACTCTCCAATGTCGCACCGTGTAGTGAATTCTTCAAAAGAAGTAAGGACAACAAACACTTGGAAAAACAAATGTGGTTAGCGTTAGGGCAAACCCAAGCATTCAAGAGGTGAGTCACCAAACAAGTGTCGTCATCATGCAAAGCATATGGTTTGACAAAGGATTGTGACATGGTATGTAAGCACATAAATTGAGCACAAGCAAAGATATCATGGGGACAAGCATGTAAATGTGAGGTAGGGATGCAAATATGTGTAACAAGAGATTTAGCATCTACCTCAAAGTCATAGCAAGCATTCACAATTTGCTCAATGAAAGGTCTATGGTAGGCATATGAATCATTCACAACACCAAATAAAATGAAGTGTGTAAACACATAGGTCAAGTGCAAGACAATCCAAGCATAATGTGCATAGGGTGTAGTGAACATAGTGTGGCACTCAACACAATAGAAAGAGCAATTGTTCATCATGTGTGAGGCAATCAAGTCAATCATGTGACAAGCAATGGGACATGGCATATGTGAAGTTATGACATTGTTGCAACCAAACATATAAGAGGAGAAAATAATCCAAGAATTGGATGCAACACACAAGGCATATATATCATGATGCATGGAATGGTTAAAATGACAAGTCGAAGCAAGATCTCTAACAAGTGTGCAATCAAGTGATCCAAGATGAACAATAAGTCTCGTCGTGCAAGTAACACAAGTAGTATGATCCACAATATCCATGCTCAAGAAAGATGTCACCTTGAAGGCGTGTCCTTGTGCATCCTTCACAATGCCGAAGCACAAGCAAGTGTGATGTAGAATCGTTGTGGTAGAAGGTGGTTCGCTCTCAAGAGCTCGAATGGTCAACTCACGTGACGTGGAAGTCGACACAAAGTCCAAGTATCCTACACATGCACACAACAAAGCAAAGAACGTATGTGCATGGTAGATAAACACATCATCCATCATGATGGTTTTCTTCTTTTGCACATAACCATTAGAAGCACAAGTGCATGAATAATATGATGCAACAATGGCTATATTCATGGCACGAGGTATATGGTGCAAAGAGGTAAGACAAGCATGCTTCACAAGGAATATGTCAAAATCTCCAATTATATGTGAGAATGCTATGGGGGCAAACTCATTATCACGACTAAGGGCATTGTTGCACTCAATACATGGCAAATCATCTAGCATGAGAGAGGCAACACATGGAGATAAATGACAAGAAGCAATAACAATCATGTGCAAAGCATGGAAATAGTTGTCATCAACCGCATGAAGTGAGCAAGTATAAATCATTGGTGATACAACATAAGCAAGCATAGTAATCAAGTCGTGCAAGCTAGTGGAGCGAAGATGCAACACACTAGAGGAAATCATGGCAATCATGTCATGTGAGCAAGGAATGGGCATAGGCAATGTACATGACATATCGCAAGCACGAACACAAATCAAGATCATAGTATCATCATAGGCATGGGGCACAAAGCAATCATGGCAATAACAAACAATATCTCCACCACGCTTGCAAATACACATACAAGTACTAGAATCAATCATCATGTGTAATGCAAAGCATGGGTCACAAATGCATGGCAAAGGCATAGGAATGGGCATATCATGCAAAGTGAACATGGCAAGATGGGAAAAGGATATATAATGGACAACAACCGATAACCATGTGAGGGTCATGTAGAAGAAATGCGCGAAGTTTTTGCGCGAAGTGAGCGGTGGGAAAGGTAATCCATCGGATCCCAAATCATCGTTGCTCTCTAGAGCTCGTTTTGTCAACTCATGGGATTGCGAGGTTGACAAGTATTCATGGATACCTACACAAAAGAGACACAAACCAAAGAAATTGTGTGCATGGTAAATGTACACATCATCCATCGTGATGTGTATGTGCAAGTGAGTGTTAGCACAAGATAAGCATCGCTCAAAGAAATTTGATGCATGGTATAAGAACATGTCATCCATCATGAAAGAATAGTTATTGTGTATGACACGATGGGGATGCAAATTTATCATAGAAGTATATGGCACATCAATAGCATGTTTATTCATGGGAAGCATATTGTGCACACAAGTATTGGGATCATGCAATGGATAGGATGAAGCAAAATCTCCTAAAATGTATGAGGAAACTATGGGGGTCTCCTCATGAGCAATATTGGAAACATCATATGGAGAAAATGGACAACATCCAAAACAATGCATATCCGAAGCTAGATAGTCATGGCATGGCATATGAGATAAATGATGCAAAGGGAGCATATCAATATCATCACAAGAAAAACAAATGCCGATAACCATGGGCTTGTCATCTATGCCATAAGTGCAAATTGGGTTTAGTTTAATGGCATATGCATAGTCACTATGAAGAGATTGCAAATATGACATATGATTGATCTCATGCATAGCATATGACAAGTCAAGCGGATTGTCAAACATGATGTGACCTAAAGAATTTTCACATGATATCCTATGAAGCATAGCATCACAACTAGGCAAATCAACATGCTCATCATCATATTCATCATAAATTGGCAAGTCAAGACATGAGGAAGTCGCACTAGCATGAAGCATGGAAATAGGTTGATCAACATCATGCAAGCAATCAATGTCAAGAATGTCCACTAGTGGGACTAGAGCATCACCTTCACCTATGTTACCTTGTTCATTCCACTCAAGTGGTGTAGGTGAGGTGGCAAAGACCAAATGGTGGTCATCTTCATCTTGATGGAACCATGTGGGGGGTGCATCATATTCCACCATGGCCATCATCATGTCCATAGGAAGGACGAAGTCGTCGAGGATCGGCGCGTCATCATAAATGGGACCTAGCACCAAATGAGAAGACACAATAGAGGTAGAGGTTAAGTCGTCAGAAATCGAAGTGGCCTCACTCTCTCTATGTGGTGGTTCACTCACTCCCTCAATGTAGGTGCACTCAATCTCATGTATGGTGGAGTCACTTATCTCACTCAAGTGGTGGGGGTTGTGGCTCTCCTCACATGGGAATTGGGGACACACATCACATATGTGGCTAGTGGTGAAGTTACTCTCACTCTCAATATGGTGGTACAAGTCACTCAAGTCATCATACGTCGCCGTGGTCGAAGGGAAAATCCCATGCTCAACCATCTCATAGTTGTCGCCATGGATGAAGGCCGAAGATGGCACATCATCGCTCTCGCCTCCTAAGATGGAAACATCATCCTTGCTCGTCACCAAGTCGCTCGCCTCCAAATCTTGGTCCTTGATGGTCTCCATAGTCGTACTCATCGCCGCACCATCTTGAAAAAAAGTCGAAGTAGACTCGGCATCGTCAATGCCACAAAGAGGGATGGCGGTGAAGTCGAACTTGGGAGCATCGTCTTGGAGCTCATCGGGCTTGGACATCTTGGTGGTACTAGCCTCATGCTCGTCGTCTTTGAGTTTGGTCTTCGAGAAGTGTTCTTGGGGTGGAGAAACCTTGGCCTTCATGAGTTCTTGTTCCGCCTTGAGAGCACCAATGTAGTAGTCGTCGAGGGACTTGTAGTTCTCGAGGAAGATAGTCTTGGAGATGTCGTTGTTCAATCCCATCATGAAGTGGAACTTCATTGACATGGAGTCGTCCACGCCGGCACGTCGTAAGGCATGCTTCATCTCCTTGAAGTACTCGTCGATGGACTTGGATCCTTGGATGGTGTTCTCCAATTGGCGTAGAAGTTGTTCCGTGTAGGTTGGAGGCACAAACTCTCGCCGCAAAGCTCTCTTCGTCTTGGGCCAACTCATGTCGTAGCTCTCCGAAGGTGTATGAAACCACCATGTCGAGGCGTAGTCATGGAAGTTTCTTGTGGCGCACTTCACTTGATCTTCGGGAGGAACTTGATGTAGCTTGAGGTAGTCGTCCATCAAACGCTCCCACTCGAGATACTCCTCGGGTTCTAGAGTCCCATAGAAAGGAATCTCATGGTCGGTGTCGAGGTTGTAGTAGCTCGTGGAGGTCGCGGACTTGAGCGTGGGGAGCTTCTCTTGAGCGTAGTCTTGAGGTGCTTGTTGGCGAAGATACCGTATATCCGAAGGCGAAGATGCCTTGAAGTCGCTTGGCGAAGATGCCAAGGGAGATGGTCGCCTCCGTCTTGCAGCATATAGAAGAGAGTAGACTGAAGTCCTCCAAGTAGCATCGCATAGCATAAACCTACCCGGCGATCCCCTCCTCGATGCCCTGTTGGAGAGCAATCACCGGGTTGTATCTGGCACTTGGAAGGGTGTGTTTTATTAAGTATCCGGTTCTAGTTGTCATAAGGTCAATGATGTAGGGTAGAACCCTAGATGGCCGATCTTTCACGAAAGGAGCGAGATCCCTCGAAGAACACGACGAACACGGGGAAGAACGGAGAGAAAACACAAAGGGAAACACTCAAGAACAAGTCCAATCACACATCCACTAGACCATTAAACACACAAGATCCACAAGGTACATGAACAACAAAGGGAAAGATACAAGGTAGCGTTCATCCCAATCCTTGGAGGAGTTGAGGTCTTGATATCCCGGAGGATCTTCTCACATGCTCGCATGGAGGTCTTGAATCCAAGGTGGATCTTCTCCGTAGAGGGGCCGCGGTCACTCTTGAAGAGACGATCTGGTATGGATGAGCAAAGCTCTATCTCTAATGAGCTACTACTTTGCTAACCCTAGAAAGGAGGTGGAGGTGGTCTATTTATAGTCTTAGCCACGAAGGGGTAAGTGGGAGAGGGATACAAGGCCAAAGGCCCGTGGCTGCGCACAGGCAGAGCGGTAGTACCGCTTGGGAGGGCGGTAGTACCGCTTGCAAGCGGTAGTGCCGCTTGGTGTGGGCGGTAGTACCGCTCATCCTGGGTCTTCTTCCTCCTTCTCTTCCATGCTTCTCTTGTGGATGGTGTAGTTGTTCCCTGGCGCTTGCACTCCTCCTCGTCGTCCGTAGTGTTTCGACAATACCTATGCATGCACACGAGTGGAGTGTCAAGCAGTATACCATCCTCGAAGGGGTCAAGTGAGCACGTGTAAAGGAGATGATTCACCTTTGTGTATGTGAAGTAGATGTCACACGTGTCACTCGCCGAACGGACTCTTGACATGGTGATGTCCATAGGATGCTCCGCATCAGTCAAGGTACAACTCCGGGTCGTCCTTTTACCGAGGGACACGACTATTCGAATAGATAAACTTCCCTGCAGGGGTGCACCACATAGCCCAACACGCTTGATCCCATTTGGCCGGACACACTTTCCTGGGTCATGCCCGGCCTCGGGAGATCAACACGTCGCAGCCCCACCTAGGCACAACAGAGCGGTCAGCACGCCGGTCTAAACCTAAGCGCGCAGGGGTCTGGGCCCATCGCCCTGAGCACACCTGCACGTTGCGTACGCGGCCGGAGAGCAGACCTAGCAACCTCCATTTCAAAGGAAGTCACGTTACGCGGTCCAACCCGGCGCGCCGCTCAGTCGCTGACGTCATGAAGTGCTTCGGCTGATACCACGACGTCGGGATACCCATAACTACTCCCGCGTAGGTGGTTAGTGCGTATAGACCAAATGGCCAGACTCAGATCAAATACCCAGATCTCGTTAAGCGTGTTAAGTATCGCGAACGCCGACTAGGGACAGGCCCACCTCTCTCCTAGGTGGTCTGAACCTGCCCTGTCGCTCCGCCTCAAAGCAACAGTCGGGGGCCGTCGGGAACCCAGGCCCACCTCTACCGGGATGGAGCCACCTGCCCCTTCAGCCCCCATCTCCGAACAGTATCACATGTAATGTAACAGTGTATAGTATATAGTATATGCCCGTGATCACCCCCGAGTGATCACGGCCCGATAGTATAGCATGGCAGACAGACAAGAGTGTAGGGGCACTGATGGAACACTAGCATCCTATACTAAGCAGTAGGATTGCAGGTAAAGGTATCAACAGCAGTATCAAAGACAGGCTATGCATCAGGATAGGAATAACGAAAGCAGTAACAAGCTACACTACTCTAATGCAAGCAGTATAGAGAAGAGTAGGCGATATCTGGTGATCAAGGGGGGCTTGCCTGGTTGCTCTGGCAAGAGAGAGGGGTCGTCAACACCGTAGTCGTACTGGGTAGCAGCGGCGTCAGTCTCGGGGTCTACCGGAAAAAGTAACGGAGGGGGAACACAATAAACAACATAGCAATCAAAGCATAACAAGACAAACGCGGTGCTAGAGGTGATCTAACGCATGGGTAGGTGATACCGGCGAAGGGAGGGAACAACCGGGAAAGTATCCCCGGCGTTTCACGTTTTCGGGCAAAGGAGACGAAGGGGGAAAGTTGCGAGTTTGATATGTTAGGGGTGCGTGGCGGACGAACGGGCTGCGGATCCGGGTTCGTCTCGCCGTTCTAAGCAACTTTCATGTACAAAGTTTTTCCATCCAAGGTACGGTTTATTTGTTATGATTTTTCTAAGATAAATGATTTTTAGGATTCTTTCTAATTCGAAATAAAAACAACGAATACCTTTTGTACACAACAACACCTACCCACAATGTATGACCAGTGGGGCCAGGGGCTGGGTTGACTCAGTCAACAATTGACTGGTCAACCAATGAATAGTACAAGTAGAGCCTACTTGACATTGAAACAGACTTTTAATTAGGCTCTTCTTTTTTTAAGAAATAAGATAGGCCCACATGACGTAGACAACATCTAGACCAAGTCAATCAATTTAGTCAACATAGGGGGATTATTAGCACTAACGGAGATTAGTTTCTAATCTCAACAGGGGCCGACCCAGGTGGTAGTGGCCTAGGTGGCCACGCACACACACGAACACACACCACACACACATCACACAAGCACACAGGGCCGACCAGAGGCACACAGCCGGCCACACACGGCGCGCAAACACAATGCTAGGGAGTAACTCTATTCCTTTTAACACAAGATAGCATTTTGTGATTTTTGTAGGATTTAATCCATGCATTATCTCAAGCAGGTCCAATGAGACAAAATGAGGCTTGTTACGTCTACTTTCCGTTCATATAAATTTTACCCATGTTAGGAATTGTCTTATCGCTGTTTAGTGGCACTTTAGAAGGCTAGTCATTGTAGAAATACAAAAGCTAGCTACTGCTTTCAGTTACTGTAGCCGTGTAGCATAGCATACAGCGGCTGCGGGAGCAGCGAAGCAAGCGGCATGCACACGGCCGCGTATGCTGCGAGCAGGGTGGGACGAACGAGAGGCGTGGGCGGCCGCGGCGCGAGCAGTGGCACCGGGTGAGCGCGGCCACGGCTCCGGTGGCGACCAGAGCAGACTGCAGCAACGCAGCGGCAGTAGGCAACAGTGAGCGGGCACGGGGCGTCAGAGACGGGTCGGGGAAGAGGCGCTGCAGGGCGCTTACTGCAATGTGGACGCAGGGGCGGACGGTGTGCGAGAGCGTGCGGGAGGAGAGCTCCGGCCACGGCGGACTGCGGAGCCGAAGCTCGTGGGTAACGGTGCTACGGCGACTACGGCGACGAGGGAAAGGGGGAACGAGGTGGTGCTCACCGAGAAGGCGCAAGGAGGCCCATCGAGTGGCTTAGGAGCAGCAGAGGTGGCCGGCATCGTCGTGGTTCATCGGCGACCCGAGGTGGAAGAAGCTTCGATCCGGCGCTGCAGCGTGAGGAGCTCCAACGGGTGGCACCAGTTGATGCAGAGGAAGACGACGAAGCGGACGGACGCGTTCCTAGGCGGTGGGGGCGCATGGTGGTCGCGGTAGGACGAGATGGCCGGCAACGCGGGCGCACGACGAGGTGGACCTGGACCGCGAGGGAGTGACGAGGGAGAGAGGGGGCGTGGGAAAAATATCTGCGCAAGGGGAGTGGAGCTGACGAGGCCGAGAGGGGAGTGCGCCTGCCTTATCCCCTCGCCGACGCCGACGAGGTGGTTCGGCGGGGCGTCGCTCCTGTTGCGACCGCGCCAGGGGAACAGGGGGAGTAGGCGACCGGTGGGGGCTAGTTGGGCCAGCTGGCTGAGCTGGGCCGAGGCCCAGGGGCTTCTCTTATTTATTTAACCTTTTGGATTTCTTGTCTTTTTAAAAAAATACATTTCTAATTTTCTTTTAGTTTCATTTTATTTATTTATTTTAGTTTTGTAAAACATAATTTTTAGCATCTAAATTAGTAGTAATAATTAGGCCACTGCCACAAAAGTTTAACACTACAATAGAATAGATTTGTATTTGTTTTATTATTAAAGGCATTTAATAATTTCTTTTAGCCCCTGTTTTAATTTGTTAAGGGCATTAAACCACTTCACAAAGATGTTGGTTCACAGCCATAATTAGTTATTGCAATATTTGCCACACTTTGCACATTTTAGTTTGCATGTTTGAGAATTTTAAATTTTGCCTTTAATTTGAATTTGGAATTTGAACTGTGTTTGAATGCAAAGGGGGATTAGTAATAGTAAGAGTGATGACATGGCACCATTAACATGAATTACTGTAGCTTAATTATCCGGGCGTCACACCCAATTCGGAGTCCGTATGAAAAAGTTCTTGCCGTTTTGAGTCAGGTATTTCTGTGCAGTCCGAATCTGAATCCAGAACGTGAGAGACTTGGACTCTATCTTCTCTTGGCCCAAAAGTGACGTGAAGGGACTTTTTGAACATCACCTAAACTTCTCTTTTTCCCTTATCTTCATATGTGGATTGTACAAATGTCCCATACACCTGCAATTAGACAAAACACAAAAGTGTGTGAAGTATTTTTGTTCTGGATAATATAAATAGATTATTGAATAGTTGACACTAGAAATCACCTGACAAATATGTATGTATGCAATATTTTTGGTCGTATCCAAGGTAGTCATGTCCTCATCATCCTCCCCTTCTTGAAAAATAAAGCCGTCCTCGGCGTTGCTTTTATCTGAAATGTGGCTAACAAAAAAGACAAGGTGTACATGTTGTATATGTATATGTCATCAATTTTTACTTCCCGTGGATTTTGCACATATGACACATGTATACATGAGAAACTTTCATAGTGAATAAAATATAAAGCCAAAAAATTATCGCAAGAAGTAGAAGGCATGAAAGTATTCCAACTCAGTTTGCACATATAAGTGAAGCTCTTATTCATATGAAAAGATTGACAATATTCATCATTAAACCATCCCAATATCGGTGAATAACCCTTACTTGCATCAAATTTAGATGCTACAACATGCTTAAATAAGCAAACATGCAATAAGTCATTTGACACAGAATCATCACCAAGATTAGAGGTCATATCATTATGATTAAACATTGGTTCTTTTGCATCAACAGTTAATTCATTGGGTGCACTCAAAATTGTTGGTATTTCAGTTGTTTGATCATATGACGCATTCATGACTGTAACATGATTCTCTAAAATAGGTGATGCGCTCAAATCAACAGGTAACTCAACACATAATGTATTCAAGTTAACTAGGCATGCATCATTCTCATGTGAAGTTATATCATCAATACCTTTACAGTTACCTTGTCGCAAAGATGTAGCTGATGTAGGTACGGATGATGGCAATGTACCATACTCTTGAGATGATGTCGCGCTCACAACCTGAGGTGTGGCTGCTCTAGTAGGTGCAACGGTGGAGGAACCAAGCGGTGGTGGTGAGCATGAACTAGAATAGTAGTTGTTGTAGTCACCCAATGCATCCTCCTATAACTGTCTCTCAAAGGTACAAGCACGAACATACATACCAGTAATGTAACGAGGAATATACTGAAATCGTGCCTCAATATCATGGTTCAAACCACCAAAAAATCTATTCATTGTATCATCCTCAGATTCTTTTATGTCACAATGATGCATATAAGATTTGAAATCTTGGTAGTAAGCATGAACAGTGTTACTGCCTTGTTTTAATTGTTTCAATTTGCGAAGCAATTCACGACGATAGTAAGGAGGAAAAAATTGTTGTCTCATTACAACTTTCAAATCTTTCCAAGTTGTGGGTTGGTTATCAATGTTTTTCTTACAATGCACACTCCACCAAGCAGAAGCAAAACCAGTAAATGCTCTAGTGACAGCTCGTACTCGCTCAAGTTCAGATAAGTCATGGTGACTAAAAACTTGTTCTACTTCATGCTCCCAAGCTAGATAAATAGCAGGATTAAATCTACCCTCAAATAACGGTAAAGAGATAACCTGACCATGTTCTTGTGTGTGTTGTCCCAACTCTCGTGATGGTGATGATGTGTACGTCGTCCAAGAACTTCTGTCTCCGGAACCTGTCATGATTAGTAGAAACAAGAAACAAAATTCGAGAATAATGTTCCTATGAACTACTAGGATGTGGTTGTAAAGTGCTCACAGTAAAGCAAATATCAATATCTTACAAGTTCTTACCATGCGGCAGGTGGTGACAGGCAACCAGCGGTGTCAAATAACTCTGAAGATTGTGTAAAGCGATTGCCAGGGGAACATACGTATACACGGTGTAGAAATATGTGGAGCTGGGTTGGCTATATATGGTAGCAAAAGATTAGCAACAATCAATTCAAAGATGCAATGTTGAATAAACGCTCAACGACGGGACTGTGCTGGTCCTAGGCTAGACCGGACTAGAGACGCAAGCCTAGAACACTAATAAGGTCACGGCGTAGCACAACTAGCATCAATAAAGGATATGAAGTAGCTCTTGACAACAAGATATAAGTGAAGATCACAACGGCAGTAAAGATAATGATGAAAAACAACTGCCAAGCAGGATATACAACAACTCTCTCTCCAACTTTCCTCTTGAAAAGTTTGAGCCAATTTTCTGATAACTTTTTTCAAAGAATGCTACTAACTCAAGCTTTCCAATGCAAAAAGAATAACTCAATTCCGAATAGATATGAGGAGTCAAAGAATTCTAAAACTGGCCTGAAAAACTAGAATAAGCTGTGTCCGCGAACTTCGGAGGGCAAAAAGACCTATTTAGAAGCCGAGTTTGAGGTGCCAAATATTGAACTAGCTTCTGCAACTATTTAGATGCGGCTCGTCGCTAGCTTTAATTTGAGTACTCGTGGAGCCAAAATGCACAAAATAGAATCCAATCCGAATTCAACTACGAGATTGAGTCTAGATAGATCCGAATTTTGTTTTTTTTCTTCTTCTTTTTTCCTCACACTTTTTTTCTTTTTCTTTCTCTCTTTTTTTTTCTCTGACTTTTTTTCTTTTTTTGTTCTCTGTCTTTTTTTTCTCTCCCTCTTTCCAAGACAAACTAGATAAGATGCAGATTGGATCAAGCGAAGATGTGAACGACCTCAACTATGAATGTGACAATGAACTATGGGTAGCACGAGGTGAAAATGGATGGATGGTGTGGTGAACAACCGAAGGGGTAATGATGCAGCGGCCGCGTGACTAATGTGAACAGAACTCGAAACTATAAACGAACTAGACACTAAGACCAGCAACTCAACACGACGATGCAACTGATAATTCAATAATGCAAACAATGAAAAGAAAATTGCAAAGGCTCAGACTGGCTTGGACAAAAGGATGAATAGATCTAACTTTTTTGTGGCTTTTTCTTGGACAATAGGTAAGAAAATAAATCTGATCTAGGGAAAACTGGAAATTCTCACCGAGCAACCTGAAAACTGATAGCACTTGATAGAGGCAAAGGTGTCCCGTCTTTCGATGAGATGGTGGCTATTGTTTGGAGGAAGTCGACTTTGACGATCCGACTACGAACGTGCGAGGACGCCGCGCCTTAGCAATCGCTAAACCAACTCCGAGAGGTTATTGACCACACCGGAGCACGATCAACCTGACCACGAAGGTCTGTTTCCTGCAGGCAAACGAAGAACAAGCAAGAAACTAATATTGCAATCTAGATATTGCGAATATAAGAGGAAAGCTTTATTGATCAAGATGGGGTTCTGAGACGCCTTGGTCTGGTCGTTGAACACAAACGAAGTACGCGAAGTTGCAGCTATGGCGAACTTTTAATCTAAACAAAACCCAAGGAAAAAGCTACTAGGTGGATCTGCTTATATAGGAGCAAGGGGTGGTGGCCAAGGAGGTGGGAGGATGTCCCAAAGCAGCCTAAAACCAACCCTAGGTCGTACAAGGCTCATGGGCCCAAGTGGAGGTGATGCAACACCTTTGGACTTGTTGTTTGACTCGGATTCTGCTGCAGCGTCAGATTGTTTCGTCCATATCTCAATGCTCCGGACGTGAAGGGACTTTTTGAACAGCACCTAAACTTCTCTTTTTCCTTTATCTTCATATGTGGATTGTACAAGTGTCCCATACACCTGCAATTAGACAGAACACAAAAGTGTGTGAAGTATTTTTGTTCTGGATAATATAAATAGATTATTGAATAGTTGACATTAGAAATCACCTGACAAATATGTATGTATGCAATATTTTTGGTCGTATCCAAGGTAGTCATGTCCTCATCAGGAGCAAGGGGTGGCGGCCAAGGAGGTGGGAGGATGTTCCAAGGCAGCCTAAAACTAACCCTAGGTCATACAAGGCTCATGGGCCCAAGTGGAGGTGATGCAACACCTTTGGACTTGTTGTTTGACTCGGATTCTGCTGCAGCGTTAGATTGTTTCGTCCATATCTCAATGCTCTGGACGAATATAAATGTGAATCCAAATGGAGTGGAAAGGGGACGAAATCTACTTTCCAACAAAAAAAGAATCACCCAATTCGGAGTCCGTATGAAAAAGTTCTTGCCGTTTGGAGTCAGGTATGTCTGTGGAGTCCGAATCTGAATCCAGAACGTGAGAGACTTGGACTCTATCTTTTCTTGGCCCAAAAGTGACATGAAGGGACTTTTTGAACAGCACCTAAACTTCTCTTTTTCCCTTATCTTCATATGTGGATTGTACAAATGTCCCATACACCTGCAATTAGACAAAACACAAAAGTGTGTGAAGTATTTTTGTTCTGGATAATATAAATAGATTATTGAATAGTTGTCACTAGAAATCACCTGACAAATATGCATGTATGCAATATTTTTGGTCGTATCCAAGGTAGTGATGTCCTCATCAGAAGGTCAAGGCAGACGCCCCCGGCAAGGAGATTGCCGGGTGCGCCGCTTGCCGGGCCTTGGCGCCTACCGATAAGCCAGGAAGCTCCGACAAGCAATACTGCAAAATCCACCGCACCAAGGGCCACGACCTCCAGAACTGTCCACAAGTCGAGCTGCTTGCTGAGAAGAAAAAAGCTGAGTACGAGAGTCTAGACAAGGAGAAGGACCAGGACGATGCTGAGGGATCCGGCAAGAAGCGTGGCGACCAAGGAAGCCACCCGGCAAGGACAACCAGCAAGAGAGGCCTGCCCGGGGCCGTGACAAGAAACAAGAAGACGATGATCATGACGAGGACGACGAGTCCGGTGAGCAAGGGTTCCAGAAGGCTACGGAGGCCATGTGCGTCGATGGCTGCGCCTCGCTGCATACTTCTCACCGCCAGCTCAAGTAGTGGGCGCGTGAGGTTACAGTAGCGGAGCCATCGTTCGACGCTCGGAAGCCGCTGAAGTGGTCCAGCACGCCCCTCATCTTTGACGCCGAGGACTGATGAGGACATGACTACCTTGGATACGACCAAAAATATTGCATACATGCATATTTGTCAGGTGATTTCTAGTGCAAACTATTCAATAATCTATTTATGTTATCCAGAACAAAAATACTTCACACACTTTTTTGTTTTGTCTAATTGCAGGTGTATGGGACATTTGTGCAATCCACATATGAAGATAAGGGAAAAAGAGAAGTTTAGGTGCTGTTCAAAAAGTCCTCTCACGTCACTTTTGGACCAAGAGAAGATAGAGTCCAAGTCTCTCACGTTCTGGATTCAGATTCGGACTGCACAGACATACCTGACTCAAAACGCCAACAACTTTTTCATACGGACTCCGAATTGGGTGATTCTTTTTTTTGTTGGAAAGTAGATTTCATCCTATTTCCAAAACAATTGGAATCACCTTTAAATTCATCGGGAGCGTTGAGATATGGACGAAACAATCTGACGCTGCAGCAGAATCCGAGTCAAACAACAAGTCCAAAGGTGTTGCATCACCTCCACTTGGGCCCAAGAGCCTTGTACGACCTAGGGTTGGTTTTAGGCTGCCTTGGGACGTCCTCCCACCTCCTTGGCCGCCACCCCTTGCTCCTATATAAGTAGATCCACCTAGTAGCTTTTTCCTTGGGATTTGTTTAGTTAAAAGTTAGCCATTGCAACTTCGTGTACTTCGTTTGTGTCCAACGACCAGACCAAGACCGCTTCCGGATCCCCACCTTTATCAATACTTCATATATATTCGCACTATTCAGATTGCTTTATCATATTCTTGCTTGTTCTTTGATTGCGCGCAGGAATAGGCCTTCGTGGTCAGGTTGATCGTGCTCCAGCGTGGTCAATAACATCTCGAAGTTGGTTTAGCGATTGCTAAGGCGCAACGTCGTGCACGTTTGTAGTCGGATTGTCAAAGTCGACTCCATCAAATCGATAGTTATCATCTCATCGAAAGATCGGGACACTCCTGCCTCTATCAAGTGGTATCTCATCGAATTTTGTTTCTTGTTTCTACTAATCATGACAGGTTACGGAGATAGAATTTCTTGGATGACGGACACATCTTCACCATCACGAGAGTTGGGACAACACACACAAGCACATGGTCAGGTTATCTCTTTACCGTCATTTGAGGGTAGATTTAATCCTGCTATTTATCTAGCTTGGGATCTTGAAGTAGAACAAGTTTTTAGTCACCATGACTTTTCTGAACTTGAGCGAGTACGAGTTACCACTAGAGCATTTACTGGTTTTGCTTCTGTTTGGTGGAGTGTGCATTGTAAGAAAAACATTGATAACAAACCCACAACTTGGAAAGATTTGAAAAATGTAATGAGACAACAATTCTTCCCTCCTTACTATCGTCGTGAATTGCTTCGCAAATTTGAACAATTAAAACAAGGCAGTAACACTGTTCATGCTTACTACCAAGAGTTCAAATCTTATATGCATCATTGTGACATAGAAGAATCTAAGGATGATACAATGAATAGATTTTTTGGTGGTTTGAACCATGATATTCAGGCAAGATTTCAGTATATTCCCCGTTGCATTACTGGTATGTATGTTCGTGCTTGTACCTTTGAGAGACAGATGCAGGAGGATGCATTGGGTGACTACAACAACTACTATTCCAGTTCGTGCTCACCACCGCCGGTTGGTTCCTCTACCGTTGCACCTACTAGAGCAGCCCCACCTCGGATTGTGAGCGCGACATCATCTCAAGAGTATGGTGCATTGTCAACGTCCGTACCTACATCAGCTACGTCTTTGCGACAAGGTAACAGTAAAGGTATTGATGATATAACTTCACATGAGAATGATGCATCCCTAGTTAACTTAAATGCATCATGTGTTCAGTTACCTGGTGATTTGAGCACAACACCTATTTTAGAGAATCTTGATACTGTCATGAATGCGTCATGTGATCAAACAACTGAAATACCAACAATTTTGAGTGCACCCATTGAGTTAACTGTTGATGCAAAAGAATCAATGTTTAATCATTTTGATATGACCTCTAATCTTGGTGATGATTCTGTGACCAAAGACTTATTGCATGTTTGCCTATTTAAGCATGATGTAGCATGTAAATTAGATGCAAGTAAGGTTTATTCACCAATGTTGGGATGGTTTAATGATGAACATTGTCAATCTTTTGATATGAATAAGAGCATCACTTATATGTGCAAATTGAGTTGCAATATTTTCATGTCTTCTACTTCTAGTGATAATATTTTGGCTTCAGATTTTATGAACTATGCAAGTTACTCATCTATACATGTGTCATATGTGCAAAAACCAAGGGAAGTAAAAATGGATGACATATACATATACAACATGTACACCTTGTCTCTTTTGTTAGCCACATTTCAGATTAAGCAACGCCGAGGACGGCTTTGTTTTCAAAAAGGGGAGGATGATGAGGACATGACTACCTTGGATACGACCAAAATATTGCATACATGAATATTTGTCAGGTGATTTCTAGTGCAAACTATTCAATAATCTATTTATGTTATCCAGAACAAAAATACTTCACACACTTTTGTGTTTTGTCTAATTGCAGGTGTATGGGACATTTGTGCAATCCACATATGAAGATAAGGGAAAAAGAGAAGTTTAGGTGCTTTTCAAAAAGTCCTCTCACGTCACTTTTGGACCAAGAGAAGATAGAGTCCAAGTCTCTCACGTTCTGGATTCAGATTCGGACTGCACAGACATACCTGACTCAAAACGCCAACAACTTTTTCATACGGACTCTGAATTGGGTGACTCTTTTTTTGTTGGAAAGTAGATTTAATACTCTTTCCAAAACAATTGGAATCACCTTTAAATTCATCCGGAGCGTTGAGATATGGACGAAACAATCTGATGCTGCAGCAGAATCTGAGTCAAACAACAAGTCCAAAGGTGTTGCATCACCTCCACTTGGGCCCATGAGCCTTGTACGACCTAGGGTTGGTTTTAGGCTGCCTTGGGACGTCCTCCCACCTCCTTGGCCGCCACCCCTTGCTCCTATATAAGTAGATCCACCTAGTAGATTTTTCCTTGGGATTTGTTTAGTTAAAAGTTAGCCATTGCAACTTCGTGTACTTCGTTTATGTCCAACGACCAGACCAAGACCGCTTCCGGATCCCCACCTTTATCAATACTTCATATATATTTGCACTATTCAGATTGCTTTATCATATTCTTGCTTGTTCTTCGATTGCGTGCAGGAATAGACCTTCGTGGTCAGGTTGATCGTGCTCCAGCGTGCTCAATAACATCTCGAAGTTGGTTTAGCAATTGCTAAGGCGCAACGTCGTGCATGTTTGTAGTCGGATCGTGAAAGTCGACTCCATCAAATCGATAGTTATCATCTCATCGAAAGATCGGGACACCCCCGCCTCTATGAAGGACCACCCTGACCGAACAACCGCGGTCGGGTGTTTGCCATTGTTGGTCTCACCAACGATATGCAACCTCAAGGTGAACAAGATGTTGGTTGACGGTGGGGCCGGCCTGAACCTGATCTCGCCTGTCGTGATCAAAAGATTGCAAATCCTTGATGGAGACCTCGAGGAAACGGGCACGTTTCAAGGGGTCAAACCGGGGAGGAGCCAGCCGAAGGGGAAGGTCACACTGCCCATGACGTTTGGAGGAGAGTTGAACTATAGAACGGAGAGGATCATCTTCGACTTGGCCGAGATCCCCTTGCCCTACAACTGGATCCTCGGCCGCCCGGCACTAGCCAAGTTCATGGCAGCATTACATTACGCCTACAACATGCTAAAGATGCCCGGGCCGTTGACCATCATCTCGGTCCCCTCTGACAAGAAGGACGCGCTGATCTGCACCGACCAACTCTACCGGGAAGCAGTTGCAGCGGCTGCCGTCAAGGCGCCTGCTCCTACCACTGAAGGCCTGGGAGGGGAGAAGAAGCCCGGCAAGACCTCTCGGACCCACTCCGGCAAGCGCACCTCCTTGGAGTGTTGTGCTACCGTCGAGGACATGCGAGAGAGCTTTACCGACAAAAGCAAGAAATCCAGAGCCGAGCCACCGCAGACCAAGAAGGTGTCCGCCAGGGAGGATGGCATGGGAGGGGCCTTCACCATAGGCTTCACCATCGACAGCAAATAGGAAGGCGCGCTCGTCACCTTCCTGCGGGCGAATGTCGACGTGTTTGCGTGGCAAGCATCCGACATCCCCGGTGTTCCCAGGGAGGTGATTGAGCACCACCTAGCTGTCTGCCCTCATGCGCGGCCCGTCAAGCAGAATATCAGAAAGCAGGCTCTGGAGAGGCAGGAGTTCATCACAGAGGAGATCAGGAAGTTGGAAGCGGCAGGTTTGGTGAGAGGAGTCCTCCACCCGACGTGGTTTGCCAATCCGGTAGTGGTGCGCAAGGCGAATGGGAAATGGAGGCCGTGTATTGATTACACAGATATCAATAAGGCTTGTCCTAAGGACCCCTTCCCGTTGCCGCACATCGACCATATTGTTGACTCCACGGTCGGGTGTGATCTGTTATCATTCCTCGATGCCTACTCGGGCTACCACCAAATCTTCATGACAAGAGAGGATGAAGAAAAGACAGCATTCATCACCCCATGTGGTACGTATTGCTTTTAACGGATGCCTTTCGGGTTGAAGAGTGTTGGCTCGATGTTTGCAAGAGCAGTCCAAATTGGTTTTGAACCTCAGCTCCATAGAAATATGGAGGCGTACCTGGATGAAATAATGGTCAAAACCAAGGACGGGCCAACTCTTGTGCAAGATCTAGAAGAAACATTTGCCAACCTGCGCAAGATCAACCTCAAGATAAACCCTGAGAAGTGTGTCTTCGGTGTTCCGTCCGGCAAGCTTCTCGGGTTCTTTGTGTCGCAGCGCGGGATCGAGGCAAACCCAGACAAAATCAAGGCTATTGAGCAGATTGAGGCGCCCAGGCAGGTCAAGGATGTGCGTCGGCTCACCGGCTGCGTCGCCGCCATGAGCCGATTCATCTCCAAGTCCGCCGAGCGCGCCCTTCCTTTCTTCCAGATCTTGAAGAAG
Source organism: Aegilops umbellulata (assembly GCA_032464435.1). Taxonomy (NCBI): domain Eukaryota; kingdom Viridiplantae; phylum Streptophyta; class Magnoliopsida; order Poales; family Poaceae; genus Aegilops; species Aegilops umbellulata. The sequence continues at coordinate 197,063,668 of CP136058.1, read as the reverse complement.
ACAGGCCCAATGGAGTGGACCCCAGAAGCCGAGGCAGCATTGCAGGATCTGAAGAAATACCTTTCCTCCATGCCGATACTGGTTGCACCTAAACCACAGGAGTCGTTGCTGCTATATCTGGCGGCAATGAATCAAGTGGTCAGCGCCGCACTGGTGGCATAGAGGGAGGTCGACGAGGAGGCAGTGACGGCGGCGGAACCAGCGAATGGCAAGCCAAAGATTCCCCCGGTAGGGCCTGGTGCCGGCAAGGCGCGGCCCCTGGCAGAGTCTGATGCCACCAAGGCAGTGCCCGCGCAGTCGAGCGAGGTGGTGCAGAAGAAGAAGATGACGCAGCACCAGGTTTACTTTGTCAGCTCCCTCTTGCAGGGGGCTACGTCGAGGTAGTCCGGTGTGCAAAAATTGCTCTTCGGCCTCCTTATGGCCTCGAGGAAGCTGCGTCATTACTTCCAAGCCCACGAGATCACTGTCGTCACCCGCCTCCCATTGCAGCGGATCCTGCATAACCCAGATGCGACCGGAAGGATTGTGGAATGGGCCTTGGAATTGTCAAGCTTTGGTTTAAAGTTTAAGGATTGTGGAACGGCCCATATTCTGCTATATGAGGTCTTTCGATGAGGAAAATATCAGAAGCAACCTTTCGGGACGAAACTCCGCCGCCACGAGGCGGAACCTTGGCGGAACCAATCTAGGGCTCCGGCAGAGCTGTTTTGCCGGGGACACTTCCCTCCGGGAGGGGGAAATCATCGCAATCGTCATCACCAATGCTCCTCTCATTGGGAGAGGGCAATCTCCGTCAACATCTTCACCAGCACCATCTCATCTCAAAACCCTAGTTCATCTCTTGTATCCAACTCTTGTCTCCAAGTCCGGGATTGGTACTTGTAGGTTTCACATATAAATATACTATTATTGACAAGTATTCAAGTTGGCATTGGCAGTGATGAAAAAGGTTTTCCCTTTATCTTTGAAGGGAAAAGCATTGGCATGGTATAGGCTATGCGATGGCATTGGCATTGGTCTGGAAAATTCTGGCTAGGCAGTTTTTAGGACATTTGTAGACTTTTTCGAAAAAAAATTGTTGCGGAGCAAAAAAAAAGAGGAAAAAAAGTGCAAAAAAAAGTAAAAAAAAGAGAAAAAAAATCAGAGTGTGCTCCTCCCTTGTTTACGTGCAGTGCCATGATTTTGTTAGTGTTCTAGGCTCGCGTCTCTAGTACGGTCTAGCCTAGGACCAGCACAGTACCGTCGTTGAGCGTTTATTCAACTTTGCATCTCTGAATTGATTATTGCTGACCCTTTTTGCTACCATATTATAAGCCTTCCTAGCTCCACATATATCTACATCGTGCGTTTGACTCTCCCTGGTACTCGCTCTATCCAAGCTTTGAGAGTTTTGACTACATCGGTTGCCGTTCACCGCCTGCTGCTGGGTAAGAACTGGTAAGAAATTGAGATTTGCTTAAAGGATTTGTGACACCCACCACCACCACCACTTGTTAGTAGTCTATAGGATCATATTCTTGTGTGTTTCTATTGCTGCTAACCATGCCAGGATCACAACCCGACGAGATTGACTGGGAGAATTTAACAAACAAGGAGCTTCATGATAAGTTTCAAAAAATGATGACTGAACAGGTGCAAGATGTGCTGAACAATTTTGAAGAGGCCATGGAGAAGATCACTGGCCTTGAGAAGACGTTCGAAACAAAGCTCGATAACAGATTTAATGAACTGCTTGCGCGTCTTCCACCACCGGCTGCACCTGCCGCACCTCTGCAACAACAGCAACAACAACGAATACCTCCAGGTCGGGAATCAGCCCTCCGTCGAGCGATCCGTCTCCCTCTTCAGCCTGGCCAAACTGCTGGTGCTGCTGTTGATACTTCTGTGGCTCCTGCTGCTGATGTGGAGGAGGATGATTATGCGGGAGATTACGAGGATGAGGTTGATCAACATCAGAACTACGTGCAACCTCCAGCTCCACAACCACCAGGTCGTCCACATGCAAATAATGGCAATGTTAGGGCTCCCCCTCAGGTACGAGATCATGACCATCTCCCTAAACTGAAATTGAATATCCCACCATTTGAGGGTAGATATGTTCCTGATATATATCTTACTTGGGAGTTAGAAACTGAACAACGATTTACATGTTTACAATATCCTGAGGAGAGACGTGTTCCTGCTGCTGTTTGTGCTTTCACTAGCTTTGCATGTGTTTGGTGGTCTGAATATTGTAGATTATATCCTGTTCCAGCTACTTGGGCTGCTTTGAAAACTGCTATGCGTACTCATTGGGTTCCGCCATATTATCAATGTGAATTACTTCAAAAATTGCAGCGCTTAAGACAAGGAAAAAATTCTGTAGAAGAATATTATCAAGAATTACAAACTGGATTGATTCGATGTGGTATTGTTGAGGAGAATGAAGCTATGCTTGCACGTTTTCTGGGTGGATTAAATAGAGAGATTCAGATCATTCTAGACTATAAGGATTATAATAATATCACTCGTTTATTCCATCTTGCTTGTAAAGCTGAACGTGAAGTGCAGGATCGACAGGCATTGGCGCGAACTAACTTTTCTGCAGGTCGACCTTCATCATGGACACCACGTGCATCATCTACTTCCACACGTTCTGCTACACCGGCACCTCCGTCGGCTGCCACCTCCAACCGTGATACAAGAAAGCAGGCACAACCACCACTATCTGCCAAGAGCACACCTGCCGGGCCTGCACAGAGCTCTGCTTCTTCCATGGCGTCTACAGGGCACACAAGTGATATTATTTGTCGTCGTTGTAAGGGAAGAGGACATTTTGCGCGCGAATGCACATCTCAGCGTGTGATGATTGCTACTGAGGATGGTGGGTATGAGTCCGCTAGTGACTATGATGAGGAGACTTTGGCTCTTCTTACACATGAAGAACACGGTGGAGATGATTCTGATCATGAGACGCAATACAAGGCTCCTGAAGATGCTGACAGGTATGAACGTTTGGTTGCTCAACGTGTTTTGAGTGTGCAGGTCATGCAAGCTGAGCAAAATCAGAGGCATAATTTGTTCCATACAAAGGGAGTTGTGAAGGAACGTTCTGTTCGCGTCATCATAGATGGAGGGAGCTGCAACAACTTGGCTAGCATGGAGATGGTGGAGAAGCTATCCCTCACCACAAGACCACATCCACATCCTTACTACATCCAATGGTTCAACAACAGCGGGAAGGTTAAGGTAACACGTACTGTTCGTGTGCATTTTAGTATCTCTACATATGCTGATTATGTTGATTGTGATGTGGTACCTATGCAAGCATGTTCCTTATTACTTGGTAGACCATGGCAATTTGATAAAAATTCTGTACACCATGGTAGAAACAATCAGTATACTCTTGTTCATAAGTGATAGAGGCAAAGGTGTCCCGATGTTTCGATGAGATGGTGGCTATCGTTTCTGTGGGAGTCAACCTTGACGATCCGACTACGAACGTGCGAGACGTCGCGCCTTAGCAATCGCTAAACCAACTTCCGAGGGTTATTGACCACGCCGGAGCACGATCAAACTGACCATGAGGGCATGTTTCCTGCGAGCAAACGAAGAACAAGCAAGAAACTAAGATTGCAATCTGGATATTGCGAATAAAAGAGGAAAGCTTTATTAACGAAGGTGGGGTTCTGTGACGCCTTGGTTTGGTCGTTGAACACAAACGAAGTACGCGAAGTTGCAGCTATGGAGAACTTTTGATCTAAACAAAACCCAAAGTCTAAACGATGCCCTAGGGGCTGTATATATGGGGGAAGAGGGGGGAATTTCGTGGCCCTTGGAGGAGGGGTCCGAAACTGATAGAGGCAAAGGTGTCCCGATGTTTCGATGAGATGGTGGCTATCGTTTCTGTGGGAGTCGACCTTGACGATCCGACTACGAACGTGCGAGACGTCGCGCCTTAGCAATCGCTAAACCAACTTCCGAGGGTTATTGACCACGCCGGAGCACGATCAACCTGACCACGAGGGCCTATTTCCTGCGAGCAAACGAAGAACAAGTAAGAAACTAAGATTGCAATCTGGATATTGCGAATATAAGAGGAAAGCTTTATTAATGAAGGTGGGGTACTGTGACGCCTTGGTCTGGTCGTTGAACACATACGAAGTACGCGAAGTTGCAGCTACGACGAACTTTTGATCTAAACAAAACCCAAAGTCTAAACGACGCCCTAAGGGCTGTATATATGGAGGAAGAGGGGGGGAATTTCGTGGCCCTTGAGGAAGGGGTCCGAAACCAACCCTAACTCTTGTTTCCCCACACATACGGACTCTAAAAACAGCCTATACTTAAGTATTTTGAAATTACATGGGCCTGGCCCAATAATAAGGTGACGCAGCACCTAGAATAGCCTCTGGACGAAATTTATGAAGTGGCATCTTGTATATTTCGTCCAAGGCTTCATTCACTCCTTATGGTGGCTTCAGAGTCCTGAAATCATCACTTGTAACCCCGTTCTTGTTCCCCTTGCGCATGCCGTCAACTCCATGCTTGTTCTTGCTCCAATGTTCATCCTTCTCCAAGCTAGGCCCTTCATTTGTAAGCAAAACAAATGTATCCAATTTAGGCAGCATCATATTCTCATGAACATTAGAATCATTACCAAGAAACGAAAGTACCTGATAATTCAATTGGCGTGCGCGAGCTCTAGTAATTGGTCCAGTATGTATAGCAGCAGGGGCTGTGGGTGTAACAATGGTATTGATGTCCTCATCATCCTCCCCTTCTTGAAATGAAGTCGTCCTCGACGGAAGCTCATCTTCCTCACACAAATAAGGCTTCAAATCTGCAATGTTAAAAGTGGGACTAACCCCAAAATCTGCAGGCAACTCAAGTTTATATGCATTATCATTTATTTTCTCTAACACCTTAAAAGGACCATCAGCACGTGGCATTAGCTTTGATTTGCGCAAATTAGGAAAGCTATCCTTACGCAAATGTAACCAAACAAGATCTCCAGGTGCAAACACAACATGTTTTCTACCCTTATCTCCAGCAAGTTTATATTTAGCATTCATACGCTCAATGTTTTCCTTAGTTAACTCATGCATTTTTAAAATCAATTCAGCACGTTCTTTAGCATCAAAATTAACCTTCTCCGAAGATGGAAGAGGCAATAAATCAATGGGTGCACGAGGTAGGAAACCATACACAATTTCAAAAGGGCACATCTTAGTAGTAGAATGCAACGACCGATTATAAGCAAATTCAATATGAGGCAAGCATTCTTCCCACATTTTCTTATTATTCTTCAAAACAGCCCTAAGCATAGTAGACAATGTTCTATTGACTACTTCAGTTTGTCCATCAGTTTGGGGGTCACAAGTAGTACTAAAAAGCAGTTTAGTCCCCAACTTAGCCCATAAACATCTCCAAAAGTGGCTAAGAAATTTAGTATCACGGTCTGAAACAATAGTATTTGGCACACCATGCAAGCGAATAATTTCACGAAAGAACAAATCAGCAACATTAACAGCATCATCGCTTTTATGACATGGTATAAAGTGTGCCATTTTCGAGAATCTATCCACGACAACAAATATGCTATCCCTCCCCTTCTTTGTTCGAGGTAAACCTAAAACAAAGCCCATAGATATATCCTCCCAAGGAACACTAGGTACAGGCAAAGGCATATATAAACCATGAGGATTGAGTCGTGACTTAGCTTTTTGACATGTAGTGCAGCGAGCAACAAAACGCTCAACATCCCGTCTCATCTTTGGCCAAAAGAAATGTGTAGCAAGTATATCCTCCGTCTTCTTCACGCCAAAGTGTCCCATTAGTCCTCCCCCATGCGCCTCCTGCAACAACAAAAGACGAACGGAGCTAGCTGGAATGCATAGCTTGTTAGCACGAAACACAAATCCATCGCTAACGACGAACTTGTTCCATGATCTACCTTCTTTACAATTCTGCAATACATCGTTAAATTCAGCATCATGCACATATTGATCTTTGATGGTCTCCAAACCAAATATTTTAAAATCAAGTTGTGACAGCATAGTATAACGACGAGACAATGCATCAGCAACAACATTTTCTTTACCCTTCTTGTGTTTAATGACATAAGGGAAAGTCTCAATGAATTCAACCCATTTAGCATGTCTACGGTTCAGTTTAGCTTGACTTTTAATGTGTTTCAAAAATTCATGATCAGAATGTATAACAAATTCTTTGGGCCATAAATAATGTTGCCATGTTTCTAAAGTCCGAACAGGAGCATATAATTCTTTATCATAAGTAGAATAGTTCAGACTAGGCCCACTCACTTTTTCAGAAAAGTATGCAACAGGTTTGCCATCTTGTAATAACACACCTCCTAATCCAATTCCACTAGCATCACATTCAAGCTCAAAAGTCTTATTAAAATCAGGAAGTTGGAGTAAAGGAGCATGTGTCAACTTATCTTTCAATACCGTGAAGGCTTCTTCCTGTGTGGTACCCCAAACAAAAGGCACATCCTTCTTTGTAAGCTCGTTGAGAGGTGCAGCAACGGTGCTGAAATCTCTCACAAAACGCCTATAGAAACCAGCGAGGCCAAGAAAACTCCTCACTTGTGTGACCGTTTTGGGCTGCGGCCAACTCTCAATAGCTTCAATCTTGGCTTTATCAACTTCAATTCCCTGTGGAGTAACAACATAGCCAAGAAAAGATACTCGGTCGGTGCAAAAGGTGCACTTCCCAAGGTTACCAAACAAACGTGCATCACGTAGAGCATTAAAAACAACACGTAAATGTTCCAAATGTTCTTCCAAAGATTTGCTATAAATCAGTATATCATCAAAATAGACTACCACAAATCGTCCAATGAAAGCACGTAAAACTTCATTCATTAGTCTCATGAAAGTACTAGGTGCATTAGTTAACCCAAAAGGCATGACTAACCACTCATATAAACCAAACTTAGTTTTAAAAGCTGTTTTCCATTCATCTCCCAATTTCATACGAATTTGATGGTATCCACTACGCAAATCAACTTTGGGGAATATTGTAGAGCCACTCAATTCATCAAGCATATCATTTAGCCTAGGAATAGGATGACGATAACGAATAGTAATATTATTAATGCCTCTACAATCAACACACATACGCGAGGTACCATCCTTTTTCGGCACTAGAATAATAGGAACAGCACAAGGACTAAGGGATTCGCGTATATAACCTTTGTCGAGCAGCTCTTGTACTTGACGCATAATCTCCTTCGTCTCCTCTAGATTGGTACGGTATGGTGCGCGGTTGGGTAATGATGCACCAGGAATTAAGTCAATTTGATGCTCAATCCCTCGAATAGGTGGTAATCCCGGTGGCACGTCTTGTGGAAAGACGTTAGCGAACTCCTGCAAAATGTTAGTAACAGCAGGAGGCAAAGAGGAAGGCACGTCCTCGAATGAAAATAACGCCTCTTTGCACACAAAAGCATAGCAAACAGATTTGCTAACATCTAGATCATCAATATCAGATTTGGTGGCCAATAAACATGCACTTTTCAATTTAATTTCAGAAGCAACACTGGATGGTTTATTATTAGGCTTCATTTGTTGCTCAAATTCTTTTGCCACAATCTGATTTTCACTCTTATTTTGCTCCTGTTTTGCTTTATTAGCTCGATTAATATCATCTTTCAAAATGGAATCAGGAGTCATTGGAAGCAAAGTAATATTTTTGTCCTTATGAACAAGAGTATACTGATTGTTTCTACCATGGTGTACAGAATTTTTATCAAATTGCCATGGTCTACCAAGTAATAAGGAACATGCTTGCATAGGTACCACATCACAATCAACATAATCACCATATGTAGAGATACTAAAATGCAAACGAACAGTACGTGTTACCTTAACCTTACCGCTGTTGTTGAACCATTGGATGTAGTAAGGATGTGGATGTGGTCTTGTGGTGAGGGATAGCTTCTCCACCATCTCCATGCTAGCCAAGTTGTTGCAGCTCCCTCCATCTATGATGACGCGAATAGAACATTCCTTCACAACTCCCTTTGTATGGAACAAATTATGCCTCTGACTTTGCTCAGCTTGTGTAACCTGCACACTCAAAACACGTTGAGTAACTAAACATTCATACCTGTCAGCATCTTCAGCAGCCATGTATTGTGTCTCATGATCAGAATCATCTCCACCATGTTCTTCATGTGTAAGAAGAGCCGAAGTCTCCTCATCATAGTCACTAGCGGACTCATACCCACTATCCTCAGTAGCAATCATCACACGCTGAGATGTGCATTCTCGCGCAAAATGTCCTCTTCCCTTACAACGACGACAAATAATATCACTTGTGTGCCCTGTAGACGCCATGGAAGAAGCAGAGCTCTGTGCAGGCCCGGCAGGTGTGCTCTTGGCAGATAGTGGTGGTTGTGCCTGCTTTCTTGTATCACGGTTGGAGGTGGCAGCTGACGGAGGTGCCGGTGTAGCAGAACGTGTGGAAGTAGATGATGCACGTGGTGTCCACGATGAAGATCGACCTGCAGAAAAGTTAGTTCGCTCCAATGCCTGTCGATCCTGCACTTCACGTTCAGCTTTACAAGCAAGATGGAATAAACGAGTGATATTATTATAATCCTTATAGTCTAGAATGGTCTGAATCTCTCTATTTAATCCACCCAGAAAACGTGCAAGCATAGCTACATTCTCCTCAACGATACCACATCTAATCAAGCCAGTTTGTAATTCCTGATAATATTCTTCTACCGAATTTTTTCCTTGTCTTAAGCGCTGCAATTTTTGAAGTAATTCACGTTGATAATATGGTGGAACCCAACGAGTACGCATAGCAGTTTACAAAGCAGCCCAAGTAGCTGGAACAGGATATAATCTACAATATTCAGACCACCAAACACATGCAAAGCTAGTGAAAGCACAAACTGCAGCAGGAACACGTCTCTCCTCAGGATATTGTAAACATGTAAATCGTTGTTTAGTTTCTAACTCCCAAGTAAGATATATATCAGGAACATATCTACCCTCAAATGGTGGAATATTCAATTTCAGTTTAGGGAGATGGTCATGATCTCGTACCTGAGGGGGAGCCCGAACATTGCCATTATTTGCATGTGGACGACCTGGTGGTTGTGGTGCTGGTGGTTGCATGTAGTTCTGATGTTGATCAACCTCATCCTCGTAATCTCCCACATAATCATCCTCCTCCGCATCAGCAGCAGGAGCCACAGAAGTATCAACAGCAGCACCAACAGGTTGGCCAAGCGCAAGAGGAACACGGGTCGCTCGGCGGAGGGCTGTTTCGCCATGTGGAGGTAGTCGTCATTGTTGTTGTTGTTGTAGAGGTGTGTTAGGTGCAGCCGGTGGTGGAAGACGCGTGAGCAATTCATTAAACTTGTTATCGAGCTTTGTTTCAAATGTCTTCTCCATGCCATCTATCTTCTCCATGGCCTCTTCAAATTTGTTTAGCACATCTTGCACCTGTCCACTCATCATTTGCTGAAACTTATCATGAAGCTCCTTGTTCGTCAAGTTCTCCCAGTCAGTCTCGTCGGCTTGTGATCCTGGCATGGTTAGCAGCAATAGAAACACACAAGAATATGATCCTACAGACTACTAACAAGTGGTGGTGGTGGCAGGTGTCACAAATCCGTCAAGCAAATCTCAAATTCTTACCAGTTCTTACCCAGCAGCAGGCGGTGATCGGCAACCGTTGTAGTCAAAACTCTCAAAAGCTTGGATAGAGCGATTGCCAGGTGATGCGGAGCATCCGACGATCATCCCCATGTACACTCGAGCCTACGCCATTGGACCTAAGGTGAATTCGCTCCTTTTCGAATCTTCCCTTTCCGCATGCAAGACATGGATGCTACTTCAAGCGCGGACCTTGTGCATACTCAGGTACACCCGAGGAGGCTATGGAGAGCCCAAGAACCAAGGCCAAGCATGCACGGAAGCGAAGGAAGGAGAAGGAGGAAGATGGACATCAAGAGATGGAAGAGAATCCGGCCGCTCCAGAACCAGCGGTACTACCGCTCCCAACAGCGGTACTACCGCTCCCTCCAGTGGTACTACCGCTCCCCACTGCCGCGCCACCACCGACGAGCAGTACTACCGCCAGGCGTCCGGTACTAAAAAACTACGACACGAGCGGTACTATCGCTTGGCCCAAGCGGTACTACCGCTGATCGCGGTACTACCGCCCTGCCTGCGCGCAGAGAGCGGGCCTAGGGCCCATGTACCCCCACTTTCACTTACCCTTTCATGGATTTAGACTATAGATACTCCCCCACCTCATTGGAGCTGAGGTTAGCGTTGATTTAGCTCATATATGAGATAGAGCTTCGCTCATCCATCCGGATCATCTCTTCGAGAGTGACCGCGGCCCCTCCTCGGAGAAGATCCTCGTGGATTCAAGACCTCCTCACGGAGAAGACCCCCATCAAGACCTCCTCACGGAGAAGAACCGGTTACTTTGTATTGTCCTTTGTTGACCTTGGATCATCGTGTATCTCTTTGTGTTCATCGATCTAGCATATGTGTGATCTATTTCTTGTTGGTTGAGTGTTTCTCTCGTGTTTTCCCCTCGTTCTTCCCCGTGTTCGTCGTGTTCTTCGAGGGATCTCGCTCCTTTCGTGAAAGATCGGCCGTCTAGGGTTCTACCCTACATCATCTTGGTATCAGAGCTTAGGTTTATCACGAATTTGGAGCCTCCCCGTTGTGTTTTCTATCCTAGTTTTGTTGATTTAGTCCTAAATTCGAAAATTCCCCACCAAAAATAGCCCCAAAATTTTTTGTGATTTGTTGGTTTGATGATGTTTTGTTGATTTTGATCCACGGATTTTCTTGGTTTTGAGTGGATCTAGCATCTCCCCAAGTTTCTCCACTTTCCATCCACGAAATCTCTCCAATTTTGACCCCGAAATCATCCATTTCCGCCCCAAAATCGCGTCCCGTTTCGATCTACGAAAATTCCCGACCCGAGCGGTACTACCGCCCGTCAGAGCGGTACTACCGTAACTTGCGCGGTACAAAAAAAAGTCTGGAGCGGTACTACCGTCCCGCGAGCGGTACAAAAAAAAGTCCGGAGCGGTACTACTGCCCATCCAAGCGGTACTACCATCCCTTGCGCGGTACTAAAAAAATCCCGAGCGGTACTACCGCCCGTGACTGTTTCAGCATTCCGAGTTTCACGGTTTTGTCCATAACTAATTCATCCAGAGTCCGTTTTTTACGTTCTTTAGCTCGTTTTGAAGCTATTGACATCCCCCATCCCATAAAAATACTACCACCACCATTTGACTCCATCAAATTTTTGTAACTTTGGCATCTTTGCCTAGGGCTTCCACCACATCCTCCGCATAACCACCACCGACTTCCGCAACCTAACCCAATTTGTTCCCCATAGCATTAGTGGTTGTTTGAGTTGCGATTCGAGTCTACTAAGGTGTTTAGGCTACTTAGGGATGATTGCTTCTTCATTAACCACCACCTTACTTTCCGCATAGGTTTGCCCACCATACACTTCCGCCATCGCAACCTAACCCATTTTGACCGGGTTTCCACCAATACTTCCGCAACCACCACCACATTCCCGCTACCACCGTTTGAATTTTGTCCTTGAGACTTTGAGTTGTGGTTTTTCCGTTTCCTAAGGTGTTTCGGCTACTTAGGGACGAGTCTCCATCATCTTGGTATCTACATCAAGAACACCACCACTCATCGTCGCAACGGACGGTAACCTCGACGACACCATTGTATATTTCCCTTGCACATTGCATTGATAACCCCTAGCCCATTTTGCGTCACTTACCTATTGAGACTAGCCATTTGAGTATTGCCCGGCAACGTTACTTGTGCACATTAGTGGTCTACACCTCCCATTGCATACATACCATATCATATTGGTATCATATCATCCCTTGTGTCACAAGATTGTTCCCGCATATACACAATTGCTATCTTGGTTTGTGCATTTCGCAAAGTGGCCATACATACAAAAAAAAGAAGAGAATAAGCTTTTAAGCAAAAGAGAAGAGCAAAGAAGCTTGTAAGCAAGTGCCATAGCATCATACCACATTGCATATAAGATTGTCATATCCGATCATCTTGGATCAAACACCGGGAACCATACATATATAGCATACTTGGGATAGAAGTTTATCCATTTTGCATATCATAGGTTGTGCACAAGTGTCGTATCCGCCTATAGAGCAATCGTGCTAGCGTCTCTCTTGAGTTGTGCAACACGAGCGTTTTCCGTGGACTCCACATTTTGTGCTCATTCCTTGGTTGCACGACCCCATCTATCTATCCGTGTGTGTGTTTCCGTGTGCCGTTCTTTGCTATTGGTCTACTTGTTTCACTTGCGAATTTGTGAATCTCTTTCAACATTATTGACTCTTGCTAACATTTTGCATTAAATTTTTGTGCCACTATCCTCACCGAGCTCCACCATAAGCCTTATTTGTGTAGGTGTGAGAAACCGAGAAGAATTGATACCAATTGTGCTATTTCCTTGTTACACATTGATTGATCATTGATCCATCTTCAACATCGGTCAAGGTACATTTGGTATAAGTTCTTCTATTTCTCCCACTCATATTTGCTCGAGTCTTGTGATGGATAGGCAAGGCATTTCACCCTCGGTCTACAACAACAACAACAACAACAACAACAACGAGTTCGATGCCAAAAACAACTCCAACGACGCCAAGATGCAAGCTCAAATGGAGGAGATCAAAGCCCTCATCAAGTCCTACAAGCGATCTTCCTCATCTTCGAGAAGACGCTCAAGAGCACATGCTTCCGAGCTACCATCTCCGGCAAGGTCACATCGGCATCGACACCATCACCAACAAGAACGTGAAGGTCAAGAGCTCAACACCAACAACCGCTCAACGACTTCACCGTCTCCCTTGGCATCTTCGCCAAGCGACTTCAAGGCATCTTCGCCTTCGGATATACGGCATCTTCGCCAACAAGCACCTCAAAACTACGCTCAAGAGAAGCTCCCCAAGCTCAAGTCCGCGACCTCCACGAGCTACTACGACCTCGACACCGACCATGAGATTCCTTTCTATGGGACTCTAGAACCCGAGGAGTATCTCGAGTGGGAGCGTTTGATGGACGACTACCTCAAGCTACATCAAGTTCCTCCCGAAGATCAAGTGAAGTGCGCCACAAGAAACTTCCACGACTACGTGTCAACATGGTGGTTTCACACACCTTCGGAGAGCTACGACATGAGTTGGCCCAAGACGAAGAGAGCGTTGCGGTGAGAGTTTGTGCCTCCAACCTACACGGAACAACTTCTATGCCAATTGGAGAACACCATCCAAGGATCCAAGTCCATCGACGAGTACTTCAAGGAGATGAAGCATGCCTTGCGACGTGCCGGCGTGGACGACCCCATGTCAATGAAGTTCCACTTCATGATGGGATTGAACAACGACATCTCCAAGACTATCTTCCTCGAGAACTACAAGTCCCTCGACGACTACTACATTGGTGCTCTCAAGGCGGAACAAGAACTCATGAAGGCCAAGGTTTCTCCACCCCAAGCACACTTCTCGAAGACCAAACTCCAAGACGATGAGCATGAGGCTAGTACCACCAAGATGTCCAAGCCCGATGAGCTCCACGACGATGCTCCCAAGTTCGACTTCGCCGCCATTCCTCTTTGTGGCATTGATGATGCCGAGTCCTCCACGACTCTTTTTCAAGATGGTGCGGCGACAAGTACGACTACAGAGACCTTCAAGGACCACGCTCTGGAGGCGAGCGACTTGGTGACGAGCAAGGATGATGCTTCCATCTTAGGAGGCAAGAGCAATGATGTGCCATCTTCGGCCTTCATCCATGGTGACAACGACGAGATGGTTGAGCATGGGATTTTCCCTTCGACCACGGCGACGTATGATGACTTGAGTGACTTTAGCCACCATATTGAGAGTGAGAGCGACTTCACCACTAGCCACACACATGATGAGTTGCCCCAATTCCCATGTGAGGAGAGCCACAGCCCCCACCACTTGAGTGAGATGAGTGACTCCACCATATGTGACTTTGAGTGCACCTACCTTGAGGGAGTGAGTGAGCCACCACATAGAGAGAGTGAGGCCACTTCGATTTCTAACGACTTAACCTCTACCTCTATTGTGTCTTCTCATTTGGTGCTAGGTCCCATATATGATGACGCGCCGATTCACGACGACTTCGTCCTCCCTTTGGACAAGACGATGGCCATGGTGGAATATGATGCACCCCCCACATGGTTCCATCAAGATGAAGATGACCACCATTTGGTCTTTGCCACCTCACCTACACCACTTGAGTGGAATGAGAATGGTAACATAGGTGAAGGTGATACTCTAGTCCCACTAGTGGACATTCTTGACATTGATTGCTTGCATGATGTTGATCAACCTATTCCCATGCTTCATGCTAGTGCGACTTCTTCATGTCATGACTTACCAATTTATGATGAATATGATGATGAGCATGTTGAGTTGCCTAGTTGTGATGCCATGTTACATAGGATTTCTTGTGACAATTCTTTAGGTCACATCATGTTTGACAACCCGCTTGACTTGTCATATGCTATGCATGAGATCAATCATATGTCATATTTGCAATCTCTTCATAGTGACTATGCATATGCCATTAAAATTAACCCAATTTGCACATATGGCATAGATGACAAGCCCATGGTTATTGGCATTTGTTTTTCTTGTGATGATATTGATATGCTCCCTTTGCATCATTTATCTCATATGCCATGCCATGACGACCTAGCTTCGGATATGCATTGTTTTGGATGTTGTCCATTTTCTCCATGTGATGTTTCCATTAATGCTCATGAGGAGACCCCCATAGTTTCCTCATACATATTAGGGGATTTTGATGCATTCCATACTCTTCATGATTTCCATAATTGTGTGCACCATATGCTCCCCATGAATCATAATAATATTGTTGTGCCATATACAAGTATGCTCAATTTGCATCCCCATCGTGTCATACATAACAACTATTCTTTCATGATGGATGACATGTTCTTATACCATGCATCAAATTTCTTTGAACGATGCTTATCTTGTGCTAACTCACACATGAACATGCACATCATGATGGATGATGTGTACATTTACCACGCACACAATTTCTTCGGTTTATGTCTCTTTTGTGTAGGTACCCATGAATACTTGTCAAACTCGCAATCCCACGAGTTGACAAAACGAGCTCTTGAGAGCAATGACGATTTGGGATCCCGTGGACTATCCTTAGCACCGTTCCCTTCGCGCAAGGACTACGCGCATCTCTTCTACTTGGCTCTCACACGGCTTTGGGCTATTTACCACTTGTCACATTATGCCCATTCTATCGTGTCCACTTTGCATGTTATGCCTCTTTCTATGATTTTGCCATGCAATTGTGACCCTTGCTTGCATTTACCCATGATGCACCATTATGATACTCCTATGTGTATTTGCATGCTTGGTGGAGATCCTTGTTGCTATTGCCATGTTTATCATGTGCCCCATGCTATTGATGCTATTTTGCTCATATCTTGCCCTTATGCTTGTGAAATGTCATGTGCATTATATATGCCCACTATTTGCACACATGACATGTTAGCCATGATTCCTTCTAGTACGTTGCATCTTCGCACTACTAGCTTGCTTGACTTGATCTCTATGATTGATTGCTTTGATGCATCGCCCATGTTCCATTCTTACTCGCTTTCTTGGGTTGATGACATATATGTTCATGCCTCTCACATGATATATCTTGATCTTTGTCTCTTGTCTCCATTAGTTGCATCTCTCATATCACCTTGTATTGAGTGCCAACTTGCTATGCTTATTGATCGTCGAGACTTGGACATATTACTTGTGATGCATAATTGCTTGTTTATGCCTATTGTCTTTGGTTGTAGTTGTATATTATGCTTTCATACAATACCACACCTTGTCCTTTCTTATGATAAGAATGATGAGAACACTTGTTGGGTATCTTACCACACGAATGATAGGTGTTGCATTTGCACTAACCTCATTTGTTTTTTCGAGTGTTTGTCATGTTCTTTCATTTTCAAGGATTCACAAGGTGGTACCATAACGACACATATTGGTTATGTGAAGGTATACAAGATGTGCAACTCCATCATCCTTGAGAAACACCTAAAGGTGACCTCCTTCACTTTGAACCATCCTCATATATACATATTGGACGGGTCATTCTTTCATTGTTGTTTCCTTCTTCTTGTCTACATGATGCATATATTGGATGGAGGACTGACATTGGAGATGAACCCTATGGACCTTCAAGATGAGGAGTGCCACGACATCGAGCTATGGTACAACACCACCCATGACAAATTTGCACCCTATGCATGGATTGACACATATTATGATTGTCTTGTTGCACTTATTCCCATGTCATCCATGATATATGAGCTTGTGCATTTTCTTAGCAAATTTGTTGTGATCTTTCTTGATGACATATTCATAACTCGTGATCATATTGTCTACCATCAATTGCATGATAACATAATCATATTGAGCACCCATTACCATATTCATGCTATTGATAAACCGTCTCACTATGACATCATTTGCACCGTGGTTGCATCGATCACATTCACTTTACATTTGTGTGCACAATGAATGATTTTGCTCCCATGAATGCATTACATGTCATTTTACATCATTTGGATAAGCATCTCATGCCTTGTCATGAACAATTCCTTTGGACGACCTCATTCTTACATGATGGACACTTTGTGTGCGCTAACCATTGTATTTCCGAGTGTCGCTTCCGGAGACACCTTGGAGTACTTGGATTGCGCAATGCCTTCCACTACGTCCTACTACAAGTCCGTCCACGACAACCGTTTCCATGGTGATGAGGATTTCGATCCGAGGTCGGATATTTCCCAAGGGAGGGGAGATGATGCGGAGCATCCGACGATCATCCCCATGTACACTCGAGCCTACGCCATTGGACCTAAGGTGAATTCGCTCCTTTCCGAATTTTCCCTTTCCGCATGCAAGACATGGATGCTACTTCAAGCGCGGACCTTGTGCATACTCAGGTACACCCGAGGAGGCTATGGAGAGCCCAAGAACCAAGGCCAAGCATGCGCGAAAGCGAAGGAAGGAGAAGGAGGAAGATGGACATCAAGAGATGGAAGAGAATCCGGCCACTCCAGAACCAGCGGTACTACCGCTCCCTACAGCGGTACTACTGCTCCCTACAGCGGTACTACCGCTCCCTCCAAGGGTACTACCGCTCCCCACTGCCGCGCCAGCACCGACGAGCAGTACTACCGCCAGGCGTCTGGTACTAAAAAACTACGACACGAGCGGTACTACCGCTCGGCCCAAGCGGTACTACCGCTGATCGCGGTACTACCGCCCTCTGGCCGGTACTACCGCCCTGCCTGCGCGTAGAGAGCGGGCCTAGGGCCCATGTACCCCCACTTTCACTTACCCTTTCGTGGATTTAGACTATAGATAGTCCCCCACCTCATTGGAGCTGAGGTTAGCGTTGATTTAGCTCATATATGAGATAGAGCTTCGCTCATCCATCCGGATCATCTCTTCGAGAGTGATCGCGGCCCCTCCTCGGAGAAGATCCTCGTGGATTCAAGACCTCCTCACGGAGAAGAACCGGTTACTTTGTATCGTCCTTTGTTGACCTTGGATCATCGTGTATCTCTTTGTGTTCATCGATCTAGCATATGTGTGATCTATTTCTTGTTGGTTGAGTGTTTCTCTCGTGTTTTCCCCTCGTTCTTCCCCGTGTTCGTCGTGTTCTTCGAGGGATCTCGCTCCTTTCGTGAAAGATCGGCCGTCTAGGGTTCTACCCTACATCACCAGGGAATGTCAAACGCACGACGTAGATGTATGTGGAGCTGGGAAGGCTTATAGTATGGTAGCAAAAAGGGTCAGCAATAATCAATTCAGAGATGCAAAGTTGAATAAACGCTCAACGACGGTACTGTGCTGGTCCTAGGCTAGACCGTGCTAGAGACGCGAGCCTAGAACACTAACAAAATCACGGCGCTGCACGGAAACAAGGGAAAAGCACACTCTGGATTTTTTTTCGCTCTGTTTTTTTTTGCGCTCTTTTATTTTTTTGCGCTCTTTTTTTGCGCTCCTCTTTTTTTTGCGAAAAATCACTATAATGGCGAGTGTCTCAAAACTCTTCTGAGGTCAAACTGACAAGATGGGTACGAAATTTTTTTGACAATTTTTTTTACGCAAATCAGGGCAGCGACGACGAAAAAGTGCGACCAAAAATCACTATGATGGCGAGTGTCTCAAAAGACTCAGAACAGCCTAAAAATAGGATAGGAAAAAAATATTTTCGGTCGCCGAAATTTTGGCCTAAAAACTGCCCGGGGGTCTCCAGGCAAGGAAACACGAATCGGAATTGAGATGGATCTCTAAAACAAACCTAATATGAAAAGAACTCAGATTGGTGGTGGATATATGGTGGTAGGATGTGGCAGCGGGGGTGGTATATGGTAGCGGTGGTGGTATATGGACACAGATCGGTGGTGGTATATGGACACGGATCGGTGGTGGTATATGGACACGGATTGGTGGTGGTATATGGATACGGATTCAGAACGGTGGCGGATAAGCGGTGGTGGTAGATGGCAAGGCGATGATGATGGTGCGGCGGCGGCGTGACAACTTATGACCAGAACTCGAAACTCTAAAAGACTAGACTCTAAGACCAGCAACTTGACACGACGATCCAACCGCAAATTCAACAAACCAAAAACCCTAAAAAGATTATGCAAAGGCTCAGATTGGTTCGGATATGATGAACTAACCCTAATTTTTGTGTGTGGCTTTTTCGTGGACTGTAGGTATGAAGAACAGACTCGATCTAATCTACGAAAAACTGTAAAATCTCACAAGGCAACCTGGAAATCTGATACCACTTGATAGAGGCAAAGGTGTCCCGATGTTTCGATGAGATGGTGGCTATCGTTTCTGTGGGAGTCGACCTTGACGATCCGACTACGAACGTCCGAGACGTCGCGCCTTAGCAATCGCTAAACCAACTTCCGAGGGTTATTGATCACGCCGGAGCACGATCAACCTGACCACGAGGACCTGTTTCCTGCGAGCAAACGAAGAACAAGCAAGAAACTAAGATTGCAATCTGGATATTGCGAATAAAAGAGGAAATCTTCATTAACGAAGGTGGGGTTCTGTGACGCCTTGGTCTGGTCGTTGAACACAAACGAAGTACGCGAAGTTGTAGCTATGGCGAACTTTTGATCTAAACAAAACCCAAAGTCTAAACGATGCCCTAGGGGCTGTATATATGGGGGAAGAGGGGGGAATTTCGTGGCCCTTGGACGAGGGGTCCGAAACCCACCCTAACTCTTGTTTCCCCACACATACAGACTCTAAAAACAACCTATATTGAAGTATTTCGAAATTACATGGGCCTGGCCCAAGAAGAAGGTGACGCAGCACCTAGAATAGCCTCTGGACGAAAATTTTGAAGTGGCATCTTGTATATTTCGTCCAAGGCTTCATGCACTCATTATGGTGGCTTCAAAGTCCTGAAATCATCACTTGAAACTCTTTTCTTGTCTCCCTTGCGCATGCCATCAACTCCATGCTTGTTCTTGCTCCAATGATCATCCTTCTCCAAACTAGGCCCTTCATTTGTAAGCAAAACAAATGTATCCAATTTAGGCAGCATCATATTCTCATGAACATTAGAATCATTACCAAGAAACGAAAGTACCTGATAATTCAATTGGCGTGCGCGAGCTCTAGTAATTGGTCCAGTATGTATAGCAGCAGGGACTGTGGGTGTAACAATGGTATTGATGTTCTCATCAGTTGCTAGTAGTGTTGATTACTCCTTGTAGTTAATGCTAGTTGGTTTATTTGGTGTAAGATCATATGTTTAGATCCTATATGCATATTATTACCCCTCTGATTATGAACATGAATATGCTTTGTGAGTAGTTACGTTTGTTCCTGAGGACATGGGAGAAGTCTTGCTATTAGTAGTCATGTGAATTTGTTATTCGTTCGATATTTTGATGAGATGTATGTTGTCTAGCCTCTAGTGGTATTATGTGAATGTTGACTACATAACACTTCACCATTATTTGGGCCTAGAGGAAGGCATTTGGAAGTAATGAGTAGATGATGGGTTGCTAGAGTGACAGAAGCTTAAACCCTAGTTTATGCATTCCTTCGTAAGGGGCTGATTTGGATCCATATGTTTCATGCTATGGTTAGGTTTACCTTAATACTTTTGTTGTAGTTGCGGATGCTTGCAATAGAGGTTAATCATAAGTGGGATGCTTGTTCAAGTAAGAACAACACCCAAGCACCGGTCCACCCACATATCAAATTATCAAAGTACCGAACGCGAATCATATGAACGTGATGAAAACTAGCTTGACGATATTCCCATATGTCCTTGGGAGCGCTTTTCCTTATATTAGAGTTTGTCCAGACTTGTCCTTTGCTACAAAAAGGATTGGGCAACCTTGCTGCACTTTATTTACTTTTGTTACTTGTTGCTTGTTACAATTTATCCTATCACAAAACTAGCTGTTACCACTTATTTCAGTACTTGTAGAGAATACCTTGCTGAAAACCGCTTATCATTTCCTTCTGCTCCTCGTTGGGTTCGACACTCTTACTTATCGAAAGGACTACGATAGATCCCCTATACTTGTGGGTCATCAGGAGACCACTCTCCCCGGCAAGGAAGCAGACCACGATTGGATCATGTACTTTGGTGGGGCTTTCTCGCTGCAAGGTGCCGGTGCCGGTGTGCTGCTCGTCGCACCCACCGGAGAGCACCTCAAGTACGTGATCCAGATGCACTTCCCGTGGGAGATGTCCACCAACAACACTGCTGAGTACGAGGGATTGCTTACCGGTCTTAGGATCGCGGCAGACCTCGGGGTTAAGAAGCTCATCGTCAGGGGTGACTCGCAGCTCGTTGTCAGACAGGTCAACAAGGCTTATCGGAGCCCATTGATGGAGGCTTACGTAGATGAGGTGAGGAAGCTAGAGGAACGCTTTGACGGTATCCAAGCGGAACACGTCCCCCGAATGGAGAACGACGTCACCGGTTACCTGTCAAAGCGTGCCGCATTCAAACTACCTGTGGAACAAGGCACCTTTTTGCTCTGGTTAACTCAACCATCCCTCGAACCATCAATAGGGCAGAACAAGCGAAGGAAGTCAGGTCCTCGCAAGTACTTTCCTACTGAGCCCCCTGGGGCCGCCGGCAAGGGTGCCGCCGCGGACGCTGAGCCTGCCCAAGAGCAACTGGCTCCGGCAGGGCGTCAAGCCCTGGCCATAGAGACAGCCGCTCCCATGGAGGAAGAGATGCCTTTGGTCCTTGCCGTCGAGCCCCAGGCTCCGTCATGGGTGCAGCATACCCTCTGATTCCTCCAAACAGGGGAGCTTCCTGAGGAGCAGGAAGAAGCGGAGAAAGTAGCCCGTCGGTCCGCCTTGTACCAGTTCGTCGATGACGTCCTGTACAGGAGAAGGCCAAACGGCGTGAAATAGAAGTGCATCCCCCGGGAGGAAGGACTGGAGATGTTGGCGGAGATACATGGAGGCATATGTGGCTCCCACATAGGGTCGAGGGCCCTTGCCGGAAAGGCGTTCCAGCAAGGTTTCTTCTGGCCCACCACCCTCCAGGATGCGACGGCACTAGTAACCAAGTGTGAAGCGTGTCAGTTCCATTCAAAGAAGCTTCATCAACTAGCTCTTCAAACAATCCCCCTCTCCTGGCCATTCTCGGTCCGGGGGCTTGATATGCTGGGCCCTTTCCCCTGTGCTGTCGGGGGCTTTGAGTACTAAAACGTTGCAATCGACAAGTTCAAAAAGTGGTCGGAGGTGGAACTAGTGAGAAAGGTGACTGCTCAGTCAGCTGTCAAGTTCTTCAAGGGACTGGTCTGCCATTTTGGTGTGCCGAACAGGGTCATCACCGACAACGGCACGCAGTTCACAAGCCACACCTTCATGCAATACATTCGAGACCTCGGCAGCAAGGCCTGTTTTGCTTCCGTGGCACACCCACGAAGCAACGGCCAAGCGAAGAGGGCAAATGCTGAAGTGTTGTGAGGCCTAAGGACGAAGACCTTTGACAAGCTGCGCAAGAGTGGAAGGCGCTGGATTGATGAGTTGCCGACGGTTCTTTGGTCGATCATGACGACGCCAAATCGAGCCACCGGTCAGACACCCTTTGCCCTAGTATATGGGGCGGAGGCAGTTCTCCCCACGGAACTCATATACGGGTCACCTCGAGGGCTCGCTTATGATGAGCTTGAGCAAGAGCATTTGCGCCAAGATGACGTGACGCTCCTTGAGGAAGATCGTCTTCGGGCGGCTGTGAGAGCAACGCGCTACCAGCAAGCCTTACGCCGCTACCATAGCCGCAAGGTTCATTCCCGAAGCTTTGAGGAAGGCGACCTTGTTCTTAGGCGCGATCAGTCGTCCAAGAATTCCAACAAGTTGACGCCAAAGTGTGAAGGCCCTTATCGAGTAATGCGAGTCACCAGGCCCGGCGCAGTCCGCCTGGAGACCGAATATGTTGTCCCAGTAAGCAAATCCTGGAACATCGAGCATCTTCGCAAGTTCAACCCATAAGGCGCGGCTTGCCGGGCCTCCCGGCAAGCCCCCTTTTGTACAAGCTTTGCCGGCAAGGCATGTAACCCTTCGTACAAAGCCAGGCGCAGACCCTGAGCATAAATAAATGAAGTGTTGGCGCTCATGCTAGGTCGAGTCTCTTCCTTGGTTAGGGTTGATAGTGCTTGGCGGCGACTAACCCCTAGCCTAGAGGTCGAGTGCGCGTCTATGTGTTTCTTTTCTGTCCTCCTTTGGTTCGCAGGGCACATGAGCACTTCTGCTGAGCTACTTGGAAGAAAGGAAACGGACCGGCATCCCGACCCCGGCAAACCAGAGTTGCCGGGGGCTACGAGCACAAGGATCCAACCGCGGCAAGACAAGGTTGTCGGGGGATGTAGATCCAGATAAGTCTTTCATCCTCTATCATGCATTTCGGAACGGGACTGGGATATGTGAAACCTCGTTTTATTTCTAGGCCACTGTGCTCCCCTTTTCTATACCCAAGGATTATCTCCTGGGCCCGGATTTGGTTGCAGTCACGGTGGCAAGCAAGTAGAACGAGGAGCCTAAGCCCGCTTCATCCCTGCCTCCGCCAAGGGCGCGAGAATGGTTGAGCGAAGCGTGGGGACGGCAAGGCCTGATGCCAGGTGAAAACGTTTATCTTAAATTATAACAAGCATTCGCTCCTTGTCGCGGGGTCTACCCATGAACGAAAAACCCAAGTTGGTTTAGCGATTGCTAAGGCGCGACGTCTCGCACGTTCGTAGTCGGATCGTCAAGGTCGACTCCCACAGAAACGATAGCCAACATCTCATCGAAACATCGGGACACCTTTGCCTCTATCAAGTGGTATCAGTTTTGAGGTTGCTCGGTGAGAATTTGCAGTTATCCCTAGATTAGATTTATTTTCTTACCTAATGTCCAAGAAAAAGACACACAAAAAAGTTAGATCTGTTCATCCTTTGTCCAAGCCAGTTTGAGCCTTTGCATAATCTTTTTAGTGTTTTGCTTTGCTGAATTTGCGGTTACATCGTCGTGTCAAGTTGCTGGTCTTAGTGTCTAGTCCTTTAGAGTTTCGAGTTCTGTTCATAGTTTGTCACGCCACTGCCGCACCATCTTCGTTGTCGTTGCCATATACCACCACCGCGTCATTATTGCATCCGCTGTCCACCACCACCATCCATCAATTTCCACCACGTACTCCCCATCATTCATTGTCATAATCATACTTGAGGTCGTTCGCGTCATCACTAGATCCAATCTGCATCTTATCTAGCTTGTTTGTGAAAAAAAGAGAAAGAAAAAAAGAAAAAAAAGTGAGAGAAAAAAGAGAAAAAAAGAGGAAAAAAAGAGAAAAAAAGTGAAAAAAATTCCGTGAAAAAAGGAGAAAAAAGAAGATATTCAGAGTGTGCTCCGCCTTTGTTACACGTCGCGCCGTGATTTTTTTTAGTGTTCTAGGCTCGCGTCCCTAGCACGGTCTAGCCTAGGACCAGCACAGTATCGTCGTTGAGCGTTTATTCAACATTGCATCTCTGAATTGATTATTGCTGATATTTTGCTACCATATATTTGGCCTTCCAAGCTACACATATTTCTACACCGTGTATACATACGCTCACCTGGCAATCGCTTTACTCAATCTTCGGAGTTATTTGACACCGCTGGTTGCCGGTCACCACCTGCTGCATGGTAAGAACTTGCATGACTTTGATATTTGCTATACTGTGAGCGTTTTACCACCACATCCTAGTAGTTCATAGGAACATTATTCTCGGATTTTGTTTCTTGCTTTTTTACTAAATATGGCAGGTTCCAGAGTCAGTTGGGCTTCATCAATCGTGGGAGACGTGCCACCAGCTCCGAAAATACAACCACAGTCACAAGAGGTGCAAAGACATAAGAATACGCACAATCAGGTTTTTGTTTCCATGCCACCTTTTAATGGTCGTTTTAAGCCTGATTTATATATTGAATGGGAGTTTGAAATAAATGTTATATTTGCTTCCCATGATTTTTCGGAACGTAAAAAAGTTAAGCTTGCGGTTGGTTCTTTCACTAGTTTTGCTACTGTTTGGTGGAGTGAACATTGTCGGTTATACCCTGATTATGTACCTACTACTTGGGATGATTTAAAACTTGTCATGAGAGATAGATTCGTCGATGTTTATTATACTCGTGGCATGATTAAAAAACTACAACATTTAAAACAAGGTAGTGACACTGTAAGAAAATATTATGATGATTTACAAACTACCTTGTTGCATTCCATTTTAGAGGAAAGTGAAGAAGATTTTATGGATAGATTTTGGGGAGGATTAAACCATGATATTCAGGAGATACTAATTCATGAAGAATGTTATCCTATGGACCATTTGTTTCATCTTTCTTGCAAAGCTGAACAGGAAATAAAGAGGCGTGATGCCCACAAGACAAACAAGCATAAGGTGCACATCCAAGGAGTTGAGACGGTCCTTCCTTCTACCACTGTGCCTACTATGACAACAACATCTGTTGTTGTGAGCACTGCATCAGCTCCATATTATGACCCGTCACTGCCGAGAGTTCCAACACCATCTGAGTTGATAACACGAGGTAATGACAAAGGTATTGATCTTCTAACTTCGCATGCGAATGATGAATGCCTTGTCGATTTAAATACACCATGTGATGCTCTAGCCACTACATTGATCACACCACCTATTTTAGATGATTATGCTGATGATTTGACTTTGCCATGTGATCAAACAACTGCAATATCAAGAATTTTGAGTGCACCCATTGAATTAACCGTTGATGTGAAAGAACCATGTGAATCAGACACTAAAACAAATTTGGATCAACTACGTTTGAAAATAATTGTGCCAATGTTTAATCATTTTGATATGACCTCTAATTTTCGTGATGATTCTGTGTCAAATGACTTATTGCATGTTGGCTTATTTAAGCATGTTGTAGCATGTAAATTTTATGCAAGTAAGGTTTATTCACCAATATTGGGATGGTTTAATGATGTATATTGTCAATCTTTTCATATGAATAAGAGCTTCACTTATATGTGCAAACTGACTTGCAATACTTTCATACCTTCTACTTCTTGTGATAATATTTTGGCTTTATATTTTATTCACTATGAAAGTTACTCATGTATACATGTGTCATATGTGCAAATTCCACGGGAAGTAAAAATTGATGACATATACATATACAACATGTACACCTTGTCTCTTTTGTTAGCCACATTTCAGATAAAGCAACGCCGAGGACGGCTTTATTTTCAAGAAGGGGAGGATGATGAGAACATCACTACCTTGGATACGACCAAAAATATTGCATACATGCATATTTGTCAGGTGATTTCTAGTGTCAACTATTCAATAATCTATTTATATTATCCAGAACAAAAATACTTTAGATACTTTTGTGTTTTGTCTAATTGCAGGTGTATAGGACATTTGTACAATCCACATATGAAGATAAGGGAAAAAGAGAAGTTTAGGTGCTATTCAAAAAGTCCCTTCACGTCACTTTTGGGCCAAGAAAAGATAGAGTCCAAGTCTCGCACGTTCTAGATTCAGATTCGGACTGCACAGACATACCTGACTCAAAACGGCAAGAACTTTTTCATACGGACTCCGAATTGGGTGATTCTTTTTTTGTTGGAAAGTAGATTTCGTCCTATTTCCACTCCATTTGGATTCACCTTTAAATTCGTCCGGAGCATTGAGATATGGACGAAACAATCTGACGCTGCAGCAGAATCCGAGTCAAACAACAAGTCCAAAGGTGTTGCATCACCTCCACTTGGGCCCATGAGCCTTGTACGACCTAGGGTTGGTTTTAGGATGCCTTGGGACGTCCTCCCACCTCCTTGGCCGCCACCCCTTGCTCCTATATAAGTAGATCCACCTAGTAGCTATTTCCTTGGGATTTGTTTAGTTAAAAGTTAGCCATTGCAACTTCGTGTACTTTGTTTGTGTCCAACGACCAGACCAAGACCGCTTACGGATCCCCATCATTATCAATACTTCATATATATATTCGCAATATTTAGATTGCTTTATCATATTCTTGCTTGTTCTTCAATTGCTTGCAGGAATAGACCTTCGTGGTCAGGCTGATCGTGCTTCCGGCATCGTCAGTAACCTCAGGAGATTGGTTTAGTGATTGCTAAGGCGCAACGTCGTGCACGTTTGTAGTCGGATCGTCGAAGTCATCTCCACCAAATCGATAGTTATCATCTCACCGAAAGATCGGGACACCCCGCCTCTATCACCTTCTTGCCGTCGCCGGCGTCGTCAGATCCTTCAACGCAAGCACAGCCTTGCCTTTGCGTTTCCTGTTGCGATGCTGGCCCTTCTTCGTCGCGGTGGTGGCGTCTTCATTGGTAGAGTCGGTTTCCGCACCGGCGTCTTCGCTGGGGTACTTCCTTCCCTCTTCAGCCCGGGTGCACCAATCGGCCATAACGTAGAGCTCGGCCACATCCTTAACCTTGGTCATCACCAGCTCTTCGCGCATCTTGCGGTTGCGCACGTTCTGGTGGAACGCGCTGATCACAGCGGCGGGATGAACATCGGGGATGTTGTACTGCACCCGGCTGAATCTCTGGATGTACTTGCGCAGGGTTTCCCCTTCCTTCTGGGGGAACGATATGCAGATCACTAGCCTGGTCGTGAGCTTGGTGGCCTCCTGTGAAGGCGCCAACGAACTCATGGCACAGATCCGACCAAGAAGAAATGGAATCCACCGGCGAGTGCATCAACCAAGACATAACATTGGGCTTCAGCGATAGTGGGAAATAGTTGGCAAGCACCTTGTCGTCGTGGGCTCCAGCAACCTGCATCGCGATGGTGTAGATGCTGAGGAACTCGGACGGATGTGTCTTGCCAGTGTACTTCTCGCCGACGTCGGGCTTGAACATGCGGTGGGACGGCCACTGGAACTGCCGCAGCTCACGGGTGAAGGCCGGGCAGCCCACCACGTAAGGTAGACCGCCGGAGCCCCCCAGTGCTGGGTGCTCCATAGCGGGTCCCGCTCGCTTGTCGGACTAACGGCGCGTTTCGCGCCGGCGCTCGACGGTGGTCCGAGCGTCTTCATGAGCTCGCTCCTAGAAAAACTGGCGCTAGTCGCGGTGGGTCCGCGGGTCGGACGACGTTATGGAGATATTATCACAAGCGTCGTCATGACGGGCCGACGCCCGCGGCGGCTGGCGAGGAGGAGGAGAGTGCTGATAGAGGCAAAGGTGTCCCGTCTTTCGATGAGATGGTGGCTATCGTTTTGGAGGAAGTCGACTTTGACGATCCGACTACGAACGTGTGAGGACGTCGCGCCTTAGCAATCGCTAAACCAACTCCGAGAGGTTATTGACCACGCCGGAGCACGATCAACCTGACCACGAAGGTCTGTTTCCTGCAGCCAAACGAAGAACAAGCAAGAAACTAAGATTGCAATCTGGATATTGCGAATATAAGAGGAAAGCTTTATTGATCAAGGTGGGGTTCTGTGACGCCTTGGTCTGGTCGTTGAACACAAACGAAGTACACGAAGTTGCAGCTAGGGCGAACTTTTAATCTAAACAAAACCCAAAGTCTAAATGATGCCCTAGGGGCTGTATATATGGAGGAAGAGGGGGGAATTTCGTGGCCCTTGGAGGAGGGGTCCGAAACCCACCCTAACTCTTGTTTCCCCACACATACGGACTCTAAAAACGGCCTATATTGAAGTATTTCAAAATTACATGAGCCTGGCCCAAAAAGAAGGTGACGCAGCACCTAGAATAGCCTCTGGACGAAAATTATGAAGTGGCATCTTGTATATTTCGTCCAAGGCTTCATGAACTCATTATGGTGGCTTCAAAGTCCTGAAATCATCACTTGAAACTCTGTTCTTGTCTCCCTTGCGCATGCCATCAACTCCATGCTTGTTCTTGCTCCAATGATCATCCTTCTCTAAGGCCCTTCATTTGTAAGCAAAACAAATGTATCCAATTTAGGCAGCATCATATTCTCATAAACATTAGAATCATTACGAAGAAACGAAAGTACCTGATAATTCAATTGGCGTGCGCGAGCTCTAGTAATGGGTGTAACAATGGTATTGATGTCCTCATCATCCTCCCCTTCTTGAAATGAAGTCGTCCTCGACGGAAGCTCATCTTCCTCACCCAAATAAGGCTTCAAATCTGCAATGTTAAAAGTGGGACTAACCCCAAAATCTGCGGGCAACTCAAGTTTATATGCATTATCATTTATTTTCTCTAACACCTTAAAAGGACCATCAGCACGTGGCATTAGCTTTGATTTGCGCAAATTAGGAAATCTATCCTTACGCAAATGTAACCAAACAAGATCTCCAGGTGCAAACACAACATGTTTTCTACCCTTATCTCCAGCAAGTTTATATTTAGCATTCATACGCTCAATGTTTTCCTTAGTTAACTCACGCATTTTTAAAATCAATTCAGCACGTTCTTTAGCATCAAAATTAACGTTCTCCGAAGATGGAAGAGGCAACAAATCAATAGGTGCACGTGGTAGGAAACCATACACAATTTCAAAAGGGCACATCTTAGTAGTAGAATGCAATGAACGATTATAAGCAAATTCAATATGAGGCAAGCATTCTTCCCACATTTTCTTATTATTCTTCAAAACTGCCCTAAGCATAGTAGACAATGTTCTATTGACTACTTCAGTTTGTCCATCAGTTTGGGGGTGACAACTAGTACTAAAAAGCAGTTTAGTCCCCAACTTAGCCCATAAACATCTCCAAAAGTGGCTAAGAAATTTAGTATCACGATCTGAAACAATAGTATTTGGCACACCATGCAAGCGAATAATTTCACGAAAGAACAAATCAGCAACATTAAGAGCATCATCGCTTTTATGACATGGTATAAAGTGTGCCATTTTCGAGAATCTATCCACGACAACAAATATACTATCCCTCCCCTTCTTTGTTCGAGGTAAACATATAACAAAGTCCATAGATATATCCTCCCAAGGAACACTAGGTACAGGCAAAGGCATATATAAACCATGAGGATTGAGTCGTGACTTAGCTTTTTGACATGTAGTGCAGCGAGCAACAAAACGCTCAACATCCCGTCTCATCTTTGGCCAAAAGAAATGTGTAGCAAGTATATCCTCCGTCTTCTTCACGCCAAAGTGTCCCATTAGTCCTCCTCCATGCGCCTCCTGCAACAACAAAAGACGAACGGAGCTAGCTGGAATGCATAGCTTCTTAGCACGAAACACAAATCCATCGTTAACGACGAACTAGTTCCATGTTCTTCCTTCTTTACAATTCTGCAATACATCTTTAAATTCAGCATCATGCACATACTGATCTTTGATGGTCTCCAAACCAAATATTTTAAAGTCAAGTTGTGAAAGCATAGTATAACGATGAGACAATGCATCAGCAATAACATTTTCTTTACCCTTCTTGTGTTTAATGACATAAGGGAAAGTGTCAATGAATTCAACCCATTTAGCATGTCTACGGTTCAGTTTAGCTTGACTTTTAATGTGTTTCAAAGATTCATGATCAGAATGTTATAACAAATTCTTTGGGCCATAAATAATGTTGCCATGTTTCTAAGGTCCGAACAAGAGCATATAATTCTTTATCATAAGTAGAATAGTTCAGACTAGGCCCACTCAATTTTTCAGAAAAGTATGCATCAGGTTTGCCATCTTGTAATAACACACCTCCTAATCCAATTCCACTAGCATCACATTCAAGCTCAAAAGTCTTATTAAAATCAGGAAGTTGAAGTAAAGGAGCATGTGTCAACTTATCTTTCAATACCGTGAAGGCTTCTTCCTGTGCGGTACCCCAAACAAAAGGCACATCCTTCTTTGTAAGCTCATTGAGAGGTGCAGCAATGGTGCTAAAGTCTCTCACAAAACGCCTATAGAAACCAGCGAGTCCAAGAAAACTCCTACCTTGTGTGACCGTTTTGGGCTGCGGCCAACTCTAAATAGCTTCAATCTTGGCTTTATCAACTTCAATTCCCTGTGGAGTAACAACATAGCCATGAAAAGACACTCGGTCAGTGCAAAAGGTGCACTTCCCAAGGTTACCAAACAAACGTGCATCACGTAGAGCATTAAAAGCAGCACGTAAATGTTCCAAATGTTCTTCTAAAGATTTGCTATAAATCAGTATATCATCAAAATAGACTACCACAAATCGTCCAATGAAAGCACGTAAAACTTCGTTCATTAGTCTCATGAAAGTACTAGGTGCATTAGTTAACCCAAAAGGCATGACTAACCACTCATATAAACCAAACTTAGTTTTAAATGCCATTTTCCATTCATCTCCCAATTTCATACGAATTTGATGGTATCCACTACGCAAATCAACTTTGAAGAATATTGTAGAGCCACTCAATTCATCCAGCATATCATCTAGTCTAGGAATAGGATGACAATAACGAATAGTAATATTATTAATGCCTCTACAATCAACACACATACGCGAGGTACCATCCTTTTTCGGCACTAGAATAATAGGAACAACACAAGGACTAAGGGATTCGCGTATATAACCTTTGTCGAGTAGCTCTTGTACTTGACGCATAATCTCCTTCGTCTCCTCTGGATTGGTACGGTATGGTGCGCGGTTGGGTAATGATGCACCGGGAATTAAGTCAATCTGATGCTCAATCCCTCGAATAGGTGGTAATCCCGGTGGCACGTCTTGTGGAAAGACGTCAGCGAACTCCTGCAAAATGTTACTAACAACAGGAGGCAAAGAGGAAGGCACGTCCTCGAATGAAAATAATACCTCTTTGCACACAAAAGCATAGCAAAAAGATTTGCTAACATCTAGATCATCAATATCAGATTTGGTGGCAAATAAACATGCACTTTTCAATTTAATTTCAGAAGCAACACTAGATGGTTTATTATTAGGCTTCATTTGTTGCTGAAATTCTTTTGCCACAATCTGATTTTCACTCTTATTTTGCTCCTGTTTTGCTTTATTAGCTCGATTAATATCATCTTTCAAAATGGAATCAGGAGTCATAGGAAGCAAAGTAATATTTTTGTCCTTATGAACGAGAGTATACTGATTGTTTCTACCATGGTGTACAGAATTTTTATCAAATTGCCATGGTCTACCAAGTAATAAGGAACATGCTTGCATGGGTACCACATCACAATCAACATAATCAGCATATGTAGAGATACTAAAATGCACACGAACAGTACGTGTTACCTTAACCTTACCGCTGTTGTTGAACCATTGGATGTAGTAAGGATGTGGATGTGGTCTTGTGGTGAGGGATAGCTTCTCCACCATCTCCATGCTAGCCAAGTTGTTGCAGCTCCCTCCATCTATGATGACGCGAACAGAACGTTCCTTCACAACTCCCTTTGTATGGAACAAATTATGCCTCTGATTTTGCTCAGCTTGTGTGACCTGCACACTCAAAACACGTTGAGCAACTAAACATTCATACCTGTCAGCATCTTCAGCAGCCATGTATTGCGTCTCATGATCAGAATCATCT
The DNA here is from genome assembly GCA_032464435.1 of Aegilops umbellulata. Classification (NCBI taxonomy): domain Eukaryota; kingdom Viridiplantae; phylum Streptophyta; class Magnoliopsida; order Poales; family Poaceae; genus Aegilops; species Aegilops umbellulata. Next base: position 197,031,515 of record CP136058.1, on the reverse strand, counting down.
CCACCGTGTTCTTCATGTGTAAGAAGAGCCAAAGTCTCCTCATCATAGTCACTAGCGGACTCATACCCACCATCCTCAGTAGCAATCATCACACGCTGAGATGTGCATTCGCGCGCAAAATGTCCTCTTCCCTTACAACGACGACAAATAATATCACTTGTGTGCCCTGTAGACGCCATGGAAGAAGCAGAGCTCTGTGCAGGCCCGGCAGGTGTGCTCTTGGCAGATAGTGGTGGTTGTGCCTGCTTTCTTGTATCACGGTTGGAGGTGGCAGCTGACGGAGGTGCCGGTGTAGCAGAACGTGTGGAAGTAGATGATGCACGTGGTGTCCATGATGAAGGTCGACCTGCAGAAAAGTTAGTCCGCGCCAATGCCTGTCGATCCTGCACTTCACGTTCAGCTTTACAAGCAAGATGGAATAAACGAGTGATATTATTATAATCCTTATAGTCTAGAATGGTCTGAATCTCTCTATTTAATCCACCCAGAAAACGTGCAAGCATAGCTTCATTCGCCTCAACAATACCACATCTAATCAAGCCAGTTTGTAATTCCTGATAATATTCTTCTAAAGAATTTTTTCCTTGTCTTAAGCGCTGCAATTTTTGAAGTAATTCACGTTGATAATATGGTGGAACCCAACGAGTACGCATAGCAGTTTTCAAAGCAGCCCAAGTAGCTGGAACAGGATATAATCTACAATATTCAGACCACCAAACACATGCAAAGCTAGTGAAAGCACAAACAGCAGCAGGAACATGTCTCTCCTCAGGATATTGTAAACATGTAAATCGTTGTTCAGTTTCTGACTCCCAAGTAAGATATATATCAGGAACATATCTACCCTCAAATGGTGGAATATTCAATTTCAGTTTAGGGAGATGGTCATGATCTCGTACCTGAGGGGGAGCCCTAACATTACCATTATTTGCATGTGGACGACCTGGTGGTTGTGGTGCTGGTGGTTGCACGTAGTTCTGATTGTCATCACCCTCATCCTCATAATCTCCCACATAATCATCCTCCTCCGCATCAGCAGCAGGAGCCACAGAAGTATCAACAGCAGCACCAGCAGTTTGGCCAGGCTGAAGAGGGACACGGATCGCTCGGCGAAGGGCTGCTTCCCGACCTGGAGGTATTCGTTGTTGTTGCTGTTGTTGCAGAGGTGCGGCAGGTGCAGCCGGTGGTGGAAGACGCGCAAGCAGTTCATTAAATCTGTTATCGAGCTTTGTTTCGAACGTCTTCTCCATGCCATCTATCTTCTCCATGGCCTCTTCAAATCAGTTTAGCACATCTTGCACCTGTCCACTCATCATTTGCTGAAACTTATCATGAAGTTCCTTGTTCGTCAAGTTCTCCCAGTCAGTCTCGTCGGCTTGTGATCCTGGCATGGTTAGCAGCAATAGAAACACACAAGAATATGATCCTACAGAGTACTAACAAGAGGTGGTGGTGGTGTCACAAATCCGTCAAGCAAATCTCAAATTCTTACCAGTTCTTACCCAGCAGCAGGCGGTGATCGGCAGCCGTTGTAGTCAAAACTCTCAAAAGCTTGGATAGAGCGATTGCCAGGGAGAGTCAAACGCACGAAGTAGATGTATGTGGAGCTGGGAAGGCTTATAGTATGGTAGCAAAAAGGGTCAGCAATAATCAATTCAGAGATGCAAAGTTGAATAAACGCTCAACGACGGTACTGTGCTGGTCCTAGGCTAGAACACCAACAAAATCACGGCGCTGCACGTAAACACAGGGAAAAGCACACTCTGGATTTTTTTTTCGCCCTGTTTTTTTTGGCACTCTTTTTTTTTCGCTTATTCTTTTTTTTTTGCGAAAAATCACAATAATGGCGAGTGTCTCAAAACTCTTCCCAGGTCAAACTGACAGGATAGACACGAATTTTTGGCGAATTTTTTTTTTCGACTGCCCGGACCCAAAAACTGGAAACGGCTCAAAAAAAACTTTCAATAACGGCGACTGTCTCAAAAGGCTAAGAAACACCTAAAAATAGGATAGCCAGAAATTTTTTTGTCAAGTGCGTTTTTCGAAAATTTTGGGCCTAAACGGAGGGTGGTTTCCAGACTCTTTTTTTTTTTGGAAACCAACCTCTTCTACGGACGGCAAAAGATTGATGGAATCCTAAACCTACTCAACCAAGGAAACACGAATCTGGCAACAGATGGATCTCGAAAGCAAACTAATATGAGATGGACTCGAAGTGATGGTGATATATGGACTCGGAGCGGTGGCGGTATATGGACTCGGAGCGGTGGTGGTATATGGACTCGGAGCGGTGGCGGATAAGCGGTGGTGGAAGATGGCAGGGACAATGATGATGGTGCGGTGGCGGCGTGACTAATATGACCAGAACTCGAAACTCTAAAAGACTAGACGCTAAGACCAGCAACTTGACACGACGATGCAACCGCAAATTCAACAAAGCAAATACAGAAAAGATTATGCAAAGGCTCAGATTGGTTCGGATAGAATGAACTAACCCTAATTTTTTTTGGCTTTTTCGTGGACTATAGGTATGAAGAACAGACTCGATCTAAACTACGAAAAACTGTAAAATCTCACCGAGCAACCTGGCTCTGATACCACTTGATAGAGGCAAAGGTGTCCCAATGTTTCGATGAGATGGTCGCTATCGTTTCTGTGGGAGTCGACCTTGACAATCCGACTACGAACGTGCGAGACGTCGCGCCTTAGCAATCACTAAACCAACTTCCGAGGGTTAGTGACCACGCCGGAGCACGATCAACCGGACCACGAGGGCCTGTTTCCTGCGAGCAAACGAAGAACAAGCAAGAAACTAAGATTGCAATCTGGATATTGCGAATAAAAGAGGAAAGCTTTATTAACGAAGGTGGGGTTCTGTGACGCCTTGGTCTGGTCGTTGAACACAAACGAAGTACGCGAAGTTGCAGCTATGGCGAACTTTTGATCTAAACAAAACCCAAAGTCTAAACGACGCCCTAAGGGCTGTATATATGGGGGAAGAGGAGGGAATTTCGTGGCCCCTGATGGTGGGATCCGAAACCAACCCTAACTCTTGTTTCCCCACACATACGGACTCTAAAAATAGCCTATACTTAAGTATTTCGAAATTACATGGGCCTGGCCCAAAAATAAGGTGACGCAGCACCTAGAATAGCCTATGGACGAATATTATGAAGTGGCATCTTGTATATTTCGTCCAAGGCTTCATGCACTCCTTATGGTGGCTTCAAAGTCCTGAAATCATCACTTGTAACTCCGTTCTTGATCCCCTTGCGCATGCCATCAACTCCATGCGTGTTCTTGCTCCAATGTTCATCCTTCTCCAAGCTAGGCCCTTCATTTGTAAGCAAAACAAATGTATCCAATTTAGGCAGTATCATATTCTCATGAACATTAGAATCATTACCAAGAAACGAAAGTACCTGGTAATTTAATTGGCGTGCGCGAGCTCTAGTAATTGGTCCAGTATGTATAGCAGCAGGGGCTGTGGATGTAACAATGGTATTGATGTCCTCATCAAACTCCCTTTGTATGGAACAAATTATGCCTCTGATTTTGCTCAGCTTGTGTAACCTGCACACTCAAAATATGTTGAGCAACTAAACATTCATACCTTTCAGCATCTTCAGCAGCCATGTATTGCGTCTCATGATCAGAATCATCTCCACCGTGTTCTTCATGTGTAATAAGAGCCAAAGTCTCCTCATCATAGTCACTAGCGGACTCCTACCCACCATCCTCAGTAACAATCATCACACGCTTAGATGGACATTCTCTCGCATAGTGACCTCCACCCTTGCAACGTCAACAAATAATATCATGTGTTTGCCCTGTTGATACCATGGATGAAGAAGAGCTCTTTGCAGGCCCAGAAGGTGTGCTCTTGGCAGATAGTGCGTCCCTCCTCCTCCTAAACCCGCGATGGTGGAGCCGGCCGCGAGGGGAAGGGGGAGGGGGCGAGGCTGTGGGCGAGGCTGATAGAGGCCAAGGTGTCCCGATGTTTCGATGAGATGGTGGCTATCGTTTCAGTGGGAGTCGAACTTGACGATCCGACTACGAACGTCTCGCGCCTTAGCAATCGCTAAACCAACTTCCGAGGGTTATTGACCACGCCGGAGCACGATCAACCTGACCACGAGGGCCTGTTTCCTGCGAGCAAACGAAGAACAAGCAAGAAACTAATATTGCAATCTGGATATTGCGAATATAAGAGGAAAGCTTTATTAATGAAGGTGGGGTTCTGTGACGCCTTGGTCTGGTCGTTGAACACAAACGAAGTACGCGAAGTTGCAGCTATGGCGAACTTTTGATCTAAACAAAACCCAAAGTCTGAACGACGCCCTAAGGGCTGTATATATGGAGGAAGAGGGGGGAATTTCGTGTCCCTTGAGTAAGGGGTCCGAAACCAACCCTAACTATTGTTTCCCACACATACGGACTCTAAAAACAGCCTATACTTAAGTATTTTGAAATTACATGGGCCTGGCCCAATAATAAGGTGACGCAGCACCTAGAATAGCCTCTGGACGAAATTTATGAAGTGGCATCTTGTATATTTCGTCCAAGGCTCCATTCACTCCTTATGGTGGCTTCAGAGTCCTGAAATCATCACTCGTAACTCCGTTCTTGTTTCCCTTGCGCATGCCATCAACTCCATGCTTGTTCTTGCTCCAATGTTCATCCTTCTCCAAGCTAGGCCCTTCATTTGTAAGCAAAACAAATGGATCCAATTTAGGCAGCATCATATTCTCATGAACATTAGAATCATTACCAAGAAACGAAAGTACCTGGTAATTTAATTGGCGTGCGCGAGCTCTAGTAATTGGTCCATCATATGTAACAGTAGGGGCTATGGGTGTAACAATGGTATTGATGTCCTCATCATCCTCCCCTTCTTGAAATGAAGTCGTCCTCGACGGAAGCTCATCTTCCTCACCCAAATAAGGCTTCAAATCTGCAATGTCAAAAGTGGGACTAACCCCAAAATCTGCAGGCAACTCTAGTTTATATGCATTATCATTTATTTTTTCTAACACCTTAAAAGGACCATCAGCACGTGGCATTAGCTTTGACTTGCGCAAATGAGGAAACCTATCCTTACGCAAATGTAACCAAACAAGATCTCCAGGTGCAAAGACAACACGTTTTCTACCCTTATCTCCAACAAGTTTATATTTAGCATTCATGCGCTCAATATTTTCCTTAGTTAACTCATGCATCTTTAAGATCAAATCAGCACGTTGTTTAGCATCAAAATTAACCTTCTCCGAAGATGGAAGAGGCAACAAATCAATCGGTGCACGAGGTAGGAAACCATACACAATTTCAAAAGGGCACATCTTAGTAGTAGAATGCAATGAACGATTATAAGCAAATTCAATATGAGGCAAGCATTCTTCCCACATTTTCTTATTATTATTCAAAACAGCCCTAAGCATAGTAGACAATGTCCTATTGACTACTTCAGTTTGTCCATCAGTTTGGGGGTGACAAGTAGTACTAAAAAGCAGTTTAGTCCCCAACTTAGCCCATAAACATCTCCAAAAGTGGCTAAGAAATTTAGTATCACGATCTGAAACAATAGTATTTGGCACACCATGCAAGCGAATAATGTCACGAAAGAACAAATTAGCAACATTAACAACATCATCGCTTTTATGACATGGTATAAAGTGTGCCATTTTCGAGAATCTATCCACGACAACAAATATACTATCCCTCCCCTTCTTTGTTCGAGGTAAACATAAAACAAAGTCATATCCTCCCAAGGAACACTAGGTACAGGCAAAGGCATATATAAACCATGAGGATTGAGTCGTGACTTAGCTTTTTGACATGTAGTGCAGCGAGCAACAAAACGCTCAACATCCCGTCTCATCTTTGGCCAAAAGAAATGTGTAGCAAGTACGTCCTCCGTCTTCTTCACGCCAAAATGTCCCATTAATCCTCCTCCATGCGGCTCCTGCAACAACAAAAGACGAACAGAGCTAGCTGGAATGCATAGCTTGTTAGCACGGAACACAAAACCATCATTAACAACGAACTTGTTCCATGTTCTTCCTTCTTTACAATTCTGCATTACATCTTTAAAATCAGCATCATGCACATATTGATCTTTGATGGTCTCCAAACCAAATATTTTGAAGTCAAGTTGTGAAAGCATAGTATAGCGACGAGACAAAGCATCAGCAATAACATTTTCTTTACCCTTCTTGTGTTTGATGACATAAGGGAAAGTCTCAATGAATTCAACCCATTTAGCATGTCTACGATTCAGTTTAGCTTGACTTTTAATATGTTTCAAAGATTCATGATCAGAATGTATAACAAATTCTTTGGGCCATAAATAATGTTGCCATGTTTCTAAGGTCCGAACAAGAGCATATAATTCTTTATCATAAGTAGAATAGTTCAGACTAGGCCCACTCAATTTTTCAGAAAAGTATGCAACAGGTTTGCCATCTTGTAATAACACACCTCCTAATCCAATTCCACTAGCATCACATTCAAGCTCAAAAGTCTTATTAAAATCAGGAAGTTGGAGTAAAGGAGCATGTGTCAACTTATCTTTCAATACCGTGAAGGCTTCTTCTTGTGCGGTACCCCAAACAAAAGGCACATCCTTCTTTGTAAGCTCATTGAGAGGTGCAGCAATGGTGCTAAAGTCTCTCACAAAACGCCTATAGAAACCAGCGAGTCCAAGAAAACTCCTCACTTGTGTGACCGTTTTGGGCTGCGGCCAACTCTCAATAGCTTCAATCTTGGCTTTATCAACTTCAATTCCCTGTGTGACTTTGTTTTAGGATTGCCTCGAACAAAGAAGGGGAGGGATAGCATATTTGTTGTCGTGGATAGATTCTCAAAAATGGCACACTTTATACCATGTCATAAAAGCGATGATGCTGTTAATGTTGCTGATTTGTTTTTTCGTGAAATTATTCGCTTGCATGGTGTGCCAAATACTATTGTTTCAGATCGTGATACTAAATTTCTTAGCCACTTTTGGAGATGTTTATGGGCTAAGTTGGGGACTAAACTGCTTTTTAGTACTACTTGTCACCCCCAAACTGATGGACAAACTGAAGTAGTCAATAGAACATTGTCTACTATGCTTAGGGCTGTTTTGAAGAATAAAAGAAAATGTGGGAAGAATGCTGCCTCATATTGAATTTGCTTATAATCGTTCATTGCATTCTACTACTAAGATGTGCCCTTTTGAAATTGTGTATGGTTTCCTACCTCGTGCACCTATTGATTTGTTGCCTCTTCCATCTTCGGAGAAGGTTAATTTTGATGCTAAACAACGTGCTGATTTGATCTTAAAGATGCATGAGTTAACTAAGGAAAATATTGAGCGCATGAATGCTAAATATAAACTTGTTGGAGATAAGGGTAGAAAACGTGTTGTCTTTGCACCTGGAGATCTTGTTTGGTTACATTTGCGTAAGGATAGGTTTCCTAATATGCGCAAGTCAAAGCTAATGCCACGTGCTGATGGTCCTTTTAAGGTGTTAGAAAAAATAAATGATAATGCATATAAACTAGAGTTGCCAGCAGATTTTGGGGTTAGTCCCAGTTTTAACATTGCAGATTTGAAGCCTTATTTGGGTGAGGAAGATGAGCTTCCGTCGAGGACGACTTCATTTCAAGAGGATGATGAGGACATCAATACCATTGTTACACCCACAACCCCTACTGTTACATATGATGGACCAATTACTAGAGCTCGCGCACGCCAATTAAATTACCAGGTACTTTCGTTTCTTGGTAATGATTCTAATGTTCATGAGAATATGATGCTGCCTAAATTGGATACATTTGTTTTGCTTACAAATGAAGGGCCTAGCTTGGAGAAGGATGAACATTGGAGCAACAACAAGCATGGAGTTGATGGCATGCGCAAGGGGAACAAGAACGGAGTTACAAGTGATGATTTCAGGACTCTGGAGCCACCATAAGGAGTGAATGAAGCCTTGGACGAAATATACAAGATGCCACTTCATAAATTTCGTCCAGAGGCTATTCTAGGTGCTGCGTCACCTCATTATTGGGCCAGGCCCATGTAATTTCGAAATACTTAAGTATAGGTTGTTTTTAGAGTCCGTGTGTGTGGGGAAACAAGAGTTAGGGTTGGTTTCGGACCCCTTCCTCAAGGGCCACGAAATTCCCCCCCTCTTCCTCCATATATACAACCCTTAGGGCGTCGTTTAGACTTTGGGGATTTGTTTAGTTAAAAGTTAGCCATTGCAACTTCGTGTACTTCGTTTGTGTCCAACGACCAGACCAAGACCGCTTCCGGATCCCCACCTTTATCAATACTTCATTTATATTCGCAATATCCAGATTGCAATCTTAGTTTCTTGCTTGTTCTTCGTTTGCTCGCAGGGAACAGGCCCTCGTGGTCAGGTTGATCGTGCTCCGGCGTGGTCAATAACCCTCGGAAGTTGGTTTAGCAATTGCTAAGGCGCGATGTCTCGCACGTTCGTAGTCGGATCGTCAAGGTCGACTCCCACATAAACGATAGCCACCATCTCATCGAAACATCGAGACACCTTGGCCTCTATCAGCCTCGCCCACAGCCTCGCCCCCTCCCCCTTCCCCTCGCGGCCGGCTCCACCACCGCGGGTTTAGGAGGAGGAGGGACGCGCTATCGAGCAGTGACCCTCGCCGCCACCGTCGAGGGACCAGGATTCCCGTTCTGCATGGCGAGTGAAAGGAAGAAGCAGAAGCAAGAAGAGATGTGATAGAGGCAAAGGTGTCCCGTCTTTCGATGAGATGGTGGCTATCGTTTAGGATGAAGTCGACTTTGACGATCCGACTATGAACATGCGAGGACGTCGCGCCTTAGCAATCGCTAAACCAACTCCAAGAGGTTATTGACCACGCCGGAGCACGATCAACCTGACCACGAAGGTCTGTTTCCTGCAGGCAAACGAAGAACAAGCAAGAAACTAAGATTGCAATCTGGATATTGCGAATATAAGAGGAAAGCTTTATTGATCAAGGTGGGGTTCTGTGACGCCTTTGTCTGGTCGTTGAACACAAACGAAGTACGCAAAGTTGCAGCTATGGCGAACTTTTAATCTAAACAAAACCCAAAGTCTAAACGATGCCCTAGGGGCTGTATACATGGAGGAAGAGGGGGGAATTTCGTGGCCCTTGGAGGAGGGGTCCGAAACCCACCCTAACTCTTGTTTCCCCACACATACGGACCCTAAAAACAGCCTATATTGAAGTATTTCGAAATTACATGGGCCTGGCCCAAAAAGAAGGTGACGCAGCACCTAGAATAGCCTCTGGACGGAAATTATGAAGTGGCATCTTGTATATTTCGTCCAAGGCTTCATGCACTCATTATGGTGGCTTCAAAGGCCTGAAATCATCACTTGAAACTCTGTTCTTGTCTCCCTTGCGCACGCCATCAACTCCATGCTTGTTCTTGCTCCAATGGTCATCCTTCTCCAAGCTAGGCCCTTCATTTGTATGCAAAACAAATGTATCCAATTTAGGCAGCATCATATTCTCATGAACATTAGAATCATTACCAAGAAACGAAAGTACCTGATAATTCAATTGGCGTGCGCGAGCTCTAGTAATTGGTCCAGTATGTATAGCAGCAGGGGCTGTGGGTGTAACAATGGTATTGATGTCCTCATCATCCTCCCCTTCTTGAAATGAAGTCGTCCTCGACGGAAGCTCATCTTCCTCACCCAAATAAGGCTTCAAATCTGCAATGTTAAAAGTGGGACTAACCCCAAAATCTGCGGGCAACTCAAGTTTATATGCATTATCATTTATTTTCTCTAACACCTTAAAAGGACCATCAGCACGTGGCATTAGCTTTGATTTGCGCAAATTAGGAAATCTATCCTTACGCAAATGTAACCAAACAAGATCTCCAGGTGCAAACACAACATGTTTTCTACCCTTATCTCCAGCAAGTTTATATTTAGCATTCATACGCTCAATGTTTTCCTTCGTTAACTCATGCATTTTTAAAATCAATTCAGCATGTTCTTTAGCATCAAAATTAACCTTCTCCGAAGATGGAAGAGGCAACAAATCAATAGGTGCACGAGGTAGGAAACCATACACAATTTCAAAAGGGCACATCTTAGTAGTAGAATGCAATGAACGATTATAAGCAAATTCAATATGAGGCAAGCATTCTTCCCACATTTTCTTATTATTCTTCAAAACAGCCCTAAGCATAGTAGACAATGTTCTATTGACTACTTCAGTTTGTCCATTAGTTTGGGGGTGACAAGTAGTACTAAAAAGCAGTTTAGTCCCCAACTTAGCCCATAAACATCTCCAAAAGTGGCTGATGAGGACATGACTACCTTGGATACGACCAAAAATATTGCATACATGCATATTTGTCAGGTGATTTCTAGTGTCAACTATTCAATAATCTATTTATATTATCCAGAACAAAAATACTTCACACACTTTTTTTTGTCTAATTGCAGGTGTATGGGACATTTGTACAATCCACATATGAAGATAAGGGAAAAAGAAAAGTTTAGGTGCTGTTCAAAAAGTCCCTTCATGTTACTTTTGGGCCAAGAGAAGATAGAGTCCAAGTCTCTCACGTTCTGGATTCAGATTCGGACTGCACAGACATACGTGGCTCAAAACGGCAAGAACTTTTTCATACGGACTCCGAATTGGGTGATTTTTTTGGTTTGAAAGTAGATTTCGTCCTCTTTCCACTCCATTTGGATTCACCTTTAAGTTCGTCCGGAGCATTGAGATATGGACGAAACAATCTGACGCTGCAGCAGAATCCGAGTCAAACAACAATTCCAAATGTGTTGCATCACCTCCACTTGGGCCCATGAGCCTTGTACGACCTAGGGTTGGTTTTAGGCTGCCTTGGGACGTCCTCCCACCTCCTTGGCCGCCACCCCTTGCTCCTATATAAGTAGATCCATCTAGTACCTTTTTCCTTGGGTTTTGTTTAGATCAAAAGTTCGCCATAGCAGCAACTTCGCGTACTTCGTTTGTGTTCAACGACCAGACCAAGGCGTCACAGAACCCCACCTTCATTAATAAAGCTTTCCTCTTTTATTTGCAATATCCAGATTGCAATCTTAGTTTCTTGCTTGTTCTTCGTTTGCCTGCAGGAAACAGACCCTCGTGGTCAGGTTGATCGTGCTCCGTCGTGGTCAATAACCTCTCGGAGTTGGTTTAGCGATTGCTAAGGCGCGACGTCATCGCACGTTCGTAGTCGGATCGTCAAAGTCGACTTCATCCTAAACGATAGCCACCATCTCATCGAAAGACGGGACACCTTTGCCTCTATCAAGTGGTATCAGTTTTCAGGTTGCTCGGTGAGAATTTCCAGTTATCCCTAGATTAGATTTATTTTCTTACCTATTATCCAAGAAAAAGCCACACAAAAAAGTTAGATCTCTTCATCCTTTGTCCAAGCCAGTCTGAGCCTTTGCATAATCTTTTTAGTGTTTTGTTTTGCTGAATTTATGGTTACATCGTCGTGTCAAGTTGCTGGTCTTAGTGTCTTGTACTTTAGAGTTTCGAATTCTGTTCACAGTTTGTCACGCCACCGCCTCATTATTGCATCCGCTGTCCACCACCGCCATCCATCAATTTCCACCACGTACTCCCCATCATTCATTCTCATAATCATACTTGAGGTCGTTCGCGTCATCACTAGATCCAATCTGCATCTTATCTAGCTTGTTTGTGAAAAAAAAAAGAAAAAAAAAGAACAAAAGGTGAGAGAAAAAAAGAAAAAAAATAGGAAAAAAAGAGAAAAAAAAGTGAAAAAAATTCCATGAAAAAAGGAGAAAAAAAAGATATTCAGAGTGTGCTCCGCCTTTGTTACGCGTCGCGCCGTGATTTTTTTTAGTGTTCTAGGCTCGCGTCTCTAGCACGGTCCAGCCTAGGACCAGCACAGTACCGTCGTTGAGCGTTTATTCAACATTGAATCTCTGAATTGATTATTGCTGATCTTTTGCTACCATATATTTGGCCTTCCAAGCACCACATATTTCTACACCGTGTATACATACGCTCACCTGGCAATCGCTTTACTCAATCTTCAGAGTTATTTGACACCGCTGGTTGCCGGTCACCACTTGCTGCATGGTAAGAACTTGTAAGACATTGATATTTGCTATACTGTGAGCGTTTTACCACCACATCCTAGTAGTTCATAGGAACATTATTCTCGGATTTTGTTTCTTGTTTTTCTACTAAATATGGCAGGTTCCAGAGTCAGTTGGGCTTCATCAATCGTGGGAGACGTGCCACCAGCTCCGAAAATACAACCACCGTCACAGGAGGTGCAAAGACATAAGAATACGCACAATCAGGTTTTTGTTTCCATGCCACCTTTTAATGGGCGTTTTAAGCCTGATTTATATATTGAATGGGAGTTCGAAATAAATGTTATATTTGCTTCCCATGATTTTTCGGAAGGTAAAAAATTTAAGCTTGCGGTTGGTTCTTTCACTAGTTTTGCTACTGTTTGGTGGAGTGAACATTGTCGGTTATACCCTGATTCTGTACCTACTACTTGGGATGATTTAAAACTTGTCATGAGAGATAGATTCGTCGATGTTTATTATACTCGTGGCATGATTAAAAAACTACAACATTTAAAACAAGGTAGTGACACTGTAAGAAAATATTATGATGATTTACAAACTACCTTGTTGCATTCCTTTTTAGAGGAAAGTGAAGAAGATTTTATGGATAGATTTTGGGGAGGATTAAACCGTGATATTCAGGAGATACTAATTCATGAAGAATGTTATCCTATGGACCATTTGTTTCATCTTGCTTGCAAAGCTGAACAGGAAATAAAGAGGCGTGATGCCCACAAGACAAACAAGCATAAGGTGCACATCCAAGGAGTTGAGACGGTCCTTCCTTCTACCACTGTGCCTACTATGACAACAACATCTGTTGTTGCGAGCACTGCATCAGCTCCATATTATGACCCGTCACTACCGAGAGTTCCAACATCATCTGAGTTGATAACACGAGGTAATTACAAAGGTACTGATCTTCTAACTTCGCATGTGAATGATGAATGCCTTGTCGATTTAAATACACCATGTGATGCTCTAGCCACTACATTGATCACACCACCTATTTTAGATGATTATGCTGATGATTTGACTTTGCCATGTGATCAAACAACTGCAATATCAAGAATTTTGAGTGCACCCATTGAATTAATCATTGATGTGAAAGAACCATGTGAATCAGACACTAAAACAAATTTGGATCAACTACGTTTGAAAATAATTGTGCCAATGTTTAATCATTTTGATATGACCTCTAATCTTGGTGATGATTCTGTGTCAAATGACTTATTGCATGTTGGCTTATTTAAGCATGTTGTAGCATGTAAATTTTATGCAAGTAAGGTTTATTCACCAATATTGGGATGGTTTAATGATGAATATTGTCAATCTTTTCATATGAATAAGAGCTTCACTTATATGTGCAAACTGAGTTGCAATACTTTCATACATTGTACTTCTTGTGATAATATTTTGGCTTTATATTTTATTCACTATGAAAGTTACTCGTGTATATATGTGTCATATGTGCAAATTCCACGGGAAGTAAAAATTGATGACATATACATATACAACATGTACACCTTGTCTCTTTTGTTAGCCACATTTCAGATAAAGCAACGCCAAGGACGGCTTTATTTTCAAGAAGGGGAGGATGATGAGGACATGACTACCTTGGATACGACCAAAAATATTGCATACATGCATATTTGTCAGGTGATTTCTAGTGTCAACTATTCAATAATCTATTTATATTATCCAGAACAAAAATACTTCACACACTTTTTTTTGTCTAATTGCAGGTGTATGGGACATTTGTACAATCCACATATGAAGATAAGGGAAAAAGAGAAGTTTAGGTGCTGTTCAAAAAGTCCCTTCATGTAACTTTTGGGCCAAGAGAAGATAGAGTCCAAGTCTCTCACGTTCTGCATTCAGATTCGGACTGCACAGACATACGTGACTCAAAACGGCAAGAACTTTTTCATACGGACTCCGAATTGGGTGATTCTTTTTTTGTTTGAAAGTAGATTTCGGCCTCTTTCCACTCCATTTGGATTCACCTTTAAGTTCGTCCGGAGCATTGAGATATGGACGAAACAATTTGAAGCTGCAGCAGAATCCGAGTCAAACAACAATTCCAAAGGTGTTGCATCACCTCCACTTGATTGAGGCGGGGGTGTCCCGATCTTTCGATGAGATGATAACTATCGATTTGGTGGAGACGACTTTGACGATCCGACTACAAACGTGCACGACGTTGCGATTTAGCAATCGCTAAACCAACTCCAAGAGGTTATTGACCACGCCGGAGCACGATCAACCTGACCACGAAGGTCTATTCCTGCACGCAATCGAAGAACAAGCAAGAATATGATAATGCAATCTGAATATTGCGAATATAGATGAAGTATTGATAAAGGTGGGGATCCGAAAGCGGTCTTGGTCTGGTCGTTGGACACAAAGGAAGTACATGAAGTTTCAATGGCTAACTTTTAACTAAACAAATCCCAAGTCTAAACGAAGCCTTAAGGGCTATATATATAGGGAAAAGAGAGGGGATTTTGTCCACCCTTGGCAAGGTGGGACTAAAACACCTCCTAAGTCGTTTCCCCTACAATATGGGCTCTAAAAATAGATTACATGGGCCTGGCCCAAAATAAGGTGGCGCAACACCAATAATATGCTATGGACGAAATTTATGAAAGGCCATCTTGTATATTTCGTCCATCTTCTTGTATGTCATATCATGGTGGCTTCAAAGTTCGGAAATCTCCACTTGAACCTCCGTTCTTGTTCTCTTTGCACGCACCATCATCTCCGTGCTTGACCATGCTCCAATGTTCATCCTTCTTGTCCGTGCTAGGCCCTTCAATTACAAGCAACACAAATGTATCTAAGTTAGGCAGCATCATATTCTCATGAACACTAGAAACATTACCAAGAAACGAAAGTACCTGATAATTTAATTGGCGTATCTGAGCTCTAGCAACTGTTCCAAGAGGTAAAACAACAGGGGATATGGGTGTAACTGTGGTAGCCATGCCCTCATCATCCTGCCCTTCTTGAAAACAAAGCCGTCCTCGGCGTTGCTTAATCTGAAATATGGCTAACAATAGAGACAAGGTGTACACGTTGTATATGTATATGTCATCCATTTTTACTGATCTCAGTTGTGGCACATGCGACACAGTTATACAAGAGCACCCTTCAAAAGTCGTGAAAAATAAAGCCAATATATTATCAGAAGAAGTCAAAGGCATGAAAATATTGCAACTCAGTTTGCACATATAAGTGAAGCTCTTATTCATAATAAAAGATTGGCAATGCTCATCATTAAACCATCCCAACCTTGATGAACCATCACCAAGATTAGAGGTCATATCAAAATGATTAAACATTGGCACAACTATTTTCAAACGTATTTGATCCAAATCTGATCTTTTCACTGATTCACATGGTTCTTTTGCATCAATAGTTAATTCAATGGGTTCACTCAAAATTGTTTGATCACATGGCAAAGTCAAATCATGAACATAGTCCTCTAAAATAGCTGGTGTGATCAAAGTAGTGGGTAGCTCATCGCATGGTTCAGTTAAATTGACAAGGCATTCATCATATTCATGTGGAGGTGGAAGATCGGTACCTTTGTCATTACCTCTTATGATCAACAAAGATGATGTAGGCACTCTAGGTGGCGACACGTCACATGGTGGAGGTGATGTAGTGCTCTCAACAATGGATGTTGTTGCCATAGGAGACACAATGGTGGAAGGAACAACCGTCGCAACTCGTGGGATTTGCACCTTCCGCTTGTTTATCTTGTGGGCAACACGTCTTGTTATCTCCTGTTCAGCTTTGCAAGCAAGATGAAACAAACGGTCCATAGGATAACATGTTTCATGAATTAGTATCTCCTGAATGTCACGGTTTAATCCTCCCCAAAATCTATCCATAAATTCTTCTTCACTTTCTTCTAAAGAGGAATGCAACAAGGTAGTTTGTAAATCATCATAATATTTCGTTACAGTGTCACTACCTTGTTTTAAATGTTGCAACTTTTTAATCATGTCACGAGTATAATAAGCGGGGACGAATGTATGTCGCATGGCAAGTTTCAAATCATCCCAAGTAATAGGTATAGAATCAGGGTGTAACCGACAATATTCACTCCAGCAAACTAAAGCATAACCAGTGAAAGAACCAACCGCAACCTTAACTTTTTTATGTTCATCAAAATTATGGGAAGAAAATATATTATTTATGTCGAACTCCCATTCAATATATAAAGCAGGTCTAAAACGTCCATTAAATGGTGGTATAGAAACATTAACCTGATCATGTGCATTTGGATGTTTGTGCACCTCTCGTGACGGTTGTGATATTTGCATAGGTGGTGGCGTGTCTCCCGCGATCGACAAACCCCATGAATTGACTCTGGATCCTGTCATGATTAGTAGAAACAAGAAACAATATCCAAAAATAATGTTCCGATGAACGACTGGGAAGTGGTGGTAAAACGCTCACAGTATAGCAAATCAAAGTCTTACAAGTTCTTACCATGCAGCAGGAGGTGACCGGCAACCAGCGGTGTCAAATAACTTCGAGAGTTGGGTAAAGCGATTGTCAGGTGAACGTATGTATGCACGACGTAGAAATATGTGGAGCTAGGTTGGCTTTATATATGTGGGAAAAATGCTACAACCACGTTAATTAATGCAAGCTGAAAATTCGTTCAAAGTGGCCGAGTGCTGTCTCTAGGCTAGAACATACTAGAAACGCGAGCCTAAGACACTAGTGAAATCACGTGGCAACGCGATGCACAAAAGAAACTCTTGTGAATATGGTATAAAATGTAGCGATGGAGTGAGAGAGGTGTCAACAATATTTTCCTCAATGTTTTTTTATCCGAAACAACGCACTTGAAAACCTTCGTGTAACAGCCCCAATCCCTCCGTGCAATCTTTTTTTTCAATTGTCAACCAAGCAACGTGGCAAAAACTGAGGTGGACTCTCTCTATCTTTTTTTTAATAAGTCCAACAGCATGACGCTTGAATCAAGCAATCTGCACCTCCCTCTTTTTCACCTTTACCCAAATCACGTTGGATGCTAGTGGTTGGACGTGCTAGTGGTTGGACGTCCCAGATATGTGGATCACCACTTGCCCTTTTTTTTAATCTTTCCTTATGCTCTCTCTCCAAAACAACCAACAGATCAGCTCTTTCCAAACAAAAGACACGATCAGCACTTCCTCCCCTTTTTTTTTCTAACTCTCTTCCTTCATTTCTTCAATTTCTTGTCTCCCGGTTTACCACAAAAAAAAGGACCAAGTCCAAAACAAAAACGAATCAGAACTTTTTTTTTCAAGGAAACGTCCAACCAACCGAAAGTTGTGCTTTTTTTTTCAACCTGCCGTACGAACTGACGTGCCAAACTTGTGCGTGAGATGTCCCTCCGATTATTTTGTACTGAGTACGTACCTTCTCTCTCTCCTGCTTTTTTTTTTACGTGATGAGCCAAAACTCCAGCCTGTATGGTAGGATCCAAACGATTTGCACTTTCCTTACCAAGCGAACGTGATTACGTGCTCTTTTATTTCTTGCCAAATACAAAAACGTGACAAATATCTCAAAGGATAGCCACGAATCTATCTTTCCAAATCAGCAACATCCTAGTGCTGATTTAAAGGGAAACTAGTACGAATCTGTACCCCTTTTTTTTGGATGCTCAAACTTTCCTTATTGATTTTTCTCAAAGATCCAAACGAAATATTGGTCCTTTTCTTGACAGCACAACTTTCCAAACGCCCTTGTACTCCCTTTGGACCTTCCTCACGTGACACAACTCCCTTTTTTTCAAGATCCAAGCTCCAGCGCAAGTGCCCTTTCCTTTTTTTTTGCCTCGTGGATCAAACAAATCTGGACTGCTTTTATCTCTTGGTCTCGTTCTCCAAAAGCACCTACGGGATCAATACTTGCCTAAAAAGATCTCTTTTTTGCTTGAAACTTTTCTCAATGTTTTCTCTCCTCGAGATGAATGATGCTCCAAGACGGCGATGAACGCCAGCAGCGGATGAATGGTGGTGATAGCGACAACGGTGGCAAAGAAAATTAGTGGCAAAGAAACATCACAATGAAGTGGATGATGGTGTGAGCGGACGCGACGTGAAAAAGTGTGACTAGAACTCGAAACTCTAAAAGACTAGACACTAAAACCAGCGACTCGACACACGATGTAACTGAAAATTCAACAAAACAAAACCTAAGTGGCAATAGCGCCAAGGCTCAGACTGTCTGGGATATGATGAACTAATCTAACTTTTTTTTGTGGCTTTTTCTTGGACTATAGGTATGAATAACTTATGCAATCTAACTATGAAAAACTGGAAAATCTCACCGAGCAACCTGAAAACTGATACCACTTGATACCACTTGATAGGGGCCAAGGTGTCCCGATCTTTCGATGAGATGATAACTATCGATTTGGTGGAGACGACTTTGACGATCCGACTACAAACGTGCACGACGTTGCGCCTTAGCAATCGCTAAACCAACTCCAAGAGGTTATTGACCACGCCGGAGCACGATCAACCTGACCACGAAGGTCTATTCCTGCACGCAATCGAAGAACAAGCAAGAATATGATAATGCAATCTGAATATTGCGAATATAGATGAAGTATTGATAAAGGTGGGGATCCGAAAGCGGTCTTGGTCTAGTCGTTGGACACAAACGAAGTACACGAAGTTTCAATGGCTAACTTTTAACTAAACAAATCCCAAGTCTAAACGAAGCCTTAAGGGCTATATATATAGGGAAAAGAGAGGGGATTTTGTCCACCCTTGGCAAGGTGGGACTAAAACACCTCCTAAGTCGTTTCCCCTACAATATGGGCTCTAAAAATAGATTGCATGGGCCTGGCCCAAAATAAGGTGGCGCAACACCAATAATATGCTATGGACGAAATTTATGAAAGGCCATCTTGTATATTTCGTCCATCTTCTTGTATGTCATATCATGGTGGCTTCAAAGTTCGGAAATCTCCACTTGAACCTCCGTTCTTGTTCTCTTTGCACGCACCATCATCTCCGTGCTTGACCATGCTCCAATGTTCATCCTTCTTGTCCGTGCTAGGCCCTTCAATTACAAGCAACACAAATGTATCTAAGTTAGGCAGCATCATATTCTCATGAACACTAGAAACATTACCAAGAAACAAAAGTACCTGATAATTTAATTGGCGTATCTGAGCTCTAGCAACTGTTCCAAGAGGTAAAACAACAGGGGATATGGGTGTAACTGTGGTAGCCATGCCCTCATCACCACTTGGGCCCATGAGCCTTATACGACCTAGGGTTGGTTTTAGGCTGCCTTAGGACGACCTCCCACCTCCTTGGCCGCCACCCCTTGCTCCTATATAAGTAGATCAATCTAGTAGCTTTTTCCTTGGGTTTTGTTTAGATCAAAAGTTCGCCATAGCAGCAACTTCCCGTACTTCGTTTGTGTTCAACGACCAGACCAAGGCGTCACAGAACCCCACCTTCATTAATAAAGCTTTCCTCTTTTATTCGCAATATCCAGATTGCAATCTTAGTTTCTTGCTTGTTCTTCGTTTGCCTGCAGGAAACAGACCCTCGTGGTCAGGTTGATCGTGCTCCGGCGTGGTCAATAACCTCTCGGAGTTGGTTTAGCGATTGCTAAGGCGCGACGTCATCGCACGTTCGTAGTTGGATCGTCAAAGTCGACTTCATCCTAACCGATAGCCACCATCTCATCGAAAGACGGGACACCTTTGCCTCTATGAGTGGCTAGGAAATTTAGTATCACGATCTGAAACAATAGTTTTTGGCACACCATGCAAGCGAATAATTTCACGAAAGAACAATTCAGCAACATTAACATCATCATCGCTTTTATGACATGGTATAAAGTGTGCCATTTTCGAGAATCTATCCACGACAACAAATATACTATCCCTCCCCTTCTTTGTTCGAGGTAAACCTAAAACAAAGTCCATAGATATATCCTCCCAAGGAACACTAGGTACAGGCAAAGGCATATACAAACCATGAGGATTGAGTCGTGACTTAGCTTTTTGACATGTAGTGCAGCGAGCAACAAAACGCTCAACATCCCATCTCATCTTTGGCCAAAAGAAATGTGTAGCAAGTATATCCTCCGTCTTCTTCACGCCAAAGTGTCCCATTAGTCCTCCCCCATGCGCCTCCTGCAACAACAAAAGACGAACGGAGCTAGCTGGAATGCATAGCTTGTTAGCACGAAACACAAATCCATCGTTAACGACGAACTTGTTCCATGATCTACCTTCTTTACAATTCTGCAATACATCTTTAAATTCAGCATCATGCACATATTGATCTTTGATGGTCTCCAAACCAAATATTTTAAAATCAAGTTGTGACAGCATAGTATAACGACGAGACAATGCATCAGCAATAACATTTTCTTTACCCTTCTTGTGTTTAATGACATAAGGGAAAGTCTCAATGAATTCAACCCATTTAGCATGTCTATGGTTCAGTTTAGCTTGACTTTTAATGCGTTTCAAAGATTCATGATCAGAATGTATAACAAATTCTTTGGGCCATAAATAATGTTGCCATGTTTCTAACGTCCGAACAAGAGCATATAATTCCTTATCATAAGTAGAATAGTTCAGACTAGGCCCACTCAATTTTTCAGAAAAGTATGCAAACAGGTTTGCCATCTTGTAATAACACACCTCCTAATCCAATTCCACTAGCATCACATTCAAGCTCAAAAGTCTTATTAAAATCAGGAAGTTGGAGTAAAGGAGCATGTGTCAACTTATCTTTCAATACCGTGAAGGCTTCTTCCTGTGCGGTACCCCGAACAAAAGGCACATCCTTCTTTGTAAGCTCATTGAGAGGTGCAGCAATGGTGCTAAAGTCTCTCACAAAACGCCTATAGAAACCAACGAGTCCAAGAAAACTCCTCACTTGTGTGACCGTTTTGGGCTGCGGCCAACTCTCAATAGCTTCAAACTTGGCTTTATCAACTTCAATTCCCTGTGGAGTAACAACATAGCCAAGAAAAGATACTCGGTCGGTGCAAAAGGTGCACTTCCCAAGGTTACCAAACAAGCGTGCATCACGTAGAGCATTAAAAACTGCACGTAAATGTTCCAAATGTTCTTCCAAAGATTTGCTATAAATCAGTATATCATCAAAATAGACTACCACAAATCGTCCAATGAAACCACGTAAAACTTCGTTCATTAGTCTCATGAAAGTACTAGGTGCATTAGTTAACCCAAAAGGCATGACTAACCACTCATATAAACCAAACTTAGTTTTAAAAGCTGTTTTCCATTCATCTCCCAATTTCATACGAATTTGATGGTATCCACTACGCAAATCAACTTTGGAGAATATTGTAGAGCCACTCAATTCATCAAGCATATCATCTAGCCTAGGAATAGGATGACGATAACGAATAGTAATATTATTAATGCCTCTACAATCAACACACATACGCGAGGTACCATCCTTTTTCGGCACTAGAATAATAGGAACAGCACAAGGACTGAGGGATTTGCGTATATAACCTTTGTCGAGTAGCTCTTGTACTTGACGCATAATCTCCTTCGTCTCCTCAGGATTGGTACGGTATGGTGCGCAGTTGGGTAATGATGCACCGGGAATTAAGTCAATCTGATGCTCAATCCCTCGAATAGGTGGTAATCCCGGTGGCACGTCTTGTGGAAAGACGTCAGCGAACTCCTGCAAAATGTTAGTAACAACAGGAGGCAAAGAGGAAGGCACGTCCTCGAATGAAAATAATGCCTCTTTGCACACAAAAGCATAGCAAACAGATTTGCTAACATCTAGATCATCAATATCAGATTTGGTGGCAAATAAACATGCACTTTCAATTTAATTTCAGAAGCAACACTAGATGGTTTATTATTAGGCTTCATTTCTTGCTCAAATTCTTTTGCCACAATCTGATTTTCACTCTTATTTTGCTCCTGTTTTGCTTTATTAGCTCTATTAATATCATCTTTCAAAATGGAATCAGGAGTCATAGGAAGCAAAGTAATATTTTTGTCCTTATGAATAAGAGTATACTGATTGTTTCTACCATGGTGTACAGAATTTTTATCAAATGTCCATGGTCTACCAAGTAATAAGGAACATGCTTGCATAGGTACCACATCACAATCAACAAAATCAACATATGTAGAGATACTAAAATGCACACGAACAGTACGTGTTACCTTAACCTTACCGCTGTTGTTGAACCATTGGATGTAGTAAGGATGTGGATGTGGTCTTGTGGTGAGAGATAGCTTCTCCACCATCTCCATGCTAGCCAAGTTGTTGCAGCTCCCTCCATCTATGATGACGCGAATAGAACGTTCCTTCACAACTCCCTTTGTATGGAACAAATTATGCCTCTGATTTTGCTCAGCTTGTGTAACCTGCACACTCAAAACACGTTGAGCAGCTAAACATTCATACCTGTCAGCATCTTCAGCAGCCATGTATTGCATCTCATGATCAGAATCATCTCCACCGTGTTCTTCATGTGTAAGAAGAGCCAAAGTCTCCTCATCATAGTCACTAGCGGACTCATACCCACCATCCTCAGTAGCAATCATCACACGCTGAGATGTGCATTCTCACGCAAAATGTCCTCTTCCCTTACAACGACGACAAATAATATCACTTGTGTGCCCTGTAGACGCCATGGAAGAAGAAGAGCTCTGTTCAGGCCCGGCAGGTGTGCTCTTGGCAGATAGTGGTGGTTGTGCCTGCTTTCTTGTATCACGGTTGGAGGTGGCAGCTGACGGAGGTGCCGGTGTAGCAGAACGTGTGGAAGTAGATGATGCACGTGGTGTCCATGATGAAGGTCGACCTGCAGAAAAGTTAGTCCGCACCAATGCCTGTCGATCCTGCACTTCACGTTCAGCTTTACAAGCAAGATGGAATAAACGAGTGATATTATTATAATCCTTATAGTCTAGAATGGTCTGAATCTCTCTATTTAATCCACCCAGCAAACGTGCAAGCATAGCTTCATTCTCCTCAACAATACCACATCTAATCAAGCCAGTTTGTAATTCCTGATAATATTCTTCTACAGAATTTTTTCCTTGTCTTAAGCGCTGCAATTTTTGAAGTAATTCACGTTGATAATATGGTGGAACCCAACGAGTACGCATAGCAGTTTTCAAAGCAGCCCAAGTAGCTGGAACAGGATATAATCTACAATATTCAGACCACCAAACACATGCAAAGCTAGTGAAAGCACAAACAGCAGCAGGAACACGTCTCTCCTCAGGATATTGTAAACATGTAAATCGTTGTTCAGTTTCTAACTCCCAAGTAAGATATATATCAGGAATATATCTACCCTCAAATGGTGGAATATTCAATTTCAGTTTAGGGAGATGGTCATGATCTCGTACCTGAGGGGGAGCCCTAACATTGCCATTATTTGCATGTGGACGACCTGGTGGTTGTGGTGCTGGTGGTTGCACGTAGTTCTGATGTTGATCAACCTCATCCTCGTAATCTCCCACATAATCATCCTCCCCCGCATCAGCAGCAGGAGCCATAGAAGTATCAACAGCAGCACCAGCAGCTTGGCCAGACTGAAGAGGGACACGGGTCGCTCGGCGGAGGGCTGTTTCGCGATGTAGAGGTAGTCGTTGTTGCTGTTGTAGAGGTGCATTAGGTGCAGCCGGTGGTGGTGGTGGTAGACGCGTGAGCAATTCATTGAACTTTTTATCGAGCTTTGTTTCGAACGCCTTCTCAATGCCATCTATCTTCTCCATGGCCTCTTCAAATCTGTTTAGCACATCTTGCACCTGTCCACTCATCATTTGCTGAAACTTATCATGAAGCTCCTTGTTCGTCAAGTTCTCCTAGTCAGTCTCGTCGGCTTGTGATCCTGGCATGGTTAGCAGCAATAGAAACACACAAGAATATGATCCTACAGACTATGAACAAGAGGTGGTGGTGGGTGTCACAAATCCGTCAAGCAAATCTCAAATTCTTACCAGTTCTTACCCAGCAGCAGGCGGTGATCGGCAACCGATGTAGTCAAAACTCTCAAAGCTTGGATAGAGCGATTACCAGGGAGAGTCAAACGCACGATGTAGATGTATGTGGAGCTGGGAAGGCGTTTAATATGGTAGCAAAAAGGGTCAGCAATAATCAATTCAGAGATGCAAAGTTGAATAAACGCTCAACGACGGTACTGTGCTGGTCCTAGGCTAGACCGTGCTAGAGACGCGAGCCTAGAACACTAACAAAATCATGGCGTTGCACGTAAACAAGGGAAAAGCACACTCTAGAAAAAAAATTCACCCTGTTTTTTTTTTGCGCTCCCCTTTTTTTTTGCGAAAAATCACTATAATGGCGAGTGTCTCAAAACTCTTCCCAGGTCAAACTGACAGGATAGACACGAAATTTTTGCGAATTTTTTTTGACTGCCCGAACCCAAAAACTGGAAACGGCTCAAAAAAAACTTTCAATAACGGCGACTGTCTCAAAAGGGTAAGAAACACCTAAAAATAGGATAGCCAGAAATTTTTTTGTCAAGTGCGTTTTTGGAAAATTTTGGGCCTAAACGGAGGGTGGTTTCCGGACTCTTTTTTTTGGATACCAACCTCTTCTACGGACGGCAAAAGATTGATGGAATCCCAAACCTACTCAAACAAGGAAACACGAATCTGGCAACAGATGGATCTCGAAAGCAACCCTAATATGAGATGGACTCGAAGTGATGGTGGTATATGGATACGGATCGGTGGTCGTATATGGACTCGGAGCGGGGGTGGTATATGGATACGGATCGGTGGTGGTATATGGACTCGGAGCGGTGGCGGATAAGCGGTGGTGGAAGATGGCAGGGACAATGATGATGGTGCGGCGGCGGCGTGACTAATATGACCAGAACTCGAAACTCTAAAAGACTAGACGCTAAGACCAGCAACTTGACACGTCGATGCAACCGCAAATTCAACAAAGCAAATACAGAAAAGATTATGCAAAGGCTCAGATTGGTTCGGATAGGATGAACTAACCCTAATATTTTTTTGGCTTTTTCGTGGACTATAGGTATGAAAAACATACTCGATCTAAACTACGAAAAACTGTAAAATCTCACTGAGCAACCTGAAAATCTGATACCACTTGATAGAGGCAAAGGTGTCCCGATGTTTCGATGAGATGGTGGCTATCGTTTATGTGGGAGTCGACCTTGACGATCCGACTACGAACATGCGAGACGTCGCGCCTTAGCAATCGCTAAACCAACTTCCGAGGGTTATTGACCACGCCGGAGCATGATCAACCTGACCACGAGGGTCTGTTTCCTGCGAGCAAATGAAGAACAAGCAAGAAACTAAGATTGCAATCTGGATATTGCGAATAAAAGAGGAAAGCTTTATTAATGAAGGTGGGGTTCTGTGACGCCTTGGTCTGGTCGTTGAACACAAACGAAGTACGCGAAGTTGCAGCTATGGCGAACTTTTGATCTAAACAAAACCCAAAGTCTAAACGATGCCCTAGGGGCTGTATATATGGGGGAAGAGGGGGGGATTTCGTGGCCCTTGGAGGAGGGGTCCGAAACCCACCCTAACTCTTGTTTCCCCACACATACGGACTCTAAAAACAGATTATATTGAAGTATTTCGAAATTACATGGGCCTGGCCCAAGAAGAAGGTGACGCAGCACCTAGAATAGCCTCTCGACGAAAATTATGAAGTGGCATCTTGTATATTTCGTCCAAGGCTTCATGCACTCATTATGGTGGCTTCAAAGTCCTGAAATCATCACTTGAAACTCTGTTCTTGTCTCCCTTGCGCATGCCATCAACTCCATGCTTGTTCTTGCTCCAATGATCATCCTTCTCCAAGCTAGGCCCTTCATTTGTAAGCAAAACAAATATATCCAATTTAGGCAGCATCATATTCTCATGAACATTAGAATCATTACCAAGAAACGGAAGTACCTGATAATTCAATTGGCGTGCGCGAGCTCTAGTAATTGGTCCAGTATGTATAGCAGCAGGGGCTGTGGGTGTAACAATGGTATTGATGTCCTCATCACATGCAGATCTTTGTGAAGACAAGGAACACTCAATATTAGATGAGGATAAGAAGACGGTGATACTCCGCAAGATCCTTGCCGAGGAAGACCACCAGACCCCCGGCAAGGTCCTTGCCGGGGACAACAGCGCGCCACGGTAAGACCCTTGCCGGGCCACACGGCAAGACCCTTGTCGGGCCACCCGACAAGGCCCTCACCAAGGACTTCAGCGGGGCCACCGCCAGGCCTGCGCCAACCAAGTCTCCATCGCCGTTCACATGTAGCTGCGAGCTCAACCAGCTGGGTGGGCGCCTGCGTGGCAACAAGCAGCTCCCAGGCCAACTCATCAAGCGCCTGCGTGGGGGCATGCAGATCTTCGTAGAGTGATGCGGAGCATCCCACTATCATCCCCATGGACCTACCATCGTCTCATCAAGAGCCAAGAGGGCCAATGACACGAGCACGAGCACGAGCTAGAGCTCTCGAGAACGAGGTGACTTCTTTCCTTAGTGATATCACATATGATCCACTCGAGACATGGCTACTACCTAAATCCGACATGCTATGCATGATCAGGTGTCAAGAGGAACCTCCCGAAGATGCACGTGAAGACGGACGACCCGCCAAGTCCAAGGATGAAGAGAACCAACGGAAACGGACAAGTTCACCTTCCAGGCCCCGGAAATCCGGCCAAGACCCCGGACATCCGGCCCCTGGAGATGGACAAGACAGCAGCAGTCCAGCCGCAGAAGAGCTACAGGGCCCGGGCATCCGGCCCCGTGCCTCGGACATCCGGCTCCTCCCGAAGCCCCGGAAATCCGACCATCAGCCCAGAAATCCGGCCCCGTCTATCCAGAGAGCACAAAAACTTACCCCGCCAGCCCAGACATCCGGCCCCTCCTGAAGCCCCGGACATCCGGCCCGACGCTGGGACATCCGGCTCCGCCTGTCTGCGCACAGTAAAGGGCCGAAGCCCATGTACCTCTTCGCCCCCCTAGACTATATATACTTCATCCCCTTCCTCTTTCTAGGGTTAGCATTGGTTTAGCTCATATGTGAGATAGAGCTTTGCTCATCCATACGGATCTCCTCCTCGAGAGAGACTGCGACCCCTCTTCGGAGAAGATCAACTTGGATTCAAGACCCCCTCTTGGGTGGCCCCATCAAGACCTCCTTCTAGGAGAAGAACCGGTTACCTTTGTATCGTCCGTTGTTGACCTTGGATCATGTGTATCTCTTTGTGTTCTTGGATCTAGCGCATGTGTAATCGAATCTTGTTGGTTTGAGTCTTTCTCTTGTGTTTTCCCCTCGTTTTCTGATAGAGGCAAAGGTGTCCCGATGTTTCGATGAGATGGTCGCTATCGTTTCTGTGGGAGTCGACCTTGACGATCCGACTACGATCGTGCGAGACGTCGCGCCTTAGCAATCGCTAAACCAACTTCCAAGGGTTATTGACCACGCCGGAGCACGATCAACCTGACCACGAGGGCCTGTTTCCTGCGAGCAAACGAAGAACAAGCAAGAAACTAAGATTGCAATCTGGATATTGCGAATAAAAGAGGAAAGCTTTATTAACGAAGGTGGGGTTCTGTGACGCCTTGGTCTGGTCGTTGAACACAAACGAAGTACGCGAAGTTGCAGCTATGGCGAACTTTTGATCTAAACAAAACCCAAAGTCTAAACGACGCCCTAAGGGCTGTATATATGGAGGAAGAGGAGGGAATTTCGTGGCCCCTGATGGTGGGGTCCGAAACCAACCCTAACTCTTGTTTCCCCACACATACGGACTCTAAAAATAGCCTATACTTAAGTATTTCGAAATTACATGGGCCTGGCCCAAAAATAAGGTGACGCAGCACCTAGAATAGCCTATGGACGAATATTATGAAGTGGCATCTTGTATATTTCGTCCAAGGCTTCATTCACTCCTTATGGTGGCTTCAAAGTCCTGAAATCATCACTTGTAACTCCGTTCTTGATCCCCTTGCGCATGCCATCAACTCCATGCGTGTTCTTGCTCCAATGTTCATCCTTCTCCAAGCTAGGCCCTTCACTTGTAAGCAAAACAAATGTATCCAATTTAGGCAGTATCATATTCTCATGAACATTAGAATCATTACCAAGAAACGAAAGTACCTGGTAATTTAATTGGCGTGCGCGAGCTCTAGTAATTGGTCCAGTATGTATAGCAGCAGGGGCTGTGGATGTAACAATGGTATTGATGTCCTCATCATCCTCCCCTTCTTGAAATGAAGTCGTCCTCGACGGAAGCTCATCTTCCTCACCCAAATAAGGCTTCAAATCTGCAATGTTAAAAGTGGGACTAACCCCAAAATCTGCAGGCAGCTCAAGTTTATATGCATTATCATTTATTTTCTCTAACACCTTAAATGGACCATCAGCACGTGGCATTAGCTTTGATTTGCGCAAATTAGGAAACCTATCCTTACGCAAATGTAACCAAACAAGATCACCAGGTGCAAAGACAACATGTTTTCTACCCTTATCTCCAGCAAGTTTATATTTAGCATTCATACGCTCAATGTTTGCCTTAGTTAACTCATGCATTTTTAAAATCAATTCAGCACGTTCTTTAGCATCAAAATTAACCTTCTCCGAAGATGGAAGAGGCAACAAATCAATAGGTGCACGAGGTAGGAAACCATACACAATTTCAAAAGGGCACATCTTAGTAGTAGAATGCAATGAACGATTATAAGCAAATTCAATATGAGGCAAGCATTCTTCCCACATTTTCTTATTATTCTTCAAAACAGCCCTAAGCATAGTAGACAATGTTCTATTGACTACTTCAGTTTGTCCATCAGTTTGGGGGTGACAAGTAGTACTAAAAAGCAGTTTAGTCCCCAACTTAGCCCATAAACATCTCCAAAAGTGGCTAAGAAATTTAGTATCACGATCTGAAACAATAGTATTTGGCACACCATGCAAGCGAATAATTTCACGAAAGAACAAATCAGCAACATTAACAGCATCATCGCTTTTATGACATGGTATAAAGTGTGCCATTTTCGAGAATCTATCCACGACAACAAATATGCTATCCCTCCCCTTCTTTGTTCGAGGTAAACCTAAAACAAAGTCCATAGATATATCCTCCCAAGGAACACTAGGTACAGGCAAAGGCATATATAAACCATGAGGATTGAGTCGTGACTTAGCTTTTTGACATGTAGTGCAGCGAGCAACAAAACGCTCAACATCCCGTCTCATCTTTGGCCAAAAGAAATGTGTAGCAAGTATATCCTCTGTCTTCTTCACGCCAAAGTGTCCCATTAGTCCTCCTCCATGCGCCTCCTGTAACAACAAAAGACGAACGGAGCTAGCTGGAATGCATAGCTTGTTAGCACGAAACACAAATCCATCGTTAACGACGAACTTGTTCCATGTTCTTCCTTCTTTACAATTCTGCAACACATCTTGAAATTCAGCATCATGCACATATTGATCTTTGATGGTCTCCAAACCAAATATTTTAAAGTGAAGTTGTGAAAGCATAGTATAACGACGAGACAATGCATCAGCAATAACATTTTCTTTACCCTTCTTGTGTTTAATGACATAAGGGAAAGTCTCAATGAATTCAACCCATTTAGCATGTCTACGGTTCAGTTTAGCTTGACTTTTAATGTGTTTCAAAGATTCATGATCAGAATGTATAACAAATTCTTAGGGCCATAAATAATGTTGCCATGTTTCTAAAGTCCGAACAAGAGCATATAATTCTTTATCATAAGTAGAATAGTTCAGACTAGGCCCACTCAATTTTTCAGAAAAGTATGCAACAGGTTTGCCATCTTGTAATAACACACCTCCTAATCCAATTCCACTAGCATCACATTCAAGCTCAAAAGTCTTATTAAAATCAGGAAGTTGAAGTAAAGGAGCATGTGTCAACTTATCTTTCAATACTGTGAAGGCTTCTTCCTGTGCGGTACCCCAAACAAAAGGCACATCCTTCTTTGTAAGCTCGTTGAGAGGTGCAGCAATGGTGCTGAAATCTCTCACAAAACGCCTATAGAAACCAGCAAGGCCAAGAAAACTCCTCACTTGTGTGACCGTTTTGGGCTGCGGCCAACTCTCAATAGCTTCAATCTTGGCTTTATCAACTTCAATTCCCTGTGGAGTAACAACATAGCCAAGAAAAGATACTCGGTCGGTGCAAAAGGTGCACTTCCCAAGGTTACCAAACAAACGTGCATCACGTAGAGCATTAAAAACAGCACGTAAATGTTCCAAATGTTCCTCCAAAGATTTGCTATAAATCAGTATATCATCAAAATAGACTACCACAAATCGTCCAATGAAAGCACGTAAAACTTCGTTCATTAGTCGCATGAAAGTACTAGGTGCATTAGTTAACCCAAAAGGCATGACTAACCACTCATATAAACCAAACTTAGTTTTAAAAGCTGTTTTCCATTCATCTCCCAATTTCATACGAATTTGATGGTATCCACTACGCAAATCAACTTTGGAGAATATTGTAGAGCCACTCAATTCATCAAGCATATCATCTAGCCTAGGAATAGGATGACGATAACGAATAGTAATATTATTAATGCCTCTACAATCAACACACATACGCGAGGTACCATCCTTTTTCGGCACTAGAATAATAGGAACAGCACAAGGACTAAGGGATTCGCGTATATAACCTTTGTCGAGTAGCTCTTGTACTTGACGCATAATCTCCTTCGTCTCCTCTGGATTGGTACGGTATGGTGCGCGGTTGGGTAATGATGCACCGGGAATTAAGTCAATCTGATGCTCAATCCCTCGAATAGGTGGTAATCCCGGTGGCACGTCTTGTGGAAAGACGTCAGCGAACTCCTGCAAAATGTTAGTAACAGCAGGAGGCAAAGAGGAAGGCACGTCCTCAAATGAAAATAATACCTCTTTGCACACAAAAGCATAGCAAACAGATTTGCTAACATCTAGATCATCAATATCAGATTTGGTGGCAAATAAACATGCACTTTTCAATTTAATTTCAGAAGCAACACTAGATGGTTTATTATTAGGCTTCATTTGTTGCTGAAATTCTTTTGCCACAATCTGATTTTCACTCTTATTTTGCTCCTGTTTTGCTTTATTAGCTCGATTAATATCATCTTTCAAAATGGAATCAGGAGTCATAGGAAGCAAAGTAATATTTTTGTCCTTGTGAACGAGAGTATACTGATTGTTTCTACCATGGTGTACAGAATTTTTATCAAATTGCCATGGTCTACCAAGTAATAAGGAACATGCTTGCATGGGTACCACATCACAATCAACATAATCAGCATATGTAGAGATACTAAAATGCACACGAACAGTACGTGTTACCTTAACCTTACCGCTGTTGTTGAACCATTGGATGTAGTAAGGATGTGGGTGTGGTCTTGTGGTGAGGGATAGCTTCTCCACCATCTCCATGCTAGCCAAGTTGTTGCAGCTCCCTCCATCTATGATGACACGAACAGAACGTTCCTTCACAACTCCCTTTGTATGGAACAAATTATGCCTCTGATTTTGCTCAGCTTGCGTGACCTGCACACTCAAAACACGTTGAGCAACTAAACATTCATACCTGTCAGCATCTTCAGCAGCCATGTATTGCGTCTCATGATCAGAATCATCGCCACCGTGTTCTTCATGTGTAAGAAGAGCCAAAGTCTCCTCATCATAGTCACTAGCGGACTCATACCCACCATCCTCAGTGGCAATCATCACACGCTGAGATGTGCATTCGCGCGCAAAATGTCCTCTTCCCTTACAACGACGACAAATAATATCACTTGTGTGCCCTGTAGACGCCATGGAAGAAGCAGAGCTCTGTGCAGGCCCGGCAGGTGTGCTCTTGGCAGATAGTGGTGGTTGTGCCTGCTTTCTTGTATCACGGTTGGAGGTGGCAGCTGATGGAGGTGCCGGTGTAGCAGAACGTGTGGAAGTAGATGATGCACGTGGTGTCCATGATGAAGGTCGACCTGCAGAAAAGTTAGTCCGCGCCAATGCCTGTCGATCCTGCACTTCACTTTCAGCTTTACAAGCAAGATGGAATAAACGAGTGATATTATTATAATCCTTATAGTCTAGAATGGTCTGAATCTCTCTATTTAATCCACCCAGAAAACGTGCAAGCATAGCTTCATTCGCCTCAACAATACCACATCTAATCAAGCCAGTTTGTAATTCCTGATAATATTCTTCTACAGAATTTTTTCCTTGTCTTAAGCGCTGCAATTTTTGAAGTAATTCACGTTGATAATATGGTGGAACCCAACGAGTACGCATAGCAGTTTTCAAAGCAGCCCAAGTAGCTGGAACAGGATATAATCTACAATATTCAGACCACCAAACACATGCAAAGCTAGTGAAAGCACAAACAGCAGCAGGAACACGTCTCTCCTCAGGATATTGTAAACATGTAAATCGTTGTTCAGTTTCTAACTCCCAAGTAAGATATATATCAGGAACATATCTACCCTCAAATGGTGGAATATTCAATTTCAGTTTAGGGAGATGGTCATGATCTCGTACCTGAGGGGGAGCCCTAACATTACCATTATTTGCATGTGGACGACCTGGTGGTTGTGGTGCTGGTGGTTGCACGTAGTTCTGATTGGCATCAACCTCATCCTCATAATCTCCCACATAATCATCCTCCTCCGCATCAGCAGCAGGAGCCACAGAAGTATCAACAGCAGCACCAGCAGTTTGGCCAGGTTGAAGAGGGACACGGATCGCTCGGCGAAGGGCTGCTTCCCGACCTGGAGGTATTCGTTGTTGTTGCTGTTGTTGCAGAGGTGCGGCAGGTGCAGCCGGTGGTGGAAGACGCGCAAGCAGTTCATTAAATCTGTTATCGAGCTTTGTTTCGAACGTCTTCTCCATGCCATCTATCTTCTCCATGGCCTCTTCAAATCTGTTTAACACATCTTGCACCTGTCCACTCATCAGTTGCTGAAACTTATCATGAAGCTCCTTGTTCGTCAAGTTCTCCCAGTCAGTCTCGTCGGCTTGTGATCCTGGCATGGTTAGCAGCAATAGAAACACACAAGAATATGATCCTACAGAGTACTAACAAGAGGTGGTGGTGGTGTCACAAATCCGTCAAGCAAATCTCAAATTCTTACCAGTTCTTACCCAGCAGCAGGCGGTGATCGGCAGCCGTTGTAGTCAAACTCTCAAAAGCTTGGATAGAGCGATTGCCAGGGAGAGTCAAACGCACGAAGTAGATGTATGTGGAGCTGGGAAGGCTTATAGTATGGTAGCAAAAAGGGTCAGCAATAATCAATTCAGAGATGCAAAGTTGAATAAACGCTCAACGACGGTACTGTGCTGGTCCTAGGCTAGACCGTGCTAGAGACGCGAGCCTAGAACACCAACAAAATCACGGCGCTGCACGTAAACACAGGGAAAAGCACACTCTGGATTTTTTTTTTCTCGCCCTGTTTTTTTTTTTTTTTTTTTTTTTGCTTCTTCTTTTTTTTTTTTTTTTTTTTTGCGAAAAATCACAATAATGGCGAGTGTCTCAAAACTCTTCCCAGGTCAAACTGACAGGATAGACACGATTTTTTTTTTTTTTTTGCGAATTTTTTTTTTTTTCGACTGCCCGGACCCAAAAACTGGAAACGGCTCAAAAAAAACTTTCAATAACGGCGACTGTCTCAAAAGGCTAAGAAACACCTAAAAATAGGATAGCCAGAAAATTTTTTGTCAAGTGCGTTTTGGGAAAATTTTTTGTCAAGTGCGTTTTGGGAATTTTTTTTTTTTTTTTTTTTTTTTTTTTTTTTTTTTGGAAACCAACCTCTTCTACGGACGGCAAAAGATTGATGGAATCCGAAACCTACTCAACCAAGGAAACACGAATCTGGCAACAGATGGATCTCGAGAGCAAACCTAATATGAGATGGACTCGAAGTGACGGTGATATATGGATACGGATCGGTGGTGGTATATGGACTCGGAGCGGTGGTGGTATATGGACTCGGAGCGGTGGCGGATAAGCGGTGGTGGAAGATGGCAGGGACAATGATGATGGTGCGGCGGCGGCGGCGTGACTAATATGACCAGAACTCGAAACTCTAAAAGACTAGACGCTAAGACCAGCAACTTGACACGACGATGCAACCGCAAATTCAACAAAGCAAATATAGAAAAGATTATGCAAAGGCTCAGATTGGTTCGGATATGATGAACTAACCCTAATTTTTTTTTGGCTTTTCCGTGGACTATAGGTACGAAGAACAGACTCGATCTAAACTACGAAAAACTGTAAAATCTCACCGAGCAACCTGAAAATCTGATACCACTTGATAGAGGCAAAGGTGTCCCGATGTTTCGATGAGATGGTCGCTATCGTTTCTGTGGGAGTCGACCTTGACGATCCGACTACGATCGTGCGAGACGTCGCGCCTTAGCAATCGCTAAACCAACTTCCAAGGGTTATTGACCACGCCGGAGCACGATCAACCTGACCACGAGGGCCTGTTTCCTGCGAGCAAACGAAGAACAAGCAAGAAACTAAGATTGCAATCTGGATATTGCGAATAAAAGAGGAAAGCTTTATTAACGAAGGTGGGGTTCTGTGACGCCTTGGTCTGGTCGTTGAACACAAACGAAGTACGCGAAGTTGCAGCTATGGCGAACTTTTGATCTAAACAAAACCCAAAGTCTAAACGACGCCCTAAGGGCTGTATATATGGAGGAAGAGGAGGGAATTTCGTGGCCCCTGATGGTGGGGTCCGAAACCAACCCTAACTCTTGTTTCCCCACACATACGGACTCTAAAAATAGCCTATACTTAAGTATTTCGAAATTACATGGGCCTGGCCCAAAAATAAGGTGACGCAGCACCTAGAATAGCCTATGGACGAATATTATGAAGTGGCATCTTGTATATTTCGTCCAAGGCTTCATTCACTCCTTATGGTGGCTTCAAAGTCCTGAAATCATCACTTGTAACTCCGTTCTTGATCCCCTTGCGCATGCCATCAACTCCATGCGTGTTCTTGCTCCAATGTTCATCCTTCTCCAAGCTAGGCCCTTCACTTGTAAGCAAAACAAATGTATCCAATTTAGGCAGTATCATATTCTCATGAACATTAGAATCATTACCAAGAAACGAAAGTACCTGGTAATTTAATTGGCGTGCGCGAGCTCTAGTAATTGGTCCAGTATGTATAGCAGCAGGGGCTGTGGATGTAACAATGGTATTGATGTCCTCATCATTTTCCCCTCGTGTTCTTCATGTTCTTAGTTGGGATCCGCTCCTTTCGTGAAAGATCGGCCATCAAGGATTCCACCCTACATCATCTTGGTATCATGAGCCACGTTTATCACGATTTCGGAGCCCCCTCTCATTGTTTTCTAGCTTGATTTTGTTGTTTTTCGTCCTAATCCAAAAATTGCCCCACAAAAATAGCCCCAATTTTTTTTGATTTGTTGGTGTGATGAAGTTTTGTTGGATTTGATCCGCGGATTTCGTGTGTTGCAGGTAGATCTAGCATTCCCCCACCTTTTCCCCCATTTCCATCCACAAAATCTTCCGAATTTTGCCCCGGATTTGACCTCTCCACGCGGTGTTCTTCGAGTTCGTCCACGGATCCAGAGCTCGGACATCCGGCCCGACCAGCCCGGACATCCGGCTCCCCGGACATCCGTCTTCCAGCCCGGATATCTGACCCCTGGCAGCAGCCACTTCCATCCACCACTCCGTTTACCGCCTAATTTTCGCCAAAATTTGGCCCGGTGCTCACATACACTTCCACATACCACCACCATTTCCGCATAGCTCCACCATAGCCTTTCCCGCTACCAACTCCGACAATTTTTACCCATTTTGCTTTGAGAATTTGAGTTGTGGTTTCCGTGTCCTTTTGTGTTTCGGCTATCTAGGTACGGTTCGACATCAACATCACCACCGCTCATCTTCGCCAAGGACTTCTACGAACGGCTACTTCACTTTGGGATCACCTTTCACCTTGGATATCACCTTGGTATCGTGATATCGTCATACTCTCTTGCTTTTGCATTGATAACCCCATAGCCTTACTTTTGCGTCACTTACCCATCGAGACTAGCCTTTGAGTATTGCCAACAACGTGACTTGTGCACATTAGTGTTCATACTTCCCATAGCATACATACCATCATCGTGTTACATCTCTTGGTATCATCACTTGTGTCACAAAGTTGTTTTCGCATACACAATTGGTATCTTGGTTCGTGAAGCATTGCATGAGAAAAGAGCTCAAACATCAAAGAGCCAAACAAGCTTTTAAGCAAAAGAGGAAAGATAAGCAAACAGCTTATAAGCAAGAACCATAGCATCATACAACATTAAGATTGTCATACTCGATCATCTTGGATCAACGCATAGGAACATCATACATATAGCATACTTGGAATAGAAGTCGTTGCATTTTTGCTTAGTAGGTTGTGCACAAGTTCGTATCCGCCTATTGTGCAATCGTGCTAGCGTCTCTCTAGTGTTGTGCAACAAGAGCATCTTGGTGAATTCCACATTTTGGCTCATCGTTGGTTGCACAACCCCATCTTATCTATTTGTGTGTGTGTTTCCATGTACCATATCTTGCTATTGGTCTACTTGTTGCATTTGCAAATTTGTTAATCTTTTCCAACATCATTGAGTCTCACTTACAATTGCTTCAAATTTTGTGCCACCATCCTAACCGAGCTCCACCATAAGCTTTTACTTGTGTAGGTGCGAGAACCGACAAGAATTGGTACCAATTGTGCTATTTCCTTGATACACATTGAAGTGATCTTTGATCCATTTTCAACTTCGGTCAACATACATTTGGTATTGGTTCTTCTTTGTCTCCCACTCACATATCTTTGTTTGACATGATGGATAGGCCAAGTAGTTCTACCAACCCACTCTTCTTGGTGCAAGACGACGACATGTCTTCCTATGTCACCAAGAATCAACTCTTTGGTGCACAACAGGCTTTGCATCAAGAACAACTTGCTTTGGGCGACCGCATCGACAATGTCGCCACCGACCTACGACAATCCGAGCACCGTACAAGGGATTACTACGACAACAAGCTCGACGAACACAAAATGGAGAATGAAGCAAGAATGGACGAGATTCGTGCCTTGTTGCTCTGCTCTTCTACTTCGTCATCGTCAAGACAGAGCCACTCAAGTCGACACTCTGACGACACCATCTCCGGTTCAAGTACACCGACATCGAATACTCTTCGTCGTGCCGCGCGCCAAGACCGTCACGCAAACCGCAATCCTCTACACGACACCGACTATCAAGAGCATCGACATCGTCAAAACCAAGCCGCATTCGCACAAGCACAAGAACGGCAACGTCAACGACAACAAGAACAAGAGGAGTGAGCGCGACAGCATCAAGATGCACTAGACGCCGAGGCGGAATGCCAACAACAACAACTCCGTAAAGCTCAAGCACTTGAAGCGCAACGTGCCCTTCATGACTCAAGTCGTGTCGTAGCCAATCGAGGCCGACAAGCTCATCTACATCAAGAAGCACTTCGCGACGAAGTTCAAGAAAGGCTTTACCACGCACGTATGCATCAACAAGCTCCTCGTCAAGATCGACAAGCTCCCCCTCAAGCGAGACAAGAACGTCAAGTCCATCGAGAGCAAGAAGACATTGGACCCCGCCCTCGCCAAGTGCAACATGAGGTTGACAACCCTCCTCGCCAAGTGCAACATGAGGAAGACAACCATCTCTGCCAAGAGCAACATGACAATGTCAATCCTCAACGACATGGGCGTCATCATCCCCGACCACAACACAATGAAGAGCAACGATATGGCAAGCTAAAGTTCACCATGCCCATGTTCAACGGAAGCAATGACCCCGAAGAGTACATCTCATGGGCATTGAAGGTTGACAAAATCTTCCGTTTGCACCACTACGAAGAAGAGAAGAAGATCGCAATGACATCCCTTGAATTCCAAGACTACGTCCTCATTTGGTGGGAACAAGTCATTGAGCGCCGCGCAACAAGAGGTGAACCACCCATCAGCACTTGGGCACAAATGAAGGATGTCATGAGAGCACGATTCGTGCCAAACAACTACAACCACGACCTCTTCAAGAAACTCCAACAACACAAGCAAGGAACCAAGAGCGTTGAAGAGTACTACAAGGAAATGGAGATTGCCATGATACGAGCCAATGTCAAAGAAGATGATGAGCAAACTATGCCACTTTTCTTGAATGGACTCAATCATCCTATCAAGAAGATTGCCGATTTCCAACCTTACTCGAACCTCATCGAGCTAGTGCATCAAGCTACCAAAGCGGAACGGCAAGTACAAGACTACTTCAAGTATGCTAAGTTCTCATCCAAGTCCTACGACTTCTCCAACAATCAAGCTTCGTCGACTCCAACACCTTCTACCTCAACCAAGCCTTCTACAAGCAATGGCGACAAGTCAAGTTACAAGAAAGCTTCAACAAGCTCAAGTCGTCCTTCTAATACAAGCAACTTCAAGAAAGCTTCATCATCATCTACTCCAACCAATGAGACCATTAAGACAAGTTCCATCAAATGTTTCACATGCGAAGGTCGAGGCCATAAGTCCTTCGAGTGCACAAACAAGCGCACCATGATCCTCAACGATGACGGAACCTACGACTCCATGAGTGAAGGAGAAATGGAAGCTCTTGAGCAAGTGGCCATGCATCGACAAGTGAACAATGAAGATGAAGATGATCAAGTTTTTTGCGACGAAGATTCAAGTCCCGCTCTCGTTGTCTCCAAGGTCTTGACTCTTCAACATCAACAAGACGAAGATCAAAGATGCCATATCTTCCACACAAAGGCCGGCATCAATGGACGTTCCGTCAAGGTCATCATCAATGGAGGTAGTTGCCACAACTTAGCAAGTGAAGAACTTTGCTCCAAGCTCCAATTGGACAAGATGAAGCAATCTCACCCCTATAAGGTTCAATGGCTAAGCGACACCGACACCATACAAGTCGAGCATAGAGTACAAGTCTCTTTCAAGATCGGCGCCTATGAAGACACTTTGGAATGTGATGTCCTACCAATGACCGTTTGCCACCTCCTTCTTGGCCGGCCATGGCAATTTGACTGAGGTGTCATTCACAATGGGCTTACAAATCACTATAGCTTCAATATGAAAGGGGAGGAGTTTGTGCTACATCCTATGTCTCCAAGTCAAGTGCTCGCCGACAAGCAAGCCACCCATCGTGGAGAGAATAGTGAGAGAGTGAACCACCAAAAAGAGAGTGAGTGCCACAAGCCCAAATTGAGTGCCTCCACAATGAGCGACAAGAAAAACTTAGTTCTCTTTGCCACCAAATGTGAGATGAGAGAAGTGTGTGAGAACCCATCAAGTGTCCTACACTATGTCCTATTGTGCAAGGACGAGGTCACAAAAACTAACAACTCTCACGATCTACCTTTGGTATTATCTTATTTATTGCATGAATTCCAAGATGTCTTTCCGGATGAGCTACCTCCGCGTCTACCTCCACTACGAGGCATTGAGCACCGAATTGATCTCATCCCCGGAGCGCCGCTTCCCAACAAAGCTCCATACCGCGTCAACCCCGAAGAAACCAAAGAAATTCAAAGGCAAGTAAAGCATCTCATAGACCATGGACATGTGCGTGAAAGTTTGAGTCCTTGTGCCGTACCGGTCATTCTTGTACCAAAACGAGACGGTAGCTTTTGCATGTGCTCCGATTGTAGACCTATCAATGCTATCACCGTTCGTTATAGGTACCCCATTCCACGCCTTGATGATATGCTTGATGAACTTAGTGGTGCCACTATCTTTTCCAAAATTGATCTTAAGAGTGGTTACTATCAAATCCGCATACAAGAGGGTTATGAATGGAAAACCGCTTTCAAAACAAAGTTTGGTCTACCCGCGCCATAGCCGAGCTCACCACCCTGGCTCCAGCGGAACGAGGTCAACCGGATGTGTGCCGAAGGGGAAATTGAGCCTAGCCTCCGCGCCGTGGTAGCAGACCTGCCAGCGGTCGTATTCCATGACCTGGAGCTCGGTCCTGTGGAAGCTACCGAGCCACCGGCAGGTGTGGGTCTCCCGATCTGTAATCTCGGTGACCCACGTCCCCCAATGCCGCTGCCGGACCCCGAGGTAGGACCTCGTCGGCTGCCGGGTCTGAGGGAGGACGGGGAAGTCCTTGAACCGGCGTAGGGGCGCGGCGGTGGGTGGATCGGGGGACCGGCGATGGTGGATCGAGCCTGCGGAGGACGACGGGGACCCCTCGGCGGCCACCTCACCGGCGTCGGGAGAAAAGGCCGTGATAAACCTCTTTTTGGCCATTGGCTCCTCGAGCTCCCTGGCTCACAGGCAGAGGATGAGGATGGAGGCGCCGACAATGGCGACGACCTACCAATACTTCCGGGGGTGGTGTGTGTCTGTGTGAGCGGAGGTTTTGGGGAGTGTGTGGTGTGTGTGGAGGGGGGCAAGGTTCTGTTTGAGTAAATACTGCAGCAACTTAAAATTTTACTAGGCGGGAGTAACAAGGCGGGGCTACTGAATATTTGGATCAAGGGCGAACAGGTATTTTTGAGATTGCGACGGATGCAGAGGCGAGAGTAAAATGCTGGGGCTACTAAAATTTGAATCAAGGGACTGAAGCAGAGTGGGAGTATCAGACATCACACACGGTCCGCACATACTAATCGTGTGCTATCAAACATTAAAACCTTCCAGGCGGTAGACATTTTCAAGATTACGAGGAAGTAATACTATGGACTGTAGTCGACGCACCTTCTCGCGTAAGCCATAGGCGTACTATACATCGACGGTGCTCCAGGATATTTTGTACTGCATCTCACACGGTTGGTGATAATAAACTATGTAGCATCTACTTGATTTTCCATCTTGATTTGAATTACATAATGGGGTCACAGCGGCAATGGACGGTGTTTGAATTGCTAGACCTTCTATCTGCTTATGTCCATGGGTTTATGCTTATGTCCCATGCAAGAAATGGGGATGAATTTCGAACACCACGACACCTTTGGGGACGAAACGATATATGTTGCCTCTTATTGCTTTCAAAATATTTCTAGTGTCAACATAGAACAACATGAGTGGTGTGTTAAGTTTTGGAATTTTTCGGGGTTCGTCTGGAAAAAAACTTCCTAGGCATTTTATGTGCATAATTCAAATTTGAAATACATGCACATGCTCCAGTGCGTATAAATTGGTTGAAAAATCAAATATGTGTCCTTGGGTGCATGCTTAGGTCCCATCCAAGAAATGGGAATGAATTTCAAACACCAGGGCACTGTTGATTGTCGGCAAAACGTTTATGCATCCAAATGATTGAGATCACAACCAATATGATCCATGGATGAACTTTAATTACCTAGGGTACAGACTGGTAAATGGTGTTCAGTCGGAGGTACTTCTTGCTAAAATTAATGCTTCTACGAGTAAACTTTCGAGTACATAAGAGGCAGCACAGACAATCTGAACTTTGCTTGTAGGTTTATCCTCAAATAGTGGCCTCGTGCCGAGGGAGGTTTGAGCAACTTGGCCACTACTTTCATCCAACTAGTTTACTGGCTCATCTTGGTCCTGTATCTCGCCAAAATTCTACATTGCAGACGAGAAAGGAGGTGGTTGAGAAAATGAACCACCCAAATATTTTGTGCAGTTCAACTGAAATGGAGCATCCCTGGCGTGCAGACTGATTAAGTGCCAGATGAATATACGCGTCAACAAACTTGTCTGTAATCTTTAGACTCCATGACATACAGTTCGCTACCATATGTGCAGATAACCAAAAGGCATAAGTTGGGACCAAAGACTGGACTGCGTTTTTCTAGGCTATGCGCCAAGCAATATTTTTGGCGTTCACTCTCCTAATACTTGGAGTTGGACAATTGGTTGACGCCGGTTGATACTCGAATGAATATATGCACTTCTTCTTGTCAACATCGATGCTTGTCTGAGTGAACTTTGGAGTACATAGCAGCAGCATAAGTACATGTCCATCTGATCTTTTTGTGCAGTTCTACTAAAATCACCCGATGTAATGATTTTCCTTTGAGTTCAGGCTCCAAGTTACTCCTTTATGAAATCAGCAAACAGTAGCGCAATACCAAATTACCAATACATATGACAAGCACAATAATCAGGATAAAGACCAGTACC
This sequence comes from Aegilops umbellulata, assembly GCA_032464435.1. Classification (NCBI taxonomy): domain Eukaryota; kingdom Viridiplantae; phylum Streptophyta; class Magnoliopsida; order Poales; family Poaceae; genus Aegilops; species Aegilops umbellulata. Next base: position 196,989,190 of record CP136058.1, on the reverse strand, counting down.
AACCTGTATGAGGTAGCATATCAATTACTATTTCCTTTGACTGGAAGCCGAGAAAAGCCAAGCGACTGACAGCAAAGGAAGAATGCAAGCCGAGATTAGCGACTAACAGGAAAGGAAGGAAGCTGTCGAGGCAATGAAGCACCCAAAGTTTTTGTGCAGTTCCACCAAAATCGAGCATCCCTGTTGGCACATATATTGAGAGAGAGAGATTACTGTAATAGTGGGACTAGTTGATGAATCTTAATGGGTAAAGTTAGCATTCCCTCCCTGCTCCACCACATGATTCACCTCATAGACAAACATACACACGTACATGATTCAGCATAGGGTGCTACTAAAGATTTGTTTAACTCCGACAGGAAAATTAGGCAGCAATAAATTAGTGGTACTTAAGTACTCCTAATTAATTAAGTGAGACAGCAGAAGTGGAAGGGCTCCCTGGAGGATCGTCTCACATGTAAGATAGTCATTGACGGAGCCCTTGAATGGCCTCGACTGAGGCCTCTGGCTTCAGCAAGATCGCCTTGGTACTGTTTACTCTTCTTCTTCTTCCTCTTCATGCTCTGTTTCTCAGTCTCCTCACCAGTTGGTGAAACCAAGTACATGATTGGCCTTCTATTTCAGAATTAGTTTTGTCAGTGAGGGAGTACAAGTGTACTAGTAAAAGATAGCATTATTTTCTCATGGCAGTCGCAAAATAGAAATGAACGCATGCATTAAATATCATTCTTACCTAAAGGAAAGTTATGGTGCCAATATGGATGATGAGGATTGGAACACAGATCTCCCTTTGTGCAGTTCCACCGAAATGAACCAACTGTTCCATTCTGACATTCCAGTTAAACGGCACAAAAGTCACTTCTTTTAAAAAGAGTTTTGTGCAGTGCACCAAAAGGTCACAACAGCAACCAGGTGAAATGGATATCCCTGTTTGCACAAAAAGTTACAGAGGGAACAGTCAGAGTCTCAAACAATTACAGGCAAAAACATTTGGCTAAACTTGTCATGGCTTATAAAAGTGGCATGGCTTCATTTTTACCAGGGGCATTAGATTAAGAACAACTAAATATTTGGTATAAGGGCATGGGACAGTGGGTGCACCAGCAGTCCAGCACCATGTACCTAAACAGGGGCATAAAGTGGTGATTCATAGTTTGGTGCCCCAAGAAACAAACATCCAAGAAACATATCCCTACTCCTATGTGTGGATAGGAAATCTAGTCCTGGTCATACCACTGTGCGTTACCCCTATATTTCCCTTTTCGACCAAGAGACCGGTTGGATGACCAGTCTGTACTACTTTCACCCCCTTTCCTTCCTGTTTGTACCAAGTCCGATGTACTACATACTAAATTCCCCCACCCCCACTTTATTTCTTGTTTGAACCAAGTACAAGATTCGACCCCATGAAGTAGCTTTACCTCTAACAATAGAAGAAAAAAATAGGTGACGTTGCACCATCCGATCGAGAGGGGCTGAGAGGTAGAAAATGATGCACATGCAGCGACGTAGCGAGCTGGGGAAGTAGAGCAAAGGCGGTTTCGAAGGAAGATATACCTGAAGGTCGTCAGGATGTGGATAGGTGGGCGGCGGGAGGCCGGATCCGCCTACACTAGGGCAACGACGAAGGGATCGGAGGACCTCTCGCGCCGGCGCTCGGCCAGAGATAACGGTACGGCCGGCAGTGGGTATCCTCCCTCGCTGTCGCCGACGGCCTAAACGCTGCCGCTCCTCCCCTTCACCGGCGGAGGGGGATACGTTCAGATCTGTAACCAGTGGTGAGGATAGAAAGACAGTGTTTTTGAAAGGGAGAAAGACAGTGTTACCACCCCTATCTTGTTTAGATTTGGAGAGGATGAGAGTGTGTGAATATAGCAACCCTAGCAAGCAAGCGCGGAGGCTCCGGCCTATATATATGTAGTGGGGTAGTTTTACTTTTTCACTCCATCAAAACAATCGTTTAAAATTGTGTACTACGTGCCAGGTCGCCGTTTTTTAGTTGTTGATTGTTTTTTGAGATAGCTACCCGCTTATTCCAAGTGGTGTTATGGTGTGCCAGGTCGCACTCTATATTGTTCAAGTCTGGTACAAGTCCCTCCATTAAATGAAGAACCACCCCCTCATAAAAATTGTGAACAAGCTCACGGCTAAAATTATCGGAAACGTGGGTTGCCCCAACATGCATTATTATATATATTTTCTACTCCCTCCGTTCCTAAATATAAGTCTTTTTTTATTCGCCGCACCTAAGACAAGAATTTTTTATTAGCACTGAACCCCACATGTCATAGATAGAAAAAGTGTGGCAAGATTCCCTTAGGCAAGCCAAAGTGTGTCTAACAATTTGAGCAACTCAAGTTAGGCAAGTGTGGCAAGTGTGGCAATGTGGCAACATAAGACAAACATAGTCACAATCCAAACAGCCCCGTAATTTTTTGTGACATGCATGAAAATTTGGTTAGTTAAATTTATAATCAAAATTTGGCAAGGTGCATCAAATCAACACATGCAAGTATCAAAAGGGAGGTCACGGCATGCATGCACGCGTTGTACTCCCTCCGTTTCAAAATATAAGTATTTTCAGAGATTGCAACAAGTGACTACATACGAAGCAAAATATGTCTACATACATCCGTATGTAGTAGTCCATTTGAAATGTGTAAAAAGACTTATATCGAGTGCAGTGCTTTGATGTGTCGCGTCAACTCGTACAAGACCGAGAAGTTTGATTACTACAACGCCCCCTCCCTCGTTCATGAGCATGGTGGCTGGCGGGACTATTAGGAGCTTTCGCTACACGCTTCTTGAAGGCGGTGAACTTGCGGATGGAGTTGACCATCATGTCGTCTATGCGAGAGGCGAAGCCGGCGTCGGCGAGGGCTACGACGCCGGCGGTTGCCAGCACCGTCTCAAAGCGCTGCGCAATGCGGGGCCGCAGGCCGGCACCTTGGATGATTTGTCATAGCCGACTGCCGCTCGCGACCATTTCCTCCATAGGTGCTTCTGGCTTCTGGTCACTTGGTCTTGGATTGGAGTGAGCAGTGTTATACAGTGATTGAGAAAGAACATTTATTGTCAATCTAACCCTGCCATCCATACACCTCTTTGGTTTAGAGTTAGTTCAGGGTTAGAATCTAACTCTAACCTCTAACTGAGTTAGTAGAGTTCTCCTCGTCTCGGTTCATCGCCATCATACTTTCCCCATTTCTGTGTTTTCAGTATGCTGCAAATCAAAGAGGCCCTTAGACTGGTTTAGGTCCAGTAGTTTTTTATAAACGTGTTATGTCCAAAATTTAATGAACGTGCTCCGGTTTCTACGAAAATAATCTGGTTTCATGTAGTAATTCATTTATTTATTTATTCTTCTGCGGGGTGTTTGCATGTAATTTGTGAGGTCTGAAATGTAAAGTACCCCGACATATGCTCCGAGTCGTGCATGCACTACCACCCAGATGCTCTATGTCCCACATGTCGGCGAAAGGGTGCACGTGGAAATAGCCTAGTAGTACATATAGGAGGATAAATGCATGAAAAAATATGTACGGTGAAGCGTAGCTGCAGTTCGAAAAGGAGACCTAAAGTGATGACAGGTATAGGTCGCACGCACCCAACTAGTGGCAGTACTAGACATACGACTGCTTTTTCCCTAAAAAAGAGGTACGAGTGCTCAGTACCCCTATTCTATCAACGTGAGTCCCATCTGACAACAGCGTCTGTGCTACAGCTAGCTCTTCTCCCTCGTTTCTCTCTTCTAATTCTAAACTCCGCCGACGCCCGGTGGGCGGGGTGGGAATTTGCCGATGGTCGGTTTGCTCAACTGCAGCCCCACCTCACAGTGAAAACATTACTACTGGAATAAAAATGCCATATACTCCTATACTAATAAAACATTAAGGCCACGAGGCGATGCGGTGCTGGTTATAGGAGGCAAGAAGAAGAGATGCATCCATCGACGGCGTCCACCTCCTCGACTCAGGGCGCCGGCTAAGTAGCAGCGGCTTTCGTGGCCAGGTCGACGTGCTTCTGTACAATGGCGTCCAAAGATTCCAGGCGCTAGAAGAAGGCCAACGTCTTTCTGTCCTCGCTGGCCTTGTAGTGGCCTATGTAGACGATTTCCTCGTAGACGTGGATGTGTAGGTCGACGGTTTCTTGCATGGCGAGGCACTGCGCGACGAGCGCAACCTCGAGGTGCACATTCTTCATCGCGACCTTCGGCAACTGCAGGGCCACCAAGGCTTGAAAGAGTTCGTCACCATGGAGGCCGATGAGGGTGGCAGGCAATGAGGAGCTTGGGCGCGCGGGCTGGAGCAGTACGACAAGGTCGTCCGCGCGCTTCTTGACGGCGGCAAACTTGCGGATGGAGTTGACCATCATGTCGTCCATGCAAGAGGCGAAGCCGGCATCGACGAGGGCTACGACGCCGGCGGTCGCCAGCACCATCTGGAAATGCTACGCGGTGCGGGGACGTAGGCGGGCGCCTTGGATGATTTGGCACAGCCGACTGCCGCTCGCGTCCATCGCCTCCATAGGTGCTTCTGGCTTCTAGTCACTTGGTCTTGGATTGGAGTGAGCAGTGTTGCGCATAGACTAAGGAGTAGATGGACTGGAGTGGTGGGCGCCTTTATATGAGAATCCAAACTCTGTTTCATTCACATCGTGCTGGCTCTATTCTGCTTCTCCAATTAATTCCCTCTGCATGTAGAATAATTTGAGGATGCATCATTGACCGTTCAAGGTCTCGGGAACCGCTACCCTCTCCCTCCTTGGCATTCAAGCCCCTATGGAGGCGACTGCCGCTCGCGTCTATCGCATGTCAGGAGACGTTCCCGTCGGCGACGAGGTGCCTATGGTGACTTCGTAAATTTCAAGATGATAGTACTAGTATACTCAATATTGTGCACCGCGACCAAGGCCGAGAGGAAAACGAGAGAACTACATATTTATTTACGGTGTAGATTCACTCATTTTGTTCCATATGTACTCCGTCTAGGTGTAGTCTAGTCACTTGTTGAAATCTCTAGAAAGGCAAATACCCCTTTCTGGTTTATAGGGCTATACTAGCAAGTACTTACTACAATAGTGGGCTCACATAGCAATTTTGTCTCGTGCAAGAGCCTGGCTATATGCGTGCTCCAAGGTTCACAACTACCACGTTCGGGTTGCACTTGGCTCTTCGCCTCTTCGAGAAGACGAACAATGATGTTACTACTACTGCTTCTACAGTATTGAATCCACTGATGCATGTCCGTCCACCGTGAGCGGGAGGGACAGCTTGTTGTAGTACTATATAAGCAAAAGCATGTCCTCGTCTGCAAGCCACCGCGTGCATGGGCGAGGGAGAAGGCGTGTAGTAGTAAAATCAAGCTTCTTTTCGTTGTACGAGTTGACGCGACACATTGTAGCACTGGCCCCACATGGTTCCCTCTAAACTTGGCTGAAAGACCCGTAATGTACATTACTCCATTTGCTGCAACCTCTAACATTTACCCCACCACAAATTAGAATATATATTCCTGTCTTGACCAGATGAGCATGCAAACTAGAATCACCAGGATGACAGGTAGGGCCAGAAGATAATTTTAATCAAAAAAATATAGCATGGAGCCAACCCCAACGATTTTTAGCTTACAGGCACGGTAGACGCTATCCTAGACTACTCTACACATGAAACTGTCACACGAACGTCCAGACTGCGCTTGACTCTTCGCCTCTTCGGGAAGTCGAACAAAATGATGGAGTACTACTCCAGTGGAGGAGTACTATAGTATGCTTCTGGCCATCTGACACCGATTGAACTGCTGCATGTCCACCGCGTACGGGAGGGAGAGCGTGTAGCGAACGAAAGCTTCTCCTAGTCCTGCCAGCCACCACGCTCATGGGCGAGGGAGGGACACAGCTTCATTGACTTACTGCTCCTGCCTTTGCGTCCATGACAGGTGGGCCCAACAGGTCGGTGGCCCACCTGTCATGCAACCAAAGGCAGGTGCGGTTAAGGCGAGAGGGTGTTGTAGTAATCAAACTTCTCGGTCTTGTACGAGTTGACGCGACACATCAAAGCACTGCACTCAATATATTTCAATAATTTGGGTTTACCGATGCATTAATTACAATGCATGCATGCATGTCGCGACTCTCCTTTTGATACTTGCATGTGTTGATTTAATGCACCTTGAAGTAGTATGAATATATGACCGATAAAGCTTTGTAATGCCCCGGCCCTAATAAAGCGAGAGATGGTTGTGCACGAGGAGGGCGAGATCTGATAGAGGCGAGGGTGTCCCGATCTTTCGATGAGATGATAACTATCGATTTGGTGGAGACAACTTTGACGATCCGACTACAAACGTGCACGACGTTGCGCCTTAGCAATCGCTAAACCAACTCCAAGAGGTTATTGACCACGCCGGAGCACGATCAACCTGACCACGAAGGTCTATTCCTGCACGCAATCGAAGAACAAGCAAGAATATGATAAAGCAATCTGAATATTGCGAATATATATGAAGTATTGATAAAGGTGGGGATCCAAAAGCGGTCTTAGTCTGGTCGTTGGACACAAACGAAGTACACGAAGTTGCAATGGCTAACTTTTAACTAAACAAATCCCAAGGAAAAAGCTACTAGATGGATCTACTTATATAGGAGCAAGGGGTGGCGGCCAAGGAGGTGGGAAGACGTCCCAAGGCAGCCTAGAACTAACCCTAGGTCGTACAAGGCCAATGGGCCCAAGTGGAGGTGGTGCAACACCTTTGGACTTGTTGTTTGATTCGGATTCTGCTGCAGCGTCAGATTGTTTCGTCCATATCTCAATGCTCCGGACGAATTTAAAGGTGATTCCAATTGGAGTGGAAAGAGGACGAAATCTAGTTTCCAAAAAATAAAGAATCACCCAATTCGGAGTCCGTATGAAAAAGTTATTGCCGTTTTGAGTCAGGTATGTCTGTGCAGTCCGAATCTGAATCCAGAACGTGAGAGACTTGGACTCTATCTTCTCTTGGACCAAAAGTGACGTGAAAGAACTTTTTGAACAGCAAGTAAACATCTCTTTCTCCCTTATCTTCATATGTGTGTTGTACAAATGTCCCATACACCTGCAATTAGACAAAACACAAAAGTGTGTGAAGTATTTTTGTTCTGGATAACAAAAATAGATTATTGAATAGTTTGCACTAGAAATCACCTGACAAATATGCATGTATGCAATATTTTTGGTCGTATCCAAGGTAGTCATGTCCTCATCATCCTCCCCTTTTTGAAAACAAAGCCGTCCTCGGCGTTGCTTAATCTGAAATGTGGCTAACAAAAGAGACAAGGTGTACATGTTGTATATGTATATGTCATCCATTTTTACTTCCCTTGGTTTTTGCACATATGACACATGTATAGATGAGTAACTTGCATAGTTCATAAAATCTGAAGCCAAAATATTATCACTAGAAGTAGAAGACATGAAAATATTGCAACTCAATTTGCACATATAAGTGATGCTCTTATTCATATCAAAAGATTGACAATGTTCATCATTAAACCATCCCAACATTGGTGAATAAACCTTACTTGCATCTAATTTACATGCTACAACATGCTTAAATAGGCAAACATGCAATAAGTCTTTGGTCACAGAATCATCACCAAGATTAGAGGTCATATCAAAATGATTAAACATTGATTCTTTTGCATCAACAGTTAACTCAATGGGTGCACTCAAAATTGTTGGTATTTCAGTTGTTTGATCACATGACGCATTCATGACAGTATCAAGATTCTCTAAAATAGGTGTTGTGCTCAAATCACCAGGTAACTGAACACATGATGCATTTAAGTTAACTAGGGATGCATCATTCTCATGTGAAGTTATATCATCAATATCTTTACTGTTACCTTGTTGCAAAGACGTAGCTGATGTAGGTACGGATGTTGACAATGCACCATACTCTTGAGATGATGTCGCGCTCACAATCCGAGGTGGGGCTGCTCTAGTAGGTGCAACTGTGGAGGAACCAACCGGCGGCGGTGAGCATGAACTGGAATAGTAGTCGTTGTAGTCACCCAATGCATCCTCCTGCATCTGTCTCTCAAAGGTACAAGCACGAACATACATACCAGTAATGCAACGGGGAATATACTGAAATCTTGCCTGAATATCATGGTTTAAACCACCAAAAAATCTATTCATTGTATCATCCTTAGATTCTTCTATGTCACAATGATGCATATAAGATTTGAACTCTTGGTAGTAAGCATGAACAGTGTTGTTGCCTTGTTTAAATTGTTCAAATTTGCGAAGCAATTCACGACGATAGTAAGGAGGGAAAAAATGTTGTCTCATTACATCTTTCAAATCTTTCCAAGTTGTGGGTTGGTTATCAATGTTTTTCTTACAATGCACATTCCACCAAACAGAAGCAAAACCAGTAAATGCTCTAGTGGCAGCTCGTACTCGCTCAAGTTCAGAAAAGTCATGGTGACTAAAAACTTGTTCAACTTCAAGCTCCCAAGCTAGATAAATAGCAGGATTAAATCTACCCTCAAATGACGATAAAGAGATAACCTGACCATGTGCTTGTGTGTGTTGTCCCAACTCTCGTGATGGTGATGTTGTGTCCGTCGTCCAAGAACTTCTGTCTCCGGAACCTGTCATGATTAGTAGAAAAACAAGAAACAAAATCCGAGAATAATGTTCCTATGAACTACTAGGATGTGGTGGTAAAACGCTCACAGTATAGCAAATATCAAAGTCTTACAAGTTCTTACCATGCAGCAGGTGGTGACCGGCAACCAGCGGTGTCAAATAACTCCGAAGATTGAGTAAAGCGATTGCCAGGTGAGCGTATGTATACACGGTGTAGAAATATGTGGAGCTTGGAAGGCCAATATATGGTAGCAAAATATCAGCAATAATCAATTCAGAGATGCAATGTTGAATAAACGCTCACCGACGGTACTGTGCTGGTCCTAGGCTAGACCGTGCTAGAGACGCGAGCCTAGAACACTAAAAAAATCACGGCGCGGCGCGTAACAAAGGCGGAGCACACTCTGAATATCTTTTTTTTTCTTCTTTTTTCACGGAATTTTTTCACTTTTTTTCTCTTTTTTTTCTCTTTTTTTTTCTCTCACTTTTTTTTCTTTCTCTTTTTTTTCACAAACAAGCTAGATAAGATGCAGATTGGATCTAGTGATGACGCGAACGGCCTGAAGTATGATTATGACAATGAATGATGGGGAGTACGTGGTGGAAATTGATGGATGGCGGTGGTGGACAACGGATGCAATAATGACGCGGTGGTGGTATATGGCAATGACAATGAAGATGGTGCGGCGGTGGCGTGACAAACTGTGAACAGAACTCGAAACTCTAAAGGACTAGACACTAAGACCAGCAACTCGACACGACGATGCAACCGATAATTCAATAATGCAAACAATGAAAAGAAAATTGCAAAGGCTCAGACTGGCTTGGACAAAAGGATGAATAGATCTAACTTTTTTTTTGTGGCTTTTTCTTGGACAATAGGTAAGAAAAATAGATCTAATCTAGGGAAAACTGGAAATTCTCACCGAGCAACCTGAAAACTGATACCACTTGATAGAGGCGAGGGTGTCCCGATCTTTCGATGAGATGATAACTATCGATTTGGTGGAGACAACTTTGACGATCCGACTACAAACGTGCACGACGTTGCGCCTTAGCAATCGCTAAACCAACTCCAAGAGGTTATTGACCACGCCGGAGCACGATCAACCTGACCACGAAGGTCTATTCCTGCACGCAATCGAAGAACAAGCAAGAATATGATAAAGCAATCTGAATATTGCGAATATATATGAAGTATTGATAAAGGTGGGGATCCAAAAGCGGTCTTAGTCTGGTCGTTGGACACAAACGAAGTACACGAAGTTGCAATGGCTAACTTTTAACTAAACAAATCCCAAGGAAAAAGCTACTAGATGGATCTACTTATATAGGAGCAAGGGGTGGCGGCCAAGGAGGTGGGAAGACGTCCCAAGGCAGCCTAGAACTAACCCTAGGTCGTACAAGGCCAATGGGCCCAAGTGGAGGTGGTGCAACACCTTTGGACTTGTTGTTTGATTCGGATTCTGCTGCAGCGTCAGATTGTTTCGTCCATATCTCAATGCTCCGGACGAATTTAAAGGTGATTCCAATTGGAGTGGAAAGAGGACGAAATCTAGTTTCCAAAAAATAAAGAATCACCCAATTCGGAGTCCGTATGAAAAAGTTATTGCCGTTTTGAGTCAGGTATGTCTGTGCAGTCCGAATCTGAATCCAGAACGTGAGAGACTTGGACTCTATCTTCTCTTGGACCAAAAGTGACGTGAAAGAACTTTTTGAACAGCAAGTAAACATCTCTTTCTCCCTTATCTTCATATGTGTGTTGTACAAATGTCCCATACACCTGCAATTAGACAAAACACAAAAGTGTGTGAAGTATTTTTGTTCTGGATAACAAAAATAGATTATTGAATAGTTTGCACTAGAAATCACCTGACAAATATGCATGTATGCAATATTTTTGGTCGTATCCAAGGTAGTCATGTCCTCATCAAGATCATGCAGACGGAACAGGACCCGACGATCGAGCTCTCTGTGGTCTCGATGGACCTCATCTTGCTCCACTGCCCCTTGTGCCTCCGCCCCTTGAAGCCTCCAATGTATGAGGTTCAAATACATCTCATTTGTTCGGCTGATCGAGCAAGGTGCAGGTTTCTTGATTGATGTGTTGTTCGATTGATTTGTGCAGTGCAAGGGAGGGCACCTGGCTTACGCGGACTGCCACGTCGAGCACCCCGGGAACCAGCGGCAGTGCTAGAAGTGCGAGCGTGGCGGTGGCTTCGACGTGCGGAACACGGCGGTGGACGCAGTCCTCTCCTCGGTGAGGGTGGAGTGCCCGCACGAAGGCTGTGGGCTCTACGTCACTTACCACAAGCTCGCCAATCACCAGAGCGTGTGTCCGCTCGCACCCTTCAAATGCCCCGTGCCCGCCTGCGGCTACGAAGGCCCGCCGCCATGGCTCTCCCACCACATCAGCATTGTGCATCCCATGCCCGTGCACAGGATCCAGTACGGCAAGGCGCTCCAGCTGCAAGTGCCACTATCGGAGCCACAACTCTTGATGTTCGCGGAGGAGGACGGCCGCGCGTTTTTCTTGGTCGGCGGCGTGCTCGACATCGGTGATAGAGACAAAGGTGTCCCGTCTTTTGATGAGATGGTGGCTATCGTTTTGGAGGAAGTCGACTTTGACGATCCGACTACGAACGTGCGAGGACGTCGTGCCTTAGCAATCGCTAAACTAACTCCGAGAGGTTATTGACCACGCCGGAGCACGATCAACCTGACCACGAAGGTCTGTTTCCTGCAGGCGAACGAAGAACAAGCAAGAAACTAAGATTGCAATCTGGATATTGCGAATATAAGAGGAAAGCTTTATTGATCAAGGTGGGGTTCTGTGACGCCTTGGTCTGGTTGTTGAACACAAACGAAGTACGCGAAGTTGCAGCTATGGCGAACTTTTAATCTAAACAAAACCCAAAGTCTAAACGACGCCCTAAGGGCTGTATATATGGAGGAAGAGGTGGGGGGGATTTCGTGGCCCTTGAGGAAGGGGTCCGAAACCAACCCTAACTCTTGTTTCCCCACACATACGGACTCTAAAAACAGCCTATACTTAAATATTTCAAAATTACATGGGCCTGGCCGAATAATAAGGTGACACAGCACCTAGAATAGCCTCTGGACGAAATTTATGAAGTGGCATCTTGTATATTTCGTCCAAGGCTTCATTCACTCCTTATGGTGGCTCCAGAGTCCTGAAATCATCACTTGTAACTCCGTTCTTGTTCCCCTTGCGCATGCCATCAACTCCATGCTTGTTCTTGCTCCAATGTTCATCCTTTTCCAAGCTAGGCCCTTCATTTGTAAGCAAAACAAATGTATCCAATTTAGGCAGCATCCTATTCTCATGAACATTAGAATCATTACCAAGAAACGAAAGTACCTGATAATTCAATTGGCGTGCGCGAGCTCTAGTAATTGGTCCAGTATGTATAGCAGCAGGGGCTGTGGGTGTAACAATGATATTGATGTCCTCATCACCCTCCCCTTCTTGAAATGAAGTTGTCGTCGACGGAAGCTCATCTTCCTCATCCAAATAAGGCTTCAAATCTGCAATATTAAAAGTGGGACTAACCCCAAAGTCTGCAGGAAACTCAAGTTTATATGCATTATCATTTATTTTCTCCAACACCCTAAAAGGACCATCAGCACGTGGCATTAGATTTGATTTGCGCAAATTAGGAAATCTATCCTTACGCAAATGTAACCAAACAAGATCTCCAGGTGCAAACACAACATGTTTTCTACCCTTATCTCCAGCAAGTTTATATTTAGCATTCATACGCTCAATGTTTTCCTTAGTTAACTCATGCATTTTTAAAATCAATTCAGCACGTTCTTTAGCATCAAAATTAACCTTCTCCGAAGATGGAAGAGGCAACAAATCAATGGGTGCACGAGGTAGGAAACCATACACAATTACAAAAGGGCACATCTTAGTAGTAGAATGCAACGACCGATTATAAGCAAATTCAATATGAGGCAAGCATTCTTCCCACATTTTCTTATTATTCTTCAAAACAGCCCTAAGCATAGTAGACAATGTTCTATTGACTACTTCAGTTTGTCCATCAGTTTGGGGGTGACAAGTAGTACTAAAAAGCAGTTTAGTCCCCAACTTAGCCCATAATGATAGAGGCAAAGGTGTCCCGATGTTTCGATGAGATGGTCGCTATCGTTTCTGTGGGAGTCGACCTTGACGATCCGACTACGAACGTGCGAGACGTCGCGCCTTAGCAATCGCTAAACCAACTTCCGAGGGTTATTGACCACGCCGGAGCACGATCAACCTGACCACGAGGGCCTGTTTCCTGCGAGCAAATGAAGAACAAGCAAGAAACTAAGATTGCAATCTGGATATTGCGAATAAAAGAGGAAAGCTTTATTAACGAAGGTGGGGTTCTGTGACGCCTTGGTCTGGTCGTTGAACACAAACGAAGTACGCGAAGTTGCAGCTATGGCGAACTTTTAATCTAAACAAAACCCAAAGTCTAAACGACGCCCTAAGGGCTGTATATATGGGGGAAGAGGAGGGAATTTCGTGGCCCCTGATGGTGGGGTCCGAAACCAACCCTAACTCTTGTTTCCCCACACATACGGACTCTAAAAATAGCCTATACTTAAGTATTTCGAAATTACATGGGCCTGGCCCAAAAATAAGGTGACGCAGCACCTAGAATAGCCTATGGACGAATATTATGAAGTGGCATCTTGTATATTTCGTCCAAGGCTTCATGCACTCCTTATGGTGGCTTCAAAGTCCTGAAATCATCACTTGTAACTCCGTTCTTGATCCCCTTGCGCATGCCATCAACTCCATGCGTGTTCTTGCTCCAATGTTCATCCTTCTCCAAGCTAGGCCCTTCATTTGTAAGCAAAACAAATGTATCCAATTTAGGCAGTATCATATTCTCATGAACATTAGAATCATTACCAAGAAACGAAAGTACCTGGTAATTTAATTGGCGTGCGCGAGCTCTAGTAATTGGTCCAGTATGTATAGCAGCAGGGGCTGTGGATGTAACAATGGTATTGATGTCCTCATCATCCTCCCCTTCTTGAAATGAAGTCGTCCTCGACGGAAGCTCATCTTCCTTACCCAAATAAGGCTTCAAATCTGCAATGTTAAAAGTGGGACTAACCCCAAAATCTGCAGGCAGCTCAAGTTTATATGCATTATCATTTATTTTCTCTAACACCTTAAATGGACCATCAGCACGTGGCATTAGCTTTGATTTGCGCAAATGAGGAAACCTATCCTTACGCAAATGTAACCAAACAAGATCACCAGGTGCAAAGACAACATGTTTTCTACCCTTATCTCCAGCAAGTTTATATTTAGCATTCATACGCTCAATGTTTTCCTTAGTTAACTCATGCATTTTTAAAATCAATTCAACACGTTTTTTAGCATCAGAATTAACCTTCTCCGAAGATGGAAGAGGCAACAAATCAATAGGTGCACGAGGTAGGAAACCATACACAATTTCAAAAGGGCACATCTTAGTAGTAGAATGCAATGAACGATTATAAGCAAATTCAATATGAGGCAAGCATTCTTCCCACATTTTCTTATTATTCTTCAAAACAGCCCTAAGCATAGTAGACAATGTTCTATTGACTACTTCAGTTTGTCCATCAGTTTGGGGGTGACAAGTAGTACTAAAAAGCATTTTAGTCCCCAACTTAGCCCATAAACATCTCCAAAAGTGGCTAAGAAATCTAGTATCACGATCTGAAACAATAGTATTTGGCACACCATGCAAGCGAATAATTTCACGAAAGAACAAATCAGCAACATTAACAGCATCATCGCTTTTATGACATGGTATAAAGTGTGCCATTTTCGAGAATCTATCCACGACAACAAATATGCTATCCCTCCCCTTCTTTGTTCGAGGTAAACCTAAAACAAAGTCCATTGATATATCCTCCCAAGGAACACTAGGTACAGGCAAAGGCATATATAAACCATGAGGATTGAGTCGTGACTTAGCTTTTTGACATGTAGTGCAGCGAGCAACAAAACGCTCAACATCCCGTCTCATCTTTGGCCAAAAGAAATGTGTAGCAAGTATATCCTCCGTCTTCTTCACGCCAAAGTGTCCCATTAGTCCTCCTCCATGCGCCTCCTGCAACAACAAAAGACGAACAGAGCTAGCTGGAATGCATAGCTTGTTAGAACGAAACACAAATCCATCATTAACGACGAACTTGTTCCATGTTCTACCTTCTTTATAATTTTGCAATACATCTTTAAATTCAGCATCATGCACATATTGATCTTTGATGGTCTCCAAACCAAATATTTTAAAGTCAAGTTGTGAAAGCATAGTATAACGTCGTGACAAAGCATCAGCAATAACATTTTCTTTACCCTTCTTGTGTTTAATGACATAAGGAAAAGTCTCAATGAATTCAACCCATTTAGCATGTCTACGGTTCAGTTTTGCTTGACTTTTAATGTGTTTCAAAGATTCATGATCAGAATGTATAACAAATTCTTTAGGCCATAAATAATGTTGCCATGTTTCTAAAGTCCGAACAAGAGCATATAATTCTTTATCATAAGTAGAATAGTTCAGACTAGGCCCACTCAATTTTTCAGAAAAGTATGCAACAGGTTTGCCATCTTGTAATAACACACCTCCTAATCCAATTCCACTAGCATCACATTCAAGCTCGAAAGTCTTATTAAAATCAGGAAGTTGGAGTAAAGGAGCATGTATCAACTTATCTTTCAATACTGTGAAGGCTTCTTCCTGTGCGGTACCCCAAACAAAAGGCACATCCTTCTTTGTAAGCTCGTTGAGAGGTGCAGCAATGGTGCTGAAATCTCTCACAAAACGCCTATAGAAACCAACGAGGCCAAGAAAACTCCTCACTTGTGTGACCGTTTTGGGCTGCGGCCAACTCTCAATAGCTTCAATCTTGGCTTTATCAACTTCAATTCCCTGTGGAGTAACAACATAGCCAAGAAAAGATACTCGGTCGGTGCAAAAGGTGCACTTCCCAAGGTTACCGAACAAACGTGCATCACGTAGAGCATTAAAAACAGCACGTAAATGTTCCAAATGTTCTTCCAAAGATTTGCTATAAATCAGTATATCATCAAAATAGACTACCACAAATCGTCCAATGAAAGAACGTAAAACTTCGTTCATTAGTCGCATGAAAGTACTAGGTGCATTAGTTAACCCAAAAGGCATGACTAACCACTCATATAAACCAAACTTAGTTTTAAAAGCTGTTTTCCATTCATCTCCCAATTTCATACGAATTTGATGGTATCCACTACGCAAATCAACTTTGGAGAATATTGTAGAGCCACTCAATTCATCAAGCATATCATCTAGCCTAGGAATAGGATGACGATAACGAATAGTAATATTATTAATGCCTCTACAATCAACACACATACGCGAGGTACCATCCTTTTTCGGCACTAGAATAATAGGAACAGCACAAGGACTAAGGGATTCGCGTATATAACCTTTGTCGAGTAGCTCTTGTACTTGACGCATAATCTCCTTCGTCTCCTCTGGATTGGTATGGTATGGTGCGCGGTTGGGTAATGATGCACCGGGAATTAAGTCAATCTGATGCTCAATCCCTCGAATAGGTGGTAATCCCGGTGGCACGTCTTGTGGAAAGACATCAGCGAACTCCTGCAAAATGTTAGTAACAGCAGGAGGCAAAGAGGAAGGCACGTCCTCGAATGAAAATAATACCTCTTTGCACACAAAAGCATAGCAAACAGATTTGCTAACATCTAGATCATCAATATCAGATTTGGTGGCAAATAAACATGCACTTTTCAATTTAATTTCAGAAGCAACACTAGATGGTTTATTATTAGGCTTCATTTGTTGCTGAAATTCTTTTGCCACAATCTGATTTTCACTCTTATTTTGCTCCTGTTTTGCTTTATTAGCTCGATTAATATCATCTTTCAAAATGGAATCAGGAGTCATAGGAAGCAAATTAATATTTTTGTCCTTATGAACGGGAGTATACTGATTGTTTCTACCATGGTGTACATAATTTTTATCAAATTGCCATGGTCTACCAAGTAATAAGGAACATGCTTGCATGGGTACCACATCACAATCAACATAATCAGCATATGTAGAGATACTAAAATGCACACGAACAGTACGTGTTACCTTAACCTTACCGCTGTTGTTGAACCATTGGATGTAGCAAGGATGTGGATGTGGTCTTGTGGTGAGGGATAGCTTCTCCACCATCTCCATGCTAGCCAAGTTGTTGCAGCTCCCTCCATCTATGATGACGCGAACAGAACGTTCCTTCACAACTCCCTTTGTATGGAACAAATTATGCCTCTGATTTTGCTCAGCTTGCGTGACCTGCACACTCAAAACACGTTGAGCAACTAAACATTCATACCTGTCAGCATCTTCAGCAGCCATGTATTGCGTCTCATGATCAGAATCATCTCCACCGTGTTCTTCATGTGTAAGAAGAGCCAAAGTCTCCTCATCATAGTCACTAGCGGACTCATACCCACCATCCTCAGTAGCAATCATCACACGCTGAGATGTGCATTCGCGCGCAAAATGTCCTCTTCCCTTACAACAACGACAAATAATATCACTTGTGTGCCCTGTAGACGCCATGGAAGAAGCAGAGCTCTGTGCAGGCCCGGCAGGTGTGCTCTTGGCAGATAGTGGTGGTTGTGCCTGCTTTTCTTGTATCACGGTTGGAGGTGGCAGCTGACGGAGGTGCCGGTGTATCAAAACGTGTGGAAGTAGATGATGCACGTGGTGTCCATGATGAAGGTCGACCTGCAGAAAAGTTAGTCCGCGCCAATGCCTGTCGATCCTGCACTTCACGTTCAGCTTTACAAGCAAGATGGAATAAACGAGTGATATTATTATAATCCTTATAGTCTAGAATGGTCTGAATCTCTCTATTTAATCCACCCAGAAAACGTGCAAGCATAGCTTCATTCGCCTCAACAATACCACATCTAATCAAGCCAGTTTGTAATTCCTGATAATATTCTTCTACAGAATGTTTTCCTTGTCTTAAGCACTGCAATTTTTGAAGTAATTCACGTTGATAATATGGTGGAACCCAACGAGTACGCATAGCAGTTTTCAAAGCAGCCCGAGTAGCTGGAACAGGATATAATCTACAATATTCAGACCACCAAACACATGCAAAGCTAGTGAAAGCACAAACAGCAGCAGGAACACGTCTCTCCTCAGGATATTGTAAACATGTAAATCGTTGTTCAGTTTCTAACTCCCAAGTAAGATATATATCAGGAACATATCTACCCTCAAATGGTGGAATATTCAATTTCAGTTTAGGGAGATGGTCATGATCTCGTACCTGAGGGGGAGCCCTAACATTGCCATTATTTGCATGTGGACGACCTAGTGGTTGTGGTGCTGGTGGTTGCACGTAGTTCTGATTTTGATCAACCTCATCCTCGTAATCTCCCACATAATCATCCTCCTCCACATCAGCAGCAGGAGCCACAGAAGTATCAACAGCAGCACCAGCAGCTTGGCCAGGCTGAAGAGGGACACGGGTCGCTCGGCGAAGGGCTGTGTCGCGATGTGGAGGTAGTCGTTGTTGCTGTTGTAGAGGTGCGTTAGGTGCAGCCGGTGGTGGTGGTGGTAGACGCGCGAGCAATTCATTAAACTTGTTATCGAGCTTTGTTTCGAACGCCTTCTCAATGCCATCTATCTTCTCCATGGCCTCTTCAAATCTATTTAGCACATCTTCCACCTGTCCACTCATCATTTGCTGAAACTTATCATGTAACACTTTGTTTGTCATGTTCTCCCAGTCAGTCTCCTCGGCTTGTGATCCTGCCATGGTTAGCAGCAATAGAAACACACAAGAATATGATTCTACAGACTACTAGGAAGTGGTGGTGGTGGTGTGGTGGACAGTCACAAATCCGTCAAGCAAATCTCAAATTCTTACCAGTTCTTACCAAGCAGCAGGCGGTGATTGGCAACCGTTGTAGTCAAAACTCTCAAAGCTTGGATAGAGCGATTACCAGGGAGAGTCAAACGCACGACGTAGATGTATGTGGAGCTAGGAAGGCTTATAATATGGTAACAAAAAGGGTCAGCAATAATCAATTCAGAGATGCAAAGTTGAATAAACGCTCAACGACGGTACTGTGCTGGTCCTAGGCTAGACCGTACTAGAGACGCGAGCCTAGAACACTAACAAAATCACGGCGCTGCATGTAAACAAGAGAGGAGCACACTCTGAATTTTTTTTCTTTTTTTTCACTTTTTTTTCACTTTTTTTTGCACTTTTTTCCTCTTTTTTTTTGCTCCGCGACAAATTTTTTTCGAAAAAGTCTACAAATGTCCTAAAAACTGCCTAGCCAGAATTTTCCAGACTTAGTTTTTTTTTAAACTGGAAATATTTTTCTTCTGCGGGTAGCACAAAAGTTGGGGAGTCCTTCTCTGTCACGACTCGGAGTATCGCGTGATCTGGAAATCGAGAACAAAGCAACAATTACTGGACTCGGACTAGGACACGTGGCGGAGATGAATCTGGTGGAAACTCGGACTGGTGGCGGATATTTGCAGGGCGATGGAACACAGACTGGTGGTGAATCTCTGATGGAGGTGGACTCGGATTAGCGTGATGGCGGTGGATATGTGGTATATGGTAGCGGCGATGACGATGGTGGTATATGGCAGCGGTGATGACGATGGTGGTATATGGCAGCAGCGATGATGATGATGCGGTGGTGATATATGGCAGCGGCGACGTGACAACCTGTGAACAGAACTCGAAACTCTAAAGGACTAGACGCTAAGACCAGCAACTTGACACGACGATGCAAGCGCAAATTCAACAAAGCAAATACAGAAAATATTATGCAAAGGCTCAGATTGGTTCGGATGGGATGAACTAACCCTAATTTTTTTTGGCTTTTTCGTGGACTATAGGTATGAAGAACAGACTCGATCTAAACTACGAAAAACTGTAAAATCTCACCGAGCAACCTGGAAATCTGATACCACTTGATAGAGACAAAGGTGTCCCGTCTTTCGATGAGATGGTGGCTATCGTTTTGGAGGAAGTCGACTTTGACGATCCGACTACGAACGTGCGAGGACGTCGCGCCTTAGCAATCGCTAAACCAACTCCAAGAGGTTATTGACCACGCCGGAGCACGATCAACCTGACCACGAAGGTCTGTTTCCTGCAGGCAAACGAAGAACAAGCAAGAAACTAAGATTGCAATCTGGATATTGCGAATATAAGAGGAAAGCTTTATTGATCAAGGTGGGGTTCAGTGACGCCTTGGTCTGGTTGTTGAACACAAACGAAGTACGCGAAGTTGCAGCTATGGCGAACTTTTAATCTAAACAAAACCCAAAGTCTAAACGACGCCCTAAGGGCTGTATATATGGAGGAAGAGGGGGGGAATTTCGTGGCCCTTGAGGAAGGGGTCCGAAACCAACCCTAACTCTTGTTTCCCCACACATACGGACTCTAAAAACAGCCTATACTTAAGTATTTGGAAATTACATGGGCCTGGCCCAATAATAAGGTGACGCAGCACCTAGAATAGCCTCTGGACGAAATTTATGAAGTGGCATCTTGTATATTTCGTCCAAGGCTTCATTCACTCCTTATGGTGGCTCCAGAGTCCTGAAATCATCACTTGTAACTCCGTTCTTGTTCCCCTTGCGCATGCCATCAACTCCATGCTTGTTCTTGCTCCAATGTTCATCCTTTTCCAAGCTAGGCCCTTCATTTGTAAGCAAAACAAATGTATCCAATTTAGGCAGCATCATATTCTCATGAACATTAGAATCATTACCAAGAAACGAAAGTACCTGATAATTCAATTGGCGTGCGCAAGCTCTAGTAATTGGTCCAGTATGTATAGTAGCAGGGGCTGTGGGTGTAACAATGATATTGATGTCCTCATCAGTCGGTGCACCTATAGCCGTGTCGGTCATCTGCATCAGAGCGGGGGTGTCCCCACTGCTGCACTACGTGGCCAAGCTGTGGGCGAACGGCCCGCCGGGGGAGCCCAAAGGCAGGACCGATGCCATCAAGGTGGAAATGGAGGTGACAAGCAGCAGGGATCCCGGCGACGTCGCCGTGCAGGAGCTGATCTTCTTCACTATTCCGCCCAAGCTGCTGGCCGGGGCTAAGCTGGTGTCCCTCCACACTCAGATTGACAAGCTCACGTCCTAAATGATTCTACAATGCCTTCTATTTATCTTAGTAATATGCTAATATAGGGGTTAGCTCGGTCTACTTTAGCTTAAGAGATGGTGGGTTTTGGTGGCGATGTAGCAATTACCTCGACATCAGACCAGCAATGAAAGTACTTTCGAACAGTCGAATTGATATTTTGTGTCTGTTGGATATAAAGATCCTTTGGGTAATAAGTAACAACTTATATGCTTTTTTTCGAAACGGAACAGCGATACTAGTATAATTTTTGTTGACATGCACTAGTATTTTTGAAACGGACGTCGAGCTATAGCTAGAAGGGCGGTTGGGACGCGGCATCCGCCCATACCGCGGTGACCCCCGATTGGGACACACCGACTGTGGATTTTCTCCCTCGCCGATGTCGACCGCGTCTACGCAGAACATTGTTCCCTTCCCCCAGCTGCGGGATCAGGCCGGATATGTGACCAGCGGTGTGGCCACCGTCGTTCTATGCTTGTGAAGAGAGCAATCCAAGCAAGCAGGCTTGTAGCTTAGGCTCCTGCTAGTGTATATATAGTGGTTTTCTTTTTCTCTCCATATCAACCATTTTATATTGCGTACGTGTCATTGAAGAGTGAAATGATGGTTGCTTCTTCCGACTAACTTACTGTGTGATTTGACTGCTCCTTTAGTGGCCCCTACACGTACTCCCCCTATGTGTATGCAACAATCACACGTACACGTGGATGCAAAAACGCGTGCGATGCCCTAATGCATGCATGTCCGAGCACACGACGGAACACACACTGTCACGGTCAAGTGCTCAACCTACACGTGAATGCACACACATACTCAGCTAGGGTGAGCTAGTGACCGTATAAACACCGGAAAATGTATATATTGAGCACAATGAGCGTATTATGAAGTCCACTGACCATATTTTTACAAATATACAGTGACAGATAGTGTATTTATCTCGTTTGAAATTAAGCGATATTAACCAGAGAGGAGGCAGTATGGACTAGCATTACTTTGATGTGTCCCGTCAACTTGCCGAATGAGGAGAAGCTTGCAAGACAGGAGAAGCTTGCGCGCGATGGCTCGCAGGACAAGGAGAAACTTTTGACTAATGCAAGATGTCCTTCGCTCAGGCGGTGGACGTGCAACAGTTAATTCGGTGTTAGATTGCCATAAGCATACACTATACTAGTACTATTATTGTTGCACTTCCCGAAGAGACGACCAGCCAAGCGCAAAGTTTACTAGTACTACTACTATGGTCTATAGAGGTACTATACTAGTACTAGGAACCGGATGGAGGAGCATCTGCACTCTTATTATATTTTTAAAATGTGATAAAGCAATCTTGGACACATTTGGTTCTCTTCGAGGGTTCTCGCATGTGATAATGGAAGTTGATTGCATGGAACACTCGCCACAATTCTCACTTAATTCTGGCTCATATCCTATTACAGATAGGAGCGCTAGGTAATATTTCCTCTCTTTTTTGTTTTCAGCATGTAAACAGGTTAGCAAACCTGCGGCGCATCTTTGTGCAAAATGTGCTTGCTGCACTTTGAATGTGGCCGAGAGCTGGCTTGATGAAACACCTCGCTTCCTACTTCTTTTTTTGCGGGGTACCTCGCTTCCTAGTGACTAGTGTCTTGGCTGATCGTCCTAAGAATGCTTATATATGAATAAAGATCTTCATTTACCCGCAAAAAAGATTAAGCCATATTAACTGGAAAGGAGGGAGTATGGACAAGCACTACTTGTTGGTGTGTCCCGTCAACTCGCAGAACGAGGAGAAGCTTGCAGGACAAGGTGAAGCTCGCTTACGGCTTTTGACTAATACAATGTTCCCTCGCCCAGGCGGTGGACATGCATCAGTTCATTCGGTGTCAGATTGCCAGAGGCATACACTGTAGTACTGAACATGCGGAGTACCATCATTGTTCGACTTCATGAAGAGGCGAAGAGCCAAGCGCAAGGTTTAGTAGTACGAGCAGTACTACTACTAGAACCGCATGGTGGAGCCTCTGTACTCTTATTTTTCTTAATCTTTGACTAGCAATGTGCCCGACCGTTGCAACGGACCCAAAATAGAATAATGCATGTTCACGAACTTCAAAGAAAAACATTCTATTTTTGATGTATATATATAACTCAAAGTATATTAGGTTTCACGCAAAATATATTCCTCGTGGCTGTTTCGATAAGGTGAGGGGGGATGTGATTGGTTTCTGGACACTATAGGGTTTTCTGCAAATTATAGCAGAGAAGAGGGGTCTTGTTGCAAAACCATCACAACTTATCTCACAGACATTAGATGCAGATCTGATGGTCAGAAGTGACAGATGGCCGACACACCATCATCACCAAATGAGTCTTTTATATAAGTATCTTTGATAAAGTACACATTTATTCCGGAGAAGGGCGAAAAATGGCAACCCAACATGTAATGATGATATCGATCAACCATGCTCGAATATATCTTGGCCTTCGTGCGAGCCCGTCTGTGTGTTCTCGCTCCTCGTCTCTCTCAAGGAACGGCGGGTTGGCCATTTTGCCGTCAATTGAGATCGGTTTGCTCACACTCCGGTCCCACATGTCAGTGATATGCCAAGACGAGGTGCGTTGACCGACTGGCCATACGCGTACTTGGTTTTGCACCTTCATACTACTCCTTCCTCCGTCACAGTTTACAGGGCACGCTTCATTATGATGCATTTTCTCAATGCATTTCCACCACCAGAGAGACTTTAGATGCATTTAGTTTAATGCTCAATTAATTAGGGCGTGGTAACCGCAATTTTCTCTCGATGTAGTACTACGGAGTGGAGTATGTGCATGCATGTGTGTACCCAGGGTGGAAGCACTGCATGCATGTGTGTACGCATTATTTCCTCTAGTAATAGACGTCGTGCTATAACTACCAATGCTATTTTTCAGGCCGATAGCTAGTCGCCTTGGTCCCAAAGATTTTCTCTTTTTTTGAAGCACGCTCTGTAAACAGTGACGGATGGAGTAGTATGAGCGGATCCAAAGAAGAGCGTATTGATGGTTGCTTCTTCTGAGTAACTTACAGTGGGAAAGGTGGGGCTTATGATTTGACTGCTCATTACTCACTATTAATGCGGCGCAATGAACGGTCTGAGTCTCCCATGCAGCTGTGCACTACCCCCTTGGTTCTTAAATATACTCCGGAGTATTTGTCTTTCTAGAGATTTCAACGAGTGACTACTCAAATATTTGTCTTTTTAGAGATTCAAATGGACTACTACATACGGATGTATATAGACATATTTTAGATTGTAGATTCACTCATTTTGCTCCGTATGTAGTCACTTGTTGAAATCTCTATAAAGACAAATATTTAGGAAAGGAGGGAGTACACATACGAAGCAAAATGAGTGAATCTACACTCTAAAATATGCCCATTTGAAATTTGTAAAAAGACAAATATTGTTGATGACAGTTGCGACGACAAAAAAGAAGCATATTCCTTGTCCTAAGGGAAGATAACAACACGGTTGTGTTTGTCTAAAACGGTGTGAGGACGAGATTGTAATATGGAAAGTACGCCGGACGAGCTACGTTTTGTGCAAAGAACTATGGAAGATCCACATGCATCGACGTGGGAAGACGGGCAGTGGAGCAAGACCGGAGGGGATACCTGGAGGTCGTCGGGATGTAACTAGGTGAGTGGTGGCGGGCGGAATTTGCCCATACTGCGGCAGCGAGCAGGTGGCGTAGGCCCTACCGCGCTAGAGCTTGGTCAGAGAGAACGGCGTGTACCGCAGATCGGGACGTGCTGCCTCGTCGCCATCGAACGGAGAAACGATGCACGTCCTCCCTTTCCGTCGGCGGACGGGATGCAACCGGATCAGCGACCAACGGTGAGAGAGAGAGAGGCCACCGAAGCCTTGTGTGAGATACTCTGAAGAGAGACAAACCAGGTAGGGAGGCTCCATTGTATATAGTGGAGCGGACTATCTTTTTCTCCATAAAAATCGGTTTATATTCTGTGTACGTGCCATTGAGCGATATAACTTTATTTAAAAATAGCGCGCCAACGCATCAAGTCGAACTTTGTTTCGTGCACGCGTGGTACACGACCTCCGTAGGTAAACAACCGCTACACGCATTCAAATTAGCACGTGGGCTGCCATTTCGTACAGAAATGAGCTCCACCGTGTACCCGCGCGGGTGTGGTTGGGCACGAAGTGTGAGTACGTGCACGGTGCACCTATTCTCTTCTTGTATATGTACACCACCTACATGGGGTTGTGTGAAAGAGATACAAACATAGAGAGATATAGTGTGTGGGTTTGCGAGAGTTTTTTTAGGGGGGGTCAATCAAAAAATGTAACATATGCAATGTGTGTGAAATAGAGTCCTGGATATATCATATATATAGAGGGGGCGATCCATGAGAAGAGAGTGTAGGTATCATCGACTTGAGGTGTCCATAGAATCGAAGAGAGGGATGATGTGTGTGTGTGTGCGCGCGCGCGCGCGCGGCCGATAAAGAGTGCCATTTAATTTGTGTGTGCCCACGTCAAAGATATAGAGTGGTTGGCCTACTAGAACGAGAGAGGGGACATGTGTGGTTTGTCTCTGTGGCATGGATACCTACCTACAGCGCTCGACTATCGGTGTGTGGTGGGGGAGGAGGGAGGCCTAATTAACTATAGAGGTACAGTGGCTGGTATATGTGTGGAGGAGGAGAAAGGCCTACCTCATGTATTAAGGGAGATTGATCTACCTCATGTATTAAGGGAGATCGATCGTGGCATCCATGCATATGTGTAGGAGAGGAATAAGGTTGGGAGAGAGACAGAGCTAGAGTGTTGGAGGGGGTAGTAGTGGAGTTGCTTCTAACAAATGGTGGGATAGGCTTGCTAGACAACCGGAGGGCATGCCTGCAATATCAATAAAAGAGGGGATGACTGCCTGTTTGTGCACGTGCGTGTGAGAGACGGGTCAGGAGGCATGCACGAATGATGAGGGGGGGGGGGCAATATGGCTGTGGTAAGCGGACATAACTACATAGGAAGATCAATCGTCCTTTGTCAGAGAAAGGAGAGACATAACTTGTGAGGTACGTCGATCGATGGGGGGGAATAGTTAAAGTCGACCAAGGTATATGTTGGGACATCAATCGGTATACATGCATGTGTGTGTTAGAAGCAAATGAGGCACATGGAGAAGGATAGAGAGAGAGGGATGCATCTAGGAGGTGGTGCGAGAGTCATACTATATCGAGGGGGAAGGAGTGTGCGAGTACGAGATCGATGAAAAGGGTGGTGGGAGTGAGGCATGGACGGTGATAAGAGAAGAGGGGAAGCTTGTGTTTGTGCTAGGCACACGCGGCTAGAGAGGCATATCGATCGATGTGTGCCGTAAAGAAGGAGCTGGGGGGGCTACACACACCGTGGGTGAACGACCTAAAGTGAAAAGAGGAATTTGCGCGATGGAACTAGAGAATGCTGAGGGAGGGTTAGAGGGATGCGGGCATCTGCATGCACGAGAGAAAGTTAGCGCTAGCTAGCTACAAAGATAAGAGGATTGTGTGGGTGTAAAAGACGAATAGAGATCATACTTCATTATAAAAAGCGAATTCATATACTTGAAGAATTTATCATAGTGTTTTAAACCGAAGCATGTGTGAATATATATAACGGTGATACACATGGTGTGGTTATGAACATGTTAAACTACATATAATATATTTATCTCTACTCTTATTAAAAAACAGAGTTGTTGATGATGGTGCCATCCTGCAATATAGGTCGTCCGATTTATATCTGACGGATAAGAAGGAAACTATGGCAATTTTGAAAAAAGATACCCACACCCCTCTCCATATTTGCAAATTAGGCCTCCCCTTTATCATGTTGATGTCCTGTGGAACGCATGGGCATCTTGCTAGTAGTACGTATAACATATAGAACATTGATCATAATTTGGGCTAATGTGTGGCTTTTGCAGCTCAGGTCTAAATACTTGTCATAATGTAGGGGGCGGGGAACTATACTATGTGTGATAAACATGGTGTACACGTATGAACATGGTTTAGATTATGAATATATAGTTAGTACATCAAATGTACTATAATTTGGAATCAACATCAAGTGTATTCAAAAAATAGAATTCGAGTTCATGTAGTACACATAGTTCATATCTATCTCTATAGTAATCATGTGGTGTGTTATTAAGGTAATACACGAATGATGGTTGAAGTTGGCAACAATCATGATTGTAGATTTGTTATTGAAATAGATAAACGAATTCAAATTCAGTTCGAACTGCAGTGGTAGTATAGACATTTGGAATGCACTAAAATGTTGGTATGAGTACATTACATGCATTATACAGCAAGCGAATTTTTTTAATTGGACATAACATGGATTCATACTACCGAATAGCATTTAATTGCACTAAATTGTTGGTATGAGTATCTTTAGATAGCATTTTTATAGTAAAAATGGGCAAGACTCTCTCTTTGTGTGGTGTGAATAGTTTTCTTTTTTCGTTTTCTTTTTGGTTGAGGGAAGTGTGAATTGATTTGGTATGTACAAGTACAATATTACACGTTAGGCGTGTCCCTACAATTCAACCCACGCCTTGTTATATCCTGAAAATTCAGATATCGTGCTCCCAAAACTGGCGCCTTCACAACCCGCGCCTTGCTATCCTGAAATTACAACACGCGAGAAAACTCCCTCCAGCTACCAAATCCCGACATGCAAAATACCCCTTCTAACCCTGAGCCGAAAGGGCCGCTAGTTCAAATCGGTGCGGGGTACTTTTGTAACACACCCTACATTTTGGACAAGCGCGTCCCTAAGTCATGGTTCACCCCCTCCCATCGCCTCCATTTTGCCATTCGAAATCCCAGGCCGCCATAACCTCTCCGCTCCAGCCGCGAAACCCCACCCTCCTCCGTCCACCACCTCACCGCTGCCCAGCCAGAGCCTCTTCCCCGACGACATCGCCCACCGCAACAGCTCGACGTCCCTCGTCCACCTCCCCGGATGAGGATCCGTCGTCCATATCGTCGTCCCTCCGGTTCAACCGCCCCGTCCTCCACCTCCAAGGAGCTGCTTCGACGATCGCCTCGTCTATCGCGGCTGCTCCATCCCCACAGCGCCGCCTTAACCTGCTCCATCGGAACCGCAGCATCCTCACCGACTCCTCGGACGAAGCCGAGGCCTACTCGGCGCCACCAAAGAGGTTGTACACTCATTGCATCGCACCTTGTCCTTAGCTTGACCTCCCGGCGCCGACGATGCTCCATCCCGCACCCCCATGGAGCAGCTACCTTGAAGCCAGCGCCGCGGGCGACATCTCCACGGCGGCTCTCCCCCAGTGCGAGGCCCCTTCGGCGGCGGCGTCCATACCAGCCGGATCTGCTGCTGCTGCTCCGGCTCTCGCTCGATCGCTCGCTCGCCCAGCTGCTGCTGCTCCGGCTCTCGCTCACTGGCTCGCGCTGCTGCTGCTCTCCCCCTCGCTCGTGCTGCTGCTCTGCTCTGATTTAGCTACACTTCAGTCAACTGAATTGACTTTTGGGTCAGTCGATTTTCAGGGGGTGGGGGAGCTCACCGGAGTTAAGGAAGAACCACCCGCAGCGGGGACGGGGGCTCGCCGGAGAGGTACCCCACTATCTATCTTAGGGTTCAGGGTGGGGCGGGGGGCCTATAGGGCTGGTCGGGGCGGCGGCGGATCGGCGGTGGGGAGTTGTTTCGGGGCGGCGAGGCGGCGCTGGGGCCGGCGGTTCGGCCGATGGTGGCTGGCGACTCAGGGGAGTGCAGGTTGAAGATGAACTACAGGCCCTCCCTAAACTACATGACAAGAGCCTCTCGGCTACCATTGCGTTCAGTTTCGACAGTAACATTCAGATTCCACAGTAAATTTCAGTTTCGACGGTTAAGTTCAAAGTCAACAGTTTTTACCTCATCTGTTGTAGTCAGGTGGTTTTGGTGATGTAAATTTTACATGTATTTTACATCATCTATTAGAGATGCTATTAGAATCCCACCTGAGATTGATGATGTCTGTCTTGTGCTGCTTCAGCCTTGACATCTTACGGCTCACCGTGGCTACTCCAACGACAGAACGATCCATCTCAATAGAGCAGTGCCCTGGATGTCGTCTATAGATTCCTCAGATCTTCCTCCACACCTTCGACAGCCACCTCTGCCTCAACTACTTCAGCGACCAACCCAATGATGCTGAGGTCGACACGGCTACGGCAAAGAGGTTGTACACTTGTTGCATCACTTATTACTATACATTCATGTCGATCCATTAGGGCTATTTTGGTTCGACGGAAAAACATAGCAATAGGGAATTTTCCAATGGCACTCTACTATTCAATTATTCATGCATTTTGTTGAATGGAATGAAGCAAAACATCCACTTGGACCTACTTTTCAAAATCCTATGCATGAAAACAAGACCAAGTGCATTAGTGGTAGAATAACATTCTAACAGTACACGCTTTCATATGGTTTCACTTTATTTTGGCCATGTTTCTTTGCATTCCTCTGCTCTTTCAATTCCTGTAAACCAAACACCCAAGTTGACAGAAATCCTGTGTTTACAAATGCTTTGTTTACCATGTGCATTCCTATCCTATTCCGGTGTTTTTCCTATCCCTGCGTTTTTAGACTCATGCAAGCCAATTGAGCCCTTACAGAATTACTTCAGTTACAGGTAGGTGTCGAAGGGAACTTTGTGTGGTTTGTCCTTCTCCTGCCGCAACGTCGTCCACCTCACCTGAGGTGCTCCATCGACAGAAACATCCACCAAACCAGACATCACGACTCCCGACCGTCTTTCGCCGCCTCAGATCTCCTTCCCTGCGGCCGGCACCCACCGCAGTGGCATCACCATCATCGACTCAGCAGATGAACCTGAGGAGTACATGGCTCTACGAGAGAGGTCACACTCTTTTGATTCTACTTATGTTATGCATTGCCTAAAATTACCTGGTACTTTATCATCGTGTTCACCTCTTGGACTCCAAGTCAGGTCCAAATTAATGTTCAAACTTGAGTTCTAAATTATTTATGGGGCACATATCGAGGAAGCAATGAATAGTATCTCTGTCTAATATCTGGTTCACCTAGTGTATGCCTATGTTGTTCATCTTGGGTGGGAAACAAATAGTAAAGCAATCATCATCTGTCTTTTTATTAAATTAAAGCAATCATCAACCTGCTATTATTATTTTTGGATCCATCCACTGGTTGTTACCATCACTCTAAATTTCTGCATGCTCTCCTTAGATAATCTCACCATATTTTTTCGTATGATGTCAGATATTGTACACAGTCATGTTGAACATGTAGAGAAAAAGAGAAGAGTTTTGCGCGACAATACAATGTCATGCAGATATCGCTCCATGGTGGGTTCAATGGCAAACCCTCCCCACCCCTCTTCAGATTGTAATCCAGAGGAAGATATCTGTTCTTAGGCGGATTCAGACGCCGCTGACCAGTCAAATTTACCCCCAAGGTGTTTGCTCTACCTTGGCATGATGATGTTAGTCATATCATGCACATGTTGCCTTGCAGTGCCTACTTTTCAAATCATACATGTCATCTTCTTAGTTTAGACATTTTATGTAATGCCACCTATTTAGTTTCTATATCATATATGGGAATTGTGCAGTCTCATGTCTTTTAGCCACCCATAATATACGTGAAATGTGCAATTCCATCCTGTTTAACCAGGCATCATATATTTGAATGATATCTTGCCCATCCTTTTCTTCATTACATTTCCATTTGTCGACAATGTTTGTACATTAAACTACTCTTCCTGTGAATCAGCCATTTGGGTGGGAGATCGAAAAATCTGGAGTGAAAACAAGGCCTTCTGAACAGACAGTGCTACCTGTCGAAGCAGATCTCTTGTAGGGTCCCGATAGCTCCTCAGAGATGGATTCAGAGACAGATGACCAGTCCTATTCCCCCATCGAGGTGTATGCTCTAACTTGGCATGGTTATACTGCTCATATCATGCATATGGTGTCTTGCATTGCATAGATTAGACATCATATACACAATATTCAACACCATGTTCTTAGTTCAGACATCATATCTAATGCCCTCTGTTTAGCATATAAATCACATATGTGAATTAAATGATGCGATCCTGATTACTTAGATAACATGTAGGTGAATTATGTCATGCGATCCTGTTTAGTTATTCATCATATCTTTGAATTATGTTATGCTATGCTATCCAGTTTAGATAGACATCATATATGTGAAATTATCTATTCGTTTTAGTTAAACAATATACATGTCAACTATTTCATGCCCTCTTTTTTCCACACTATGTATTGCATCTGTCTCTCATACAACGTCTGTACATTCAACTATGTTTCCTGTTTATCAGCCATTTGAATTGGAGCAGGTGATGCCTGCATCTAGCGGACTAAAAACACGGTCTTCAAATAAAATAGTGCTACCTCTTGGTGGAGATAGCACCCCAGTTGTACATCCACGAGAACCAGCCCTACCACACATAACCCAAACTCTCACAGATTGTACCCCTACTGCGATGGATAGAGAACCAGCTTCACCCAATCTAACCCCAACCCCAGCACATAGTAACCCAGTTCCTGTTGACACATCACCATCTCCACCACAGAGCTCCCAAACAAGAGCAGTTAGTAAGGCAACTCCAGTGCCAAAAGGGCCAGTACTACCACGGCGGACCCCAACTCGACCAGTTAGTACGCCTATTCCTGTGGAGGAAGCACAACCAGCTAGTCGTAGTTTAGCATCTATGACATTTGATGTTGTTAAATCGTATGTGCGTATCTTCCCATCTTGGAAATATTATACTGAAGATGAAGGAAAATGCCAGTTGCAGGCGTTTGTCCAGGAGTTATGTATAACTAATGTTATTCATGACAATTACTTTGCTTTGTCCCATACATCCTACCTCCATGATGGTTATAATACATCAAATTTTCCCATTTTTCTCTGTAGAGAAGGACCGATTTGGAAACTCAGGATGAGGTAACCTGTGCTAATACCTCTGCTATCTTCAAGAATGCTTGGTGGCAGTATCAGAATTACCTGAAGAAAACGTACTTCATCGGCAAAGGAACTCATCAAATTCCCTTACGTTCTCCTGAGACACATTTACTGGACGATGACTGGGAACACCTTGTTCTGTATTGGTCCCGAGCCAAGAATGTGGTAAGGTCTATGAGCTCATTTTCTATTTTGAAGTACTATATTCTTGCGTCTTACTGTACTCTGTTCATGTAGAATAAGTGCCTAAACCTGAAGAACAATTGTTCTAATTTAAGATTTCTTTGCTATCATAGTTCAAAAAAGTGATAGGCTTTAATTGTGCGTTTTGCCACCGCCTTGCGCTTTACTAACCAAAGTGCATGCTTATGCGCAGTTATGCACAGATTAAGCGTAGTTATGCGCAATGCGTTTCGCCAATGCCTAGAGCCTAGGCGTGCTTACGCGCTCGCTTAGGCGCGCCTTTTTTAACTATGATTGCTATTGTGCATACTGCTTTGCTCTTGTATCACTGTATTTACTCATACAAACTTATTTTCAAATTGAAGGATCCAATCGAAACTGCAATGGCACAGCAGGTATGTTCACGCATGTTTCTTGAACAGGCTTGCTCTTATCAATAGCTCTGTTGATTTCAATTTCGATTGTGTATATAGTTGACTTCTCATATCATGCACATTACTAGCATCACAACAGATCCAATAGTGTTGTTGTACATGTAGACCCATGGTACCCATCTGAAATCTTGTTGTGCCGTGGAGTTTCCCACGCTTTGTATTCTTTCACTTCTGCTTTGTCTTGAACTGATATCATTTGAACCGTGTCTCTATTTTGATTTGGCAAGACAATGCAGTGACCATAGGACATAGATATATGTTTGTTTGATGCTTTTATTATGTACTAGTACTTGGCAATAGAAGACTTGGTAGTTTAATCCTGTCCACCTTACTAATGAACTGGTTCACCGAAATGAGTTTCATATACTAGTACATGCTAAACTGTTATGTGTCTGCTTGTTTCTTCTTTTAGAATGCTGACAGAATATTGGGGAAGAGTGCCTTATTAAGCAATGGTAAAGGAAGTAATGCAGATAAGGTTCAGGATAGTGACACATCCTTGTCGGTCTCGAACAAAGCTGATAAAACAGCTAAGGAAGACTATCTTGAAGACAGTGAGACAACCCCAAAGTCCTGTCTTGGTTTAGTGTTGGAGTTACTGGCCACTACCGCTTGCACAAGCTATTCAAACTCACTGTATGAATCAGTTCGGTTTCTTGAGTCTCAACTACAAGCTGAAAGACATCGATCAGCTATGCTACGACAAGAAGCGGAAGGACTGCGGAAGTTCCTAGAGCATTCAGATGCATACTTTCTGGTGCAACAGCAAGCATTGGAGGATTTTAGCGCCAAACAGGACAAAGATAATAAGCTTGCTAAGCTTATTGCCAGCATGGTGGATACCACTTTTCTTGAGCTCTTATGAAGTTGTTTCAGTTATGCTCTTGTTTTGCTGCCGTGTTTATTTGCACTGGTGGCCAATTTTGACGGCCAGTGTATGTAATATGCTGCTTTGTTCCCTATATTTGCACTGGTGGCGAAACTTTGATGCCCAGTGGATGTAATATGTGTAACAGCGGTAATAGGCTAGCGTTAATTGCTTGCTTATTTATTTCCTCATTGTCTTGTTTAGTTGTTTGCTTGTAGTCACTGCAGTTCTTTTTCTGTGTTTTTCTAGTGGCCACAATAACATATTTTTGGAAACTAGGCCAAAATAATCATGGCAACACACGGACTGTTGTAACAATGGGCCTCCTGCGGGCCGTATGATCCATGGGCCTTCTACGGGCCGTAGGATCCATTGGCCTTCTATACGGGCCGTAGGATCCATGGCCCTTCTACGGGCTGTATGATCCATGGGCCTTTTACGGGCCGTAGGATCCATGGGCCTTCTACGGGGTGTATCATCATTTCGCCAATCATGGGTCGTACTATTCGTGGACAATAACGGGCCGTTTATTGGCCATATTTGATAACTCTATGAAAACAGCCCAACAGGTTTTTTTCGACATGAAAACGGCCCAACGTATTAACGGGCCGCAAACGGGCCAACTGTAACCACGGGCTGAATTTGGCCCACAAGCAAAAAATGACAGTAACAGGTCTTAAGTAACCGAATGCTGGAAATGAGCCCAAGATTAAATGGGCCCTGAGAAGGCCGAAATATATCATGGGCTGGAAACGGCCCAACGGAATAATGGGTCGTTAATGGGTATAAAGTGATACACTATTCATTATGGGCCAGTTTTACCACGGGTCGAGGGTTACTAAGGGCCTCATATGGGCCGAAAGACATCATGGGCCATACATGGGTCGGAAGTAAAAACGGGCTGGAATTATATTGGACGGTCCAGATGACGCTACTGGGCCTAATTCAGATAGACCATAAACGGGCCCTGGGATAGCTGGCTGTAAATGGGTTATATGCGAAGAGGCCGTTA
This sequence comes from Aegilops umbellulata, assembly GCA_032464435.1. Taxonomy (NCBI): domain Eukaryota; kingdom Viridiplantae; phylum Streptophyta; class Magnoliopsida; order Poales; family Poaceae; genus Aegilops; species Aegilops umbellulata. The sequence continues at coordinate 196,954,821 of CP136058.1, read as the reverse complement.
ACAGGCTTGCCGTGGGCTGGCCCGCCACCTTTTGACCAAGTCAAACGTGTCGGCCTTTTCACACGAATGGGCCTCTATTGGGCCGTGCCACGTGTCGATGTATCATAGGCGCTTTGGGTCCAATGAGTGGATGACATCTGTCCCAACGGTGAGCCGACACGTGTTTCCTCCAGCCAATGATGATTTTACACATGGAAAATCCCCATTGGTCGGGGCTGTTAACGGGTTATCGGATCCAAAACCGTACCCGATAGCTTAACGACGTTTCGTTACGGTGGATGCCACGTGTTGGTCACCCTTGACGAAAGCACTTCTATGACGCGCGATTTATCGTCATGGAAGTGTACACTTCCGTGATGATAATTTTGGTAATGTCATGGAACACTTCTACGACACCACAGGTATGACTATCTTGATTCTGTCATAAATTTGTCATGGATGTACATGCATGACAGAAAACGTGACCTACTGTGACAAACATGTATCATCACGGAAGTGTATTTTTTTTGTAGTGTAGAGGATTGTGGCTTGCTTGACGGTCTTAGCGCGCGGCTTGGCCAAGAGTGTTTGACATCGGTGTACTTGAGTTGTCAGAGGAGTGTCGACTTGAGTGGCTCCGTCTTGAATATGACGATGTGGTAGAAGAGTAGTTGACCAACAAGGCACGAATCTCGTCCATTCTTGCATTATTCTCTTGTTTTTGTTCGTCGAGCTTGTTGTCGAAGTAGTCTCTTGTACATTGCTCAAAAAGTCGCAAGTCAGTGGTGAGATTGTTGATGCGGTCGCTCAATGCTTGTTGTTCTTGATGCAAAGCTCGTTGTGCACCGAATAGGTGGTTCTTGGTGACGTAGGATGTCGAGTCGTCATCTTGCTTGATGAAGAGTGCGTTGGTAGAAGAACTTAGCCTATCCATCATTGCAAGTGAACGTGAGAGTGGAAGAAGAAAAGAACTATACCAAATGTACCTTGACCGATGTTGAAGATGGATAAATGATCACTCAAATGTGTAACAAGGGAATAGCACAATTGTTACCAATTCTTGTCGGTTCTCACACCCACACAAGTAAAAGCTTATGGTGGAGCTCGGTTAGGATGGTGGCACAAAATTTAGGCAATTGTTAGTAAGACTCAATGATGTTGGAAAAGATTCTCAAATTTGCAAATGCAACAAGTAGACCAATAGCAAATAGGGGTACATGGAAACGCACACACGGATAGATAAATGGGGTCGTGCAACCAAGTAATGAGCCAAAATGTGGAATCCACGAAAATGCTTTTGTTGCACAACTCTAGAGAGATGCTAGCACGATTGCACAATAGGCATATACGAAACTTGTGCACAACCTATAAAGAAAAATGCAACGACTTCTATCCCAAGTATGCTATATGTATGGTGTTCTGGTGATACGATCCCAGATGGTCGAGTATGACAATCTTAATGTAGTACGATGCTATGGTTCTTGCTTAAAAGCTCTTTGCTTATCTTTTCTCTTTTGCTTAAAAGCTTGTTTTGCTCTTTCTCTTTTGAGCTCTTTCTCATGCAAAGCTTCACGACCCAAGATAGCAATTGTGTATATGCTATGACAACCGTGTGACACAAGGGATGATACCAAGATATGTACCAAGATGATATGGTATGTATGCTATGGGAAGTATGATCACTAATGTGCACAAGTTACGTTGCCGGCAATACTCAAAGTCTAGTCTCGATAGGAAGGTAACACATAAATGGGCGATGGTGGTTATCAATGCAATGGCAAGAATGAATGTACCAAGGGATACCATGATACCAAGATGGTATAGAAGTTATCGCTTCTTGCTTATGGTGGTGTCAAAATTGGTGAAGTTTTCGATGTCGATGACAAGTCCGAAGCAAAGATGAGTGGCGCTGATGTCGAAGCCGAACCGTACCTATATAGCCAAAACAAAATAGGACACGGGAACCACAACTCAAATTTTCAAAACAAAGCGTGTCAAAATTGTCTGGGTTGGCAACGGTAAGCTATGGTGGATGCGGTAAGCGGTGGTGGTGTAGCAATGCGAGTGCATATGGGGAGGTGGGTATGGGAGTGGCAATGCGGAAGTGGTATTGGGAATCTGGGTGTGCGAGTGCGGGAGTGGAAATTGACCGGATGGACTGAACGAAACTCAGTTTCGGTCAGGTTTTTGTCAGATGTCCGGTAATCATCGGACGTCCGGTCGGGGTCGGGAGTCAGAGAGTTTCCCTCTATTTTGGGTCACCGGATTTCCGGTATACGTCGGATATCCGGTGTGGCTGGGTGATTTCGGGCTCGGGAAAGAGGGTATGAACTCGTGGATTGGAGAAAAATTGGGGCGGAAGTCGGACGAATTTGTGGACGGAAATGGGGGAAATATGGGGAAAAGCTAGATCTACCTGCTACACACGAAATCCACGGATCAAATCCAACAAAACCATCACACCAAAAAATCAGAAAAAAATTGGGAGGGCTATTTTTGTGGGGATTTTGAATTTGGGTAAGAACACAACAAAACAAGGCTAGAAAAACAAGCCGGCTCCAAATTCGTGATAAACGTTGCTCTGATCCAAGATGATGTTGGGTGGAACCCTAGGGGCCGATCTTTCATGATTGGAGCGGATCCTACGAAGAACACGAGGGGAAATACGAGGAGAAAAATGAGAGAAGTCACTCAAACCAACAAGATCCGACTACACATGTGCTAGATCCTCAAAACACAAAGAGATACACGATCCACGATCAACAAGGGACGATACAAGTATCAAGTTCTTCTCCGTGAGGAGATCTTGAGGGTCTTGCCGTTAGGGGTCTTGAATCCGCTTGGGGATCTTCTCCGTAGAGGTCATGAACTCCAATGGAGAAGTAACCAAGTGGATGAGCAAAGCGGATTCCCGTAGTAGCCATGTCTCACATGTAAGAAGTGGTTGTTCGGAGAGGAGCGAGTTTACCTTATCTTCGATAGCTTTTGCTCGAGCTCTTGTCATTGGTCCGAGTGGTGTCCTGGGAGACATAGGTAGGTCCATGGGGATGACCTTGGGATGCTCCGAATCAAGGGGCCACGACAACCATGATTGGTCGCCGCATGCTGCTCAAGGTGCAACCAATAGATTTCTCCCGCCGCCTAACACAGGGCAGCGTCGGCCACGGACGCCACCCCAGTCGGTCCATGTCACATCCCTAACATTAGTCTTTATTTGTCTTTTCTTTTCCTCGTGTCATCATGTTTAAATTCAAATGAATTTGAATTGGGGATGTTCAAGTCCTAGCACCAAATGAATTCAACTAGGTTCAAATGAAAATATATTCAATGAACCAAAAATGCCCTTCACAAAAGTTCACCATTTTTTAATTGGTCTAGAACCTCTGCAGAAAATGGTGCACATTTTTCTAGGTCATTTATGGATTTTTGGTTTAAATCATATGGTATTTGAATTTGGGCATTTAAATGCTATAATTATTTTAGATGCTCAAATAACTCTAGAAACAGCTGAGGGCTATTGGAAATATTTCAAAAGGTGCCCACAAATATTTTCAGGAGTTTTAAAAATGGTTTAGTATTATTACTAAATCAAAAATAGAAACGCAAATTAGAAAAGAGAAATAAAAGAGAGAGAGAGAGAGAGAGAGAGAGAGAGAGAGAGAGAGAGAGGACTCACCTAGGCCCTCCTACCCGGCGGCCCAGCCACACTGGCCCATCCGACCATCGCAGCCCATTTGTCGTCTTCCTCCCCGCGCCAGTAGGCAGGGCGCGTGGTCGCCGCGCGCGTGCCAGCTCCTGCTTCCACCGTGACGCCCCGGCTCTTCTCAACGCACCACGAAGACACCCTAGACCTTCTCCCTCTTTTCCCCTCGCAGCTCTCTCTTTCCCCTCCTCTGGCTCCCTCTCCCTCTCTTCCCCGTGAGCCCCGAGAGCGCGCCGTCGCCATAGTCGTGGCTATAGGCCACCACCCGCCCAACTAGTGCAGCCATGAGCTCCGTTGATGAGGACATCAATACCATTGTTACACCCACAGCCCCTACTGTTACATATGATGGACCAATTACTAGAGCTCGCGCACGCCAATTAAATTACCAGGTACTTTTGTTTCTTGGTAATGATTCTAATGTTCATGAGAATATGATGCTGCCTAAATTGGATACATTTGTTTTGCTTACAAATGAAGGGCCTAGCTTGGAGAAGGATGAACATTGGAGCAAGAACAAGCATGGAGTTGATGGCATGCGCAAGGGGAACAAGAACGGAGTTATAAGTGATGATTTCAGGACTCTGAAGCCACCATAAGGAGTGAATGAAGCCTTGGACGAAATATACAAGATGCCACTTCATAAATTTCGTCTAGAGGCTATTCTAGGTGCTGCGTCACCTTATTATTGGGCCAGGCCCATGTAATTTCGAAATACTTAAGTATAGGCTGTTTTTAGAGTCTGTATGTGTGGGGAAACAAGAGTTAGGGTTGGTTTCGGACCCCTTCCTCAAGGGCCACGAAATCCCCCCCCCCTCTTCCTCCATATATACAGCCCTTAGGGCGTCGTTTAGACTTTGGGTTTTGTTTAGATCAAAAGTTCGCCATAGCTGCAACTTCGCGTACTTCGTTTGTGTTCAACGACCAGACCAATGCGTCACAGAACCCCACCATGATCAATAAAGCTTTCCTCTTATATTCACAATATCCAGATTGCAATCTTAGTTTCTTGCTTGTTCTTCGTTTGCCTGCAGGAAACAGACCCTCGTGGTCAGGTTGATCGTGCTCCGGCGTGGTCAATAACCTCTCGGAGTTGGTTTAGTGATTGCTAAGGCGCCACGTCATCGCACGTTCGTAGTCGGATCGTCAAAGTCGACTTCATCCTAAACGATAGCCACCATCTCATCGAAAGACGGGACACCTTTGCCCCTATCAAGTGTATCAGATTTCCAGGTTGCTCGGTGAGATTTTACAGTTTTTCGTAGTTTAGATCGAGTCTGTTCTTCATACCTATAGTCCACGAAAAAAACCAAAAAAAATAGGGTTAGTTCATCCCATCCGAACCAATCTGAGCCTTTGCATAATCGTTTCTGTATTTGCTTTGTTGAATTTGCGGTTGCATCGTCGTGTCAAGTTGCTGGTCTTAGCGTCTAGTCTTTTAGAGTTTCGAGTTCTGGTCATATTAGTCACGCCGCCGCCGCACCATCATCATTGTCCTGCCATCTTCCACCACCGATCCGTATCCATATACCACCACCGCTCCGAGTCCATATACGACCACCGATCCGTATCCATATACCACCATCACTTCGAGTCTATCTCATATTAGGCTTGCTTTCGAGATCCATCTGTTGCCAGATTCGTGTTTCTTTGTTTGAGAAGGTTTCGGATTCCATCAATCTTTGCCGTCCGTAGAAGAGGTTGGTTTCTAAAAAAAAATATTCTGGAAACCACCCTCCGTTTAGGCCCAAAATTTTCCAAAAACGCACTTGACAAAAAAATTTCTGGCTATCCTATTTTTAGGTGTTTCTTAGCCTTTTGAGACAGTCGCCGTTATTGAAAGTTTTTTTGAGCCGTTTCCAGTTTTTGGGTCCAGGCAGTCGAAAAAAAAATTGGTCACAAAAATTTCGTGTCTATCCTGCTAGTTTGACCTGGGAAGAGTTTTGAGACACTCGCCATTATAGTGATTTTTCGCAAAAAAAAAGGAGCGCAAAAAAAAAACAAGGCGATTTTTTTTCCAGAGTGTGCTTTTCCCTTGTTTATGTGCAGCGCCGTGATTTTGTTAGTGTTCTAGGCTCGCGTCTCTAGCACGGTCTAGCCTAGGACCAGCACAGTACCGTCGTTGAGCGTTTATTCAACTTTGCATCTCTGAATTGATTATTGCTGACCCTTTTTGCTACCATATTATAAGCCTTCCCAGCTCCACATACATCTACATCGTGCGTTTGACTCTCCCTGGTAATCGCTCTATCCAAGCTTTGAGAGTTTTGACTACATCGCTTGCCGATCACCGCCTGCTGCTGGGTAAGAACTGGTAAGAATTTGAGATTTGCTTAAAGGATTTGTGACACCCACCACCACCACCACTTGTTAGTAGTCTATAGGATCATATTCTTGTGTGTTTCTATTGCTGCTAACCATGCCAGGATCACAACCTGACGAGATTGTCTGGGAGAATTTAACAAACAAGGAGCTTCATGATAAGTTTCAGAAAATGATGAATGAACAGGTGCAAGATGTGCTGAACAATTTTGAAGAGGCCATGGAGAAGATCACTGGCCTGGAGAAGACGTTCGAAACAAAGCTCGATAACAGGTTTAATGAATTGCTCGCGCGTCTTCCACCACCACCACCGGCTGCACCTAACGCACCTCTACAACACCACCACCACCACCACCAACAACAACAACAACAACGACTACCTCCACATCGCGAAACAGCCCTCCGCCGAGCGACCCGTGTTACTCTTGCGCTTGGCCAACCTGTTGGTGCTATTATTGATACTTCTGTGGCTCCTGCTGCTGATGCGGAGGAGGATGATTATGTGGGAGATTACGAGGATGAGGTTGATCAACATCAGAACTACGTGCAACCACCAGCACCACAACCACCAGGTCGTCCACATGCAAATAATGGTAATGTTAGGGCTCCCCCTCAGGTACGAGATCATGACCATCTCCCTAAACTGAAATTGAATATCCCACCATTTGAGGGTAGATATGTTCCTGATATATATCTTACTTGGGAGTTAGAAACTGAACAACGATTTACATGTTTACAATATCATGAGGAGAGACGTGTTCCTGCTGCTGTTTGTGCTTTCACTAGCTTTGCATGTGTTTGGTGGTCTGAATATTGTAGATTATATCCTGTTCCAGCTACTTGGGCTGCTTTGAAAACTGCTATGCGTACTCATTGGGTTCCGCCATATTATCAACGTGAATTACTTCAAAAATTGCAGCGCTTAAGATAAGGAAAAAATTCTGTAGAAGAATATTATCAGGAATTACAAACTGGATTGATTTGATGTGGTATTGTTGAGGAGAATGAAGCTATGCTTGCACATTTTCTGGGTGGATTAAATAGAGAGATTCAGACCATTCTACACTATAAGGATTATAATAATATCACTCGTTTATTCCATCTTGCTTGTAAAGCTGAACGTGAAGTGCAGGATCGACAGGCATTGGCGTGAACTAACTTTTCTGCAGGTCGACCTTCATCATGGACACCACGTGCAACATCTACTTCCACACATTCTGCTACACCGGCACCTCCGTCGGCTACCACCTCCAACCGTGATACAAGAAAGCAGGCACAACCACCACTATCTGCCAAGAGCACACCTACCGGGCCTGCACAGAGCTCTGCTTCTTCCATGGCGTCTACAGGGCACACAAGTGATATTATTTGTCGTCGTTGTAAGGGAAGAGGACATTTTGCGAGCGAATGCACATCTCAGCGTGTGATGATTGCTACTGAGGATGGTGGGTATGAGTCCGCTAGTGACTATGATGAGGAGACTTTGGCTCTTCTTACACATGAAGAACACGGTGGAGATGATTCTGATCATGAGACGCAATACATGGCTCCTGAAGATGCTGACAGATATGAATGTTTGGTTGCTCAACGTGTTTTGAGTGTGCAGGTCACGCAAGCTGAGCAAAATAAGAGTCATAATTTGTTCCATACAAAGGGAGTTGTGAAGGAACCTTCTGTTCGCGTCATCATAGATGGAGGGAGCTGCAACAACTTGGCTAGCATGGAGATGGTGGAGAAGCTATACCTCACCACAAGACCACATCCACATCCTTACTACATCCAATGGTTCAACAACAGCGGCAAGGTTAAGGTAACACGTACTGTTCGTGTGCATTTTAGTATCTCTACATATGCTGATTATGTTGATTGTGATGTGGTACCTATGCAAGCATGTTCCTTATTACTTGGTAGACCATGGCAATTTGATAAAAATTCTCTACACAATGGTAGAAACAATCAGTATACTCCCGTTCATAAGGACAAAAATATTACTTTGCTTCCTATGACTCCTGATTCCATTTTGAAAGATGATATTAATCGAGCTAATAAAGCAAAACAGGAGCAAAATAAGAGTGAAAATCAGATTGTGGCAAAAGAATTTGAGCAACAAATGAAGCCTAATAATAAACCATCTAGTGTTGCTTCTGAAATTAAATTGAAAAGTGCATGTTTATTTGCCACCAAATCTGATATTGATGATCTAGATGTTAGCAAATCTGTTTGCTATGCTTTTGTGTGCAAAGAGGTATTATTTTCATTCGAGGACGTGCCTTCCTCTTTGCCTCCTGCTGTTACTAACATTTTGCAGGAGTTCGCTGACGTCTTTCCACAAGACGTGCCACCGGGATTACCACCTATTCGAGGGATTGAGCATCAAATTGACTTAATTCCCGGTGCATCGCTACCCAACCGTGCACCATACCGTACCAATCCAGAGGAGACGAAGGAGATTATGCGTCAAGTACAGGAGCTGCTCGACAAAGGTTATATACGTGAATCTCTTAGTCCTTGTGCTGTTCCTATTATACTAGTGCCTGAAAAGGATGGTACATCGCGTATGTGTGTTGATTGTAGAGGCATTAATAATATTACTATTCGTTATCGTCATCCTATTCCTAGGCTAGATGGTATGCTTGATGAATTGAGTGGCTCTACAATATAATCCAAAGTTGATTTGCGTAGTGGATACCATCAAATTCGTATGAAATTGGGAGATGAATGGAAAACAGCATTTAAAACTAAGTTTGGTTTATATGAGTGGTTAGTCATGCCTTTTGGGTTAACTAATGCACCTAGTACTTTCATGAGATTAATGAACGAAGTTTTACGTGCTTTCATTGGACGATTTGTGGTAGTCTATTTTGATGATATACTGATTTATAGCAAATCTTTGGAAGAACATTTGGAACATTTACGTGCTGTTTTTAATGCTCTACGTGATGCACGTTTGTTTGGTAACCTTGGGAAGTGCACCTTTTGCACCGACCGAGTGTCTTTTCTTGGCTATGTTGTTACTCCACAGGGAATTGAAGTTGATAAAGCCAAGATTGAAGCTATTGAGAGTTGGCCGCAGCCCAAAACGGTCACACAAGTGAGGAGTTTTCTTGGACTCGCTGGTTTCTATAGGCGTTTTGTGAGAGATTTTAGCACCATTGCTGCACCTCTCAATGAGCTTACAAAGAAGGATGTGCCTTTTGTTTGGGGTACCGCACAGGAAGAAGCCTTCACGGTATTGAAAGATAAGTTGACACATGCTCCTTTACTTCAACTTCCTGACTTTAGTAAGACTTTTGAGCTTGAATGTGATGCTAGTGGAATTGGATTAGGAGGTGTGTTATTACAAGATGGCAAACCTGTTGCATACTTTTCTGAAAAATTGAGTGGGCCTAGTCTGAACTATTCTACTTATGATAAAGAATTATATGCTCTTGTTCGGACTTTAGAAACATGTCAACATTATTTATGGCCCAAAGAATTTGTTATACATTCTGATCATGAATCTTTGAAACACATTAAAAGTCAAGCTAAACTGAACCGTAGACATGCTAAATGGGTTGAATTCATTGAGACTTTCCCTTATGTCATTAAACACAAGAAGTGATGTAGGGTAGAACCCTAGACGGCCGATCTTTCACGAAAGGAGCGAGATCCCTCGAAGAACACGACGAACACGGGGAAGAACAAGGGGAAAACACGAGAGAAACACTCAACCAACAAGAAATAGATCACACATATGCTAGATCGATGAACACAAAGAGATACACGATGATCCAAGGTCAACAAAGGACGATACAAAGTAACCGGTTCTTCTCCGTGAGGAGGTCTTGATGGGGGTCTTCTCCGTGAGGAGGTCTTGAATCCACGAGGATCTTCTCCGAGGAGGGGCCGCGGTCACTCTCGAAGAGATGATCCGGATGGATGAGCGAAGCTCTATCTCACATATGAGCTAAATCAACGCTAACCCTAGCTAGGATGAGGTGAGGGAGTATATATAGTCTACATCCACGAAGGGGTAAGTGAGAGGGGATACATGGGCCCTAGGCCCGTTCTCTGCGCGCAGGCAGGGCGGTAGTACCGGCCACAGGGCGGTAGTACCGCTTATAGGCGGTAGTACCGCTTAGGCTGAGCGGTAGTACCGGACTCGGATAGTGCGAACACTGGAGATTGCCGGGTTGAGCGGTAGTGGTGCGGCACTGGGGAGCGGTAGTACCGCTTATAGGCGGTAGTACCGCTGGAGGGAGCAGTAGTACCGCTTATAGGCGGTAGTACCGCTGGAGGGAGCGGTAGTGCTGCTGGAGCGGCCGGATCCACTTCAAGCTCTTGATGTCCATCTTCCTCTTCGGATTCTCCTTGCTCCACAGCGTCTCCATGGCTAACTCCTTGGTACCTGAGTATGCACAACGTCTCCGTTTGAGGTAGTAACCATGTCTCATGTTCATCGAAGTGGAATTGTGAGAGGAGAGATGTCACCTCGGTTTCGAGAGCTCTTGCACGTGATCGAGTCATGGGTCCACTAGGCACTTGATGAGACGATGGTAGGTCCATGGGGATGACCTTGGGATGCTCCGCATCATCTCCCCTCCCTTGGGAAAGATCCGACCTCGGATCGAAATCCTCATCACCATGGTATGGGGAGAGATCTTTGATGTTGAAGATGTCGCTCACGGAGTACTTGTCGCGTGGGATGTCTATCTTGTAAGCGTTGTTGTTGTAGCGTGCAAGCACCTTGAAGGGTCCATCCGCTCGGGGTAGTAGCTTGGACTTGCGTTCATTGGGGAAACGATCCTTGCGAAGGTGTAGCCACACAAGATCTCCAACATGGAACATCATGGGTTGCTTGTTGACGTTGAGCTTGGTCGCGAGTCGTTGTACTTGGCGCTCGGTGGTGTTCCTTGTATCTTGATGCATCTTCTTGAGGAAGTTGACTCGGGCACTCGCGTCCATGTTTGTGCGCTCTTGAAGCGGTAGAGGTAGAATGTCCAATGGTGACAATGGGTTGAAGCCATAGACGACCTCGAAGGGGGACTTGCCGGTAGTCGAATGTCTTGCACGGTTGTAGGCGTACTCGGCGATTGGTAGGCACTCTTCCCACTCCTTGATGTTCTTCTTTATCAACACGCGTAGGAGGGTGGAGAGCGTACGGTTGGTCACCTCCGTTTGGCCGTCGGTTTGAGGATGGTATGCCGAGGAGAAGAGAAGCTTGATTCCGAGCTTGGCGCACAAGGTCTTCCAAAAGTAACTCAAGAACTTGACGTCGCGGTCCGAGACAATCGTCTTTGGCACTCCATGAAGGCGCAAGATTTCCCTACAAAACAAATGTGCAACATGTGAAGCATCGTCTATCTTGTTGCAAGGAATGAAATGAGCCATTTTGGAGAATCGGTCCACAACAACAAAAACGGAATCCTTGCCATTTCGAGTTCTAGGCAAACCTAGCACAAAGTCCATGCTAATATCTTCCCATGGTTGGTATGGAATTGGAAGTGGCATATAGAGGCCATGAGATTGGGCTTTGGACTTAGCTTTGCGGCATGTATAACACCGGTTGGTGAAGCGATTGACGTCCCGATGCATCTTGGGCCAAAAGTAGTTCTTAGAGAGCGTAGCAAATGTCTTGTCGCGTCCAAAGTGTCCCATGAGTCCACCACCATGAGATTCCTGCAAAAGCAACAAACGCAAAGAGGACTCGGGAATGCAAAGTTTGTTAGCTCTCATAAGATATCCGTCTTTGATATAGTATCGCTCCCAAGAAGTATGCATCAAACACTTGGCATAAGGTATTGCAAATGTAGGATCATGTTCATATAATTCTTTGATATGCTCAAAACCAATGACATTCAACTCAAGAGTAGTGACAAGCATGCATATACGGGAAAGTGCATCCGCCACAACATTTTCCTTACCCTTAATATACTTGATGACATAAGGAAATGATTCAATAAATTCACTCCATTTAGCATGACGCTTGTTCAACTTAGTTTGACCCTTAAGATATTTAAGTGTTTCATGGTCGGTATGGATGATGAACTCATGAGGGCGAAGGTAATGTTCCCATTCATGCAAAACTCGCACTAAAGCATAAAGCTCTTTGTCATAGATGGGGTAATTGAGTTGCGCTCCGGAGAGTTTCTCACTAAAGTATGCAATGGGGCGCTTCTCTTGCGTTAACACACCTCCTATGCCATTACCACTAGCATCGCAATGTATTTCGAAAGGTTTGTCAAAGTTGGGTAATGCAAGCACGGGGGCATGAGTAAGCAAATTCTTAAGCTCATTGAAAGCAATATCTTGAGATGGTCCCAAACAAATGGTGCATTTTTCTTACTCAAAGCATGCAAAGGTGAAGCAATGGTGCTAAAATCCTTCACAAATCTACGGTAGAAACCGGCTAAACCAAGAAAACTACGCACTTGTTGCAAATTGGTTGGTTGGGGCCAAGTTTTAATAGCATTGATCTTAGTTTCATCAACATGAACACCCTTAGAAGAAACTACGAAACCCAAGAAAACAAGCTTGTCAACATCAAATAGGCATTTTTCCATATTAGCATAAAGTTGCTCTTTTCGAAGAGTTTGTAGCACGGTGCGAAGGTGGGTGACATGCTCTTTGAGAGATTTGCTAAACACAAGTATATCATCAAAGTAGACAACAACAAATTCACCAAGGTAAGGACGAAAAACGTGATGCATAAGACGCATGAAAGTACCGGGTGCTTCCGATAAACCCATAGGCATGACTAACCACTCATAGAGACCAAACTTTGTTTTGAAAGCGGTTTTCCATTCATCACCCTCTTGTATGCGGATTTGATAGTAACCACTTTTAAGATCGATTTTGGAAAAGATAGTGGCACCACTAAGTTCATCAAGCATGTCATCAAGGCGTGGAATGGGGTACCTATATCTAACGGTGATAGCATTGATAGGTCTACAATCGGAGCACATGCGAGAGCTACCGTCACGTTTTGGAACAAGAATGACCGGTACGGCACAAGGACTCAAACTTTCACGTACATGTCCATAGTCTATGAGATGCTTTACTTGCCTTTGTATTTCTTTGGTTTCTTCGGGGTTGACGCGGTATGGAGCTTTGTTGGGAAGCGGCGCTCCGGGGATGAGATCAATTCGGTGCTCAATGCCTCGTAGTGGAGGAAGACCCGGAGGTAGCTCGTCGGGAAAAACATCTTGGAATTCCTGCAATAGAGAAGATAACACCAAAGATAGATCGTGAGAGTTGTTAGTTTTTGTGACCTCGTCCTTGCACAATAGGACATAGTGTAGGACACTCGATGGGTTCTCACACACTTCTCTCATCTCACGTTTGGTGGCAAAGAGAACTAAGTTTTTCTTGTCGCTCATCGTGGAGGCACTCAATTTGGGCTTGTGGCGCTCACTCTCTTTTTGGTGGTTCGCTCTCTCACTATTTTCTCCACGATGGGTGGCTTGCTTGTCGGCGAGTACTTGGCTTGGAGACATAGGACGTAGCACGAACTCTTTCCCTTTCATCTTGAAGCTATAGTGATTTGTACGCCCATTGTGAATGACACCTCGGTCAAATTGCCATGGTCGTCCAAGGAGGAGGTGGCAAACGGTCATTGGGAGGACATCACATTCCAATGTGTCTTCATAGGCGCCGATCTTGAAAGAGACTTGTACTCTATGCTCGACTTGTATGGTGCCGGTGTCGCTTAGCCATTGAACCTTGTAGGGGTGAGGGTGCTTCATCTTGACCAATTGGAGCTTGGAGCAAAGTTCTTCACTTGCTAAGTTGTGGCAACTACCTCCATCGATGATGACCTTGACGGAACGTCCATTGATGCCGGCCTTTGTGTGGAAAATATGGCATCGTTGATCTTCGTCTTGTTGATGTTGAAGAGTCAAGACCTTGGAGACAACAAGAGCGGGACTTGAATCTTCATCGCAAAAGACTTGTTCATCTTCATCCTCATTGTTCACTTGTCGGTGCATGGCCACTTGCTCAAGAGCTTCCATTTCGCCTTCACTCATGGAGTCATAGGTTCCGTCGTCGTTGAGGATCATGGTGCGCTTGTTTGTGCACTCGAAGGACTTGTGGCCTCGGCCGCCGCATGTGAAGCATTTGATAGAACTTGTCTTGACGGTCTCATCGGTTGGAGTAGATGATGATGAAGCTTTCTTGAAGTTGCTTGTAGTAGAGGGACGACTTGAGCTTGTTGAAGCTTTCTTGTAACTTGACTTGTCGCCGTTGCTTGTAGAAGGCTTTGTAGATGTAGAAGGTGTTGGAGTCGTCGAAGCTTGATTGTTGGCGAGACCATAGGACTTGGATGAGAACTTGGCGTACTTGAAGTCTTCTTGTACTTGCCGTTCCGCTTTGGTAGCTTGGTGCACTAACTCGACGAGGTTCGAGTAAGGTTGGAAATCGGCAATCTTCTTGATAGGATGATTGAGTCCATTCAAGAACCGTGCCATAGTTTGCTCATCATCTTCCTTGACGTTGGCTCGTATCATGGCAATCTCCATTTCCTTGTAGTACTCTTCAACGCTCTTGGTTCCTTGTTTGAGTTGTTGAAGTTTCTTGAAGAGGTCGCGGTTGTAGTAGTTTGGCACGAACCGTGCTCGCATGACATCCTTCATTTGTCTCCAAGTGGTGATGGGTGGTTCACCTCTTGCCGCTCGGCGCTCAATGACTTGTTCCCACCAAATGAGGACGTAGTCTTGGAATTCGAGGGATGCCATTGCGATCTTCTTCTCTTCTTCGTAGTTGTGCAAGCGGAAGATTTTGTCAACCTTCAATGCCCATGAGATGTACTCTTCGGGGTCGTTGCTTACATTGAACTTGGGCATGGTGAACTTTAGCTTGCCATATCGTTGCTCTTCATTGTGTTGGGGATGATGACGTCCATGTCGTTGAGGATTGACATTGTCATGGCGCTCTTGGCGAAGTTGGTTCACTTCCTCATGTTGCTCTTGGCGATGATTGGGTCCATTGTCTTCTTGCTCTCGATGGACTTGACGTTCTTGTCGCGCTTGAGGATGAGCTTGTCTATCTTGACGAGGAACTTGGCGATGCACGTGGCCTTGGTAAAGTCGTTCTTGAGCTTCATCACGAAGTGCTTCTTGTTGGAGACGAGCTTGTCGGCCACGATCGGCTACGGCACGACTTGAATCCCGAAGTGCACGTTGCGCCTCAAGTGCTTGAGCTTCACGTAGTCGTTGTTCTTGACGTTCCGCCTCGGCGTCTTGTGCATCTTGATGTTGTCGCGCACGCTCCTCTTGTTCTTGTTGTCGTTGACGTTGCCGTTCTTGTGCTTGAGCAAAAGCGGCTTGGTTTTGGCGATGTCGATGCTCTTGAGAGTCGGTGTCGTGTAGAGGATTGCGATTTGCTTGACGATCTTGACGCACGGCACGACGAAGAGTGTTCGATGTCGGTGTACTTGAACCGGAGATGGTGTCGTCGGAGTGTCGACTTGAGCGACTCCTTCTTGACGAAGTTGACGGAGTAGAACGAAGTAGCAAAGCTCGAATCTCGTCCATTCTTGCGTCATTCTCAACCTTGTGCTCGTCGAGCGTGTTGTCGAAGTAGTCCCTTGTACGATTCTCGGATTGTCGTAGGTCGGTGGCGAGATTGTCGATGCGGTCGCCCAAAGAAAGTTGTTCTTGATGCAAAGCCCGTTGTGCACCAAAGAGTTGATTCTTGGTGACGAAGGAAGACATGTCGTCGTCTTGCTCCAATAAGAGAGGATTGGTAGAAGTACTTGGCCTATCCATCATTCCAAACAAAGATATGTGAGAGGGAGAAAGGAAAGAACCAATATCCAATGTACCTTGACCAATGTTGACAATGGATCAAAGGTGACTCCAATGTGTAGCAAGGAAATAGCACAATTGGTACCAATTCTTGTCGGTTCTCACACCTACACAAGTAAAAGCTTATGGTGGAGCTCGGTTAGGATGGTGGCACAAAAATTTGATGCAATTGTAAGTGAGATTCAATAATGTTGGAAAAGATTCACAAATTTGCAAATGCAACAAGTAGACCAATAGCAAGATATGGTACACGGAAACACACACGCAAATAGATAAGATGGGGTTATGCAACCAAAGATGAGCCAAAACGTGGAATTCACCAAGATGCTCTTGTTGCACAACACTAGAGAGACGCTAGCACGATTGCACAATAGGCGGATACGAACTTGTGCACAACCTACTAAGCAAAGATGCAACGACTTCTATCCCAAGTATGCCATATGTATGATGTTCCTATGCTTTGATCCAAGATGATCGAGTATGACAATCTTAATGTTGGATTTTGCTATGGTTCTTGCTTATGAGCTCTTTGCTTATCTTTCCTCTTTTGCTTAAAAGCTTGTTTGGCTCTTTGATGTTTGAGCTCTTTTCTCATGCAATGCTTCACGAACCAAGATAGCAATTGTGTATGCGATAACAACTTTGTGACACAAGTGATGATGCCGAGATATGCAACAAGATGATAATGGGAAGTAATGAACACTAATGTGCACAAGTCACGTTGCCGGCAATACTCAATGGCTAGTCTCGATGGGTAAGTGACGCAAAAGTAAGGCCATGGGGTTATCAATGCAATTGCAAGAGAGTATGACGATATCACGATACCAAGATGATATCCAAGGTGAAGGTGATACCAAAGTGAAGTAGCCGTTCGTAGTAGTCCTTGGCGAAGATGAGCGGTGGTGATGTTGATGTCGAACCGTACCTAGATAGCCGAAACACAAAAGGATACGGAAACCACAACTCAAATTCTCAAAGCAAAGGTCAAATGGTGGTAACGGAAAGCGTTGGTGGTTGCGGAAGTCGGTGGTGGTTATGCGGAGGATGTGGTGGTAACCCTAGGCAAAGATGCCAAAGTTCGAAAAATTTGGTGGAGTCAAATGTTGGTGAAACCTATCTAGGTGGATAGAGGATGTCAATAGCTACTCAACGAGCTAAAGAACGCGAAAATCGGACTCCGGATGTGGAAGTTATGGACAAAACGGTGAAACTCAAAGGGCTGAAACTGTCAGGGGCGGTAGTACCGCTCGCATGGGCGGTAGTGCCGCTTGTAAGCGGTAGTACCGCTTGGGATGGGTGGTAGTACCGCTCGTGTCGGGATTTTTCGACTGTTTCGGCTGAAACAGGGCCTGGCGGTAGTACCGTTTGCTGGGCGGTAGTACCGCTTGTGGTACTAAGCGGTAGTACCGCTCGGATGGGCGGTAGTACCGCTCGTGTCGGGATTCTTCGCAGATCGAATCGGGACGCGATTTTGGGGCGGAAATGGATGATTTCAAGGTCAAAATTGGGGAGATTTCGTGGATGGAAAGTGGGGAAACTTGGGGAGATGCTAGATCCACTCGAAAGCAAACAAATCCATGGATCAAATCCAACAAAACTTCATCACACTAACAAATCACAAAAAAATTTGGGGCTATTTTTGGTGGGGATTTTCGAATTAGGACGAAAAACAATAAAATCAAGCTAGAAAACAAAGAGAGGGGGCTCCGAAATCGTGATCAACGTGGCTCATGATACCAAGATACCATGAGACATGCTGGCTCTGATCCAAGATGATGTAGGGTAGAACCCTAGACGGCCGATCTTTCACGAAAGGAGCGAGATCCCTCGAAGAACACGACGAACACGGGGAAGAACAAGGGGAAAACACGAGAGAAACACTCAACCAACAAGAAATAGATCACACATATGCTAGATCGATGAACACAAAGAGATACACGATGATCCAAGGTCAACAAAGGACGATACAAAGTAACCGGTTCTTCTCCGTGAGGAGGTCTTGATGGGGGTCTTCTCCGTGAGGAGGTCTTGAATCCACGAGGATCTTCTCCGAGGAGGGGCCGCGGTCACTCTCGAAGAGATGATCCGGATGGATGAGCGAAGCTCTATCTCACATATGAGCTAAATCAACGCTAACCCTAGCTAGGATGAGGTGAGGGAGTATATATAGTCTACATCCACGAAGGGGTAAGTGAGAGGGGATACATGGGCCCTAGGCCCGTTCTCTGCGCGCAGGCAGGGCGGTAGTACCGGCCACAGGGCGGTAGTACCGCTTATAGGCGGTAGTACCGCTTAGGCTGAGCGGTAGTACCGGACTCGGATAGTGCGAACACTGGAGATTGCCGGGTTGAGCGGTAGTGGTGCGGCAGTGGGGAGCGGTAGTACCGCTTATAGGCGGTAGTACCGCTGGAGGGAGCAGTAGTACCGCTTATAGGCGGTAGTACCGCTGGAGGGAGCGGTAGTGCCGCTGGAGCGGCCGGATCCACTTCAAGCTCTTGATGTCCATCTTCCTCTTCGGATTCTCCTTGCTCCACAGCGTCTCCATGGCTAACTCCTTGGTACCTGAGTATGCACAACGTCTCCGTTTGAGGTAGTAACCATGTCTCATGTTCATCGAAGTGGAATTGTGAGAGGAGAGATGTCACCTCGGTTTCGAGAGCTCTTGCACGTGATCGAGTCATGGGTCCACTAGGCACTTGATGAGACGATGGTAGGTCCATGGGGATGACCTTGGGATGCTCCGCATCAAGAAGGGTAAAGAAAATGTTATTGCTGATGCATTGTCTCGTCGTTATACTATGCTTTCACAACTTGATTTTAAAATATTTGGTTTGGAGACCATCAAAGATCAATATGTGCATGATGCTGAATTTAAAGATGTATTGCAGAATTGTAAAGAAGGTAGATCATGGAACAAGTTCGTTGTTAATGATGGTTTTGTGTTCCGTGCTAACAAGCTATGCATTCCAGCTAGCTCTGTTCGTCTTTTGTTGTTGCAGGAGGCGCATGGAGGAGGATTAATGGGACACTTTGGCGTGAAGAAGACAGAGGACGTACTTGCTACACATTTCTTTTGGCCAAAGATGAGACGGGATGTTGAGCGTTTTGTTGCTCGCTGCACTACATGTCAAAAAGCTAAGTCACGACTCAATCCTCATGGTTTATATATGCCTTTGCCTGTACCTAGTGTTCCTTGGGAGGATATATCTATGGACTTTGTTTTAGGTTTGCATCGAACAAAGAAGGGGAGGGATAGCATATTTGTTGTCGTGGATAGATTCTCGAAAATGGCACACTTTATACCATGTCATAAAAGCGATGATGCTGTTAATGTTGCTGATTTGTTCTTTCGTGAAATTATTCGCTTGCATGGTGTGCCAAATACTATTGTTTCAGATCGTGATACTAAATTTCTTAGCCACTTTTGGAGATGTTTATGGGCTAAGTTGGGGACTAAACTGCTTTTTAGTACTACTTGTCACCCCCAAACTGATGGACAAACTGAAGTAGTCAATAGAACGTTGTCTACTATGCTTAGGGCTGTTTTGAAGAATAATAAGAAAATGTGGGAAGAATGCTTGCCTCATATTGAATTTGCTTATAATCGTTCATTGCATTCTACTACTAAGATGTGCCCTTTTGAAATTGTGTATGGTTTCCTACCTCGTGCACCTATTGATTTGTTGCCTCTTCCATCTTCGGAGAAGGTTAATTTTGATGCTAAAGAACGTGCTGAATTGATTTTAAAAATGCATGAGTTAACTAAGGAAAACATTGAGCATATGAATGCTAAATATAAACTGGCTGGAGATAAGGGTAGAAAACATGTTGTCTTTGCACCTGGTGATCTTGTTTGGTTACATTTGCGTAAGGATAGGTTTCCTAATTTGCGCAAATCAAAGCTAATGCCACGTGCTGATGGTCCATTTAAGGTGTTAGAGAAAATAAATGATAATGCCTATAAACTTGAGCTGCCTGCAGATTTTGGGGTTAGTCCCACTTTTAACATTGCAGATTTGAAGCCATATTTGGGTGAGGAAGATGAGCTTCCGTCGAGGACGACTTCATTTCAAGAAGGGAGGATGATGAGGACATCAATACCATTGTTACACCCACAGCCCCTACTGTTACATATGATGGACCAATTACTAGAGCTCGCGCACGCCAATTAAATTACCAGGTACTTTCGTTTCTTGGTAATGATTCTAATGTTCATGAGAATATGATGCTGCCTAAATTGGATACATTTGTTTTGCTTACAAATGAAGGGCCTAGCTTGGAGAAGGATGAACATTGGAGCAAGAACAAGCATGGAGTTGATGGCATGCACAAGGGGAACAAGAACGGAGTTACAAGTGATGATTTCAGGACTCTGAAGCCACCATAAGGAGTGAATGAAGCCTTGGACGAAATATACAAGATGCCACTTCATAAATTTCGTCCAGAGGCTATTCTAGGTGCTGCGTCACCTTATTATTGGGCCAGGCCCATGTAATTTCGAAATACTTAAGTATAGGCTGTTTTTAGAGTCCGTATGTGTGGGGAAACAAGAGTTAGGGTTGGTTTCGGACCCCTTCTCAAGGGCCACGAAATCCCCCCCCCCGCTCTTCCTCCATATATACAGCCCTTAGGGCGTCGTTTAGACTTTGGGTTTTGTTTAGATCAAAAGTTCGCCATAGCTGCAACTTCGCGTACTTTGTTTGTGTTCAACGACCAGACCAAGGCGTCATAGAACCCCACCTTGATCAATAAAGCTTCCCTCTTATATTCGCAATATCCAGATTGCAATCTTAGTTTCTTGCTTGTTCTTCGTTTGCCTGCAGGAAACAGACCCTCGTGGTCAGGTTGATCGTGCTCCGGCGTGGTCAATAACCTCTCGGAGTTGGTTTAGTGATTGCTAAGGCGCGACTTCATCGCACGTTCGTAGTCGGATCGTCAAAGTCGACTTCATCCTAAACGATAGCCACCATCTCATCGAAAGACGGGACACCTTTGCCCCTATCATCCGCCATGATGCCGTGGAGCTACACACCGATGCACACCATTGCGGGAGCCCTGCAGCGCCGTCCCCGACCTCATCTTCAACCTCCGACCGCCAGCGACCTCACCATCGATTCACGGGCTCGGGAGCGTCCTCGGCCTCGCCGTTGCCTCTGGTGGACTCATTGTGAGCCCCTGCCTCTTTCCCCTCTCTCCCCGCGCTTGTCTGCATCCTCTAACCACTGCGGCCATCGGAGCCGATAGCTCCTCGCTGCCGGCCATGTCGCCACCGCAGCTACAGCCATGCAAGATCGCTTACGAGCTCACCACCATGATCAGTGCACCCCCACGAGTCGAACGCGCCCACCCACTCATCCTGGGGTGCCCTGCAACATCGAAATGATCGACGCCCGAACTCCGGCCACCGCCGCTGATACGTCTCCAACGTATCTATAATTTTTGATTGTTCCATGCTATTATATTGATGAGGACATCAATACCATTGTTACATCCACAGCCCCTGCTGCTATACATACTGGGCCAATTACTAGAGCTCGCGCACGCCAATTAAATTACCAGGTACTTTCGTTTCTTGGTAATGATTCTAATGTTCATGAGAATATGATACTGCCTAAATTGGATACATTTGTTTTGCTTACAAGTGAAGGGCCTAGCTTGGAGAAGGATGAACATTGGAGCAAGAACACGCATGGAGTTGATGGCATGCGCAAGGGGATCAAGAACGGAGTTACAAGTGATGATTTCAGGACTTTGAAGCCACCATAAGGAGTGAATGAAGCCTTGGACGAAATATACAAGATGCCACTTCATAATATTCGTCCATAGGCTATTCTAGGTGCTGCGTCACCTTATTTTTGGGCCAGGCCCATGTAATTTCGAAATACTTAAGTATAGGCTATTTTTAGAGTCCGTATGTGTGGGGAAACAAGAGTTAGGGTTGGTTTCGGACCCCACCATCAGGGGCCACGAAATTCCCTCCTCTTCCTCCATATATACAGCCCTTAGGGCGTCGTTTAGACTTTGGGTTTTGTTTAGATCAAAAGTTCGCCATAGCTGCAACCTCGCGTACTTCGTTTGTGTTCAACGACCAGACCAAGGCGTCACAGAACCCCACCTTCGTTAATAAAGCTTTCCTCTTTTATTCGCAATATCCAGATTGCAATCTTAGTTTCTTGCTTGTTCTTCGTTTGCTCGCAGGAAACAGGCCCTCGTGGTCAGGTTGATCGTGCTCCGGCGTGGTCAATAACCCTCGGAAGTTGGTTTAGCGATTGCTAAGGCGCGACGTCTCGCACGATCGTAGTCGGATCGTCAAGGTCGACTTCCACAGAAACGATAGCGACCATCTCATCGAAACATCGGGACACCTTTGCCTCTATCAAGTGGTATCAGATTTTCAGGTTGCTCGGTGAGATTTTACAGTTTTTCGTAGTTTAGATCGAGTCTGTTCTTCGTACCTATAGTCCACGGAAAAGCCAAAAAAAAT
Organism: Aegilops umbellulata; assembly: GCA_032464435.1. Taxonomy (NCBI): domain Eukaryota; kingdom Viridiplantae; phylum Streptophyta; class Magnoliopsida; order Poales; family Poaceae; genus Aegilops; species Aegilops umbellulata. The sequence goes on along the minus strand of CP136058.1, from coordinate 196,932,548 downwards.
TAGGGTTAGTTCATCATATCCGAACCAATCTGAGCCTTTGCATAATCTTTTCTGTATTTGCTTTGTTGAATTTGCGGTTGCATCGTCGTGTCAAGTTGCTGGTCTTAGCGTCTAGTCTTTTAGAGTTTCGAGTTCTGGTCATATTAGTCACGCCGCCGCCGCCGCACCATCATCATTGTCCCTGCCATCTTCCACAACCGCTTATCCGCCACCGCTCCGAGTCCATATACCACCACCGCTCCGAGTCCATATACCACCACCGCTTATCCGCCACCGCTCCGAGTCCATATACCACCACCGCTCCGAGTCCATATACCACCACCGATCCGTATCCATATATCACCGTCACTTCGAGTCCATCTCATATTAGGTTTGCTCTCGAGATCCATCTGTTGCCAGATTCGTGTTTCCTTGGTTGAGTAGGTTTCGGATTCCATCAATCTTTTGCCGTCCGTAGAAGAGGTTGGTTTCCTTGGTTGAGTAGGTTTCGGATTCCATCAATCTTTTGCCGTCTGGAAACCACCCTCCGTTTAGGCCCAAAATTTTCCCAAAACGCACTTGACAAAAAATTTTCTGGCTATCCTATTTTTAGGTGTTTCTTAGCCTTTTGAGACAGTCGCCATTATTGAAAGTTTTTTTTGAGCCGTTTCCAGTTTTTGGGTCCGGGCAGTCGAAAAAAAAAAAAAATTCGCAAAAAAAAAAAAATTCGTGTCTATCCTGTCAGTTTGACCTGGGAAGAGTTTTGAGACACTCGCCATTATTGTGATTTTTCGCAAAAAAAAAAAAAAAAGAAGAAGCAAAAAAAAAAAACAGGGCGAGAAAAAAAAAAAATCCAGAGTGTGCTTTTCCCTGTGTTTACGTGCAGCGCCGTGATTTTGTTGGTGTTCTAGGCTCGCGTCTCTAGCACGGTCTAGCCTAGGACCAGCACAGTACCGTCGTTGAGCGTTTATTCAACTTTGCATCTCTGAATTGATTATTGCTGACCCTTTTTGCTACCATACTATAAGCCTTCCCAGCTCCACATACATCTACTTCGTGCGTTTGACTCTCCCTGGCAATCGCTCTATCCAAGCTTTTGAGAGTTTTGACTACAACGGCTGCCGATCACCGCCTGCTGCTGGGTAAGAACTGGTAAGAATTTGAGATTTGCTTGACGGATTTGTGACACCACCACCACCTCTTGTTAGTACTCTGTAGGATCATATTCTTGTGTGTTTCTATTGCTGCTAACCATGCCAGGATCACAAGCCGACGAGACTGACTGGGAGAACTTGACGAACAAGGAGCTTCATGATAAGTTTCAGCAACTGATGAGTGGACAGGTGCAAGATGTGTTAAACAGATTTGAAGAGGCCATGGAGAAGATAGATGGCATGGAGAAGACGTTCGAAACAAAGCTCGATAACAGATTTAATGAACTGCTTGCGCGTCTTCCACCACCGGCTGCACCTGCCGCACCTCTGCAACAACAGCAACAACAACGAATACCTCCAGGTCGGGAAGCAGCCCTTCGCCGAGCGATCCGTGTCCCTCTTCAACCTGGCCAAACTGCTGGTGCTGCTGTTGATACTTCTGTGGCTCCTGCTGCTGATGCGGAGGAGGATGATTATGTGGGAGATTATGAGGATGAGGTTGATGACAATCAGAACTACGTGCAACCACCAGCACCACAACCACCAGGTCGTCCACATGCAAATAATGGTAATGTTAGGGCTCCCCCTCAGGTACGAGATCATGACCATCTCCCTAAACTGAAATTGAATATTCCACCATTTGAGGGTAGATATGTTCCTGATATATATCTTACTTGGGAGTTAGAAACTGAACAACGATTTACATGTTTACAATATCCTGAGGAGAGACGTGTTCCTGCTGCTGTTTGTGCTTTCACTAGCTTTGCATGTGTTTGGTGGTCTGAATATTGTAGATTATATCCTGTTCCAGCTACTTGGGCTGCTTTGAAAACTGCTATGCGTACTCGTTGGGTTCCACCATATTATCAACGTGAATTACTTCAAAAATTGCAGCGCTTAAGACAAGGAAAAAATTCTGTAGAAGAATATTATCAGGAATTACAAACTGGCTTGATTAGATGTGGTATTGTTGAGGCGAATGAAGCTATGCTTGCACGTTTTCTGGGTGGATTAAATAGAGAGATTCAGACCATTCTAGACTATAAGGATTATAATAATATCACTCGTTTATTCCATCTTGCTTGTAAAGCTGAACGTGAAGTGCAGGATCGACAGGCATTGGCGCGGACTAACTTTTCTGCAGGTCGACCTTCATCATGGACACCACGTGCATCATCTACTTCCACACGTTCTGCTACACCGGCACCTCCATCAGCTGCCACCTCCAACCGTGATACAAGAAAGCAGGCACAACCACCACTATCTGCCAAGAGCACACCTGCCGGGCCTGCACAGAGCTCTGCTTCTTCCATGGCGTCTACAGGGCACACAAGTGATATTATTTGTCGTCGTTGTAAGGGAAGAGGACATTTTGCGCGCGAATGCACATCTCAGCGTGTGATGATTGCCACTGAGGATGGTGGGTATGAGTCCGCTAGTGACTATGATGAGGAGACTTTGGCTCTTCTTACACATGAAGAACACGGTGGCGATGATTCTGATCATGAGACGCAATACATGGCTGCTGAAGATGCTGACAGGTATGAATGTTTAGTTGCTCAACGTGTTTTGAGTGTGCAGGTCACGCAAGCTGAGCAAAATCAGAGGCATAATTTGTTCCATACAAAGGGAGTTGTGAAGGAACGTTCTGTTCGTGTCATCATAGATGGAGGGAGCTGCAACAACTTGGCTAGCATGGAGATGGTGGAGAAGCTATCCCTCACCACAAGACCACACCCACATCCTTACTACATCCAATGGTTCAACAACAGCGGTAAGGTTAAGGTAACACGTACTGTTCGTGTGCATTTTAGTATCTCTACATATGCTGATTATGTTGATTGTGATGTGGTACCCATGCAAGCATGTTCCTTATTACTTGGTAGACCATGGCAATTTGATAAAAATTCTGTACACCATGGTAGAAACAATCAGTATACTCTCGTTCACAAGGACAAAAATATTACTTTGCTTCCTATGACTCCTGATTCCATTTTGAAAGATGATATTAATCGAGCTAATAAAGCAAAACAGGAGCAAAATAAGAGTGAAAATCAGATTGTGGCAAAAGAATTTCAGCAACAAATGAAGCCTAATAATAAACCATCTAGTGTTGCTTCTGAAATTAAATTGAAAAGTGCATGTTTATTTGCCACCAAATCTGATATTGATGATCTAGATGTTAGCAAATCTGTTTGCTATGCTTTTGTGTGCAAAGAGGTATTATTTTCATTTGAGGACGTGCCTTCCTCTTTGCCTCCTGCTGTTACTAACATTTTGCAGGAGTTCGCTGACGTCTTTCCACAAGACGTGCCACCGGGATTACCACCTATTCGAGGGATTGAGCATCAGATTGACTTAATTCCCGGTGCATCATTACCCAACCGCGCACCATACCGTACCAATCCAGAGGAGACGAAGGAGATTATGCGTCAAGTACAAGAGCTACTCGACAAAGGTTATATACGCGAATCCCTTAGTCCTTGTGCTGTTCCTATTATTCTAGTGCCGAAAAAGGATGGTACCTCGCGTATGTGTGTTGATTGTAGAGGCATTAATAATATTACTATTCGTTATCGTCATCCTATTCCTAGGCTAGATGATATGCTTGATGAATTGAGTGGCTCTACAATATTCTCCAAAGTTGATTTGCGTAGTGGATACCATCAAATTCGTATGAAATTGGGAGATGAATGGAAAACAGCTTTTAAAACTAAGTTTGGTTTATATGAGTGGTTAGTCATGCCTTTTGGGTTAACTAATGCACCTAGTACTTTCATGCGACTAATGAACGAAGTTTTACGTGCTTTCATTGGACGATTTGTGGTAGTCTATTTTGATGATATACTGATTTATAGCAAATCTTTGGAGGAACATTTGGAACATTTACGTGCTGTTTTTAATGCTCTACGTGATGCACGTTTGTTTGGTAACCTTGGGAAGTGCACCTTTTGCACCGACCGAGTATCTTTTCTTGGCTATGTTGTTACTCCACAGGGAATTGAAGTTGATAAAGCCAAGATTGAAGCTATTGAGAGTTGGCCGCAGCCCAAAACGGTCACACAAGTGAGGAGTTTTCTTGGCCTTGCTGGTTTCTATAGGCGTTTTGTGAGAGATTTCAGCACCATTGCTGCACCTCTCAACGAGCTTACAAAGAAGGATGTGCCTTTTGTTTGGGGTACCGCACAGGAAGAAGCCTTCACAGTATTGAAAGATAAGTTGACACATGCTCCTTTACTTCAACTTCCTGATTTTAATAAGACTTTTGAGCTTGAATGTGATGCTAGTGGAATTGGATTAGGAGGTGTGTTATTACAAGATGGCAAACCTGTTGCATACTTTTCTGAAAAATTGAGTGGGCCTAGTCTGAACTATTCTACTTATGATAAAGAATTATATGCTCTTGTTCGGACTTTAGAAACATGGCAACATTATTTATGGCCCAAAGAATTTGTTATACATTCTGATCATGAATCTTTGAAACACATTAAAAGTCAAGCTAAACTGAACCGTAGACATGCTAAATGGGTTGAATTCATTGAGACTTTCCCTTATGTCATTAAACACAAGAAGGGTAAAGAAAATGTTATTGCTGATGCATTGTCTCGTCGTTATACTATGCTTTCACAACTTCACTTTAAAATATTTGGTTTGGAGACCATCAAAGATCAATATGTGCATGATGCTGAATTTCAAGATGTGTTGCAGAATTGTAAAGAAGGAAGAACATGGAACAAGTTCGTCGTTAACGATGGATTTGTGTTTCGTGCTAACAAGCTATGCATTCCAGCTAGCTCCGTTCGTCTTTTGTTGTTACAGGAGGCGCATGGAGGAGGACTAATGGGACACTTTGGCGTGAAGAAGACAGAGGATATACTTGCTACACATTTCTTTTGGCCAAAGATGAGACGGGATGTTGAGCGTTTTGTTGCTCGCTGCACTACATGTCAAAAAGCTAAGTCACGACTCAATCCTCATGGTTTATATATGCCTTTGCCTGTACCTAGTGTTCCTTGGGAGGATATATCTATGGACTTTGTTTTAGGTTTACCTCGAACAAAGAAGGGGAGGGATAGCATATTTGTTGTCGTGGATAGATTCTCGAAAATGGCACACTTTATACCATGTCATAAAAGCGATGATGCTGTTAATGTTGCTGATTTGTTCTTTCGTGAAATTATTCGCTTGCATGGTGTGCCAAATACTATTGTTTCAGATCGTGATACTAAATTTCTTAGCCACTTTTGGAGATGTTTATGGGCTAAGTTGGGGACTAAACTGCTTTTTAGTACTACTTGTCACCCCCAAACTGATGGACAAACTGAAGTAGTCAATAGAACATTGTCTACTATGCTTAGGGCTGTTTTGAAGAATAATAAGAAAATGTGGGAAGAATGCTTGCCTCATATTGAATTTGCTTATAATCGTTCATTGCATTCTACTACTAAGATGTGCCCTTTTGAAATTGTGTATGGTTTCCTACCTCGTGCACCTATTGATTTGTTGCCTCTTCCATCTTCGGAGAAGGTTAATTTTGATGCTAAAGAACGTGCTGAATTGATTTTAAAAATGCATGAGTTAACTAAGGAAAACATTGAGCGTATGAATGCTAAATATAAACTTGCTGGAGATAAGGGTAGAAAACATGTTGTCTTTGCACCTGGTGATCTTGTTTGGTTACATTTGCGTAAGGATAGGTTTCCTAATTTGCGCAAATCAAAGCTAATGCCACGTGCTGATGGTCCATTTAAGGTGTTAGAGAAAATAAATGATAATGCATATAAACTTGAGCTGCCTGCAGATTTTGGGGTTAGTCCCACTTTTAACATTGCAGATTTGAAGCCTTATTTGGGTGAGGAAGATGAGCTTCCGTCGAGGACGACTTCATTTCAAGAAGGGGAGGATGATGAGGACATCAATACCATTGTTACATCCACAGCCCCTGCTGCTATACATACTGGGCCAATTACTAGAGCTCGCGCACGCCAATTAAATTACCAGGTACTTTCGTTTCTTGGTAATGATTCTAATGTTCATGAGAATATGATACTGCCTAAATTGGATACATTTGTTTTGCTTACAAGTGAAGGGCCTAGCTTGGAGAAGGATGAACATTGGAGCAAGAACACGCATGGAGTTGATGGCATGCGCAAGGGGATCAAGAACGGAGTTACAAGTGATGATTTCAGGACTTTGAAGCCACCATAAGGAGTGAATGAAGCCTTGGACGAAATATACAAGATGCCACTTCATAATATTCGTCCATAGGCTATTCTAGGTGCTGCGTCACCTTATTTTTGGGCCAGGCCCATGTAATTTCGAAATACTTAAGTATAGGCTATTTTTAGAGTCCGTATGTGTGGGGAAACAAGAGTTAGGGTTGGTTTCGGACCCCACCATCAGGGGCCACGAAATTCCCTCCTCTTCCTCCATATATACAGCCCTTAGGGCGTCGTTTAGACTTTGGGTTTTGTTTAGATCAAAAGTTCGCCATAGCTGCAACCTCGCGTACTTCGTTTGTGTTCAACGACCAGACCAAGGCGTCACAGAACCCCACCTTCGTTAATAAAGCTTTCCTCTTTTATTCGCAATATCCAGATTGCAATCTTAGTTTCTTGCTTGTTCTTCGTTTGCTCGCAGGAAACAGGCCCTCGTGGTCAGGTTGATCGTGCTCCGGCGTGGTCAATAACCCTCGGAAGTTGGTTTAGCGATTGCTAAGGCGCGACGTCTCGCACGATCGTAGTCGGATCGTCAAGGTCGACTTCCACAGAAACGATAGCGACCATCTCATCGAAACATCGGGACACCTTTGCCTCTATCATATATTATCTGTTTTGGATGTTTTATATGCATTAATATGCTATTTTATATGATTTTGGGACTAACCTATTAACCTAGAGCCCAGTGTCAGTTTCTGTTTTTCTCCTTGTTTTAGAGTTCCGCAGAAAAGGAATACCACACGGAGTCCACACGGAGTCCAAATGGAATGAAACTTTCGTGGTGATTTTTCTTGGACCAGAAGACATCCAGAGGACTTGGAGTGCAAGTGAGAGAAGCCATGAGGCGGCCACAAGGTTGAAGGGCGCGCCCAGGGGGTAGGGCATGCCCCCACCCTTGTGGGCCCCTCGTGACTCCACCGACCTAATTCTTCCGCCTATATATTCTAAAATATCCCAAAACATACCAGGGGAGCCACGAAACCACTTTTCCACCGCCGCAACCTTATGTACCCATGAGATCCCATCTAGGGGCCTTTTCCAGCATCCTGCCGGAGGGGTATTCAATCACAGAGGGCTTCTACATCAACACCATTGCCTCTCCGATGAAGCGTGAGTAGTTTACCATAGACCTACGGGTCCATAGCTAGTAGCTAGATGGCTTCCTCTCTCTCTTTGATTCTCAATACAAAGTTCTCCTCGATGTTCTTGGAGATCTATTCGATGTGATACTCTTTTGCGGTGTGTTTGCCAAGATCCGATGAATTGTGGATTTATGATCAGCTTATCTATGAATATTATTTGAATCTCCTCTGAATTCTTATATGCATGATTTGATATCTTTGCAAGTCTCTTCGAACTATCAATTTGGTTTGGCCAACTAGATTGGTTTTTCTTGCAATGGGAGAAGTTCTTAGCTTAGGGTTCAATCTTGCAGTGTCCTTTCCCAGTGACAGTAGGGGCAACAAGGCACGTATTGTACTGTTGCAGTCGAGGATAACAAGATGGTGTTTTCATCATATTGCTTGAGTTAATCCCGCTACATCATGTCATCTTACTTAATGCATTACTCTGTTCTTATGAACTTAATACTCTAGATGCAGGCATGAGTCGGTCGATGTGTGGAGTAATAGTAGTAGATGTAGAATCGTTTCGGTCTACTTTACACGGATGTGATGCCTATAATCATGATCATTGCCTTAGATATCGTCATAACTTTGCGCTTTTCTATCAATTGCTCGGCAGTAATTTGTTCACCCACCATAATATTTTCTATCTTGAGAGAAGCTTCTAGTCAATCTTTTACTTTCCATTCCATAAACCAAAAATACCAAAAATATTACTTTACTATTTATCCATCTATATCAGATCTCACTTACTCTACTTTGCTACATCGCCCTTTCCTCTTCAAAGGAAAATCCAACGCAAGCTCAAGAGGTAGCAGGAAGGATTTCTGGCGCCGTTGCCGGGGAGATCTACGCCAAGATGAGACATACCAAGTACCCATCATAAACTCTCATCCCTCGCATTACATTATTTGCCATTCACTCTCGTTTTCCTCTCCCCCACTTCTAAAACGATTTTCGAAAAGATTCACCTTTTCTTCGCCCCTTTTCCATTCGTCTTCTTCGCTTGCTTTTTTGTGTGCTCGTGTGTTGGATTGCTTGCTTTGTTGCAATGACCCCTCCAAAAAATGTTGACCCTCACCTTAGGAGGTTAGACGAAATTGAGAATAATGTTAGATGCTTCATGTCTTTGCAATTTGAGCATAACAATTTCTTTAGAAACGAGCTCAAGGAGCAGAAAAGCTTTATGGAATACATGAATAAAGAGCTTGATGATATGTCTAAAGAATTTTATGGTTTGAGATCTCAGCTTGCGCATCTTGAAAATTTAGTAGGTCAAATTTCTGATAAACAAGCTGCTTTAGTAAACAAATTGGCCGCCAAACTAGAGGCTTTAAATAAATGATGAAGATCTTTAAAGTGATTGATGTGACTCCTATTGAATCTTTGTTTTCCAATGTAAATCTTGATAAATATGGGACTGGAGATGAGTCAAATTTAGGTAAAAGGCGTCCCAATGATTTAGAGTTTTTAGATCTTGATGCAAAAATTGATAAATTTAGGATTGGAGAGGTCAAAACTTTAGGTAGCAATGAACCCACTCTTTTGGATTTCAAGGAATTTAATGATGATAATTGTTCTTTAAGAGATTGTATTTCCTTGTTGCAATCCATGTTGATTCCCCTCATGCTTATAATCAAAACAAAGCTTTTACTAAACATATCGTTGATGCTATGATGCAATCTTTCGAAGAAAAGCTTGAATTGGAAGTTTCTATCCCTAGAAAACTTTATGATGAGTGGGAACCTACTATTAATATTAAGATTAAAGATTTTGAATGTTATGCTTTGTGTGATTTGGGTGCTAGTGTTTCCACGATTCCAAAAACTTTATGTGATGTGTTAGGTTTCTATGAATTTGATGATTGTTCCATAAATTTGCATCTTGCGGATTCCACTATTAAGAAACCTATGGGAAGGATTAATGATATTATTACTGTTGCAAATAGGAATTATGTGCCCGTAGATTTCATTGTTCTTGATATAGATTGCAATCCTACATGTCCTATTATTCTTGGTATACCTTTGCTTAGAACGATTGGTGCAATTGTTGATATGAAAGAAGGAAACATTAGATTTCAATTTCCCTTAAGGAAAGACAAGGAACACTTTCCAAGAAACAAAATTAAATTGACTTATGAATCTATTATGAGAGCCACTTATGGATTGCATGTCAAAGATGATAATACTTAGATCTCTTCGTGGTTTATGCCTAGCTAAGGGCGTTAAACAATAGCGCTTGTTGGGAGGCAACCCAATTTTATTTTTGTTCGTTCTTTTTAGGTCCTGTTTTGCAATAAATATTTCATCTAGCCTCTGGTTAGATGTGGTTTTGTGTTTTAATTAGTGTTTGTGCCAAGTAAGACCTTTGGGATAGCCTACGGTGGTAGCTGATTTGACCTTGCTGAAAAACAGAAACTTGTGCGCTCACGAAAACAATTCTCATTTCTAGAAGAAGAGTGATTTTTAGTTGACTCTTTTTGCAGAAGATTAATAGACAAATTTCTTAGGATTTCCTATTTTTTCAGGATTTTTATATTTACAGAAGTATTCGAAATATCCAGATTGCTACAGACTCTTATGTTTTTGACACATTCCATTTTTCGCGTGTTGTTTGCTTATTTTGATGAATCTATGGCTAGTACCGGGGGGTATGAACCATGGAAATTTTGGAATACAGTAGATATTACACCAATATAAATAAAGAATGAGTTCACAACAGTAACAAAAGTGGTGATTTATTTTCTTACACTAACGGAGCTAAAGAGATTTTCTGTTGAAGTTTTGTGTTGTGAAGTTTTCAAATTTTTGGTAAGGATTTGATGGACTATGGAATAAGGAGTGGCAAGAGCCTAAGCTTGGGGATTCCCAAGGCACCCCAAGGTAATATTCAATGAGGCCAAAGAGCGTAAGCTTGGGGATGCCCTGGGAAGGCATCCCCTCTTTCGTCTTCGTCTATCGGTAACTTTACTTGAGGCTATATTTTTATTCACCACCTGATATGTGTTTTGCTTGGAGCGTCTTGTATGATTTGAGTATTTTCTTTTTAGTTTGCCACAATCATTCTTGCTATACACACCTTTTGGGAGACACACACATGAATCATGATTTATTAGAATACTCTATGTGCTTCACTTATATCTTTTGAGCTAGGCAATTTTGCTCTAGTGCTTCACTTAAATCTTTTTAGAGCACGGTGGTGGTTTTATTTTATAAAAATTGTTGAACTCTCGTACTTCACTTATATTATTTTGGGAGTCTTTGAAAACAGCATGCTAATTTGCTTTGGTTATAAAATTAGTCCTAATATGATAGACATCCAAGAGGGATATAATAAAACCTTTCATATAAAATGCATTGAATACTATGAGAAGTTTGATTCCTTATGATTGTTTTGAGATATGAAGATGGTGATTAGAGTCATGCTAGTGAGTAGTTGTGAATTTGAGAAATACTTGTGTTAAGAGCATCTCCAGCCGTTGCCCCCCCAGGAGGCATAAAAATCGCCGCCTGGGGGAGAGCCGGTGGTACAACCAGCGCTGGGGGCGGTTGGGCATCCAGCCGTCGCCCCCAGGCGCCGGTATTGGCCCAGTTTTCGGCCCACTTTCGGCGAATAAAGGCCCATATGGGCGAGAACCGGTCCATATTCGGCGTGGTTCGTCGTGGCTCGGCGTTGAATTCTCAACATAAATATTTTTTATCACATAGTTCATCACAGAAAATCAAATAGTTCAACAAAATAGTGCAACAACAAATAGTTCAATACAAATTATATAGTTCAACAAATAAAAACTCATATTTCATCACATGTCGAGCCTGGCGTCGCCCTTGAGCCTCCATAGGTGCTCCACCAGATCCTGGTGCTGTTGATGGTGCACATGTGGGTCTCGGATCTCTTGACGCATACTGAGGTAGGCAGTCCAGGTTGCCGGTAGCTGGTGATCAATTTCGGCTAGAGGACCCTGCCTGTAGTATGGTTTAGTGTCAAACACTGGCTCTTCCTACTCGCTCTCGATGATCATGTTGTGCAAGATGACACAGCAAGTCATGATCTCCCACATTTGATCTTTCGACCAGGTCTGAGCAGGGTACCGGACAATAGCTAATCGAGATTGGAGCACACCAAATGCCCGCTCGACATCCTTCCTGCAAGCCTCCTGCACCTTGGCAAATTGGGCCTTCTTGCCTCCTAGCACAACGTTTGATATAGTCTTCACAAATGTAGACCATCTTGGATAGATGCCATCAGCTAGGTAGTAACCCTTGTTGTAGTGCCACCCATTGGCCTCGAAGTTCACCGGAGGAGAATAACCTTCAACAAGCTTGGCAAAGACAGGGGAGCACTGCAGCACGTTGATGTCATTGTGAGTTTCTGGCATACCAAAGAAGGAGTGCCAAATCCAGAGGTCATGTGTGGCCACCGCCTCAAGTACCACACTACAACTGCCTTTGGCGCCTTTGTACATCCCCTGCTGATGTGGACATCAATACCATTGTTACTCCCACAGCCCCTACTGTTACATATGATGGACCAATTACTAGAGCTCACGCACGCCAATTAAATTACCAGGTACTTTCGTTTCTTGGTAATGATTCTAATGTTCATGAGAATATGATGCTGCCTAAATTGGATACATTTGTTTTGCTTACAAATGAAGGGCCTAGCTTGGAGAAGGATGAACATTGGAGCAAGAACAAGCATCGAGTTGATGGCATGCGCAAGGGGAACAAGTACGGAGTTACAAGTGATGATTTCAGGACTTTGAAGCCACCATAAGGAGTGAATGAAGCCTTGGACGAAATATACAAGATGCCACTTCATAAATTTCGTCCAGAAGTTATTCTAGGTGCTGCGTCACCTTATTATTGGGCCAGGCCCATGTAATTTCGAAATACTTAAGTATAGGCTGTTTTTAGAGTCCGTATGTGTGGGGAAACAAGAGTTAGGGTTGGTTTCGGACCCCTTCCTCAAGGGCCACGAAATCCCCTCCCCCTCTTCCTCCATATATACAGCCCTTAGGGCGTCGTTTAGACTTTGGTTTTGTTTAGATCAAAAGTTCGCCATAGCTGCAACTTCGCGTACTTCGTTTGTGTTCAACGACCAGACCAAGGCGTCACAGAACCCCACCTTCATTAATAAAGCTTTCCTCTTATATTCGCAATATCTAGATTGCAATCTTAGTTTTTGCATGTTCTTCGTTTGCTCGCAGGAAACAGGCCCTCGTGGTCAGGTTGATCGTGCTCCGGCGTGGTCAATAACCCTCGGAAGTTGGTTTAGCGATTGCTAAGGCGCGACGTCTCGCACGTTCGTAGTCGGATCGACAAGGTCGACTCCCACAGAAACGATAGCCACCATCTCATCGAAACATCGGGACACCTTTGCCTCTATCAAGTGGTATCAGATTTCCAGGTTGCTCGGTGAGATTTTACAGTTTTCCATAGTTTAGATCGAGTCTGTTTTTCATACCTACAGTCCACGAAAAAGCCAAAAAAAAATTTAGGGTTAGTTCATCCTATTCGAACCAATCTGAGCCTTTGCATAATCTTTTCTGTATTTTCTTTGTTGAATTTGCGGTTGCATCGTCGTGTCAAGTTGCTGGTCTTAGCGTCTAGTCCTTTAGAGTTTCGAGTTCTATTCACAGGATGTCACGTTGCCGCTGCCATATATCACCACCGCATCATCATCATCACCGCTGCCATATACCACCATCGTCATCACCGCTGCCATATACCACCATCGTCACCGCCGCTACCATATACCACATATCCACCGCCATCACGCTAATCCGAGTCCACCTCCATCACAGTTTCGCCACCAGTCCGTGTTCCATAGCCCTGCAAATATCCGCCACCAGTGCGAGTTTCCACCAGATTCATCTCCGCCACGAGTCCTAGTCCGAGACCAGTAATTGTTGCTTTGTTCTTGATTTCCAGATCTCGCGATACTCTGAGTCGTGACAGAGAAGGACTCCCCAACTTTCGTGCTACCCGCAGAAGAAAAATAGTTCCAAACTCAAAAAAAAACTAAGTCTGGAAAATTCTGGCTAGGCAGTTTTTAGGACATTTGTAGACTTTTTCAAAAAAAAATTGTTGCGGAGCAAAAAAAAAGAGGAAAAAAAGTGCAAAAAAAAGTGAAAAAAAAGAAAAGAAAATTCAGAGTGTGCTCCTCCCTTGTTTACGTACAGCGCCGTGATTTTGTTAGTGTTCTAGGCTCGCGTCTCTAGTACGGTCTAGCCTAGGACCAGCACAGTACCGTCGTTGAGCATTTATTCAACTTTGCATCTCTGAATTGATTATTGCTGACCCTTTTTGCTACCATATTATAAGCCTTCCCAGCTCCACATACATCTACATTGTGCGTTTGACTCTCCCTGCTAATCGCTCTATCCAAGCTTTGAGAGTTTTGACTACATCGTTTGCCGATCACCGCCTGCTGCTGGGTAAGAACTGGTAAGAATTTGAGATTTGCTTAAAGGATTTGTAACACCCACCACCACCACCACTTGTTAGTAGTCTATAGGATCATATTCTTGTGTGTTTCTATTGCTGCTAACCATGCCAGGATCACAACCCGACGAGATTGACTGGGAGAATTTAACAAACAAGGAGCTTCATGATAAGTTTCAGAAAATGATGAATGAACAGGTGCAAGATGTGCTGAACAATTTTGAAGAGGCCATGGAGAAGATCACTGGCCTGGAAAAGACGTTCGAAACAAAGCTCGATAACAGGTTTAATGAATTGCTCGCGCGTCTTCCACCACCACCACCGGCTGCACCTAACGCACCTTGTCGATGTACTAAAGTAGGGGTACCTTAGTACCCCAAACTTGTGCACGGGCAGTAGTAGCGTCCCGCGGCAGGGCTTGCCAGGGGAGCGACAAGAGTCTCCACGGCCCTTTCTGGGCCGGACGAAGGCCAAGTGATCGAGCCTAGAAGACCAGGCCCCGGCAAGAGGAGCTTGCCGGGCCAAGGAGGCGAGGTCCGGCAAGAGGAGCTTGCCGGGCCAAGGCGACAAGGCCGCGGCAAGAGGAGCTTGCCAGGACGACTAAGCCGAAGCACCAAGGCCCCGGTGGGAGGAGCTCGCCGGGACACCCAAGCCAAGGCACCCCAAGAAAAGCCCGCCGCCACGCGTCGCGCGCCCCGGCAAGGCCTGACGAGCGGCAAGCTTTCAGGTGCGGCAAGACAACCACCGCGGCAAGCCACTTGCCGCGGCAAACCACCACCTCAGGCCTGCGCTCCAGCTCACCTGACCACGCGTCACTCTGGAGCTTCCCCAGAGGCACGTGGCGGGGCGCCGCGCAACCTGAGGCGCGCGGTGGCATGCGACGTTGGCAGAGTCGCCCCCGTGGCAAGCGGAGGCGCCCCGAACGGTCCGCCTCGGTACTGTTCGGGCGATCCAGACGGGCATTTAATGCCTTTGTCCCCCGCCGTCAGAGTTAGGTGCGATAGCACTGTGCGGCCACTGTTCGCACAGTTCCTTGCCATTTTTACCCTCACCTGCGTCGCTACCTGTGGGAAACCCCTTAGCATATAAAAGGAGGCCCATGCGCACGTAGGGGGGGACCCCGAAGGGAAAAACCCGGTAGACTCTCGTCTACGTCCAGCTCCGACTTACTGTAGCTTGTTGCGCTCCAGAGCAAGAACTCGAATCAACCAGACAAGCAGCAGTAGGGTTTTACGCATCCGTGCGGCCCGAAGCTGGGTAAAATCGTTGTGTGTGTGTCGCCTCGATCTGCTCTTTGTGCAACCTCCGCCCCCCGCCGAACCGAAAAGGGGCTCCGTCCCCATAGGTGCTCGTGGAGGCCGATTTCCCCCGACATCTTTGGCGCGCCAGGTAGGGGGTGCGTCGAGGTTGTGTGAACCCGATCCGGCGTCCGCGCGAGCCAGACTCTCATTGTTTGCGCCGGCATGGCGCCGAAGAAGAAAGCTCCGGAGGTGACCGGTCCGTCAGCGTCGAACCCACCGCCCATGGAGCAGACGGGTGGTGGGGAGGACGCCGGCGGAGGAACGGGCGCCGTCAAACCAGTTCTTGGTCCCGCGACGTCCGAGCTCGCCCCGCGCCCCTCTCAGGAGGCGCGAAACCAGCAGCGTCATGGTACCCATGGTACCATACGCTCGCTGGACCCAGACCGTGCTGGTGGGTCCCAAGGCGCTCAGGACCAGCATGCGATCCAGCGTGCCGGAACGAGCGTCGCGCGGCTGCCTGGACCGGGTGCTGCTCCTTCTAACATAGTTAGGAGTTCGAGCACATCCCGCTCCTCGCGCCGTTCGCCGCCTCTGCCCGCCACCCCAGCGGAAGCTCTCGCGCGAGCTCAGCTACTCCTAGACTACCCTCCGACGGCGAACAAGCTCGACGACTGGAGGGCAACCATCCAGAGCCTCATCGGTTTCGCCAACGGCGACACTCCGCGGCAGCACAGCGCGTCGCAGCCGCGGCCAGTCACCCAGGCGAGAACCGATGGCGCCAAGAATGGCGGGGGTGCGACCACCGTGCACTCCCCGCCCAAGAAGCCGCGGTCGCCGACTCGCCGGGCTCACCTCGACAACGACTCCACCGCGTCGTCGAACCCGCGAACTCGACGCGACCAACGCCAAGTCCTTCACGAACGAAGGGAAGAAGACGCTCGAACCCGCATCGAGCGCAGAAGAGAGGCGCGGCGTCAATCAGACCAGCGCGTTGAGCCCTCTGGAAACATGCACGCACCGGGGGAACCAGGCGAACTACCGTATTCGGTAGGCTGCCCCGCGTTCACCCGCGAGCTGCGGCAAGTCCAGTGGCCCAGCACGAAGAACTTCAAGCCCGACGTGCCCGAGAAGTACGACGGCAAGTCGCACCCGTCGGAGTTCCTCAGCATCAACACCATTGCGGTGCAGGCTGCCGGGGGACGGGACGACAAGATCCTTGCCAACTACTTCCCGCTGGTACTCAAGCCCAACGTCAGATCCTGGCTCATGCACTTGCCGGACGGCTCCATCTCCTCCTGGCCAGATCTATGCCATCAGTTCGTTGGCGCCTTCACGGGCGGCCACAAACCCCATGGCCAGGCAAGCGACCTTCATCTGCTTGTTCAGAAGGAGGGGGAGCCTTTGCGCAAGTTCATCCAGAGGTTCAGCCGTGTGCACTACAACATCCCAGACGTCCACCCCGCCGCGGTGATCAGCGCGTTCCACCAGAACGTGCGCAACCGCAGGATGCGGGAGGAGATGGCGATGTGCAAAATCAAGGAGGTCAGCGAGCTTTACGCCCTGGCCGACAAGTGTGCACGCGCTGAGGAGGGGAGGAAGCTCCCCGGAGAAAGTGTTGGAGAAGGAGAATCCGACAGTGAAGGTACCGCACCGGCAAGGAGAGGCCGGCGGCGGAACGGCAAAAAGAAGAAAAACCCAGAGGTGCTGGTTGTCGAGAAGTCCGGCAGCGAGGGCTCCGCCAAGAAAGCCCAGGCGGGAGGCCCCGGCAAGGAGGTTGTCGGGTGCGCCAACTGCCGGGCGGTGGCTGCTGTCGATAAGCGGGACGGTACCGACAAGAAGTACTGCAAGATCCACCATACCAGGGGCCACGACCTCCAGAGTTGCAAGCAAGTCGAGCGACTCGTCGAGCTGCAGAAGGCCGAGTACGCACGACGCGACAAGGAGAGAGCCCAAGCAGGCGGCGGGGGATCCGGCACGAAGCGTCCCGGCCCGGGGGAGCGCCGCGGCAAGGACAAGCAGCGGCAAGCAGACAGACCTCCCCGGGGACGCGACAAGGACGAAGACGATGACGACGACGAAGACATGGAAGACCCCGAGACCAGCGAGCAGGAGTTTCAGAAAGCCACTGAGGTCTTGTGTGTGGACGGCGGTGCCTCCCTGCACGCTTCCCACCACCAGCTTAAACGGTGGGTGCGGGAGGTCAATGCAGCGGAGCCACCCGTCGAGTCCTGCAGACCCCTGAGATGGTCCAGCACGCCTATCATCTTCGACATTGAGGACCACCCTGATCGCACAAACGCGGTCGGGTGCTTGCCGATGTTGGTTTCCCCAACGGTCCGCAACCTCAAGGTAACTAAGATGCTAGTTGACGGCGGGGCCGGCTTGAATCTGATCTCCTCTACTGTTCTCCGGAGACTCCAAGTTCCCGACAGCGATCTCGAAGAAACCGGCACATTCCAAGGAATCAACCCGGGAAGGAGCAAGCCGAAGGGAAAGATCACGCTGCCGGTAACATTTGGCAGCGAGCTGAATTTCAGGACTGAGAAGGTCACCTTTGACGTCGCCGACTTTCCGTTGCCTTACAACGGGATCCTCGGCCGACCAGCGCTCGCCAAGTTCATGGCAGCCTCTCACTACGCGTATAACATGCTCAAGATGCCTGGCCCGATAAGCGTCATTTCTGTCCCCGGCGACAAGAAGGATGCCCTTATCTGCGCCGACCAAATATACCGGGACGCAACAGCAGCAATGGCCCGCGGCCCACTTGCCGCTGGAGCTTCCGGGGGAAAGAAGAAGTCCGGCAAGTGCTCTGGCGCCCACTCCGGCAAGCGCGCCTCTTCGGAGTGCTGCGCTGCCGTCGAGGACGTGCCATCGAGCCCCGCCGGCAAGAAGACCAAGCCCGGCAAGTGCTCTGGCGCCCACTCCGGCAAGCGCGCCTCTTCAGAGTGCTGCGCTGCCGTCGAGGACGTGCCATCGAGCCCCGCCGGCAAGAAGACCAAGCCCGGCAAGTGCTCTGGCGCCCACTCCGGCGAGCGCGCCTCCTCGGAGTGCTGCGCTGCCGTCGAGGACGTGCCATCAAGCTCTCCCGGCAAGAAAGCCAAGCCCGGCGAATGCTCTGGCGCCCACTCCGGCAAGCGCGCCTCTCCGAAGCACTGCGCTGCCGTTGAGGACGCACCATCGAGCCCCGCCGGTAAACACAAGAAGACGACGGCTGCTCCACCAGCGACCAAGAAGGTGCCCGCCAAGGAGGACGGCACTGGTGGTACCTTCACCATCAGTGCCACTCTCGACCCCAAATAGGAAAGCGCGCTTGTTGCTTTCCTGCGGGCGAATGTCGATGTGTTTGCCTGGCAACCATCTGACATCCCCGGCGTTCCCAGGGAAGTGATTGAGCACCACCTTGCCGTCTGTCCTCATGCGCGGCCCGTCAAGCAAAAAGTCAGGAAACAAGCGGTGGAGCGCCAAGAGTTTATCGCGGAGGAGATCAGGAAGTTGGAAGCGGCAGGCCTCGTCAGAGGCGTGCTCCATCCGACGTGGTTGGCCAATCCTGTTGTCGTGCGCAAAGCAAACGGGAAGTGGAGGCTTTGCATCGATTTCACCGATGTCAACAGAGCTTGCCCTAAAGATCCATTTCCCTTGCCGTGCATCGACCAGATTGTTGACTCCATGGCCGGATGTGGCCTGCTTTCATTCCTCGACGCCTACTCCGGGTACCACCAGATTTTCATGACCAAAGAAGATGAAGAGAAGACTGCGTTCATCACTCCATGCGGCACGTACTGTTTTGTGCGGATGCCTTTTGGACTGAAGAACGCAGGCTCGACGTTTGCGAGGGTTGTCCACACTGCTTTCGAGCCACAGATCCACAGAAATGTGGAGGCCTACATGGACGACATTGTGGTCAAGAGCAGAGACAAGGCAACCTTGGTTCAAGACTTGGAAGAGACCTTTGCGAACTTGCGCAAGATCAGCCTCATGCTCAACCCCGAGAAGTGCGTGTTCGGAGTCCCCTCCGGCAAGCTTCTCGGGTTCTTCGTGTCTCAGCGTGGGATCGAAGCCAACCCCGACAAGATCAAGGCCATCGAGCAGATTGAAGCACCAACGCGTGTCAAGGACGTGCGAAGACTTGCCGGCTGCGTGGCGGCTCTCAGCAGGTTTATTTCCAGGTCTGCGGAACGCGCCCTGCCGTTTTTCAAAATCTTGAAAAAGGCAGGTCCAGTAAAATGGACTCCGGAAGCGGAGGCTGCGCTGCAAGACTTGAAGAAATACCTATCCTCCGCTCCTATACTTGTCGCGCCTAGACCGCAAGAGAAGTTGCTGCTCTACCTAGCGGCAACCAATCAAGTGGTTAGTGCTGCGTTAGTAGCGGAGAGGGAAGCTGATGACGAGCCAGCAACCACGGCAAGCGCGTCCGACGACAAGCAGGGGGCTTCCCCGACAAGCTCTGGCCCCGGCAAAGGCGAATCCGCGCAAGCGCAAGGGGAAGTGCAGAAGAAGAGGATGGTGCAGCGCCCAGTTTACTTCGTCAGTTCCCTCCTGCAGGGGGCTAGGTCGAGGTACTCTGGTGTGCAGAAATTGCTCTTCGGCCTCCTCATGGCCTCGAGGAAGCTGCGCCATTACTTCCAAGCACACGAGATCACAGTGGTCACTCGCTTTCCGCTTAAGAGGATACTGCAGAATCCCGAAGCAACAGGCAGGATTGTCGAGTGGGCACTAGAACTGTCAAGCTTTGGCCTCAAGTTCGAGAGCACATCGACCATCCAGAGCAGAGCATTGGCAGAGTTCATAGCAGAGTGGACGTCGACACCGGACGAAGAAATTCCAGAGACGAGCATCCCCGGCAAGGAAGCAACCAAAGAGTGGCTGATGTACTTTGATGGTGCCTTTTCGCTGGAAGGCGCCGGTGCCGGCGTGCTGCTCATTGCGCCCACCGGAGAGCACCTCAAGTACATCGTCCAGATGCACTTTCCCAAGGAGCAAGCAACCAACAATACGGCAGAGTATGAAGGTTTGCTCGCCGGTCTCAGGATCGCGGCGGAACTTGGGATCAATGATGAGGACATCAATACCATTGTTACATCCACAGCCCCTGCTGCTATACATACTGGACCAATTACTAGAGCTCGCGCACGCCAATTAAATTACCAGGTACTTTCGTTTCTTGGTAATGATTCTAATGTTCATGAGAATATGATACTGCCTAAATTGGATACATTTGTTTTGCTTACAAGTGAAGGGCCTAGCTTGGAGAAGGATGAACATTGGAGCAAGAACACGCATGGAGTTGATGGCATGCGCAAGGGGATCAAGAACGGAGTTACAAGTGATGATTTCAGGACTTTGAAGCCACCATAAGGAGTGAATGAAGCCTTGGACGAAATATACAAGATGCCACTTCATAATATTCGTCCATAGGCTATTCTAGGTGCTGCGTCACCTTATTTTTGGGCCAGGCCCATGTAATTTCGAAATACTTAAGTATAGGCTATTTTTAGAGTCCGTATGTGTGGGGAAACAAGAGTTAGGGTTGGTTTCGGACCCCACCATCAGGGGCCACGAAATTCCCTCCTCTTCCTCCATATATACAGCCCTTAGGGCGTCGTTTAGACTTTGGGTTTTGTTTAGATCAAAAGTTCGCCATAGCTGCAACTTCGCGTACTTCGTTTGTGTTCAACGACCAGACCAAGGCGTCACAGAACCCCACCTTCGTTAATAAAGCTTTCCTCTTTTATTCGCAATATCCAGATTGCAATCTTAGTTTCTTGCTTGTTCTTCGTTTGCTCGCAGGAAACAGGCCCTCGTGGTCAGGTTGATCGTGCTCCGGCGTGGTCAATAACCCTCGGAAGTTGGTTTAGCGATTGCTAAGGCGCGACGTCTCGCACGATCGTAGTCGGATCGTCAAGGTCGACTCCCACAGAAACGATAGCGACCATCTCATCGAAACATCGGGACACCTTTGCCTCTATCAAGTGGTATCAGATTTTCAGGTTGCTCGGTGAGATTTTACAGTTTTTCGTAGTTTAGATCGAGTCTGTTCTTCGTACCTATAGTCCACGGAAAAGCCAAAAAAAATTAGGGTTAGTTCATCATATCCGAACCAATCTGAGCCTTTGCATAATCTTTTCTGTATTTGCTTTGTTGAATTTGCGGTTGCATCGTCGTGTCAAGTTGCTGGTCTTAGCGTCTAGTCTTTTAGAGTTTCGAGTTCTGGTCATATTAGTCACGCCGCCGCCGCCGCACCATCATCATTGTCCCTGCCATCTTCCACCACCGCTTATCCGCCACCGCTCCGAGTCCATATACCACCACCGCTCCGAGTCCATATACCACCACCGCTTATCCGCCACCGCTCCGAGTCCATATACCACCACCGCTCCGAGTCCATATACCACCACCGATCCGTATCCATATATCACCGTCACTTCGAGTCCATCTCATATTAGGTTTGCTCTCGAGATCCATCTGTTGCCAGATTCGTGTTTCCTTGGTTGAGTAGGTTTCGGATTCCATCAATCTTTTGCCGTCCGTAGAAGAGGTTGGTTTCCTTGGTTGAGTAGGTTTCGGATTCCATCAATCTTTTGCCGTCTGGAAACCACCCTCCGTTTAGGCCCAAAATTTTCCCAAAACGCACTTGACAAAAAATTTTCTGGCTATCCTATTTTTAGGTGTTTCTTAGCCTTTTGAGACAGTCGCCATTATTGAAAGTTTTTTTTGAGCCGTTTCCAGTTTTTGGGTCCGGGCAGTCGAAAAAAAAAATTCGCAAAAAAAAAAAAAAAATTTCGTGTCTATCCTGTCAGTTTGACCTGGGAAGAGTTTTGAGACACTCGCCATTATTGTGATTTTTCGCAAAAAAAAAAAAAAAAGAAGAAGCAAAAAAAAAAAAAAAAAAAAAAACAGGGCGAGAAAAAAAAAATCCAGAGTGTGCTTTTCCCTGTGTTTACGTGCAGCGCCGTGATTTTGTTGGTGTTCTAGGCTCGCGTCTCTAGCACGGTCTAGCCTAGGACCAGCACAGTACCGTCGTTGAGCGTTTATTCAACTTTGCATCTCTGAATTGATTATTGCTGACCCTTTTTGCTACCATACTATAAGCCTTCCCAGCTCCACATACATCTACTTCGTGCGTTTGACTCTCCCTGGCAATCGCTCTATCCAAGCTTTTGAGAGTTTTGACTACAACGGCTGCCGATCACCGCCTGCTGCTGGGTAAGAACTGGTAAGAATTTGAGATTTGCTTGACGGATTTGTGACACCACCACCACCTCTTGTTAGTACTCTGTAGGATCATATTCTTGTGTGTTTCTATTGCTGCTAACCATGCCAGGATCACAAGCCGACGAGACTGACTGGGAGAACTTGACGAACAAGGAGCTTCATGATAAGTTTCAGCAACTGATGAGTGGACAGGTGCAAGATGTGTTAAACAGATTTGAAGAGGCCATGGAGAAGATAGATGGCATGGAGAAGACGTTCGAAACAAAGCTCGATAACAGATTTAATGAACTGCTTGCGCGTCTTCCACCACCGGCTGCACCTGCCGCACCTCTGCAACAACAGCAACAACAACGAATACCTCCAGGTCGGGAAGCAGCCCTTCGCCGAGCGATCCGTGTCCCTCTTCAACCTGGCCAAACTGCTGGTGCTGCTGTTGATACTTCTGTGGCTCCTGCTGCTGATGCGGAGGAGGATGATTATGTGGGAGATTATGAGGATGAGGTTGATGACAATCAGAACTACGTGCAACCACCAGCACCACAACCACCAGGTCGTCCACATGCAAATAATGGTAATGTTAGGGCTCCCCCTCAGGTACGAGATCATGACCATCTCCCTAAACTGAAATTGAATATTCCACCATTTGAGGGTAGATATGTTCCTGATATATATCTTACTTGGGAGTTAGAAACTGAACAACGATTTACATGTTTACAATATCCTGAGGAGAGACGTGTTCCTGCTGCTGTTTGTGCTTTCACTAGCTTTGCATGTGTTTGGTGGTCTGAATATTGTAGATTATATCCTGTTCCAGCTACTTGGGCTGCTTTGAAAACTGCTATGCGTACTCGTTGGGTTCCACCATATTATCAACGTGAATTACTTCAAAAATTGCAGCGCTTAAGACAAGGAAAAAATTCTGTAGAAGAATATTATCAGGAATTACAAACTGGCTTGATTAGATGTGGTATTGTTGAGGCGAATGAAGCTATGCTTGCACGTTTTCTGGGTGGATTAAATAGAGAGATTCAGACCATTCTAGACTATAAGGATTATAATAATATCACTCGTTTATTCCATCTTGCTTGTAAAGCTGAACGTGAAGTGCAGGATCGACAGGCATTGGCGCGGACTAACTTTTCTGCAGGTCGACCTTCATCATGGACACCACGTGCATCATCTACTTCCACACGTTCTGCTACACCGGCACCTCCATCAGCTGCCACCTCCAACCGTGATACAAGAAAGCAGGCACAACCACCACTATCTGCCAAGAGCACACCTGCCGGGCCTGCACAGAGCTCTGCTTCTTCCATGGCGTCTACAGGGCACACAAGTGATATTATTTGTCGTCGTTGTAAGGGAAGAGGACATTTTGCGCGCGAATGCACATCTCAGCGTGTGATGATTGCCACTGAGGATGGTGGGTATGAGTCCGCTAGTGACTATGATGAGGAGACTTTGGCTCTTCTTACACATGAAGAACACGGTGGCGATGATTCTGATCATGAGACGCAATACATGGCTGCTGAAGATGCTGACAGGTATGAATGTTTAGTTGCTCAACGTGTTTTGAGTGTGCAGGTCACGCAAGCTGAGCAAAATCAGAGGCATAATTTGTTCCATACAAAGGGAGTTGTGAAGGAACGTTCTGTTCGTGTCATCATAGATGGAGGGAGCTGCAACAACTTGGCTAGCATGGAGATGGTGGAGAAGCTATCCCTCACCACAAGACCACACCCACATCCTTACTACATCCAATGGTTCAACAACAGCGGTAAGGTTAAGGTAACACGTACTGTTCGTGTGCATTTTAGTATCTCTACATATGCTGATTATGTTGATTGTGATGTGGTACCCATGCAAGCATGTTCCTTATTACTTGGTAGACCATGGCAATTTGATAAAAATTCTGTACACCATGGTAGAAACAATCAGTATACTCTCGTTCACAAGGACAAAAATATTACTTTGCTTCCTATGACTCCTGATTCCATTTTGAAAGATGATATTAATCGAGCTAATAAAGCAAAACAGGAGCAAAATAAGAGTGAAAATCAGATTGTGGCAAAAGAATTTCAGCAACAAATGAAGCCTAATAATAAACCATCTAGTGTTGCTTCTGAAATTAAATTGAAAAGTGCATGTTTATTTGCCACCAAATCTGATATTGATGATCTAGATGTTAGCAAATCTGTTTGCTATGCTTTTGTGTGCAAAGAGGTATTATTTTCATTTGAGGACGTGCCTTCCTCTTTGCCTCCTGCTGTTACTAACATTTTGCAGGAGTTCGCTGACGTCTTTCCACAAGACGTGCCACCGGGATTACCACCTATTCGAGGGATTGAGCATCAGATTGACTTAATTCCCGGTGCATCATTACCCAACCGCGCACCATACCGTACCAATCCAGAGGAGACGAAGGAGATTATGCGTCAAGTACAAGAGCTACTCGACAAAGGTTATATACGCGAATCCCTTAGTCCTTGTGCTGTTCCTATTATTCTAGTGCCGAAAAAGGATGGTACCTCGCGTATGTGTGTTGATTGTAGAGGCATTAATAATATTACTATTCGTTATCGTCATCCTATTCCTAGGCTAGATGATATGCTTGATGAATTGAGTGGCTCTACAATATTCTCCAAAGTTGATTTGCGTAGTGGATACCATCAAATTCGTATGAAATTGGGAGATGAATGGAAAACAGCTTTTAAAACTAAGTTTGGTTTATATGAGTGGTTAGTCATGCCTTTTGGGTTAACTAATGCACCTAGTACTTTCATGCGACTAATGAACGAAGTTTTACGTGCTTTCATTGGACGATTTGTGGTAGTCTATTTTGATGATATACTGATTTATAGCAAATCTTTGGAGGAACATTTGGAACATTTACGTGCTGTTTTTAATGCTCTACGTGATGCACGTTTGTTTGGTAACCTTGGGAAGTGCACCTTTTGCACCGACCGAGTATCTTTTCTTGGCTATGTTGTTACTCCACAGGGAATTGAAGTTGATAAAGCCAAGATTGAAGCTATTGAGAGTTGGCCGCAGCCCAAAACGGTCACACAAGTGAGGAGTTTTCTTGGCCTTGCTGGTTTCTATAGGCGTTTTGTGAGAGATTTCAGCACCATTGCTGCACCTCTCAACGAGCTTACAAAGAAGGATGTGCCTTTTGTTTGGGGTACCGCACAGGAAGAAGCCTTCACAGTATTGAAAGATAAGTTGACACATGCTCCTTTACTTCAACTTCCTGATTTTAATAAGACTTTTGAGCTTGAATGTGATGCTAGTGGAATTGGATTAGGAGGTGTGTTATTACAAGATGGCAAACCTGTTGCATACTTTTCTGAAAAATTGAGTGGGCCTAGTCTGAACTATTCTACTTATGATAAAGAATTATATGCTCTTGTTCGGACTTTAGAAACATGGCAACATTATTTATGGCCCAAAGAATTTGTTATACATTCTGATCATGAATCTTTGAAACACATTAAAAGTCAAGCTAAACTGAACCGTAGACATGCTAAATGGGTTGAATTCATTGAGACTTTCCCTTATGTCATTAAACACAAGAAGGGTAAAGAAAATGTTATTGCTGATGCATTGTCTCGTCGTTATACTATGCTTTCACAACTTCACTTTAAAATATTTGGTTTGGAGACCATCAAAGATCAATATGTGCATGATGCTGAATTTCAAGATGTGTTGCAGAATTGTAAAGAAGGAAGAACATGGAACAAGTTCGTCGTTAACGATGGATTTGTGTTTCGTGCTAACAAGCTATGCATTCCAGCTAGCTCCGTTCGTCTTTTGTTGTTACAGGAGGCGCATGGAGGAGGACTAATGGGACACTTTGGCGTGAAGAAGACAGAGGATATACTTGCTACACATTTCTTTTGGCCAAAGATGAGACGGGATGTTGAGCGTTTTGTTGCTCGCTGCACTACATGTCAAAAAGCTAAGTCACGACTCAATCCTCATGGTTTATATATGCCTTTGCCTGTACCTAGTGTTCCTTGGGAGGATATATCTATGGACTTTGTTTTAGGTTTACCTCGAACAAAGAAGGGGAGGGATAGCATATTTGTTGTCGTGGATAGATTCTCGAAAATGGCACACTTTATACCATGTCATAAAAGCGATGATGCTGTTAATGTTGCTGATTTGTTCTTTCGTGAAATTATTCGCTTGCATGGTGTGCCAAATACTATTGTTTCAGATCGTGATACTAAATTTCTTAGCCACTTTTGGAGATGTTTATGGGCTAAGTTGGGGACTAAACTGCTTTTTAGTACTACTTGTCACCCCCAAACTGATGGACAAACTGAAGTAGTCAATAGAACATTGTCTACTATGCTTAGGGCTGTTTTGAAGAATAATAAGAAAATGTGGGAAGAATGCTTGCCTCATATTGAATTTGCTTATAATCGTTCATTGCATTCTACTACTAAGATGTGCCCTTTTGAAATTGTGTATGGTTTCCTACCTCGTGCACCTATTGATTTGTTGCCTCTTCCATCTTCGGAGAAGGTTAATTTTGATGCTAAAGAACGTGCTGAATTGATTTTAAAAATGCATGAGTTAACTAAGGAAAACATTGAGCGTATGAATGCTAAATATAAACTTGCTGGAGATAAGGGTAGAAAACATGTTGTCTTTGCACCTGGTGATCTTGTTTGGTTACATTTGCGTAAGGATAGGTTTCCTAATTTGCGCAAATCAAAGCTAATGCCACGTGCTGATGGTCCATTTAAGGTGTTAGAGAAAATAAATGATAATGCATATAAACTTGAGCTGCCTGCAGATTTTGGGGTTAGTCCCACTTTTAACATTGCAGATTTGAAGCCTTATTTGGGTGAGGAAGATGAGCTTCCGTCGAGGACGACTTCATTTCAAGAAGGGGAGGATGATGAGGACATCAATACCATTGTTACATCCACAGCCCCTGCTGCTATACATACTGGACCAATTACTAGAGCTCGCGCACGCCAATTAAATTACCAGGTACTTTCGTTTCTTGGTAATGATTCTAATGTTCATGAGAATATGATACTGCCTAAATTGGATACATTTGTTTTGCTTACAAGTGAAGGGCCTAGCTTGGAGAAGGATGAACATTGGAGCAAGAACACGCATGGAGTTGATGGCATGCGCAAGGGGATCAAGAACGGAGTTACAAGTGATGATTTCAGGACTTTGAAGCCACCATAAGGAGTGAATGAAGCCTTGGACGAAATATACAAGATGCCACTTCATAATATTCGTCCATAGGCTATTCTAGGTGCTGCGTCACCTTATTTTTGGGCCAGGCCCATGTAATTTCGAAATACTTAAGTATAGGCTATTTTTAGAGTCCGTATGTGTGGGGAAACAAGAGTTAGGGTTGGTTTCGGACCCCACCATCAGGGGCCACGAAATTCCCTCCTCTTCCTCCATATATACAGCCCTTAGGGCGTCGTTTAGACTTTGGGTTTTGTTTAGATCAAAAGTTCGCCATAGCTGCAACTTCGTGTACTTCGTTTGTGTTCAACGACCAGACCAAGGCGTCACAGAACCCCACCTTCGTTAATAAAGCTTTCCTCTTTTATTCGCAATATCCAGATTGCAATCTTAGTTTCTTGCTTGTTCTTCGTTTGCTCGCAGGAAACAGGCCCTCGTGGTCAGGTTGATCGTGCTCCGGCGTGGTCAATAACCCTCGGAAGTTGGTTTAGCGATTGCTAAGGCGCGACGTCTCGCACGATCGTAGTCGGATCGTCAAGGTCGACTCCCACAGAAACGATAGCGACCATCTCATCGAAACATCGGGACACCTTTGCCTCTATCAATCAAGAAGCTCATTGTCAGGGGTGACTCGCAGCTCGTCGTCCGCCAAGTGAACAAGGATTACCAGTGCCCGTTGATGGAGGCTTACGTTGATGAAGTGAGGAAGCTGGAAGAGCGCTTTGACGGCCTGCAAATGGAATACGTTCCAAGAGCAAAGAACGACATCGCCGACGGCCTGTCAAAATGCGCCGCACTAAAGCTACCTATGGAACCAGGGACTTTTGTGCTCAAGCTGACTCAGCCATCCGTGACACCATCGACTGGGCCAAGCAAGAAGAGAAAATCGGTCTCCGGTGACTATCTCCCGGCAGAGCTTCCCGAAGCCGCCGCCAAGAGAGTCCCCAAGATCGACGCCAAGAGTGCTGAGGAGCTGCCCGCTCCGGCAAGCCCCAGGGTTTGTCCCGACGAAGCAGGCGCTCCCGGCAAGCCATGCCCCGGCAAGCTTGCCGGGGAACGTCAAGCTCCGGCTGAGCCCCAAGTCCTCGCCGTAGAAGCTGATGTTCCCGCAGCCGCCGACATGCCTTTAGTCCTCGTCGTCGAGCCACAGGCTCCGACGTGGGCACAGCAGATCGTCGGTTTCCTCCAGACAGGAGAACTTCCCGAAGAACAAGAAGAAGCGGAAAGAGTAGCCCGGCAGTCCAGTATGTACCAGTTCGTCGACGGCGCACTGTATAGAAGAGGACGCAATGGGGTGAAATTGAAGTGCATTCACCGAAAGACGGACAGGAGCTGTTGGCGGAGATACACGGAGACATATGTGGACACCACATTGGCGCCAGAGCACTTGCCGGCAAAGCGTTCCGGCAAGGTTTCTTCTGGCCAACAGCCCTCCAGGATGCAACTGCACAAGTAACCAAGTGTGAAGCGTGCCAGTTCCATTCCAAGAAGATACACCAGCCAGCTCAAGCTCTCCAGACGATCCCTTTGTCCTGGCCCTTCTCGGTCTGGGGGCTCGATATCCTCGGCCCCTTCCCCCGAGCCGTCGGGGGCTTTGAGTACTTGTTCGTTGCCATCGACAAGTTCACAAAGTGGCCAGAAGTGGAACCGGTGAGGAAGGTGACAGCCCAGTCCGCGATCAAATTCTTCAGGTCGATTGTTTGCCGCTTCGGGGTCCCCAACAGGATCATCACCGACAACGGTACGCAGTTCACAAGCCACGCTTTCATGCAGTACACCCAAGACCTCGGCACCAAGGTCTGCTTCGCTTCTGTTGCTCATCCCCGGAGCAACGATCAAGCGGAAAGGGCCAACGCCGAGGTACTGCGCGGGCTCAAGACCAGAAGTTTTGACAGGCTGCTCAAGCGCGGACGGAACTGGATCGAGGAGCTGCCGGCGATTCTTTGGTCGGTCAGAACGACGCCAAATCGAGCCACCGGCCAGACACCATTTGCTCTAGTCTATGGAGCAGAAGCAGTTACCCCCACGGAACTCGTATACGGGTCACCTCGAGTGCTCGCTTATGATGAGCTTGAGCAAGAGCGGTCGCGTGAAGATGACACACTGCTCCTCGAGGAGGATCGTCTCCAGGCTGCTGTGCGATCCGCTCGCTACCAGCAAGCTCTGCGTTGCTATCATAGCCGCAAAGTTAAAGCCAGGAGCCTCGAGGAAGGCGACCTTGTTCTTCGGCGCGTTCAGTCGGCCAAGATACACAACAAGTTGACGCCGAAGTGGGAAGGCCCTTACCGGGTGAAACGAGTCACGAGGCCCGGCGCCGTCCGCCTCGAGACCGAAGATGGTACTCCGGTGAGCAATTCCTGGAACATTGAGCATCTTCGCAAGTTTTACCCATAAGGCGTGGTTGTCGGACCCCGTCCGGCAACCAACTCTTTGTGCAAAGTCTTGCCGCAGTTGCATGTAATCCTTTGTACAAAGCCAGGCGCAGACCCTGGCAGCAGATAATGAAGCGCTGGCGCCCCCAAGTTTTAGCATGCATGCTGAGTCGAGTCTCGTCCTTGGTTAGGGTTGGTAGTGCCTAACAGTCGCTAACCCCTAACTTAGAGGTCGAGTCCGCGTCTTTTTCCCGTCCTTCCCCTTTGGCTCGCAGGAATTGCATACCCTTGCCGAGCCGCTCAAGGACGAAGAAGGGGAGAAGGGCGAGCCAGCACCCGCGCCCCGGCAAGCCAGAGTTGCCGGGGGTTGCAACCTCAGATAAGTCTTTACATCCCTTATCATGCATTCTCTCGTGAGCTGCGGAATGTGAAAACCTTGCTTCCTCCTAAAAGCTGTCGTGCTCTCTTAAGCGACAAACCCCGGAGCGCGTTCCCGGGGCCCGCTTCTGATAGTAGCCGCGGCGGCAAGAGGAGGAAGCGAAGGGCCAGAACCCGCCTTCTCCCTGCCTCCGCCAAGAGCGTGAGGAGGGCCAAGGGGCGCGGGGAGACGGCAGGGTCCGTTGCCGGGCGGGGAAGTGTCTATCTTAACGATGCAAAGGGTTCGCTCCTTGCCGCGGGATGTACCCGCGAGACAAATGGTCCGGCAAACACTCCTTTTTCATTAAAAACATTCCACTCAGGTACAACTCAGAGAGAATGAAAAACATGAAAGATGGGATTACAAGATTTAAACACAATTAAGGCCCGAGGGCTTACAAGATAAAAAGAGATAAGGTGCCCGTGATCCCTTTCTTGTCTCTCTCCTCAAGAGGTAGGGCAAGGAGGCGAGAAGGGCAAAAGGGGCGCCTAGACGAGCTACGGGTGGCAGAAGACGCCAAGAGAGCATCCGGGGCTCCGCCCGGGGGCTCCGGAGGCCGGATGGAGACGGCGACGCCGGAAGCGGAGCTCGAAAAGGAGGCTGCGGGACGTCAACACGCTGTCGAGGGCATCTAGCCCTCGTACTCCGAGTTGACGGCCTTGCCGCCGGCCTCTTCCGCAGCCTCGCCACTCCGGCCGCCCGAGAAGACGAAGCCCCGGCAAGAGGAGCTTGCCGGGCCGGAGAGAAGACCCCGGTGGTCGTCGCCGCGAGCAGGGGTGGTGACGGCGTCTGGGGCGAAGTTGGAAGACGAGGCAGCGGCCTTGCCGCCCGCCCTCTTCCTCTTCCGCAGCCTCCCTACGCCAGCCGCCAAAGGGGACGACCCCGGGGAGTTCACGGCGCCAGCGACGCGGACGATGGGGGTCGCCGGTGCCACGCGGAGCTGCGACCGGCACCTAGTCGGACCCGTCATCCCGGCGACCGCCCCCCTCGTCGTCGCTGTTGCTCCCCTCCTCGTCACTCTCGCTCGAGGAGGAGCCTTCGCTGTCGGAGGAGCTATCCACGCAACACCGGGCCCGGGTGCCGAGGTCCCCGAAGACCTTGACGGAGAGGAGATCACCCTCCATCAGCTTAAAATGGAGGGTGAACCCCTCCATCAAGTTGTGGATCCGGGCGAACGACTTCCACCCTCGGCCAAGATACATCACGCCGGGGGCTCGGGATTCGACGTGGACTCGCGTACCACTGATCCCGCAGCCCCTCATGCGCAGTCTCAGCGTCTCGCGTTGCTCCGCTTCTAGGACGTCCACGAAGGGAGCCGGGAGGCGGAGGCGACAGCGAGGCGCCCGGCGCAGCCTGATGATGAACTCGCAGGGGTTGTCCCCGAGATGAACCGCCGGGAGAAACGGAGCCGCCGGCGGAGGCGAGGCCGGCGCGCCGCCCCGCCCGCCTCGAGCGCCTCGGCCCCGTCCACGGCCTCGTCCACGACCTCGCCCCCTCCCCCTTCCCCTTACGGTTGGCTCCGTCACCACGGGTGCAAGGGGAGGAGGGGCGCGCTGCCCGGCGGCAACCCTTGCCGCCACCGAAGAAGGACCAGGGTTCCCTTTCTCCATGACAGTTGGGGAGAGGGGACCAGGGATCTAAGAGAAGAAAGAAGGAAGGAGTGCGGACCCTCATCACCCCCTTCCGCTCCTTATAGAGGGGCGGAGTGGGGGCTCGGCCGCCCCGCCCAACCAATCAAAGCAGAGGAAGGGTAGGCGATGGGGCCGACCCTCTACTTCGACCCGCGTCGGCCCGGTTTCCTGCGCAACCCCAAGCGCATGGAGGACGCGTGGCGGGCGAGCACGGCCGAGGCGACAGATGAGGCGACCTCTCCCCACCCCGTGATCGTGGGGGCGGACGCCCCGAAAGCCGCGCCTCGACCCCGTTCGTTCACCAAGCCGCGCCTCCACGTCTCCCCCCCACTTGAAAGTGGAGGCGGACGTTTCACCTTTCCAAATAAAGGAATCATGCCCGACGTGACGCATGCCTGCGGGCCTCAAGCCCCGCGCACGCCACCCACGTCACGCACGCCTCACATGCCTCGCCCCCCACGACGCCGCGATAAGCGTGCGCCACTTGGGGAGGGCGCGACGGGCACGGAGTTAAGGAGCAGCGCAACCCAGGCCACGCGTGCCCGTGCACTGTTAGGGCCTGGCCCAACAACGCTCGGCACCGTGTATGGCCCAGACCCGGGGGCTCCTGTCGGTGTACTAAAGTAGGGGTACCTTAGTACCCCAAACTTGTGCACGGGCAGTAGTAGCGTCCCGCGGCAGGGCTTGCCAGGGGAGCGACAAGAGTCTCCATGGCCCTTTCTGGGCCGGACGAAGGCCAGGTGATCGAGCCTAGAAGACCAGGCCCCGGCAAGAGGAGCTTGCCGGGCCAAGGAGGCGAGGTCCGGCAAGAGGAGCTTGCCGGGCCAAGGCGACAAGGCCCCAGCAAGAGGAGCTTGCCGGGACGACTAAGCCGAAGCACCAAGGCCCCGGCGGGAGGAGCTCGCCGGGACGGCCAAGCCAAGGCACCCCAAGAAAAGCCCGTCGCGGTGCGCCGCGCGCCCCGGCAAGGCCTGACGAGCGGCAAGCTTGAAGGTGCGGCAAGACAACCACCGCGGCAAGCCACTTGCCGCGGCAAACCACCACCTCAGGCCTGCGCTCCAGCTCACCTGCCCACGCGTCACTCTGGAGCTTCCCCAGAGGCACGTGGCGGGGCGCCGCGCAACCTGAGGCGCGCGGTGGCATGCGACGTTGGCAGAGTCGCCCCCGTGGCAAGCGGAGGCGCCCCCAACGGTCCGCCTCGGTACTGTTCGGGCGATCCAGACGGGCATTTAATGCCTTTGTGCCCCGCCGTCAGAGTTAGGTGCAATAGCACTGTGCGGCCACTGTTCGCACAGTTCCTTGCCATTTTTACCCTCACCTGCGTCGCTACCTGTGGGAAACCCCTTAGCATATAAAAGGAGGCCCATGCGCACGTAGGGGGGGACCCCGAAGGGAAAAACCCGGTAGACCCTCGTCTACGTCCAGCTCCGACTTACTGTAGCTTCTTGCGCTCCAGAGCAAGAACTCGAATCAACCAGACAAGCAGCAGTAGGGTTTTACGCATCCGTGCGGCCCGAAGCTGGGTAAAATCGTTGTGTGTGTGTCGCCTCGATCTGATCTTTGTGCAACCTCCGCCCCCCGCCGAACCGAAAAGGGGCTCCGTCCCCATAGGTGCTCGTGGAGGCCGATTTCCCCCGACACACCTCTACAACAACAACAACAACAACAACGACTACCTCCACATCGCGAAACAGCCCTCCGCCGAGCGACCTGTGTTCCTCTGATGAGGACATCAATACCATTGTTACACCCATAGCCCCTACTGTTACATATGATGGACCAATTACTAGAGCTCGCGCACGCCAATTAAATTACCAGGTACTTTCGTTTCTTGGTAATGATTCTAATGTTCATGAGAATATGATGCTGCCTAAATTGTATACATTTGTTTTGCTTACAAATGAAGGGCCTAGCTTGGAGAAGGATGAACATTGGAGCAAGAAGAAGCATCGAGTTGATGGCATGCGCAAGGGGAACAAGAACGGAGTTACAAGTGATGATTTCTGGACTTTGAAGACACCATAAGGAGTGAGTGAAGCCTTGGACGAAATATACAAGATGCCACTTCATAAATTTCGTCCAGAGGCTATTCTACGTGTTGCGTCACCTTATTATTGGGCCAGGCCCATGTAATTTCGAAATACTTAAGTATAGGCTGTTTTTAGAGTCCGTATGTGTGGGGAAATAAGAATTAGTGTTGGTTTCGGACCCCTTCCTCAAGGGCCACGAAATTCCCCCCCCCCCTCTTCCTCCATATATACAGCCCTTAGGGCGTTGTTTAGACTTTGGGTTTATTTTAGATTAAAAGTTCGCCATAGCTGCAACTTCGCGTACTTCGTTTGTGTTCAACGACCAGACCAAGGCGTCTCAGAACCCCACCTTGATCAATAAAGCTTTCCTCTTATATTCGCAATATCCAGATTGCAATCTTAGTTTCTTGCTTGTTCTTCGTTTGCCTGCAGGAAACAGACCTTCGTGGTCAGGTTGATCGTGCTCCGGCGTGGTCAATAACCTCTCGGAGTTAGTTTAGCGATTGCTAACGCGCGACGTCCTCGCATGTTTGTAGTCGGATCGTCAAAGTCGACTTCCTCCAAACGATAGCCACCATCTCATCGAAAGACGGGACACCTTTGCCTCTATCAAGTGGTATCAGATTTCCAGGTTGCTCGGTGAGATTTTACAGTTTTTCATAGTTTAGATCGAGTCTGTTTTTCATACCTACAGTCCACGAAAAAGCCAAAAAAAATTAGGGTTAGTTCATCCTATCCGAACCAATCTGAGCCTTTCCATAATCTTTTCTGTGTTTGCTTTGTTGAATTTGCAGTTGCATCATCGTGTCAAGTTGCTGGTCTTAGCGTCTAGTCCTTTAGAGTTTCGAGTTCTGTTCACAGGTTGTCATGTCGCCGCTGCCATATATCACCACCGCATCATCATCATCATCACCGCTGCCATATACCACCATCGTCATCACCGCTGCCATATACCACCATCGTCACCGCCGCTACCATATACCACATATCCACCGCCATCACGCTAATCTGAGTCCACCTCCATCACAGTTTCGCCACCAGTCCGTGTTCCATAGCCCTGCAAATATCCGCCACCAGTGCGAGTTTCCACCAGATTCATCTCCGCCACAAGTCCTAGTCCGAGACCAGTAATTGTTGCTTTGTTCTTGATTTCCAGATCACGCGATACTCTGAGTCATGACAGAGAAGGACTCCCCAACTTTCGTGCTACCCGCAGAAGAAAAATAGTTCCAAACTCAAAAAAAAAACTAAGTCTGGAAAATTCTGGCTAGGCAGTTTTTAGGACATTTGTAGACTTTTTCAAAAAAAGTTGTTGCGGAGCAAAAAAAAAGAGGAAAAAAAGTGCAAAAAAAAGTGCAAAAAAAAGTGAAAAAAAAAAGAAAAGAAAATTCAGAGTGTGCTCCTCCCTTGTTTACGTGCAGCGCCGTGATTTTGTTAGTGTTCTAGGCTCGCGTCTCTAGTACGGTCTAGCCTAGGACCAGCACAGTACCGTCGTTGAGCGTTTATTCAACTTTGCATCTCTGAATTGATTATTGCTGACCCTTTTTGCTACCATATTATAAGCCTTCCCAGCTCCACATACATCTACATCGTGCGTTTGACTCTCCCTGGTAATCGCTCTATCCAAGCTTTGAGAGTTTTAACTACATCGTTTGCCGATCACCGCCTGCTGCTGGGTAAGAACTGGTAAGAATTTGAGATTTGCTTAAAGGATTTGTGACACCCACCACCACCACCACTTTTTAGTAGTCTATAGGATCATATTCTTGTGTGTTTCTATTGCTGCTAACCATGCCAGGATCACAACCCGACGAGATTGACTGGGAGAATTTAACAAACAAGGAGCTTCATGATAAGTTTCAGAAAATGATGAATGAACAGGTGCAAGATGTGCTGAACAATTTTGAAGAGGCCATGGAGAAGATCACTGGCCTGGAGAAGATGTTCGAAACAAAGCTCGATAACAGGTTTAATGAATTGCTCGCGCGTCTTCCACCACCACCACTGGCTGCACCTAACGCACCTCTACAACAACAACAACAACAACAACAACAACAACGACTACCTCCACATCGCGAAACAGCCCTCCGCCGAGCGACCCGTGTTCCTCTGATGAGGACATCAATACCATTGTTACACCCACAGCCCCTACTGTTACATATGATGGACCAATTACTAGAGCTCGCGCACGCCAATTAAATTACCAGGTACTTTCGTTTCTTGGTAATGATTCTCATGTTCATGAGAATATGATGCTGCCTAAATTGGATACATTTGTTTTGCATACAAATGAAGGGCCTAGCTTGGATAAGGATGAACATTGGAGCAAGAACAAGCATCGAGTTGATGGCATGCGCAAGGGGAACAAGAACGGAGTTACAAGTGATGATTTCAGGACTTTGAAGCCACCATAAGGAGTGAGTGAAGCCTTGGACGAAATATACAAGATGCCACTTCATAAGTTTCGTCCAGAGGCTATCCTAGGTGCTGCGTCACCTTATTATTGGGCCAGGCCCATGTAATTTCGAAATACTTAAGTATAGGCTGTTTTTAGAGTCCGTATGTGTGGGGAAACAAGAGTTAGACTTGGTTTCGGACCCCTTCCTCAGGGGCCACGAAATTCCCCCCCCCCTCTTCCTCCATATATACAGCCCTTAGGGCGTCGTTTAGACTTTGGCTTTTGTTTAGATTAAAAGTTTGCCATAGCTGCAACTTCGCGTACTTCGTTTGTGTTCAACAACCAGACCAAGGCGTCTCAGAACCCCACCTTGATCAATAAAGCTTTCCTCTTATATTCGCAATATCCAGATTGCAATCTTAGTTTCTTGCTTGTTCTTCGTTTGCCTGCAGGAAACAGACCTTCGTGGTCAGGTTGATCGTGCTCCGGCGTGGTCAATAACCTCTCGGAGTTGGTTTGCGATTGCTAAGGTGCGACGTCCTCGCACGTTCGTACTCGGATCGTCAAAGTCGACTTCCTCCAAACGATAGCCACCATCTCATCGAAAGACGGGACACCTTTGCCTCTATCAAGTGGTGTCAGATTTCCAGGTTGCTCGATGAGATTTTACAGTTTTTCATAGTTTAGATCGAGTCTGTTTTTCATACCTACAGTCCACGAAAAAGCAAAAAAAAAGGGTTAGTTCATCCTATCCGAACCAATCTGAGCCTTTGCATAATCTTTTCTGTATTTTCTTTGTTGAATTTGCGGTTGCATCGTCGTGTCAAGTTGCTGGTCTTAGCGTCTAGTCCTTTAGAGTTTCGAGTTCTGTTCACAGGTTGTCACGTCGCCGCTGCCATATATCACCACCGCATCATCATCATCACCGCTGCCATATACCACCATCGTCATCACCGCTGCCATATACCACCATCGTCACCGCTGCTACCATATACCACATATCCACCGCCATCACGCTAATCCGAGTCCACCTCCATCACAGTTTCGCCACCAGTCCGTGTTCCATAGCCCTGCAAATATCCGCCACCAGTGCGAGTTTCCACCAGATTCATCTCCGCCACGAGTCCTAGTCCGAGACCAGTAATTGTTGCTTTGTTCTTGATTTCCAAATCACGCGATACTCTGAGTCGTGACAGAGAAGGACTCCCCAACTTTCGTGCTACCCGCAGAGGAAAAATAGTTCCAAACTCAAAAAAAAAACTAAGTCTGGAAAATTCTGGCTAGGCAGTTTTTAGGACATTTGTAGACTTTTTCGAAAAAAATTTGTTGCGGAGCAAAAAAAAAGAGGAAAAAAAGTGCAAAAAAAAGGTGCAAAAAAAAGAAAAGAAAATTCAGAGTGTGCTCCTCCCTTGTTTACGTGCAGCGCCGTGATTTTGTTAGTGTTCTAGACTCGCGTCTCTAGTACGGTCTAGCCTAGGACCAGCACAGTACCGTCGTTGAGCGTTTATTCAACTTTGCATCTCTGAATTGATTATTGCTGACCCTTTTTGCTACCATATTATAAGCCTTCCCAGCTCCACATACATCTACATCGTGCGTTTGACTCTCCCTGGTAATCGCTCTATCCAAGCTTTGAGAGTTTTGACTACATCGTTTGCCGATCACCGCCTGCTGCTGGGTAAGAACTGGTAAGAATTTGAGATTTGCTTAAAGGATTTGTGACACCCACCACCACCACCACTTGTTAGTAGTCTATAGGATCATATTCTTGTGTGTTTCTATTGCTGCTAACCATGCCAGGATCACAACCCGACGAGATTGACTGGGAGATGATAGAGGCGAGGGTGTCCCGATGTTTCGATGAGATGGTGGTTTCGTTTCTGTGGGAGTCGACCTTGACGATCCGACTACGAACGTGCGAGACGTCGCGCCTTAGCAATCACTAAACCAACTTCCGAGGGTTATTGACCACGCCGGAGCACGATCAACCTGACCACGAGGCCTGTTTCCTGCGAGCAAACGAAGAACAAGCAAGAAACTAAGATTGCAATCTGGATATTGCAAATAAAGAGGAAAGCTTTATTAATGAAAGGTGGGGTTCTGTGACGCCTTGGTCTGGTCGTTGAACACAAACGAAGTACGCGAAGTTGCAGCTATGGCGAACTTTTGATCTAAACAAAACCCAAAGTCTAAACGACGCCCTAAGGGCTGTATATATGGAGGAAGAGGAGGGAATTTCGTAGCCCCTGATGGTGGGTTCCGAAACCAACCCTAACTCTTGTTTCCCCACACATACGGACTCTAAAAATAGCCTATACTTAAGTATTTCGAAATTACATGGGCCTGGCCCAAAAATAAGGTGACGCAGCACCTAGAATAACCTATGGACGAATATTATGAAGTGGCATCTTGTATATTTCGTCCAAGGCTTCACTCACTCCTTATGGTGGCTTCAAAGTCCTGAAATCATCACTTGTAACTCCGTTCTTGATCCCCTTGCGCATGCCATCAACTCCATGCGTGTTCTTGCTCCAATGTTCATCCTTCTCCAAGCTAGGCCCTTCACTTGTAAGCAAAACAAATGTATCCAATTTAGGCAGTATCATATTCTCATGAACATTAGAATCATTACCAAGAAACGAAAGTACCTGGTAATTTAATTGGCGTGCGCGAGCTCTAGTAATTGGTCCAGTATGTATAGCAGCAGGGGCTGTGGATGTAACAATGGTATTGATGTCCTCATCATCCTCCCCTTCTTGAAATGAAGTCGTCCTCGACGGAAGCTCATCTTCCTCACCCAAATAAGGCTTCAAATCTGCAATGTTAAAAGTGGGACTAACCCCAAAATCTGCAGGCAGCTCAAGTTTATATGCATTATCATTTATTTTCTCTAACACCTTAAATGGACCATTAGCACGTGGCATTAGCTTTGATTTGCGTAAATTAGGAAACCTATCCTTACGCAAATGTAACCAAACAAGATCACCAGGTGCAAAGACAACATGTTTTCTACCCTTATCTCCAGCAAGTTTATATTTAGCATTCATACGCTCAATGTTTTCCTTAGTTAACTCATGCATTTTTAAAATCAATTCAGCACGTTCTTTAGCATCAAAATTAACCTTCTCCGAAGATGGAAGAGGCAACAAATCAATAGGTGCACGAGGTAGGAAACCATACACAATTTCAAAAGGGCACATCTTAGTAGTAGAATGCAATGAACGATTATAAGCGAATTCAATATGAGGCAAGCATTCTTCCCACATTTTCTTATTATTCTTCAAAACAGCCCTAAGCATAGTAGACAATGTTCTATTGACTACTTCAGTTTGTCCATCAGTTTGGGGGTGACAAGTAGTACTAAAAAGCAGTTTAGTCCCCAACTTAGCCCATAAACATCTCCCAAAGTGGCTAAGAAATTTAGTATCACGATCTGAAACAATAGTATTTGGCACACCATGCAAGCGAATAATTTCACGAAAGAACAAATCAGCAACATTAACAGCATCATCGCTTTTATGACATGGTATAAAGTGTGCCATTTTCGAGAATGTATCCACGACAACAAATATGCTATCCCTCCCCTTCTTTGTTCGAGGTAAACCTAATACAAAGTCCATAGATATATCCTCCCAAGGAACACTAGGTACAGGCAAAGGCATATATAAACCATGAGGATTGAGTCGTGACTTAGCTTTTTGACATGTAGTGCAGCGAGCAACAAAACGCTCAACATCCCGTCTCATCTTTGGCCAAAAGAAATGTGTAGCAAGTATATCCTCCGTCTTCTTCACGCCAAAGTGTCCCA
This sequence comes from Aegilops umbellulata, assembly GCA_032464435.1. NCBI lineage: Eukaryota > Viridiplantae > Streptophyta > Magnoliopsida > Poales > Poaceae > Aegilops > Aegilops umbellulata. The sequence continues at coordinate 196,892,296 of CP136058.1, read as the reverse complement.
TGAGTCCTCCTCCATGCGCCTCCTGCAACAACAAAAGACGAACGGAGCTAGCTGGAATGCATAGCTTGTTAGCACGAAACACAAATCCATCGTTAACGACGAACTTGTTCCATGTTCTTCCTTCTTTACAATTCTGCAACACATCTTTAAATTCAGCATCATGCACATATTGATCTTTGATGGTCTCCAAACCAAATATTTTAAAGTCAAGTTGTGAAAGCATAGTATAACGACGAGACAATGCATCAGCAATAACATTTTCTTTACCCTTCTTGTGTTTAATGACATAAGGGAAAGTCTCAATGAATTCAACCCATTTAGCATGTCTACGGTTCAGTTTAGCTTGACTTTTAATGTGTTTCAAAGATTCATGTTTCTAAAGTCCGAACAAGAGCATATAATTCTTTATCATAAGTAGAATAGTTCAGACTAGGCCCACTCAATTTTTCAGAAAAGTATGCAACAGGTTTGCCATCTTGTAATAACACACCTCCTAATCCAATTCCACTAGCATCACATTCAAGCTCAAAAGTCTTATTAAAATCAGGAAGTTGGAGTAAAGGAGCATGTGTCAACTTATCTTTCAATACTGTGAAGGCTTCTTCCTGTGCGGTACCCCAAACAAAAGGCACATCCTTCTTTGTAAGCTCGTTGAGAGGTGCAGCAATGGTGCTGAAATCTCTCACAAAACGCCTATAGAAACCAGCAAGGCCAAGAAAACTCCTCACTTGTGTGACCGTTTTGGGCTGCGGCCAACTCTCAATAGCTTCAATCTTGGCTTTATCAACTTCAATTCCCTGTGGAGTAACAACATAGCCAAGAAAAGATACTCGGTCGGTGCAAAAGGTGCACTTCCCAAGGTTACCAAACAAACGCGCATCACGTAGAGCATTAAAAACAGCACGTAAATGTTCCAAATGTTCTTCCAAAGATTTGCTATAAATCAGTATATCATCAAAATAGACTACCACAAATCGTCCAATGAAAGCATGTAAAACTTCGTTCATTAGTCTCATGAAAGTACTAGGTGCATTAGTTAACCCAAAAGGCATGACTAACCACTCATATAAACCAAACTTAGTTTTAAAAGCTGTTTTCCATTCATCTCCCAATTTCATACGAATTTGATGGTATCCACTACGCAAATCAACTTTGGAGAATATTGTAGAGCCACTCAATTCATCAAGCATATCATCTAGCCTAGGAAGAGGATGACGATAACGAATAGTAATATTATTAATGCCTCTACAATCAACACACATACGCGAGGTACCATCCTTTTTGGGCACTAGAATAATAGGAACAGCACAAGGACTAAGAGATTCGCGTATATAACCTTTGTCGAGTAGCTCTTGTACTTGACGCATAATCTCCTTCGTCTCCTCTGGATTGGTACGGTATGGTGCGCGGTTGGGTAATGATGCACCGGTAATTAAGTCAATCTGATGCTCAATCCCTCGAATAGGTGGTAATCCCGGTGGCACGTCTTGTGGAAAGACGTCAGCGAACTCCTGCAAAATGTTAGTAACAGCAGGAGGCAAAGAGGAAGGCACGTCCTCGAATGAAAATAATACCTCTTTGCACACAAAAGCATAGCAAACATATTTGCTAACATCTAGATCATCAATATCAGATTTGGTGGCAAATAAACATGCACTTTTCAATTTAATTTCAGAAGCAACACTAGATGGTTTATTATTAGGCTTCATTTGTTGCTGAAATTCTTTTGCCACAATCTGATTTTCACTCTTATTTTGCTCCTGTTTTGCTTTATTAGCTCGATTAATATCATCTTTCAAAATGGAATCAGGAGTCATAGGAAGCAAAGTAATATTTTTGTCCTTATCAACGAGAGTATACTGATTGTTTCTACCATGGTGTACAGAATTTTTATCAAATTGCCATGGTCTACCAAGTAATAAGGAACATGCTTGCATAGGTACCACATCACAATCAACATAATCAGCATATGTAGAGATACTAAAATGCACACGAACAGTACGTGTTACCTTAACCTTACCGCTGTTGTTGAACCATTGGATGTAATAAGGATGCGGATGTGGTCTTGTGGTGAGAGATAGCTTCTCCACCATCTCCATGCTAGCCAAGTTGTTGCAGCTCCCTCCATCTATGATGACGCGAACAGAACGTTCCTTCACAACTCCCTTTGTATGGAACAAATTATGCCTCTGATTTTGCTCAGCTTGCGTGACCTGCACACTCAAAACACGTTGAGAAACTAAACATTCATACCTGTCAGCATCTTCAGCAGCCATGTATTGCGTCTCATGATCAGAATCATCTCCACCGTGTTCTTCATGTGTAAGAAGAGCCAAAGTCTCCTCATCATAGTCACTAGCGGACTCATACCCACCATCCTCAGTAGCAATCATCACACGCTGAGATGTGCATTCGCGCGCAAAATGTCCTCTTCCCTTACAACGACGACAAATAATATCACTTGTGTGCCCTGTAGACGCCATGGAAGAAGCAGAGCTCTGTGCAGGCCCGGCAGGTGTGCTCTTGGTAGATAGTGGTGGTTGTGCCTGCTTTCTTGTATCACGGTTGGAGGTGGCAGCTGACGGAGGTGCCGGTGTATCAGAACGTGTGGAAGTAGATGATGCACGTGGTGTCCATGATGAAGGTCGACCTGCAGAAAAGTTAGTCCGCGCCAATGCCTGTCGATCCTGCACTTCACGTTCAGCTTTACAAGCAAGATGGAATAAACGAGTGATATTATTATAATCCTTATAGTCTAGAATGCTCTGAATCTCTCTATTTAATCCACCCAGAAAACGTGCAAGCATAGCTTCATTCGCCTCAACAATACCACATCTAATCAAGCCAGTTTGTAATTCCTGATAATATTCTTCTACAGAATTTTTTCCTTGTCTTAAGCGCTGCAATTTTTGAAGTAATTCACGTTGATAATATGGTGGAACCCAACGAGTACGCATAGCAGTTTTCAAAGTAGCCCAAATAGCTGGAACAGGATATAATCTACAATATTCAGACCACCAAACACATGCAAAGCTAGTGAAAGCACAAACAGCAGCAGGAACACGTCTCTCCTCAGGATATTGTAAACATGTAAATCGTTGTTCAGTTTCTAACTCCCAAGTAAGATATATATCAGGAACATATCTACCCTCAAATGGTGGAATATTCAATTTCAGTTTAGGGAGATGGTCATGATCTCGTACCTGAGGGGGAGCCCTAACATTACCATTATTTGTGATAGAGGCGGGGTGTCCCGATCTTTCGATGAGATGATAACTATCGATTTGATGGAGCCGACTTTGACAATCCGACTACAAACGTGCACGACGTTGCGCCTTAGCAATCGCTAAACCAACTTCGAGAGGTTATTGACCACGCCGGAGCACAATCAACCTGACCACGAAGGTCTATTCCTGCACGCAATCGAAGAACAAGCAAGAATATGATAAAGCAATCTGAATATTGCGAGTATATATGAAGTATTGATAAAGGTGGGAATCCGTAAGCGGTCTTGGTCTGGTCGTTGGACACAAACGAAGTACACGAAATTGCAATGGCTAACTTTTAACTAAACAAATCCCAAGGAAAAAGCTACTAGATGGATCTACTTATATAGGAGCAAGGGGTGGCGGCTAAGGAGGTGGGAGGACGTCCCAAGGCAGCCTAATACCAACCCTAGGTCGTACAAGGCTCATGGGCCCAAGTGGAGGTGGTGCAACACCTTTGGACTTGTTGTTTGATTCGGATTCTGCTGCAGCGTCAGATTGTTTCGTCCATATCTCAATGCTCCGGACGAATTTAAAGGTGATTCCAATTGGAGTGGAAAGAGGACGAAATCTAGTTTCCAAAAAATAAAGAATCACCCAATTCGGAGTCCGTATGAAAAAGTTATTGCCGTTTTGAGTCAGGTATGTCTGTGCAGTCCGAATCTGAATCCAGAACGTGAGAGACTTGGACTCTATCTTCTCTTGGACCAAAAGTGACGTGAAAGAACTTTTTCAACAGCAAGTAAACATCTCTTTCTCCCTTATCTTCATATGTGTGTTGTACAAATGTCCTATACACCTGCAATTAGACAAAACACAAAAGTGTGTGAAGTATTTTTGTTCTGGATAACAAAAATAGATTATTGAATAGTTTGCACTAGAAATCACCTGACAAATATGCATGTATGCAATATTTTTGGTCGTATCCAAGGTAGTCATGTCCTCATCATCCTCCCCTTCTTGAAAACAAAGCCGTCCTCGGCGTTGCTTAATCTGAAATGTGGCTAACAAAAAAGACAATGTGTACATGTTGTATATGTATATGTCATCCATTTTTACTTTCCTTAGTTTTTGCACATATGGCACATGTATACATGAGTAACCTTCAGAATTCATAAAATATAAAGCCAAAATATTATCACAAGAAGTGGAAGGCATGAAAATATTGCAACTCAGTTTGCACATATAAGCGAAGCTCTTATTCATTTTAAAAGGTTGACAATGTTCATCATTAAACCATCCCAACATTGGTGAATAAACCTTACTTGCGTCAAATTTACATGCTACAACATGCTTAAATAAGCAAACATGCAATAAGTCATTGGACACAGAATCATCACCAAGATTAGAGGTCATATCAAAATGATTAAACATTGGTTCTTTTGCATCAACAGTTAATTCAATGGGTGCACTCAAAATTGTTGGTATTTCAGTTGTTTGATCACATGGCAAAGTCAAATTGTCAACATAGTCCTCTAAAATAGGTAGTGTGATCAAAGTAGTGGGTAGCTCATCAGATGGTGCATTCAAATTGACAAGGCATTCATCATTCTCATGTAGAGATGGAAGATCAGTACCTTTCTTATTACCTCTTATGATCAACTCAGATGGTGTAGCCACTCTCGGGGGCGATATGTCACATGGTGGAGGTGATGTAGTCCTCACAACAATGGATGTGGATGTCATAGTATGCCTAGTAGTTGAAGGAACAATCATATCAACTCTTGGAATATGCACCGTGCGCTTGTTCTCCTCGTGAGCAACACGTCGTTTTATTTCCTGTTCAGCTTTGCAAGCAAGGCGAAACAAATGGTCCATAGGATAACACTCTTCATGAATTAATATCTCTTGAATATCACGGTTTAATCCTCCCCAAAATCTATCCATAAAATCATCTTCACTTTCTTCTAAAGAGGAATGCAACAAGGTAGTTTGTAAATCATTATAATATTTTGTTACAGTGTCACTACCTTGTTTTAAATGTTGCAACTTGTCAATCATGTCACGAGTATAGTAAGCGGGGACGAAAGTATGTCGCATGGCAAATTTCAAATCATCCCAAGTAGTAGGTATATAATCAGGGTGTAACCGACAATATTCAGTCCACCAAACCAAAGCATAACCAGTGAAAGAACCAACTGCAACCTTAATCTTTTTATGTTCATCAAAATTATGGGATGCAAATATATTTTTTATATTGAACTCCCATTCAATATATAAAGCAGGTCTAAAACGGCCATTAAATGGTGGTATAGATGCATTAACCTGATCATGTGCATTTGGATGTTTGGGCACCTCTCGTGATGGTTGTTGTATTTGCAAAGGTGGTGGCACGTCTCCCGCGATCGACAAAGCCCATGAATTGACTCTAGATCCTGGCATGATTAGTAGAAACAAGAAACAAAATCCAAAATAACGTTCCTATAACTACTAGGATGTGGTGGTAAAACGCTCACAGTAAAGCAAATATCAATGTCTTACAAGTTCTTACCATGCAGCAGGCGGCGATCGGCAACCAGCGGTGTCAAGTAACTCCAAAAGTTGGGTAAAGCGATTGCCAGGTGAACGTATGTATACACGGTGTAGAAATATGTGGAGCTGGGTTGGCTATATATGGTAGCAAAAGATTAGCAATAATCAATTCAAAGATGCAATGTTGAATAAACGCTCACCGACGGTACTGTGCTGGTCCTAGGCTAGACCGTGCTAGAGACGCGAGCCTAGAACACTAAAAAAAATCACGGCGCGACGCGTAACAAAGGCGGAGCACACTCTGAATATCTTTTTTTCTTCTTTTTTCACGGAATTTTTTCACTTTTTTTCTCTTTTTTTCCTCTTTTTTTTTCTTTTTTTCTCTCACTTTTTTTTTCTTTCTCTTTTTTTTTCACAAACAAGCTAGATAAGATGCAGATTGGATCTAGTGATGACGCGAACGGCCTGAAGTAAGATTATGACAATGAATGATGGGGAGTACGTGGTGGAAATTGATGGATGGCGGTGGTGGACAACGGATGCAATAATGACGCGGTGGTGGTATATGGCAATGACAATGAAGATGGTGCGGCGGTGGCGTGACAAACTGTGAACAGAACTCGAAACTCTAAAGGACTAGACACTAAGACCAGCAACTTGACACGACGATGTAACCGCAAATTCAACAAAGCAAAACACTAAAAAGATTATGCAAAGGCTCAGACTGGCTTGGACAAAGGATGAACAGATCTAACTTTTTTGTGTGGCTTTTTCTTGGACAATAGGTAAGAAAATAAATCTAATCTAGGGATAACTAGAAATTCTCACCGAGCAACCTGAAAACTGATACCACTTGATAGAGGCGGGGTGTCCCGATCTTTCGATGAGATGATAACTATCGATTTGATGGAGCCGACTTTGACGATCCGACTACAAACGTGCACGACGTTGCGCCTTAGCAATCGCTAAACCAACTTCGAGAGGTTATTGACCACGCCGGAGCACAATCAACCTGACCACGAAGGTCTATTCCTGCACGCAATCGAAGAACAAGCAAGAATATGATAAAGCAATCTGAATATTGCGAGTATATATGAAGTATTGATAAAGGTGGGAATCCGTAAGCGGTCTTGGTCTGGTCGATGGACACAAACGAAGTACACGAAATTGCAATGGCTAACTTTTAACTAAACAAATCCCAAGGAAAAAGCTACTAGATGGATCTACTTATATAGGAGCAAGGGGTGGCGGCCAAGGAGGTGGGAGGACGTCCCAAGGCAGCCTAATACCAACCCTAGGTCGTACAAGGCTCATGGGCCCAAGTGGAGGTGGTGCAACACCTTTGGACTTGTTGTTTGATTCGGATTCTGCTGCAGCGTCAGATTGTTTCGTCCATATCTCAATGCTCCGGACGAATTTAAAGGTGATTCCAATTGGAGTGGAAAGAGGACGAAATCTAGTTTCCAAAAAATAAAGAATCACCCAATTCGGAGTCCGTATGAAAAAGTTATTGCCGTTTTGAGTCAGGTATGTCTGTGCAGTCCGAATCTGAATCCAGAACGTGAGAGACTTGGACTCTATCTTCTCTTGGACCAAAAGTGACGTGAAAGAACTTTTTGAACAGCAAGTAAACATCTCTTTCTCCCTTATCTTCATATGTGTGTTGTACAAATGTCCCATACACCTGCAATTAGACAAAACACAAAAGTGTGTGAAGTATTTTTGTTCTGGATAACAAAAATAGATTATTGAATAGTTTGCACTAGAAATCACCTGACAAATATGCATGTATGCAATATTTTTGGTCGTATCCAAGGTAGTCATGTCCTCATCAATTTGCATGTGGACGACCTGGTGGTTGTGGTGCTGGTGGTTGCACGTAGTTCTGATGTTGATCAACCTCATCCTCGTAATCTCCCACATAATCATCCTCCTCCGCATCAGCAGCAGGAGCCACAGAAGTATCAACAGCAGCAACAACAGGTTGGCCAAGCGCAAGAGGAACACGGGTCGCTCGGCGGAGGGTTGTTTCGCGATGTGGAGGTAGTCGTTGTTGTTGTTGTAGAGGTGCGTTAGGTGCAGCCGGTGGTGGTGGTGGTAGACGCGCGAGCAACTCATTGAACTTGTTATCGAGCTTTGTTTCGAACGCCTTCTCAATGCCATCTATCATCTCCATGGCCTCTTCAAATCTATTGAGCACATCTTCCACCTGTCCACTCATCATTTGTTGAAACTTATCATGTAACGCTTTGTTTGTCATGTTCTCCCAGTCAGTCTCGTCGGCTTGTGATCCTGCCATGGTTAGCAGCAATAGAAACACACAAGAATATGATCCTACAGACTACTAATAAGAGGTGGTGGTGGGAGTCACAAATCCGTCAAGCAAAACTCAAATTCTTATTAGTTCTTACCCAGCAGCAGGCGGTGATCGGCAACTGTTGTAGTCAAAACTCTCAAAATCTTGGATAGAGCGATTACCAGGGAGAGTCAAACGCACGACGTAGATGTATGTGGAGCTGGGAAGGCTTATAGTATGGTAGCAAAAAGGGTCAGCAATAATCAATTCAGAGATGCAAAGTTGAATAAACGCTCAACGACGGTACTGTGCTGGTCCTAGGCTAGATCGTACTAGAGACGCGAGCCTGGAACACTAACAACATCACGGCGCTGCACGTAAACAAGGGAGGAGCACACTCTGAAAAAAATTTTTCTTTTTTTTTCACTTTTTTTTTGCACTTTTTTTTCCTTTTTTTTTTTGCTCCACAACAATTTTTTTTCGAAAAAGTCTACAAATGCCCTAAAAACTGCCTAGCCAGAATTTTCCAGACTTAGTTTTTTTTTTGAGTTTGGAACTATTTTTCTTCTGCGGGTAGCACGAAAGTTGGGGAGTCCTTCTTTGTCACGACTCGGAGTATCGCGTGATCTGGAAATCAAGAACAAAGCCACAATTACTGGACTCGGACTAGGACTCGTGGCGGAGATGAATCTGGTGGAAACTCGGACTGGTGGCGGATATTTGCAGGGCGATGGAACACAGACTGGTGGTGAATCTGTGATGGAGGTGGACTCGGATTAGCGTTATGGCTGTGGATATGTGGTATATGGTAGCGGCGATGACGATGGTGGTATATGGCAGCGGTGATGACGATGGTGGTATATGGCAGCGGTGATGATGATGATGCGGTGGTGATATATGGCAGCGACGACGTGACAACCTGTGAACAGAACTCGAAACTCTAAAGGACTAGACGCTAAGACCAGCAACTTGACACGACGATGCAACCGCAAATTCAACAAAGCAAATACAGAAAAGATTATGCAAAGGCTCAGATTGGTTCGGATAGGATGAACTAACCCTAATTTTTTTTGGCTTTTTCGTGGACTGTAGGTATGAAAAACAGACTCGATCTAAACTATGAAAAACTGTAAAATCTCACCGAGCAACCTGAAAATCTGATACCACTTGATAGAGGCGAGGGTGTCCCGATGTTTCGATGAGATGGTGGTTTCGTTTCTGTGGGAGTCGACCTTGACGATCCGACTACGAACGTGCGAGACGTCGCGCCTTAGGAATCGCTAAACCAACATCCGAGGGTTATTGACCACGCCGAAGCACGATCAACCTGACCACGAGGGCCTGTTTCCTGCGAGCAAACGAAGAACAAGCAAGAAACTAAGATTGCAATCTGGATATTGCGAATAAAGAGGAAAGCTTTATTAATGAAAGGTGGGGTTCTGTGACGCCTTGGTCTGGTCGTTGAACACAAACGAAGTACGCGAAGTTGCAGCTATGGCGAACTTTTGATCTAAACAAAACCCAAAGTCTAAACGATGCCCTAAGGGCTGTATATATGGAGGAAGAGGAGGGAATTTCGTGGCCCCTGATGGTGGGTGTCGGGGCGGACGGCGTCCCCCGCGAGCACCTATGGGGCCGGAGCCCCTTTCGTTGTCCGGTGAGGGGGGCGGAGGGAGCACAGAGAGCAGATCGAGGCGAGCACACGGGCTGTTTACCCAGGTTCGGGCCGCGATGGACGCGTAAAACCCTACTCCTGCTTGGTTGTATTGAACTGGAGAGCTCGGGAGCTTGGAGAGCTAGCTACACCGAGCGTATAGCTGTCTGGATTCCCAATCTCCGAACCCCCCCTACGTTGCACACGGGCCTCCTTTTATAGCGCAAAGGGGTCACCGACAGGTGTCAACGTAAGAGAAAGGGGTAAAAGTGTAAAAGGGGTGGAAGTTGTAACAGTGCGGGAACAGTGGCGCTGCAGCGCGGCACAGTGTTATCATACCTACTTCTGACGGTAGGGGACAGAGGCATTAAATGCCCGTCACGGTCGCCTGGACAGCACCGAGGCGGACCGTTAGGTGCGCCACCGCTCGCCACGGTGGTGGCTGCATGCCACCGCATGCCCCAGGCTGCGCGGTGCCCCGCCACGTGCCCTTGGGGGAAACCCCGGAGCGACGCGTGGGCGGGTGAGCTGGAGCGCAGTCCTGAGGTGGCGATTTGCCGCGGCAAGTGGCTTGCCGCGGGGGTCGTCTTCCTGTGCCTGATAGCTTGCCGGCTATCAGGCCTTGCCGGGGCGCATGGCGCGCCGTGGCGGGCTTCTCTCGTGGTGCCTGGGTTCGGCCTTCCCGACAAGCTCCTCTTGTCGGGGTCTCGATCTTCTGTCTCTTATACTTTGTTCTTGGATGGTATTAGATGGGCTCAGTCGTCCCGGCAAGCTCCTCTTGCCGGGGTCTTGTCTTCTTGGCCCGGCAAGCTCCTCTTGCCGGGGGCCTTGTCTCGAATGCCTGGTCTTCTCTTGGCGCTTCCTGGGCGGGCCTCGCCGCAGGGTGCTACAACTGCCCGTGCACAAGTCTGGGGTACTAAGGTACCCCTACTTTAGTACACCGACAGGAGCCCCCGGGCCTGGGCCACACACGGTGCCGAGCGTCGTTGGGCCAGGCCCTAACAGTGCACGGGCACGCGTGGCCTTGGTCGCGCTGCTCCTTAACTCCGCATCCGTCGCACCTTCCCCAGGCGGCGAGCGCTTATCGTGGCGTCGTGGGGGCGGGGCGCCCGTTCCCTCTTTAAGTGGAGGGTGGTGCGGAGGCGCGGCTCGATAAATGAACGGGGGTGAGGCGCGGCTTTCGAGGCGTCCGCTCCCCATAATCACGGGATGGGGGGAGGTCGTCCCACCCGTCGCCTCGGTTCTGCGCGCCCACCGCGTGGTCCTCATGCACTCGGAGTCGCGGCGGCGGAGGCAGGGAGTCGGGCCGGCGCGGGTCGATGCAGTGGGTCGACCCCAGTCGTCTGCCCTTCCTCCGCTTCTATTGGAGGAGCGAGGCGGCCGCGTCCCCACTCCGCCCCTTTATAAGGAGCGAAAGGGGGCAACGGAAATCCGCACTCCATCTCCTTCCTCCTTCTGCTTCTGGTTTCCTTCCCCCATCTGCGATGGAGGGGGGAAACCTGGTTCTTCTTCGGTTGCCGCGAGGGTGTCTGCTAGGCAACGCGCCCCTCCTCCCCTTGCGCCCGCGGCGGCGGAGCCAGTCGTCAGGGGAAGAGGGAGAGGGCGAGGTCGCGGACGAGGTCGTGGACGGGGCCGGGGCGCTCGGGGCGGACGGATCGGTGCGCCGTCCTCGCCTCCGCCAGCGGCTCCGTTCCTTCCCGCGGTCCATCTCGGGGACGACCCCTGTGAGTTCATTATCAGGCTGCGTCGGGCGCCTCGTCGCCGCCTCCGGCTTCCCGCTCCATTCGCGAGCGTGTTGGAGGTGGAGCAGCCTGAGACGCTAAACCTGCGCATGAGGGGCTGCGGGATCAGTGGGACGCGAGTCCACGTCGAGTCCCGAGCCCCCGGCGTGGTGTGTCTGGGCCGCGGGTGGAAGACGTTCGCCCGGATCCACAGTTTGACGGAGGGGTTCACCCTCCACTTTAAGCTGGTGGGGGAGGACCTCCTCTCCGTCAAGGCCTTCTGGGGCTCCGGCATCCGGGCCCGGTGCTGCGAAGATAGCTCCTCCGACAGCGAAGGCTCCTCCTCGAGCGAGAGTGACGAGGAGGGGAGCGACAGCGACGACGAGGGGAGCAGCCGCCGGGATGACGGGTCCGACTAGGCGTCGGTCGCAGCTCTGTGTGGCACCGGCGGCCCCATCGTCCGCGCCGGGCTCCGTGAACTCCCCGGGGTCGTCTCCTTGGGCGGCTGGCGTAGGGGGGCTGCTGAGGAGGACAGAGGGCGGACGTCGAGGGCCGCGAAGTCGGAATACGGGCCGACTTCGACAGCTGGCTGACGCTCCGGTGCCTCGTGTTCCAGATGCGCCCCAGACGCCGTCATCACCCTCGCTCTCGGTGACGACCACCGGGGTCTTCTCTTCGGCCCGGCAAGCTCCTCTTGCCGGGGGCTTGATCTCCTCGGGCGGCCGGAGTGGCGAGGCTGGGGAAGAGGAAGAGGCTGGCGGCAAGGCCGCTGCCTCATCTTCCAGCTCTGCCTCCGGCGCCTCCGTCTTCTTCAGCCTCCGGAGACCCCCGGGCGGAGCCCCCGGATCTTCTCTTGGTGCCTTCTGGCACCCGTAGCTCGCCTAGGTGCCCCTTTCGCCCTCTTCGCCTTCTTGCCCTACCTCCTGAGGAGAGAGACAAGAAAGGGATTACGGGCACCTTATCTCTTTTCAGCTTGTAAGCCTTCGGGCCTTAGTTGCGTTTAAGCCTTGTAATCCCTTCTTTCATGTTCTTCATTCTCTCTGAACTGTACCTGAGTGGAATGTTTTTAATGAAAAGGGGATGTTTGCCGGATCATTTGTCTCGCGGGTGGAAACCGCGGTAAGGAACGAATCCTTTACATCGTTAAGATAGACAGTTTCTCGCCCGGCAACAGGCCCAGCCGCTCCCCCGCACTGCTCGACCTTTCTCACGCCCTTGGCGGAGGCGGGGAGCAGGCGGGTTCCGGCCCCTCGCTTCCCTCCCCCTTGCTGCCGCGGCTGCTATCGAAACGGGCCCCAGGAACGCGCTCTGGGGCTTGCCGCTAAGAGAGCACGGTAGCTTTTCAGGAGGAAAGGAGGCTTTCAAATTCCACAGTCCATAAGAGAATGCATGATGAGGGATGCAAAAACTTATCTGGGGTTGCAGCCCCCGACGACTCTGGCTCGCCGGGGCGTAGGTGTTGGCTCGTCCTTCTCCTCTTCCTTGTACTTGAGCGGCCCGGCAAGGACATTCAATTCCTGCGAGCCAAAGGGAAAGGACGGGAAAAAGACGCGGACTCGACCTCTAAGTTAGGGGTTAGCGACAGCTAGGAACTGACAACCCTAACCAAGGACGAGACTCTGACTCAGCATGCATGCTAAAATCTAGGGCGCCAGCGCTTCTTTATCTTCGGCCAGGGGCTTCGCCTGGCTTTGTACGAGGGGTTACATGCAACATCGACAAGGCCTGCACAAACCGGTGGTTGCCGGAGCGGATCACGGCAACCGCGCCTTATGGGCGAAACTTGCGAAGATGCTCTATGTTCCCAGGAGTTGCTCACTGGTAGGCCCTCTTCGGTCTTGAGGCGGACAGCGCCGGGCCTCGCGACTCGTCTCACCCGATAAGGGCCTTCCTGCTTCGGCGTCGACTTGTTATAATTCTTGGCCGACTGAACGTGCCTAAGAACAAGGTCGCCTAACAGGGCAACTTTATCTGGTGCCAGGGGCTTCGCCTGGCTTTGCACAAGGGGTTACATGCAACAGCGGCAAGGCCTGTGCAAACCGATGGTTGCCGGAGCGGGTCACGGCAACCGCGCCTTATGGGTGAAACTTGCGAAGATGCTCTATGTTCCCAGGAGTTGCTCACTGGTAGGCCCTCTTCGGTCTTGAGGCGGACAGCGCCGGGCCTCGCGACTCGTCTCACCCGATAAGGGCCTTCCTGCTTCGGCGTCGACTTGTTATAATTCTTGGCCAACTGAACGTGCCTAAGAACAAGGTCGCCTAACAGGGCAACTTTATCTGGTGCCAGGGGCTTCGCCTGGCTTTGCACAAGGGGTTACATGCAACAGCTGCAAGGCCTGTGCAAACCGATGGTTGCCGGAGCGGATCACGGCAACCGCGCCTTATGGGTGAAACTTGCGAAGATGCTCTATGTTCCAGGAGTTGCTCACTGGTACGCCCTCTTCGGTCTCGAGGCGGACAGCGCCAGGCCTCGTGACTTGTCTCACCCGATAAGGTCCTTCCCACTTTGGCGTCAACTTGTTGGAATTCTTGGCCGACTGAGTGCGCCGAAGAACAAGGTCGCCCTCTTCGAGACTCCTGGCCTTGACCTTGCGGCTATGTTAGCGACGCAAGGCTTGCTGGTATCGAGCAGCTCGTACCGCAGCCTGGAGACGTCCTTCCTCAAGGAGCAGCGCGTCATCTTGGCGCAGCCGCTCTTGCTCGAGCTCGTCATAAGCGAGCACCCGAGGAGATCCGTATACGAGTTCCGTGGGGATAACTGCTTCCGCTCCATAGACTAGAGCAAAGGGTGTCTGTCCGGTGGCTCGACTCGGTGTCGTTCTGATTGACCAAAGAGCCGCCGGCAGCTCCTCAATCCAATTTCTTCCGCACTTGCGCAGCCTGTCGAAGGTCCTGGTCTTGAGTCCGCGCAGCACTTCAGCGTTGGCCCTTTCTGCTTGACCGTTGCTCCTGGGGTGAGCAACCGAAGCGAAACAGACCTTGGCGCCGAGGTCCTGGGCGTATTGCATGAAGGCGCGACTTGTGAATTGTGTCCCGTTGTCGGTGATGATCCTGTTGGGGATTCCGAAACGGCAGACGATCGACCGGAAGAACTTGACTGCTGACTGCGCGGTCACCTTCTTCACTGGCTCCACTTCTGGCCACTTCGTGAACTTGTCGATTGCAACGTACAAGTACTCGAAGCCCCCGACGGCTCGGGGAAAAGGGCCGAGGATATCGAGCCCCCAGACCGAGAAGGGCCAGGATAAAGGGATTGTTTGGAGAGCTTGAGCTGGCTGATGAATCTGTTTTGCATGGAACTGGCACGCTTCACACTTGGTTACTAGTGCAGTTGCATCTTGGAGGGCTTCTTGCCAGAAGAACCCTTGCCGGAAAGCTTTCCCGACAAGTGCTCTTGCGCCAATGTGATGGCCGCATATGCCTCCGTGTATCTCTGCCAACAGCTCCTGTCCGTCTTCCCTGGAGATGCACTTCAATCTGACACCGTTGAGTCTCCTTCTGTACAGCTCGTTGTCCACGAACTGGTACATACTTGACTGCCTGGTGATCTTTTCCATCTCTTCTGGGTCGTCGGGAAGCTCTCCAGTTTGCAGAAAACGGACGATCTGCTGCGCCCATGCCGGAGCCCGGGGCTCGACGGCAAGGACTAAAGGCATGAAGGCCGCTGCGGGGACCCCGGCTTCTACGGCAAGAACCTCTGGTTCCGCCGGAGCCGGTGATCCCCCGGCAAGCTTGCCGGGGCAAAGCTTGTCGGGAACCCCCGCTTCAACTGGACAGATCCTCGGATCCGCAGGAGCGGACTGTTCCTCAGCGTTCAGACTGCTGATCTGCTTGCCGGGGCAAGGCTTATCGGGGACACCTGCTTCGACTGGACGGATCCTGGGATCCGCAGGAGCGGGCTGTCCCCCAGCGTTCTGGTTTTTGATCTTGGGGACCTTGGCGGCGGTCTCAGGAAGGTTCGCCTGCAAGTGGTCGCCGGAGACCAACTTCCTTTTCTTGAACTGCCCAACTGATGGTGTAACGGATGGTTGAGTCAGCTTGAGTAAGAAGGTCCCTGGTTCCACAGGTAACTTCAACGAAGCACACTTCGAAAGGCCGTCCGCTATCTCATTCTGAGTTCTCGGGACGTGCTCCATTTGCAGCCCTTCAAAGTGTTCTTCCAGCTTCCTCACTTCATCTACATAAGCTTCCATCAGAGGGCTCTGGTAGCTCTTGTTGACTTGCCGGACCACCAGTTGAGAATCTCCCCGCACAATCAGCTTTCTGATCCCAAGTTCGGCCGCAATCCTGAGGCCGGCGAGCAAGCCTTCATATTCAGCAGTATTGTTGGTTGCTTGCTCTCTCGGGAAATGCATCTGGATAACATACTTGAGGTGCTCTCCGGTGGGCGCGATGAGTACCACGCCAGCACCGGCGCCTTGCAGCGAGAAGGCACCATCGAAGTACATTACCCACTCGCTTGTTGCTTCTTGTACGGGCGCGCTTGTTTCTTGGGCTTCTCCATCTGGCGTCGGGGTCCACTCAGCTATGAATTCTGCCAAAGCTCGGCTCTGTATGGTTGAAGTACTTTCAAACTTGAGTCCGAAGCTCGACAGCTCCAGTGCCCACTCGACGATCCTGCCTGTTGCCTCGGGATTGTGCAATATCCTCTTCAGCGGAAAGCGAGTGACTACTGTTATCTCATGTGCTTGGAAGTAATGGCGCAGCTTTCTCGAGGCCATGAGGAGGCCGAAAAGCAACTTCTGCACCCCAGAGTATCTTGATCTAGCCCCCTGCAAGAGGGAACTCACAAAATACACCGGGCGCTGCACCATCTTCTTCCGCGCTCCATCCTGTTCCTGCGCAGGGTCGTCCTTGTCGGGGCCAGAGCTTGCCGGAGCAGCCCCCCGCTTGTCGCTGGATCCGCTTGCAGGTGGTATAGACTCCTCGTCGGCCTCCCTCTCCGCCACTAACGCAGCACTAACCACCTTTTCAAATCTTGCAGCGCCGCCTCCGCTTCTGGAGTCCACTGCATGGGGCCTGCCTTCTTCAAGATTTTAAAGAAGGGCAGGGCGCGTTCTGCAGACCTTGAAATGAACCGACTGAGGGCGGCCACGCAACCTGCAAGCTTTCTGACGTCCTTGACGCGCTCTGGGGCTTCGATCTGCTCGATGGCTTTGATCTTGTCGGGATTGGCTTCAATCCCCCTCTGTGACACAAAGAACCCGAGAAGCTTGCCGGAGGGGACTCCGAAAACGCACTTCTCGGGGTTCAGCTTGAGCTGTATCCTGCGCAGGTTCTGAAATGTCTCTTCCAGATCTTGGACCAGGGTTTCCTTGCTCCTGCTCTTCACCACGATGTCATCCATGTAGGCCTCCACGTTCCTATGGATCTGTGGCTCGAAAGCAGTGTGCACTACCCTTGCAAACGTTGATCCCGCATTCTTCAGTCCAAACGGCATGCGTATGAAGCAATAGGTGCCGCACGGAGTGATAAATGCGGTCTTCTCTTCATCTTCTTTGGCCATAAAGACTTGGTGGTAGCCTGAATATGCATCAAGAAAGGAGAGTAGCTCACATCCGGCAGTGGAGTCAACAATCTGGTCAATGCGCGGCAAGGGAAATGGATCCTTGGGACATGCTTTATTCACATCGGTGAAGTCTATGCACAGTCTCCACTTCCCATTGGCTTTGCGCACGACGACCGGATTGGCCAGCCACGTTGGATGGATCACACCTCTCACTAGGCCTGCTGCCTCTAGCTTCTTGATTTCTTCGCTGATGAATTCTTGGCGCTCCACGGCTTGCTTTCTCACTTTCTGCTTGACGGGTCGCGCGTGAGGACAGACAGCGAGCTTGTGCTCAATCACCCTCCTGGGAACACCGGGGATGTCGGACGGTTGCCATGCAAACACGTCGACATTCGCCCGCAGGAAGGCAACGAGCGCGCTTTCCTATTTGCTGTCAAGCGTGGCACTGATGGTGAAGGTACCGCCAGTGCCGTCCTCCTTGGCGGACACCTCCTTGGTTGCCGGATGAGCGGTCATTCCCTTCTTGTACTTGCCGGTGGAGCTCGATGGAACGTCCTCGACGGCGGCGCAGCACTCCGAAGAGGTGCGATTGCCGGAGTGGGCCCCAGAGCACTTACCGGACTTGGTCCTTGTCTTCTTCCCCCCGGGGGCTTCAGCGGCAAGTGTGTCCTTCTCTGCCGCGGCTGCTACATCCCGGTAGATCTTGTCGGCGCAGATAAGCGCGTCCTTCTTGTCGCCATGGACAGTGATGACGCTTATCGGCCCCGGCATCTTGAGTACGTTGTAGGCGTGGTGGGACGCTGCCATGAACTTGGCGAGAGCGGGACGGCCGAGGATCCCATTGTATGGTAACGGGATATCAGCGACGTCGAACGTGATGCGCTCAGTCCTGAAGTTGAGCTCGCCGCCGAAGGTCACAGGCAGAGTAATCTTCCCCTTGGGCTTGCTCCTCCCCGGGTTGATTCCTTGGAAAGAACCGGTCTCTTCGAGCTCGCCGTCTGGGATCTGGAGTTTCTTGATCACAGCGGAGGAGATCAAGTTCAGCCCGGCCCCGCCGTCTACCAACATTTTGGTGACCTTGAGGTTGCGGATGGTGGGTGAGACCAGCATCGGCAAGCACCCGACCGCAGTTGTGCGGTCGGGGTGATCCTCAAGATCGAAAATGATGGGCGTGCTGGACCATTTGAGGAGCCTGCGCGACTCCACGGGCGGCTCTGCTGCGTTCACCTCTCGCACCCACCGCTTAAGCTGGCGGTGGGAGGTGTGCAGAGAGGCGCCGCCGTCAACGCATAGGACCTCCGTGGCCTTCTGGAACTCCTGCTCGCTGTTATCTTCGTCTTCCACGTCTTCGTCGTCGTCTTCTTCATCCTCGTCGCGGCCCCGGGGAGGCCGATCGCCTTGCCGCTGCTTGGCCTTGCCGCGGCGTCCTCCCCGGCCGATGGGCGGCCGCTTCTTGCTTGGTTCGCCACCTCCACCCTGGGCCTTCCCCTTGTCGCGCCTCTCGTACTCAGCCTTCTGCTGCACGACGAGGTACTCGACGCTTTTGCAGTTGGAGAGATCATGGCCCTTGGTGCGGTGGATCTTGCAGTATTGCTTGTCGGAGCCGTCCTGCTTGTCGGCTGCCGCCACGGGGGCAGGCTCCTTGCCGGAGCCGCCAGCCTGCGTTTGCTTGGCGGGAGCCTCCTTGCCGGACTCTTCGACGGCAAGCACCTCTTTCCTGTTCTTCCTCCTATTATTCCGCCGCTGGCTTCTCTTCGCCGGGGCGGTGTCGTCACTGTCGCTTTCTCCTGCGCCAGCATCCTCTCCGGGGAGTTTCCTCCCCTCCTCCGCGCGCGCGCACTTGTCAGCCAGGGCATATAGCTCGCTGACGTCCCGGATCTTGGTCATGGCCATCTCTTCACGCATGCGGCGGTTACGCACGTTCTGGTGGAACGCGCTGATAACCGCGGCAGGGTGAACGTCGGGGATGTTGCGATGCACGCGGCTGAAGCGCTGGATGTACTTGCGCAGGGATTCTCCTTCCTTCTGGGCTAGGATGTGGAGGTCGCTATCCTGGCCATGAGGTTTGTGGCCGCCTGTGAAGGCGCCAACAAACTGATGGCAAAGATCCGCCCAGGAAGAAATGGAGCCTTCCGGCAAGTGCATAAGCCACGAACAAACGTTCGGCTTAAGCACGAGCGGGAAGTAGTTCGCCAATATCCTCTCGTCGCGCCCCCCGGCAGCTTGCACAGCGATCGTGTAGATGCTGAGAAACTCCGAGGGGTGCGTCCTGCCGTCGTACTTCTCCGGTACGTCGGGCTTGAAGTTCTTCGTGCTGGGCCACCGGACGCGCCGCAGCTCACGGGTGAACG
This sequence comes from Aegilops umbellulata, assembly GCA_032464435.1. NCBI lineage: Eukaryota > Viridiplantae > Streptophyta > Magnoliopsida > Poales > Poaceae > Aegilops > Aegilops umbellulata. The sequence continues at coordinate 196,873,028 of CP136058.1, read as the reverse complement.
CAGGGCAACCTGCCGCGTACGGTAAGTCACCTGGTTCACCGGGCGCGTGCGCGTCGACAGCGTTCCCAGCCCGCTGGTCTGATTGCCGCCGAGTTTCTCGGCGGCGCTCAATCCTTGTTCGAGCGTCTTCTTGCTGCCGCTCGTCGAGGACTCGGCGCTGGTCCCGGCGAGTCCGCGGGTCTGACGACGCCGTAGAGCCGTCGTCAGTGTTGCTCCAGCGGGGCGGCGTCTTCTGCTTCTGCGCCGGGGAGTGCATGGTGGTTGCACCTCCGGCGGTCTTGTCGCCGTCGGCCTTCGTCTTCTCGACCTGCCGTGGCCGTGAGGTCGCCGGCTGCTGCGGCGTGTCGTTGTTGGCGAAGGCGATCAGGCTCTGGATGGTGGCCCTCCAGCCCTCGGCCTTGTCAGCCGCTGGAGGGTAGTCGAGGAGCAGTTGCGCTCTCGCGAGCGCTTCTGCCGGAGTGGAGGGGAACGGGGGCGAGTGGCGCGAGGAGCGGGATACGCTCGGACTCCTAACAATGTTAGAAAGAGCGGGGTCCCTCCCCGGCGCCTTCGCCTTGCCCGTGTCCGGACGGGGGCCCGGGGCGTCCCGTGAACCTCCAGTTTGCCCTTGGTCCAGCAAGCGGATGCCACCTCCTGTGGCATGGCGCTGCTGGGTCGTCGTTTGTCGGAACGGATGCGACGCGCCCTCGGAGGCCGAGGCTCGGTCGTCCGCCCTGTTCTTGGATTTGGTGGCGCCGCGAGTGTTCTCGCCGGTGGCCACCCCTCCGACGGCGTCTCCCCCGCCCACCGTTGGCTCCGGTAGCGGTGGAAGAGACGCGGACGGGCCCGCGACCTCCGAAGCTTTCTTCTTCGGGGCCATGGTGTTGATGAAGCTAGCGAATTCGGAGAAGCTGACGAAGAGTGCGCTCGCGCGAACGCCGGATCTGATCCGCACAACCTCGACGCTGCCCCTACCTGGCGCGCCAAAGATGTCGGGGCGGACGGCGTCCCCCGCGAGCACCTATGGGGCCGGAGCCCCTTTCGTTGTCCGGTGAGGGGGGCGGAGGGAGCACAGAGAGCAGATCGAGGCGAGCACACGGGCGGTTTACCCAGGTTCGGGCCACGATGGACGCGTAAAACCCTACTCCTGCTTGGTTGTATTGAACTGGAGAGCTCGGGAGCTTGGAGAGCTAGCTACACCGAGCGTATAGCTGTCTGGATTCCCAATCTCCGAACCCCCCCTACGTTGCACACGGGCCTCCTTTTATAGCGCAAAGGGGTCACCGACAGGTGTCAACGTAAGAGAAAGGGGTAAAAGTGTAAAAGGGGTGGAAGTTGTAACAGTGCGGGAACAGTGGCGCTGCAGCGCGGCACAGTGTTATCATACCTACTTCTGACGGTAGGGGACAGAGGCATTAAATGCCCGTCACGGTCGCCTGGACAGCACCGAGGCGGACCGTTAGGTGCGCCACCGCTCGCCACGGTGGTGGCTGCATGCCACCGCATGCCCCAGGCTGCGCGGTGCCCCGCCACGTGCCCTTGGGGGAAACCCCGGAGCGACGCGTGGGCGGGTGAGCTGGAGCGCAGTCCTGAGGTGGCGATTTGCCGCGGCAAGTGGCTTGCCGCGGGGGTCGTCTTCCTGTGCCTGATAGCTTGCCGGCTATCAGGCCTTGCCGGGGCGCATGGCGCGCCGTGGCGGGCTTCTCTCGTGGTGCCTGGGTTCGGCCTTCCCGACAAGCTCCTCTTGTCGGGGTCTCGATCTTCTGTCTCTTATACTTTGTTCTTGGATGGTATTAGATGGGCTCAGTCGTCCCGGCAAGCTCCTCTTGCCGGGGTCTTGTCTTCTTGGCCCGGCAAGCTCCTCTTGCCGGGGGCCTTGTCTCGAATGCCTGGTCTTCTCTTGGCGCTTCCTGGGCGGGCCTCGCCGCAGGGTGCTACAACTGCCCGTGCACAAGTCTGGGGTACTAAGGTACCCCTACTTTAGTACACCGACAGTGGGGTCCGAAACCAACCCTAACTCTTGTTTCCCCACACATACGGACTCTAAAAATAGCCTATACTTAAGTATTTCGAAATTACATGGGCCTGGCCCAAAAATAAGGTGACGCAGCACCTAGAATAACCTATGGACGAATATTATGAAGTGGCATCTTGTATATTTCGTCCAAGGCTTCACTCACTCCTTATGGTGGCTTCAAAGTCCTGAAATCATCACTTGTAACTCCGTTCTTGATCCCCTTGCGCATGCCATCAACTCCATGCGTGTTCTTGCTCCAATGTTCATCCTTCTCCAAGCTAGGCCCTTCACTTGTAAGCAAAACAAATGTATCCAATTTAGGCAGTATCATATTCTCATGAACATTAGAATCATTACCAAGAAACGAAAGTACCTGGTAATTTAATTGGCGTGCGCGAGCTCTAGTAATTGGTCCAGTATGTATAGCAGCAGGGGCTGTGGATGTAACAATGGTATTGATGTCCTCATCAGGAGAATTTAACAAACAAGGAGCTTCATGATAAGTTTCAGAAAATGATGAATGAACAGGTGCAAGATGTGCTGAACAATTTTGAAGAGGCCATGGAGAAGATCACTGGCCTGGAGAAGATGTTCGAAACAAAGCTCGATAACAGGTTTAATGAATTGCTCGCGCGTCTTCCACCACCACCACCGGCTGCACCTAACGCACCTCTACAACAACAACAACAACAACAACAACAACAACAACGACTACCTCCACATCGCGAAACAGCCCTCCGCCGAGCGACCCGTGTTCCTCTGATGAGGACATCAATACCATTGTTACACCCACAGCCCCTACTGTTACATATGATGGACCAATTACTAGAGCTCGCGCACGCCAATTAAATTACCAGGTACTTTTGTTTCTTGGTAATGATTCTAATGTTCATGAGAATAAGATGCTGCCTAAATTGGATACATTTGTTTTGCTTACAAATGAAGGGCCTAGCTTGGAGAAGGATGAACATTGGAGCAAGAACAAGCATCGAGTTGATAGCATGCGCAAGGGGAACAAGAACGGAGTTACAAGTGATGATTTCAAGACTTTGAAGCCACCATAAGGAGTGAGTGAAGCCTTGGACGAAATATGCAAGATGCCACTTCATAAATTTCGTCCAAAGGCTATTCTAGGTGCTGCGTCACCTTATTATTGGGCCAGGCCCATGTAATTTCGAAATACTTAAGTATAGGCTGTTTTTAGAGTCCGTATGTGTGGGGAAACAAGAGTTAGGGTTGGTTTCGGACCCCTTCCTCAAGGGCCACGAAATTCCCCCCCTCTTCCTCCATATATACAGCCCTTAGGGCGTCGTTTAGACTTTGGGTTTTGTTTAGAATAAAAGTTCGCCATAGCTGCAACTTCGCGTACTTCGTTTGTGTTCAACGACCAGACCAAGGCGTCTCAGAACCCCACCTTGATCAATAAAGTTTCCTCTTATATTCGCAATATCCAGATTGCAATCTTAGTTTCTTGCTTGTTCTTCGTTTGCCTGCAGGAAACAGACCTTCGTGGTCAGGTTGATCGTGCTCCGGCGTGGTCAATAACCTCTCGGAGTTGGTTTAGCGATTGCTAAGGCGCGACGTCCTCGCACGTTCGTAGTCGGATCGTCAAAGTCGACTTTCTCCAAACGATAGCCACCATCTCATCGAAAGACGGGACACCTTTGCCTCTATCAAGTGGTATCAGATTTCCAGGTTGCTCGGTGAGATTTTATAGTTTTTCATAGTTTAGATCGAGTCTGTTTTTCATACCTACAGTCCACGAAAAAGCCAAAAAAAATTAGGGTTAGTTCATCCTATCCGAACCAATCTGAGCCTTTGCATAATCTTTTCTGTATTTACTTTGTTGAATTTGCGGTTGCATCGTCGTGTCAAGTTGCTGGTCTTAGCGTCTAGTCCTTTAGAGTTTCGAGTTCTGTTCACAGGTTGTCACGTCGCCGCTGCCATATATCACCACCGCATCATCATCATCACCGCTGCCATATACCACCATCGTCATCACCGCTGCCATATACCACCATCGTCACCGCCGCTACCATATACCACATATCCACCGCCATCACGCTAATCCGAGTCCACCTCCATCACAGTTTCGCCACCAGTCCGTGTTCCATAGCCCTGCAAATATCCGCCACCAGTGCGAGTTTCCACCAGATTCATCTCCGCCACGAGTCCTAGTCCGAGACCAGTAATTGTTGCTTTGTTCTTGATTTCCAGATCACGCATACTCTGAGTCGTGTCAGAGAAGGACTCCCCAACTTTCGTGCTACCCGCAGAAGAAAAATAGTTCCAAACTCAAAAAAAAAAAACTAAGTCTGGAAAATTCTGGCTAGGCAGTTTTTAGGACATTTGTAGACTTTTTCGAAAAAAATTTGTTGCGGAGCAAAAAAAAAAGGAAAAAAAGTGCAAAAAAAAAGTGAAAAAAAAAAGAAAAGAAAATTCAGAGTGTGCTCCTCCCTTGTTTACGTGCAGCGTCGTGATTTTGTTAGTGTTCTAGGCTCGCGTCTCTAGTACGGTCTAGCCTAGGACCAGCACAGTACCGTCGTTGAGCGTTTATTCAACTTTGCATCTCTGAATTGATTATTGCTGACCCTTTTTGCAACCATATTATAAGCCTTCCCAGCTCCACATACATCTACATCGTGCGTTTGACTCTCCCTGGTTATCGCTCTATCCAAGCTTTGAGAGTTTTGACTACATCGTTTGCCGATCACCGCCTGCTGCTGGGTAAGAACTGCTAAGAATTTGAGATTTGCTTAAAGGATTTGTGACACCCACCACCACCACCACTTGCTAGTAGTCTATAGGATCATATTCTTGTGTGTTTCTATTGCTGCTAACCATGCCAGGATCACAACCCGACGAGATTGACTGGGAGAATTTAACAAACAAGGAGCTTCATGATAAGTTTCAGAAAATGATGAATGAACAAGTGCAAGATGTGCTGAACAATTTTGAAGAGGCCATGGAGAAGATCTCTGGCCTGGAGAAGACGTTCGAAACAAAGCTCGATAACAGGTTTAATGAATTGCTCGCGCGTCTTCCACCACCACCACTGGCTGCACCTAACGCACCTCTACAACAACAACAACAACAACAACAACAACAACAACAACAACAACAACAACAACAACAACAACAACAACAACAACAACAACAACAACAACGACTACCTCCACATCGCAAAACAGCCCTCCGCCGAGCGACCCGTGTTCCTCTGATGAGGACATCAATTCCATTGTTACACCCACAGCCCCTACTGTTACATATGATGGACCAATTACTAGAGCTCGTGCACGCCAATTAAATTACCAGGTACTTTTGTTTCTTGGTAATGATTCTAATGTTCATGAGAATATGATGCTGCCTAAATTGGATACATTTGTTTTGCTTACAAATGAAGGGCCTAGCTTGGAGAAGGATGAACATTGGAGCAAGAACAAGCATCGAGTTGATGGCATGCGCAACGGGAACAAGAACGGAGTTACGAGTGATGATTTCAGGACTTTGAAGCCACCATAAGGAGTGAGTGAAGCCTTGGACGAAATATACAAGATGCCACTTCATAAATTTCGTCCAGAGGCTATTCTAGGTGCGGCGTCACCTTATTATTGGGCCAGGCCCATGTAATTTCGAAATACTTAAGTATAGGCTGTTTTTAGAGTCCGTATGTGTGGGGAAACAAGAGTTAGGGTTGGTTTCGGACCCCTTCCTCAAGGGCCACGAAATTCCCCCCCTCTTACTCCATATATACAGCCCTTAGGGCGTCGTTTAGACTTTGGGTTTTGTTTAGATTAAAAGTTCGCCATAGCTGCAACTTCGCGTACTTCGTTTGTGTTCAACGACCAGACCAACGCGTCTCAGAACCCCACCTTGATCAATAAAGCTTTCCTCTTATATTCGCAATATCCAGATTGCAATCTTAGTTTCTTCTTTGTTCTTCGTTTGCCTACAGGAAACAGACCTTCGTGGTCAGGTTGATCGTGCTCCGGCGTGGTCAATAACCTCTCGGAGTTGGTTTAGCGATTGCTAAGGCGCGACGTCCTCGCACGTTCGTAGTCGGATCGTCAAAGTCGACTTCCTCCAAACGATAGCCACCATCTCATCGAAAGACGGGACACCTTTGCCTCTATCAAGTGGTATCAGATTTCCAGGTTGCTCGGTGAGATTTTACAGTTTTTCATAGTTTAGATCGAGTCTGTTTTTCATACCTACAGTCCACGAAAAAGCCAAAAAAAATTAGGGTTAGTTCATCCTATCGGAACCAATCTGAGCCTTTGCATAATCTTTTCTGTATTTGCTTTGTAGAATTTGCGGTTGCATCGTCGTGTCAAGTTGCTGGTCTTAGCGTCTAGTCCTTTAGAGTTTCGAGTTCTGTTCACAGGTTGTCACGTCGCCGCTGCCATATATCACCACCGCATCATCATCATCACCGCTGCCATATACCACCATCGTCATCACCGTTGCCATATACCACCATCATCACCGCCGCTACCATATACCACATATCCACCGCCATCACGCTAATCCGAGTCCACCTCCATCACAGTTTCGCCACACAGTCCGTGTTCCATAGCCCTGCAAATATCCGCCACCAGTGCGAGTTTCCACCAGATTCATCTCCGCCACGAGTCCTAGTCCCAGACCAGTAATTGTTGCATTGTTCTTGATTTCCAGATCACGCGATACTCTGAGTCGTGACAGAGAAGGACTCCCCAACTTCCGTGCTACCCGCAGAAGAAAAGTAGTTCCAAACTCAAAAAAAAACTAAGTCTGGAAAATTCTGGCTAGGCAGTTTTTAGGACATTTGTAGACTTTTTCGAAAAAAAATTGTTGCGGAGCAAAAAAAAAGAGGAAAAAAAGTGCAAAAAAAAAGTGAAAAAAAGAAAAGAAAATTCAGAGTGTGCTCCTCCCTTGTTTACGTGCAGCGCCGTGATTTTGTTAGTGTTCTAGGCTCGCGTCTCTAGCACGGTCTAGCCTAGGACCAGCACAGTACTGTCGTTGAGCGTTTATTCAACTTTGCATCTCTGAATTGATTATTGTCGACCCTTTTTGCTACCATATTATAAGCCTTCCCAGCTCCACATACATCTACATCGTGCGTTTGACTCTCCCTGGTAATCGCTCTATCCAAGCTTTGAGAGTTTTGACTACATCGTTTGCCGATCACCGCCTGCTGCTGGGTAAGAACTGGTAAGAATTTGAGATTTACTTAAAGGATTTGTGACACCCACCACCACCACCACTTGTTAGTAGTCTATAGGATCATATTCTTGTGTGTTTCTATTGCTGCTAACCATGCCATGATCACAACCCGACGAGATTGACTGGGAGAATTTAACAAACAAGGAGCTTCATGATAAGTTTCAGAAAATGATGAATGAACAGGTGCAAGATGTGCTGAACAATTTTGAAGAGGCCATGGAGAAGATCACTGGCCTGGAGAAGACGTTCGAAACAAAGCTCGATAACAGGTTTAATGAATTGCTCGCGCGTCTTCCACCACCACCACCGGCTGCACCTAACGCACCTCTACAACAACAACAACAACAACAACGACTACCTCCACATCGCGAAACAGCCCTCCGCCGAGCGACCCGTGTTCCTCTGATGAGGACATCAATACCATTGTTACACCCACAGCCCCTACTGTTACATATGATGGACCAATTACTAGAGCTCGCGCGCGCCAATTAAATTACCAGGTACTTTCGTTTCTTGGTAATGATTCTAATGTTCATGAGAATATGATGCTGCCTAAATTGGATACATTTGTTTTGCTTACAAATGAAGGGCCTAGCTTCGAGAAGGATGAACATTAGAGCAAGAACAAGCATCGAGTTGATGGCATGCGCAAGGGGAACAAGAACGGAGTTACAAGTGATGATTTCAGGACTTTGAAGCCACCATAAGGAGTGAGTGAAGCCTTGGACGAAATATACAAGATGCCACTTCATAAATTTCGTCCAGAGGCTATTCTAGGTGCTGCGTCACCTTATTATTGGGCCAGGCCCATGTAATTTCGAAATACTTAAGTATAGGCTGTTTTTAGAGTCCGTATGTGTGGGGAAACAAGAGTTAGGGTTGGTTTCGGACCCCTTGCTCAAGGGCCACGAAATTCCCCCCCCCCCCTCTTCCTCCATATCTACAGCCCTTAGGGCGTCGTTTAGACTTTGGGTTTTGTTTAGATTAAAAGTTCGCCATAGCTGCAACTTCGCGTACTTCGTTTGTGTTCAACGACCAGACCAAGGCGTCTCAGAACCCCACCTTGATCAATAAAGCTTTCCTCTTATATTCGCAATATCCAGATTGCAATCTTAGTTTCTTGCTTGTAATTCGTTTGCCTGCAGGAAACAGACCTTCGTGGTCAGGTTGATCGAGCTCCGGCGTGGTCAATAACCTCTCGGAGTTGGTTTAGCGATTGCTAAGGCGCGACGTCCTCGCACGATCGTAGTCGGATCGTCAAAGTCGACTTCCTCCAAACGGTAGCCACCATCTCATCGAAAGACGGGACACCTTTGCCTCTATCAAGTGGTATCAGATTTCTAGGTTGCTCGGTGAGATTTTACAGTTTTTCAAAGTTTAGATCGAGTCTGTTTTTCATACCTACAGTCCACGAAAAAGCCAAAAAAACTAGGGTTAGTTCATCCTATCCGAACCAATCTAAGCCTTTGCATAATCTTTTCTGTATTTGCTTTGTTGAATTTGCAGTTGCATCGTCGTGTCAAGTTGCTGGTCTTAGCGTCTAGTCCTTTAGAGTTTTGAGTTCTGTTCACAGGTTGTCACGTCGCTGCTGCCATATATCACCACCGCATCATCATCATCACCGCTGCCATATACCACCATCGTCATCACCGCTGCCATATACCACCATCGTCACCGCCGCTACCATATACCACATATCCACCACCATCACGCTAATCCGAGTCCACCTCCATCACAGTTTCGCCAGCACTCCGTGTTCCATAGCCCTGCAAATATCCGCCACCAGTGCGAGTTTCCACCAGATTCATCTCCGCCACGAGTCCTAGTCCGAGACCAGTAATTGTTGCTTTGTTCTTGATTTCCAGATCACGCGATACTCTGAGTCGTGACAGAGAAGGACTCCCCAGCTTTCGTGCTACCCGCAGAAGAAAAATAGTTCCAAACTCAAAAAAAAAACTAAGTCTGAAAAATTCTGGCAAGGCAGTTTTTAGGACATTTGTAGACTTTTTCGAAAAAATTTGTTGCGGAGCAAAAAAAAATAGGAAAAAAAGTGCAAAAAAAGAAGTGAAAAAAAAAGAAAATTCAGAGTGTGCTCCTCCCTTGTTTACGTGCAGCGCCGTGATTTTGTTAGTGTTCTAGGCTCGCGTCTCTAGTACGGTCTAGCCTAGGACCTGCACAGTACCGTCGTTGAGCGTTTATTCAACTTTGCATCTCTGAATTGATTATTGCTGACCCTTTTTGCTACAATATTATAAGCCTTCCCAGCTCCACATACATCTACATCGTGCGTTTGACTCTCCCTGGTAATCGCTCTATCCAAGCTTTAAGAGTTTTGACTACATCGGTTGCCGATCACCGCCTGCTGCTGGGTAAGAACTGGTAAGAATTTGAGATTTGCTTAAAGGATTTGTGACACCCACCACCACCACCACTTGTTAGTAGTCTATAGGATCATATTCTTGTGTGTTTCTATTGCTGCTAACCATGCCAGGATCACAACCGGACGAGATTGACTGGGAGAATTTAACAAAGAAGGAGCTTCATTATAAGTTTCAGAAAATGATGAATGAACAGGTGCAAGATGTGCTGAACAAATTTAAAGAGGCCATGGAGAAGATCACTGGCCTGGAGAAGACGTTCGAAACAAAGCTCGATAACAGGTTTAATGAATTGCTCGCGCGTCTTCCACCACCACCACCGGCTGCACCTAACGCACCTCTACAACAACAACAACAACAACAACAACGACTACCTCCACATCGCGAAACAGCCCTCCGCCGAGCGACCCGTGTTCCTCTGATGAGGACATCAATACCGTTGTTACACCCACAGCCCCTACTGTTACATATGATGGACCAATTACTAGAGCTCGCGCACGCCAATTAAATTACCAAGTACTTTCGTTTCTTGGTAATGATTCTAATGTTCATGAGAATATGATGCTGCCTAAATTGGATACATTTGTTTTGCTTACAAATGAAGGGCCTAGCTTGGAGAAGGATGAACATTGGAGCAAGAACAAGCATCGAGTTGATGGCATGCGCTAGGGAAACAAGAACGGAGTTACAAGTGATGATTTCAGGACTTTGAAGCCACCATAAGGAGTGAGTGAAGCCTTGGACGAAATATACAAGATGCCACTTCATAAATTTCGTCCAGAGGCTATTCTAGGTGCTGCGTCACCTTATCATTGGGCCAGGCCCATGTAATTTCGAAATACTTAAGTATAGGCTGTTTTTAGAGTCCGTATGTGTGGGGAAACAAGAGTTAGGGTTGGTTTCGGACCCCTTCCTCAAGGGCCACGAAATTCCCCCCTCTTTCTCCATATATACAGCCCTTAGGGCGTCGTTTAGACTTTGGGTTTTGTTTAGATTAAAAGTTCGCCATAGCTGCAACTTCGCGTACTTCGTTTGTGTTCAACGACCAGACCAAGGCGTCTCAGAACCCCACCTTGATCAATAAAGCTTTCCTATTATATTCGCAATATCCAGATTGCAATCTTAGTTTCTTGCTTGTTCTTCGTTTGCCTGCAGGAAACAGACCTTCGTGGTCAGGTTGATCGTGCTCCGGCGTGGTCAATAACCTCTCGGAGTTGGTTTAGCGATTGCTAAGGCGCGACGTCCTCGCACGTTCGTAGTCGGATCGTCAAAGTCGACTTCCTCCAAACGATAGCCACCATCTCATCGAAAGTGATGAGGACATCAATACCATTGTTACATCCACAGCCCCTGCTGCTATACATACTGGACCAATTACTAGAGCTCGCGCACGCCAATTAAATTACCAGGTACTTTCGTTTCTTGGTAATGATTCTAATGTTCATGAGAATATGATACTGCCTAAATTGGATACATTTGTTTTGCTTACAAATGAAGGGCCTAGCTTGGAGAAGGATGAACATTGGAGCAAGAACACGCATGGAGTTGATGGCATGCGCAAGGGGATCAAGAACGGAGTTACAAGTGATGATTTCAGGACTTTGAAGCCACCATAAGGAGTGCATGAAGCCTTGGACGAAATATGCCACTTCATAATATTCGTCCATAGGCTATTCTAGGTGCTGCGTCACCTTATTTTTGGGCCAGGCCCATGTAATTTCGAAATACTTAAGTATAGGCTATTTTTAGAGTCCGTATGTGTGGGGAAACAAGAGTTAGGGTTGGTTTCGGACCCCACCATCAGGGGCCACGAAATTCCCTCCTCTTCCCCCATATATACAGCCCTTAGGGCGTCGTTTAGACTTTGGGTTTTGTTTAGATCAAAAGTTCGCCATAGCTGCAACTTCGCGTACTTCGTTTGTGTTCAACGACCAGACCAAGGCGTCACAGAACCCCACCTTCGTTAATAAAGCTTTCCTCTTTTATTCGCAATATCCAGATTGCAATCTTAGTTTCTTGCTTGTTCTTCGTTTGCTCGCAGGAAACAGGCACTCGTGGTCAGGTTGATCGTGCTCCGGCGTGGTCAATAACCCTCGGAAGTTGGTTTAGCGATTGCTAAGGCGCGACGTCTCGCACGTTCGTAGTCGGATCGTCAAGGTCGACTCCCACAGAAACGATAGCGACCATCTCATCGAAACATCGGGACACCTTTGCCTCTATCAAGTGGTATCAGATTTTCAGGTTGCTCGGTGAGATTTTACAGTTTTTCGTAGTTTAGATCGAGTCTGTTCTTCATACCTATAGTCCACGAAAAAGCCAAAAAAAAATTTAGGGTTAGTTCATTCTATCCGAACCAATCTGAGCCTTTGCATAATCTTTTCTGTATTTGCTTTGTTGAATTTGCGGTTGCATCGTCGTGTCAAGTTGCTGGTCTTAGCGTCTAGTCTTTTAGAGTTTCGAGTTCTGGTCATATTAGTCACGCCGCCACCGCACCATCATCATTGTCCCTGCCATCTTCCACCACCGCTTATCCGCCACCGCTCCTAGTCCATATACCACCACCGCTCCGAGTCCATATACCTCCACCGCTTATCCGCCACGGCTCCGAGTCCATATATCACCATCACTTCGAGTCCATCTCATATTAGTTTGCTTTCGAGATCCATCTGTTGCCAGATTCGTGTTTCCTTGGTTGAGTAGGTTTAGGATTCCATCAATCTTTTGCCGTCCGTAGAAGAGGTTGGTTTCCAAAAAAAAAAAACAGTCTGGAAACCACCCTCCGTTTAGGCCCAAAATTTTCCAAAAACGCACTTGACAAAAAAATTTCTGGCTATCCTAATTTTTAGGTGTTTCTTAGCCTTTTGAGACAGTTGCCGTTATTGAAAGTTTTTTTTGCGCCGTTTCCAGTTTTTGGGTCCGGGCAGTCGAAAAAAAAATTCGCAAAAAATTCGTGTCTATCCTGTCAGTTTGACCTGGGAAGAGTTTTGAGACACTCGCCATTATTGTGATTTTTCGCAAAAAAAAAAAAGAAGAAGCGAAAAAAAAAAGAGTGCCAAAAAAAACAGGGCGAAAAAAAAATCCAGAGTGTGCTTTTCCCTGTGTTTACGTGCAGCGTCGTGATTTTGTTGGTGTTCTAGGCTCGCGTCTCTAGCACGGTCTAGCCTAGGACCAGCACAGTACCGTCGTTGAGCGTTTATTCAACTTTGGATCTCTGAATTGATTATTGCTGACCCTTTTTGCTACCATACTATAAGCCTTCCCAGCTCCACATACATCTACTTCGTGCGTTTGACTCTCCCTGGCAATCGCTCTATCCAAGCTTTTGAGAGTTTTGACTACAACGGCTGCCGATCACCGCCTGCTGCTGGGTAAGAACTGGTAAGAATTTGAGATTTGCTTGACGGATTTGTGACACCACCACCACCTCTTGTTAGTACTCTGTAGGATCATATTCTTGTGTGTTTCTATTGCTGCTAACCATGCCAGGATCACAAGCCGACGAGACTGACTGGGAGAACTTGACGAACAAGGAGCTTCATGATAAGTTTCAGCAAATGATGAGTGGACAGGTGCAAGATGTGCTAAACAGATTTGAAGAGGCCATGGAGAAGATAGATGGCATGGAGAAGACGTTCGAAACAAAGCTCGATAACAGATTTAATGAACTGCTTGCGCGTCTTCCACCACCGGCTGCACCTGCCGCACCTCTGCAACAACAGCAACAACAACGAATACCTCCAGGTCGGGAAGCAGCCCTTCGCCGAGCGATCCGTGTCCCTCTTCAGCCTGGCCAAACTGCTGGTGCTGCTGTTGATACTTCTGTGGCTCCTGCTGCTGATGCGGAGGAGGATGATTATGTGGGAGATTATGAGGATGAGGTTGATGACAATCAGAACTACGTGCAACCACCAGCACCACAACCACCAGGTCGTCCACATGCAAATAATGGTAATGTTAGGGCTCCCCCTCAGGTACGAGATCATGACCATCTCCCTAAACTGAAATTGAATATTCCACCATTTGAGGGTAGATATGTTCCTGATATATATCTTACTTGGGAGTTAGAAACTGAACAACGATTTACATGTTTACAATATCCTGAGGAGAGACGTGTTCCTGCTGCTGTTTGTGCTTTCACTAGCTTTGCATGTGTTTGGTGGTCTGAATATTGTAGATTATATCCTGTTCCAGCTACTTGGGCTGCTTTGAAAACTGCTATGCGTACTCGTTGGGTTCCACCATATTATCAACGTGAATTACTTCAAAAATTGCAGCGCTTAAGACAAGGAAAAAATTCTGTAGAAGAATATTATCAGGAATTACAAACTGGCTTGATTAGATGTGGTATTGTTGAGGCGAATGAAGCTATGCTTGCACGTTTTCTGGGTGGATTAAATAGAGAGATTCAGACCATTCTAGACTATAAGGATTATAATAATATCACTCGTTTATTCCATCTTGCTTGTAAAGCTGAACGTGAAGTGCAGGATCGACAGGCATTGGCGCGGACTAACTTTTCTGCAGGTCGACCTTCATCATGGACACCACGTGCATCATCTACTTCCACACGTTCTGCTACACCGGCACCTCCGTCAGCTGCCACCTCCAACCGTGATACAAGAAAGCAGGCACAACCACCACTATCTGCCAAGAGCACACCTGCCGGGCCTGCACAGAGCTCTGCTTCTTCCATGGCGTCTACAGGGCACACAAGTGATATTATTTGTCGTCGTTGTAAGGGAAGAGGACATTTTGCGCACGAATGCACATCTCAGCGTGTGATGATTGCTACTGAGGATGGTGGGTATGAGTCCGCTAGTGACTATGATGAGGAGACTTTGGCTCTTCTTACACATGAAGAACACGGTGGAGATGATTCTGATCATGAGACACAATACATGGCTGCTGAAGATGCTGACAGGTATGAATGTTTAGTTACTCAACGTGTTTTGAGTGTGCAGGTCACGCAAGCTGAGCAAAATCAGAGGCATAATTTGTTCCATACAAAGGGAGTTGTGAAGGAACGTTCTGTTCGCGTCATCATAGATGGAGGGAGCTGCAACAACTTGGCTAGCATGGAGATGGTGGAGAAGCTATCCCTCACCACAAGACCACATCCACATCCTTACTACATCCAATGGTTCAACAACAGCGGTAAGGTTAAGGTAACACGTACTGTTCGTGTGCATTTTAGTATCTCTACATATGCTGATTATGTTGATTGTGATGTGGTACCCATGCAAGCATGTTCCTTATTACTTGGTAGACCATGGCAATTTGATAAAAATTCTGTACACCATGGTAGAAACAATCAGTATACTCTCGTTCATAAGGACAAAAATATTACTTTGCTTCCTATGAGTCCTGATTCCATTTTGAAAGATGATATTAATCGAGCTAATAAAGCAAAACAGGAGCAAAATAAGAGTGAAAATCAGATTGTGGCAAAAGAATTTCAGCAACAAATGAAGCCTAATAATAAACCATCTAGTGTTGCTTCTGAAATTAAATTGAAAAGTGCATGTTTATTTGCCACCAAATCTGATATTGATGATCTAGATGTTAGCAAATCTGTTTGCTATGCTTTTGTGTGCAAACAGGTATTATTTTCATTTGAGGACGTGCCTTCCTCTTTGCCTCCTGCTGTTACTAACATTTTGCAGGAGTTCGCTGACCTCTTTCCACAAGACGTGCCACCGGGATTACCACCTATTCGAGGGATTGAGCATCAGATTGACTTAATTACCGGTGCATCATTACCCAACCGCGCACCATACCGTACCAATCCAGAGGAGACGAAGGAGATTATGCGTCAAGTACAAGAGCTACTCGACAAAGGTTATATACGCGAATCCCTTAGTCCTTGTGTTGTTCCTATTATTCTAGTGCCGAAAAAGGATGGTACCTCGCGTATGTGTGTTGATTGTAGAGGCATTAATAATATTACTATTCGTTATCATCATCCTATTCCTAGGCTAGATGATATGCTTGATGAATTGAGTGGCTCTACAATATTCTCCAAAGTTGATTTGCGTAGTGGATACCATCAAATTCGTATGAAATTGGGAGATGAATGGAAAACAGCTTTTAAAACTAAGTTTGGTTTATATGAGTGGTTAGTCATGCCTTTTGGGTTAACTAATGCACCTAGTACTTTCATGCGACCAATGAACGAAGTTTTACGTGCTTTCATTGGACGATTTGTGGTAGTCTATTTTGATGATATACTGATTTATAGCAAATCTTTGGAAGAACATTTGGAACATTTACGTGCTGTTTTTAATGCTCTACGTGATGCACGTTTGTTCGGTAACCTTGGGAAGTGCACCTTTTGCACCGACCGAGTATCTTTTCTTGGCTATGTTGTAACTCCACAGGGAATTGAAGTTGATAAAGCCAAGATTGAAGCTATTGAGAGTTGGCCGCAGCCCAAAACGGTCACACAAGTGAGGAGTTTTCTTGGCCTCGCTGGTTTCTATAGGCGTTTTGTGAGAGATTTCAGCACCATTGCTGCACCTCTCAACGAGCTTACAAAGAAGGATGTGCCTTTTGTTTGGGGTACCGCACAGGAAGAAGCCTTCACAGTATTGAAAGATAAGTTGACACATGCTCCTTTACTCCAACTTCCTGATTTTAATAAGACTTTTGAGCTTGAATGTGATGCTAGTGGAATTGGATTAGGAGGTGTGTTATTACAAGATGGCAAACCTGTTGCATACTTTTCTGAAAAATTGAGTGGGCCTAGTGTGAACTATTCTACTTATGATAAAGAATTATATGCTCTTGTTCGGACTTTAGAAACATGGCAACATTATTTATGGCCCAAAGAATTTGTTATACATTCTGATCATGAATCTTTGAAACACATTAAAAGTCAAGCAAAACTGAACCGTAGACATGCTAAATGGGTTGAATTCATTGAGACTTTCCCTTATGTCATTAAACACAAGAAGGGTAAAGAAAATGTTATTGCTGATGCTTTGTCACGACGTTATACTATGCTTTCACAACTTGACTTTAAAATATTTGGTTTGGAGACCATCAAAGATCAATATGTGCATGATGCTGAATTTAAAGATGTATTGCAAAATTGTAAAGAAGGTAGAACATGGAACAAGTTCGTCGTTAATGATGGATTTGTGTTTCGTTCTAACAAGCTATGCATTCCAGCTAGCTCTGTTCGTCTTTTGTTGTTGCAGGAGGCGCATGGAGGAGGACTAATGGGACACTTTGGCGTGAAGAAGACGGAGGATATACTTGCTACACATTTCTTTTGGCCAAAGATGAGACGGGATGTTGAGCGTTTTGTTGCTCGCTGCACTACATGTCAAAAAGCTAAGTCACGACTCAATCCTCATGGTTTATATATGCCTTTGCCTGTACCTAGTGTTCCTTGGGAGGATATATCTATGGACTTTGTTTTAGGTTTACCTCGAACAAAGAAGGGGAGGGATAGCATATTTGTTGTCGTGGATAGATTCTCGAAAATGGCACACTTTATACCATGTCATAAAAGCGATGATGCTGTTAATGTTGCTGATTTGTTCTTTCGTGAAATTATTCGCTTGCATGGTGTGCCAAATACTATTGTTTCAGATCGTGATACTAAATTTCTTAGCCACTTTTGGAGATGTTTATGGGCTAAGTTGGGGACTAAACTGCTTTTTAGTACTACTTGTCACCCCCAAACTGATGGACAAACTGAAGTAGTCAATAGAACATTGTCTACTATGCTTAGGGCTGTTTTGAAGAATAATAAGAAAATGTGGGAAGAATGCTTGCCTCATATTGAATTTGCTTATAATCGTTCATTGCATTCTACTACTAAGATGTGCCCTTTTGAAATTGTGTATGGTTTCCTACCTCGTGCACCTATTGATTTGTTGCCTCTTCCATCTTCGGAGAAGGTTAATTTTGATGCTAAAAAACCTGCTGAATTGATTTTAAAAATGCATGAGTTAACTAAGGAAAACATTGAGCGTATGAATGCTAAATATAAACTTGCTGGAGATAAGGGTAGAAAACATGTTGTCTTTGCACCTGGTGATCTTGTTTGGTTACATTTGCGTAAGGATAGGTTTCCTAATTTGCGCAAATCAAAGCTAATGCGACGTGCTGATGGTCCATTTAAGGTGTTAGAGAAAATAAATGATAATGCATATAAACTTGAGCTGCCTGCAGATTTTGGGGTTAGTCCCACTTTTAACATTGCAGATTTGAAGCCTTATTTGGGTAAGGAAGATGAGCTTCCGTCGAGGACGACTTCATTTCAAGAAGGGGAGGATGATGAGGACATCAATACCATTGTTACATCCACAGCCCCTGCTGCTATACATACTGGACCAATTACTAGAGCTCGCGCACGCCAATTAAATTACCAGGTACTTTCGTTTCTTGGTAATGATTCTAATGTTCATGAGAATATGATACTGCCTAAATTGGATACATTTGTTTTGCTTACAAATGAAGGGCCTAGCTTGGAGAAGGATGAACATTGGAGCAAGAACACGCATGGAGTTAATGGCATGCGCAAGGGGATCAAGAACGGAGTTACAAGTGATGATTTCAGGACTTTGAAGCCACCATAAGGAGTGCATGAAGCCTTGGACGAAATATACAAGATGCCACTTCATAATATTCGTCCATAGGCTATTCTAGGTGCTGCGTCACCTTATTTTTGGGCCAGGCCCATGTAATTTCGAAATACTTAAGTATAGGCTATTTTTAGAGTCCGTATGTGTGGGGAAACAAGAGTTAGGGTTGGTTTCGGACCCCACCATCAGGGGCCACGAAATTCCCTCCTCTTCCCCCGTATATACAGCCCTTAGGGCATCGTTTAGACTTTGGGTTTTGTTTAGATCAAAAGTTCGCCATAGCTGCAACTTCGCGTACTTCGTTTGTGTTCAACGACCAGACCAAGGCGTCACAGAACCCCACCTTCGTTAATAAAGCTTTCCTCTTTTATTCGCAATATCCAGATTGCAATCTTAGTTTCTTGCTTGTTCTTCGTTTGCTCGCAGGAAACAGGCCCTCGTGGTCAGGTTGATCGTGCTCCGGCGTGGTCAATAACCCTCGGAAGTTGGTTTAGCGATTGCTAAGGCGCGACGTCTTGCACGTTCGTAGTCGAATCGTCAAGGTCGACTCCCACAGAAACGATAGCGACCATCTCATCGAAACATCGGGACACCTTTGCCTCTATCAGAAAGACGGGACACCTTTGCCTCTATCAAGTGGTATCAGATTTCCAGGTTGCTCGGTGAGATTTTACAGTTTTTCATAGTTTAGATCGAGTTTGTTTTTCATACCTACAGTCCACGAAAAAGCCAAAAAAAAATAGGGTTAGTTCATCCTATCCGAACCAATCTGAGCCTTTGCATAATCTTTTCTGTATTTGCTTTGTTGAATTGGCGGTTGCATCGTCGTGTCAAGTTGCTGGTCTTAGCGTCTAGTCCTTTAGAGTTTCGAGTTCTGTTCACAGGTTGTCACATCGCCGCTGCCATATATCACCACCGCATCATCATCATCACCGCTGCCATATACCACCATCGTCATCACCGCTGCCATATACCACCATCGTCACCGCCGCTACCATATACCACATATCCACCGCCATCACGCTAATCCGAGTCCACCTCCATCACAGTTTCGCCACCAGTCCATGTTCCATAGCCCTGCAAATATCCGCCACCAGTGCGAGTTTCCACCAGATTCATCTCCGCCACGAGTCCTAGTCCGAGACCAGTAATTGTTGCTTTGTTCTTGATTTCCAGATCACGCGATACTCTGAGTCGTGACAGAGAAGGACTCCCCAACTTTCGTGCTACCCGCAGAAGAAAAATAGTTCCAAACTCAAAAAAAAACTAAGTCTGTAAAATTCTGGCTAGGCAGTTTTTAGGACATTTGTAGACTTTTTCGAAAACAAATTGTTGCGGAGCAAAAAAAAAGAGGAAAAAAGTGCAAAAAAAAAGTGAAAAAAAAGAAAAGAAAATTCAGAGTGTGCTCCTCCCTTGTTTACGTGCAGCGCCGTGATTTTGTTAGTGTTCTAGGCTCGCGTCTCTAGTACGGTCTAGCCTAGGACCAGCACAGTACCGTCGTTGAGCGTTTATTCAACTTTGCATCTCTGAATTGATCATTGCTGACCCTTTTTGCTAGCATATTATAAGCCTTCCCAGCTCCACATACATCTACATCGTGCGTTTAACTCTCCCTGGTAATCGCTCTATCCAAGCTTTGAGAGTTTTGACTACATCGTTTGCCGATCACCGCCTGCTGCTAGGTAAGAACTGGTAAGAATTTGAGATTTGCTTAAAGGATTTGTGACACCCACCACCACCACCACTTGTTAGTAGTCTATAGGATCATATTCTTGTGTGTTTCTATTGCTGCTAACCATGCCTGGATCACAACCCGACGAGATTGACTGGGAGAATTTAACAAACAAGGAGCTTCATGATAAGTCTCAGAAAATGATGAATGAACAGGTGCAAGATGTGCTGAACAATTTTGAAGAGGCCATGGAGAAGATCACTGGCCTGGAGAAGACGTTCGAAACAAAGCTCGATAACAGGTTTAATGAATTGCTCGCGCATCTTCCACCACCACCACCGGCTGCACCTAACGCACCTCTACAACAACAAGAACAACAACAACGACTACCTCCACATCGCGAAACAGCCCTCCGCCGAGCGACCCGTGTTCCTCTGATGAGGACATCAATACCATTGTTACACCCACAGCCCCTACTGTTACATATGATGGACCAATTACTAGAGCTCGCGCACGCCAATTAAATTACCAGGTACTTTCGTTTCTTGGTAATGATTCTAATGTTCATGAGAATATGATGCTGCCTAAATTGGATACATTTGTTTTGCTTACAAATGAAGGGCCTAGCTTCGAGAAGGATGAACATTGGAGCAAGAACAAGCATCGAGTTGATGGCATGCGCAAGGGGAACAAGAACGGAGTTACAAGTGATGATTTCAGGACTTTGAAGCCACCATAAGGAGTGACTGAAGCCTTGGACGAAATATACAAGATGCCACTTCATAAATTTCGTCCAGAGGCTATTCTAGGTGCTGCGTCGCCTTATTATTGGGCCAGGCCCATGTAATTTCGAAATACTTAAGTATAGGCTGTTTTTAGAGTCCATATGTGTGGGGAAACAAGAGTTAGGGTTGGTTTCGGACCCCTTCCTCAAGGGCCACGAAATTCCCCCCCTCTTCCTCCATATATACAGCCCTTAGGGCGTCGTTTAGACTTTGGGTTTTGTTTAGATTAAAATTTCGCCATAGCTGCAACTTCGCGTACTTCGTTTGTGTTCAACGACCAGACCAAGGCGTCTCAGAACCCCACCTTGATCAATAAAGCTTTCCTCTTATATTCGCAATATTCAGATTGCAATCTTAGTTTCTTGCTTGTTCTTCGTTTGCCTGCAGGAAACAGACCTTCGTGGTCAGGTTGATCGTGCTCCGGCGTGGTCAATAACCTCTCGGAGTTGGTTTAGCGATTGCTAAGGCGCGACGTCCTCGCACGTTCGTAGTCGGATCGTCAAAGTCGACTTCCTCACAAAGATAGCCACCATCTCATCGGAAGACGGGACACCTTTGCCTCTATCAAGTGGTATAAGATTTCCAGGTTGCTCGGTGAGATTTTACAGTTTTTCATAGTTTATATCGAGTCTGTTTTTCATACCTACAGTCCACGAAAAAGCCAAAAAAAATTAGGGTTAGTTCATCCTATCCGAACCAATCTGAGCCTTTGCATAATCTTTTCTGTATTTGCTTTGTTGAATTTGCGGTTGCATCGTCGTGTCAAGTTGCTGGTCTTAGCATCTAGTCCTTTAGAGTTTCGAGTTCTGTTCACAGGTTGTCACGTCGCCGCTGCCATATATCACCACCGCATCATCATCATCACCGCTGCCATATACCACCATCGTCATCGCCGCTGCCATATACCACCATCGTCACCGCCGCTACCATATACCACATATCCACCGCCATCACGCTAATCCGAGTCCACCTCCATCACAGTTTCGCCACCAGTCCGTGTTCCATCGCCCTGCAAATATCCGCCACCAATGCGAGTTTCCACCAGATTCATCTCCGCCACGAGTCCTAGTCCGAGACCAATAATTGTTGCTTTGTTCTTGATTTCCAGATCACGCGATACTCTGAGTCGTGACAGAGAAGGACTCTCCAACTTTCGTGCTACCCGC
This sequence comes from Aegilops umbellulata, assembly GCA_032464435.1. NCBI lineage: Eukaryota > Viridiplantae > Streptophyta > Magnoliopsida > Poales > Poaceae > Aegilops > Aegilops umbellulata. The sequence continues at coordinate 196,851,232 of CP136058.1, read as the reverse complement.
AGAAGAAAAATAGTTCCAAACTCAAAAAAAAAACTAAGTCTGGAAAATTCTGGCTAGGCAGTTTTTAGGACATTTGTAGACTTTTTCGAAAAAAAATTGTTGCGGAGCAAAAAAAAAAAGAGAGGAAAAAAGTGCAAAAAAAAAAGTGAAAAAAAATAAAATAAAATTCAGAGTGTGCACCTCCCTTGTTTACGTGCAGCGCCGTGATTTTGTTAGTGTTCTAGGCTCGCGTCTCTAGTACGGTCTAGCCTAGGACCAGCACAGTACCGACGTTGAGCGTTTATTCAACTTTGCATCTCTGAATTGATTATTGCTGACCCTTTTTGCTACCATATTATAAGCCTTCCCAGCTCCACATACATCTACATCGTGCGTTTGACTCTCCCTGGTAATCGCTCTATCCAAGCTTTGAGAGTTTTGATTACATCGGTTGCCGATCACCGCCTGCTGCTGGGTAAGAACTGGTAAGAATTTGAGATTTGCTTAAAGAATTTGGGACACCCACCACCACCACCACTTGTTAGTAGTCTATAGGATCATATTCTTGTGTGTTTCTATTGCTGCTAACCATGCCAGGATCACAACCCGACGAGATTGATTGGGAGAATTTAACAAAAAAGGAGCTTCATGATAAGTTTCAGAAAATGATGAATGAACAGGTGCAAGATGTGCTGAACAATTTTGAAGAGGCCCTGGAGAAGATCACTGGCCTGGAGAAGACGTTCGAAACAAAGATCGATAACAGGTTTAATGAATTGCTCGCGCGTCTTCCACCACCACCACCGGATGCACCTAACGCACCTCTACAACAACAGCAACGACTACCTCCACATCGCGAAACAACCCTCCGCCGAGCGACCCGTGTTCCTCTTGCGCTTGGCCAACTTGTTGGTGCTGCTGTTGATACTTCTGTGGCTCCTGCTGCTGATGCGGAGGAGGATGATTATGTGGGAGATTACGAGGATGAGGTTGATCAACATCAGAACTACGTGCAACCACCAGCACCACAACCACCAGGTCGTCCACATGCAAATAATGGTAATGTTAGGGCTCCCCCTCAGGTACGAGATCATGACCATCTCCCTAAACTGAAATTGAATATTCCACCATTTGAGGGTAGATATGTTCCTGATATATATCTTACTTGGGAGTTAGAAACAGAACAACGATTTACATGTTTATAATATCCTGAGGAGAGACGTGTTCCTGCTGCTGTTTGTGCTTTCACTAGCTTTGCATGTGTTTGGTGGTCTGAATATTGTAGATTATATCCTGTTCCAGCTACTTGGGCTGCTTTGAAAACTGCTATGCGTACTCGTTGGGTTCCACCATATTATCAACGTGAATTACTTCAAAAATTGCAGCGCTTAAGACAAGGAAAAAATTCTGTAGAAGAATATTATCAGGAATTACAAACTGGCTTGATTAGATGTGGTATTGTTGAGGCGAATGAAGCTATGCTTGCACGTTTTCTGGGTGGATTAAATAGAGAGATTCAGAGCATTCTAGACTATAAGGATTATAATAATATCACTCGTTTATTCCATCTTGCTTGTAAAGCTGAACGTGAAGTGCAGGATCGACAGGCATTGGCGCGGACTAACTTTTCTGCAGGTCGACCTTCATCATGGACGCCACGTGCATCATCTACTTCCACACGTTCTGATACACCGGCACCTCCGTCAGCTGCCACCTCCAATCGTGATACAAGAAAGCAGGCACAACCACCACTATCTGCCAAGAGCACACCTGCCGGGCCTGCACAGAGCTCTGCTTCTTCCATGGCGTCTACAGGGCACACAAGTGATATTATTTGTCGTCGTTGTAAGGGAAGAGGACATTTTGCGCGCGAATGCACATCTCAGCGTGTGATTATTGCTACTGAGGATGGTGGGTATGAGTCCGCTAGTGACTATGATGAGGAGACTTTGGCTCTTCTTACACATGAAGAACACGGTGGAGATGATTCTGATCATGAGACGCAATACATGGCTGCTGAAGATGCTGACAGGTATGAATGTTTAGTTTCTCAACGTGTTTTGAGTGTGCAGGTCACGCAAGCTGAGCAAAATCAGAGGCATAATTTGTTCCATACAAAGGGAGTTGTGAAGGAACGTTCTGTTCGCGTCATCATAGATGGAGGGAGCTGCAACAACTTGGCTAGCATGGAGATGGTGGAGAAGCTATCTCTCACCACAAGACCACATCCACATCCTTATTACATCCAATGGTTCAACAACAGCGGTAAGGTTAAGGTAACACGTACTGTTCGTGTGCATTTTAGTATCTCTACATATGCTGATTATGTTGATTGTGATGTGGTACCTATGCAAGCATGTTCCTTATTACTTGGTAGACCATGGCAATTTGATAAAAATTCTGTACACCATGGTAGAAACAATCAGTATACTCTCGTTCATAAGGACAAAAATATTACTTTGCTTCCTATGAGTCCTGATTCCATTTTGAAAGATGATATTAATCGAGCTAATAAAGCAAAACAGGAGCAAAATAAGAGTGAAAAGCAGATTGTGGCAAAAGAATTTCAGCAACAAATGAAGCCTAATAATAAACCATCTAGTGTTGCTTCTGAAATTAAATTGAAAAGTGCATGTTTATTTGCCACCAAATCTGATATTGATGATCTAGATGTTAGCAAATCTGTTTGCTATGCTTTTTTGTGCAAAGAGGTATTATTTTCATTCGAGGACGTGCCTTCCTCTTTGCCTCCTGCTGTTACTAACATTTTGCAGGAGTTCGCTGACGTCTTTCCACAAGACGTGCCACCGGGATTACCACCTATTCGAGGGATTGAGCATCAGATTGACTTTATTCCCGGTGCATCATTACCCAACCGCGCACCATACCGTACCAATCCAGAGGAGACGAAGGAGATTATGCGTCAAGTACAAGAGCTACTCGACAAAGGTTATATACGCGAATCTCTTAGTCCTTGTGCTGTTCCTATTATTCTAGTGCCGAAAAAGGATGGTACCTCGCGTATGTGTGTTGATTGTAGAGGCATTAATAATATTACTATTCGTTATCGTCATCCTATTCCGAGGTTAGATGATATTTGATGAATTGAGTGGCTCTACAATATTCTCCAAAGTTGATTTGCGTAGTGGATACCATCAAATTCGTATGAAATTGGGAGATGAATGGAAAACAGCTTTTAAAACTAAGTTTGGTTTATACGAGTGGTTAGTCATGCCTTTTGGGTTAACTAATGCACCTAGTACTTTCATGAGACTAATGAACGAAGTTTTACGTGCTTTCATTGGACGATTTGTGGTAGTCTATTTTGATGATATACTGATTTATAGCAAATCTTTGGAAGAACATTTGGAACATTTACGTGCTGTTTTTAATGCTCTACGTGATGCACGTTTGTTTGGTAACCTTGGGAAGTGCACCTTTTGCACCGACCGAGTATCTTTTCTTGGCTATGTTGTTACTCCACAGGGAATTGAAGTTGATAAAGCCAAGATTGAAGCTATTGAGAGTTGGCCGCAGCCCAAAACGGTCACACAAGTGAGGAGTTTCCTTGGCCTCGCTGGTTTCTATAGGCGTTTTGTGAGAGATTTCAGCACCATTGCTGCACCTCTCAACGAGCTTACAAAGAAGGATGTGGCTTTTGTTTGGGGTACCGCACAGGAAGAAGCCTTCACGGTATTGAAAGATAAGTTGACACATGCTCCTTTACTTCAACTTCCTGATTTTAATAAGACTTTTGAGCTTGAATGTGATGCTAGTGGAATTGGATTAGGAGGTGTGTTATTACAAGATGGCAAGCCTGTTGCATACTTTTCTGAAAAATTGAATGGGCCTAGTCTGAACTATTCTACTTATGATAAAGAATTATATGCTCTTGTTCGGACTTTAGAAACATGGCAACATTATTTATGGCCCAAAGAATTTGTTATACATTCTGATCATGAATCTTTGAAACACATTAAAAGTCAAGCTAAACTGAACCGTAGACATGCTAAATGGGTTGAATTCATTGAGACTTTCCCTTATGTCATTAAACACAAGAAGGGTAAAGAAAATGTTATTGCTGATGCATTGTCTCGTCGTTATACTATGCTTTCACAACTTGACTTTAAAATATTTGGTTTGGAGACCATCAAAGATCAATATGTGCATGATGCTGAATTTAAAGATGTGTTGCAGAATTGTAAAGAAGGTAGAACATGGAACAAGTTCGTCGTTAACGATGGATTTGTGTTTCGTGCTAACAAGCTATGCATTCCAGCTAGCTCCGTTCGTCTTTTGCTGTTGCAGGAGGCGCATGGAGGAGGACTCATGGGACACTTTGGCGTGAAGAAGACGGAGGATATACTTGCTACACATTTCTTTTGGCCAAAGATGAGACGGGATGTGGAGCGTTTTGTTGCTCGCTGCACTACATGTCAAAAAGCTAAGTCACGACTCAATCCTCATGGTTTATATATGCCTTTGCGTGTCCCTAGTGTTCCTTGGGAGGATATATCTATGGACTTTGTTTTAGGTTTGCCTCGAACAAAGAAGGGGAGGGATAGCATATTTGTTGTCGTGGATAGATTCTCGAAAATGGCACACTTTATACCATGTCATAAAAGCGATGATGCTGTTAATGTTGCTGATTTGTTCTTTCGTGAAATTATTCGCTTGCATGGTGTGCCAAATACTATTGTTTCAGATCGTGATACTAAATTTCTTAGCCACTTTTGGAGATGTTTATGGGCTAAGTTGGGGACTAAACTGGTTTTTGGTACTACTTGTCACCCCCAAACTGATGGACAAACTGAAGTAGTCAATAGAACATTGTCTACTATGCTTAGGGCTGTTTTGAAGAATAATAAGAAAATGTGGGAAGAATGCTTGCCTCATATTGAATTTGCTTATAATCGTTCATTGCATTCTACTACTAAGATGTGCCCTTTTGAAATTGTGTATGGTTTCCTACCTCGTGCACCTATTGATTTGTTGCCTCTTCCATCTTCGGAGAAGGTTAATTTTGATGCTAAAGAACGTGCTGAATTGATTTTAAAAATGCATGAGTTAACTAAGGAAAACATTGAGCGTATGAATGCTAAATATAAACTTGCTGGAGATAAGGGTAGAAAACATGTTGTCTTTGCACCTGGTGATCTTGTTTGGTTACATTTGCGTAAGGATAGGTTTCCTAATTTGCGCAAATCAAAGCTAATGCCACGTGCTGATGGTCCATTTAAGGTGTTAGAGAAAATAAATGATAATGCATATAAACTTGAGCTGCCTGCAGATTTTGGGGTTAGTCCCACTTTTAACATTGCAGATTTGAAGCCTTATTTGGGTGAGGAAGATGAGCTTCCGTCGAGGACGACTTCATTTCAAGAAGGGGAGGATGATAAGGACATCAATACCATTGTTACATCCACAGCCCCTGCTGCTATACATACTGGACCAATTACTAGAGCTCGCGCACGCCAATTAAATTACCAGGTACTTTCATTTCTTGGTAATGATTCTAATGTTCATGAGAATATGATACTGCCTAAATTGGATACATTTGTTTTGCTTACAAGTGAAGGGCCTAGCTTGGAGAAGGATGAACATTGGAGCAAGAACACGCATGGAGTTGATCTTTTGCGCAAGGGGATCAAGAACGGAGTTACAAGTGATGATTTCAGGACTTTGAAGCCACCATAAGGAGTGAATGAAGCCTTGGACGAAATATACAAGATGCCACTTCATAATATTCGTCCATAGGCTATTCTAGGTGCTGCGTCACCTTATTTTTGGGCCAGGCCCATGTAATTTCGAAATACTTAAGTATAGGCTATTTTTAGAGTCCGTATGTGTGGGGAAACAAGAGTTAGGGTTGGTTTCGGACCCCACCATCAGGGGCCACGAAATTCCCTCCTCTCCCTCCATATATACAGCCCTTAGGGCGTCGTTTAGACTTTGGGTTTTGTTTAGATCAAAAGTTCGCCATAGCAGCAACTTCGCGTACTTCGTTTGTGTTCAACGACCAGACCAAGGCGTCACAGAACCCCAGCTTCATTAATAAAGCTTTCCTCTTTTATTCGCAATATCCAGATTGCAATCTTAGTTTCTTGCTTGTTCTTCGTTTGCCTGCAGGAAACAGACCCTCGTGGTCAGGTTGATCGTGCTCCGGCGTGGTCAATAACCTCTCGGAGTTGGTTTAGCGATTGCTAAGGCGCGACGTCATCGCACGTTCGTAATCGGATCGTCAAAGTCGACTTCATCCTAAACGATAGCCACCATCTCATCGAAAGACGGGACACCTTTGCCTCTATCAGGTCCTGCCACGTCGGCGAAGCAGCATGGAGGACCGCCGCACCATCGATGCAGCAGACTGGTCCGGCCGCGCCGCAGAAGCAGAAGAGATGTCCCGCCGCGCCGTGAATGCAGCAGAGATGTCCTCCCTTGCCGCGGCGGCGTGGGAAAATGCTTCGCGAGCAGGCGAGGACTCTTACAGGCACATGCGTGCCCTCGTCCATAGGCAGATGGTTCAGATCTCCAGGTGGGCGAGGTTGCAGGATGACCTGCAAGCCTCGTTTGAACAATCTACCAACGTCATCCGTCAAGTAAATGAGAGCAATGCGAAGCTCTGGGCCGAGCGCGACCTGCTGAGGGCGAAGATCGTCGAAAGTGCGGAGCAGCAGGAACAGACCACTCCCTTGTTGAAGAGGACCGGCGTCATCGTCAAGAAACTTATGGACGAGAATAACAAGCTGCGCATCGAGCGCAGAAGGCTGGTGGAGGAATCCGTGGATGCTCTCAAGCAGCATCTTGAGGACAAGAAAGAGCTCGTCGCCGCTCGCCGCGGAGACTAGTTCCCGTGGCCTGCAGCAATGCATCAAGAAAGCAGAGATCAGCAAGCCAGATCTTGTCTTCCTTCTTCTTTTGCCCTTGTGTATTTCGGGCATTGCCACATGTGCCTTTTTAAATTATGTTTCTAAATATGTAAGACAATTATTATCCACTTCATCGTCCTTATATTCATCATGCTTGCTATAAGTCGCAGTCGATGCTATATAGGTCCGCCGGATCTTACATCAAGGTCCGTGCAAAACTTTCTTTTCAGATTTTCATTTTTCTCTCTTAAATCTCAGTCCAGTGAGACATATAGCCACGCCGTAGAACAGGTGCTCAGGCGCCATTAATGGAGACGTTGGGAGGGAGGTGCGCGGCGGGTAGCGGTCAAAGGGCTCTCCTCCCGATGAGCATGCGCAGGGGTCTGATCGCACACCTCACGTACTCAAATAGCTACCCCGTACGACACCTCCTAGGCAATAAAAAAAGGGGACGCGTGGCCGCACGTAATTGGTAAGTCCAATGCCCACGGTTTCAATAATACTTGTGTTTCCAATTTGCAACGTGACAACACTTGTTCCAAAATGACTTTGTTGATGGTTAATGTGTGGGCCTTCACAAATCAGACAGAAAAATTGCCACATCATGTTGGTGCCATGTCATGAGACCATGCCAAGTTTCATCATTTTCAGGCGTGTATTGGAATTACAGGAATTAAAAAAATCAAGTTTCTCAATCTCTCTGGCCGAGCCACGACGCCCAGATGTTAGAATTTCACTCCCATCTCTTGCATGTGACCTATAAATTCACCCAAGGACACACATGTGATTTTTCAAACAACTTTGGTGCACTAGAGCATGTGCTTGTAGTTCAAATTTGAATTATGCACATTAAATGCCCAGAAACTCAATTAATGTATAAAAAGGCCAAACGCACCCGGAATAATTCCAAAATTTAGCACGATACTTCTATTTGGTCTAATCTGTCTGTGTAAAAAAATAAGGTGGGAGAAGGCAGTGTACGTATGTCGTTTTGCACACGGAGGTGACACGTTCCCTCTTGGAACCAAGAGCCTTCTTGAGGGAAGCTCCGGTTTGCAAGAAGTTTACACCAAAGCTTGTCCCAATTCGGCCAAAAATATTACCGCAACATGTTGGTGCCATGTCATGACACCATGCCACGTTTCATGATTTTCAGGCGTGTTTTGGAATTACAGGAATTAAAAAACCAAGTTTCTCAATATTTCCGGCCAAGCCACGACGCCCAGATGTTTGAATTTCACTCCCATCTCTTCCATGGGACCTAGAGATTCACCTAAGGACACACATGTGATTTTTCAAACAACTTTGGTGCGCTGGAGCATGTGCTTGTAGTTCAAATTTGTATTATGCACATTATATGCCCTGAAACTCAATTAATGTATAAAAAAGACGAAACGATCCCGGAATAATTTCAAAATTTAGCACGATACTTCTATTTGGTCTGATCTGGCTGTGTAAAAAAATAAGGTGGGAGATGGCAGTGTACGTATGTCGTTTCGCACACGGAAGTGACACGTTCCCTCTCGGAACCACGAGCCTTCTTGAGGGAAGCTCCAGTTTGCAAGAAGGTTACGGCTTTGTCCCAATTCGGCCAAAAATATTACCGCAGCATGTTGGTGCCATGTCATGGCACCATGCTAAGTTTCATGATTTTCAGGCGTCTTTTGGATTTACAGGAATTAAAAAACCAAGTTTCTCAATCATTCCGGCTGAGCCACTACACCCAAATGTTTGAATTTTATTCCCATTTCTTGCATGGGACCTATAAATTCACCCAAAGACTCACATGTGATTTTTTAGCAAACTTTGGTGCATTGGAGCATGTGCTTATAGTTCAAATTTGAATTATGCACATTAAATGCCTAGAAACTCAATTAATGCATAAAAATGCCAAACGAACCCGAAATAATTCCAAATTTAAACACGACACTCATGTACTAGTTGCATGTTCGCTGTACGTAAATGTTCTAGCTATTCAAACAGCATCCTTTCCCTCTGTAACACCATTTTGTCTTTCAAAACATAATGAAAAAATCAGGTATACCACAAACAGCTTAATAGAAAGAATCGTGTGGGATGCGATATAAAATATCTTGGGGCACCGTCTTGTCTGGCTTATGCAGGGAGCTTCGTCGTCTACAGTCCACCGCCCCCTTCCTCCTACCGAGCAATTTTTTTTGCCACCGCAGAAATATCTATCTCCCCGCCCCCTCCCTCCTACCAAAAACCACATTTCCACTGTTCCTGCTTGCTTTCCAAGTTCAAACCTTCACTGCTGCTTACTGGCAGCTCAGCCTACTCGCCGGCGACCCTTCTTCTTGCAGCGCCGCCTCCTCGCTGGCTACCCTTCTTCTTGCAGCGCCACCTCCTCGCCGACAAACCTTCTTCTTGTAGCACCGCCTCCTCGCCGGCGACCCTTCTTCTTGCGACGCGGCCTCCTCGCCGACGACCCTTCTTCTTGCTTCGCGGCATCGTCGATATGGTCAGGTAATTCACACCCCACCCACACCATCCTCCTCCTTTCCCGTCCCACATGCCCCGACTGACGGAGCGACACCTTCCACCAAAATCACTGCCCCCCTCCTCCAATTAAGCACCGCCCACAACCATTTTACACGCAGTATAACATGGAGCTGAGTAGCATGCGGCCGCACGCGCGAACGAGGTTGCTATGGCTGACATGCGTGTCGACCGCCAGATCTTGGAGTAGCACCTCCTCTTCGAGGCCACCGTCGACACCGCTGCGCGGTTGTCTACTTTAAAATACAGTTCGTGATGTTTTATCGAGGCCACCGCCAATGCCTTCTAGTGATTTGTCCTCTGTAATGTTAATATGCAATCTGATGTTCAGTTAACAGTTTGGTCCTGTGAAATGTAATGTTCAGTTAACACTTTGGTCCAACAATTACTACATTTCGTAGTACTGTTCTCAAGCATTCTTTGTTTTGTTAACTGTCTTATCTTCTAGTACATGTTTATATTCTGCAATGTCGTGCTCAGTTAACTATTTTGGTTCATTTGGTCTGCTGTCCATTTAACTATTTGGTTCAGTTCTGCAATTTGATTTTCATTTGATGTGGGTACAATTTTGTATTGTTATGCATGTGAAACCAACCGAATTTGGTTGTACTCAATACATATTCTACTGATAGTATGGCAACTCTCAGTTAACCTAATCAAGATCTTCCTTATGTGTGTTGTAGGGAAACAAGGGGAGACACTACCGTTTAACATCGAGGTTTGTTTAAGCAGGGTCCTTTGGCTAATAGCACATTATTGTGCAGTTGCAAGAATCATTCTAATATTTAGGTTTCTTACAATTTGGTCTTGCACATGTAGGTTCTGCTGTAAGAGGCTTAAACCCACTTTTCGACCCATTTTGCATATGGGGAAATGGGATGTCCATGAATATCAGTCAAGTCAAGAAACTCAGAAAGATTGTTAGGATGAAGAAACTTGTGACGAATAACAGCAATATCTTTGTTTGCACAATGAAGAAGACGTCAGTCAACTATAGGATGGTACCAACTCTTTTACCTTGTTTTCACCCCTTGCGCCGTTTCAAAATTTACAACAGTGATTTATGCATAGCTTTGTGTTCAGTACTTTTCAAAGCAGTTCACTGATGATTACCTCTCAAACCACCTGCATGGTCAAGAGGCAAGGAAGGTATTCATTCAACACCCACGGTACAATATTGAAGTCTTGCTGAAGAGGACGAAGGTTGGGCGGGCAATTATCCATGGCCACTGGCCTAAAGTTGGAAGGACATTCAACATCACTGAAGGTTTAATATTTGCCTTCCGCTTCTGCAGTTTCCCAGATGAGATTCATCTTTCTATTTACCGTGTATGATGCTACTTTCCAAAGGTTTTTGATGCTGCATGTGAAACTTGGTGCTGTTGTGTAATGGCGTAACTGAGTGCCGAAGCTATCTGATGTAATTCAATTATGAAATCCTGGTTGCTTTTATACGGATATGAAATATCTGGCGTGTTTTATAAGAAATATCAGTTTGGTTAGTACATGGATTATCAATCATAGGCTAATTAGCCTGCTTATTGGGGTTTTCTATTGCAAACGGTTACTCAGGCAGCACCATGGGCGATGAACTCAAACAACCCGCATGGTTTCTAGAAAGTAGGTGTGTTCGATCAACTAATAATCACACATGGCTTCCGGCAGTGAACTGTTTGCGTTAGGCGACCTTGCACACATGTTTCCACAAAAAGAACTGTGTGGGATGTACATACCTACGGAAATGATTTTCTGGGATTCACCGTGTGGGATGTACATACCTACGGAAATGATTTCTGGGATTCACCATGTGGGGTGAACATACCTATGGAAATGATTTCTGGGATTCACCGTGTGGGATGAACATACCTACGGAAATGATTTTTGGGATTCACCGCGTGGGATGTACATACCTATGGAAATGATTTCTAGGATTCACCGTGTGGGATGTATGTACCTACTAAAATGATTGGGTTTCCATGCCTCGCCCGATCGCACATGGCCCCGGCCTGGGTCCCACGAGGGCCTATCCCCGATGATTTCTGGGTCGTGTGGGAAGGACCCCCCTATCGCCCACACTCACTTGGCGATGGTTCCAAATGCCGTCGCGGAAAGGGGTTTTAAACCTTTTGTTTAGGACGTCACTGTACCAGTGGATCTTGATGCCCAATATGTAAGTAGCTTCACTGAGGTCTTTCTTCGAAAAATCCTTTCAAACACTCCTTTATGCTTTCCATAAAATTCTACATCATTTCCGATCAACAATATGTCATTCACATATACTTATCATAAATGTTGTAGTGCTGCCGCTCACTTTCTTGTAAATACAGGCTTCACCCCAAGTCTGTATAAAACTATATTCTTTGATCAACTCATCAAAGAGTATATTCCAACTCCGAGATGCTTGCACCAGTCCATAAATGGATCGCTGGAGCTTGCGCATTTTGTTAGCACCTTTAGGATCGACAAAACCTTCTAGTTGCATCATATACAACTCTTCTTTAAGATATCCATTAAGGAATGCAGTTTTGACATCTATTTGCCAAATTTCATAAAATGCGACAATTGCTAACATGATTCGGACAAACTCTAAGCATCGATACGAGTGAGAAAATCTCATCATAGTCAACACCTTGAACTTGTCGAAAACTTTTTGCGACAATTCGAGCTTTCTAGATAGTAACACTACTATCAGTGTCCGTCTTCCTCTTGAAGATCCATTTATTCTTAATGGCTCACCGATCATCGGGCAAGTCAATCAAAGTCCATACTTTGTTCTCATACATGGATCCCATCTCAGATTTCATGGCCTCAAGCCATTTCGCGGAATCTAGGCTCATCATCGCTTCCTCATAGTTCGTAGGTTCGTCATTGTTACTAACATGACTTCTAGAACAGGATTACCATACCACACTGGTGCGAATCGTGCTCTGGTTGACCTACGAAGTTCTGTAGTAACTTGATTCGAAGTTTCATGATCATCATCATTAACTTCCTCACTAATTGGTATAGGAATAACTGGAGTTGATTTTTGTGATGACCTACTTTCCAGTTTGGGAGAAGGTACAATTACCTCATCAAGTTCTACTTTCCTCCCACTCACTTCTTTCGAGGGAAACTCCTTCTCTAGAAAGGATCCATTCTTAGCAACAAAGATCTTGCCTTCGGATCTGTGATAGAACGTGTACCCAACAGTTTATTTTGGGTATCCTATGAAGACGCACTTCTCCAATTTGGGTTTGAGCTTATCAGCCTAAAACTTTTTCACATAATCATCGCAACCCCAAACTTTAAGAAATGACAGCTTAGGTTTCTTGTCAAACCACAGTGCATACGGTGTCGTCTCAACGCATTACATGGTGCCCTATATAACGTGAATGCAATTGTCTCTAATGCATAACCCAAAAACGATAGTGGTAAATCGGTAAGAGACATCATAGATCGCACCATATCTAATAAAGTATGGTCATGATGTTCGGACACACCATTACACTGTAGTGTTCCAGGTGGCGTGAGTTGTGAAACTATTCCACATTGTTTTAAATGAAGGCCAAACTCGTAACTTAAATATTCGCCTCTGCGATCAGATTGTAGAAACTTTATTTTCTTGTTACGATGATTTTCCACTTCACTCTGAAATTGTTTGAACGTTTCAAATGTTCCAGACTTATGCTTCATCAAGTAGATATACCCATGTCTGCTCAAATTAGCTGTGAAGGTCAGAAAATAACGATACCCGCCGCGAGCCTCAACACTTATCGGACTGCATACATCAGTATGTATTATTTCCAACAAGTCAGTTGCTCGCTCCATTGTTCCGGAGAACGGAGTCTTAGTCATCTTGCCCATGGGGCATGGTTCGCAAGCATCAAGTGATTCATAATAAAGTGATTCCAAAAGCCCATCAACATGGAGTTTCTTCATGCCCTTTACACCAATATGACCTAAATGGCAGTGCCACAAATAAGTTGCACTATCATTATTAACTTTGCATCTTTTATTTTCAATATTATGAATATGTGTATCACTATGATCGATATTCAATAAACCATTCACCTTGGGTGTATGACCACAGAAGGTTTTATCTATGTAAACCGAATAACAATTATTCTTTGACTTAAATGAATAACCGTATTGCAATAAACATGATCCAATCATATTATGCTCAACGCAAACACCAAATAACATTTATTTTAGGTTCAACACTAATCCCGAAGGTAAGGGAGTGTACGATGGTGATCTTATCAACCTTGGAATGACTTCCAACACACATTGTCACCTCGCCCTTAACTAGTCTTTGTTCATTTTGTAACTCCTGTTTCAAGTTATTAATCATAGCAACTGAACCAGTATCAAATACCCACGGGCTACTATGAACACTAGTAAGTACACATCAATAACATGTATATCGTATATACTTTTGTTCACTTTGCCATTCTTCTTATCCACCAAGTATTTGGGGCAATTCCACTTCTAGTAACCATTTCCTTTGCAGTAGAAGCACTCAGCTTTAGGCTTGGGTCTAGCTTTGGGCTTCTTCATGGGTGGCTACTTGCTTGCCATTCTTCTTGAAGTTCCCTTTATTTCCCTTGACCTTTTACTTGAAACTAGTGGTCTTTTCAACCATCAACACTTGATGCTTTTGTTGATTTCTACCTTCGCCGATTTCAGCATCGCGAATAGCTCGGGGAATCGTTTTCGTCACCCCTTGCATATTATAGTTCATCACGAAGTTCTAGTAACTTGGTGATAGTGACTAGAGAACTCTGTCAATCACTATCTTATCTGGAAGATTAACTCCCACTTTGATGAGGACATCAATACCATTGTTACATCCACAGCCCCTGCTGCTATACATACTGGACCAATTACTAGAGCTCGCGCACGCCAATTAAATTACCAGGTATTTTGGTTTCTTGGTAATGATTCTAATGTTCATGAGAATATGATACTGCCTAATTTGGATGCATTTGTTTTGCTTACAAATGAAGGGCCTAGCTTGGAGAAGGATGAACATTGGAGCAAGAACACGCATGGAGTTGATGGCATGCGCAAGGGGATCAAGAACGGAGTTACAAGTGATGATTTCAGGACTTTGAAGCCACCATAAGGAGTGCATGAAGCCTTAGACGAAATATACAAGATGCCACTTCATAATATTCGTCCATAGGCTATTCTAGGTGCTGCGTCACCTTATTTTTGGGCTAGGCCCATGTAATTTCGAAATACTTAAGTATAGGCTATTTTTAAAGTCCGTATGTGTGGGGAAACAAGAGTTAGGGTTGGTTTCGGACCCCACCATCAGGGGCCACGAAATTCCCTCCTCTTCCTCCATATATACAGCCCTTAGGGCGTCGTTTAGACTTTGGGTTTTGTTTAGATCAAAAGTTCGCCATAGCTGCAACTTCGCGTACTTCGTTTGTGTTCAACGACCAGACCAAGGCGTCACAGAACCCCACCTTCATTAATAAAGCTTTCCTCTTTTATTCACAATTTCCAGATTACAATCTTAGTTTCTTGCTTGTTCTTCGTTTGCTCGCAGGAAACAGGCCCTCGTGGTCAGGTTGATCGTGCTCCGGCGTGGTCAATAACCCTCGGAAGTTGGTTTAGCGATTGCTAAGGCGCGACGTCTCGCACGTTCGTAGTCGGATCGTCAAGGTCGACTCCCACAGAAACGATAACCACCATCTCATCGAAACATCGGGACACCTTTGCCTCTATCAAGTGGTATCAGATTTCCAGGTTGCTCGGTGAGATTTTACAGTTCTTCGTAGTTTAGATCGAGTCTGTTCTTCATACCTATAGTCCACGAAAAAAACCAAAAAAAATTAGGGTTAGTTCATCCTATCCGAACCAATCTGAGCCTTTGCATAATCTTTTCTGTATTTGCTTTGTTGAATTTGCGGTTGTATCGTCGTGTCAAGTTGCTGGTCTTAGTGTCTAGTCCTTTAGAGTTTCGAGTTCTGTTCACAGGTTGTCACGTCGCCGCTGCCATATATCACCACCGCATCATCATCATCACCGCTGCCATATACCACCATCGTCATCACCGCTGCCATATACCACCATCGTCATCGCCGCTACCATATACCACATATCCACCGCCATCACGCTAATCCGAGTCCACCTCCATCACAGATTCACCACCAGTCTGTGTTCTATCGCCCTGCAAATATCCGCCACCAGTCCGAGTTTCCACCAGATTCATCTCCGCCACGAGTCCTAGTCCGAGTCCAGTAATTGTTGCTTTGTTCTCGATTTCCAGATCACGCGATACTCCGAGTCGTGACAGAGAAGGACTCCCCAACTTTCGTGCTACCCGCAGAAGAAAAATAGTTCCAGTTTCAAAATTCTGGCTAGGCAGTTTTTAGGACATTTGTAGACTTTTCCGGAAAAAAATTGTTGCGGAGCAAAAAAAAAAAAGAGGAAAAAAAAGTGCAAAAAAAAAGTGAAAAAAAAAGAAAAAAAATTCAGAGTGTGCTTCTCACTTGTTTACGTGCAGCGCAGTGATTTTGTTAGTGTTCTAGGCTCGCGTCTCTAGTACGGTCTAGCCTAGGACCAGCACAGTACCGTCGTTGAGCGTTTATTCAACTTTGCATCTGTGAATTGATTATTGCTGACCCTTTTTGCTACCATATTATAAGCCTTCCTAGCTCCACATACATCTACGTCGTGCGTTTGACTCTCCCTGGTAATCGCTCTATCCAAGCTTTGAGAGTTTTGACTACAACAGTTGCCGATCACCGCCTGCTGCTTGGTAAGAACTGGTAAGAATTTGAGATTTGCTTGACGGATTTGTGACTGTCCACCACACCACCACCACCACTTCCTAGTAGTCTGTAGAATCATATTCTTGTGTGTTTCTATTGCTGCTAACCATGGCAGGATCACAAGCCGACGAGACTGACTGGGAGAACATGACAAATAAAGCGTTACATGATAAGTTTCAACAAATGATGAGTGGACAGGTGGAAGATGTGCTAAATAGATTTGAAGAGACCATGGAGAAGATAGATGGCATTGAGAAGGCGTTCGAAACAAAGCTCGATAACAAGTTTAATGAATTGCTCGCGCGTCTACCACCACCACCACCGGCTGCACCTAACGCACCTCTACAACAACAACAACGACTACCTCCACATAGCGAAACAAGCCTCCGCCGAGCGACCCGTGTTCCTCTTGCGCTTGGCCAACCTGTTGGTGCTGCTGTTGATACTTCTGTGGCTCCTGCTGCTGATGCGGAGGAGGATGATTATGTGGGAGATTACGAGGATGAGGTTGATCAACATCAGAACTACGTGCAACCACCAGCACCACAACCACCAGGTCGTCCACATGCAAATAATGGTAATGTTAGGGCTCCCCCTCAGGTACGAGATCATGACCATCTCCCTAAACTAAAATTGAATATCCCACCATTTGAGGGTAGATATGTTCCTGATATATATCTTACTTGGGAGTTAGAAACTGAACAACGATTTACATGTTTACAATATCCTAAGGAGAGACGTGTTCCTGCTGCTGTTTGTGCTTTCACTAGCTTTGCATGTGTTTGGTGGTCTGAATATTGTAGATTATATCCTGTTCCAGCTACTTGGGCTGCTTTGAAAACTGCTATGCGTACTCGTTGGGTTCCGCCATATTATCAACGTGAATTACTTCAAAAATTGCAGCACTTACGACAAGGAAAAAATTCTGTAGAAGAATATTATCAGGAATTACAAACTGGATTGATTCGATGTGGTATTGTTGAGGAGAATGAAGCTATGCTTGCATGTTTTTTGGGTGGATTAAATAGAGAGATTCAGACCATTCTAGACTATAAGGATTATAATAATATCACTCATTTATTCCATCGTGCTTGTAAAGCTGAACGTGAAGTGCAGGATCGACAGGCATTGGCGCGAACTAACTTTTCTGCAGGTCGACCTTCATCATGGACACCACGTGCATCATCTACTTCCACACGTTCTGCTACACCGGCACCTCCGTCGGGTGCCACCTCCAACCGTGATACAAGAAAGCAGGCACAACCACCACTATCTGCCAAGAGCACACCTGCCGGGCCTGCACAGAGCTCTGCTTCTTCCATGGCGTCTACAGGGCACACAAGTGACATTATTTGTCGTCGTTGTAAGGGAAGAGGACATTTTGCGCGCGAATGCACATCTCAGCGTGTGATGATTGCTACTGAGGATGGTGGGTATGAGTCCGCTAGTGACTATGATGAGGAGACTTTGGCTCTTCTTACACATGAAGAACACGGTGGAGATGATTCTGATCATGAGACGCAATACATGGCTCCTGAAGATGCTGACAGGTATGAATGTTTGGTTGCTCACGTGTTTTGAGTGTGCAGGTCACGCAAGCTGAGCAAAATCAGAGGCATAATTTGTTCCATACAAAGGGAGTTGTGAAGGAACGTTCTGTTCGCGTCATCATAGATGGAGGGAGCTGCAACAACTTGGCTAGCATGGAGATGGTGGAGAAGCTATCCCTCATCACAAGACCACTTCCACATCCTTACTACATCCAATGGTTCAACAACAGCGGCAAGGTTAAGGTAACACGTACTGTTCGTGTGCATTTTAGTATCTCTACATATGCTGATTATGTTGATTGTGATGTGGTACCTATGCAAGCATGTTCCTTATTACTTGGTAGACCATGGCAATTTGATAAAAATTCTGTACACCATGGTAGAAACAATAAGTATACTCTCGTTCATAAGGACAAAAGTATTACTTTGCTTCCTATGACTCCTGATTCCATTTTGAAAGATGATATTAATCGAGCTAATAAAGCAGAACAGGAGCAAAATAAGAGTGAAAATCAGATTGTGGCAAAAGAATTTGAGCAACAAATGAAGCCTAATAATAAACCATCTAGTGTTGCTTCTGAAATTAAATTGAAAAGTGCATGTTTATTTGCCACCAAATCTGATATTGATGATCTAGATGTTAGCAAATCTGTTTGCTATGCTTTTGTGTGCAAAGAGGTATTATTTTCATTCGAGGACGTGCCTTCCTCTTTGCCTCCTGCTATTACTAACATTTTGCAGGAGTTCGCTGACGTCTTTCCACAAGACGTGCCACCGGGATTACCACCTATTCGAGGGATTGAGCATCAAATTGACTTAATTCCCGGTGCATCGCTACCCAACCGTGCACCATACCGTACCAATCCAGAGGAGACGAAGGAGATTATGCGTCAAGTACAGGAGCTGCTCGACAAAGGTTATATACGTGAATCTCTTAGTCCTTGTGTTGTTCCTATTATACTAGTGCCTAAAAAGGATGGTACATCGCGTATGTGTGTTGATTGTAGAGGCATTAATAATATTACTATTCGTTATCGTCATCCTATTCCTAGGCTAGATGATATGCTTGATGAATTGAGTGGCTCTACAATATTCTCCAAAGTTGATTTGCGTAGTGGATACCATCAAATTCGTATGAAATTGGGAGATGAATGGAAAACAGCATTTAAAACTAAGTTTGGTTTATATGAGTGGTTAGTCATGCCTTTTGGGTTAACTAATGCACCTAGTACTTTCATGAGATTGATGAACGAAGTTTTACGTGCTTTCATTGGACGATTTGTGGTAGTCTATTTTGATGATATACTGATTATAGCAAATCTTTGGAAGAACATTTGGAACATTTACGTGCTGTTTTTAATGCTCTACGTGATGCACGTTTGTTTGGTAGCCTTGGGAAGTGCACCTTTTGCACCGACCGAGTATCTTTTCTTGGTTATGTTGTTACTCCACAGGGAATTGAAGTTGATAAAGCCAAGATTGAAGCTATTGAGAGTTGGCCGCAGCCCAAAACGGTCACACAAGTGAGGAGTTTTCTTGGACTCGCTGGTTTCTATAGGCGTTTTGTGAGAGATTTTAGCACCATTGCTGCACCTCTCAATGAGCTTACAAAGAAGGATGTGCCTTTTGTTTGGGGTACCGCACAGGAAGAAGCCTTCACGGTATTGAAAGATAAGTTGACACATGCTCCTTTACTTCAACTTCCTGACTTTAATAAGACTTTTGAGATTGAATGTGATGCTAGTGGAATTGGATTAGGAGGTGTGTTATTACAAGATGGCAAACCTGTTGCATACTTTTCTGAAAAATTGAGTGGGCCTAGTCTGAACTATTCTACTTATGATAAAGAATTATATGCTCTTGTTCGGACTTTAGAAACATGGCAACATTATTTATGGCCCAAAGAATTTGTTATACATTCTGATCATGAATCTTTGAAACACATTAAAAGTCAAGCTAAACTGAACCGTAGACATGCTAAATGGGTTGAATTCATTGAGACTTTCCCTTATGTCATTAAACACAAGAAGGGTAAAGAAAATGTTATTGCTGATGCATTGTCTCGTCGTTATACTATGCTTTCACAACTTGATTTTAAAATATTTGGTTTGGAGACCATCAAAGATCAATATGTGCATGATGCTGAATTTAAAGATGTCTTGCAGAATTGTAAAGAAGGTAGATCATGGAACAAGTTCGTTGTTAATGATGGTTTTGTGTTCCGTGCTAACAAGCTATGCATTCCAGCTAGTTCTGTTCGTCTTTTGTTGTTGCAGGAGGCGCATGGAGGAGGATTAATGGGACACTTTGGCGTGAAGAAGACAGAGGACGTACTTGCTACACATTTCTTTTGGCCAAAGATGAGACGGGATGTTGAGCGTTTTGTTGCTCGCTGCACTACATGTCAAAAAGCTAAGTCACGACTCAATCCTCATGGTTTATATATGCCTTTGCCTGTACGTAGTGTTCCTTGGGAGGATATATCTATGGACTTTGTTTTAGGTTTGCCTCGAACAAAGAAGGGGAGGGATAGTATATTTGTTGTCGTGGATAGATTCTCGAAAATGGCACACTTTATACCATGTCATAAAAGCGATGATGATGTTAATGTTGCTGATTTGTTCTTTCGTGAAATTATTCGCTTGCATGGTGTGCCAAATACTATTGTTTCAGATCGTGATACTAAATTTCTTAGCCACTTTTGGAGATGTTTATGGGCTAAGTTGGGGACTAAACTACTTTTTAGTACTACTTGTCACCCCCAAACTGATGGACAAACTGAAGTAGTCAATAGAACATTGTCTACTATGCTTAGGGCTGTTTTTAAGAATAATAAGAAAATGTGGGAAGAATGCTTGCCTCATATTGAATTTGCTTATAATCGTTCATTGCATTCTACTACTAAGATGTGCCCTTTTGAAATTGTGTATGGTTTCCTACCTCGTGCACCTATTGATTTGTTGCCTCTTCCATCTTCGGAGAAGGTTAATTTTGATGCTAAAGAACGTGCTGAATTGATTTTAAAAATGCATGAGTTAACTAAGGAAAACATTGAGCGTATGAATGCTAAATATAAACTTGCTGGAGGTAAGGGTAGAAAACATGTTGTCTTTGCACCTGGTGATCTTGTTTGGTTACATTTGCGTAAGGATAGGTTTCCTAATTTGCGCAAATCAAAGCTAATGCCACGTGCTGATGGTCCATTTAAGGTGTTAGAGAAAATAAATGATAATGCATATAAACTTGAGCTGCCTGCAGATTTTGGGGTTAGTCCCACTTTTAACATTGCAGATTTGAAGCCTTATTTGGGTGAGCAAGATGAGCTTCCGTCGAGGACGACTTCATTTCAAGAAGGGGAGGATGATGAGCACATCAATACCATTGTTACATCCACAGCCCCTGCTGCTATACATACTGGACCAATTACTAGAGCTTGCGCACGCCAATTAAATTACCAGGTACTTTTGTTTCTTGGTAATGATTCTAATGTTCATGAGAATATGATACTGCCTAATTTGGATACATTTGTTTTGCTTACAAATGAAGGGCCTAGCTTGGAGAAGGATGAACATTGGAGCAAGAACACGCATGGAGTTGATGGCATGCGCAAGGGGATCAAGAACGGAGTTACAAGTGATGATTTCAGGACTTTGAAGCCACCATAAGGAGTGCATGAAGCCTTAGACGAAATATACAAGATGCCACTTCATAATATTCGTCCATAGGCTATTCTAGGTGCCGCGTCACCTTATTTTTGGGCCAGGCCCATGTAATTTCGAAATACTTAAGTATAGGCTATTTTTAGAGTCCGTATGTGTGGGGAAACAAGAGTTAGGGTTGGTTTCGGACCCCACCATCAGGGGCCACGAAATTCCCTCCTCTTCCTCCATATATACAGCCCTTAGGGCGTCGTTTAGACTTTGGGTTTTGTTTAGATCAAAAGTTCGCCATAGCTGCAACTTTGCGTACTTCGTTTGTGTTCAACGACCAGACCAAGGCGTCACAGAACCCCACCTTCATTAATAAAGCTTTCCTCTTTTATTCGCAATATCCAGATTACAATCTTAGTTTCTTGCTTGTTCTTCGTTTGCTCGC
Source organism: Aegilops umbellulata (assembly GCA_032464435.1). Taxonomy (NCBI): domain Eukaryota; kingdom Viridiplantae; phylum Streptophyta; class Magnoliopsida; order Poales; family Poaceae; genus Aegilops; species Aegilops umbellulata. The sequence continues at coordinate 196,829,452 of CP136058.1, read as the reverse complement.
AGGAAACAGGCCCTCGTGGTCAGGTTGATCGTGCTCCGGCGTGGTCAATAACCCTCGGAAGTTGGTTTAGCGATTGCTAAGGCGCGATGTCTCACACGTTCGTAGTCGGATCGTCAAGGTCGACTCCCACAGAAACGATAACCACCATCTCATCGAAACATCGGGACACCTTTGCCTCTATCACACTTGATTCAAGCGATTGTAGTACTCAGATATTCTGAGCACATGCTCACTAGTTGAGCTATTCTCCTCCATCTTGTAGGCAAAGTACTTATCAAAGGTCTCATACCTCTCGACTCAGGCATGAGTCTGAATGATGAGGACATCAATACCATTGTTACATCCATAGCCCCTGCTGCTATACATACTGGACCAATTACTAGAGCTCGCGCACGCCAATTAAATTACCAGGTACTTTCGTTTCTTGGTAATGATTCTAATGTTCATGAGAATATGATACTGCCTAATTTGGATACATTTGTTTTGCTTACAAATGAAGGGCCTAGCTTGGAGAAGGATGAACATTGGAGCAAGAACACGCATGGAGTTGATGGCATGCGCAAGGGGATCAAGAACGGAGTTACAAGTGATGATTTCAGGACTTTGAAGCCACCATAAGGAGTGCATGAAGCCTTAGACGAAATATACAAGATGCCACTTCATAATATTCGTCCATAGGCTATTCTAGGTGCCGCGTCACCTTATTTTTGGGCCAGGCCCATGTAATTTCGAAATACTTAAGTATAGGCTATTTTTAGAGTCCGTAAGTGTGGGGAAACAAGAGTTAGGGTTGGTTTCGGACCCCACCATCAGGGGCCACCAAATTCCCTCCTCTTCCTCCATATATACAGCCCTTAGGGCGTTGTTTAGACTTTGGGTTTTGTTTAGATCAAAAGTTCGCCATAGCTGCAACTTCGCGTACTTCGTTTGTGTTCAACGACCAGACCAAGGCGTCACAGAACCCCACCTTCATTAACAAAGCTTTCCTCTTTTATTCGCAATATCCAGATTGCAATCTTAGTTTCTTGCTTGTTCTTTGTTTGCTCGCAGGAAACAGGCCCTCGTGGTCAGGTTGATCGTGCTCCGGCGTGGTCAATAACCCTCGGAAGTTGGTTTAGCGATTGCTAAGGCGCGACGTCTCGCACGTTCGTAGTCGGATAGTCAAGGTCGACTCCCACAGAAACGATAACCACCATCTCATCGAAACATCGGGACACCTTTGCCTCTATCAAGTGGTATCAGATTTCCATGTTGCTCGGTGAGATTTTACAGTTTTTCGCAGATTAGATCAAGTCTGTTCTTCATACCTACAGTCCACAAAAAAGCCACAAAAAAAAATTAGGGTTAGTTCATCATATCCGAACCAATCTGAGCCTTTGCATAATCTTTTTAGGGTTTTTGCTTTGTTGAATTTGCGGTTGCATCGTCGTGTCAAGTTGCTGGTCTTAGAGTCTAGTCTTTTAGAGTTTTGAGTTCTGGTCACAAGTTGTCACGCCGCCGCCGCACCATCATCATCGCCTTGCCATCTACCACCACCGCTTATCCGCCACCGTCCTGAATCCCTATCCATATACCACCACCAATCCGGGTCCATATACCACCACCAATCTGTGTCCATATACCACCACCGCTACCATATACCACCCCCGCTGCCATATCCTACCACCATATATCCACCACCAATCCGAGTTCTTTTCATATTAGGTTTGTTTTCGAGATCCATCTCAATTCCGATTCGTGTTTCCTTGCCTGCGTAGGTCTCGGAAGAAAAAAAAAGAGTCTGGAGACCCCCGGGCAGTTTTTAGGCCAAAATTTCGGCGACCGAAAATATTTTTTTCCTATCCTATTTTTAGGCTGTTCTGAGTCTTTTGAGACACTCGCCATCATAGTGATTTTTGGTCGCACTTTTTCGTCGTCGCTGCCCTGATTTCCGAAAAAAAAATTTGTCAAAAAAAATTTCGTACCCATCTTGTCAGTTTGACCTCGGAAGAGTTTTGAGACACTCGCCATTATAGTGATTTTTTGCAAAAAAAAGGAGCGCAAAAAAAAAAGAGCGCAAAAAAAAACATGGCGAAAAAAAATTCCAGAGTGTGCTTTTCCCTTGTTTACGTGCAGCGCCGTGATTTTGTTAGTGTTCTAGGCTCGCGCCTCTAGCACGGTCTAACCTAGGACCAGCACAGTACCGTCGTTGAGCGTTTATTCAACTTTGCATCTCTGAATTGATTATTGCTGCCCCTTTTTGCTACCATATTATAAGCCTTCCCAGCTCCACATACATCTACATCGTGCGTTTGACTCTCCCTGGTAATCACTCTATCCAAGCTTTGAGAGTTTTGACTACATCGCTGATGAGGACATCAATACCATTGTTACATCCACAGCCCCTGCTGCTATACATACTGGACCACTTACTAGAGCTCGCGCACGCCAATTAAATTACCAGGTACTTTCGTTTCTTGGTAATGATTCTAATGTTCATGAGAATATGATACTGCCTAAATTGGATACATTTGTTTTGCTTACAAGTGAAGGGCCTAGCTTGGAGAAGGATGAACATTGGAGCAAGAACACGCATGGAGTTGATGGCATGCGCAAAGGGATCAAGAACGGAGTTACAAGTGATGATTTCAGGACTTTGAAGCCACCATAAGGAGTGAATGAAGCCTTGGACGAAATATACAAGATGCCACTTCATAATATTCGTCCATAGGCTATTCTAGGTGCTGCGTCACCTTATTTTTGGGCCAGGCCCATGTAATTTCGAAATACTTAAGTATAGGCTATTTTTAGAGTCCGTATGTGTGGGGAAACAAGAGTTAGGGTTGGTTTCGGACCCCACCATCAGGGGCCACGAAATTCCCTCCTCTTCCTCCATATATACAGCCCTTAGGGCGTCGTTTAGACTTTGGGTTTTGTTTAGATCAAAAGTTCGCCATAGCTGCAACTTCGCGTACTTCGTTTGTGTTCAACGACCAGACCAAGGCGTCACAGAACCCCACCTTCGTTAATAAAGCTTTCCTCTTTTATTCGCAATATCCAGATTGCAATCTTAGTTTCTTGCTTGTTCTTCGTTTGCTCGCAGGAAACAGGCCCTCGTGGTCAGGTTGATCGTGCTCCGGCGTGGTCAATAACCCTCGGAAGTTGGTTTAGCGATTGCTAAGGCGCGACGTCTCGCACGTTCGTAGTCGGATCGTCAAGGTCGACTCCCACAGAAACGATAGCGACCATCTCATCGAAACATCGGGACACCTTTGCCTCTATCAAGTGGTATCAGATTTTCAGGTTGCTCGGTGAGATTTTACAGTTTTTCGTAGTTTAGATCGAGTCTGTTCTTCATACCTATAGTCCACGAAAAAGCCAAAAAAAATTAGGGTTAGTTCATCATATCCGAACCAATCTGAGCCTTTGCATAATCTTTTCTGTATTTGCTTTGTTGAATTTGCGGTTGCATCGTCGTGTCAAGTTGCTGGTCTTAGCGTCTAGTCTTTTAGAGTTTCGAGTTCTGGTCATATTAGTCACGCCGCCGCCGCACCATCATCATTGTCCCTGCCATATACCACCACCGCTTATCCGCCACCGCTCCGAGTCCATATACCACCACCGCTCCGAGTCCATATACCACCACCGATCCGTATCCATATATCACCGTCACTTCGAGTCCATCTCATATTAGGTTTGCTTTCGAGATCCATCTGTTGCCAGATTCGTGTTTCCTTGGTTGAGTAGGTTTAGGATTCCATCAATCTTTTGCCATACGTAGAAGAGGTTGGTTTCCAAAAAAAAAAAAAAAAAAAAAAAAAAAAAAAAAAAAAAAGAGTCTGGAAACCACCCTCCGTTTAGGCCCAAAATTTTCCCAAAACGCACTTGACAAAAAATTTTCTGGCTATCCTATTTTTAGGTGTTTCTTAGCCTTTTGAGACAGTCGCCGTTATTGAAAGTTTTTTTTGAGCCGTTTCCAGTTTTTGGGTCCGGGCAGTCGAAAAAAAAAAAAAAAATTCGTGTCTATCCTGTCAGTTTGACCTGGGAAGAGTTTTGAGACACTCGCCATTATTGTGATATTTCGCAAAAAAAAAAAAAAAAGAAGAAGCAAAAAAAAAAAAAAGTGCCAAAAAAAAAAAAAACAGGGCGAAAAAAAAAAAAAAACCAGAGTGTGCTTTTCCCTGTGTTTACGTGCAGCGCCGTGATTTTGTTGGTGTTCTAGGCTCGCGTCTCTAGCACGGTCTAGCCTAGGACCAGCACAGTACCGTCGTTGAGCGTTTATTCAACTTTGCATCTCTGAATTGATTATTGCTGACCCTTTTTGCTACCATACTATAAGCCTTCCCAGCTCCACATACATCTACTTCGTGCGTTTGACTCTCCCTGGCAATCGCTCTATCCAAGCTTTTGAGAGTTTTGACTACAACGGCTGCCGATCACCGCCTGCTGCTGGGTAAGAACTGGTAAGAATTTGAGATTTGCTTGACGGATTTGTGACACCACCACCACCCTTGTTAGTACTCTGTAGGATCATATTCTTGTGTGTTTCTATTGCTGCTAACCATGCCAGGATCACAAGCCGACGAGACTGACTGGGAGAACTTGACGAACAAGGAGCTTCATGATAAGTTTCAGCAACTGATGAGTGGACAGGTGCAAGATGTGCTAAACAGATTTGAAGAGGCCATGGAGAAGATAGATGGCATGGAGAAGACGTTCGAAACAAAGCTCGATAACAGATTTAATGAACTGCTTGCGCGTCTTCCACCACCGGCTGCACCTGCCGCACCTCTGCAACAACAGCAACAACAACGAATACCTCCAGGTCGGGAAGCAGCCCTTCGCCGAGCGATCCGTGTCCCTCTTCAACCTGGCCAAACTGCTGGTGCTGCTGTCGATACTTCTGTGGCTCCTGCTGCTGATGCGGAGGAGGATGATTATGTGGGAGATTATGAGGATGAGGTTGATGACAATCAGAACTACGTGCAACCACCAGCACCACAACCACCAGGTCGTCCACATGCAAATAATGGTAATGTTAGGGCTCCCCCTCAGGTACGAGATCATGACCATCTCCCTAAACTGAAATTGAATATTCCACCATTTGAGGGTAGATATGTTCCTGATATATATCTTACTTGGGAGTTAGAAACTGAACAACGATTTACATGTTTACAATATCCTGAGGAGAGACGTGTTCCTGCTGCTGTTTGTGCTTTCACTAGCTTTGCATGTGTTTGGTGGTCTGAATATTGTAGATTATATCCTGTTCCAGCTACTTGGGCTGCTTTGAAAACTGCTATGCGTACTCGTTGGGTTCCACCATATTATCAACGTGAATTACTTCAAAAATTGCAGCGCTTAAGACAAGGAAAAAATTCTGTAGAAGAATATTATCAGGAATTACAAACTGGCTTGATTAGATGTGGTATTGTTGAGGCGAATGAAGCTATGCTTGCACGTTTTCTGGGTGGATTAAATAGAGAGATTCAGACCATTCTAGACTATAAGGATTATAATAATATCACTCGTTTATTCCATCTTGCTTGTAAAGCTGAACGTGAAGTGCAGGATCGACAGGCATTGGCGCGGACTAACTTTTCTGCAGGTCGACCTTCATCATGGACACCACGTGCATCATCTACTTCCACACGTTCTGCTACACCGGCACCTCCGTCAGCTGCCACCTCCAACCGTGATACAAGAAAGCAGGCACAACCACCACTATCTGCCAAGAGCACACCTGCCGGGCCTGCACAGAGCTCTGCTTCTTCCATGGCGTCTACAGGGCACACAAGTGATATTATTTGTCGTCGTTGTAAGGGAAGAGGACATTTTGCGCGCGAATGTACATCTCAGCGTGTGATGATTGCCACTGAGGATGGTGGGTATGAGTCCGCTAGTGACTATGATGAGGAGACTTTGGCTCTTCTTACACATGAAGAACACGGTGGCGATGATTCTGATCATGAGACGCAATACATGGCTGCTGAAGATGCTGACAGGTATGAATGTTTAGTTGCTCAACGTGTTTTGAGTGTGCAGGTCACGCAAGCTGAGCAAAATCAGAGGCATAATTTGTTCCATACAAAGGGAGTTGTGAAGGAACGTTCTGTTCGTGTCATCATAGATGGAGGGAGCTGCAACAACTTGGCTAGCATGGAGATGGTGGAGAAGCTATCCCTCACCACAAGACCACATCCACATCCTTACTACATCCAATGGTTCAACAACAGCGGTAAGGTTAAGGTAACACGTACTGTTCGTGTGCATTTTAGTATCTCTACATATGCTGATTATGTTGATTGTGATGTGGTACCCATGCAAGCATGTTCCTTATTACTTGGTAGACCATGGCAATTTGATAAAAATTCTGTACACCATGGTAGAAACAATCAGTATACTCTCGTTCATAAGGACAAAAATATTACTTTGCTTCCTATGACTCCTGATTCCATTTTGAAAGATGATATTAATCGAGCTAATAAAGCAAAACAGGAGCAAAATAAGAGTGAAAATCAGATTGTGGCAAAAGAATTTCAGCAACAAATGAAGCCTAATAATAAACCATCTAGTGTTGCTTCTGAAATTAAATTGAAAAATGCATGTTTATTTGCCACCAAATCTGATATTGATGATCTAGATGTTAGCAAATCTGTTTGCTATGCTTTTGTGTGCAAAGAGGTATTATTTTCATTTGAGGACGTGCCTTCCTCTTTGCCTCCTGCTGTTACTAACATTTTGCAGGAGTTCGCTGACGTCTTTCCACAAGACGTGCCACCGGGATTACCACCTATTCGAGGGATTGAGCATCAGATTGACTTAATTCCCGGTGCATCATTACCCAACCGCGCACCATACCGTACCAATCCAGAGGAGACGAAGGAGATTATGCGTCAAGTACAAGAGCTACTCGACAAAGGTTATATACGCGAATCCCTTAGTCCTTGTGCTGTTCCTATTATTCTAGTGCCGAAAAAGGATGGTACCTCGCGTATGTGTGTTGATTGTAGAGGCATTAATAATATTACTATTCGTTATCGTCATCCTATTCCTAGGCTAGATGATATGCTTGATGAATTGAGTGGCTCTACAATATTCTCCAAAGTTGATTTGCGTAGTGGATACCATCAAATTCGTATGAAATTGGGAGATGAATGGAAAACAGCTTTTAAAACTAAGTTTGGTTTATATGAGTGGTTAGTCATGCCTTTTGGGTTAACTAATGCACCTAGTACTTTCATGCGACTAATGAATGAAGTTTTACGTGCTTTCATTGGACGATTTGTGGTAGTCTATTTTGATGATATACTGATTTATAGCAAATCTTTGGAAGAACATTTGGAACATTTACGTGCTGTTTTTAATGCTCTACGTGATGCACGTTTGTTCGGTAACCTTGGGAAGTGCACCTTTTGCACCGACCGAGTATCTTTTCTTGGCTATGTTGTTACTCCACAGGGAATTGAAGTTGATAAAGCCAAGATTGAAGCTATTGAGAGTTGGCCGCAGCCCAAAACGGTCACACAAGTGAGGAGTTTTCTTGGCCTTGCTGGTTTCTATAGGCGTTTTGTGAGAGATTTCAGCACCATTGCTGCACCTCTCAACGAGCTTACAAAGAAGGATGTGCCTTTTGTTTGGGGTACCGCACAGGAAGAAGCCTTCACAGTATTGAAAGATAAGTTGACACATGCTCCGTTACTTCAACTTCCTGATTTTAATAAGACTTTTGAGCTTGAATGTGATGCTAGTGGAATTGGATTAGGAGGTGTGTTATTACAAGATGGCAAACCTGTTGCATACTTTTCTGAAAAATTGAGTGGGCCTAGTCTGAACTATTCTACTTATGATAAAGAATTATATGCTCTTGTTCGGACTTTAGAAACATGGCAACATTATTTATGGCCCAAAGAATTTGTTATACATTCTGATCATGAATCTTTGAAACACATTAAAAGTCAAGCTAAACTGAACCGTAGACATGCTAAATGGGTTGAATTCATTGAGACTTTCCCTTATGTCATTAAACACAAGAAGGGTAAAGAAAATGTTATTGCTGATGCATTGTCTCGTCGTTATACTATGCTTTCACAACTTGACTTTAAAATATTTGGTTTGGAGACCATCAAAGATCAATATGTGCATGATGCTGAATTTAAAGATGTGTTGCAGAATTGTAAAGAAGGAAGAACATGGAACAAGTTCGTCGTTAACGATGGATTTGTGTTTCGTGCTAACAAGCTATGCATTCCAGCTAGCTCCGTTCGTCTTTTGTTGTTGCAGGAGGCGCATGGAGGAGGACTAATGGGACACTTTGGCGTGAAGAAGACAGAGGATATACTTGCTACACATTTCTTTTGGCCAAAGATGAGACGGGATGTTGAGCGTTTTGTTGCTCCCTGCACTACATGTCAAAAAGCTAAGTCACGACTCAATCCTCATGGTTTATATATGCCTTTGCCTGTACCTAGTGTTCCTTGGGAGGATATATCTATGGACTTTGTTTTAGGTTTACCTCGAACAAAGAAGGGGAGGGATAGCATATTTGTTGTCGTGGATAGATTCTCGAAAATGGCACACTTTATACCATGTCATAAAAGCGATGATGCTGTTAATGTTGCTGATTTGTTCTTTCGTGAAATTATTCGCTTGCATGGTGTGCCAAATACTATTGTTTCAGATCGTGATACTAAATTTCTTAGCCACTTTTGGAGATGTTTATGGGCTAAGTTGGGGACTAAACTGCTTTTTAGTACTACTTGTCACCCCCAAACTGATGGACAAACTGAAGTAGTCAATAGAACATTGTCTACTATGCTTAGGGCTGTTTTGAAGAATAATAAGAAAATGTGGGAAGAATGCTTGCCTCATATTGAATTTGCTTATAATCGTTCATTGCATTCTACTACTAAGATGTGCCCTTTTGAAATTGTGTATGGTTTCCTACCTCGTGCACCTATTGATTTGTTGCCTCTTCCATCTTCGGAGAAGGTTAATTTTGATGCTAAAGAACGTGCTGAATTGATTTTAAAAATGCATGAGTTAACTAAGGAAAACATTGAGCGTATGAATGCTAAATATAAACTTGCTGGAGATAAGGGTAGAAAACATGTTGTCTTTGCACCTGGTGATCTTGTTTGGTTACATTTGCGTAAGGATAGGTTTCCTAATTTGCGCAAATCAAAGCTAATGCCACGTGCTGATGGTCCATTTAAGGTGTTAGAGAAAATAAATGATAATGCATATAAACTTGAGCTGCCTGCAGATTTTGGGGTTAGTCCCACTTTTAACATTGCAGATTTGAAGCCTTATTTGGGTGAGGAAGATGAGCTTCCGTCGAGGACGACTTCATTTCAAGAAGGGGAGGATGATGAGGACATCAATACCATTGTTACATCCACAGCCCCTGCTGCTATACATACTGGACCACTTACTAGAGCTCGCGCACGCCAATTAAATTACCAGGTACTTTCGTTTCTTGGTAATGATTCTAATGTTCATGAGAATATGATACTGCCTAAATTGGATACATTTGTTTTGCTTACAAGTGAAGGGCCTAGCTTGGAGAAGGATGAACATTGGAGCAAGAACACGCATGGAGTTGATGGCATGCGCAAAGGGATCAAGAACGGAGTTACAAGTGATGATTTCAGGACTTTGAAGCCACCATAAGGAGTGAATGAAGCCTTGGACGAAATATACAAGATGCCACTTCATAATATTCGTCCATAGGCTATTCTAGGTGCTGCGTCACCTTATTTTTGGGCCAGGCCCATGTAATTTCGAAATACTTAAGTATAGGCTATTTTTAGAGTCCGTATGTGTGGGGAAACAAGAGTTAGGGTTGGTTTCGGACCCCACCATCAGGGGCCACGAAATTCCCTCCTCTTCCTCCATATATACAGCCCTTAGGGCGTCGTTTAGACTTTGGGTTTTGTTTAGATCAAAAGTTCGCCATAGCTGCAACTTCGCGTACTTCGTTTGTGTTCAACGACCAGACCAAGGCGTCACAGAACCCCACCTTCGTTAATAAAGCTTTCCTCTTTTATTCGCAATATCCAGATTGCAATCTTAGTTTCTTGCTTGTTCTTCGTTTGCTCGCAGGAAACAGGCCCTCGTGGTCAGGTTGATCGTGCTCCGGCGTGGTCAATAACCCTCGGAAGTTGGTTTAGCGATTGCTAAGGCGCGACGTCTCGCACGTTCGTAGTCGGATCGTCAAGGTCGACTCCCACAGAAACGATAGCGACCATCTCATCGAAACATCGGGACACCTTTGCCTCTATCAATCGCTTGCCGATCACCGCCTGCTGCTGGGTAAGAACTGGTAAGAATTTGAGATTTGCTTAAAGGATTTGTGACACCCACCACCACCACCACTTCTTAGTAGTCTATAGGATCATATTCTTGTGTGTTTCTATTGCTGCTAACCATGCCAGGATCACAACCCGACGAGATTGACTGGGAGAATTTAACAAACAAGGAGCTTCATGATAAGTTTCAGAAAATGATGAATGAACAGGTGCAAGATGTGCTGAACAATTTTGAAGAGGCCATGGAGAAGATCACTGGCCTGGAGAAGACATTCAAAACAAAGCTCGATAACAGGTTTAATGAATTGCTCGCGCGTCTTCCACCACCACCACCGGCTGCACCTAACGCACCTCTACAACAACAACAACAACAACAACAACAACAACAACAACAACAACAACGACGACGACGACGACGACTACCTCCACATCGCGAAACAACCCTCCGCCTCGTCGACATCGCCACCACCATCGACAAGGAGCTGAAGCTGCTGGGGATGGAGGGCCACGAGTACCCCTCCGGCGAGAACGTCCCGCCGAGCGTCAAGCTCACTTCCTTCTTCAAGGGCTTGGTGGGGGTGCTCCAGCATCTCCGGGAAACGATCCCAGAGCAGCTGGCCGAGGAGACGCGGGAAGCCGTCTCTGGGGCCCTCGAGAGGGTGCTGGTGAAGATCGTCTTCCGCAACCCCACCATCAGGCTTATCAACGTCCTCAGGCACCTACCGGAAGACGCCGACCTGACGGAGATCAGGGCCCTCGTCACCCCCATTGTGGAAAGGGTGGCCGGGATCAGGAGGGTCGAGGGCGACCGCGCGGATTAGGCCGCCCACCTCTTTCTTTCCTCCCCTTGTCGCTGCTGAGCATGTCATAGAAACAGCTGATTAGAGCAGCGGCAAGTCATTTTGGAATATAACTTTTATCTTAGGCAGCTCATTGCGCTGTTATCTCCCTCGTTCGGCTTTGTGCTTCGTACGTTCACGCCCTACGCTCCCGGGAACTTGTCGGCGCAAGCCTCCGCCTTGCCACGGGTGCCGAGTGCAGGACATCAGCAACCCGCTGGCGGAGCCTCCACCGGCAAGAAACCTTGCCGTGGCTGGCGCAACTCACTTTCAATGTTGAGCAGGCTCAGGGCGAGGTAAGCGTGGCGACTGCAGTCGCAACACACTCAAGCTGCCGAGCAAGCTCGAAACAAAGTAAGGACGCCACTCGGGATGTAGCACACTTAAGTCGTTGAGCGGACTCGAAACGAAATAAGGGCGCAACCAGCCACGAGCCGGCCCCTCCGCGCACAGGTTTCCCATACGAAGCTCGGCCGTTCGAGGAAGATAACTTAAGGATAAAAAGGAGCTTAATTGCTCAAACTTTGGCAACTTAGCTTTTCTGTTGTTTGCCGTCCGGCAATGCGCAACTTCCTCGGGCGACGCCCAGCCTATCCTGTCATCCCCCCTAGTCGAGGTAAGGGAATAACTAAGGCTCGGGGCTTCGCGGCCCGCCATCGCTTGCCGGAGTCGAGTGCTGCACAATCGTGTCAAATAATGCATGCGCCAAGCGGAGAGGCGCGAAATCGACAAGATGTGCGGGGCACATAAGCTATGCTTGGGATCTGCGCCCGTCTCTATACCAAGGATTACATGCAACTGCGGCAAGACTTGGACAGAGAGGATGGCCGACGGAACGGGTTCCGACGGCCGCGCTGGCAAGGTTCCTCCCACGGTCGGCGTCGACTCGTTTGGATCTTGGCGGCCTGGGCTCGCCGAAGAACGAGGTCGCCTTTCCCGCAACTTCCGGCGTTAACTTCTGCGGCTACGGGAGCGGCGCAGAGTTTGCTGGAGGCGAGAAACTCACTCAGCGGCCGGAAGGCGGTCCTCCTCAAGGAGCAGCTGCTCTTGCCCGGGCTCTGCGTGAGTGGGTACTCGAGGAGGGCCGTGCACGAGTCCGTGAGGAGGAATGTCTCCGCTCCGCGGGTTGGAGCGGAAAGGTACCTGGCCATACCTGAGCTTACCTATGGTCGCCAAATCCGGTTCGCACACCCTCGACGCACCCCCTACCTGGCGCGCCAAAGATGTCGGGGGATATCGGCCTCCACGAGCACCTATGGGGACAGAGCCCCTTGTCGGTTCGGCGGGGGGCGGAGGTTGCACAAAGAGCAGATCGAGGCGACACACACACACAACGATTTTACCCAGCTTCGGGCCGCACGGATGCGTAGAACCCTACTGCTGCTTGTCTGGTTGATTCGAGTTCTTGCTCTGGAGCGCAAGAAGCTACAGTAAGTTAGAGCTGGACGTAGACGGGGGTCTACTGGGTGTCCTCCTTTCCCTCCTCTCTGGGTTCGATCCCCCCTTCCCTACGTGCGCATGGGCCTCCTTTTATATGCTAAGGGGTTTCCCACAGGTAGCGACGCAGGTGAGGGTAAAAATGGCCAGGAACTGTGCAAACAGTGGCCGCACAGTGCTATCGCACCTAACTCTGACGGCGGGGGACAAAGGCATTAAATGCCCGTCTGGATCGCCTGAACAGTGCCGAGGCGGACCGTTAGGGGCGCCTCCGCTTGCCACGGGGGCGACTCTGCCAACGTCGCATGCCACCGCGCGCCCTAGGTTACGCGGCGCCCCGCCACGTGTCTCTGGGGAAGCTCCAGAGTGACGCGTGGGCAGGTGAGCTGGAGCGCATGCCTGAGGTGGTGGTTCGCCGCGGCAAGTGGCTTGCCGCGGTGGTTGTCTTGCCGCACCTGAGAGCTTGCCGCTCGTCAGGCCTTGCCGGGGCGCGCGGCGCGCCGCGGCGGGCTTCTCTTGGGGTGCCTTGGCTTGGCCGTCCCGGTGAGCTCCTCCCGCCGGGGCCTTGATGCTTACAAATGAAGGGCCTAGCTTGGAGAAGGATGAACATTGGAGCAAGAACACGCATGGAGTTGATGGCATGCGCAAGGGGATCAAGAACGGAGTTACAAGTGATGATTTCAGGACTTTGAAGCCACCATAAGGAGTGCATGAAGCCTTAGACGAAATATACAAGATGCCACTTCATAATATTCGTCCATAGGCTATTCTAGGTGTTGCGTCACCTTATTTTTGGGCCAGGCCCATGTAATTTTGAAATACTTAAGTATAGGCTATTTTTAGAGTCCGTATGTGTGGGGAAACAAGAGTCAGGGTTGGTTTCGGACCCCACCATCAGGGGCCACGAAATTCCCTCCTCTTCCTCCATATATACAACCCTTAGGGCGTCGTTTAGACTTTGGGTTTTGTTTAGATCAAAAGTTCGCCATAGCTGCAACTTTGCGTACTTTGTTTGTGTTCAACGACCAGACCAAGGCGTCACAGAACCCCACCTTCATTAATAAAGCTTTCCTCTTTTATTCGCAATATCCAGATTGCAATCTTAGTTTCTTGCTTGTTCTTCGTTTGCTCGCAGGAAACAGACCCTCGTGGTCAGGTTGATCGTGCTCCGGCGTGGTCAATAACCCTCGGAAGTTGGTTTAGCGATTGCTAAGGCGCGACGTCTCACACGTTCGTAGTCGGATCGTCAAGGTCGACTCCCACAGAAACGATAACCACCATCTCATCGAAACATCGGGACACCTTTGCCTCTATCACTGAAATACCAATTTCAGCTCTTGGAACATCTCATATGCTCCGTGACATTTCAAAACTGACACCTGCTAGCCACATGTGTGCAAAGCACGTTGGTAGAGCCAATATCGCATAAGCGTACGCGTAATGTCGGTCCGGGACGCTTCATCCAACACTACCGCCGAATCAAAGTATGACATGCTGGTAAGAAGTATGACTATTATCGCCCACAACTCTTTGTGTTCTACTCATGCATATAACATCTACGCATAGACCTGGCTCGGATGCCACTGTTGGGGAACACAATCTTTCAAAAAATTTCCTACGATCATGCAAGATCTATCTAGGAGATGCATAGCAACGAGCGGGGAGAGTGTGTCCATGTACCCTCATAGACCGAAAGTGGAAGCGTTTAGTAACACGGTTGATGTAGTCGAACGTCTTCGTGATCCAATCGATCCAAGTACTGAACGTACGGCACCTCCGCGATCTGCACACGTTCAGCTCGGTGACATCCCTCGAACTCTTGATCTAGTTGAGGCAGAGGGAGAGTTTCGTCAGCACGACGGCATGGTGACGGTGATGATGAAGTTACCGGCGTGGGGCTTCGACTAAGCACTACAACGATATGACCGAGGTGTGTAACTGTGGAGGGGGGGCACCTCACACGGCTAAGAGATTGTCTGTTGTGCCTTTGGGGTGCCCCCTGCCCCCGTATATAAAGGAGGGGAGGAAGAGGCCTGCCAACAAGGGGCGCGCCAGGGAGAGGGGAGTCCTACTAGGACTCCAGTCCTAGTAGGATTCGACCCCACCCTTTTTTCCTTCTACCAGAGGGGGAAAAGGGAAGGAGAGGGAGTAGGAGAAGGAAAGGGGGGTGGCGCCCCCTTCCCAAGTCCAATTCGGCCTCCTCCCTTGTTTGGGGGTGCACCAGCCCCTTGTGGGCTGGTTAGCCTCCTTCCTATGGCCCATAAGGCCCATATCTTTCCCCGGGGGGTTCCGGTAACCCCTCCGGTACTCCGGTATGTACCCGATACACTCCGGAACCCTTCCGGTGTTCGAATACTACCTTTCAATATATCAATCTTTACCTCTCCGCCATTTCGAGACTCCTCGTCATGTCCATGATCTCATCCGGGACTCTGAACAAACTTTAGTCATCAAATCACATAACTAATAATACAAATCGTCATTGAACGTTAAGCATGCGAACCCTACAGGTTTGAGAACTATGTAGACATGACCGGGACACATCTCCGGTAAATAACGAATAGCGGAACCTGGATGCTCATATTGGCTCCCACATGTTTCTACGAAGATCTTTATCGGTCAAACCGCATAACAACATACGTTGTTCCCTTTGTCATCGGTATGTTACTTGCCTGAGATTCGATCGTCGGCATCCTAATACCTAGTTCAATCTCGTTACCGACAAGTCTCTTTACTCGTTCCATAGTGCATCATCCCATAACTAACTCATTAATCATATTGCTTGCAAGGCTTATAGTGATGAGCATTACCGAGAGGGCCCAGAGATACCTCTCCGACACTCGGAGTGACAAATCCTAATCTCGATCTATGCCAACTCAACAAACACCATCGGAGACACCTGTAGAGCATCTTTATAATCACCCAGTTAAATTGTGACGTTTGATAGCACACTAAGTGTTCCTCCGGTATTCGGGAGTTGCATAATCTCATAGTCAGAGGAACATGTATAAGTCATGAAGAAAGCAATAACAACAAACTAAACGGTCACCGTGCTAAGCTAACGGATGGGTCATGTCAATCACATCATTCTCTAATGATGTGACCACGTTAATCAAATGCCAACACATGTCTATGGTTAGGAAACTTAACCATCTTTGATTAACGAGCTAGTCAAGTAGAGGCATACTAGTGCCACTCTGTTTGTCTATGTATTCACACATGTACTAAGTTTCCGGTTAATACAATTCTAGCATGAATAATAAACATTTATCATGAAATAAGGAAATAAATAATAACTTTATTATTGCCTATAGGGCATATTTCCTTCACATAGGAAAGCAAATACTATTAAAAGGGGTTGAGGTGTTCTAAATGATCTATTTGCTCAAGTGCTTCGTGATATTGCCCCAAAACCCTCAGCCACTTTCTCTACCCAAATATGTCCAAACCCTAATTTCCAACTCGGCCACACCGATATTTCCTACCCGGAGATAGTGAGTTTGTCTGGACTTAGCCACTGCCAAAACCCTAACAATTCGGTCCCACCAATATGGATCTCGGTCCCACCGAGATGGCCTTGTCAGCTCTGTGTTGCACGTTGCAATTAGTTTGGTTCCACCGAGATGTTGCAATGGTATTCACCGAGATTGGCTTGACTGATTCTCTGTTGCCTTGTTGCTTCACTTCGGTCCCACCGAGATGAGGTTTGCCCTAAGCCCTTGCACATCGATCTCACCTAGTTGTTCCCGTTAGTCCCACCGAGATTCCTAATGTTCATAATTTTACACAGATCGGTGCCACCGAGATGGGTCAAAAGTGTGTAACGGTTGGATTTTGTGTGGAGGCTATATATACTCCTCCACCCCTTCTTCCTCAGGTAAGAGAGCCATCAGAATGCCTACACTTCCACCATTCATTTTATGAGAGAGAACCACCTACTCATGTATTGAGATCAAGAGTTTCCATTCCCATCATTTGAACCTTGATTTCTAGCCTTCCCCAAGCTGCTTTCCACTCAAATCCTTCTTCCACCATAGCCAAATTTGTGCGAGAGAGTTGAGTATTTGGGAGACTATCATTTGAAGCACAAGAGCACGGAGTTCATCATCAACATACCGTCTATTACCTTTTGGAGAGTGGTGTCCCCTAGATTGGTTAGGTGTCGCTTGGGAGCCTCTGACATGATGTGGAGTTTAACCAAGAAGTTTGTAAGGGCAAGGAGATCGCCTACTTTGTGAAGATTGATAACCCACAAGTACAGGGGATCGCAAGCATTTTCGAGGGTAGAGTATTCATGGTACCTCCAATGTTCAAGCAACGACTAAACATTGTAATTCATGGTAGAAAAGATCCAATCATGATGCACCCAACATTAGCTACAGACAATGCATGAGGATGACAATAGTGCTCTTAGAATCTGGCGCTTATTTGAGAAGGTGATGACACAACATAATAGTAAATAGATTGTCCCTTCGCAGAGGGAAGCAGTGATTTGCAGCGGTGACAGAGCTCAAGTTTTTAAAACAGAGGTAAATGAAATTTTGAGAAATTCAGCCTTCTTGTTTACTTCGCGACCATTAGTTATTGGTATATTCCATGCTAAACACATTAGTGGTGGTTCCCAAGCGATAAAAGTAAAGGTTTACTCCCCTCCACCAACAAACACACCCCATAGCTGGTCCGAATCCACGGCTACCGTCCATACCAACAACAATCTTGGGGGAGTTTTGTTTAATTATTTGCAATTTGAATTCGGGATTGGAAATCCCTACTACCGCCCCTCTCATGCAAGGACGAGTGAATAAACACTCATCATGAGAATAATCCCCTTAGCATTGAAGATATTGACTACCTCTTGTCGCTCTATGAACAATCCAGGCACACAAAAAAGGATATTTATTTGAAGTTTTTAGAGGTGGCACATGCAAATTTACTTAGGACGGCGGGGTAATACCACATATAGGTAGGTATGGTGGGCTCATCTGGAATAACTTGGGTTTCGGGATCTTGATGCACATGCAGTAATTCCGCTTAGTACAGGTGAAGGCTAGCAATTAGGTTGAGAAGCGGCCAGCTATAGAGCGAAACAGTCATGAACATGCATTATGCATAAGTAACATTGGATACTAGCATGAGTAGGATATGAACACCATGAACATAAATATCATAGAGGCCATGTTGGTTTTGATTCAACTACATGCATGAACATGTGCCAAGTCAATCCACTCGAACATTCATAGGAGGATACCATATCATCATACTACATCACAATCATTTTAATACAATGTTGAAATCCAAGATAAATCATTATCAACTCCTAGCTACTTAAGCATGTCATGAGAAACTATAATCTCTAATTGTCATTGCAAACATGTTTGATCATAATAGGCTGAATCATGGATACTCGGTTAAACATATTTACAAAAATAGAACAAGTTGAGTTCATACCCATTTCTCTCTGCCACAGCCAGTTCATCAAATATCGTCATTATTGCCTTTCACTTGCACGACCGAATGATATGAAAATAATAATAGTGCAAGAGTGCCATGGACTAAGCTGGAATCTACAAACATTTTATTCAAAAGGAGAAGATAAGGTAATATGGGCTCTTGCTAGATCAACGATAATGCATATGAGAGCCACTCAACATTTTTATCATGGTCTTCTCCTCGGTACGACTCAATAAACAAAAAAGAAATTCAAAGAAACACACTGAAATAATTTTGGAGTTTTTGGTTTTTGTGAAAGTAAGCAAATAAAGAGAAAAGAACAGCAAAAATGAGAAAAACTATTTACATGGGAAAGCTCCCAACAAGCAAAAGAAGAACAAGGAAATATTTTTGGTTTTCTTTTTAATACTACAACTAACTATATCAAAAGAAAAACCGAAAAGAAGCAAGCAACATTTTCTTGGGTTTTCTCAAAGTTTTCCAAACACACAAGAAGAAGGCGAGAAAATAAATCTAACATGGATAATACAATGAAAAAGTATGAACACCGACAACTGGAATGAAATGTGTGAACATGAATGTATTGTAGGTGGAAATACGTACTCCCCAAGCTTAGGCTTTTGGCCTAACTTGGTAATCACCATGAGTAGCCTGCATAGTGGTCGAAGTGATAGCTCACAGAGTCTCTAGGTGCGGACGCCTCAGCCCGCAGCGCAGCCACTACCTCCGCGTTATGCGCTTCAGCCTTGCTCTCAAGAACATAATATCTTCCCTTGCTGCGAACATCAAAGAGAGCAGGCGCAGGCAAAAAGGTGTCCACAACGGACCTTTTATTAAATAACAGGTTATATGTAAAATTATGGTCTTCACCACTAAGGATCTTATGACGTTTCATAGCATCAAAGTCCAAGTACTGCGTGGGTAGGATGGGGTCATAAGGCCAAGGTGAAACACCCAGCTCCCTTGCTAAACGTGTGGCATAAATTCCACCATAAAAATATCCACTACCAGCATTGTGTTGCAACCTGCGTGCAACAATCGCTCTAGGGTTATAACTTCTGTCACCGGTGAGAGCGGTGCATTTGAGACTCAAGTCAGGAGCAGAAAGTGTACTACAATCTTGTTTGCCTACAATGGATTTTCCATTAAATAATGCAAAGTATTGAACTGAGGGAAAATGAATGCTCTTTATTCTACCTTGCATAACTCCTCTAGTCTCACCATAACAAAGGCTAGTCAAGAATATCTCATACTCAGATCTTGGTGGTACGTCCAACGAACCCCAAAATGGAATTTTGCAGTAGTTAGAAAATGTCTCTAAGGGTAGAGTGAAAGGATAGCCATACAGTTTAAATGAAACTCTAGACTCACGAGGATGGAATTTAAATTCTTTAGTAAATGATTCAGTGAGGCTGGGGTGTTGGTTGCACTTATCTGCAATGTAGGGACCGAGCTCGGCATTGTGAACATATTGCTCAAATTCTTCTTTAATACCTACACGCACCATGAAATCGTTGCATGGCCATAAACATGATTTGTTGGCGGCATCTCGTATGGAATTTTCACTTGGTTCAACATAAGACCGACGAATGGAGCTGCTACTAGAAGATGCCTCCGAGGACCTCCGCCTCGAAGAACTCCTTCCAAAGAGGTTCATCATATTTGCGTACAATTTTGTGAAAAATTTTGGGTCACAAAATTTTGGTCAACAAAACTTCACAAGATTGATAGCAACTACTCATAGGGATGCATAGAGGCCATATTAAGCATTCAAACTACTTAGAACTCTAAGAATTCAACATGCAAGCTCATCTACAGTAGCACCAAGAGTAACTAATTATTCAAAATATAAACCACAGAAGCAAAAACTAATTGGACCAATGGAGGAGTCACATACCAAGTAGCAATCACCCAAAATAGTTTCGGAAATGGAGCTTCGAGCAAAGAGATTGAAACCTGCGGGTTTGAGAGCAAGAACACGAGAGAGAGAGCAACGGTGATTTTTTTTCTGGAGGTAGGTGGTGACATGGGCTAAAGAGATAATGAGGGGGCCCACGTAGGGACCACAACCCACCAGGGCGCGCCTGGGGGTGCTGGCGCACCCAGGTGGGTTGTGCCCACCTGGTGCACCCCCCTCTGATGTTATTTGCATCAAAAATTCAGAAATATTCAGAAAAAATCGTATTAAATTTTTAGAGCATTCTGAGAACTTTTATTTTTGGGTCATTTTTTATTGCACGGGAAATTTAGAAAACAAACAAAACATGGCATTTTATTTTATTTAACTAATAAAAACATAAAACAAAAGGTAAAGACAGAAGGTAGTGCTCACTAAATTCATCATCTTCATACCTCTAAAAAATGATCCATTAGTAAGGTTGACCAAGTCTTATTAACAACCACTTTCGATTAGCATGAAACCGAAGAACTTTCATAAAACACTAAGTTACCTCAACGGGGATATGAATGTCCCCAACAATAAGCATTTCATATTTCTTTTTGGCAGTAGGTAGAGGTACTTGAAAACTTCCAATAGTTATTGTCGGAGATTTTTCAATAACATTAATACCATTCACTTGGAATTGTTTCTTCAAAAGTGCACCGTATGCACATTACCACTGATATGAAAAGTGACCTTGCTTTTATTGCAATCAATAACAGCCCCTGCAGTATTCAAAAAGGGTCTATCAAGGATAATCTACATGTTGTCGTCCTCGGGCATCTCAAGTATAACAAAGTCAGTTAAGATAGTAACGTTTGCAACAACAACAGGCACATCCTCACAAATACCGATAGGTATGGCAGTTGATTTGTCAGGCATTTGCAAAGATATTTCGGTAGGTGTGAGTTTATTCAAATAAATTCTTTTATATAAAGAGAAATGCATAACACTAACACCAACTCCTAAATCATATAAAGCAGTTTTCACATAATTTCTTTTGATGGAGCAAGGTATAGTTGGTATTCCCAGATCTCCAAGTTTTTTAGGTACTCCATCCTTAAAACAATAATTAGCAAGCATGGTGGAGATTTCAACTTCCGGTATTTTTTCTTGTTGGTGATGATGTCTTTCTTGTACTTTGCATAAGGGGTCATTTTTAAGATATCAGTCAAGCGGGTATGCAAAAAGACTTGCCTAATCATTTCAGCAAAGCACTCAAATTCGTCATCATCCTTCTTCTTAGTTGATTTAGGTGGAAAGGGCACAGGTTTTTGAACCCATGGTTCTCTTTCCTTACCAAGTTTTCGAGCAACAAATTCTCTTTTATCATATCTTTTATTCTTCGGTTGTGGGTTATCAAGATCAATAGCTGGTTCTATTTCAACATCATTGTCTGGTTCTTTATTATTTGCTTGAGTGTCTTCATGAACCTCATCATTATATTTTTCATTATTAGAAGGTGAATGTTCATTACTAGATTGAGTTTCAGCATCAGAAATAGAAACATCATTATTAGCTTCAGGAGGTTTTTATGTTTCAGGTTCACTAGAGGTATGCAAAGTCCTATCATTTTCTTCTTCTTTTTCTTTTTAGAAGGACTAGGTGCGTCAGTGTTAACTCTCTGAGAGTCTTGTTCAATTCTTTTAGGGTGTCTCTCAGGGTAAAGTGGTTCCTGAGTCATTCTACCTCGTCTAGTCATTACTCTAACAGTGTGATCATTGATATTATTATTCATTTCATCAAGCAATTCTATTTGAGATTTAGCAACTTGGTCTAGTTGAGTTTGAACCATAGAGGTATGTTTCCCTACACCTCTAACATAATTGATAATTCTAAATAACAAGTCACTCAAGCGAGCAATCATATCTGAATTGTATTTTAATTGTTTCATAACATTTGCATTGAAGTGACTTGCTTTCTAATGTAGTTATCGAACTCATAAAGGCATTGACTAGGATGCATATTATAAGGATTGTCATTGTCATTGAATTTCATTAAAGAATTTACCTCTACCACCTTAGGTGGTGGTGGTGCCTCAAGCCCATGTATTTCTTTAATAGGAGGTAAATTTTTGACATCCTCAGCTTTAATGCCTTTTTTTCATAGAGTTCTTTGCCTCTTGCATATCTTCAGGACTGAGATATAAGATACCCCTCTTTTTCAGAGTAGGTTTAAGCAGTGGTTCAGGAAGAGTCCAATCATCATAATTTTTCAATATGTTATTCAATAGTTCTTCAGCTTGTTCAACAGTTTGTTCCCTGAAAACACAACCATCACAACTATCTAGGAAATCCCTAGAAGCATCGGCTAGTCCATTATAGAAGATATTAAGTATTTCATTTTTCTTAAGAGGACGAGCAGGCAAAGCATTAGCAATTGGAGAAGCCTCCCCCAAGCTTGTGGGAGACTCTCTTTGATGAGGACATGACTACCTTGGATACGACCAAACATATTGCATACATGCATATTTGTCAGGTGATTTCTAGTGCAAACTATTCAATACTCTATTTTTGTTATCCAGAACAAAAATACTTCACACACTTTTGTGTTTTGTCTAATTGCAGGTGTATGGGACATTTGTACAATACACATATGAAGATAAGGGAGAAAGAGATGTTTTCTTGCTGTTCAAAAAGTTCTTTCACGTCACTTTTGGTCCAAGAGAAGATAGAGTCCAAGTCTCTCACGTTCTGGATTCAGATTCGGACTGCACAGACATACCTGACTCAAAACGGCAATAACTTTTTCATACGGACTCCGAATTGGGTGATTCTTTATTTTTTGGAAACTAGATTTCGTCCTCTTTCCACTCCAATTGGAATCACCTTTAAATTCGTCCGGAGCATTGAGATATGGACGAAACAATCTGACGCTGCAGCAGAATCCGAATCAAACAACAAGTCCAAAGGTGTTGCACCACCTCCACTTGGGCCCATTGGCCTTGTACGACCTAGGGTTAGTTCTAGGCTGCCTTGGGACGTCTTCCCACCTCCTTGGCCGCCACCCCTTGCTCCTATATAAGTAGATCCATCTAGTAGCTTTTTCCTTGGGATTTGTTTAGTTAAAAGTTAGCCATTGCAACTTCGTGTACTTCGTTTGTGTCCAACGACCAGACCAAGACCGCTTCCGGATCCCCACCTTTATCAATACTTCATATATATTCGCAATATTCAGATTGCTTTATCATATTCTTGCTTGTTCTTCGATTGCGTGCAGGAATAGACCTTCGTGGTCAGGTTGATCGTACTCCGGCGTGGTCAATAACCTCTTGGAGTTGGTTTAGCGATTGCTAAGGCGCAACGTCGTGCACGTTTGTAGTCGGATCGTCAAAGTCGTCTCCACCAAATCGATAGTTATCATCTCATCGAAAGATCGGGACACCCTCGCCTCTATCAAGTGGTATCAGATTTTCAGGTTGCTCGGTGAGATTTTACAGTTTTTCGTAGTTTAGATCGAGTCTGTTCTTCATACCTATAGTCCACGAAAAAGCCACACAAAAAAAAAAGTTAGATCTATTCATCCTGTGTCCAAGCCAGTCTGAGCCTTTGCAATTTTCTTTTCATTGTTTGCATTATTGAATTATCGGTTGCATCGTCGTGTCGAGTTGCTGGTCTTAGTGTCTAGTTCGTTTAGAGTTTCGAGTTCTGTTCACATTAGTCACGTCGCCGCTGCATCGTTATCCCTTCCGCTGTCCACCACACCACCCATCACTTTCCACCACGTGCTACCCATAGTTCATTGTCACAATCATAGTTGAGGTCATTCACATCTTCGCTTGATCCAATCTGCATCTTATCTAGTTTGTCTTGGAAAGAGGGAGAAAAAAAAGATAGAGAAAAAAAGAGTGAAAAAAGAGAAAAAAAAGTCAGAGGAAAAAAAAAGAAAAAGAAAAAAAAGTGTGAGGAAAAAAAAAGAGAGAAGAAACAAAATTCGGATCTATTAGACTCAATCTCGTAGTTGAATTCGGATTGGAATCTGTTTTGTGCACTGTTCAGTAAAAAAGGCATAACTTCCTCATACGAAGTCCGTTTTGGCTCCACAAGTACTCAAATTAAAGCTAGCGACGAGCCGAATCTAAGTAGTTGCAGAAGCTAGTTCAATATTTGACACCTCAAAATCGTTTTCTAAATAGGTCTTTTTGCCCTCCGAAGTTCGCGGACACAGCTTCTTCCAGTTTTTCAGGCCAGTTTTCGAATTCTTTGACTCGTCATATCAATTCGGAATTGAGTGATTCTTTTTGCATTGGAAAGCTTGAGCTAGTAGCATTCTTTGAAAAAAGTTATCAGAAAATTTGCTCAAACTTTTCAAGAGAAAAGTTGGAGAGAGAGTTGTTGTATATCCTGCTTGGCAGTTGTTTCACATCATTATCTTTACTGCTATTGTGATCTACACTTATATCTTGCTGTCCAGAGCTACTTCATATCCTTTATTGATGCTAGTTTTGCTACGTCGTGACCTCATTAGTGTTCTAGGCTCGCGTCTCTAGTCCGGTCTAGCCTAGGACCAGCACAGTACCGTCGGTGAGCGTTTATTCAACATTGCATCTCTGAATTGATTATTGCTGATATTTTGCTACCATATATTGGCCTTCCAAGCTCCACATATTTCTACACCGTGTATACATACGCTCACCTGGCAATCGCTTTACTCAATCTTCGGAGTTATTTGACACCGCTGGTTGCCGGTCACCACCTGCTGCATGGTAAGAACTTGTAAGACTTTGATATTTGCTATACTGTGAGCGTTTTACCACCACATCCTAGTAGTTCATAGGAACATTATTCTCGGATTTTGTTTCTTGTTTTTCTACTAATCATGACAGGTTCCGGAGACAGAAGTTCTTGGACGACGGACACAACATCACCATCACGAGAGTTGGGACAACACACACAAGCACATGGTCAGGTTATCTCTTTATCGTCATTTGAGGGTAGATTTAATCCTGCTATTTATCTAGCTTGGGAGCTTGAAGTTGAACAAGTTTTTAGTCACCATGACTTTTCTGAACTTGAGCGAGTACGAGCTGCCACTAGAGCATTTACTGGTTTTGCTTCTGTTTGGTGGAATGTGCATTGTAAGAAAAACATTGATAACCAACCCACAACTTGGAAAGATTTGAAAGATGTAATGAGACAACATTTTTTCCCTCCTTACTATCGTCGTGAATTGCTTCGCAAATTTGAACAATTTAAACAAGGCAACAACACTGTTCATGCTTACTACCAAGAGTTCAAATCTTATATGCATCATTGTGACATAGAAGAATCTAAGGATGATACAATGAATAGATTTTTTGGTGGTTTAAACCATGATATTCAGGCAAGATTTCAGTATATTCCCCGTTGCATTACTGGTATGTATGTTCGTGCTTGTACCTTTGAGAGACAGATGCAGGAGGATGCATTGGGTGACTACAACGACTACTATTCCAGTTCATGCTCACCGCCGCCGGTTGGTTCCTCCACAGTTGCACCTACTAGAGCAGCCCCACCTCGGATTGTGAGCGCGACATCATCTCAAGAGTATGGTGCATTGTCAACATCCGTACCTACATCAGCTACGTCTTTGCAACAAGGTAACAGTAAAGATATTGATGATATAACTTCACATGAGAATGATGCATCCCTAGTTAACTTAAATGCATCATGTGTTCAGTTACCTGGTGATTTGAGCACAACACCTATTTTAGAGAATCTTGATACTGTCATGAATGCGTCATGTGATCAAACAACTGAAATACCAACAATTTTGAGTGCACCCATTGAGTTAACTGTTGATGCAAAAGAATCAATGTTTAATCATTTTGATATGACCTCTAATCTTGGTGATGATTCTGTGACCAAAGACTTATTGCATGTTTGCCTATTTAAGCATGTTGTAGCATGTAAATTAGATGCAAGTAAGGTTTATTCACCAATGTTGGGATGGTTTAATGATGAACATTGTCAATCTTTTGATATGAATAAGAGCATCACTTATATGTGCAAATTGAGTTGCAATATTTTCATGTCTTCTACTTCTAGTGATAATATTTTGGCTTCAGATTTTATGAACTATGCAAGTTACTCATCTATACATGTGTCATATGTGCAAAAACCAAGGGAAGTAAAAATGGATGACATATACATATACAACATGTACACCTTGTCTCTTTTGTTAGCCACATTTCAGATTAAGCAACGCCGAGGACGGCTTTGTTTTCAAAAAGGGGAGGATGATGAGGACATGACTACCTTGGATACGACCAAACATATTGCATACATGCATATTTGTCAGGTGATTTCTAGTGCAAACTATTCAATACTCTATTTTTGTTATCCAGAACAAAAATACTTCACACACTTTTGTGTTTTGTCTAATTGCAGGTGTATGGGACATTTGTACAATACACATATGAAGATAAGGGAGAAAGAGATGTTTTCTTGCTGTTCAAAAAGTTCTTTCACGTCACTTTTGGTCCAAGAGAAGATAGAGTCCAAGTCTCTCACGTTCTGGATTCAGATTCGGACTGCACAGACATACCTGACTCAAAACGGCAATAACTTTTTCATACGGACTCCGAATTGGGTGATTCTTTATTTTTTGGAAACTAGATTTCGTCCTCTTTCCACTCCAATTGGAATCACCTTTAAATTCGTCCGGAGCATTGAGATATGGACGAAACAATCTGACGCTGCAGCAGAATCCGAATCAAACAACAAGTCCAAAGGTGTTGCACCACCTCCACTTGGGCCCATTGGCCTTGTACGACCTAGGGTTAGTTCTAGGCTGCCTTGGGACGTCTTCCCACCTCCTTGGCCGCCACCCCTTGCTCCTATATAAGTAGATCCATCTAGTAGCTTTTTCCTTGGGATTTGTTTAGTTAAAAGTTAGCCATTGCAACTTCGTGTACTTCGTTTGTGTCCAACGACCAGACCAAGACCGCTTCCGGATCCCCACCTTTATCAATACTTCATATATATTCGCAATATTCAGATTGCTTTATCATATTCTTGCTTGTTCTTCGATTGCGTGCAGGAATAGACCTTCGTGGTCAGGTTGATCGTACTCCGGCGTGGTCAATAACCTCTTGGAGTTGGTTTAGCGATTGCTAAGGCGCAACGTCGTGCACGTTTGTAGTCGGATCGTCAAAGTCGTCTCCACCAAATCGATAGTTATCATCTCATCGAAAGATCGGGACACCCTCGCCTCTATCACTCTTCTTCAATTTGCACGAAGTTAAATATTTCCTGTAAGGCAGCTTGTTTCTTACGAGCAGGAAAATATTTTTCAGAGAAGTATTAAATCATATCCTGGGGACTACGCACACAACTAGGAGCAAGAGTATTATACCAAGTCTTAGCATCACCCTTTAATGAGAACGGAAATAATTTGAGAATATAATAATAGCGATTTTTCTCATCATGAGCAAAAAGGGTGGCTATGTCATTCAACTTAGTAAGGTGTGCCACAACAGATTCAGTTTCATAACCATGGAAGGGATTAGATTCAACCAAAGTAATCAACTCTGGGTCGACAGAGAATTCATAATCCTTATCATTAACAAAGATAGGTGAAGTAGCAAACTTAGGATCACATTTCATTCTAGCATTCAAAGATTTTTCTTTCAGTTTGCATAATAAATTCTTAAGATCATCCCTATCATTGCAAGCAAGAAAGTCTCTAGTTGTCTCCTCATCCATAACATAACCTTCTGATATCTTAGGCAATTCATATCTAGGAGAACTAGATCTAATAGGCGTTTCAAGATTTCCAGTTTAAAGCTCTTCATTAGTTTCAATAATTTCATCAGTTTTAGCATTCTCAAAAGCTTTAGCTCTAGCAAGTTGTTCATCAATAAATTCACCTAGTGGCACATTATCATCAAGCAAGGTACTAGCATCATCATGAGCATTATTCATAGCAGAAGTAGCATCATCAATAAATTGCGACATATCAGGATTAATAGCATGTGGTGGTGTTGCAAGTCTACTTATAACAGAAGGTGAATCAAGTGCAGAGCTAGATGGCAGTTCGTTACCTCCCCTCGTCTTGGAGGAAAAAAATCTTAGTTTTAGCATCCTTCAGATTCTTCATAGCGACAATTTGATAATAATCCCAAGCGACTCAACTAATGTAGCTATGCTCCCCAGCAATGGCGTCAGAAAAAAGGTATTGATAACCCACAAGTATAGGGGTCGCAACAGTTTTCGGGGGTAGAGTATTCAACCCAAATTTATTGATTGGACACAAGCGGAGGCAAAGAATATTTGCAAGTATTAGTAGCTGGGTTGTCAATTCAACCACACCTGGAGATTATTTATCTGCAGCAATGTGATCAGTAGCAAAGTAGTATGATATATTTGATAGTAGTAGCAACAACAATAGTTACAATAACAGTGATAGCAATGGTTTTGTAGCAAGTGTAACAGTAACAATAGCGGTAGTAACTTAGCAGGAACAATATGAGAGAAACTTGTAGGCATTGGATCGGTGAATTCATTGGATGATATTCATCATATAACAGTCATAACCTAGGGAGATATGACACTAGCTCCAGTTCATAAATATAATGTAGGCATGCATTATGTAAATAGTCATACGTGCTTATGGAAAGAACTTGCATGACATGTTTTGTCCTACCTTCCCGTGGCAGCGGGGTCCATAAGGAAACTAAGGGATATTAAGCCCTCCTTTTAGCAGAGAACTGGAACAAAGCATTAACACACGGTGAATACATGAACTCCTCAAACTACGGTCATCACCGGGAAGTGTCCCTACTTCTGTCACTCCTAGGTTGCCAGATCATAACACGTACTAGGTGATTATAACTTGCAAGATTGGATCTAGAACATAGATATAATGGTGATAACATAAATGGTTCAGATCTGAAATCATGGCACTCGGGCCCAAAGTGACAAGTATTAAGCATGGCAAAGTCATAGCAACATCAATCTCAGAACATAATGGATACTAGGGATCAAGCCCTAACAAAACTAACTCGATTACATGATGAATCTCATCCAAGTCCTCACCGACCAGCGTGCCTACAAAGGAATTACTCGCTCCCGGTGGGGAGCATCATGGAATTGGATATGGAGAAGGGTTGGTGATGACGAAGATCAAAGATCCCCCCTCTCCGGAGCCCCAAACGGGCTCCAGATCTGCCTCCCGATGAGGAACAGGAGGTGGTGGCGGCTCCGTCTCGTGAAACGCGATAATTCTTCCTCCTTGATTTTTTCTCCGAAAATGTGATTTTATAGTATCAAGGCTGAGGTCTACGGGGCCACCAGGTGGGGACAACCCACCTGGGTGCGCCAGGAGGGGGGGCGCCCTGGTGGGTTGTGCCCACCCAGGTGCCCCCTGTGGTGGTTCTTGGCTCCAGTAATTCTCTTTTATTGTATAAAAATCCCTCGCAAAGTTTCATTCCAATCGGAGAACTTCTATTTCTGCACAAAAACAACACCATGGTAGTTCTGCTAAAAATAGCGTCAGTCCAGGTTAGTTTCATTCAAAATCATGCAAATTAGAGTCCAAAACAAGAGGAGAAGTGTTAGGGAAAGTAGATGCGATGGAGACGTATCAAAGATCTACTTGAGTGAGGCAAGTCCTTCGTGGGCGATGGCCATGGTGGGATAGACAAGGTTGCTTCTTTGTGGATCCTTCACGGGTGGAGCCCTCCATGGACTCAAGCGGCCATTGCCCTTCATGGATTGAAGCTCCATGTTCGTGATAGCACCACCTATCGGTAACCACACCAAAAAATCTTCTTGTCTCCATTCCGTTTGCCTTCTCCAAACCCTTCCCTTTACCTTCATATGCAATGTTTTACATTTCCTGATGAGGACATGACTACCTTGGATACGACCAAACATATTGCATACATGCATATTTGTCAGGTGATTTCTAGTGCAAACTATTCAATACTCTATTTTTGTTATCCAGAACAAAAATACTTCACACACTTTTGTGTTTTGTCTAATTGCAGGTGTATGGGACATTTGTACAATACACATATGAAGATAAGGGAGAAAGAGATGTTTTCTTGCTGTTCAAAAAGTTCTTTCACGTCACTTTTGGTCCAAGAGAAGATAGAGTCCAAGTCTCTCACGTTCTGGATTCAGATTCGGACTGCACAGACATACCTGACTCAAAACGGCAATAACTTTTTCATACGGACTCCGAATTGGGTGATTCTTTATTTTTTGGAAACTAGATTTCGTCCTCTTTCCACTCCAATTGGAATCACCTTTAAATTCGTCCGGAGCATTGAGATATGGACGAAACAATCTGACGCTGCAGCAGAATCCGAATCAAACAACAAGTCCAAAGGTGTTGCACCACCTCCACTTGGGCCCATGAGCCTTGTACGACCTAGGGTTAGTTCTAGGCTGCCTTGGGACGTCCTCCCACCTCCTTGGCCGCCACCCCTTGCTCCTATATAAGTAGATCCATCTAGTAGCTTTTTCCTTGGGATTTGTTTAGTTAAAAGTTAGCCATTGCAACTTCGTGTACTTCGTTTGTGTCCAACGACCAGACCAAGACCGCTTACGGATCCCCACCATTATCAATACTTCATCTATATTCGCAATATTCAGATTGCTTTATCATATTCTTGCTTGTCCTTCGATTGCTTGCAGGAATAGACCTTCGTGGTCAGGTTGATTGTGCTCCGGCGTGGTCGATAACCTCTCGGAGTTGGTTTAGCGATTGCTAAGGCGCAACGTCGTGCACGTTTGTAGTCGGATCGTCAAAGTCGTCTCCACCAAATCGATAGTTATCATCTCATCGAAAGATCGGGACACCCCGCCTCTATCAAGTGGATGATGAGGACATGACTACCTTGGATACGACCAAACATATTGCATACATGCATATTTGTCAGGTGATTTCTAGTGCAAACTATTCAATACTCTATTTTTGTTATCCAGAACAAAAATACTTCACACACTTTTGTGTTTTGTCTAATTGCAGGTGTATGGGACATTTGTACAATACACATATGAAGATAAGGGAGAAAGAGATGTTTTCTTGCTGTTCAAAAAGTTCTTTCACGTCACTTTTGGTCCAAGAGAAGATAGAGTCCAAGTCACTCACGTTCTGGATTCAGATTCGGACTGCACAGACATACCTGACTCAAAACGGCAATAACTTTTTCATACGGACTCCGAATTGGGTGATTCTTTTTTTTTTGGAAACTAGATTTCGTCCTCTTTCCACTCCAATTGGAATCACCTTTAAATTCGTCCGGAGCATTGAGATATGGACGAAACAATCTGACGCTGCAGCAGAATCCGAATCAAACAACAAGTCCAAAGGTGTTGCACCACCTCCACTTGGGCCCATGAGCCTTGTACGACCTAGGGTTAGTTCTAGGCTGCCTTGGGACGTCCTCCCACCTCCTTGGCCGCCACCCCTTGCTCCTATATAAGTAGATCCATCTAGTAGCTTTTTCCTTGGGATTTGTTTAGTTAAAAGTTAGCCATTGCAACTTCGTGTACTTCGTTTGTGTCCAACGACCAGACCAAGACCGCTTACGGATCCCCACCATTATCAATACTTCATCTATATTCGCAATATTCAGATTGCTTTATCATATTCTTGCTTGTCCTTCGATTGCTTGCAGGAATAGACCTTCGTGGTCAGGTTGATTGTGCTCCGGCGTGGTCGATAACCTCTCGGAGTTGGTTTAGCGATTGCTAAGGCGCAACGTCGTGCACGTTTGTAGTCGGATCGTCAAAGTCGTCTCCACCAAATCGATAGTTATCATCTCATCGAAAGATCGGGACACCCCGCCTCTACCAAGTGGTATCAGTTTTCAGGTTGCTCGGTGAGAATTTCCAGTTTTCCCTAGATTAGATCTATTTTTCTTACCTATTGTCCAAGAAAAAGCCACAAAAAAAAGTTAGATCTATTCATCCTTTTGTCCAAGCCAGTCTGAGCCTTTGCAATTTCTTTTCATTGTTTGCATTATTGAATTATCGGTTGCATCGTCGTG
Source organism: Aegilops umbellulata (assembly GCA_032464435.1). Classification (NCBI taxonomy): domain Eukaryota; kingdom Viridiplantae; phylum Streptophyta; class Magnoliopsida; order Poales; family Poaceae; genus Aegilops; species Aegilops umbellulata. The sequence continues at coordinate 196,797,517 of CP136058.1, read as the reverse complement.
TCGAGTTGCTGGTCTTAGTGTCTAGTCCTTTAGAGTTTCGAGTTCTGTTCACAGTTTGTCACGCCACCGCCGCACCATCTTCATTGTCATTGCCATATACCACCACCGCGTCATAATTGCATCCATTGTCCACCACCGCCATCCATCAATTTCCACCACGTACTCCCCATCATTCATTGTCATAATCATACTTCAGGCCGTTCGCGTCATCACTAGATCCAATCTGCATCTTATCTAGCTTGTTTGTGAAAAAAAAGAGAAAGAAAACAAAAGTGAGAGAAAAAAAGAAAAAAAAAAGAGAAAAAAAAGAGAAAAAAAGTGAAAAAATTCCGTGAAAAAAGAAGAAAAAAAAAGATATTCAGAGTGTGCTCCGCCTTTGTTACGCGTCGCGCCGTGATTTTTTTAGTGTTCTAGGCTCGCGTCTCTAGCACGGTCTAGCCTAGGACCAGCACAGTACCGTCGGTGAGCGTTTATTCAACATTGCATCTCTGAATTGATTATTGCTGATATTTTGCTACCATATATTGGCCTTCCAAGCTCCACATATTTCTACACCGTGTATACATACGCTCACCTGGCAATCGCTTTACTCAATCTTCGGAGTTATTTGACACCGCTGGTTGCCGGTCACCACCTGCTGCATGGTAAGAACTTGTAAGACTTTGATATTTGCTATACTGTGAGCGTTTTACCACCACATCCTAGTAGTTCATAGGAACATTATTCTCGGATTTTGTTTCTTGTTTTTCTACTAATCATGACAGGTTCCGGAGACAGAAGTTCTTGGACGACGGACACAACATCACCATCACGAGAGTTGGGACAACACACACAAGCACATGGTCAGGTTATCTCTTTATCGTCATTTGAGGGTAGATTTAATCCTGCTATTTATCTAGCTTGGGAGCTTGAAGTTGAACAAGTTTTTAGTCACCATGACTTTTCTGAACTTGAGCGAGTACGAGCTGCCACTAGAGCATTTACTGGTTTTGCTTCTGTTTGGTGGAATGTGCATTGTAAGAAAAACATTGATAACCAACCCACAACTTGGAAAGATTTGAAAGATGTAATGAGACAACATTTTTTCCCTCCTTACTATCGTCGTGAATTGCTTCGCAAATTTGAACAATTTAAACAAGGCAACAACACTGTTCATGCTTACTACCAAGAGTTCAAATCTTATATGCATCATTGTGACATAGAAGAATCTAAGGATGATACAATGAATAGATTTTTTGGTGGTTTGAACCATGATATTCAGGCAAGATTTCAGTATATTCCCCGTTGCATTACTGGTATGTATGTTCGTGCTTGTACCTTTGAGAGACAGATGCAGGAGGATGCATTGGGTGACTACAATGACTACTATTCCAGTTCGTGCTCACCGCCGCCGGTTGGTTCCTCCACAGTTGCACCTACTAGAGCAGCCCCACCTCGGATTGTGAGCGCGACATCATCTCAAGAGTATGGTGCATTGTCAACGTCCGTACCTACATCAGCTACGTCTTTGCGACAAGGTAACAGTAAAGATATTGATGATATTACTTCACATGAGAATGATGCATCCCTAGTTAACTTAAATGCATCATGTGTTCAGTTACCTGGTGATTTGAGCACAACACCTATTTTAGAGAATCTTGATACTGTCATGAATGCTTCATGTGATCAAACAACTAAAATACCAACAATTTTGAGTGCACCCATTGAGTTAACTGTTGATGCAAAAGAATCAATGTTTAATCATTTTGATATGACCTCTAATCTTGGTGATGATTCTGTGACCAAAGACTTATTGCATGTTTGCCTATTTAAGCATGTTGTAGCATGTAAATTAGATGCAAGTAAGGTTTATTCACCAATGTTGGGATGGTTTAATGATGAACATTGTCAATCTTTTGATATGAATAAGAGCATCACTTATATGTGCAAATTGAGTTGCAATATTTTCATGTCTTCTACTTCTAGTGATAATATTTTGGCTTCAGATTTTATGAACTATGCAAGTTACTCATCTATACATGTGTCATATGTGCAAAAACCAAGGGAAGTAAAAATGGATGACATATACATATACAACATGTACACCTTGTCTCTTTTGTTAGCCACATTTCAGATTAAGCAACGCCGAGGACGGCTTTGTTTTCAAAAAGGGGAGGATGATGAGGACATGACTACCTTGGATACGACCAAAAATATTGCATACATGCATATTTGTCAGGTGATTTCTAGTGCAAACTATTCAATAATCTATTTTTGTTATCCAGAACAAAAATACTTCACACACTTTTGTGTTTTGTCTAATTGCAGGTGTATGGGACATTTGTACAACACACATATGAAGATAAGGGAGAAAGAGATGTTTACTTGCTGTTCAAAAAGTTCTTTCACGTCACTTTTGGTCCAAGAGAAGATAGAGTCCAAGTCTCTCACGTTCTGGATTCAGATTCGGACTGCACAGACATACCTGATTCAAAACGGCAATAACTTTTTCATACGGACTCCGAATTGGGTGATTCTTTATTTTTTGGAAACTAGATTTCGTCCTCTTTCCACTCCAATTGGAATCACCTTTAAATTCGTCCGGAGCATTGAGATATGGACGAAACAATCTGACGCTGCAGCAGAATCCGAATCAAACAACAAGTCCAAAGGTGTTGCACCACCTCCACTTGGGCCCATGAGCCTTGTACGACCTAGGGTTGGTTTTAGGCTGCCTTGGGACGTCCTCCCACCTCCTTGGCCGCCACCCCTTGCTCCTATATAAGTAGATCCATCTAGTAGCTTTTTCCTGGGGGATTTGTTTAGTTAAAAGTTAGCCATTGCAACTTCGTGTACTTCGTTTGTGTCCAACGACCAGACCAAGACCGCTTCCGGATCCCCACCTTTATCAATACTTCATATATACTCGCAATATTCAGATTGCTTTTATCATATTCTTGCTTGTTCTTCGATTGCTTGCAGGAATAGACCTTCGTGGTCAGGTTGATTGTGCTCCGGCGTGGTCAATAACCTCTCGGAGTTGGTTTAGCGATTGCTAAGGCGCAACGTCGTGCACGTTTGTAGTCGGATCGTCAAAGTCATCTCCACCAAATCGTTAGTTATCATCTCATCGAAAGATCGGGACACCCCGCCTCTATCATTTCCCTAGTATACTCTTAGAATTGCATGCGTAGGTTGATATGTCCATTTTGCTTCATGCTTTTATATCGATATTTATTGCATTACGGGCTGTTACTTCACATTATGTCACAATACTTATGGCTATTCTCTCTTATTTTACAAGGTTTACATAAGGAGGGAGAATGTCGGCAGCTGGAATTCTGGGCTGGAAAAGGAGCAAATATTAGAGACCTATTCTGCACAACTCCAAAAGTCCTGAAACTCCACGGAATATCTTATAATAAATAATAAAAAATCCTCGCCAAAGATGAAGACCAGGGGGCCCACACCCTGTCCCCCTAGGGGGGCGCGCCCCCCTACCTCGTGGGCCCCCTGGTGGCTCTCCGATGCCCATCTTCTGCTATATGAAGTCTTCCGTCGAGAAAAAAAAAGAAGAAACAACCTTTCGGGACGAGACTCCGCCGCCACGAGGCGGAACCTTGGCGGAACCAATCTAGGGCTCCGGCAGAGCTGTTCTGCCGGGGACACTTCTCTCTGGGAGGGGGAAATCATCGCCATTGTCATCACCAACGTTCCTCTCATCGGGAGAGGGCAATCTCCATCAACATCTTCACCAGCACCATCTCATCTCAAAACCCTAGTTCATCTCTTGTATCCAATTCTTGTCTCCAAGTCCGGGATTGGTACTAGTAGGTTGCTAGTAGTGTTGATTACTCCTTGTAGTTGATGCTAGTTGGTTTACTTGGTGGAAGATCATATGTTCAGATCCTTTATGCATATTATTACCCCTCTGATTATGAACATGAATATGCTTTGTGAGTAGTTACGTTTGTTCCTGAGGACAAGGGAGAAGTCTTGCTATTAGTAGTCATGTGAATTTGGTATGCGTTCGATATTCTGATGAGATGTATGTTGTCTAGCCTCTAGTGGTGTTATGTGAACGTTGACTACATAACACTTCACCATTATTTGGGCCTAGAGGAAGGCATTGGGAAGTAATAAGTAGATGATGGGTTGCTAGAGTGACAGAAGCTTAAACCCTAGTTTATGCGTTGCTTCGTAAGGGGCTGTGATGAGGACATCAATACCATTGCTACACCCACACCCCCTGCTGCTATACATACTGGACCAATTACTAGAGCTCGCGCACGCCAATTGAATTATCAGGTACTTTCGTTTCTTGGTAATGATTCTAATGTTCATGAGAATATGATGCTGCCTAAATTGGATACATTTGTTTTGCTTACAAATGAAGGGCCTAGCTTGGAGAAGGATGATCATTAGAGCAAGAACAAGCATGGAGCTGATGGCATGCGCAAGGGAGACAAGAACAGAGTTTCAAGTAATGATTTCAGGACTTTGAAGCCACCATAATGAGTGCATGAAGCCTTGGACGAAATATACAAGATGCCACTTCATAATTTTCGTCCAGAGGCTATTCTAGGTGCTGCGTCACCTTCTTTTTGGGCCAGGCCCATGTAATTTCGAAATACTTCAATATAGGCTGTTTTTAGAGTCCGTATGTGTGGGGAAACAAGAGTTAGGGTGGGTTTCGGACCCCCCCTCCAAGGGCCACAAAATCCCCCCCCCCTCTTCCTCCATATATACAGCCCCTAGGGCATCGTTTAGAATTTGGGGTTTTGTTTAGATTAAAAGTTCGCCATAGCTGCAACTTCGTGTACTTCGTTTGTGTTCAACGACCAGACCAAGGCGTCACAGAACCCCACCTTGATCAATAAAGCTTTCCTCTTATATTCGCAATATCCAGATTGCAATCTTAGTTTCTTGCTTGTTCTTCATTTGCCTGCAGGAAACAGACCTTCGTGGTCAGGTTGATCGTGCTCCGGCGTGGTCAATAACCTCTCGGAGTTGGTTTAGCGATTGCTAAGGCGCGACGTCCTCGCACGTTCGTAGTCGGATCGTCAAAGTCGACTTCCTCCAAAACGATAGCCACCATCTCATCGAAAGACGGGACACCTTTGCCTCTATCAAGTGGTATCAGATTTCCAGGTTGCTCGGTGAGATATTACAGTTTTTCGTAGTTTAGATCGAGTCTGTTCTTCATACCTATAGTCCACGAAAAAGCCAAAAAAAATTAGGGTTAGTTCATCCCATCCGAACCAATCTGAGCCTTTGCATAATCTTTTCTGTATTTGCTTTGTTGAATTTGCGGTTGCATCGTCGTGTCAAGTTGCTGGTCTTAGCGTCTAGTCCTTTAGAGTTTCGAGTTCTGCTCACAGGTTGTCACGTCGCCGCTGCCATATATCACCACCGCATCATCATCGCTGCTGCCATATACCACCACCGCACCAACTTCAGCACCGCTGCCATATACCACTACCATATATTCATCGCCAATCCGAGTCCATATACGCCACCACATATCCGCCGCCATCACGCCAATCCGATTCCACCTAGAACATATATCCGCCACCAGTCCGAGTTCCACCAGATTCCTCTCCGCCACCAGTCCTATTCCGAGTCCAGTATTTTGTTACTCTGTTTTAGATTTCCAGATCACGCCATACTCCAAGTAGTGACAGAGAAGGACTCCCCAACTTTCGTGCTACCCGCAGAAGAAAAATAGTTCCAGTTTAAAAAAAACTAAGTCTGGAAAATTCTGGCTAGGCAGTTTTTAGGACATTTGTAGACTTTTTCGAAAAAAATTTGTTGCGGAGCAAAAAAAAATAGGAAAAAAAGTGCAAAAAAAAGTGAAAAAAAAAGAAAAAAAATTCAGAGTGTGCTCCTCCCTTGTTTACGTGCAGCGCCGTGATTTTGTTAGTGTTCTAGGCTCGCGTATCTAGTACGGTCTAGCCTAGGACCAGCACAGTATAGTCGTTGAGCGTTTATTCAACTTTGCATCTCTGAATTGATTATTGCTGACCCTTTTTGCTACCATACTATAAGCCTTCCCAGCTCCACATACATCTACGTCGTGCGTTTGACTCTCCCTGGCAATCGCTCTATCCAAGCTTTTGAGAGTTTTGACTACATCGGTTGCCGATCACCGCCTGCTCCTGGGTAAGAACTGGTAAGAATTTGAGATTTGCTTGACGGATTTGTGACTGTCCACCACACCACCACCACCACTTCCTAGTAGTCTGTCGAATCATATTCTTGTGTGTTTCTATTGCTACTAACCATGGCAGGATCACAAGCCGACGAGACTGACTGGGAGAACATGACAAACAAAGCGTTACATGATAAGTTTCAACAAATGATGAGTGGACAGGTGGAAGATGTGCTAAATAGATTTGAAGAGGCCATGGAGAAGATAGATGGCATTGAGAAGGCGTTCGAAACAAAGCTCGATGACAAGTTTAATGAATTGCTCGCGCGTCTACCACCACCACCACCGGCTGCACCTAACGCACCTCTACAACAACAACAACAACGACTACCTCCACATCGCGAAACAGCCCTCCACCGAGCGACCCGTGTCCCTCTTCAGCCAGGCCAAGCTGCTGGTGATGCTGTTGATACTTATGTGGCTCCTGCTGCTGATGTGTGGGAGGATGATTATATGGGAGATTACGAGGATGAGGTTGATCAACATCAGAACTACGTGCAACCACCAGCACCACAACCACCAGGTCGTCCACATGCAAATAATGGCAATGTTAGGCCCCCCCCCTCAGGTACGAGATCATGACCATCTCCCTAAACTAAAACTGAATATTCCACCATTTGAGGGTAGATATGTTCTTGATATATATCTTACTTGGGAGTTAGAAACTGAACAACGATTTACATGTTGACAATATCCTGAGGAGAGACGTGTTCCTGCTGCTGTTTGTGCTTTCACTAGCTTTGCATGTGTTTGGTGGTCTGAACATTGTAGATTATATCCTGTTCCAGCTACTTGGGCTGCTTTGAAAACTGCTATGCATACTCGTTGGGTTCCACCATATTATCAACGTGAATTACTTCAAAAATTGCAGCACTTAAGACAAGGAAAAAATTCGGTAGAAGAATATTATCAGGAATTACAAACTGGCTTGATTAGATGTGGTATTGTTGAGGAGAATGAAGCTATGCTTGCACGTTTTCTGGGTGGATTAAATAGAGAGATTCAGACCATTCTAGACTATAAGGATTATAATAATATCACTCGTTTATTCCATCTTGCTTGTAAAGCTGAACGTGAAGTGCAGGATCGACAGGCATTGGCGCGAACTAACTTTTCTGCAGGTCAACCTTCATCATGGACACCACGTGCATCATCTACTTCCACATGTTCTGCTACACCGGCACCTCCGTCGGCTGCCATTTCCAACCGTGATACAATAAAGCAGGCACAATTACCACTATCTGCCAAGAGCACACCTACTGGGCCTGCAAAGAGCTCTTCTTCATCCATGGCATCAACAGGGCAAACACATGATATTATTTGTTGATGTTGCAAGGGTGGAGGTCATTATGTGAGAGAATGCCCATCTAAGCATGTGATGATTGTTACTGAGGATGGTGGGTATGAGTCCGCTAGTGACTATGATGAGGAGACTTTGGCTCTTATTACACATGAAGAACACGGTGGAGATGATTCTGATCATGAGACGCAATACATGGCTGCTGAAGATGCTGACAGGTATGAATGTTTAGTTGCTCAACGTGTTTTGAGTGTGCAGGTTACACAAGCTGAGCAAAATCAGAGGTATAATTTGTTCCATACAAAGGGAGTTGTGAAGGAACGTTCTATTCGCGTCATCATAGATGGAGGGAGCTGCAAAAACTTGGCTAGCATGGAGATGGTGGAGAAGCTATCTCTCACCACAAGACCACATCCACATCCTTACTACATACAATGGTTCAACAACAGCGGCAAGGTTAAGGTAACACGTACTGTTCGTGTGCATTTTAGTATCTCTACATATGCTGATTATGTTGATTGTGATGTGGTACCTATGCAAGCATGTTCCTTATTACTTGGTAGACCATGGCAATTTGATAAAAATTCTGTACACCATGGTAGAAACAATCAGTATACTCTTGTTCATAAGGATAAAAATATTACTTTGCTTCCTATGACTCCTGATTCCATTTTGAAAGATGATATTAATAGAGCTAATAAAGCAAAACAGGAGAAAAATAAGAGTGAAAATCAGATTGTGGCAAAAGAATTTGAGCAACAAACGAAGCCTAATAATAAACCATCTAGTGTTGCTTCTGAAATTAAATTGAAAAGTGCATGTTTACTTGCCACCAAATCTGATATTGATGAGCTAGATTCTAGCAAATCTGTTTGCTATGCTTTTGTGTGCAAAGAGGCATTATTTTCATTCGAGGACGTACCTTCCTCTTTGCCCCCTGCTGTCACTAACATTTTGCAGGAGTTCACTGACGTCTTCCCACAAGACGTGCCACCGGGATTACCACCTATTCGAGGGATTGAGCATCAAATTGACTTAATTCCTGGTGCATCGCTACCCAACCGTGCACCATACCGTACCAATGCAGAGGAGACGAAGGAGATTATGCATCAAGTACATGAGCTGCTCGACATAGGTTATATACGCGAATCTCTTAGTCCTTGTGCTGTTCCTATTATACTAGTGCCTAAAAAGGATGGTACATCGCGTATGTGTGTTGATTGTAGAGGCATTAATAATATTACTATTCGTTATCGTCATCCTATTCCTAGGCTAGATGATATGCTTGATGAATTGAGTGGCTCTACAATATTCTCCAAAGTTGATTTGCGTAGTGGATACCATCAAATTCGTATCAAATTGGGAGATGAATGGAAAACAACATTTAAAACTAAGTTTGGTTTATATGAGTGGTTAGTCATGCCTTTTGGGTTAACTAATGCACCTAGTACTTTCATGAGACTAATGAACGATGTTTTACGTGCTTTCATTGGACGATTTGTGGTAGTCTATTTTGATGATATACTGATTTATAGCAAATCTTTGGAAGAACATTTGGAACATTTACGTGCTGTTTTTAATGCTCTACGTGATGCACGTTTGTTTGGTAACCTTGGGAAGTGCACCTTTTGCACCGACCGAGTATCTTTTCTTGGCTATGTTGTTACTCCAGAGGGAATTGAAGTTGATAAAGCCAAGATTGAAGCTATTGAGAGTTGGCCGCAGCCCAAAACGGTCACACAAGTGAGGAGTTTCCTTGGCCTCGCTGGTTTCTATAGGCGTTTTGTGAGAGATTTTAGCACCATTGCTGCACCTCTCAACAAGCTTACAAAGAAGGATGTGCCTTTTGTTTGGGGTACCGCACAGGAAGAAGCCTTCACGGTATTGAAAGATAAGTTGACACATGCTCCTTTACTTCAACTTCCTGACTTTAATAAGACTTTTGAGCTTGAATGTGATGCTAGTGGAATTGGATTAGGAGGTGTGTTATTACAAGATGGCAAACCTGTTGCATACTTTTCTGAAAAATTGAGTGGGCCTAATCTGAACTATTCTACTTATGATAAAGAATTATATGCTCTTGTTCGGACTTTAGAAACATGGCAACATTATTTATGGCCCAAAGAATTTGTTATACATTCTGATCATGAATCTTTGAAACATATTAAAAGTCAAGCTAAACTGAATCGTAGACATGCTAAATGGGTTGAATTCGTGAGAACTTTCCCTTATGTCATTAAACACAAGAAGGGTAAGAAAATGTTATTGCTGATGCATTGTCTCATCGCTATACTATGCTTTCACAACTTGACTTCAAAATATTTGGTTTGGAGAACATCAAAGATCAATATGTGCATGATGCTGATTTTAAAGATGTAATGCAGAATTGTAAAGAAGGAAGAACATGTAATAAGTTCGTCGTTAATGATGGATTTGTGTTCTGTGCTAACAAGCTATGCATTCCAGCTAGCTCCGTTCATCTTTTGTTGTTGCAGGAGACGCATGGAGGAGGATTAATGGGACACTTTGGCGTGAAGAAGACGGAGGACGTACTAGATACACATTTCTTTTGGCCAAAGATGAGACGGGATGTTGAGCGTTTTGTTGCTCGCTTCACTATATGTCAAAAAGCTAAGTCACGACTCAATCCTCATGGTTTATATATGCCTTTGCCTGTACCTAGTGTTCCTTGGGAGGATATATCTATGGACTTTGTTTTAGGTTTACCTCGAACAAAGAAGGGGAGGGATAGCATATTTGTTGTCGTGGATAGATTCTCAAAAATGGCACACTTTATACCATGTCATAAAAGCGATGATGCCGTTAATGTTGTTGATTTGTTCTATTGTGAAATTATTCGCTTGCATGGTGTGCCAAATACTATTGTTTCAGATCATGATACTAAATTTCTTAGACACTTTTGGAGATGTTGATGGGCTAAGTTGGGGACTGAACTGCTTTTTAGTACTACATGTCACCCTCAAACTGATGGACAAACTGAAGTAGTCAATAGAACATTGTCTACTATGCTTAGGGCTGTTTTGAAGAATAATAAGAAAATGTGGGAAGAATGCTTGCCTCATATTGAATTTTCTTAGAATCGTTCGTTGCATTCTACTACTAAGATGTGCCCTTTTGAAATTATGTATGGTTTCCTACCTCGTGCACCTATTGATTTGTTGCCTCTTCCATCTTCTAAGAAGGTTAATTTTGATGCTAAACAACGTGTTGAATTGCTCTTAAAAATGCATGAGTTAACTAAGGAAAACATTGAGCGTATGAATGATAAATATAAACTTGCTAGAGATAAGGGTAGAAAACATGTTGTGTTTGCACATGGGGATCTTGTTTGGTTACATTTGCGTAAGGATAGATTTCCTGATTTGCGCAAGTCAAAGCTAATGCCACGTGCTGATGGTCCTTTTAAGGTGTTAGAGAGAATAAATGATAATGCATATAAACTTGAGCCGCCTGCAGATTTTGGGGTTAGTCTCACTTTTAATATTGCAGATTTGAAGCCTTATTTGGGTGAGGAAGATGAGCTTCCGTCGAGGACGACTTCATTTCAAGAAGGGTAGGATGATGAGGACATCAATACCATTGTTACACCCACAACCCCTACTGCTACATATACTGGAGCAATTACTAGAGTTCGCGCACGCCAATTAAATTATTAGGTACTTACATTTCTTGGTAATGATTCTAATGTTCATGAAAATATGATGTTGCCTAAATTGGATACATTTGTTTTGCTTACAAATGAAGGGCCTGGCATGGATAAGAGAGATAAACACTGGAGCAAGACCAAGTATGGAGATGATGGCATGCGCAAGGGGAACAAGAACGGAGTTACAAGTGATGATTTCCGGACTTTGAAGCCACCATAAGGAGTGCATGAAGCCTTGGACGAAATATACAAGTTGCCACTTCATAAATTTCGTCGAGAGGCTATTCTAGGTGCTGCGTCACCTTATTATTGGGCCAGGCCCATGTAATTTGAAAATACTTAAGTATAGGCTGTTTTTAGAGTCCGTATGTGTGGGGAAACAAGAGTTACGGTTGGGTTCGTACACCTCCTCCAAGGGCCACGAAATCCCCCCCCCCCCCGGTCCTCCATATATACGGCCCTTAGGGCGTCGTTTAGACTTTGAGTTTTGTTTAGATTAAAAGTTCGCCATAGTTGCAACTCCGCGTACTTCCTTTTTGTTCAACGACCAGACAAAGGCGTCACAGAACCCCACCTTCATTAATAAAGCTTTCCTCTTATATTCGCAATATCCAGATTGCAATCTCAGTTTCTTGCTTGTTCTTCGTTTGCTCGCAGGAAACAGACCCTCGTGGTCAGGTTGATCATGCTCCGGCGTGGTCAATAACCTCTCGGAGATGGTTTAGCGATTGCTAAGGCACGACGTCCTCGTACGTTCATAGTCGGATCGTCAAAGTCTACTCCACCAAACGATAGCCACCATGTTGTAGGGTGAAACCTTAGGTGGAGATCTTTCACGAATTGCAGGGGAAATCCCAAAGAACACGAAGAACACAAGAGAGGGAAAACACTCAAATTGACTAGATCCAATCACACATATGCTAGATCCAAGAACACACCAGAACACCGCGAAACTTCTTGGAGATTTTTTATGGACTAGAACACCCAGGATGGGCCAGAGCAGCACCTGGGGGGGTGCCCCGAGGGGGGCACAACCCACCAGGGCACGCCTGGGTGCCCAGGCGCGCCCAGGTGGGTTGTGCCCACCTCGTTGGCCTACCGCACCCCCTCTTTACCCTATAAATTCACAAATATTCCAAAACCCTTCGGGGTTAACCTAGATCGAAAGTTCTGCCGCCGCAAGGCTCTGTAGCCACCGAAAACCAATCTAGACCCTTTTCGGCACCCTGCCGGAGGGGGGAATCATCTCCGGTGGCCATCTTCATCATCTCGGCGGCCACCAGGATGAGGAGGGATTAGTCCACCCTCGGGGCTGAGGGTTTGTACCAGTAGCTATGTGTTTAATCTCTCTCTCTCTCTCTCTCTCTCTCTCTCTCTCTCTCTCTCTCTCTCGTGTTCTTGAGATGTCACGATCTTGATGTATCGCGGGCTTTGTTAATATAGTCGGATCATATGGCGTTTTCCCCTCTCTTTCTTGTTGTGATGAATTGTGTTTTTCCCTTTGAGATTTCGTTGTTATCTGATTGAATACTTTTATGGATTTGAGAACACTTGATATATGTCTTGCAATTGAATACTCGTGGTGACAATGGGGTATCGTATTGATTCACTTGATATATGTTTTGGCACTCAACTCGTGGATTCCCGAGGTGACATTGGGGTAATCTATGCATAGGGGTTGATGCACGCTCTTGTCTTTGTTTCTTCGGTAGAAATCTTGGGGCACCCTTTGAAGTTCTTTGTGTTGGATTGAGTATTATGAGTATGAATTTGCTTTTGTGTTATTTTAGTATGAACTCTAGGATAGATCAAACGGATAGAATAGCTTTGTGTCATTTTAGTACAGACTCTTGAATAGATCAAACGGAAAGAATAGCTTTGAGGTAGTTTCATACCCTACAAACAATTTATTCTTATGCTCTCCGCTAGATAGGAACTCGGGAGTGATTCTTTATTGCACTTTGAGGGATAATCATATGATCCAACTATGTTAGCATTGTTGAGAGGTTGCCCTAGTGAAAGTACGGACCCTGGGCCTCATTTTCAAGCATTGCAATACCGTTTTTGTGCCCATTTACTATTTGCTACCTTGCTGTTTTTATTTATTCAGATTATAAAAATATATTTCTACCATCAATATTACACCTTTATCATCATTTCTTCGCCGAACTAGTGCACCTATACAATTTGCGATTGTATTGGGTGTGTTGGGGATAGAAGAGATTTCTTGTATTTGGTTGCAGGGTCGTTTGAGAGAGACCATCTTCATCCTACACCTCTCACGGATTGATAAACCTTAGGTCATGCACTTGAGGGAAAATTGCTACTGTCCTACAAAACTCTACGCTTGGAGGCCCAGCATGTGTCTACAAGAATAAAGTTGCATAGTAGACATCAAGCTCTTTTCTGGCGCCATTGCCGGGGAGGTGAGTGCATGAAGGTATATCTTTAGATCTTGCAATCGAATCTTTTAGTTTCTTGTTTTATCACTAGTTTGGTTTATAAAAGAAAACTACAAAATATGGGAATTGAGATTGCATCATATTATTGATCATCTTTATAATATCTTTCTTGAAAATGATGGTTCAGAAAATTCAATTGTTAGAAGAAGAAGTCAATAAAATGCTTGGCACAAAATATTTGAATGATGAGCATGATTAGAATGGTGTTAGTATGAATTCTTTGAATATCCAAAATGCTAATGATGATTGCACAAGTCATGACAAAAATGTTTCTTATAAGCATGCCACTTTTTGCGGAGTGAATTGGGAGTGCAATTGCACACCAAAAAGTGAAGATAGATTTTGTAAGAAGCATAAATATTTAGAAACAAAAAAGTTGCAAGAGAGGCTAGATGATTGTGCTGAAAGATTTATTTTTTTCCGCCATCCTTGTGAACTTTGCAATGAACGTGGTCGTTTAAGTCTCCAATGCCAGTTCTTTCATGATCAAATCGTGTCCAAAAATTGTGATAACTTGATTACCCTTGAGCATCATAAAGAGCTTAGTCTTCTTTTGGGGCATGAAGAAATGAAACGTATAACTAAGGGTATTCCAAAATTTAATCTCGAGAGATTTCTTGATTTTGATCTAGAGGAAATTTATATGTTTTGTATAGTAAATTGCATTGAGAATCTTTATATTGCCAATTATCTAAAGTCAAGAAAACAAATAGAATATGAAGAGAGTACTAATGAAAGGGAAAATGTTTCCCAATACCCTCCTAGTGTTTATTATGATGAATCAGGTAACGAGGAGGAGCTTCCTATCCAATCAATCTCTTCAACAAGAAGCTTGAAAAAATGAATTAAACCCACACATGATGTGGTGAAGAAGAGTAAAAGAAGAAAGAATAAAGGTAAAAAGGTATCTCTTCCAAATAATGTTGCTCCTATCACCATTGTGCCTCATGAAAGGAATCAAATATGTTGATGGAGGATGATGATATTGAGTATGATTTTGTGATACCTACTACTTTTTGTACTGATTATGATTGGGAAGACAAGATATCCCTCATGATCTTGAAAATATTTTTACCACTTTCTTGGAAGAATATGATAATGATGTTTTCTATACTATTGGTGCCATTCATGCTATTGATAAGAATGATTGTGATGATATGCAAAACCACAAGCTTGGGGATGCTATGTTTAATGAGTATGACATGTTTGAAGATTTATTTGCTAGAAATAATGCTTGTCCTAAGTTTGGGGATGCTTTGCTTAATGAACATGATCCTTTGATTCCTTCTACTGTCGATAAGAAATTTATTAGGATGATAGCATGCCTCCTATTTATGATGATTACATTGATAAAAGTGGGTTTGGAAGAGTGTCAACTCTAGGTAGTAGTGATCCCACTATTTTGGAGGGTGTTGAATCTTATTACAATATTGATGAAAGTGGATTTGGAGAGGCCATGACTTTATTTAGTGATACATCCACTATTTTGGAAGAGGTTTCAATTGATTATGACAATGAAGTTGCTACCTATGATGATTATTATGATGACATGTATGCCATAAAGAGTGATAAATCTTCTATGCTTGTGCATCTTGAAAAGAGTGTTGTATGTGATGGTTATATTGTTGAATCCATTCATGATGTTTCTGAACATTATTATGAGTAAGGAACTTATGCTCTCACATATCTCAATAATATCAAGTTTCTTCTCTATGTGTTGATTGTCTTGAAGTTGCACTTGTTTTGCCTTCCTATGCTAGTTGATTCTTGTTCCCATAAGTTGTTTGCTCAAAAAATCCCTATGCATAGGAAGTGGGTTAGACCTAAATGTTCTAGTCATATGCTTCATGATGCTCTCTTTATGTTTCAATTCTTATCTTTTATGCAAGTATCATTGAAATCATCATGCCTAGCTTAAAAGGCATAAAAGAAAATCTCTTGTTGGGAGACAACCAACACTTTTACCTACTGTTTTTGTGTGTTCACATGATTATGCTACTGTAGTAATCATGTTCTATAGCTTTTGTTTCAATAAAGTGCCAAGTAAAGCCTTTGGGATCATGTTGGGTGATAGTTGATTTGATCTTGCTGAAAAACAGAAACTTTTGCACTCACAAAAATAATTCTCATTTTTAACAAAAGAGTGCTTTTGAGTTGATTCTTTTTGCAGAAGTTTAATATACAAATTTATCATGTGTTCCTAAGTTTTTCATAATTTTTGGAGTATCAGAAGTATGGTAGTTATCCAGATCATTACAGACTGTTCTGTTTTTGACAGATTCTGTTTTCAATGCATAGTTTGCTTGTTTTTTAGTTTCTATGGCTTATATTACTCAATATAAATTGTAGAAATGATATGCTACAGTAGGCATTGTGTGAGAAAAATTATGAATCTTCTCTTTGACCGTACTAAAAGTGGAATGGTTTGCTCTTTATCATACTAACCTATCTCACAAAGTTCCGTTAAGTTTTGTGTGATTGAGTTTTCAAGGTTTGGGTGAGATATCAATATGAGGATAATAAGGACCGACAAGAACCTAAGCTTGGGGATGCCCAAGGAACCCCCAAAGAAGTATTCAAGGAAGATCCAAGAAACTAAGCTTGGGGATGCCCCGGAAGGCATGCCCTCTTTCATCTTCAACATTATCGGTAACCTCACTTGGAGCTATGGTTTCATTCGTCACATGATATGTGTTTTGCTTGGAGCGTAACTTTATTTTGTTAGGATTTTATTTCTGTTATTTAGAATAATGTTTTGCATCTTTTATTTCAATAAAAGCGGCATTGACAGCCTTTTCCATGCTTATTTTGCAAGTCTACATGTTGCTGTTTCAAAACAGAAAGTTTATCGATGTTGCAAAAATTCCCGAGAAAAGTCAGAATGTGATAAAATGTTGATTTTTTTGCATAATAATCTATCTTAAATTTTCTACAGTGTGGTAGAAGTTCACGGTGTTTGGAATTGAATAAGTATTGACACTCTTGCATTCTTTACGGACTGTATTGTTTTGGCAGATTGCTATTATATTTGCATTGTTTGCATATGCTTGCTTGTTTTAATGAATCTATTTGAGGATAGGAGCATTAAATATGCAGAGACATTTAGTATTCAATGTTGAATAATAATTTTATGATTTGCTATAGTAGAGAATGATAAGGTTTTTGCATTAATTTAGACTAACTTATCTCACGAGTTCTTGTTGAGTTTTGTGTGGATGAAGCTTTTGAGATTTAGGAAAACCGTGATATGAGAAGAATTAAGGAGACACAAAAGATCAAGCTTGGGGATGCCCAAGGCACCCCAAGATAATATTCAAGAAGTTTCAAGCATTTAAGCTTGGGGATGCCCCGGTAGGCATCCCACATTTCTTCTTCAACAATTATAGGTTAGTATCGGTTGAACCCAAGTTTTTGCTTCTTCACATGAGTTTTGCTATCATTGAAATGTCATTTTATTTTGTTTTGCTCGCTGTTTTAATAAAATACTTAGATTTGAAAGTTAATAAAATAGAGTCCTCAAATAGTTATCAGGGAAGCTAGGTAAGCAGCACGCACATGCCGTCAACGAAGCTCTTTTCTATGGAATTGCTCTAGTGCTTCACTTATATCTTTTTGGAGTAGCTTGTCATTTACTCTTGTGCTTCACTTATATCCTATGAGTAAATTGTTGAATAAATTTAATGTCATGAAGTTGAAATCATATCATGCCTAGTGGTAGCTTCACATTGGGTTTAGAAAGTGAAATCTTTTGAGGCTTGACAATCACAATTTTGGTCATACAAACAATTCACGAATAATTGGTATGAGGAAGAGAACTTTCACATTTAAATACACTATCTTCGAAATCTTTTGTGATTGTGAGCCCCCATCAAAATATTATATGCCAAAATTGTTGACACTAGAGAAGGAAGACAACGTAATGATTTATGTTTGTTCATATTCACATAGAAGTTATATTTTCATAGATCCTTCAACATGTGGTGCTTGCTCCGCATCTTTGCTAGCCAAAAATTCCTCACCAAGTAGAGATACTACTTGTGCATCCAAAAACCCTTAAGCCCAAATTTTATTTTCAAGAGTCCACCATACCTACCTAAGGATTGGATAAGATCCTTCAAGTAAGTTGTCATCGGTGCAATAAGGCAATAAAAATTGCTTCTAAAAGTGTTAGATCATTTAGTGTAAGAGAAAATTGAGCATTGTACGAACTTGTGATGGCAAAGAATAAAAGCGACAGACTGCATGTCAAGCCCGGGTAATTTAGCTACATCAACCCTCTGCTAATGATGGCACGTCACTTCGATTACTGTTGATAATCTCACGTCAGTTCGAAACCGATTCAAATTGAAATTCAAAATCAAGCAAACAATAAACTTTTCAAATATTAAAACTAAAAGGTTCGGAGTGTGCCAAATAATTCATAAGTAATATTGGTGGATAAACCAAGTCTTTATAAAAAGTTTAAATGCACTAAACAAAACAAAACAGTAGCAAATACAATTATTCAAATGCTTTTAAAATAACAAACAAATGTTAAACTAGTTTATTTAGTCACCAAACTTTTTGGGGTAGTGGGTTATTCTAAGACATTAAATTAGGAGCTATTGTCAGATTTCACAAAGCTAAAGAAATTAAAAGTAAAATAAAACCAGAATAAAAGAAAATACGAAAAGAAAAAGAAAAGGAAAACAAGAAAATTAAGAGAAGAACCCCCTCTGCTGGGCTGTGGTCTAGCTGACCTCTGGGCCGCCAGGCCCAACCACCCCCATCGCCCCACCTTATCCCCTGGGAGACCGAACCCTAGCGGTTCAACCCCCCCACTCGCCCTCACTCCCTCCCCCTCGTCCCACTCCTCCTCTGCCTCCCTCCCTCGATCCAGATCAGATCGGGGCAATAGGGGCCCGATCCCGAGCGTGCCTCGCGTGGCTCCCGTGGACGTCGTCGTCGTCGCTCACCGTGCACCACCTCGATGGAGCCCCCTCGCCACCTCGACGCCCCGACCCCGTCGCCGATTCTCACCGCCCGATGTCGACTGGATCTCGCTGGAGCTACCACGCCGGCCTGCCTCCTCGACTCATCCCCGCCAGACTGCTTCCCCATCTTCGCGCGTCGTCTCCGTCCTCCGCCTCGCCCCTCGTTGCCCCGTTCTCTATAGACCCGCGGTGAGGCCCCCGGCCTCCTCCCCCTTCTCTTCGCCCTTGCTCGACCCCGTCCGTGCTCGCGCGCGCTCTCCGCGGCCTCGCCCCGCCCAGCATACCGTCGCGCATGCCCGCTTGCCGCCTCTACCCGCCGGCGTTGTCGCATCCGCCCGCCTAGGCCATGCCCCCCTCGCGCACGGCCACACCCGCTCGCGCACGCCTTGGTCATCACCCGCGCGTGGCCATCCCCGTCGACGGCGCTCCAAGCCACATCGCCGCTCGCACCCGCGCGACCTTCCTGCTGCTTCTGCATCAACTGCCGCCGCCGTTCGTCCAGCCCCGCGCCGATCACTTCCTTCCAGCGCCGCCCGCCCTGCTCGCTGCTCCACGCTCGCGCTCCCCTGCCGCCCCCGTGGCGCCTCTACGCTGGTCGCCGTCACCGACCACCGCGTCCCCGCGGTTGTGCCCGCTCGCAGCGCTCGGGGCCTATGACAAAGAGCTCCACGCCCAGAAAGAAAAAAAAGAGATTAAAATAATAATAAAAAAATTTAGTTAATTAGTTAATTAATTAACTAAATTAATTAATCCTATTTAGTTAACTAATTAACTCTAATTAACCTGCTAATTAAATGTTAACAAATTGTTAGTCTTCAGCCTATGACATGTGGGACCCACCGTCAGTTTGACCCAGTCAACTCCTCTGTTGACTGCTGACGTCATGATGATGTCGGCAAACACTATTCTAGATAATGTTGAATTAAAATAATTATATAAATGCTGATAATGATTTAAATCTTTTAAAATTAATATAAAACAAACCGTAGCTCGGATGGAAAAACTTTGTACATGAAAGTTGCTCAGAACGACGAGACGAATCCGGATGCGTAGCCCATTCGTCCGCCATACATCCCTAGCATAGCAAACTCGCAACTTTTCCCCTTCGGTTCATCTGTCCGAAAACGCGAAACACGGGGGATATTTTCCCGGATGTTTTCCCCCTTCACCGGTACCACCTCCTACTGCGTTAGGGCACTCCTAGCACCGCACATTGTCTTGTCATGCACCGTCAAGCTTATGTTTGCATTATATTTATTGTTTCTTCCCCCTGTTCTCTCGTTGGACACCGAGACCGACGCTGCTGCAACCCAGTACGACTACGGTGTTGACGACCCCTCCTTCTCGACTGAGCTTCTAGGCAAGCCCCACCCCCTTGATCACCAGATATCGCCTAGTCCTTCTCTCTACTGCTTGCATTGGAGTAGTGTAGCATGTTACTGCTTTCGGTTACCCTTACCTGCAATCCCAAATGCTTAGTATAGGATGCTAGTATTCCATCAGTGGCCCTACACTCTTGTCCGTCTCCCATGCTATACTACTGGGCCGTGATCACTTCGGGAGGTGATCACGGGCATATGTTATATACTTTATACTGTTACATTACTTATGATACTGTTCGGAGATGGGGGCTGAAGGGGCAGGTGGCTCCATCCCGGTAGAGGTGGGCCTGGGTTCCCGACGGCCCCCGACTGTTACTTTGTGGCGGAGCGACAGCGATGGTTGAGGCCACCTAGGAGAGAGGTGGGCCTGACCTTGGTCGGCGTTCGCGCATACTTTTATTAACACGCTTAACGAGATCTTGGTATTTGATCTGAGTCTGGCCACTGGCCTATACACACTAACCAACTACTCGGGAACAGTTATGGGCACTCGACGTCGTGGTATTAGCCGAAGCCTTTTTGGTGTCAGCGACTGAGCGGCGCGCGCCGGATTGGACTGGAACGCCTGCTCTAGTATTAGGGAGGCTACGTCTGCTTCCAGCCGCCCCCGCAACATGCAGGTGTGCAATGGGCGATGGGCCCAGACCCCTGCGCCATAGGATTTAGACCGGCGTGCTGACCTCTCTGTTGTGCCTAGGTAGGGCTGCGACATGTTGATCTTCCGAGGCCGGGCTTGACCCAGAAAAGTGTGTCAGGCCAAATGGGATCGAGCGTGTTGGGTAATGTGGTGCACCCCCGCAGGGAAGTTTATCTATTCGAATAGCCATGTCCCTTGGTAAAAGGACGACCCGGAGTTGTACCCTGACCTTATGACAACTAAAACCGGATACACACCCTTCCAAGTGCCAGATACAACCCGGTGATCGCTCTCTCACAGGTCGACGAGGAGAGGATCGTCGGGTAGGATTATGCTATGCGATGATACTTGGTGAACTTACCATCTACTCTCTTCTACATGCTGCAAGATGGAGGCTGCCAGAAGCGTAGTCTTCGACAGGATTAGCTATCCCCCTCTTATTCTAGCATTCTGCAGTTCAGTCCACCTATATGGCCCCTTTACACATATACCCATGCATATGTAGTGTAGATCCTTGCTTGCGAGTACTTTGGATGAGTACTCACGGTTGCTTTGCTCCCCGTTTTCCCCCCTTTTCCTTTCTTCCTGATTGTCGCAACCAGATGCTGAAGCCCAGGAGCCAGACGTCACCGTCGATGACGACTCCTACTACACTGGAGGTGCCTACTACTACGTGCAGGCCGCTGACGACGACCAGGAGTACTTTAGGAGGATCCCAGGCAGGAGGCCTGCGCCTCTTTTGATATATATCCCAGTTTGTGCTAGCCTTCTTAAGGCAAACTTGTTTAACTTATGTCTGTACTCAGATATTGTTGCTTCTGCTGACTCGTCTATGATTGAGCACTTGTATTCGAGCCCCCGAGGCCCCTGGCTTGTATTATGATGCTTGTATGACTTATTTTATTTTTAGAGTTGTGTTGTGATATCTTCCCGTGAGTCCCTGATCTTGATCGTACACGTTTGCGTGTATGATTAGTGTACGATTGAATCTGGGGCGTCACAAGTTGGTATCATAGCCGACTGCCTGTAGGAATCCCCCTTCCACACTCCTTGGCCGAAGTCGAGTCTACACTTTACAAAACTTTTACTAACATGGCTGTGCGGCCCATGGGCCCACGTCGCCATTGGGTGGTATTAGGATCTTTTATTCCTCCTCTATACTCTTGTATTCTAATCTCTCTTCTATTCGGGTTAAGTGATTTTCTAAAAACCTAACTTTAGGTTCTCGAAAACACTTTCTCCCGGAGAGCCCCTTCAGTCTAGATGATCGCCGGCTGCACCAAAAGATTTCGAAGTTACTCCCTCATACTCTTTTGAGACTTTGTGCCCGTTGCTTTTGCAATTCCCTACCACCGAAATATCCCTATGGATAAATACATACACTTGCCGTTCTTACTTTTATTCCGAGTTGATCTTGTTATTACAAGATACCCTGAAATCCTCTTTATTGTTCCGAGAATATTTTCTGCCTACTGCCTTGCAGTTCTTTGCCACAGGAATACCCCTACGGATAATTTCTCGCCCTTATTGAGTATCCGCTCATCCCCTAGTTGTTCATGTGTTTCACAATGGTCTTCGAAATACTATTCGATCCTCCAGAAATCCTTAGTAGCTTATTGCTCTGCAATACTTGTCTGCTTGCATTATGGATGCTTTCCATATGTCTGGCAATATTCATTAGTATCCTTAGGCACCATCATTTTGATACTATTGATTCAACATGAGTGCGAATGAACGCAATCATCAGTTGATCCTTTTAAATTATCTTTCCGGCTCAGGCGTCATTTTAAACATGAGCTGGTTCTCAACCAACCCAATTGCCATCGATTGTACCCCTAAGGCTATTCAACTTATCCATCCCTAATCAGAACATTGCTTCTGATCCCCTAATTTGAAAATCATAATTCCTTTGCATTTGAGCTCTGGATTAGTCAGTTGTTTCTATAATCCAATGCCTTTGCATTGTTACTTCCTCTGGTTGTGTGCCTATGCTCACATCAGCTCTGTTATGCACCGGCAGATCCTTTAATGGATTTTATCCGACAGTGTCCTTCATATTCAATAACCTTGTGAGCCTTCCCTCGGATACATAATGCCTTTGGTAAATTGTATCCTCTACTTTCTCAACCTTGCTCTACTTTCGAGCTGGTGATATTTACTCTTGAAGCTTGTGGTATATGTTTCTAAGATGCCCCGATGGGTTGAACCTATACCTTCTCTAAAACCGTGTGAACCCGAAAGTTCTCACGAGCCATATTCTCCTGGTGATTTACCAGATAAAATTTCAACACTACAACTCCATCAAAAATGAGGAGTGAATGATAGGTTATGCATTGGTGAAGTGGGTGTCGACCTTGAAGTTTGTGTTCATGCCCATGGACGCGATGTAGGTCTTGTCGTGGAAGCTTCTCGTAACAATAATTATCCCCTTGATATAATTTCATCTTATAACTGGGATTTGGTCTTTTGCAATCGTGGTTTCCGACCATATTGTTCTTCTTTGATCCAAGTTCTCGGACAAGTTCAAGCACTTGTCTTCTAGAGAGCAATAACCTAGTCCAACCTCTACTTTGATCTGTCATCAAGTATTACCCCCCTGGCATCTCAAAATTATCATGGAACTACATAACTTATTATGAGTTCTCCATCAAGTACTACATTCTCACTGATTCCAATTTTTCACGGGCTCTGAGTTATTAAACACTCAAAGACACAAATAACTGAACCGAGTATGCACTATGGTTCAACAACTTTTAGTAATCTTCTTTACTTACGAGTCTGTAACCAATCACGTCATTCCTAGCCTGATCGGCGCGTAATTTTGGACGATGAGGTAACCTTACGCCGATCTTCCTCGTCGTATCATTTCGCCTTGAACACCAAGCTTGATTTCGAGTTTGTGTCATACCCTTGGTTCCAATAATCTTTCGCCTCATCATTCCTTTGACTTTATGTCATTGCCGATCGATTACATCTTGATGAAATCTCACGACAAATGTGTCGTGAACATCATCAACATTCTGAGCTCTTCCAAGATATCTATTGAATTCTTGATAGAGGCAAAGGTGTCCCGTCTTTCGATGAGATGGTGGCTATCGTTTAGGATGAAGTCGACTTTGACGATCCAACTGCGAACGTGCGATGACGTCGCGCCTTAGCAATCGCTAAACCAACTCCGAGAGGTTATTGACCACGCCGGAGCACGATCAACGTGACCACGAGGGTCTGTTTCCTGCAGGCAAACGAAGAACAAGCAAGAAACTAAGATTGCAATCTGGATATTGCGAATAAAAGAGGAAAGCTTTATTAATGAAGGTGGGGTTCTGTGACGCCTTGGTCTGGTCGTTGAACACAAACGAAGTACGCGAAGTTGCTGCTATGGCGAACTTTTGATCTAAACAAAACCCAAAGTCTAAACGACGCCCTAAGGGCTGTATATATGGAGGGAGAGGAGGGAATTTCGTGGCCCCTGATGGTGGGGTCCGAAACCAACCCTAACTCTTGTTTCCCCACACATACGGACTCTAAAAATAGCCTATACTTAAGTATTTCGAAATTACATGGGCCTGGCCCAAAAATAAGGTGACGCAGCACCTAGAATAGCCTATGGACGAATATTATGAAGTGGCATCTTGTATATTTCGTCCAAGGCTTCATTCACTCCTTATGGTGGCTTCAAAGTCCTGAAATCATCACTTGTAAATCCGTTCTTGATCCCCTTGCGCATGCCATCAACTCCATGCGTGTTCTTGCTCCAATGTTCATCCTTCTCCAAGCTAGGCCCTTCACTTGTAAGCAAAACAAATGTATCCAATTTAGGCAGTATCATATTCTCATGAACATTAGAATCATTACCAAGAAACGAAAGTACCTGGTAATTTAATTGGCGTGCGCGAGCTCTAGTAATTGGTCCAGTATGTATAGCAGCAGGGGCTGTGGATGTAACAATGGTATTGATGTCCTCATCATCCTCCCCTTCTTGAAATGAAGTCGTCCTCGACGGAAGCTCATCTTCCTCACCCAAATAAGGCTTCAAATCTGCAATGTTAAAAGTGGGACTAACCCCAAAATCTGCAGGCAGCTCAAGTTTATATGCATTATCATTTATTTTCTCTAACACCTTAAATGGACCATCAGCACGTGGCATTAGCTTTGATTTGCGCAAATTAGGAAACCTATCCTTACGCAAATGTAACCAAACAAGATCACCAGGTGCAAAGACAACATGTTTTCTACCCTTATCTCCAGCAAGTTTATATTTAGCATTCATACGCTCAATGTTTTCCTTAGTTAACTCATGCATTTTTAAAATCAATTCAGCACGTTCTTTAGCATCAAAATTAACCTTCTCCGAAGATGGAAGAGGCAACAAATCAATAGGTGCACGAGGTAGGAAACCATACACAATTTCAAAAGGGCACATCTTAGTAGTAGAATGCAATGAACGATTATAAGCAAATTCAATATGAGGCAAGCATTCTTCCCACATTTTCTTATTATTCTTCAAAACAACCCTAAGCATAGTAGACAATGTTCTATTGACTACTTCAGTTTGTCCATCAGTTTGGGGGTGACAAGTAGTACTAAAAAGCAGTTTAGTCCCCAACTTAGCCCATAAACATCTCCAAAAGTGGCTAAGAAATTTAGTATCACGATCTGAAACAATAGTATTTGGCACACCATGCAAGCGAATAATTTCACGAAAGAACAAATCAGCAACATTAACAGCATCATCGCTTTTATGACATGGTATAAAGTGTGCCATTTTCGAGAATCTATCCACGACAACAAATATGCTATCCCTCCCCTTCTTTGTTCGAGGTAAACCTAAAACAAAGTCCATAGATATATCCTCCCAAGGAACACTAGGTACAGGCAAAGACATATATAAACCATGAGGATTGAGTCGTGACTTAGCTTTTTGACATGTAGTGCAGCGAGCAACAAAACGCTCAACATCCCGTCTCATCTTTGGCCAAAAGAAATGTGTAGCAAGTATATCCTCCGTCTTCTTCACGCCAAAGTGTCCCATGAGTCCTCCTCCATGCGCCTCCTGCAACAACAAAAGACGAACGGAGCTAGCTGGAATGCATAGCTTGTTAGCACGAAACACAAATCCATCGTTAACGACGAACTTGTTCCATGTTCTTCCTTCTTTACAATTCTGCAACACATCTTTAAATTCAGCATCATGCACATATTGATCTTTGATGGTCTCCAAACCAAATATTTTAAAGTCAAGTTGTGAAAACATAGTATAACGACGAGACAATGCATCAGCAATAACATTTTCTTTACCCTTCTTGTGTTTAATGACATAAGGGAAAGTCTCAATGAATTCAACCCATTTAGCATGTCTACGGTTCAGTTTAGCTTGACTTTTAATGTGTTTCAAAGATTCATGATCAGAATGTATAACAAATTCTTTGGGCCATAAATAATGTTGCCATGTTTCTAAAGTCCGAACAAGAGCATATAATTCTTTATCATAAGTAGAATAGTTCAGACTAGGCCCACTCAATTTTTCAGAAAAGTATGCAACAGGTTTGCCATCTTGTAATAACACACCTCCTAATCCAATTCCACTAGCATCACATTCAAGCTCAAAAGTCTTATTAAAATCAGGAAGTTGAAGTAAAGGAGCATGTGTCAACTTATCTTTCAAAACCGTGAAGGCTTCTTCCTGTGCGGTACCCCAAACAAAAGGCACATCCTTCTTTGTAAGCTCGTTGAGAGGTGCAGCAATGGTGCTGAAATCTCTCACAAAACGCCTATAGAAACCAGCAAGGCCAAGAAAACTCCTCACTTGTGTGACCGTTTTGGGCTGCGGCCAACTCTCAATAGCTTCAATCTTGGCTTTATCAACTTCAATTCCCTGTGGAGTAACAACATAGCCAAGAAAAGATACTCGGTCGGTGCAAAAGGTGCACTTCCCAAGGTTACCAAACAAACGTGCATCACGTAGAGCATTAAAAACAACACGTAAATGTTCCAAATGTTCTTCCAAAGATTTGCTATAAATCAGTATATCATCAAAATAGACTACCACAAATCGTCCAATGAAAGCACGTAAAACTTCGTTCATTAGTCTCATGAAAGTACTAGGTGCATTAGTTAACCCAAAAGGCATGACTAACCACTCATATAAACCAAACTTAGTTTTAAAAGCTGTTTTCCATTCATCTCCCAATTTCATACGAATTTGATGGTATCCACTACGCAAATCAACTTTGGAGAATATTGTAGAGCCACTCAATTCATCAAGCATATCATCTAGCCTCGGAATAGGATGACGATAACGAATAGTAATATTATTAATGCCTCTACAATCAACACACATACGCGAGGTACCATCCTTTTTCGGCACTAGAATAATAGGAACAACACAAGGACTAAGAGATTCGCGTATATAACCTTTGTCGAGTAGCTCTTGTACTTGACGCATAATCTCCTTCGTCTCCTCTGGATTGGTACGGTATGGTGCGCGGTTGGGTAATGATGCACCGGGAATTAAGTCAATCTGATGCTCAATCCCTCGAATAGGTGGTAATCCCGGTGGCACGTCTTGTGGAAAGACATCAGCGAACTCCTGCAAAATGTTAGTAACAGCAGGAGGCAAAGTGGAAGGCACGTCCTCGAATGAAAATAATACCTCTTTGCACACAAAAGCATAGCAAACAGATTTGCTAACATCTAGATCATCAATATCAGATTTGGTGGCAAATAAACATGCACTTTTCAATTTAATTGCAGAAGCAACACTAGATGGTTTATTATTAGGCTTCATTTGTTGCTGAAATTCTTTTGCCACAATCTGATTTTCACTCTTATTTTGCTCCTGTTTTGCTTTATTAGCTCGATTAATATCATCTTTCAAAATGGAATCAGGAGTCATAGGAAGCAAAGTAATATTTTTGTCCTTATGAACGAGAGTATACTGATTGTTTCTACCATGGTGTACAGAATTTTTATCAAATTGCCATGGTCTACCAAGTAATAAGGAACATGCTTGCATAGGTACCACATCACAATCAACATAATCAGCATATGTAGAGATACTAAAATGCACACGAACAGTACATGTTACCTTAACCTTACCGCTGTTGTTGAACCATTGGATGTAATAAGGATGTGGATGTGGTCTTGTGGTGAGAGATAGCTTCTCCACCATCTCCATGCTAGCCAAGTTGTTGCAGCTCCCTCCATCTATGATGACGCGAACAGAACGTTCCTTCACAACTCCCTTTGTATGGAACAAATTATGCCTCTGATTTTGCTCAGCTTGCGTGACCTGCACACTCAAAACACGTTGAGAAACTAAACATTCATACCTGTCAGCATCTTCAGCAGCCATGTATTGCGTCTCATGATCAGAATCATCTCCACCGTGTTCTTCATGTGTAAGAAGAGCCAAAGTCTCCTCATCATAGTCACTAGCGGACTCATACCCACCATCCTCAGTAGCAATCATCACACGCTGAGATGTGCATTCGCGCGCAAAATGTCCTCTTCCTTTACAACGACGACAAATAATATCACTTGTGTGCCCTGTAGACGCCATGGAAGAAGCAGAGCTCTGTGCAGGCCCGGCAGGTGTGCTCTTGGCAGATAGTGGTGGTTGTGCCTGCTTTCTTGTATCACGGTTGGAGGTGGCAGCTGACGAAGGTGCCGGTGTATCAGAACGTGTGGAAGTAGATGATGCACGTGGTGTCCATGATGAAGGTCGACCTGTAGAAAAGTTAGTCCGCGCCAATGCCTGTCGATCCTGCACTTCACGTTCAGCTTTACAAGCAAGATGGAATAAACGAGTGATATTATTATAATCCTTATAGTCTAGAATGGTCTGAATCTCTCTATTTAATCCACCCAGAAAACGTGCAAGCATAGCTTCATTCGCCTCAACAATACCACATCTAATCAAGCCAGTTTGTAATTCCTGATAATATTCTTCTACAGAATTTTTTCCTTGTCTTAAGCGCTGCAATTTTTGAAGTAATTCACGTTGATAATATGGTGGAACCCAACGAGTACGCATAGCAGTTTTCAAAGCAGCCCAAGTAGCTGGAACAGGATATAATCTACAATATTCAGACCACCAAACACATGCAAACCTAGTGAAAGCACAAACAGCAACAGGAACACGTCTCTCCTCAGGATATTGTAAACATGTAAATCGTTGTTCAGTTTCTAACTCCCAAGTAAGATATATATCAGGAACATATCTACCCTCAAATGGTGGGATATTCAATTTTAGTTTAGGGAGATGGTCATGATCTCGTACCTGAGGGGGAGCCCTAACATTACCATTATTTGCATGTGGACGACCTGGTGGTTGTGGTGCTGGTGGTTGCACGTAGTTCTGATGTTGATCAACCTCATCCTCATAATCTCCCACATAATCATCCTCCTCCGCATCAGCAGCAGGAGCCACAGAAGTATCAACAGCAGCACCAACAGGTTGGCCAAGCGCAAGAGGAACACGGGTCGCTCGGCGGAGGGTTGTTTCGCGATGTGGAGGTAGTCGTTGTTGTTGTTGTAGAGGTGCGTTAGGTGCAGCCGGTGGTGGTGGTGGTAGACGCGCGAGCAACTCATTGAACTTGTTATCGAGCTTTGTTTCGAACGCCTTCTCA
Organism: Aegilops umbellulata; assembly: GCA_032464435.1. Lineage (NCBI taxonomy): Eukaryota > Viridiplantae > Streptophyta > Magnoliopsida > Poales > Poaceae > Aegilops > Aegilops umbellulata. The sequence goes on along the minus strand of CP136058.1, from coordinate 196,768,276 downwards.
ATGCCATCTATCTTCTCCATGGCCTCTTCAAATCTATTGAGCACATCTTCCACCTGTCCACTCATCATTTGTTGAAACTTATCATGTAACGCTTTGTTTGTCATGTTCTCCCAGTCAGTCTCGTCGGCTTGTGATCCTGCCATGGTTAGCAGCAATAGAAACACACAAGAATATGATCCTACAGACTACTAATAAGAGGTGGTGGTGGGAGTCACAAATCCGTCAAGCAAAACTCAAATTCTTACCAGTTCTTACCCAGCAGCAGGCGGTGATCGGCAACCGTTGTAGTCAAAACTCTCAAAAGCTTGGATAGAGCGATTACCAGGGAGAGTCAAACGCACGACGTAGATGTATGTGGAGCTGGGAAGGCTTATAGTATGGTAGCAAAAAGGGTCAGCAATAATCAATTCAGAGATGCAAAGTTGAATAAACGCTCAACGACGGTACTGTGCTGGTCCTAGGCTAGATCGTACTAGAGACGCGAGCCTGGAACACTAACAAAATCACGGCGCTGCACGTAAACAAGGGAGGAGCACACTCTGAAAAAAAAAATTCTTTTTTTTCACTTTTTTTTTGCACTTTTTTTTTCCTCTTTTTTGTTTGCTCCGCAACAAATTTTTTTCGAAAAAGTCTACAAATGTCCTAAAAACTGCCTAGCCAGAATTTTCCAGACTTTTTTTTTTGAGTTTGGAACTATTTTTCTTCTGCGGGTAGCACGAAAGTTGGGGAGTCCTTCTTTGTCACGACTCGGAGTATGGCGTGATCTGGAAATCCAAAACAGAGTAACAAAACACTGGACTTGGAATAGGACTGGTGGCGGAGATGAATCTGGTGGAAACTCGGACTGGTGGCGGATATTTGCAGGGCGATGGAACACAGACTGGTGGTGAATCTGTGATGGAGGTGGACTCGGATTAGCGTGATGGCGGTGGATATGTGGTATATGGTAGCGGCGATGACGATGGTGGTATATGGCAGCGGTGATGACGATGGTGGTATATGGCAGCGGTGATGATGATGATGCGGTGGTGATATATGGCAGCGGCGACGTGACAACCTGTGAACAGAACTCGAAACTCTAAAGGACTAGACGCTAAGACCAGCAACTTGACACGACGATGCAACCGCAAATTCAACAAAGCAAATACAGAAAAGATTATGCAAAGGCTCAGATTGGTTCGGATAGGATGAACTAACCCTAATTTTTTTTGGCTTTTTCGTGGACTGTAGGTATGAAAAACAGACTCGATCTAAACTATGAAAAACTGTAAAATCTCACCGAGCAACCTGAAAATCTGATACCACTTGATAGAGGCAAAGGTGTCCCGTCTTTCGATGAGATGGTGGCTATCGTTTAGGATGAAGTCGACTTTGACGATCCGACTACGAACGTGCGATGACGTCGCGCCTTAGCAATCGCTAAACCAACTCCGAGAGGTTATTGACCACGCCGGAGCACGATCAACCTGACCACGAGGGTCTGTTTCCTGCAGGCAAACGAAGAACAAGCAAGAAACTAAGATTGCAATCTGGATATTGCGAATATAAGAGGAAAGCTTTATTGATCAAGGTGGGGTTCTGTGACGCCTTGGTCTGGTCGTTGAACACAAACGAAGTACGCGAAGTTGCAGCTATGGCGAACTTTTGATCTAAACAAAACCCAAAGTCTAAACGACGCCCTAAGGGCTGTATATATGGAGGAAGAGGGGAGGAATTTCGTGGCCCTTGATGAAGGGGTCCGAAACCAACCCTAACTCTTGTTTCCCCACACATACGGACTCTAAAAACAGCCTATACTTAAGTATTTCGAAATTACATGGGCCTGTCCCAATAATAAGGTGATGCAGCACCTAGAATAGCCTCTGGACGAAATTTATGAAGTGGCATCTTGTATATTTCGTCCAAGGCTTCATTCACTCCTTATGGTGGCTTCAGAGTCCTGAAATCATCACTTATAACTCCGTTCTTGTTCCCCTTGCGCATGCCATCAACTCCATGCTTGTTCTTGCTCCAATGTTCATCCTTCTCCAAGCTAGGCGCTTCATTTGTAAGCAAAACAAATGTATCCAATTTAGGCAGCATCATATTCTCATGAACATTAGAATCATTACCAAGAAACGAAAGTACCTGGTAATTTAATTGGCGTGCGCGAGCTCTAGTAATTGGTCCATCATATGTAACAGTAGGGGCTGTGGGTGTAACAATGGTATTGATGTCCTCATCATCCTCCCCTTCTTGAAATGAAGTCGTCCTCGACGGAAGCTCATCTTCCTCACCCAAATAAGGCTACAAATCTGCAATGTTAAAAGTGGGACTAACCCCAAAATCTGCAGGCAGCTCAAGTTTATATGCATTATCATTTATTTTCTCTAACACCTTAAATGCACCATCAGCACGTGGCATTAGCTTTGATTTGCGCAAATTAGGAAACCCATACTTACGCAAATGTAACCAAACAAGATCACCAGGTGCAAAGACAACATGTTTTCTACCCTTATCTCCAGCAAGTTTATATTTAGCATTCATACGCTCAATGTTTTCCTTAGTTAACTCATGCATTTTTAAAATCAATTCAGCACGTTCTTTAGCATCAAAATTAACCTTCTCCGAAGATGGAAGAGGCAACAAATCAATAGGTGCACGAGGTAGGAAACCATACACAATTTCAAAAGGGCACATCTTAGTAGTAGAATGCAATGAACGATTATAAGCAAATTCAATATGAGGCAAGCATTCTTCCCACATTTTCTTATTATTCTTCAAAACAGCCCTAAGCATAGTAGACAATGTTCTATTGACTACTTCAGTTTGTCCATCAGTTTGGGGGTGACAAGTAGTACTAAAAAGTAGTTTAGTCCCCAACTTAGCCCTTAAACATCTCCAAAAGTGGTTAAGAAATTTAGTATCACGATCTGAAACAATAGTATTTGGCACATCATGCAAGCGAATAATTTCATGAAAGAACAAATCAGCAACATTAACAGCATCATCGCTTTTATGACATGGTATAAAGTGTGCCATTTTCGAGAATCTATCCACGACAACAAATATGCTATCCCTCCCCTTCTTTGTTCGAGGCAAACCTAAAACAAAGTCCATAGATATATCCTCCCAAGGAACACTAGGTACAGGCAAAGGCATATATAAACCATGAGGATTGAGTCGTGACTTAGCTTTTTGACATGTAGTGCAGCGAGCAACAAAACGCTCAACATCCCGTCTCATCTTTGGCCAAAAGAAATGTGTAGCAAGTACGTCCTCTGTCTTCTTCACGCCAAAGTGTCCCATTAATCCTCCTCCATGCGCCTCCTGCAATAACAAAAGACTTACATAACTAGCTGGAATGCATAGCTTGTTAGCACGGAACACAAAACCATCATTAAGAATGAACTTGTTCCATGATCTACCTTCTTTACAATTCTGCAATACATCTTTAAATTCAGCATCATGCACATATTGATCTTTGATGGTCTCTAAACCAAATATTTTAAAATCAAGTTGTGAAAGCATAGTATAACGACGAGACAATGCATCAGCAATAACATTTTCTTTACCCTTCTTGTGTTTAATGACATAAGGGAAAGTCTCAATGAATTCAACCCATTTAGCATGTCTACGGTTCAGTTTAGCTTGACTTTTAATGCGTTTCAAAGATTCATGATCAGAATGTATAACAAATTCTTTGGGCCATAAATAATGTTGCCATGTTTCTAAAGTCCGAACAAGAGCATATAATTCTTTATCATAAGTAGAATAGTTCAGACTAGGCCCACTCTATTTTTCAGAAAAGTATGCAACAGGTTTGCCATCTTGTAATAACACACCTCCTAATCCAATTCCACTAGCATCACATTCAAGCTCAAAAGTCTTATTAAAGTCAGGAAGTTGAAGTAAAGGAGCATGTGTCAACCTATCTTTCAATACCGTGAAGGCTTCTTCCTGTGCGGTACCCCAAACAAAAGGCACATCCTTCTTTGTAAGCTCATTGAGAGGTGCAGCAATGGTGCTAAAATCTCTCACAAAACGCCTATAGAAACCAGCGAGTCCAAGAAAACTCCTCACTTGTGTGACCGTTTTGGGCTGCGGCCAACTCTCAATAGCTTCAATCTTGGCTTTATCAACTTCAATTCCCTGTGGAGTAACAACATAGCCAAGAAAAGACACTCGGTCGGTGCAAAAGGTGCACTTCCCAAGGTTACCAAACAAACGTGCATCACGTAGAGCATTAAAAACAGCACGTAAATGTTCCAAATGTTCTTCCTAAGATTTGCTATAAATCAGTATATCATCAAAATAGACTACCACAAATCGTCCAATGAAAGCACGTAAAACTTCGTTCATTAATCTCATGAAAGTACTAGGTGCATTTGTTATCCCAAAAGGCATGACTAACCACTCATATAAACCAAACTTAGTTTTAAATGCTATTTTCCATTCATCTCCCAATTTCATACGAATTTGATGGTATCCACTATGCAAATCAACTTTGGAGAATATTGTAGAGCCACTCAATTCATCAAGCATATCATCTAGCCTAGGAATAGGATGACGATAACGAATAGTAATATTATTAATGCCTCTACAATCAACACACATACGCGATGTACCATCCTTTTTAGGCACTAGTATAATAGGAACATCACAAGGACTAAGAGATTCACGTATATAAGCTTTGTCGAGCAGCTCCTGTACTTGACTCATAATCTCCTTCGTCTCCTCTGGATTGGTACGGTATGGTGCACGGTTGGTTAGCGATGCACCGGGAATTAAGTCAATTTGATGCTCAATCCCTCGAATAGGTGGTAATCCCGGTGGCACGTCTTGTGGAAAGACGTCAGCGAACTCCTGCAAAATGTTAGTAACAGCAGGAGGCAAAGAGGAAGGCACGTCCTTGAATGAAAATAATGCCTCTTTGCACACAAAAGCATAGCAAACAGATTTGCTAGAATCTAGCTCATCAATATCAGATTTGGTGGCAAGTAAACATGCACTTTTCAATTTAATTTCAGAAGCAACACTAGATGGTTTATTATGAGGCTTCATTTGTTGCTCAAATTCTTTTGCCACAATCTGATTTTCACTCTTATTTTGCTCCTGTTTTGCTTTATTAGCTCGATTAATATCATCTTTCAAAATGGAATCAGGAGTCATAGGAAGCAAAGTAATATTTTTGTCCTTATGAACGAGAGTATACTGATTGTTTCTACCATGGTGTACAGAATTTTTATCAAATTGCCATGGTCTACCAAGTAATAAGGAACATGCTTGCATAGGTACCACATCACAATCAACATAATCAGCATATGTAGAGATACTAAAATGCACACGAACAGTATGTGTTACCTTAACCTTGCCGCTGTTGTTGAACCATTGGATGTAGTAAGGATGTGGATGTGGTCTTGTGGTGAGGGATAGCTTCTCCACCATCTGCATGCTAGCCAAGTTGTTGCAGCTCCCTCCATCTATGATGACGCGAACAGAACGTTCCTTCACAACTCCCTTTGTATGGAACAAATTATGCCTCTGATTTTGCTCAACTTGCGTGACCTGCACACTCAAAACACGTTGAGCAACCAAACATTCATACCTGTCAGCATCTTCAGGAGCCATGTATTGCGTCTCATGGTCAGAATCATCTCCACCGTGTTCTTCATGTGTAAGAAGAGCCAAAGTCTCCTCATCATAGTCACTAGCGGACTCATACCCACCATCCTCAGTAGCAATCATCACACGCTGAGATGTGCATTCGCGCGCAAAATGTTCTCTTCCCTTACAACAACGACAAATAATATCACTTGTGTGCCCTGTAGATGCCATGGAAGAAGCAGAGCTCTGTGTAGGCCCGGCAGGTGTGCTCTTGGCAGATAGTGCTGGTTGTGCCTGCTTTCTTGTATCACGGTTGGAGGTGGCAGCCGGCGGAGGTGCCGGTGTAGCAGAACGTGTGGAAGTAGATGATGCACGTGGTGTCCATGATGAAGGTCGACCTGCAGAAAAGTTAGTTCGCGCCAATGCCTGTCGATCCTGCACTTCACGTTCAGCTTTACAAGCAAGATGGAATAAACGAGTGATATTATTATAATCCTTATAGTCTAGAATGGTCTGAATCTCTCTATTTAATCCACCCAGAAAACGTGCAAGCATAGCTTCATTCTCCTCAACAATACCACATCGAATCAATCCAGTTTGTAATTCCTGATAATATTCTTCTACAGAATTTTTTCCTTGTCTTAAGCGCTGCAATTTTTGAAGTAATTCACGTTGATAATTTGGCGGAACCCAACGAGTACGCATAGCAGTTTTCAAAGCAGCCCAAGTAGCTGGAACAGGATATAATCTACAATATTCAGACCACCAAACACATGCAAAGCTAGTGAAAGCACAAACAGCAGCAGGAACACGTCTCTCCTCAGGATATTGTAAACATGTAAATCGTTGTTCAGTTTCTAACTCCCAAGTAAGATATATATCAGGAACATATCTACCCTCAAATGGTGGGATATTCAATTTCAGTTTAGGGAGATGGTCATGATCTCGTACCTGAGGGGGAGCCCTAACATTACCATTATTTGCATGTGGACGACCTGGTGGTTGTGGTGCTGGTGGTTGCACGTAGTTCTGATGTTGATCAACCTCATCCTCGTAATCTCCCACATAGTCATCCTCCTCCGCATCAGCAGCAGGAGCCACAGAAGTATCAACAGCAGCACCAACAGGTTGGCCAAGCGCAAGAGGAACACGGGTCGCTCGGCGGAGGGCTGTTTCGCGATGTGGAGGTAGTCGTTGTTGTTGTTGTTGTTGTTGTTGTTGTTGTAGAGGTGCGTTAGGTGCAGCCGGTGGTGGTGGTGGAAGACGCACGAGCAATTCATTAAACCTATTATCGAGCTTTGTTTCGAACGTCTTCTCCAGGCCAGTGATCTTCTCCATGGCCTCTTCAAAATTGTTCAGCACATCTTGCACCTGTTCATTCATCATTTTCTGAAACTTATCATGAAGCTCCTTGTTTGTTAAATTCTCCCAGTCAATCTCGTCGGGTTGTGATCCTGGCATGGTTAGCAGTAATAGAAACACACAAGAATATGATCCTATAGACTACTAACAAGTGGGGGTGGTGGTGGGTGTCACAAATCCTTTAAGCAAATCTCAAATTCTTACCAGTTCTTACCCAGCCGCAGGCGATGATCGGCAACCGATGTAGTCAAAACTCTCAAAGCTTGGATAGAGCGATTACCAGGGAGAGTCAAACGCACGATGTAGATGTATGTGGAGCTGGGAAGGCTTATAATATGGTAGCAAAAAGGGTCAGCAATAATCAATTCAGAGATGCAAAGTTGAATAAACGCTCAACGACGGTACTTGTCGGGGGATATCGGCCTCCACGAGCACCTATGGGGACGGAGCCCCTTGTCGGTTCGGCGGGGGGCGGAGGTTGCACAAAGAGCAGATCGAGGCGACACACACACACAACGATTTTACCCAGCTTCGGGCCGCACGGATGCGTAAAACCCTACTGCTGCTTGTTTGGTTGATTCGAGTTCTTGCTCTGGAGCGCAAGAAGCTACAGTAAGTTGGAGCTGGACGTAGACGAGGGTCTACTGGGTGTCCTCTTTTCCGTCCCCCCTCCCCATCCCCCTCCCCTACGTGCGCATGGGCCTCCTTTTATATGCTAAGGGGTTTCCCACAGGTAGCGACGCAGGTGGGGGCGAAAATGGCAAGGAACTGTGCGAATAGTGGCCGCACAGTGCTATCGCACCTAACTCTGACGGCGGGGGACAAAGGCATTAAATGCCCGTCTGGATCGCCTGAACAGTGCCGAGGCGGACCGTTAGGGGCGCCTCCGCTTGCCACGGGGGCGACTCTGCCAACGTCGCATGCCACCGCGCGCGCCAGGTTGCGCGGCGCCCCGCCACGTGCCTCTGGGGAAGCCTAGAGTGGCGCGTGGGCAGGTGAGCTGGAGCGCATGCCTGAGGTGGTGGTTCGCCGCGGCAAGTGGCTTGCCGCGGTGGTTGCCTTGCCGCGCCTGAGAGCTTGTCGCTCGTCAGGCCTTGTCGGGGCGCGCGGCGCGCCGCGGCGGGCTTCTCTTGGGGTGCCTTGGCTTGGCCATCCCGGCGAGCTCCTCCCGCCGGGGCCTTGGTGCTCCGGCTTAGTCGTCCCGGCAAGCTCCTCTTGCCGGGGCCTTGTTGCCTTGGCCCGGCAAGCTCCTCTTGCCGGGCCTCGCCTTCTTGGCCCGGCAAGCTCCTCTTGCCGGGGCTTGGTCTTCTAGGCTCGATCACTTGGCCTTCGTCCGGCCCGAAAAGGACTGTGGAGACTCTTGTCGCTCCCCTGGCAAGCCTTGCCGCGGGACGCTACTACTGCCCGTGCACAAGTTCGGGGTACTAAGGTACCCCTACTTTAGTACACCGACAGGAGCCCCCGGGTCTGGGCCATACACGGTGCCGAGCGTTGTTGGGCCAGGCCCTAACAGTGCACGGGCACGCGTGGCCTGGGTTGCGCTGCTCCTTAACTCCGTGCTCGTCGCGCTGATGAGGACATGATTACCTTGGATACGACCAAAAATATTGCATACATGCATATTTGTCAGGTGATTTCTAGTGCAAACTATTCAATAATCTATTTTTGTTATCCAGAACAAAAATACTTCACACACTTTTGTGTTTTGTCTAATTGCAGGTGTATGGGACATTTGTACAACACACATATGAAGATAAGGGAGAAAGAGATGTTTACTTGCTGTTCAAAAAGTTCTTTCACGTCACTTTTGGTCCAAGAGAAGATAGAGTCCAAGTCTCTCACGTTCTGGATTCAGATTCGGACTGCACAGACATACCTGACTCAAAACGGCAATAACTTTTTCATACGGACTCCGAATTGGGTGATTCTTTATTTTTTGGAAACTAGATTTCGTCCTCTTTCCAAGACAATTGGAATCACCTTTAAATTCGTCCGGAGCATTGAGATATGGACGAAACAATCTGACGCTGCAGCAGAATCCGAATCAAACAACAAGTCCAAAGGTGTTGCACCACCTTCACTTGGGCCCATGAGCCTTGTACGACCTAGGGTTAGTTCTAGGCTGCCTTGGGACGTCCTCCCACCTCCTTGGCCGCCACCCCTTGCTCCTATATAAGTAGATCCATCTAGTAGCTTTTTCCTTGGGATTTGTTTAGTTAAAAGTTAGCCATTGCAACTTCGTGTACTTCGTTTGTGTCCAACGACCAGACCAAGACCGCTTCCGGATCCCCACCTTTATCAATACTTCATATATACTCGCAATATTCAGATTGCTTTTATCATATTCTTGCTTGTTCTTCGATTGCTTGCAGGAATAGACCTTCGTGGTCAGGTTGATTGTGCTCCGGCGTGGTCAATAACCTCTCGGAGTTGGTTTAGCGATTGCTAAGGCGCAACGTCGTGCACGTTTGTAGTCGGATCGTCAAAGTCATCTCCACCAAATCGTTAGTTATCATCTCATCGAAAGATCGGGACACCCCCGCCTCTATCAAGTGGTATCAGAGCCAGGTTGCTCAGTGAGAATTTCCAGTTTTCCCTAGATTAGATCTATTTTTCTTACCTATTGTCCAAGAAAAAGCCACAAAAAAAAGTTAGATCTATTCATCCTTTTGTCCAAGCCAGTCTGAGCCTTTGCAATTTTCTTTTCATTGTTTGCATTATTGAATTATCGGTTGCATCGTCGTGTCGAGTTGCTGGTCTTAGTGTCTAGTCCTTTAGAGTTTCGAGTTCTGTTCACAGTTTGTCACGCCACCGCCGCACCATCTTCATTGTCATTGCCATATACCACCACCGCGTCATTATTGCATCCGTTGTCCACCACCGCCATCCATCAATTTCCACCACGTACTCCCCATCATTCATTGTCATAATCATACTTCAGGCCGTTCGCGTCATCACTAGATCCAATCTGCATCTTATCTAGCTTGTTTGTGAAAAAAAAAGAGAAAGAAAAAAAGTGAGAGAAAAAAAGAAAAAAAAGAGAAAAAAAAGAGAAAAAAAAAGTGAAAAAATTCCGTGAAAAAAGAAAAAAAAAGATATTCAGAGTGTGCTCCGCCTTTGTTACGCGTCGCGCCGTGATTTTTTTAGTGTTCTAGGCTCGCGTCTCTAGCACGGTCTAGCCTAGGACCAGCACAGTACCGTCGGTGAGCGTTTATTCAACATTGCATCTCTGAATTGATTATTGCTGATATTTTGCTACCATATATTGGCCTTCCAAGCTCCACATATTTCTACACCGTGTATACATACGCTCACCTGGCAATCGCTTTACTCAATCTTCGGAGTTATTTGACACCGCTGGTTGCCGGTCACCACCTGCTGCATGGTAAGAACTTGTAAGACTTTGATATTTGCTATACTGTGAGCGTTTTACCACCACATCCTAGTAGTTCATAGGAACATTATTCTCGGATTTTGTTTCTTGTTTTTCTACTAATCATGACAGGTTCCGGAGACAGAAGTTCTTGGACGACGGACACAACATCACCATCACGAGAGTTGGGACAACACACACAAGCACATGGTCAGGTTATCTCTTTATCGTCATTTGAGGGTAGATTTAATCCTGCTATTTATCTAGCTTGGGAGCTTGAAGTTGAACAAGTTTTTAGTCACCATGACTTTTCCGAACTTGAGCGAGTACGAGCTGCCACTAGAGCATTTACTGGTTTTGCTTCTGTTTGGTGGAATGTGCATTGTAAGAAAAACATTGATAACCAACCCACAACTTGGAAAGATTTGAAAGATGTAATGAGACAACATTTTTTCCCTCCTTACTATCGTCGTGAATTGCTTCGCAAATTTGAACAAGTTAAACAAGGCAACAACACAGTTCATGCTTACTACCAAGAGTTCAAATCTTATATGCATCATTGTGACATAGAAGAATCTAAGGATGATACAATGAATAGATTTTTTGGTGGTTTGAACCATGATATTCAGGCAAGATTTCAGTATATTCCCCGTTGCATTACTGGTATGTATGTTCGTGCTTGTACCTTTGAGAGACAGATGCAGGAGGATGCATTGGGTGACTACAACGACTACTATTCCAGTTCGTGCTCACCGCCGCCGGTTGGTTCCTCCACAGTTGCACCTACTAGAGCAGCCCCACCTCGGATTGTGAGCGCGACATCATCTCAAGAGTATGGTGCATTGTCAACGTCCGTACCTACATCAGCTACGTCTTTGCGACAAGGTAACAGTAAAGATATTGATGATATAACTTCACATGAGAATGATGCATCCCTAGTTAACTTAAATGCATCATGTGTTCAGTTACCTGGTGATTTGAGCACAACACCTATTTTAGAGAATCTTGATACTGTCATGAATGCGTCATGTGATCAAACAACTGAAATACCAACAATTTTGAGTGCACCCATTGAGTTAACTGTTGATGCAAAAGAATCAATGTTTAATCATTTTGATATGACCTCTAATCTTGGTGATGATTCTGTGACCAAAGACTTATTGCATGTTTGCCTATTTAAGCATGTTGTAGCATGTAAATTAGATGCAAGTAAGGTTTATTCACCAATGTTGGGATGGTTTAATGATGAACATTGTCAATCTTTTGATATGAATAAGAGCATCACTTATATGTGCAAATTGAGTTGCAATATTTTCATGTCTTCTACTTCTAGTGATAATATTTTGGCTTCAGATTTTATGAACTATGCAAGTTACTCATCTATACATGTGTCATATGTGCAAAAACCAAGGGAAGTAAAAATGGATGACATATACATATACAACATGTACACCTTGTCTCTTTTGTTAGCCACATTTCAGATTAAGCAACGCCGAGGACGGCTTTGTTTTCAAAAAGGGGAGGATGATGAGGACATGATTACCTTGGATACGACCAAAAATATTGCATACATGCATATTTGTCAGGTGATTTCTAGTGCAAACTATTCAATAATCTATTTTTGTTATCCAGAACAAAAATACTTCACACACTTTTGTGTTTTGTCTAATTGCAGGTGTATGGGACATTTGTACAACACACATATGAAGATAAGGGAGAAAGAGATGTTTACTTGCTGTTCAAAAAGTTCTTTCACGTCACTTTTGGTCCAAGAGAAGATAGAGTCCAAGTCTCTCACGTTCTGGATTCAGATTCGGACTGCACAGACATACCTGACTCAAAACGGCAATAACTTTTTCATACGGACTCCGAATTGGGTGATTCTTTATTTTTTGGAAACTAGATTTCGTCCTCTTTCCAAGACAATTGGAATCACCTTTAAATTCGTCCGGAGCATTGAGATATGGACGAAACAATCTGACGCTGCAGCAGAATCCGAATCAAACAACAAGTCCAAAGGTGTTGCACCACCTTCACTTGGGCCCATGAGCCTTGTACGACCTAGGGTTAGTTCTAGGCTGCCTTGGGACGTCCTCCCACCTCCTTGGCCGCCACCCCTTGCTCCTATATAAGTAGATCCATCTAGTAGCTTTTTCCTTGGGATTTGTTTAGTTAAAAGTTAGCCATTGCAACTTCGTGTACTTCGTTTGTGTCCAACGACCAGACCAAGACCGCTTCCGGATCCCCACCTTTATCAATACTTCATATATACTCGCAATATTCAGATTGCTTTTATCATATTCTTGCTTGTTCTTCGATTGCTTGCAGGAATAGACCTTCGTGGTCAGGTTGATTGTGCTCCGGCGTGGTCAATAACCTCTCGGAGTTGGTTTAGCGATTGCTAAGGCGCAACGTCGTGCACGTTTGTAGTCGGATCGTCAAAGTCATCTCCACCAAATCGTTAGTTATCATCTCATCGAAAGATCGGGACACCCCCGCCTCTATCACGCGCCCTCCCCAAGTGGCGCGCGCTTATCGCGGCGTCGTGGGGGGGTGAGGCGTGCGAGGCGTGCGTGACGTGGGTGGCGTGCGCGGGGCTTGAGGCCCGCAGGCATGCGTCACGTCGGGCACGATTCCTTCATTTGGAAAGGCGGAACGTCCGCTCCCACTCCTTCCCCCCTTTATAAACGGAGGGGAACAGGGGCAGCTCGCCATTCCGCCGGTTGCTGTTCCTCGAAAATCTCCGCCACTTCCTCCTTACTAGAGAAAGCAGCGATTCGCCCTCGCAGCCCCCGGCGCCGCCAACGCCGACAACTCCCCCTCCCCGTTTCTGCCATGGCCCCGAAGAGCGACAAGGCGAAGGGGAAGGCCGTGAAGTCGGCCGAGGCGCTGCGGCTGGAAGCGCTTCGGAAGGAGACGGCGACGTTCCCCCCTCAGCTTGATGCGCTGAGGCTGAAGAACGGAGACCGCCTCTTCTGGTTGACGGCGACGCGAGCGCATCCGCGCACGCGAGTTCTTCCCGCCATCGCCCAGGAGCTGTACCCGACCGGGTACCCTTTTTTCGCCGTGTTCTTCTATTGCGGGCTCTGCCCGCCTTTTTCCGAGTTCTTCTGCGACATCATGCACACCTACAACCTCCACCTCCTCGACTTCACCCCCAACGCCGTTCTGACAATGGCGGTTTTCGCACACCTTTGCGAGAACTTTGTCGGAGTCCGCCCCAACGTAGCCCTCTTCCGCCACTTCTTTACTTCTCGGGTGGAGAAAGGAGAGCCGCTGTCCGGCGGAGTCGCCTGGGTCTCCAGGACCGGCAAGAAAGAGGTCTACTTGGAGGGGGAACTCCGTGGCAGATGGGAGGAGTGGAGGGCCGAGTGGTGCCTGATCGTCGAGGAGAATCCACCGCCGTTCACCGCCGTGCGGCGAACTCCAGTGGTGCGCGGCCGTGACTGGAGCGACCTGGCCCCGGACGATGCCAAGCTGAAGATTGCCGCCACCCGAATCCTGCGCCTCAGGTTTGCCGGGCTCACCGTCGACGCCGTCGGCGCGGATTTCCTTCGCCGGCGCATCGCCCCCCTGCAGGAGAGGGGGAAGCCGGCTTGGGAATTCCAAAACGCGGCGGACATCATGAGGCTGCGCCCGGGCCTTAACTACAACTTCACCGTTCTGGAGCTCGGCGGAGTGTTGAAGGAGCTGTTCAAGTACGACTCCGAGCACCCAGAATGGTTGAGGTTGCCGCCGGGCGTCGTCCCCCTGTGCAACAACTCGGCGCTCAGCCGCATCATCGTGATGATGCCGCTGTGCGACTCGCACGGGATCGACGCGACCTGGCAGGAGCCGGCGGACAACGTCGTGCAGGCCTTCTTCGACAACTTGGAGGAGGTGCTGGTCGACCCCGACGAGAAGAGGGGCCTCACGCGGGACACCACCCCCGAGGAGCTGGCCTACATCGCCTCCAGGATGGAGGAGGCGGCGGCCGTCGCGGCCGCGGGCGAGTCTGGCTTCACCCTGGCCGAAGCAGACGCGGCGGAGGCGGAGAGCCTCGCCGACCAAGTGGAGCTCGCCGGCTCGGAGGAACCAGCCGGGCACGGTGGCGCGGGCGAGCCCGCCCAGGACGCGAGCGGCTTGTCGGAGGTTGACGCGCCCTCCTCGCAGCTCCCGGGCAGCTCGTCGCAGGCGGAGCCCCCTGCTCAGCCGAGGAGGCGTCTCCGCAGGGCCGGAGAGGTGGTGCGGCAGGCCGACCAGCAACCGCAGCCCTGCGTGATAGGCGCCTCCGAAGCAGAGGGAGCGGGGTCCTCACGGGCCACGGCTTCTGCTCCTGCCGCTCCCCGTACCGCGGCGGCAACGGGGGCGGGGCCGTCCACCGTCCCCGCCAAGCGGTCCCGGGAACCCACTCCCCTGTCTCCTCGCTCCTGGAGCAAGCCGGTTTTTGACTATTCCGCGCTTAGCTCCGACGACGAAGAGGAGGACGAAGAGTAAGTTCCTGGTAGAGCTTGTATCTTCTTGATTTCTGTTGCTTCGTCTTGTTTCGCTGCCCACTCATCCTCCCCCGAAACCGCTCCCTTTCAGGAGCCTGGCCCAGAGGAGGGCGAAGAGGGCCAAGGTCCCGCTGGTCGTCCTTGAGGGCGGATCTCCCCCGGCAACTGGGGAGGTGCCGGAGACGACCTTGCCGGACTTGACAGCGGGTCCGCAGGGCAGCCGACAGCGCAGCCTCCAGGGTGAGTGCATGGCTAGCTCTTGATGTTTGGCGCGCGCGTGAGCTCCCCTTCTCTTCGTTGACATGTGGCTGTTGTTGTTGTCGTTGGGTAGGAGCAGAGCAGCCCCGGCAGGCGACCCCGGGGGGCACTCCTGCCGTCCCGTCTGCGTCGACCACCCCGCCTAGGGAGAAATCTCCGGCAAGGGAGGAGCCCCCGGCAAGGGAGACCTCCCCGGCAAGGGAGGAGCCCCCGGCAAGGAAGACCTCTCCGGCAAGGGAGGGATCTCCGGCGAGGGACGCGGCCAGTGATCCCCCGGCAGCGGAGGCCGCGGCCACGGACCCTGCCACCGGTAAGCCCCCCTGCACGGAAAACTTTCCCTGGTTATCTTCCCTTATGAGCCTTTTTGTCGGCTGTTCAGCTGACTCTTCTCCCCTCTTTCGGCCATCAGACCCGCCCACCGCGGACCCGATGGAGACCGAGGTCGTCGTCGGGGAGGGCGCACGCGGCGACGCCGACGACGTCGTCGTCATCGAGGAGGCGGACGGCACCGACGACCCCGCAGGCGGCGGGGAGGCCGAAGCCGCCAAGGCCGCCGCGGCGGCAGACGGCGAGGGGACCGGCGACCGTGCCGACGGCCCCGGGGAGGCAGGGGCGTCAAGCACTCCGCCGTCCGGCGATCCCACTGCTGCCACCGTGTCGGGCCCCGAGGAGCCCCCGGCAGGTGCCTACCTGCAGGCCGGCGATGGCGTCTTCATCAGGCTCCCCTGGGAGCCTAGCTCCAGGGCGCCGGTCGAGGGGGAGGCCTTGGACGGAGAAGTGCTCGCCTCCGTCGGGCTGGCAATGGTCGACGCGCCAAGCACCAGCAGCGGCGAGCCCGAGGAGGAGCGGCTGCTCCGGAAGCTTGTGTCGCTCTGCCGCGCCCGGCAGGCTAAGGTGGAGCGCCAGGAGGCGCTCGTCGCGAGGGCCGGCACGGACATGGATAAGCGTGCCGGGGAGCTCCGGGAGCTCAACCAGGAGGCTCTCCGGTCCTTGGCGGAGGAGCGGAGGCTGCTCGACGAGGCGCGGACGGCCTTTCTCCTCGAGAAGGCAGAGGCCGAAGAGCAGCAGAGGCTTGCCGCTGCGGGGCTATCCGCGCGGGAAAGCGAACTGGTGCAGCAGAAGGCCAGCCTCGCCAGCCACGAGGAGGAGGTTGCCGCGCGCGAGCAGGCACTTGGCGGGGCCCTGCGGGAAGCGCAGGACGCTGCCGCGGCCGCCGAGGTCGCCAAGGGGGAGCTGGAGACGAGGGTGGCGCAGCTCGTCAGCGACCTCAAGGCGAGCGGCGAAGAGCTTGCCGCGCTCAAACAGGAGCGCGAGAAGGGCGCTCACACCCTTGGCGAGCTGCAGGGCCGCTTCGCCGAGAAGATCCGGGAGCTCGACGCCGCCAAGGATTCCAAGGCCGACCTCGAGCTGAAGCTGGACACTCTGGCCAAGGCGCTAGAGAGCGCCAAGGGGCAGGAAGCGACCTTGCGGAAGGAGGTTGCGGGCAACGAGGAGCTGTTGATGAAGGAAATATGCCCTAGAGGCAATAATAAAGTTACTATTTATTTCCTTATATCATGATAAAGGTTTATTATTCATGCTAGAATTGTATTAACCGGAAACATAATGCATGTGTGAATACATAGACAAACAGAGTGTCACTAGTATGCCTCTACTAGACTAGTTCGTTAATCAAAGATGGTTATGTTTCCTAACCATGAACAAAGAGTTGTTATTTGATTAACGAGGTCACATCATTGGTTGAATGATCTGATTGACATGACCCATTATATTAGCTTAGCACCCGATCGTTTAGTATGTTGCTATTGCTTTATTCATGACTTATACATGTTCCTATGACTATGAGATTATGCAACTCCCGTTTGCCAGAGGAACACTTTGGGTACTACCAAACGTCACAACGTAACTGGGTGATTATAAAGGAGTATTACAGGTGTCTCCAATGGTAGATGTTGGGTTGGCGTATTTCGAGATTAGGATTTGTCACTCCGATTGTCGGAGAGGTATCTCTGGGCCCTCTCGGTAATGCACATCACTTAAGCCTTGCAAGCATTGCAACTAATGAGTTAGTTGTGGGATGATGTATTACGGAACGAGTAAAGAGACTTGCCGGTAACGAGATTGAACTAAGTATTGGATACTGACGATCGAATCTCGGACAAGTAACATACCGGTGACAAAGGGAACAACGTATGTTGTTATGCGGTCTGACCGATAAAGATCTTCGTAGAATATGTAGGAGCCAATATGGGCATCCAGGTCCCGCTATTGGTTATTGACCGGAGACGTGTCTCGGTCATGTCTACATTGTTCTCGAACCGTAGGGTCCGCACGCTTAACGTTACGATGACAGTTATTATGAGTTTATGCATTTTGATGTACCGAAGGTTGTTCGGAGTCCCGGATGTGATCACGGACATGACGAGGAGTCTCGAAATGGTCGAGACATAAAGATTGATATATTAGAAGCCTATGTTTGGACATCGGAAGTGTTCCAGGTGAAATCAGGATTTTACCGGAATACCGGGTGGGTTACTGGAACCCCCTGGGAGCGATATGGGCCTTAATGGGCCTTAGTGGAAAGGAAAAAGGGGCAGCCCTAGTGGCCGCGCGCCTCCCCCCTTCCCTAGTCCTATTAGGACTAGGAGAAGGTGGCCGGCCCCCCTCTCTCTCTTTCCCCCCCTTGAGGAATCCTATTCCAACTAGGATTGGGGGGGTGGGGGAATCCTACTCCCGGAGGGAGTAGGACTCCCTGGCGCGCCACCCCTTGGCCGGCCAGCCCCTCCCCCTTGGCTCCTTTATATACGGGGGCAGGGGAGCACCCTAGGACACACAAGTTGATCTACGGATCGTTCCTTAGCCGTGTGCGGTGCCCCCTTCCACCAAATTCCACCTCGGTCATATCGTTGCAGTGCTTAGGCGAAGCCCTGCGCCGGTAACACATCAAGATCGTCACCACGCCGTCGTGCTGACGGTACTCTTCCCCGACGCTTTGCTGGATCGGAGCCCGGGGACCGTCATCGAGCTGAACGTGTGCTAAGAACTCGGAGGTGCCGGAGTAACGGTGCTGTGATCGGTCGGATCGCGAGGAGAACGTACGACTACTTCCTCTACGTTGAGTCAACGC
The DNA here is from genome assembly GCA_032464435.1 of Aegilops umbellulata. Taxonomy (NCBI): domain Eukaryota; kingdom Viridiplantae; phylum Streptophyta; class Magnoliopsida; order Poales; family Poaceae; genus Aegilops; species Aegilops umbellulata. The sequence continues at coordinate 196,750,095 of CP136058.1, read as the reverse complement.
TTCCGCTTCAGTCTACAAGGGTATGTAGACAACACTCTCCCCTCTCGTTGCTATGCATCACCATGATCTTGCGTGTGCGTAGGAATTTTTTTTGAAATTACTGCGTTCCCCAACAGTGGCATCAGAGCCTAGGTTTTTATGGTTTGATGTTATTTGCACGAGTAGAACACAAGTGATGTAGGGTAGAACCCTAGACGGCCGATCTTTCACGAAAGGAGCGAGATCCCTCGAAGAACACGACGAACACGGGGAAGAACGAGGGGAAAACACGAGAGAAACACTCAACCAACAAGAAATAGATCACACATATGCTAGATCGATGAACACAAAGAGATACACGATGATCCAAGGTCAACAAAGGACGATACAAAGTAACCGGTTCTTCTCCGTGAGGAGGTCTTGATGGGGGTCTTCTCCGTGAGGAGGTCTTGAATCCACGAGGATCTTCTCCGAGGAGGGGCCGCGGTCACTCTCGAAGAGATGATCCGGATGGATGAGCGAAGCTCTATCTCACATATGAGCTAAATCAACGCTAACCCTAGCTAGGATGAGGTGAGGGAGTATATATAGTCTACATCCACGAAGGGGTAAGTGAGAGGGGATACATGGGCCCTAGGCCCGTTCTCTGCGCGCAGGCAGGGCGGTAGTACCGGCCACAGGGCGGTAGTACCGCTTATAGGCGGTAGTACCGCTTAGGCTGAGCGGTAGTACCGGACTCGGATAGTGCGAACACTGGAGATTGCCGGGTTGAGCGGTAGTGGTGCGGCAGTGGGGAGCGGTAGTACCGCTTATAGGCGGTAGTACCGCTGGAGGGAGCAGTAGTACCGCTTATAGGCGGTAGTACCGCTGGAGGGAGCGGTAGTGCCGCTGGAGCGGCCGGATCCACTTCAAGCTCTTGATGTCCATCTTCCTCTTCGGATTCTCCTTGCTCCACAGCGTCTCCATGGCTAACTCCTTGGTACCTGAGTATGCACAACGTCTCCGTTTGAGGTAGTAACCATGTCTCATGTTCATCGAAGTGGAATTGTGAGAGGAGAGATGTCACCTCGGTTTCGAGAGCTCTTGCACGTGATCGAGTCATGGGTCCACTAGGCACTTGATGAGACGATGGTAGGTGATGAGGACATGACTACCTTGGATACGACCAAAAATATTGCATACATGCATATTTGTCAGGTGATTTCTAGTGCAAACTATTCAATAATCTATTTTTGTTATCCAGAACAAAAATACTTCACACACTTTTGTGTTTTGTCTAATTGCAGGTGTATGGGACATTTGTACAACACACATATGAAGATAAGGGAGAAAGAGATGTTTACTTGCTGTTCAAAAAGTTCTTTCACGTCACTTTTGGTCCAAGAGAAGATAGAGTCCAAGTCTCTCACGTTCTGGATTCAGATTCGGACTGCACAGACATACCTGACTCAAAACGGCAATAACTTTTTCATACGGACTCCGAATTGGGTGATTCTTTATTTTTTGGAAACTAGATTTCGTCCTCTTTCCACTCCAATTGGAATCACCTTTAAATTCGTCCGGAGCATTGAGATATGGACGAAACAATCTGACGCTGCAGCAGAATCCGAATCAAACAACAAGTCCAAAGGTGTTGCACCACCTCCACTTGGGCCCATGAGCCTTGTACGACCTAGGGTTAGTTCTAGGCTGCCTTGGGACGTCCTCCCACCTCCTTGGCCGCCACCCCTTGCTCCTATATAAGTAGATCCATCTAGTAGCTTTTTCCTTGGGATTTGTTTAGTTAAAAGTTAGCCATTGCAACTTCGTGTACTTCGTTTGTGTCCAACGACCAGACCAAGACCGCTTACGGGTCCCCACCTTTATCAATACTTCATCCATATTTGCAATATTCAGATTGCTTTTATCATATTCTTGCTTGTTCTTCGATTGCATGCAGGAATAGACCTTCGTGGTCAGGCTGATCGTGCTTTCGGCATTGTCGGTAACCTCACGGAGATTGGTTTAGCGATTGCTAAGGCGCAACGTCGTGCACGTTTGTAGTCGGATCGTCAAAGTTGTCTCCACAAATCGATAGTTATCATCTCATCGAAAGATCGGGACACCCCGCCTCTATCAAGTGGTATCAGTTTTCAGGTTGCTCGGTGAGAATTTCCAGTTTTCCGTAGATTAGATCTATTTTTCTTACCTATTGTCCAAGAAAAAGCCACAAAAAAAAAGTTAGATCTATTCATCCTTTTGTCCAAGCCAGTCTGAGCCTTTGCAATTTTCTTTTCATTGTTTGCATTATTGAATTATCGGTTGCATCGTCGTGTCGAGTTGCTGGTCTTAGTGTCTAGTCCTTTAGAGTTTCGAGTTCTGTTCACAGTTTGTCACGCCACCGCCGCACCATCTTCATTGTCATTGCCATATACCACCACCGCGTCATTATTGCATCCGTTGTCCACCACCGCCATCCATCAATTTCCACCACGTACTCCCCATCATTCATTGTCATAATCTTACTTCAGGCCGTTCGCGTCATCACTAGATCCAATCTGCATCTTATCTAGCTTGTTTGTGAAAAAAAAAGAGAAAGAAAAAAAAAAGTGAGAGAAAAAAAGAAAAAAAAAAGAGGAAAAAAAAGAGAAAAAAAGTGAAAAAAATTCCGTGAAAAAAGAAGAAAAAAAGATATTCAGAGTGTGCTCCGCCTTTGTTACGCGTCGCGCCGTGATTTTTTTAGTGTTCTAGGCTCGCGTCTCTAGCACGGTCTAGCCTAGGACCAGCACAGTACCGTCGGTGAGCGTTTATTCAACATTGCATCTCTGAATTGATTATTGCTGATATTTTGCTACCATATATTGGCCTTCCAAGCTCCACATATTTCTACACCGTGTATACATACGCTCACCTGGCAATCGCTTTACTCAATCTTCGGAGTTATTTGACACCGCTGGTTGCCGGTCACCACCTGCTGCATGGTAAGAACTTGTAAGACTTTGATATTTGCTATACTGTGAGCGTTTTACCACCACATCCTAGTAGTTCATAGGAACATTATTCTCGGATTTTGTTTCTTGTTTTTCTACTAATCATGACAGGTTCCGGAGACAGAAGTTCTTGGACGACGGACACAACATCACCATCACGAGAGTTGGGACAACACACACAAGCACATGGTCAGGTTATCTCTTTATCGTCATTTGAGGGTAGATTTAATCCTGCTATTTATCTAGCTTGGGAGCTTGAAGTTGAACAAGTTTTTAGTCACCATGACTTTTCTGAACTTGAGCGAGTACGAGCTGCCACTAGAGCATTTACTGGTTTTGCTTCTGTTTGGTGGAATGTGCATTGTAAGAAAAACATTGATAACCAACCCACAACTTGGAAAGATTTGAAAGATGTAATGAGACAACATTTTTTCCCTCCTTACTATCGTCGTGAATTGCTTCGCAAATTTGAACAATTTAAACAAGGCAACAACACTGTTCATGCTTACTACCAAGAGTTCAAATCTTATATGCATCATTGTGACATAGAAGAATCTAAGGATGATACAATGAATAGATTTTTTGGTGGTTTGAACCATGATATTCAGGCAAGATTTCAGTATATTCCCCGTTGCATTACTGGTATGTATGTTCGTGCTTGTACCTTTGAGAGACAGATGCAGGAGGATGCATTGGGTGACTACAACGACTACTATTCCAGTTCATGCTCACCGCCGCCGGTTGGTTCCTCCACAGTTGCACCTACTAGAGCAGCCCCACCTCGGATTGTGAGCGCGACATCATCTCAAGAGTATGGTGCATTGTCAACGTCCGTACCTACATCAGCTACGTCTTTGCGACAAGGTAACAGTAAAGATATTGATGATATAACTTCACATGAGAATGATGCATCCCTAGTTAACTTAAATGCATCATGTGTTCAGTTACCTGGTGATTTGAGCACAACACCTATTTTAGAGAATCTTGATACTGTCATGAATGCGTCATGTGATCAAACAACTGAAATACCAACAATTTTGAGTGCACCCATTGAGTTAACTGTTGATGCAAAAGAATCAATGTTTAATCATTTTGATATGACCTCTAATCTTGGTGATGATTCTGTGACCAAAGACTTATTGCATGTTTGCCTATTTAAGCATGTTGTAGCATGTAAATTAGATGCAAGTAAGGTTTATTCACCAATGTTGGGATGGTTTAATGATGAACATTGTCAATCTTTTGATATGAATAAGAGCATCACTTATATGTGCAAATTGAGTTGCAATATTTTCATGTCTTCTACTTCTAGTGATAATATTTTGGCTTCAGATTTTATGAACCATGCAAGTTACTCATCTATACATGTGTCATATGTGCAAAAACCAAGGAAAGTAAAAATGGATGACATATACATATACAACATGTACACCTTGTCTCTTTTGTTAGCCACATTTCAGATTAAGCAACGCCGAGGACGGCTTTGTTTTCAAAAAGGGGAGGATGATGAGGACATGACTACCTTGGATACGACCAAAAATATTGCATACATGCATATTTGTCAGGTGATTTCTAGTGCAAACTATTCAATAATCTATTTTTGTTATCCAGAACAAAAATACTTCACACACTTTTGTGTTTTGTCTAATTGCAGGTGTATGGGACATTTGTACAACACACATATGAAGATAAGGGAGAAAGAGATGTTTACTTGCTGTTCAAAAAGTTCTTTCACGTCACTTTTGGTCCAAGAGAAGATAGAGTCCAAGTCTCTCACGTTCTGGATTCAGATTCGGACTGCACAGACATACCTGACTCAAAACGGCAATAACTTTTTCATACGGACTCCGAATTGGGTGATTCTTTATTTTTTGGAAACTAGATTTCGTCCTCTTTCCACTCCAATTGGAATCACCTTTAAATTCGTCCGGAGCATTGAGATATGGACGAAACAATCTGACGCTGCAGCAGAATCCGAATCAAACAACAAGTCCAAAGGTGTTGCCCCACCTCCACTTGGGCCCATGAGCCTTGTACGACCTAGGGTTAGTTCTAGGCTGCCTTGGGACGTCCTCCCACCTCCTTGGCCGCCACCCCTTGCTCCTATATAAGTAGATCCATCTAGTAGCTTTTTCCTTGGGATTTGTTTAGTTAAAAGTTAGCCATTGCAACTTCGTGTACTTCGTTTGTGTCCAACGACCAGACCAAGACCGCTTACGGATCCCCACCTTTATCAATACTTCATCCATATTTGCAATATTCAGATTGCTTTTATCATATTCTTGCTTGTTCTTCGATTGCATGCAGGAATAGACCTTCGTGGTCAGGCTGATCGTGCTTTCGGCATTGTCGGTAACCTCACGGAGATTGGTTTAGCGATTGCTAAGGCGCAACGTCGTGCACGTTTGTAGTCGGATCGTCAAAGTTGTCTCCACAAATCGATAGTTATCATCTCATCGAAAGATCGGGACACCCCGCCTCTATCAGTAGGTCCATGGGGATGACCTTGGGATGCTCCGCATCAACAAGTAAGTTGTGGACGATACAAGTCATACTGCCTACCAGCATGTCATACTTTGGTTCAGCGGTATTGTTGGACGAGATGATCCGGACCAACCTTACGCGTACGCTTACGCGAGACCGGTTCCCTCGACGTGCTTTGCACATAGATGGCTTGCGGAAGACTGTCTCTCCAACTTTAGTTGAACCGAGTGTGGCTACGCCCGGTCCTTGAGAAGGTTAAAACGGAGTCTATTTGACAAACTATCGTTGTGGTTTTGATGCGTAGGTAAGATGAGTTCTTGCTTAAGCCCGTAGCAGCCACGTAAAACTTGCAACAACAAAGTAGAGGACGTCTAACTTGTTTTTGCAGGGCATGTTGTGATGTGATATGGTCAAGACATGATGCTAAATTTTATTGTATGAGATGATCATGTTTTGTAACCGAGTTATCGGCAACTGGCAGGAGCCATATGGTTGTCGCTTTATTGTATGCAATGCAATCGTGATGTAATGCTTTACTTTATTACTAAGCGGTAGTGATAGTCGTGGAAGCATAAGATTGGCGAGACGACAACGATGCTATGATGGAGATCAAGGTGTCGCGCCGGTGACGATGGTGATCATGACGATGCTTCAGAGATGGAGATCACAAGCACAAGATGATGATGACCATATCATAATCACTTATATTGATTGCATGTGATGTTTATCTTTTTATGCATCTTATCTTGCTTTGATTGACGGTAGCATTATAAGATGATCTCTCACTAAATTATCAAGAAGTGTTCTCCCTGAGTATGCACCGTTGCAAAAGTTCTTCGTGCTGAGACACCACGTGATGATCGGGTGTGATAGGCTCTACGTTCAAATACAACGGGTGCAAAACAGTTGCACACGCGGAATACTCAGGTTATACTTGACGAGCTATGCATATAAGATATGACCTCGGAACACAGAGACCGAAAGGTCGAGCGTGAATCATATAGTAGATATGATCAACATAACGATGTTCACCATTGAAAACTACTCCATATCACGTGATGATCGGTTATGGTTTAATTGATTTGGATCACGTGTTCACTTAGAGGATTAGAGGGATGTCTATCTAAGTGGGAGTTCTTAATTAATTTGATTAACTGAACTTATCATCAACTTAGTATCTGATAGTATCTTGCTTGTTTATGTTGATTGTAGATAGATGGCTCGTGCTGTTGTTCCGTTAAATTTTAATGCGTTCCTTGAGAAAGCAAAGTTGAAAGATGATGGTAGCAATTACACGGACTGGGTCCGTAACTTGAGGATTATCCTCATTGCTGCACAGAAGAATTACGTCCTGGAAGCACCGCTAGGTGCCAGGCCTGCTGCTAGAGCAACACCAGAAGTTATGAACGTTTGGCAGAGCAAAGCTGATGACTACTCGATAGTTCAGTGTGCCATACTTTACGGCTTAGAACCGGGACTTCAACGACGTTTTGAACGTCATGGAGCATATGAGATGTTCCAGGAGTTGAAGTTAATATTTCAAGCAAATGCCCGGATTGAGAGATATGAAGTCTCCAATAAGTTCTATAGCTGCAAGATGGAGGAGAACAGTTCTGTCAGTGAGCATATACTCAAAATGTCTGGGTATAATAATCACTTGATTCAATTGGGAGTTACTCTTCCAGATGATTGCGTCATTGACAGAATTCTCCAATCACTGCCACCAAGCTACAAGAGCTTCGTGATGAACTATAATATGCAAGGGATGACCAAGACTATTCCCGAGCTCTTCGCAATGCTAAAAGCTGCGGAGGTAGAAATCAAGAAGGAGCATCAAGTGTTGATGGTTAACAAAACCACTAGTTTCAAGAAAAAGGGCAAAGGGAAGAAAAAGGGGAACTTCAAGAAGAACGGCAAGCGAGTTGCTGCTCAAGAGAAGAAACCCAAGTCTGGACCTAAGCCTGAAACTGAGTGCTTCTACTGCAAGCAGACTGGTCACTGGAAGCGGAACTGCCCCAAGTATTTGGCGGATAAGAAGGATGGCAAGGTGAACAAAGGTATATGTGATATACATGTTATTGATGTGTACCTTACTAATATTCGCAGTAGCACCTGGGTATTTGATGCTGGTTCTGTTGCTAATATTTGCAACTCAAAACAGGGACTACAGAATAAGCGGACACTAGCAAAGGACGAGGTGACGATGCGCGTGGGAAATGGTTCCAAAGTCGATGTGATCGCAGTTGGCACGCTACCTCTACATCTACCTTCGGGATTAGTATTAGACCTAAATAATTGTTATTTGGTACCAGCGTTGAGCATGAACATTATATCTGGATCTTGTTTGATGCGAGACGGTTATTCATTTAAATCAGAGAATAATGGTTGTTCTATTTATATGAGTAATATCTTTTATGGTCATGCACCATTGAAGAGTGGTCTATTTTTGATGAATCTCGATAGTAGTAATACACATATTCATAATGTTGAAGCCAAAAGATGCAGAGTTGATAATGATAGTGCAACTTATTTGTGGCACTGCCGTTTAGGTCATATCGGTATAAAGCGCATGAAGAAACTCCATACTGATGGACTTTTGGAGTCACTTGATTATGAATCACTTGGCACTTGCGAACCGTGCCTCATGGGCAAGATGACTAAAACACCGTTCTCCGGAACTATGGAGAGAGCAACAGATTTGTTGGAAATCATACATACGGATGTATGTGGTCCGATGAATGTTGAGGCTCGTGGCGGATATCGTTATTTTCTCACCTTCACAGATGATTTGAGCAGATATGGGTATATCTACTTAATGAAACACAAGTCTGAAACATTTGAAAAGTTCAAAGAATTTCAGAGTGAAGTTGAAAATCATCGTAACAAGAAAATAAAGTTTCTATGATCAGATCGTGGAGGAGAATATTTGAGTTACGAGTTTGGTGTACATTTGAAAAATTGTGGAATAGTTTCGCAACTCACGCCACCCGGAACACCACAGCGTAATGGTGTGTCCGAACGTCGTAATCGTACTTTACTAGATATGGTGCGATCTATGATGTCTCTTACTGATTTACCGCTATCGTTCTGGGGATACGCTCTAGAGACGGCCGCATTCACGTTAAATAGGGCACCATCTAAATCCATTGAGACGACGCCTTATGAACTATGGTTTGGCAAGAAAGCAAAGTTGTCGTTTCTTAAAGTTTGGGGCTGCGATGCTTATGTGAAAAAGCTTCAACCAGATAAGCTCGAACCCAAATCGGAGAAATGTGTCTTCATAGGATATCCAAAGGAAACTGTTGGATACACCTTCTATCACAGATCCGAAGGCAAGACTTTTTGTTGCTAAGTTCGGAAACTTTCTAGAGAAGGAGTTTCTTTCGAAAGAAGTGAGTGGGAGGAAAGTAGAACTTGACGAGGTAACTGTACCTACTCCTTTATTGAGAAGTAGTACATCACAGAAAACTGTTTCTGCGACACCTACACCAATAAATGAGGAAGCTAATGATGATGATCATGAAACTTTAGATCAAGATACTACTGAACCTCGTAGATCAACCAGAGTGAGATCCGCACCAGTGTGGTACGGTAATCCTATTCTGGAAATCATGTTACTAGACCATGATGAACCTACGAACTATGAAGAAGCAATGGTGAGCCCAGATTCCGCAAAGTGGCTTGAAGCCATGAAATCTGAGATGGGATCCATGTATGAGAACAAAGTATGGACTTTGGTTGACTTGCCTGATGATCGGCAAGCAATTGAGAACAAATGGATCTTTAAGAAGAAGACTGACGCTGATGGTAATGTTACTGTCTACAAAGCTCGACTTGTCGCAAAAGGTTTTCGACAAGTTCAAGGGATTGACTACGATGAGACTTTCTCACCCGTAGCGATGCTTAAGTCTGTCCGAATCATGTTAGCAATTGCCGCATTTTATGATTATGAAATTTGGCAGATGGATGTCAAAACTGCATTCTTGAATGGATTTCTGGAAGAAGAATTGTATATGATGCAACCGGAAGGTTTTGTCGATCCAAAGGGAGCTAACAAAGTGTGCAAGCTCCAGCGATCCATTTATGGACTGGTGCAAGCCTCTCGGAGTTGGAATAAACGCTTTGATAGTGTGATCAAAGCATTTGGTTTTATACAGACTTTCGGAGAAGCCTGTATTTACAAGAAAGTGAGTGGGAGCTCTGTAGCATTTCTAATATTATATGTGGATGACATATTACTGATTGGAAATGATATAGAATTTCTGGATAGCATAAAGGGATACTTGAATAAAAGTTTTTCAATGAAAGACCTCGGAGAAGCTGCTTACATATTAGGCATAAAGATCTATAGAGATAGATCAAGACGCTTAATTGGACTTTCACAAAGCACATACCTTGACAAGATTTTGAAGAAGTTCAAAATGGATCAAGCAAACAAAGGGTTCTTGCCTGTGTTACAAGGTGTGAGATTGAGTAAGACTCAAAGCCCGACCACTTCAGAAGATAGAGAGAAAATGAAAGATGTTCCCTATGCTTCAGCCATAGGCTCTATCATGTATGCAATGCTGTGTACCAGACCTGATGTGTGCCTTGCTATAAGTTTAGCAGGGAGGTACCAAAGTAATCCAGGAGTGGATCACTGGACAGCGGTCAAGAACATCCTGAAATACCTGAAAAGGACTAAGGATATGTTTCTCATATATGGAGGTGACAAAGAGCTCACCGTAAGAGGTTACGTTGATGCAAGCTTTGACACTGATCCGGACGATTCTAAATCGCAAACCGGATATGTGTTTACATTAAACGGTGGAGCTGTCAGTTGGTGCAGTTCTAAACAAAGCGTCGTAGCGGGATCTACATGTGAAGCGGAGTACATACCTGCTTCGGAAGCAGCAAATGAAGGAGTCTGGATGAAGGAGTTCATATCCGATCTAGGTGTCATACCTAGTGCATCGGGTCCAATGAAAATCTTTTGTGACAATACTGGTGCAATTGCCTTGGCAAAGGAATCCAGATTTCACAAAAGGACCAAACACATCAAGAGACGCTTCAACTCCATCCGGGATCTAGTCCAGGTGGGAGACATAGAGATTTCAAGATACATACGGATCTGAATGTTGCAGACCCGTTGACTAAGCCTCTTCCACGAGCAAAACATGATCAGCACCAAAACTCCATGGGTGTTAGGATCATTACAGTGTAATCTAGATTATTGACTCTAGTGCAAGTGGGAGACTGAAGGAAATATGCCCTAGAGGCAATAATAAAGTTACTATTTATTTCCTTATATCATGATAAAGGTTTATTATTCATGCTAGAATTGTATTAACCGGAAACATAATGCATGTGTGAATACATAGAAAAACAGAGTGTCACTAGTATGCCTCTACTAGACTAGTTCGTTAATCAAAGATGGTTATGTTTCCTAACCATGAACAAAGAGTTGTTATTTGATTAACGAGGTCACATCATTGGTTGAATGATCTGATTGACATGACCCATTATATTAGCTTAGCACCCGATCGTTTAGTATGTTGCTATTGCTTTATTCATGACTTATACATGTTCCTATGACTATGAGATTATGCAACTCCCGTTTGCCAGAGGAACACTTTGGGTACTACCAAACGTCACAACGTAACTGGGTGATTATAAAGGAGTATTACAGGTGTCTCCAATGGTAGATGTTGGGTTGGCGTATTTCGAGATTAGGATTTGTCACTCCGATTGTCGGAGAGGTATCTCTGGGCCCTCTCGGTAATGCACATCACTTAAGCCTTGCAAGCATTGCAACTAATGAGTTAGTTGCGGGATGATGTATTACGGAACGAGTAAAGAGACTTGCCGGTAACGAGATTGAACTAAGTATTGGATACTGACGATCAAATCTCGGACAAGTAACATACCGGTGACAAAGGGAACAACGTATGTTGTTATGCGGTCTGACCGATAAAGATCTTCGTAGAATATGTAGGAGCCAATATGGGCATCCAGGTCCCGTTATTGGTTATTGACCGGAGACGTGTCTCGGTCATGTCTACATTGTTCTCGAACCGTAGGGTCCGCACGCTTAACGTTACGATGACAGTTATTATGAGTTTATGCATTTTGATGTACCGAAGGTTGTTCGGAGTCCCGGATGTGATCACGGACATGACGAGGAGTCTCGAAATGGTCGAGACATAAAGATTGATATATTGGAAGCCTATGTTTGGACATCGGAAGTGTTCCAGGTGAAATCAGGATTTTACCGGAATACCGGGTGGGTTACCGGAACCCCCCGGGAGCGATATGGGCCTTAATGGGCCTTAGTGGAAAGGAGAAAGGGGCAGCTCTAGTGGCCGCGCGCCTCCCCCCTTCCCTAGTCCTATTATTACTAGGAGAAGGTGGCCGGCCCCCCTCTCTCTCTTTCCCCCCCTTGAGGAATCCTATTCCAACTAGGATTGGGGGGGGGAATCCTACTCCCGGAGGGAGTAGGACTCCCTGGCGCGCCACCCCTTGGCCGGCCAGCCCCTCCCCCTTGGCTCCTTTATATACGGGGGCAGGGGAGCACCCTAGGACACACAAGTTGATCTACGGATCGTTCCTTAGCCGTGTGCGGTGCCCCCTTCCACCAAATTCCACCTCGGTCACATCGTTGCAGTGCTTAGGCGAAGCCCTGTGTCGGTAACACATCAAGATCGTCACCACGCCATCGTGCTGACGGTACTCTTCCCCGACGCTTTGCTGGATCGGAGCCCGGGGATCGTCATCGAGCTGAACGTGTGCTAAGAACTCGGAGGTGCCGGAGTAACGGTGCTGTGATCGGTCGGATCGCGAGGAGAACGTACGACTACTTCCTCTACGTTGAGTCAACGCTTCCGCTTCAGTCTACAAGGGTATGTAGACAACACTCTCCCCTCTCGTTGCTATGCATCACCATGATCTTGCATGTGCGTAGGAATTTTTTTGAAATTACTGCGTTCCCCAACAGTTGAAGCGTGCCGCCGTTACCCAGAACGCCTTCCAGGAGACGATGGAGCGGTGGACCGAAGGCCTCGTCGACATCGCCACCACCATCGACAAGGAGCTGAAGCTGCTGGGGATGGAGGGCCACGAGTACCCCTCCGGCGAGAACGTCCCGCCGAGCGTCAAGCTCACTTCCTTCTTCAAGGGCTTGGTGGGGGTGCTCCAGCATCTCCGGGAAACGATCCCAGAGCAGCTGGCCGAGGAGACGCGGGAAGCCGTCTCTGGGGCCCTCGAGAGGGTGCTGGTGAAGATCGTCTTCCGCAACCCCACCATCAGGCTTATCAACGTCCTCAGGCACCTACCGGAAGACGCCGACCTGACGGAGATCAGGGCCCTCGTCACCCCCATTGTGGAAAGGGTGGCCGGGATCAGGAGGGTCGAGGGCGACCGCGCGGATTAGGCCGCCCACCTCTTTCTTTCCTCCCCTTGTCGCTGCTGAGCATGTCATAGAAACAGCTGATTAGAGCAGCGGCAAGTCATTTTGGAATATAACTTTTATCTTAGGCAGTTCATTGCGCTGTTATCTCCCTCGTTCGGCTTTGTGCTTCATACGTTCACGCCCTACGCTCCCGGGAACTTGTCGGCGCAAGCCTCCGCCTTGCCACGGGTGCCGAGTGCGGGACATCAGCAACCCGCTGGCGGAGCCTCCACCGGCAAGAAACCTTGCCGTGGCTGGCGCAACTCACTTTCAATGTTGAGCAGGCTCAGGGCGAGGTAAGCGTGGCGACTGCAGTCGCAGCACACTCAAGCTGCTGAGCAAGCTCGAAACAAAGCAAGGACGCCACTCGGGATGTAGCACACTTAAGTCGTTGAGCGGACTCGAAACGAAATAAGGGCGCAACCAGCCACGAGCCAGCCCCTCCGCGCACAGGTTTCCCATACGAAGCTCGGCCGTTCGAGGAAGATAACTTAAGGATAAAAAGGAGCTTAATTGCTCAAACTTTGGCAACTTAGCTTTTCTGTTGTTTGCCGTCCGGCAAGGCGCAGCTTCCTCGGGCGACACCCAGCCTATCCTGTCATCCCCCCTTCTCGAGGTAAGGGAATAACGAAGGCTCGGGGCTTCGCGGCCCGCCATCGCTTGCCGGAGTCGAGTGCTGCACAATCGTGTCAAATAATGCATGCGCCAAGCGGAGAGGCGCGAAATCGACAAGATGTGCGGGGCACATAAGCTATGCTTGGGATCTGCGCCCGTCTCTGTACCAAGGATTACATGCAACTGCGGCAAGACTTGGACAGAGAGGATGGTCGACGGAACGGGTTCCGACGGCCGCGCTGGCAAGGTTCCTCCCACGATCGGCGTCGACTTGTTTGGATCTTGGCGGCCTGGGCTCGCCGAAGAACGAGGTCGCCTTTCCCGCAACTTCCGGCGCTAACCTCTGCGGCTACGGGAGCGGCGCAGAGTTTGCTGGAGGCGAGAAACTCGCTCAGCGGCCGGAAGGCGGTCCTCCTCAAGGAGCAGCTGCTCTTGCCCGGGCTCTGCGTGAGTGGGTACTCGAGGAGGGCCGTGCACGAGTCCGTGAGGAGGAATGCCTCCGCTCCGCGGGTTGGAGCGGAAAGGTACCTGGCCATACCTGAGCTTACCTGTGGTCACCAAATCTGGTTCGCACACCCTCGACGCACCCCCTACCTGGCGCGCCAAAGATGTCGGGGGATATCGGCCTCCACGAGCACCTATGGGGACGGAGCCCCTTGTCGGTTCGGCGGGGGGCGGAGGTTGCACAAAGAGCAGATCGAGGCGACACACACACACACACAACGATTTTACCCAGCTTCGGGCCGCACGGATGCGTAAAACCCTACTGCTGCTTGTCTGGTTGATTCGAGTTCTTGCTCTGGAGCGCAAGAAGCTACAGTAAGTTGGAGCTGGACGTAGACGAGGGTCTACTGGGTGTCCTCTTTTCCGTCCCCCCTCCCCATCCCCCTCCCCTACGTGCGCATGGGCCTCCTTTTATATGCTAAGGGGTTTCCCACAGGTAGCGACGCAGGTGGGGGCGAAAATGGCAAGGAACTGTGCGAATAGTGGCCGCACAGTGCTATCGCACCTAACTCTGACGGCGGGGGACAAAGGCATTAAATGCCCGTCTGGATCGCCTGAACAGTGCCGAGGCGGACCGTTAGGGACGCCTCCGCTTGCCACGGGGGCGACTCTGCCAACGTCGCATGCCACCGCGCGCGCCAGGTTGCGCAGCGCCCCGCCACGTGCCTCTGGGGAAGCCCCAGAGTGGCGCATGGGCAGGTGAGCTGGAGCGCATGCCTGAGGTGGTGGTTCGCCGTGGCAAGTGGCTTGCTGCGGTGGTTGCCTTGCCGCGCCTGAGAGCTTGTCGCTCGTCAGGCCTTGTCGGGGCGCGCGGCGCGCCGCGGCGGGCTTCTCTTGGGGTGCCTTGGCTTGGCCGTCCCGGCGAGCTCCTCCCGCCGGGGCCTTGGTGTTTCGGCTTAGTCGTCCCGGCAAGCTCCTCTTGCCAGGGCCTTGTCGCTTGGCCCGGCAAGCTCCTCTTGCCGGGCCTCGCCTTCTTGGCCCGGCAAGCTCCTCTTGCCGGGGCCTGGTCTTCTAGGCTCGATCACTTGGCCTTCGTCCGGCCCGAAAAGGACCGTGGAGACTCTTGTCGCTCCGCTGGCAAGCCTTGCCGCGGGACGCTACTACTGCCCGTGCACAAGTTCGGGGTACTAAGTACCCCTACTTTAGTACACCGACAGTACTGTGCTCGTCCTAGGCTAGACCGTGCTAGAGACGCGAGCCTAGAACACTAACAAAATCACGGCGCTGCGCGTGAACAAGGGAAAAGCACACTCTGGATAAAAAAATTCGCCCTGTTTTTTTTTGCGCTCCTCTTTTTTTTTTGCGAAAAATCACTATAATGGCGAGTGTCTCAAAACTCTTCCCAGGTCAAACTGACAGGATAGACACGAAATTTTTTGCGACCAATTTTTTTTTTTCGACTGCCTGGACCCAAAAACTGGAAACGGCTCAAAAAAAACTTTCAATAACGGCGACTGTCTCAAAAGGCTAAGAAACACCTAAAAATAGGATAGCCAGAAATTTTTTTGTCAAGTGCGTTTTTGGAAAATTTTGGGCCTAAACGGAGGGTGGTTTCTAGACATTTTTTTTTTGAAAACCAACCTCTTCTACGGACGGCAAAGATTGATGGAATCCGAAACCTACTCAAACAAGGAAACACGAATCTGGCAACAGATGGATCTCAAAAGCAAACCTAATATGAGATAGACTCGAAGTGATGGTGGTATATGGATACGGATCGGTGGTCGTATATGGACTCGGAGCGGTGGTGGTATATGGATACGGATCGGTGGTGGTATATGGACTCGGAGCGGTGGCGGATAAGTGGTGGTGGAAGATGGCAGGGACAATGATGATGGTGCGGCGGCGGCGTGACTAATATGACCAGAACTCGAAACTCTAAAAGACTAGACGCTAAGACCAGCAACTTGACATGACGATGCAACCGCAAATTCAACAAAGCAAATACAGAAACGATTATGCAAAGGCTCAGATTGGTTCGGATGGGATGAACTAACCCTTTTTTTTTGGTTTTTGCGTGGACTATAGGTATGAAGAACAGACTCGATCTAAACTACGAAAAACTGTAAAATCTCACCGAGCAACCTGGAAATCCGATACCACTTGATAGAGGCAAAGGTGTCCCGTCTTTCGATGAGATGGTGGCTATCGTTTAGGATGAAGTCGACTTTGACGATCCGACTACGAACGTGCGATGACGTCGCGCCTTAGCAATCGCTAAACCAACTCCGAGAGGTTATTGACCACGCCGGAGCACGATCAACCTGACCACGAGGGTCTGTTTCCTGCAGGCAAACGAAGAACAAGCAAGAAACTAAGATTGCAATCCGGATATTGCGAATAAAAGAGGAAAGCTTTATTAATGAAGGTGGGGTTCTGTGACGCCTTGGTCTGGTCATTGAACACAAACGAAGTACGCGAAGTTGCTGCTATGGCGAACTTTTGATCTAAACAAAACCCAAAGTCTAAACGACGCCCTAAGGGCTGTATATATGGAGGAAGAGGGGGGGAATTTCGTGGCCCTTGAGGAAGGGGTCCGAAACCAACCCTAACTCTTGTTTCCCCACACATACGGACTCTAAAAACAGCCTATACTTAAGTATTTCGAAATTACATGGGCCTGGCCCAATAATAAGGTGACGCAGCACCTAGAATAGCCTCTGGACGAAATTTATGAAGTGGCATCTTGTATATTTCGTCCAAGGCTTTATTCACTCCTTATGGTGGCTTCAGAGTCCTGAAATCATCACTTGTGACTCCGTTCTTGTTCCCCTTGCGCATGCCATCAACTCCATGCTTGTTCTTGCTCCAATGTTCATCCTTCTCCAAGCTAGGCCCTTCATTTGTAAGCAAAACAAATGTATCCAATTTAGGCAGCATCATATTCTCATGAACATTAGAATCATTACCAAGAAAAGAAAGTACCTGGTAATTTAATTGGCGTGCGCGAGCTCTAGTAATTGGTCCATCATATGTAACAGTAGGGGCTGTGGGTGTAACAATGGTATTGATGTCCTCATCACTGCCCCTCCTTATTTAACCCACATGGTGGGCCCATAACCCACAGTTCCCAGGATCAAAACCTGACTCTTTTATATATCCCTGTCTCTAAAATTATTTCTCAAGCCTGGCTATGTATCTAATTCGCAGGGCACCCTCCTAGTGATCTATCCTGGTATCAGACGCAATACTTATTCTCTTTACCCTGAAACCTCTTTCACCTTCTGATTAGTCATCGAAGGATTGCCTATCCGTTTGAAACTTCTCATGGTACCTTCTTACTTTTCTCTCGATATCTTCTTAAGTTCCAATTCGAGAGATACTTATGCTTCTTCCCCCGAGTTACCCGTCTGATGCTCGATCTTGTTAGAATCCGTCCTTATAGAGTTTTCCCTTCTTACCCTTTCGTAAGTACGGTGAAGATCCTGAAGGAAGGACGACAACTTCATCATGATGACCTGAAGCAGAGAAATGAAGACATCAATGTAATGGATAGACCTCTTCGAGAAGAGCAACTATGACTGAGAAGAATCGTTAGAATTACGTAACCAGATCCCTTCCCCCTTACTCCCGCTCCTAAATCTCGGGACGAGATTTCTTGTAGTGGAGGAGAACTGTGATGCCCTGGTAATTAAGCTACAACAATCCTATGCTAATGATGCCACGTCACTTCGATTACTGTTGATAATCTCGCGTCAGTTCGAAACCGATTCAAATTCAAATTCAAAATCAAGCAAACAATAAAACTTTTCAAATATTAAAACTAAAATGTTCGGAGTGTGCCAAATAATTCATAAGTAATATTGGTGGATAAACCAAGTCTTTATAAAAAGTTTAAACACACTAAACTAAACAAAACAGTAGCAAATACAACTATTTGAATGCTTTTAAAATAACAAACAAAGGTTAAACTAGTTTATTTAGTCACCAAACTTTTTGAGGCAGTGGACTATTCTAAGACACTAAATTAGGAGCTATTGTCAGATTTCACAAAGCTAAAGAAATTAAAATTAAAATAAAACCAGAATAAAAGAAAATACGAAAAGAAAAAGAAAAAGCAAACAAGAAAATTAAAAAGGGAGAAGAACCCCCTCTGCTGGGTTGTGGTCTAGCTGGCCTCTGGGCCGCCAGGCCCAACCACCCCCATCGCCCCACCTTATCCCCTGGGCGACCGAACCCTAGAGGTTCAACTCCCCACTCACCCTCACTCCCGCCCCCTCGTCCCGCTCCTCCTCTGCCTTCCTCCCCCGATCCAGATCGGATCGGGGCAATAGGGGCCCAATCCCGAGCGTGCCTCGCCATGGCTCCCGTGGACGTCATCGCCGTTGCTCACCGCGCACCAGCTCGATGGAGCCCCCTCGCCACCTCAACGCCCCGACTCCGTTGTCGATTCTCGCCGCCCGACGCCGACTGGATCTCGCTGGAGCTACCACGCCGGCCTGCCTCCTCGACTCATCCCCGCCGGATGCTTCGCCATCTACGCGCGTCGTCTCTGTCCTCCGTCTCGCCCCCCGTAGCCCCGTTCCCTACAGACCCGCGGTAAGGCCCCGGCCTCCCCCCTTCTCTTCGCCCTCGCTCGACCCCGCCCGTGCTCGCGCGCGCTCTCCACGGCCTCGCCCCGCCCGGCGTACCGTCGTGCTTGCCCGCTGGCCGCCTCTGCCCGTCGGCATCGTCGCCTTCGCTCGCCCGGGCCACGACCGCCCTCGCACATGGCCACGCCCGCTCGCGCATGCCTCGATCATCACCTGCGCGTGGCCATCCCCGTCGACGGCGCTCCAAGCCACATCGCCGCTCGCACCCGCGCGATCTTCCTGCTCCTCCTCCCCTCCCACGCGCGGCCTGCTGCTTCTGCATCAACTGTCGCCGCTGTTCATCCAGCCCCACGCCGACCACTGCCTTCCGGCGCCGCCCGCCCTGCTCGTCGCTCCGCGCTTGCGCCGCCGTGGCGCCTCTGCGCTGGTCACCGTTGCTGACCACCGTGTCCCCGCGGTTGTGCCCGCTCACAGCGCTCGGGGCTGTCCCGCCCACAGCCCCGTTAGCTCGCGCCCGTTAAGGCCTCTAAGCCTATGACAAAGGGCCCCACGCCTAGAACGAAAAAAGGGTTAATAATAATAATAATAAAATTAATTAATTAACTAAATTAATTAATCATGTTTAGTTAACTAGTTAACTCTAATTAACCTGCTAATTAAATGTTATCAAATTGTTAGTCTTCAGCCTATGACATGTGGGACCCACCGTCAGTTTGACCCAGTCAACACCTCTGTTTACTGCTGACGTCATGATGACGTCGGCAAACACTATTGTGGATAATGTTGAATTAGAATAATTATATAAATGCTGAAAATGATTTAAATCTTTTAAAATTAATATAAAACAAACCGTAGCTCGGATGGAAAAACTTTGTATATGAAAGCCCGTTCGTCCGCCACACATCCCTAGCATAGAAAACTCGCAACTTTTCCTCTCCAATTCATCTGTCTGAAAATGCGAAACACGGGGGATATTTTCCCGGATGTTTTCCCCCTTCACCGGTATCACCTCCTACTGCGTTAGGGCACTCCTAGCACCACACATTGTCTTGTCATGTACCGTCATGCTTATGTTTGCATTATATTTATTGTTTCTTCCCCCTCTTCTCTCATTAGACAACGAGACCTACGCCGCTGCTACCCAGTACGACTACGGTGTTGACGAACCCTCCTTCTCGGCTGAGCTTCCAGGCAAGCCCCCCCCCCCCTTGATCACCAGATATCGCCTATTCCTTCTCTCTACTGCTTGCATTAGAGTAGTATAGTATGTTACTGCTTTTGGTTAATCCTATTCTGCTGCATAGCCTATCATTGTTGCTACAATTGTTACCATTACCTGCAATCCCAAATGCTTAGTATAGGATGCTAGTATTCCATCAGTGGTCGTACACTCTTGTCCGTCTGCCATGCTATACTACTGGGCCATGATCACTTCGGGAGGTGATCACGGGCATATGCTATATACTTTATACTGTTACATTACTTATGATATTGTTCAAAGATGGGGGCTGAAGGGGCAAGTGGCTCCATCCCGGTAGAGGTGGGCCTGGGTTAACGACGGCCCCCGACTGTTACTTTGTGGTGGAGCGACAGGGCAGGTTGAGGCCACCTAGGAGAGAGGTGGGCCTGGCCCTGGTCGGCGTTCGCGGATACTTTAATTAACACGCTTAACGAGATCTTGGTATTTGATCTGAGCCTGGCCATTGGCCTATACGCACTAACCAACTACACGGGAATAGTTATGGGCACTCGATGTCGTGGTATCAGCCGAAGCCTTTTTGACGTCAGCGACTGAGCTGCGCGCGCCGGATTGGACTGGAACGCCTGCTCTTGTATTAGGGAGGCTAGGTCTGCTTCTGGCCGCCCTCGCAACATGCAGGTGTGCAATGGGCGATGGGCCCAGACCCCTGCACCATAGGATTTAGACCGGCGTGCTGAGCTCTCTGTTGTGCCTAGGTAGGGCTGCGACGTGTTGATCTTCCGAGGCCGGGCATGACCCAGAAAAGTGTGTCCGGCCAAATGGGATCGAGCGTGTTGTTAATGTGTTGCACCCCTGCAGGGAAGTTTATCTATTCGAATAGCCGTGTCCCTCGGTAAAAGGACGACCCGGAGTTGTACATTGACCTTATGACAACTAGAACTGGATACTTAATAAAACACACCCTTCCAAGTGCCATATACAACCCGGCGATCGCTCTCTCACAGGTCGACGAGGAGAGGATCGCCGGGTAGGATTATGCTATGCGATGATACTTGGTGAACTTACCATCTACTCTCTTCTACATGCTGCAAGATGGAGGCTGCCAGAAGCGTAGTCTTCGACATGATTAGCTATCCCCCTCTTATTCTGGCATTCTGCAGTTCAGTCCACCGATATGGCCCCTTTACACATATACCCATGCATATGTAGTGTAGATCCTTGCTTGCGAGTACTTTGGATGAGTACTCACGGTTGTTTTGCTCCCCCTTTTCCCCCTTTTCCTTTCTTCCTGGTTGTCGTAGCCAGATGCTGGAGCCCAGGAGCCAGATGCCACCATCGATGACGACTCCTACTACACTGGAGGTGCCTACTACTATGTGCAGGCCACTGACGATGACCAGGAGTAATTTAGGAGGATCCCAGGCAGGAGGTCTGCGCCTCTTTCGATCTGTATCCCAGTTTGTCCTAGCCTTCTTAAGGCAAACTTGTTTAACTTATGTCTGTACTCAGATATTGTTGCTTCCGCTGACTCGTCTATGATCGAGCACTTGTATCGAGCCCTCGAGGCCCCTAGCTTGTATTATGATGCTTATATGACTTATTTTATTTTTAGAGTTGTGTTGTGATATCTTCCCGTGAGTCCCTGATCTTGATCGTACACGTTTGTGTGTATGATTAGTGTATGATTGAATCGGGGGCGTCACACTGCATAATAAAGGTTGCTATCATAAGGGGCAATATAATGTGACATTCTTTTGCACTAAGGGATTGATCATACAAACAAATAAGCGCATGGCAACCTCTACTTCCCTCTGTGAAGGGCCTACCTTTTACTTTTCAGTATTTACTTTTATGCAAAGAGTCAAAGTTTTTCTCTCTATTCCTTTTTATTTTTCTCTTTTGGCAAGCATCATGTGGTGAGGAAAGATATAGGCACATGTATCCAGTTGGATATGGGTAGTATGAGTTTTTATTGTTGACATCACCCTTGAGGTGAATGCGTTGGGAGGCGAAATTATAAGCCCCTATCTTTCTATGTGTCCGGTTGAAACGTTTTGATCATGTGTATGCGGTGAGTGTTAGCAATCATAGAAGACTATAAGATGGTTGAGTATGTGGAGCTCTTACTTAAACTCTGTGAATAAGTTGAATTGCAATTGCTTGGTGACTAAGAACATAGGTTGTTGAGTTTCAAGAGAATTCATTATTTCAACCTTAACATGTGAATTGGTTTCCACTTTAACATGAGAAGTTTTATAAGAAAGAACTATTGTTATGATGCTAGGAAAAGTGATTGAAATTGTCATTGATCAAACTTGTGCACTTTGCTAGCATTCACACTTCATAAATTATTTAATTTATCATTTACCTACTCGAGGGCGAGTAGGAATTAAGCTTGGGGATGCTGATACGTCTCCAACGTATCTATAATTTATGAAGTATTCATGCTATTTTATTATCATTCTTGGATGTTTTACAATCATTTTATAGCAACTTTATTGTAACATCCCAAATTTTCAATTTGGAATGTTATACATAGATCATCCATGCATATCATGATTTACTGCAATTCCGTTCCGCAATCCTCGAAATCCTAAGCAACTCAAGGACCCACGGAGAGAGTTGGGGATTTTCTAGTTTTCATCTTTGATTTTTATCAAATAATGAAACGAGGATTTTGATTTTAATAATTTTTCTCTCCGAAAAATATTTAATATTGAATTAAATGAGTGGAGATAATATGACTTCTCCAAAATAATTGAAATATTGGAGGAAAAATATTAAAATGATTTATTGTATTTTATATGGTTTTATTCGGATTTTATTTGCATTAGGAAAATTGCACGTTTTCAAAATTGCATTTTAGGGCCAAGAAAATGTTCATCTCGTCCTAAATATTTTGTTTAGATGGTGAAAATTTGGTTTGGCATTTTTAGATTTTTATTTATTTTTCTAGGATTTTTGTTCTGTCAGCGGAACTATATCAAAAAAAACTGCGCGCCCGACTAGGCCAAAGGCCCAGCCGCCCGCCGCCGCCTCCCGCAGCGTGCGCTGCCGCCGCCGACTCGGACCGGAATCCGAGCTGGACTCCACCTCCGCCGCGCCTTGCCCCCTTCTCCAAGGCGCCCCGCCCCGCCCCTTTATATACGCCGCCGCCTGAGCCCCAACACCACCACCACCACCGCCCGCAGCCGCCGCCGCCGCCCGCGCCTCGCGCCTGCCACCGTCGTCGCTTGCCGCGCCGCCGCCGCCGCTCGCGCCGCCGCCCCGCGAGCCGCCGTCCCGCCGCCCAAGCCCACCTCGCCGGAGCCCCTCGCCGGAGGTAGCCGCCGGATCCGACCGCCGGTTTTTTTAAGAAACCATTCGGTTTATTTTTTTCATTTCGAAACCCTAGTTTTCATTTTTTTTAAATAGATCGGTTTTACTCCGGTTTATTTATTTAGCGAGCGTTCGCTCGTTCGTTCATTTTAACGAACGCATTCTTCGTTTAGATCCAGTTAACGAACGTTCATTCGTTAACCTGTTCGTCGTTTTTCTTTTTCTCGGATTTATTCCGCGATTTTTCTGATCACGATTTCTGACCCGATCTTAGTTTCTGTTTATCTTTTCGCTCGTTTGTCGGAATCAGCCGATTCAAGCCCCTGGAGTTTCGTCTCGAATCCCTCTTTCGGATTAATCAACTCAAACAAGTTTTTGCTACTGTAAAATTTGACCTAAGTTCAGATTAGTAAACGAAGCTTCTTTCGTTCGCCGTTGAGTTTCCTTGCTTTGTTCGATTTGATTCTTCTTGTGTACCGGAGTTCTTAACTTGAACTTTCTGGTCAACCTATCTTATTTGAGTTTTACTTGTGCATCGTTGCTTGTTACTTATGTATGTTATTGTTTGCTTGCGACAGAATTTCCGGAGTGCGAAGCGTGTTATTACGAGTCTCTAGGATTCGCGGATCGTCAGCAAGGCAAGTAACACATTGATCATACTCTTTTCCCTACCCAGTTTTTATGCATTAGTTTCAATCCCCAAACATTGCATGATTAGGATGTCATTAACTTGTGGGTTGGGAAGTAGTGTTGAGGTAGAACCTATTGTCCTGTTATATTCAAACCCTTGGGAGTTACTTCTACGTATTGCTTATATTGCTATGCTATGCTCGTAGACGTGGTTTGGGTTTGAGTGAAATCCATGACAGATGTGAGATTCTTAATTAATGGTTCAACTTAAGGTGGCAACTTAAATTAACATCTGGGTGGATTGAGGCACCTGGGGAACCCAGTGTTGTCTGTTTTTATTTTTGGAAATCCCGGGGTACCTGTGTGATCTTCCTATGGACCGCCACCCAGGCTCAAAGGGAACTGAGATGATTCATGCTAGAAACTTGCGTGTGCAGCCACAAGCTATTATGGGCTCTAGCATAGTTGAGTAAGTTACGTGAAGCTCTTGAAGAGGTAGATCAGCGGGTAGTGGGTTTTGTAGGTTTGGTATGGTCTACCCGGAGTAGAGAGTTAATGTTTCTGAAAGGCCGTGTCTCGGTCATCCGTTTCTCAAACATAATGTAGTGCAAGAAATCCAGCGGAGGCGATCGAGTCTTGTGGGGAAAAGTGCGCAAACCTCTGTAGAGTGTACAATCTAATCATGGTTAGCCGTGTCCCCGGTTATGGACAATTCTTGAGTATCTAGTACTTGAGTTATCGCATGTATCTCACCATATTTAATTAATACTGTTGGGTTGTTAATCACTTCAATTGGGATTTAGTTGGGGGTACCTTCTCAACGATGTTTCAACCACCATGATAGTTAAATTAAACTCTATTCCTTTGTTGTAGGGAAAATTTGGCTTTTCGCAAAAACTATAACCATACAGCTTTCCACCAGCCATATATGCATGTAGTGATAGCATTATTCTATTTTTGTTCTACTGTGTTATATTGCCAGCATATTCCATGTGCTGACCCGTTTTCGGGCTGCAACGTATTATGTTGCAGACTTTTCAGATGAGGAGTAAGGTTCGTTAGGTCGTTGCCGTGCAGCTCAGCTATGCCGTTGGAGTTGATGGACTCACTCTATCTTCCAAGCCTTCCGCTGTTATCGCATTAGATGGCCTTAAGCCATATTATTGTAATAAGCTCTCTTTTGAGACATTCGATGTAATAAGTGTGTGATTGCTACTCTGTTATAAATCCTTCGAGTACTGTGTGTGTCAGCATTATCGATCCAGGGATGACACTGAAGCACAGAGACTTGACCATCTGAGGTCGGGTCGCTACAAGATGGTATCAGAGCACACGCTGAGTGTAGGACACGACCACTAAGATAAAACCCTAGGTCACACTTCTCTACTCATTTCTGACTCCTCACCATTTTCTACTCTTTAGGATGGCGGAGATGAAGAACAAGTTTGCACAACCGGATGAAGATACACCTTTTGGACGTCACCTGAAGGAAGTCACTAGGTACTTGAACATTGGAATACCAAGCTTCACCGGGATGTACAACGCCACTTTACCTGAAGAAGAGCGCTGGATGATTCAAGTACAAGTTCCAGGAAGGACGTTCTCGCCAACTTCTAAACCCATAGAGTTTTCTTTCGAAGCACCTACCTGGAGTCTAGGCAAGAGCATGGCCGCCCACATTACAATGGGACGCATTGGAGAAGTTTACAACAAGGAGCTTAAGGACACAATCTACCAAATATGTGGGCGCCGAGACGAGCAATGGGAAGTAATCAGCACCAGGAAGGATAGATCCATTGCAGCTTTCATCCAGGAGTTAAACCAGCACATTCGACGTCAGGAGAACCAGATGTGCACGGACATGATGGACCTGAAGAAGGCGAAGAATAGGATAATCGATGATAGAGGCAAAGGTGTCCCGATGTTTCGATGAGATGGTCGCTATCGTTTCTGTGGGAGTCGACCTTGACGATCCGACTACGAACGTGCGAGACGTCGCGCCTTAGCAATCGCTAAACCAACTTCCGAGGGTTATTGACCACGCCGGAGCACGATCAACCTGACCACGAGGGCCTGTTTCCTGCGAGCAAACGAAGAACAAGCAAGAAACTAAGATTGCAATCTGGATATTGCGAATAAAAGAGGAAAGCTTTATTAACGAAGGTGGGGTTCTGTGACGCCTTGGTCTGGTCGTTGAACACAAACGAAGTACGCGAAGTTGCAGCTATGGCGAACTTTTGATCTAAACAAAACCCAAAGTCTAAACGACGCCCTAAGGGCTGTATATATGGAGGAAGAGGAGGGAATTTCGTGGCCCCTGATGGTGGGGTCCGAAACCAACCCTAACTCTTGTTTCCCCACACATACGGACTCTAAAAATAGCCTATACTTAAGTATTTCGAAATTACATGGGCCTGGCCCAAAAATAAGGTGACGCAGCACCTAGAATAGCCTATGGACGAATATTATGAAGTGGCATCTTGTATATTTCGTCCAAGGCTTCATTCACTCCTTATGGTGGCTTTAAAGTCCTGAAATCATCACTTGTAACTCCGTTCTTGATCCCCTTGCGCATGCCATCAACTCCATGCGTGTTCTTGCTCCAATGTTCATCCTTCTCCAAGCTAGGCCCTTCACTTGTAAGCAAAACAAATGTATCCAATTTAGGCAGTATCATATTCTCATGAACATTAGAATCATTACCAAGAAACGAAAGTACCTGGTAATTTAATTGGCGTGCGCGAGCTCTAGTAATTGGTCCAGTATGTATAGCAGCAGGGGCTGTGGATGTAACAATGGTATTGATGTCCTCATCATCCTCCCCTTCTTGAAATGAAGTCGTCCTCGACGGAAGCTCATCTTCCTCACCCAAATAAGGCTTCAAATCTGCAATGTTAAAAGTGGGACTAACCCCAAAATCTGCAGGCAGCTCAAGTTTATATGCATTATCATTTATTTTCTCTAACACCTTAAATGGACCATCAGCACGTGGCATTAGCTTTGATTTGCGCAAATTAGGAAACCTATCCTTACGCAAATGTAACCAAACAAGATCACCAGGTGCAAAGACAACATGTTTTCTACCCTTATCTCCAGCAAGTTTATATTTAGCATTCATACGCTCAATGTTTTCCTTAGTTAACTCATGCATTTTTAAAATCAATTCAGCACGTTCTTTAGCATCAAAATTAACCTTCTCCGAAGATGGAAGAGGCAACAAATCAATAGGTGCACGAGGTAGGAAACCATACACAATTTCAAAAGGGCACATCTTAGTAGTAGAATGCAATGAACGATTATAAGCAAATTCAATATGAGGCAAGCATTCTTCCCACATTTTCTTATTATTCTTCAAAACAGCCCTAAGCATAGTAGACAATGTTCTATTAACTACTTCAGTTTGTCCATTAGTTTGGGGGTGACAAGTAGTACTAAAAAGCAGTTTAGTCCCCAACTTAGCCCATAAACATCTCCAAAAGTGGCTAAGAAATTTAGTATCACGATCTGAAACAATAGTATTTGGCACACCATGCAAGCGAATAATTTCACGAAAGAACAAATCAGCAACATTAACAGCATCATCGCTTTTATGACATGGTATAAAGTGTGCCATTTTCGAGAATCTATCCACGACAACAAATATGCTATCCCTCCCCTTCTTTGTTCGAGGTAAACCTAAAACAAAGTCCATAGATATACCCTCCCAAGGAACACTAGGTACAGGCAAAGGCATATATAAACCATGAGGATTGAGTCGTGACTTAGCTTTTTGACATGTAGTGCAGCGAGCAACAAAACGCTCAACATCCCGTCTCATCTTTGGCCAAAAGAAATGTGTAGCAAGTATATCCTCTGTCTTCTTCACGCCAAAGTGTCCCATTAGTCCTCCTCCATGCGCCTCCTGCAACAACAAAAGACGAACGGAGCTAGCTGGAATGCATAGCTTGTTAGCACGAAACACAAATCCATCGTTAACGACGAACTTGTTCCATGTTCTTCCTTCTTTACAATTCTGCAACACATCTTTAAATTCAGCATCATGCACATATTGATCTTTGATGGTCTCCAAACCAAATATTTTAAAGTCAAGTTGTGAAAGCATAGTATAACGACGAGACAATGCATCAGCAATAACATTTTCTTTACCCTTCTTGTGTTTAATGACATAAGGGAAAGTCTCAATGAATTCAACCCATTTAGCATGTCTACGGTTCAGTTTAGCTTGACTTTTAATGTGTTTCAAAGATTCATGATCAGAATGTATAACAAATTCTTTGGGCCATAAATAATGTTGCCATGTTTCTAAAGTCCGAACAAGAGCATATAATTCTTTATCATAAGTAGAATAGTTCAGACTAGGCCCACTCAATTTTTCAGAAAAGTATGCAACAGGTTTGCCATCTTGTAATAACACACCTCCTAATCCAATTCCACTAGCATCACATTCAAGCTCAAAAGTCTTATTAAAATCAGGAAGTTGAAGTAAAGGAGCATGTGTCAACTTATCTTTCAATACTGTGAAGGCTTCTTCCTGTGCGGTACCCCAAACAAAAGGCACATCCTTCTTTGTAAGCTCGTTGAGAGGTGCAGCAATGGTGCTGAAATCTCTCACAAAACGCCTATAGAAACCAGCAAGGCCAAGAAAACTCCTCACTTGTGTGACCGTTTTGGGCTGCGGCCAACTCTCAATAGCTTCAATCTTGGCTTTATCAACTTCAATTCCCTGTGGAGTAACAACATAGCCAAGAAAAGATACGCGGTCGGTGCAAAAGGTGCACTTCCCAAGGTTACCGAACAAACGTGCATCACGTAGAGCATTAAAAACAGCACGTAAATGTTCCAAATGTTCTTCCAAAGATTTGCTATAAATCAGTATATCATCAAAATAGACTACCACAAATCGTCCAATGAAAGCACGTAAAACTTCGTTCATTAGTCGCATGAAAGTACTAGGTGCATTAGTTAACCCAAAAGGCATGACTAACCACTCATATAAACCAAACTTAGTTTTAAAAGCTGTTTTCCATTCATCTCCCAATTTCATACGAATTTGATGGTATCCACTACGCAAATCAACTTTGGAGAATATTGTAGAGCCACTCAATTCATCAAGCATATCATCTAGCCTAGGAATAGGATGACGATAACGAATAGTAATATTATTAATGCCTCTACAATCAACACACATACGCGAGGTACCATCCTTTTTCGGCACTAGAATAATAGGAACAGCACAAGGACTAAGGGATTCGCGTATATAACCTTTGTCGAGTAGCTCTTGTACTTGACGCATAATCTCCTTCGTCTCCTCTGGATTGGTACGGTATGGTGCGCGGTTGGGTAATGATGCACCGGGAATTAAGTCAATCTGATGCTCAATCCCTCGAATAGGTGGTAATCCCGGTGGCACGTCTTGTGGAAAGACGTCAGCGAACTCCTGCAAAATGTTAGTAACAGCAGGAGGCAAAGAGGAAGGCACGTCCTCAAATGAAAATAATACCTCTTTGCACACAAAAGCATAGCAAACAGATTTGCTAACATCTAGATCATCAATATCAGATTTGGTGGCAAATAAACATGCACTTTTCAATTTAATTTCAGAAGCAACACTAGATGGTTTATTATTAGGCTTCATTTGTTGCTGAAATTCTTTTGCCACAATCTGATTTTCACTCTTATTTTGCTCCTGTTTTGCTTTATTAGCTCGATTAATATCATCTTTCAAAATGGAATCAGGAGTCATAGGAAGCAAAGTAATATTTTTGTCCTTATGAACGAGAGTATACTGATTGTTTCTACCATGGTGTACAGAATTTTTATCAAATTGCCATGGTCTACCAAGTAATAAGGAACATGCTTGCATGGGTACCACATCACAATCAACATAATCAGCATATGTAGAGATACTAAAATGCACACGAACAGTACGTGTTACCTTAACCTTACCGCTGTTGTTGAACCATTGGATGTAGTAAGGATGTGGATGTGGTCTTGTGGTGAGGGATAGCTTCTCCACCATCTCCATGCTAGCCAAGTTGTTGCAGCTCCCTCCATCTATGATGACGCGAACAGAACGTTCCTTCACAACTCCCTTTGTATGGAACAAATTATGCCTCTGATTTTGCTCAG
The DNA here is from genome assembly GCA_032464435.1 of Aegilops umbellulata. Taxonomy (NCBI): domain Eukaryota; kingdom Viridiplantae; phylum Streptophyta; class Magnoliopsida; order Poales; family Poaceae; genus Aegilops; species Aegilops umbellulata. The sequence continues at coordinate 196,720,308 of CP136058.1, read as the reverse complement.
CTTGCGTGACCTGCACACTCAAAACACGTTGAGCAACTAAACATTCATACCTGTCAGCATCTTCAGCAGCCATGTATTGCGTCTCATGATCAGAAACATCGCCACCGTGTTCTTCATGTGTAAGAAGAGCCAAAGTCTCCTCATCATAGTCACTAGCGGACTCATACCCACCATCCTCAGTGGCAATCATCACACGCTGAGATGTGCATTCGCGCGCAAAATGTCCTCTTCCCTTACAACGACGACAAATAATATCACTTGTGTGCCCTGTAGACGCCATGGAAGAAGCAGAGCTCTGTGCAGGCCCGGCAGGTGTGCTCTTGGCAGATAGTGGTGGTTGTGCCTGCTTTCTTGTATCACGGTTGGAGGTGGCAGCTGACGGAGGTGCCGGTGTAGCAGAACGTGTGGAAGTAGATGATGCACGTGGTGTCCATGATGAAGGTCGACCTGCAGAAAAGTTAGTCCGCGCCAATGCCTGTCGATCCTGCACTTCACGTTCAGCTTTACAAGCAAGATGGAATAAACGAGTGATATTATTATAATCCTTATAGTCTAGAATGGTCTGAATCTCTCTATTTAATCCACCCAGAAAACGTGCAAGCATAGCTTCATTCGCCTCAACAATACCACATCTAATCAAGCCAGTTTGTAATTCCTGATAATATTCTTCTACAGAATTTTTTCCTTGTCTTAAGCGCTGCAATTTTTGAAGTAATTCACGTTGATAATATGGTGGAACCCAACGAGTACGCATAGCAGTTTTCAAAGCAGCCCAAGTAGCTGGAACAGGGTATAATCTACAATATTCAGACCACCAAACACATGCAAAGCTAGTGAAAGCACAAACAGCAGCAGGAACACGTCTCTCCTCAGGATATTGTAAACATGTAAATCGTTGTTCAGTTTCTAACTCCCAAGTAAGATATATATCAGGAACATATCTACCCTCAAATGGTGGAATATTCAATTTCAGTTTAGGGAGATGGTCATGATCTCGTACCTGAGGGGGAGCCCTAACATTACCATTATTTGCATGTGGACGACCTGGTGGTTGTGGTGCTGGTGGTTGCACGTAGTTCTGATTGTCATCAACCTCATCCTCATAATCTCCCACATAATCATCCTCCTCCGCATCAGCAGCAGGAGCCACAGAAGTATCAACAGCAGCACCAGCAGTTTGGCCAGGCTGAAGAGGGACACGGATCGCTCGGCGAAGGGCTGCTTCCCGACCTGGAGGTATTCGTTGTTGTTGCTGTTGTTGCAGAGGTGCGGCAGGTGCAGGCGGTGGTGAAAGACGCGCAAGCAGTTCATTAAATCTGTTATCGAGCTTTGTTTCGAACGTCTTCTCCATGCCATCTATCTTCTCCATGGCCTCTTCAAATCTGTTTAGCACATCTTGCACCTGTCCACTCATCATTTGCTGAAACTTATCATGAAGCTCCTTGTTCGTCAAGTTCTCCCAATCAGTCTCGTCGGCTTGTGATCCTGGCATGGTTAGCAGCAATAGAACCACACAAGAATATGATCCTACAGAGTACTAACAAGAGGTGGTGGTGGTGTCACAAATCCGTCAAGCAAATCTCAAATTCTTACCAGTTCTTACCCAGCAGCAGGCGGTGATCGGCAGCCGTTGTAGTCAAAACTCTCAAAAGCTTGGATAGAGCGATTGCCAGGGAGAGTCAAACGCACGACGTAGATGTATGTGGAGCTGGGAAGGCTTATAGTATGGTAGCAAAAAGGGTCAGCAATAATCAATTCAGAGATGCAAAGTTGAATAAACGCTCAACGACGGTACTGTGCTGGTCCTAGGCTAGACCGTGCTAGAGACGCGAGCCTAGAACACCAACAAAATCACGGCGCTGCACGTAAACACAGGGAAAAGCACACTCTGGATTTTTTTTTTCGCCCTGTTTTTTTTTTTTTTTTTTTTGGCACTCTTTTTTTTTTTTTTTTGCTTCTTCTTTTTTTTTTTTTTTGCGAAAAATCACAATAATGGCGAGTGTCTCAAAACTCTTCCCAGGTCAAACTGACAGGATAGACACGATTTTTTTTTTTTTGCGATTTTTTTTTTTTCGACTGCCCGGACCCAAAAACTGGAAACGGCTCAAAAAAAACTTTCAATAACGGCGACTGTCTCAAAAGGCTAAGAAACACCTAAAAATAGGATAGCCAGAAAATTTTTGGTCAAGTGCGTTTTTGGAAAATTTTGGGCCTAAACGGAGGGTGGTTTCCAGACGGCAAAAGATTGATGGAATCCGAAACCTACTCAACCAAGGAAACCAACCTCTTCTACGGACGGCAAAAGATTGATGGAATCCGAAACCTACTCAACCAAGGAAACACGAATCTGGCAACAGATGGATCTCGAAAGCAAACCTAATATGAGATGGACTCGAAGTGACGGTGATATATGGAAACGGATCGGTGGTGGTATATGGACTCGGAGCGGTGGTGGTATATGGACTCGGAGCGGTGGCGGATAAGCGGTGGTGGTATATGGCAGGGACAATGATGATGGTGCGGCGGCGGCGTGACTAATATGACCAGAACTCGAAACTCTAAAAGACTAGACGCTAAGACCAGCAACTTGACACGACGATGCAACCGCAAATTCAACAAAGCAAATACAGAAAAGATTATGCAAAGGCTCAGATTGGTTCGGATATGATGAACTAACCCTAATTTTTTTTTGGCTTTTTCGTGGACTATAGGTATGAAGAACAGACTCGATCTAAACTACGAAAAACTGTAAAATCTCACCGAGCAACCTGAAAATCTGATACCACTTGATAGAGGCAAAGGTGTCCCGATGTTTCGATGAGATGGTCGCTATCGTTTCTGTGGGAGTCGACCTTGACGATCCGACTACGAACGTGCGAGACGTCGCGCCTTAGCAATCGCTAAACCAACTTCCGAGGGTTATTGACCACGCCGGAGCACGATCAACCTGACCACGAGGGCCTGTTTCCTGCGAGCAAACGAAGAACAAGCAAGAAACTAAGATTGCAATCTGGATATTGCGAATAAAAGAGGAAAGCTTTATTAACGAAGGTGGGGTTCTGTGACGCCTTGGTCTGGTCGTTGAACACAAACGAAGTACGCGAAGTTGCAGCTATGGCGAACTTTTGATCTAAACAAAACCCAAAGTCTAAACGACGCCCTAAGGGCTGTATATATGGAGGAAGAGGAGGGAATTTCGTGGCCCCTGATGGTGGGGTCCGAAACCAACCCTAACTCTTGTTTCCCCACACATACGGACTCTAAAAATAGCCTATACTTAAGTATTTCGAAATTACATGGGCCTGGCCCAAAAATAAGGTGACGCAGCACCTAGAATAGCCTATGGACGAATATTATGAAGTGGCATCTTGTATATTTCGTCCAAGGCTTCATTCACTCCTTATGGTGGCTTTAAAGTCCTGAAATCATCACTTGTAACTCCGTTCTTGATCCCCTTGCGCATGCCATCAACTCCATGCGTGTTCTTGCTCCAATGTTCATCCTTCTCCAAGCTAGGCCCTTCACTTGTAAGCAAAACAAATGTATCCAATTTAGGCAGTATCATATTCTCATGAACATTAGAATCATTACCAAGAAACGAAAGTACCTGGTAATTTAATTGGCGTGCGCGAGCTCTAGTAATTGGTCCAGTATGTATAGCAGCAGGGGCTGTGGATGTAACAATGGTATTGATGTCCTCATCAATCGAGCTAGAGGAAGAACTCAAGTTCACACGCGATGGATATGAGGAGGAAATCAAGACCCTACTGGAGAAGAATGACGACCTAGTGAAGAAGATCGGTGTATTCATGGGAGGACCAGCACCGGGAGTAGAAGATGACGATTCCAGTTGCCTGGACAACTACATCATCATCGACGACACCGACTCCGACCCTAGTGATGACGACTTTGAAGACGAAGCTGGAGCAGACATCATGGAGTCTTCCACCGATCAAAATTTCTAGATGACCACCAACTATTAGTAGTATTTTCCCCATGTACATAGTAGTAGTAAGCACTTTTGCGATAGTTCTAGACCGTTTGTATGCCCTTGCTTGATTGATTGAGTGATATGATTGTGTTTATCTCATGTGCATATGGGTAGTGTTTTCTCATTAGACCCCTTTTCTATTCTAATCTCTTCCATCTAAACCCATCAGATGCCTCCGAGACGTGACACCGGTTTTGCTTTCCCACCGAAACTCACCCAGTTGATCCAGCAGCAGAATGCCTTGATGCAATTACTAGTTCAGAACCAGGGCAACAACAAGAACAACCCGCCGCCAGTGGACAACCTAGCCCGTTTTCTAAGGTTACAGCCACCGGTGTTTTCCAGTAGCACTGAGCCTATAGTCGCTGATGATTGGCTACGCCGTATTGGAAGGGAGTTGACCACCGCAGGTTGCACAGATGCTGAGAGGGTGCGCTTTGCCGCCCATCAATTGGATGGACCAGCAGCCTCATGGTGGGAGAATTACACATCCACTTTTCCTGTAGCCAATGTCACTTGGGACCAGTTCCAGCAAGCTTTCCGCATAGCCCATGTCTCAACTGGAGCTATGCAGATGAAAAAGCGGGAGTTCCGCAACCTACGCCAGGGGAACCGTACTATGGCTCAGTACGTGGATGAGTTTAGCAAGTTATCACGTTATGCCCCTGATGATGTGGCCACAGATGCCGCAAAGCAGGAGAAGTTTATGGAAGGGCTGAATGATGAGATGAGTATGCAGTTGATGGTAGCAACCTTCAACAACTACCAGGAGTTGGTGCATAAGGCTCTTATGATTGAAGGGAAGCAGCAGCAGATTGAGAGCCGCAAGAGGAAGTATGGACAAGGGAAGTATAACTCAGGAGCTCAGCAGAAGCCTCGCCTAACCCCGAACTCGGGAAGACTTGTTCATAACCATGGAGGTCACAACCACACTGGAGGAGGATCACATAACCACAATGGTTCTAAGAATGGGAATGGGAACGGAGCTAACAACAATCAGAACTGCTCCAACCCATCCACACCCGCCAAAAGAGACCTAAGTCAGGTTACCTGTTTTAAGTGCGGGAAGACATGGCACTATGCCAATGATTGCCCCGAAGGAAGGAATGGAAACGGAAATGGGAGCGCTGGGAAGAAGCCCAATCCATTCAACAATGGACAAGTGAACCACGTTAATGTGGAGGAGGTTGAAGAGCAGCCGGATGCGGTAATAGGTAAGTTTTTGGTTAAGTCATTTACCGCTCTTGTTCTTTTCGATACTGGTGCATCGCATTCATACATATCAAGGGGATTCGTGGATAAGTTTAAACTACCAACCCAAACCCTTAGGACCCCTCTTTTAGTGAGTTCACCCGGAGCAGAGTATATGGCTAGCCGATGGTGTGACCAGATACCCTTAACCATTGGCACACATGTGTTTCCATCCGACCTAATTATCTTGGAGTCGCAAGGATTGGATGTGATATTGGGTATGGACTGGATTTCAAAGTATGGAGGAAGCATTGACTGTGCTAGTAAGTCGATTTATCTCACCACCCCGGAGGGAAAAAGGATTAAGTATGTGTCTAGGCATGTGCCTAGGAGGAGCCAAGTGAATGCCCTTACGGGAGTTGTTCAGGAGGAAGTGCCGGTAGTAAAGGATTACCCGAATGTTTTCCCAGAGGAATTACCAGGCATGCCATCGGACAGTGACATTGAGTTTTTGATAGAACTGTTGCCAGGAACAGGACCAATATCCAAGAGACCCTATCGGATGCCTGCAAATGACCCGGAGGAAATTAAGAAACAGATCAAGAAGTTATTGGAGAAAGGATACATCCGAAGGAGTTCATCACCTTGGGGAGCCCCAATACTTTTGGTTGAGAAGAAGGATAAATCCCTAAGGATGGTTGTTGATTATCGAGCCCTGAATGAAGTGACAATTAAGAACAAGTACCCACTGCCGATGATCAACGATCTGTATGATCAGTTGCAAGGAGCTAAGGTGTTTTCAAAGATCGATTTGAGATCGGGATACCATCAGTTGAAGATACGAGAGAAGGATATACCAAAGACAGCGTTCACCACACGGTATGGATTATACGAGTACACGGTCATGTCATTTGGACTGACTAACGCCCCTGCCTATTTCATGAGCATGATGAACAAGGTGTTCATGGAGTATTTGGACAAGTTTGTTGTGGTGTTTATTGATGATATCATGGTATACTCGAAGAATGAAGAGGAGCACAAGGAGCATTTGCGTTTAGTTCTCGAGAAGCTCAGAGAACACCAGTTGTATGCTAAGTTTAGCAAATGCGAGTTTTGGCTCAAGGAAGTCGGATTCCTTGGACATGTTATATCAGGAGAAGGTATAGCAGTGGACCCCGGCAAGGTTCAGTCAGTCACTGAATGGTTGGCACCCACCTGAGTTAGCGAGATCCGTAGTTTTCTTGGACTCGCAGGATACTACCGGAGATTCATTGAGAATTTTTCCAAGATTGCAAAGCCAATGACTGAACTGTTGAAGAAGGATACCAAGTTTAAATGGACAGAAGATTGTGAAGCAAGTTTCCAGGAGTTGAAGAAACATTTGACTACAGCCCCAGTGCTAATACTGCCAGATATACATAAGGAGTTCCAAGTGTATTGCGATGCCTCTCGCTTAGGACTTGGATGTGTGCTTATGCAGGAGGGAAGAGTTGTTTCGTATGCCTCACGACAACTAAAACCGCATGAGTTGAATTATGCCACGCATGATTTGGAGCTAGCAGCCATAGCGCATGCGTTGAAGACTTGGAGACATTACCTTATTGGAAACCATTGTGATGTGTACACGGATCACAAGAGTCTGAAGTACATCTTCACCCAGAAGGAGCTGAACCTTAGGCAGAGGAGATGGTTGGAACTTATAATGTATTATGACATGAAGCTACACTATCATCCAGGAAAGGCCAACGTCGTAGCAGACGCCTTGAGTCGGAAGAGTTATGCTAATATCCTCGAAAGTAAAGGACTGCCAAAGGAGTTAGCAGAGGACATCATGGAACTTCGATTAGAGATTGTACCTAGAGGGTTTATTGCCACAATGGAGGTTCAGTCGACATTGCTGGACAAGATTCGGGAAGCTCAGAAGGATGATAAAGAGATTGCTGAGATAAAAGAGAAGATGGGGAAAGGAAAGGCCAAAGGTTTTCGTGAGGATGAGCACGATACCCTATGGTTTGAGGACCGAATTTATGTGCCCAATAATCAGGAGATCAGGAAGTTAATACTTCAAGAGGCTCATGACTCACCATACTCGATACACCCCGGAAACACCAAGATGTATTTGTATGTGAAGGAACGTTTCTGGTGGACTGGCATGAAGAAGGATATTGCCGAGTATGTAGCCATATGTGATGTATGTCAGAGAGTTAAGGTAGAACTTCAGAAGCCAGCAGGACTGTTACAGCCTATGTCGATACTTGAATGGAAGTGGGATAAACTTGGCATGGACTTTATCACCGGATTACCCAGGACTAAAGAAGGATATGATTCCATATGGGTGATAGTTGATCGTTTGACCAAGGTAGCTCACTTCATTCCAGTGAAAACCACCTATACAAGTGCAAAGTTGGCCAAGATCTATATGTCAGGATCGTATGTCTGCATGGAGTTCCGAGGACCATCGTATCAGATCGAGGAACACAATTTACTTCAAAATTTTGGCATCAGTTACACCAGACTTTGGGAGCGAGATTGGAGTTCAGTACAGCGTTTCACCAGCAGACAGATGGACAGACCGAGAGAGTCAATCAAATTTTGGGGGACATGCTGAGAGCCTGTGCGCTAGATTATGGATCTAGTTGGGATGACAATTTGCCGTATGCAGAATTCTCATACAACAATAGCTACCAAGCCAGTTTGAAAATGGCACCGTTTGAAGCCCTGTATGGACGCAGGTGCAGAACACCGTTGATGTGGGATGAGGTAGGAGACCGACAGTTGTTTGGACCGGACTTGACTAAAGAGTCTGAGGAGAAGGTAAAATTGATTCGAGACAGACTGAAGATTGCTCAGTCCAGGCAGAAGAGTTATGCATACTCAAAACGCAAGGAGGTATCCTACGAAATTTGAGATAAAGTATACCTACGAGTATCGCCCTTGCGAGGAGTGAAACATTTTGGAGTTAAAGGGAAGTTAGCCCCGAGATTTGTAGGACCGTATCGCATTTTGGAACGGATGGGAGAAGTTGGCTACAAGTTGGAGTTACCTGAGGGATTGTCAGGAGTCCACGATGTGTTCCACGTTTCACAGCTGAAGAGGTGTCATGCTGAGATGGCTGATATACCATTAAGAGATGCGTACCCTTGGAGGCGATTCAGTTGGACAGTGATTTGACTTACGAGGAGAAACCAGTCAAGATTCTTGAGTTTGCCAGCAGAGTCACCCGCAGTAAGGTTATCAAGTTTTGCAAAGTTCAGTGGAGCCACCATATCGAGGATGAAGCCACCTGGGAATGAGAGGATGATCTCCGCAAGGACCACCCATACCTATTTTCTAGCCAACCCGAATCTCGAGGGCGAGATTCATCTTAAGGGGGGTAGGTTTGTAACATCACAAATTTTCAATTTGGAATGTTATACATAGATCATCGATGCATATCATGATTTATTGCAATTCCGTTCCGCAATCCTCAAAATCCTAAGCAACTCAAGGACCCATGGAGAGAGTTGGGATTTTCCAGTTTTCATATTTGATTTTTATAAATAATGAAACGAGGATTTTGATTTTAATAATTTTTCTCTCTGAAAAATATTTAATATTGAATTAAATGAGTGGAGATAATATGACTTCTCCAAAATAATTGAAATATTGGAGGAAAAATATTAAAATCATTTATTGGATTTTATTTGGTTTTATTCGGATTTTATTTGCATTAGAAAAATTGCACGTTTTCAAAATTGCATTTTAGGGCCAAGAAAATGTTCATCTCGTCCTAAATATTTTATTTAGACGGTGAAAATTTGTTTTGGCATTTTTAGATTTTTATTTATTTTTCGAGGATTTTTCTTCTGTCAGCGGAACTATATTAAAAAAAACTGTGCGCCCGACTGGGCCTAAGGCCCAGCCGAGCCAGGCCGGCCCAGCCGCCCGCCGCCGCCTCCCGCAGCGCGCGCCGCCGCCGCCGCCGACTCGGACCGGAGTCCAAGCCGGACTCCGCCTCCGCCGCACCTTGCCCCCTCCTCCAAGCCGCCCCGCCCCTCCCCTTTATATACGCCGCCACCCGAGCCCCAACACCACCACCACCGCCGCCCGCAGCCGCCGCCACCCGTGCCGTCGCCGACCCCGCTGCCTCGCGAGCCGCCGTCCCGCCGCCCAAGCCCACCTCGCCGCCCCGCGAGCCGCTGTCCCGCCGCCCAAGCCCACCTTGCCGGAGCCCCTCGCCGGAGGTAGCCGCCGGATTCGACCGCCGTTTTTTTTAAGAAACCGTTTGGTTTATTTTTTTTCTTTTCGAAACCCTAGTTTTCATTTTTTTAAATAGATCAATTTTTCTCCGGTTTATTTATTTAGCGAGCGTTCGCTCGTTCGTTCGTTTTAACGAACGCGTTCTTCGTTTAGATCCAGTTAACGATCGTTCGTTCGTTAACCTGTTCGTCGTTTTTCTTTTTCTCGGATTTATTCCGCGATTTTTCTGTTCGTGATTCTGATCCGATCTTAGTTTCTCTTTATCTTTTCGCTCGTTTGTCGGAATCAGGCGATTCAAGCGCCTGGAGTTTCGTCTCGAATCCCTCTTTCCGATTAATCAACTCAAACAAGTTTTTGCTACTGTAAAATTTGACCTAAGTTCAGATTAGTAAACGAAGCTTCTTTCGTTCGCCGTTGAGTTTCCTTGCTTTGTTCGATTTGATTCTTCTTGTGTACCGAAGTTCTTAACTTGAACTTTCTGGTCAACCTATCTTATTTGAGTTTTACTTGTGCATCGTTGCTTGTTACTTATGTATGTTATTGTTTGCTTGCGATAGAATTTCCGGAGTGCGAAGCATGTTATTACGAGTCTCTAGGATTCGCGGATCATCAGCAAGGCAAGTAACACATTGATCATACTCTTTTTCCTACCCAGTTTTTATGCATTAGTTTCAATCCCCAAACATTGCATGATTAGGATGTCATTAACTTGTGGGTTGGGAAGTAGTGTTGAGGTAGAACCTATTGTCCTGTTATATTCAAACCCTTGGGAGTTACTTCTACGTATTGCTTATATTGCTATGCTATGCTCGTAGACGTGGTTTGGGTTTGAGTGAAATCCATGAAAGATGTGAGATTCTTAATTAATGTTTCAACTTAAGGTGGCAACTTAAATTAACATCTGGGTGGATTGAGGCACCTGGGGAACCCAGTGTTGTATGTTTTTATTTTTGGAAATCCCGGGGTACCCGTGTGATCTTCCTATGGACCGCCACCCAGGCTCAAAGGGAACTGAGATGATTCATGCTAGAAACTTCCGTGTGCAGCCACAAGCTATTATGGGATCTAGCATAGTGAGTAAGTTACGTGAAGCTCTTGAAGAGGTAGATCAGCAGGTAGTGGGTTTTGTAGGTTTGGTATGGTCTTCCCGGAGTAGAGAGTTAATGTTTCTGAAAGGCTGTGTCTCGGTCATCCGTTTCTCAAACATAATGTAGTGCGAGAAATCCAACGGAGGCGATCGAGTCTTGTGGGGAAAAGTGCGCAAACCTCTGCAGAGTGTACAATCTAATCATGGTTAGCCGTGTCCCCGGTTATGGACAATCCTTGAGTATCTAGTACTTGAGTTATCGCATGTATCTCACCATATTTAATTAATATTGTTGGGTTGTTAATCACTTTAATTGGGATTGAGTTGGGGGTACCTTCTCAATGATGTTTCAACCACCATGATAGTTAAATTAAACTCTATTCCCTTGTTGTAGGGAAAAATTGGCTTTTCGCAAAAACTATAACCATAGAGCTTTCCACCAGCCATATATGCATGTAGTGATAGCATTATTCTGTTTTTGTTCTACTGTGTTATATTGCCAGCATATTCCATGTGCTGACCCGTTTTCGGGCTGCAACGTATTATGTTGCAGACTTTTCAGATGAGGAGTAAGGTTCGTTAGGTCGTTGCCGTGCAGCTCAGCTATGCCGTTGGAGTTGATGGACTCACTCTATCTTCCAAGCCTTCCGCTGTTATCGCATTAGATGGCCTTAAGCCATATTATTGTATTGAGCTCTCTTTTGAGACATTCGATGTAATAAGTGTGTGATTGCTACTCTGTTATAAATCCTTCGAGTACTGTGTGTGTCAGCATTACCGATCCAGGGATGACACTGAAGCACATAGACTTGACCATCTAAGGTCGGGTTGCTACATTTATATCATTTTTTGGGACTAATATATTAACCCAGTGCTAGTTGCTGTTTTTGCTTTTTTTACATCGCACGAAATCAATATCAAACGGAGTCCAAACACGCGAAACTTCTTGGCGATTTTTTATGGACCAGAACACCCAGGATGGGCCAGAGCAGCACTTGGAGGGGTGCCCCGAGGGGGGCACAACCCACCAGGGCACGCCTGGGGGTCCAGACGCGCCCAGGTGGGTTGTGCCCACCTCGGTGGCCTCCCGCACCCACTCTTTACCCTATAAATTCATAAATATTCCAAAACACTTCGGGGTTAACCTAGAATAGTAGTTCTGCGGCCGCAAGGCTTTGTAGCCACCGACAACCAATCTAGACCCTTTCCGGCACCCTGCCGGAGGGGGGAATCATCTTCGGTGACCATCTTCATCATCCCGGCGGCCACTACGATGAGGAGGGAGTAGTCCACCCTCGGGGATGAGGGTTTGTACCAGTAGTTATGTGTTTAATCTCTCTCTCTCTCTCTCTCTCTCTCGTGTTCTTGAGATTTCACGATCTTGATGTATCGCAGGCTTTGTTAATATAGTCGGATCATATGGTGTTTTCCCCTCTCTATCTTGTTGTGATGAATTGAGTTTTTCCCTTTGAGATTTCTTTGTTATGGAATTGAATACTTTTATGGATGTGAGAACACTTGATATAAGTCTTGCAATTGAATACTCGTGGTGACAATGGGGTATCATATTGATTCATTTGATATATGTTTTGGCACTCAACTCGCAGATTCCCGAGGTGACATTGGGGTTGCTCGGTGAGAATTTCCAGTTTTCCCTAGATTAGATTTATTTTCTTACCTATTGTCCAAGAAAAAGCCACAAAAAAGTTAGATCTATTCATCCTTTTGTCCAAGCCAGTCTGAGCCTTTGCAATTTTCTTTTCATTGCTTGCATTATTGAATTATCGGTTGCATCGTCGTGTCGAGTTGCTGGTCTTTGTGTTTAGTTCGTTTAGAGTTTCGAGTTCTGTTCACATTAGTCACATCGCCGCTGCATCGTTCTCCCTTCCGCTGTCCACCACACCATCCATCAATTTCCACCACGTGCTACCCATAGTTCATTATCACAATCATAGTTGAGGTCGTTCACATCTTCGCTTGATCCAATCTGCATCTTATCTAGTTTGTCTTGGAAAGAGGGACAAAAAAAGAGAGAGAAAAAAAGAGAGAAAAAAAGAGAGAAAAAAAAGAGAGAAAGAAAAAGCAAAAAAAAGTGTGAGGAAAAAAAAGAGAGAAGACAAAAAAACAAAATTCGGATCTATCTAGACTCAATCTCGTAGTTGAATTCGGATTGGAATCTGTTGTGTGCACTGTTCAGTAAAACAGGCATAACTTCCTCATACGAAGTCCGTTTTGGCTCCGCGAGTACTCAAATGAAAGCTAGCGACGAGCCGCATCTAAATAGTTGCAGAAGCTAGTTCAATATTTGACAACTCAAAATCGTCTTCTAAATAGGTCTTTTTGCCCTCCGAAGTTCGTGGACACAGCTTATTCCGGTTTTTCTGGCCAGTTTTCGAATTCTTTGACTCCTCATATCAATTCGGAATTGAGTGATTATTTTTGCATTGGAAAGCTTGAGCTAGTAGCATTCTTTGAAAAAAGTTATCAGAAAATTTGCTCAAACTTTTCAAGAGGAAAGTTGGAGAGAGAGTTGTTGTATATCCTGCTTGGTAGTTGTTTCACATCATTATCTTTACTGCTATTGTGATCTTCACTTATATCTTGCTGTCCAGAGCTACTTCATATCCTTTATTGATGCTAGTTGTGTGATGAGGACATCAATACCATTGTTACACCCACAGCCCCTGCTGCTATACATACTGGACCAATTACTAGAGCTCGCGCACGCCAATTGAATTATCAGGTACTTTCGTTTCTTGGTAATGATTCTAATGTTCATGAGAATATGATGCTGCCTAAATTGGATACATTTGTTTTGCTTACAAATGAAGGGCGTAGCTTGGAGAAGGATGAACATTGGAGCAAGAACAAGCATGGAGTTGACGGCATGCGCAAGGGGAACAAGAACGGGGTTACAAGTGATGATTTCAGGACTCTGAAGCCACCATAAGGAGTGAATGAAGCCTAGGACGAAATATACAAGATGCCACTTCATAAATTTTGTCCAGAGGCTATTCTAGGTGCTGCGTCACCTTATTATTGGGCCAGGCCCATGTAATTTCGAAATACTTAAGTATAGGCTGTTTTTAGAGTCCGTATGTGTGGGGAAACAAGAGTTAGGGTTGGTTTCGGACCCCTTCCTCAAGGGCCACGAAATTCCCCCTCTTCCTCCATATATACAGCCCTTAGGGCGTCGTTTAGACTTTGGGATTTGTTTAGTTAAAAGTTAGCCATTGCAACTTCGTGTACTTTGTTTGTGTCCAACGACCAGACTAAGACCGCTTACGGATCCCCACCTTTATCAATACTTCATATATACTCGCAATATTCAGATTGCTTTTATCATATTCTTGCTTGTTCTTCGATTGCTTGTAGGAATAGACGTTCGTGGTCAGGTTGATTGTGCTCCGGCGTGGTCAATAACCTCTCGGAGTTGGTTTAGCGATTGCTTAGGCGCAACGTCGTGCACGTTTGTAGTCGGATCGTCAAAGTCGTCTCCACCAAATCATTAGTTATCATCTCATCGAAATATCAGGACACCCCGCCTCTATCAAGTGGTATCAGATTTTCAGGTTGCTCGGTGAGATTTTACAGTTTTTCATAGTTTAGATCGAGTCTGTTTTTCATACCTACAGTCCACGAAAAAGCCAAAAAAAATTTAGGGTTAGTTCATCCTATCCGAACCAATCTGAGCCTTTGCATAATCTTTTCTGTATTTGCTTTGTTGAATTTGCGGTTGCATCGTCGTGTCAAGTTGCTGGTCTTAGCGTCTAGTCCTTTAGAGTTTCGAGTTCTGTTCATAGGTTGTCACGTCGCCGCTGCCATATATCACCAACGCATCACCATCATCACCGCTACCATATACCACCATCGTCATCACCGCTGCCATATACCACCATCGTCATTGCCGCTACCATATACCACATATCCACCGCCATCACGCTAATCCGAGTCCACCTCCATCACAGATTCACCACCAGTCTGTGTTCCATCGCCCTGCAAATATCCGCCACCAGTCCGAGTTTCCACCAGATTCATCTCCGCCACGAGTCCTAGTCCGAGTCCAGTAATTGTTGCTTTGTTCTCGATTTCCAGATCACACGATACTCCGAGTCGTGACAGAGAAGGACTCCCCAACTTTCGTGCTACCCGCAGAAGAAAAATAGTTCCAGTTTCGTGCTACCCCAAGTCTGGAAAATTGATCACCGCTACCCCAAGTCTAGAAAATTCTGGCTAGGTAGTTTTTAGGACATTTGTAGACTTTTTCGAAAAAAATTTGTTGCGGAGCAAAAAAAAGAGGAAAAAAAGTGCAAAAAAAAGTGAAAAAAAAAGAAAAAAATTCAGAGTGTGCTCCTCCCTTGTTTACGTGCAGCGCCGTGATTTTGTTAGTGTTCTAGGCTCGTGTCTCTAGTACGGTCTAGCCTAGGACCATCACAGTACCGTCGTTGAGCGTTTATTCAACTTTGCATCTCTGAATTGATTATTGCTGACCCTTTTTGCTACCATATTATAAGCCTTCCTAGCTCCACATACATCTACGTCGTGCGTTTGACTCTCCCTGGTAATCGCTCTATCCAAGCTTTGAGAGTTTTGACTACAACGGTTGCCAATCACCGCCTGCTGCTTGGTAGGAACTGGTAAGAATTTGAGATTTGCTTGACGGATTTGTGACTGTCCACCACACCACCACCAACACTTCCTAGTAGTCTGTAGAATCATATTCTTGTGTGTTTCTATTGCTGCTAACCATGGCAGGATCACAAGCCGACGAGACTGACTGGGAGAACATGACAAACAAAGCGTTACATGATAAGTTTCAACAAATGATGAGTGGACAGGTGGAAGATGTGCTAAATAGATTTGAAGAGGCCATGGAGAAGATAGATGGCATTGAGAAGGCGTTCGAAACAAAGCTCGATAACAAGTTTAATGAATTGCTCACGCGTCTACCACCACCACCACCGGCTACACCTAACGCACCTCTACAACAACAACAACGACTACCTCCACATCGCGAAACAGCCCTCCGCCGAGCGACCCGTGTCCCTCTTCAGCCTGGCCAAGCTGTTGGTGCTGCGGTTGATACTTCTGTGGCTCCTGCTGCTAATGTGGGGGAGGATGATTATGTGGGAGATTACGAGGATGAGGTTGATCAACATCAGAACTACATGCAACCACCAGCACCACAACCACCAGGTCGTCCACATGCAAATAATGGCAATGTTAGGGCTCCCCCTCAGGTACGAGATCATGACCATCTCCCTAAACTGAAATTGAATATTCCACCATTTGAGGGTAGATATGTTCCTGATATATATCTTACTTGGGAGTTAGAAACTGAACAACGATTTACATGTTTACAATATCCTGAGGCGAGACGTGTTCCTGCTGCTGTTTGTGCTTTCACTAGCTTTGCATGTGTTTGGTGGTCTGAATATTGTAGATTATATCCTGTTCCAGCTACTTGGGCTGCTTTGAAAACTGCTATGCGTACTCGTTGGGTTCCACCATATTATCAACGTGAATTACTTCAAAAATTGCAGCGCCTAAGACAAGGAAAAAATTCGGTAGAAGAATATTATCAGGAATTACAAACTGGCTTGATTAGATGTGGTATCGTTGAGGAGAATGAAGCTATGCTTGCAAGTTTTCTGGGTGGATTAAATAGAGAGATTCAGACCATTCTAGATTATAAGGATTATAATAATATCACTCGTTTATTCCATCTTGCTTGTAAAGCTGAACGTGAAGTGCAGGATCGACAGGCATTGGCGCGGACTAACTTTTCTGCAGGTCGACCTTCATCGTGGACACCACGTGCATCATCTACTTCGACACGTTCTGCTACACCGGCACCTCCGTCAGCTGCCACCTCCAACCGTGATACAAGAAAGCAGGCACAACCACCGCTATCTGCCAAGAGCACTCCTGTCGGGCCTGCACAGAGCTCTGCTTCTTCCATGGCGTCTACAGGGCACACAAGTGATATTATTTGTCGTCGTTGTAAGGGAAGAGGACATTTTGCGCGAGAATGCACATCTCAGCGTGTGATGATTGCTACTGAGGATGGTGGGTATGAGTCCGCTAGTGACTATGATGAGGAGACTTTGGCTCTTCTTACACATGAAGAACACGGTGGAGATGTTTCTGATCATGAGACGCAATACATGGCTGCTGAAGATGCTGACAGGTATGAATGTTTAGTTGCTCAACGTGTTTTGAGTGTGCACGTCACGCAAGCTGAGCAAAATCAGAGGCATAATTTGTTCCATACAAAGGGAGTTGTGAAGGAACGTTCTATTCGCGTCATCATAGATGGAGGGAGCTGCAACAACTTGGCTAGCATGGAGATGGTGGAGAAGCTGTCTCTCACCACAAGACCACATCCACATCCTTACTACATCCAATGGTTCAACAACAGCGGCAAGGTTAAGGTAACACGTACTGTTAGTGTGCATTTTAGTATCTCTACATATGCTAATTATGTTGATTGTGATGTGGTACCTATGCAAGCATGTTCCTTATTACTTGGTAGACCATGGCAATTTGATAAAAATTCTATACACCATGGTAGAAACAATCAGTATACTCTTGTTCATAAGGACAAAAATATTACTTTGCTTCCTATGACTCCTGATTCCATTTTGAAAGATGATATTAATCGAGCTAATAAAGCAAAACAGGAGCAAAATAGGAGTGAAAATCAGATTGTGGCAAAAGAATTTGAGCAACAAATGAAGCCTAATAGTAAACCATCTAGTGTTGCTTCTGAAATTAAATTGAAAAGTGCATGTTTATTTGCCACCAAATCTGACATTCATGATCTAGATGTTAGCAAATCTGTTTGCTATGCTTTTGTGTGCAAAGAGGCATTATTTTCATTCGAGGACGTGCCTTCCTCTTTGCCTCCTGCTGTTACTAACATTTTGCAGGAGTTCGCTGACGTCTTTCCACAAGACGTGCCACCGGGATTACCACCTATTCGAGGGATTGAGCATCAAATTGACTTAATTCCCGGTGCATCATTACCCAACCGCGCACCATACCGTACCAATCCAGAGGAGACGAAGGAGGTTATGCGTCAAGTACAAGAGCTACTCAACAAAGGTTATATACGCGAATCCCTTAGTCCTTGTGCTGTCCCTATTATTCTAGTGCCAAAAAAGGATGGTACCTCGCGTATGTGTGTTGATTGTAGAGGCATTAATAATATTACTATTCGTTATCGTCATCCTATTCCTAGGCTAGATGATATGCTTGATGAATTGAGTGGCTCTACAATATTCTCCAAAGTTGATTTGCGTAGTGGATAGCATCAAATTCGTATGAAATTGGGAGATGAATGGAAAACAACTTTTAAAACTAAGTTTGGTTTATATGAGTGGTTAGTCATGCCTTTTGGGTTAGCTAATGCACCTAGTACTTTCATGAGACTAATGAACGAAGTTTTACGTGCTTTCATTGGACGATTTGTGGTAGTCTATTTTGATGATATACTGATTTATAGAAAATCTTTGGAAGAACATTTGGAACATTTACGTGCTGTTTTTAATGCTCTACGTGATGCACGTTTGTTTGGTAACCTTGGGAAGTGCACCTTTTGCACCGACCGAGTATCTTTTCTTGGCTATGTTGTTACTCCATAGGGAATTGAAGTTGATAAAGCCAAGATTGAAGCTATTGAGAGTTGGCCGCAGCCCAAAACGGTCACACAAGTGAGGAGTTTTCTTGGACTCGCTGGTTTCTATAGGCGTTTTGTGAGAGACTTTAGCACCATTGCTGCACCTCTCAATGAGCTTACAAAGAAGGATGTGCCTTTTGTCTGGGGTACCGCACAGGAAGAAGCCTTCACGGTATTGAAAGATAAGTTGACACATGCTCCTTTACTCCAACTTCCTGATTTTTATAAGACTTTTGAGCTTGAATGTGATGCTAGTGGAATTGGATTAGGAGGTGTGTTATTACAAGATGGCAAACCTGTTGCATACTTTTCTGAAAAATTGAGTGGGCCTAGTCTGAACTATTCTACTTATGATAAGGAATTATATGCTCTTGTTCGGACTTTAGAAACATGACAACATTATTTATGGCCCAAAGAATTTGTTATACATTCTGATCATGAATCTTTGAAACACATTAAAAGTCAAGCTAAACTGAACCGTAGACATGCTAAATGGGTTGAATTCATTGAGACTTTCCCTTATGTCATTAAACACAAGAAGGGTAAAGAAAATGTTATTGTTGATGCATTGTCTCGTCGTTATACTATGCTGTCACAACTTGATTTTAAAATATTTGGTTTGGAGACCATCAAAGATCAATATGTGCATGATGCTGAATTTAAACATGTATTGCAGAATTGTAAAGAAGGTAGATCATGGAACAAGTTCGTCGTTAACGATGGATTTGTGTTTCGTGCTAACAAGCTATGCATTCCAGCTAGCTCCGTTCGTCTTTTGTTGTTGCAGGAGGCGCATGGGGGAGGACTAATGGGACACTTTGGCGTGAAGAAGACGGAGGATATACTTGCTACACATTTCTTTTGGCCAAAGATGAGACAGGATGTTGAGCGTTTTGTTGCTCGCTGCACTACATGTCAAAAAGCTAAGTCACGACTCAATCCTCATGGTTTATATATGCCTTTACCTGTACCTAGTGTTCCTTGGGAGGATATATCTATGGACTTTGTTTTAGGTTTACCTCGAACAAAGAAGGGGAGGGATAGCATATTTGTTGTCGTGGATAGATTCTCGAAAATGGCACACTTTATACCATGTCATAAAAGCGATGATGCTGTTAATGTTCTTGATTTGTTCTTTCGTGAAATTATTCGCTTGCATGGTGTGCCAAATACTATTGTTTCAGACCGTGATACTAAATTTCTTAGCCACTTTTGGAGATGTTTATGGGCTAAGTTGGGGACTAAACTGCTTTTTAGTACTACTTGTCACCCCCAAACTGATGGACAAACTGAAGTAGTCAATAGAACATTGTCTACTATGCTTAGGGCTGTTTTGAAGAATAATAAGAAAATGTGGGAAGAATGCTTGCCTCATATTGAATTTGCTTATAATCGGTCGTTGAATTCTACTACTAAGATGTGCACTTTTGAAATTGTGTATGGTTTCCTACCTCGTGCACCCATTGATTTGTTGCCTCTTCCATCTTCGGAGAAGGTTAATTTTGATGCTAAAGAACGTGCTGAATTGATTTTAAAAATGCATGAGTTAACTAAGGAATACATTGAGCGTATGAATGCTAAATATAAACTTGCTGGAGATAAGGGTAGAAAACATGTTGTGTTTGCACCTGGAGATCTTGTTTGGTTACATTTGCGTAAGGATAGATTTCCTGATTTGCACAAATCAAAGCTAATGCCACGTGTTGATGGTCCTTTTAAGGTGTTAGAGAAAATAAATGATAATGCATATAAACTTGAGTTGCCTGCAGATTTTGGGGTTAGTCCCACTTTTAACATTGCAGATTTGAAGCCTTATTTGGGTGAGGAAGATGAGCTTCCGTCGAGGACGACTTCATTTCAAGAAGGGGAGGATGATGAGGACATCAATACCATTGTTACACCCACAGCCCCTGCTGCTATACATACTGGACCAATTACTAGAGCTCGCGCACACCAATTGAATTATCAGGTACTTTCGTTTCTTGGTAATGATTCTAATGTTCATAAGAATATGATGCTGCCTAAATTGGATACATTTGTTTTGCTTACAAATGAAGGGCCTAGCTTGGAGAAGGATGAACATTGGAGCAAGAACAAGCATGGAGTTGATGGCATGCGCAAGGGGAACAAGAACGGGGTTACAAGTGATGATTTCAGGACTCTGAAGCCACCATAAGGAGTGAATGAAGCCTTGGACGAAATATACAAGATGCCACTTCATAAATTTCGTCCAGAGGCTATTCTAGGTGCTGCGTCACCTTATTATTGGGCCAGGCCCATGTAATTTCGAAATACTTAAGTATAGGCTGTTTTTAGAGTCCGTATGTGTGGGGAAACAAGAGTTAGGGTTGGTTTCGGACCCCTTCCTCAAGGGCCACGAAATTCCCCCCTCTTCCTCCATATATACAGCCCTTAGGGCGTCGTTTAGACTTTGGGATTTGTTTAGTTAAAAGTTAGCCATTGCAACTTCGTGTACTTCGTTTGTGTCCAACGACCAGACTAAGACCGCTTACGAATCCCCACCTTTATCAATACTTCATATATACTCACAATATTCAGATTGCTTTTATCATATTCTTGCTTGTTTTTTGATTGCTTGCAGGAATAGACCTTCGTGGTCAGGTTGATTATGCTCCGGCGTGGTCAATAACCTCTCGGAGTTGGTTTAGCGATCGCTAAGGCGCAACGTCGTGCACGTTTGTAGTCGGATCGTCAAAGTCGTCTCCACCAAATCATTAGTTATCATCTCATCGAAAGATCGGGACACCCCGCCTCTATCATTGTGCTACGCCGTGACCTTATTAGTGTTCTAGGCTCACGTCTCTAGTCCGGTCTAGCCTAGGAACAGCACAGTACCGTTGTTGAGCGTTTATTCAACATTGCATCTTTGAATTGATTATTGCTAATCTTTTGCTACCATATATAGCCAACCCAGCTCCACATATTTCTACACCGTGTATACGTATGTTCCCCTAGCAATCGCTTTACACAATCTTCAGAGTTATTTGACACTGCTGGTTGCCTGTCACCACCTGCTGCATGGTAAGAACTTGTAAGATATTGATATTTGCTTTACTGTGAACACTTTACAACCACATCATAGTAGTTCATAGGAACATTATTCTCGAATTTTGTTTCTTGTTTCTACTAATCATGACATGTTCCGGAGACAGAAGTTCTTGGACGACGGACACAACATCACCATCACGAGAGTTGGGACAACACACACAAGCACATGGTCAGGTTATCTCTTTACCATCATTTGAGGGTAGATTTAATCCTGCTATTTATCTAGCTTGGGAGCTTGAACTAGAACAAGTTTTTAGTCACCATGACTTTTCTGAACTTGAGCGAGTACGAGCTGTCACTAGAGCATTTACTGGTTTTGCTTCTGTTTGGTGGAGTGTGCATTGTAAGAAAAACATTGATAACCAACCCACAACTTGGAAAGATTTGAAAGATGTAATGAGACAACAATTTTTCCCTCCTTACTATCGTCGTGAATTGCTTCACAAATTTGAACAATTTAAACAAGGCAACAACACTGTTCATGCTTACTGCCAAGAGTTCAAATCTTATATGCATCATTGTGACATAGAAGAATCTGAGGATGATACAATGAATAGATTTTTTGGTGGTTTGAACCATGATATTCAGGCACGATTTCAGTATATTCCTCGTTGCATTACTGGTATGTATGTTCGTGCTTGTACCTTTGAGAGACAGTTACAGGAGGATGCATTGGGTGACTACAACAACTACTATTCTAGTTCATGCTCACCACCACCGCTTGGTTCCTCCACCGTTGCACCTACCAGAGCAGCCACACCTCAGATTGTGAGCGTGACGTCATCTCAAGAGTATGGTACATTGCCATCATCCGTACCTACATCAGCTACATCTATGCGACAAGGTAACTGTAAAGGTATTGATGATATAACTTCACATGAGAATGATGCATGCCTAGTTAACTTGAATACATTATGTGTTGAGTTACCTGTTGATTTGAGCGCATCATGATAGAGGCGAGGGTGTCCCGATCTTTCGATGAGATGATAACTATCGATTTGGTGGAGTGGACTTTGACGATCCGACTACAAACGTGCACGACGTTGCGCCTTAGCAATCGCTAAACCAACTTCGAGAGGTTATTGACCACGCCGGAGCACGATCAACCTGACCACGAAGGTCTATTCCTGCATGCCATCGAAGAACAAGCAAGAATATGATAAAGCAATCTGAATATTGCGAATATATATGAAGTATTGATAAAGGTGGGGATCCGGAAGCAGTCTTGGTCTGGTCGTTGGACACAAACGAAGTACACGAAGTTGCAATGGCTAACTTTTAACTAAACAAATCCCAAGGAAAAAGCTACTAGGTGGATCTACTTATATAGGAGCAAGGGGTGGCGGCCAAGGAGGTGGGAGGACGTCCCAAGGCAGCCTAAAACCAACCCTAGGTCGTACAAGGCTCATGGGCCCAAGTGGAGGTGATACAACACCTTTGGACTTGTTGTTTGACTCGGATTCTTCTGCAGCGTCAGATTGTTTCGTCCATATCTCCACTCTCCGGATGAATTTAAAGGTGATTCCAATTGTTTTGGAAAGAGGATGAAATCTACTTTCCAACAAAAAAAGAATCACCCAATTCGGAGTCCGTATAAAAAAGTTGTTGGCGTTTTGAGTCAGGTATGTCTGTGCAGTCCGAATCTGAATCCAGAACATGAGACTTGGACTCTATCTTCTCTTGGTCCAAAAGTGACGTGAGAGGACTTTTTGAACAGCACCTAAACTTCTATTTTTCCCTTATCTTCATATGTGGATTGCACAAATGTCCCATACACCTGCAATTAGACAAAACACAAAAGTGTGTGAAGTATTTTTGTTCTGGATAACATAAATAGATTATTGAATAGTTTGCACTAGAAATCACCTAACAAATATGCATGTATGCAATATTTTTGGTCGTATCCAAGGTAGTCATGTCCTCATCACATCACCTATTTTAGAGAATCATGTTACTGTCATTAATGCGTCATGTGATCAAACAACTGAAATACCAACAATTTTGAGTGCACCCAATGAATTAACTGTTGATGTAAAAGAACCAATGTTTAATCATTTTGATATGACCTCTAATCTTGGTGATGATTCTGTGTCAAATGACTTATTGCATGTTGGCTTATTTAAGCATGTTGTAGCATGTAAATTTTATGCAAGTAAGGTTTATTCAATAATATTGGGATGGTTTAATGATGAATATTGTCAATCTTTTCATATGAATAAGAGCTTCACTTATATGTGCAAACTGAGTTGCAATACTTTCATGCCTTCTACTTCTTGTGATAATATTTTGGCTTTATATTTTATTCACTATGAAAGTTACTCATGTATACATGTGTCATATGTGCAAATTCCACGGGAAGTAAAAATTGATGACATATACATATACAACATGTACACCTTGTCTCTTTTGTTAGCCACACTTCAGATAAAGCAACGCCGAGGACGGCTTTATTTTCAAGAAGGGGAGGATGATGAGGACATGACTACCTTGGATACGACCAAAAATATTGCATACATGCATATTTGTCAGGTGATTTCTAGTGTCAACTATTCAATAATCTATTTATATTATCCAGAACAAAAATACTTCACACACTTTTGTGTTTTGTCCAATTGCAGGTGTATGGGACATTTGTACAATCCACATATGAAGATAAGGGAAAAGGAGAAGTTTAGGTGCTGTTCAAAAAGTCCTTTCATGTCACTTTTGGGTCAAGAGAAGATAGAGTCCAAGTCTCTCACGTTCTGGATTCAGATTCGGACTGCACAGACATACCTGACTCAAAACGGCAAGAACTTTTTCATACGGACTCCGAATTGGGTGATTCTTTTTTTGTTGGAAAGTAGATTTCGTCCTCTTTCCACTCCAATTGTATTCACCTTTAAATTCGTCCGGAGCATTGAGATATGGACGAAACAATCTGACGCTGTAGCAGAATCCGAGTCAAACAACAAGTTCAAAGGTGTTGCATCACCTCCACTTGGGCCCATGAGCCTTGTACGACCTAGGTTGGTTTTAGGCTGCCTTGGGATGTCCTCCCACCTCCTTGGCCGCCACCCCTTGCTCCTATATAAGTAGATCCACCTAGTAGCTTTTTTCTTGGGATTAGTTTAGTTAAAAGTTAGCCATTGCAACTTCGTGTACTTCGTTTGTGTCCAACGACCAGACCAAGAACGCTTCCGGATCCCCACCTTTATCAATACTTCATATATATTCGCAATATTCAGATTGCTTTATCATATTCTTGCTTGTTCTTCGATTGCGTGCAGGAATAGACCTTCGTGGTCAGGTTGATCGTGCTTCGGCGTGGTCAATAACCTCTCGAAGTTGGTTTAGCGATTGCTAAGGCGCAACGTCGTGCACGTTTGTAGTTGGATCGTCAAAGTCGACTCCACCAAATCGACAGTTATCATCTCATCGAAAGATCGGGACACCCCCGCCTCTATCAAACAAGGATGGTCATTGTTTTGGTTTTTGTTATGTACGGTAGGAGTATGTATATATATATATATATATATATATATATATATATATATATATATATATATATATATATATATATATATATAGTACGCGTTGAAGAGGGTGGCCGAGGGCAATACTACGCGTCATATAGGACAGTCACTCGCGTGCGATGCTTCCATCCGTGTGCCCGCGAGGTTGTCCTCCATCACTTTGACCCAAAGGAGGTTTCTTTTTGGGTTGTGTGTTGTAGTAGGAGAGGAGGGGAGGAGGGGGCCGTGGCAGCACATACTACACACACGTAATGAATCGATCTCGCTCGGTGTGGGGAGTTTTTGATTTTTGAGGTAGGTGCCACAAATAAGTTGTGCATATTGGGTATTAAAGACATCACCAACACAATGGACCACGTGCAGATGATGGTCGTCAGTCATTCGCCTGTGACTCTTCCCTCCATGGGCCCACGAGGTTGTCGTCCATCTAATATATGGCACAACAAGAAAGGTAATTTGACAAACAATGAGGATTATTTTCGGGTTGTGTTATGGTACGTAGGATTATATATTACGCGCCGAAGAGGGGAGGGGGGCAACATATATATACTACGTGTCATGAACCTCGGTTTGTGTGGGGGACTTAAAGGTTTCTGAGGCAGGTGCCACATCAAAGTTCTACAGATATATTAGGTATTCAAACATCACAACCACACATCTCCATACATGTGTTTGGCCCACAAGCAAGCGATGGCGGTTGTCCTATACCACTCACTCACGGGGTTATCGGCGAAATGCTTCGTCCATCTCTGTGTGCCCGCTTGGTCAATCACTTCGACCGACAGCGATAGAGGTTAATTTGACTTGTAATCAAGAGGGGACTAAATTTTTCATTCATCTTATATGGTTCGATACATGCAACTATACTTCGTGCGCATGTGTACACACGAATCCCTCCCACTG
This sequence comes from Aegilops umbellulata, assembly GCA_032464435.1. Classification (NCBI taxonomy): domain Eukaryota; kingdom Viridiplantae; phylum Streptophyta; class Magnoliopsida; order Poales; family Poaceae; genus Aegilops; species Aegilops umbellulata. The sequence continues at coordinate 196,694,632 of CP136058.1, read as the reverse complement.
GGTCAAAGTGGGGGGGGGGGGGGGCGAGCACGCGACACGTCATGAACCAGATCTATGTGGGGACTGTGTGATTTTTGACACATGCATGCGCCACATCAAAATGTTGTGCTTTTGGTATTCAAACATATATGCATGCATCACGCATGTCCATACATATGTTTGGGGCACATACATGAAGTGGTTGTCTTTGGACACTCTCCCTCGCTTGGTTATCATCGACTGCCTATATATTCGTGGGCTCACGTGGACGTCCATCACTTCGACCAACAATGCGAGAGAGGTTACCAGGGTGGATTCTTCTTCTCTTGGTTCGCGTTACCGTATAGCCGTACATCGATCATGGTGAGATTCGAGACCTAAGTTCGAGGGCTCGCATACACATGAATCCCTATATATATAGTATATGACGCGTCGTGAACCCTCGCTCCATGTGGGGACTTTCTGGTTCCAAAAGCATGCTGCCACATCAAAGTTGTGCATTGGGTATATTCAAACACCACATGGCACTTCATACATATGTTTGGGCCACATGCCCGTAGTGGTTGTCTTCAGGCACTCCCTCGCGTAGTTATCGATGACAAGCTAGCCTATTTTGTGGGGCCGCATGTGGAACGTCAATGCATAACTTTGAACCAACAAACAAGAGAGGTACCAAGGTGGTGATTCTTCTTGGCCAGTCTTACAATACGCCTTGGTGAGATGCCCCCTCCCACCGACTCAAAGTGTGTGTGGGGGGGGGGCACAGTACTACTTCGTACTAGATGAACCTCCGCGGGATCGGGGATGTTTGGTTAATTTGTGATGCACATGTGCCACATCAAATTTGTGATTTTTTTATTTAAATATCACACCACATCATTTTCACACACACACACACACACATCGGGCCACCCGCAGGTGTGGTTCGTATGTGGTCTCACCCATCTAACACCAGAAGAACACATCTGTGGAACCGCACACTATCCACATTTGATCGGAAGCAAAGGGGGGCGGGGGGCATGATGTACTCCTTCTGGTTTTGTGTTACGGTAGTGTGAGATGTCAGACCTAGCTATTTGGGGGCATGCGTTCATAGCTAGGATTCCCCTCCCGACAACACGAAGTGTGTGTGTGGGGGGGGGGGCAATAATAACGTGCACTTTGTGCGACATGTGCCACGTCAAAGTTGTGCATTTGGGTATTTGAACATCAGAACACCATTTTAATACATATATTTGGTCCACATGCAAGTGTGTTCGTGTTCTAACCCTTTCCCATGTTTTTTTCCAAATTTATAAACAACAGACGAGTCAGACGCAGCAACCGTCTGCCATCGGGTATGAAACAGACACGGTTCCCTAGGACTACCCGTGTGCCGTGCCCTGCCCCTGTCACTCACATGATCACAGTAGACTGGGCTCCAAGAGGCTTCCCTCCCCCTCTCAAAAATATCTACTTCCTCGCAATCTCGAAAATATCTACCCGCCAAGATGTTTTTTATGTTTGATAGCACACGATTACTATGTCTGGACCATGTGCGATGTTTGTTATTCCCACTCTGCTTCAATTAGTAGATCCGATTTTTCAGTAGCCTCGGCATTTTACTCCCGCCTGCATCCGTCGCAAAAAATATCTGCTCAGCTGGAGTGTTTTTCTGTTTGATAGCACACGATTATTATGTTTTGACCATGTGTGATGTTCGTTACTCCCTCCCCACTCTACTTCAATCCCTTGATCCAAATTTTTGGTAGCCAAAAATGCAGCTATTAAAGCTGGAACCCAAGAAGAGATGGCGCTCCCACCCTCCCACCCATCCATAAACCCTAGTACACGTGCGATCTCCACACACCTCCAGTAACTTTGTGATCTGCTCTTCTTCCTCGATGTATCTTGATCTCCATCCTCATACTCATTATGATGGGTTCATCATATGGATCTACTCTTGGCTTGGACTTCTCCAAGGGTAGAGGAGGGGAGCCGGAGAGAAGCCGAAGCACAAGACAACCAAGGCAACGCCAAGACCAGGAACACAAGAGAGTAAGAAGGCGAGGTAGGCTCCCTCTGCAAGTTCCTTGCCGAGGTAGCCTCTGCAGCCCCTGCAAGAGCCTTGCCGGGGCAACCTGCCCGATGCCAGCAGAGCAAGCCACCCTTCAGCCCATGGGTCCCAAAACCACCAACTACATTGGAAGGAAGACTCGGGAGGCGCCTCTGAGGTGGCATGCAAATCTTCGTCAAGATCATAAACATGTGAGATCAGATGAGGACCAGAAGTCGGCGGCCCTCGGTGGGATCGTGGCCGAGGAAATCCACAAGACCCCCGGCAAGCGCCTTGCTGGGGACGACTGCAACGCCACGTCAATACCCTTGCCGAAGGCATCAGCGGGGCCACTGCCAGGCCCACGCCAGCCAAGACTCCACCACCGTCCCCAAGCAGCTGCTAGCTCAACTAGCTGGGCAGGCACCTGCGTGGCGACAGGCGGCCTCTACACCGACTCAGCAAGCACCTACGTGGTGGCATGCAACCCTTCGTGAAGGCTCCACCACCGCGCCAGCCCAGCAACCAGCCAACGTGACGCCACGACGCCTCGTAAGCTCGGACGCATGTGAAGGCCAGGCGAGGCGGCGACAGCTGGGACATGCTTCCTTGCCGTCCCCGATAAAGCAAGGGGCACGTCAGCAGCGCATTAAATGTGTTTGTCCGACGGTCCCAGAGGATAGGCTTAGCAACCACAGACCTTTCCACCTTCTGTGTGCCACTGTGGCAACCCCTTTTTGCCTATAAAAGGAGGCCCGAGGCGACCAGGAGAGGGATTCGGCTCTTTTGGGCAAGTTGCACCCCGTAGCTAGCTCAAGAACACAAGAACACTCAATACATCCACCAAAGCAGGTCTAGGGTATTACGCATCTTCGTGGCCCGAACCTGGGTAAACGACCCATGTGTTTCCTGTCAGACCTGCTCTTTGCACAACCTCGCGCCCGCCGACCGTAGAAGGGATCCCAGTGACCCCATAGGTGTCATTCCTACCGACATCTTTGGCGCGCCAGGTAGGGGCGCGCAGTTGTGAGAATCTGGTCTAGCAGTTAGCCTAGCAGTTCTTCATCGCCATGGCTCCCAAGAAGAAGGCGGCCACGGCGGTCGGTTCGTCGGGAGCCGGATGGCCCGTACCGGTGCGGGCGAGCAGCGGGCCGGTCGTGGACTGGACCCGAGACGCGTCCCGCGAGCACCAACATCGCTCTGGCAGTTAGAGCCTGGCGAGCGGTGTCGTTCGTGCGCGAGACGACGGGCCGCACGCCGCAAAATCCAGAGACAGAGCTGGGCCCCCCGCAGGCGGCGCGGGGCCCTCTGGGGGCGTCGCCGTGCCACCCACGGGTGGCGTGGCGACCTCCAAGACGCACACCCCAGCGCCCACAGCGCGCTCTTCCCAGGGTGTGCGCGACGAGCAGCGTCACCACACCGGTGAGCCTGAACACCACCGTGGGAAGAGCCCTGTGCATCATTTGCGGGACGAAGGAGGCCAAAATGCCCGCCGAAGTGCTGGCGAAAATGGTACGCAGCCGCTGGGCCGTGATAGAGCTCCTTCTAACATGGTTAGAAGTCGAAGCGCGCCACGGTCCACGTAGCTTTCGCCACCATCCACGCCAGCAGAAGCTTTAGCGCGCGCGCAGCTGCTCCTCGACTTCCCTCCTACTGCGGAGAAGCTCGACGAGTGGAGAGCCACCATCCAGAGCCTCGTCACCGTGACCAACAAAGACGAGCCATGGTCGGATGGGCCCTCAGGCTGGCACTCCATCAAACCACCGCACGCCAGCGGCGGAGGGGCCGGAGGCACCGCGGCCACGATGCACTCTCCTCCTCCACGCCAGCCACCGCGGGTGTCGGTCCGTCGTGATGACGCTTGTGATAACATTTCCATAGCGTCATCCGACCCATAGACCCACCGCGACCAACACCAAGTTCTTCGGTAGCGAGCTCATGAAGACGCTCGAACCACCATCAAGCACCGGCGCGATACACGCCACCAGTCAGATAGGCGGGCGGGGCCCGCTATGGACCACCCAGTGCCGGGAGGCTCCGGCGGCCTACCTTACGAGGTGGGTTGCCCAGCCTTTACCCGTGAGCTGCGGCAGTTCCAGTGGCCGTCCCACCGCACGTTCAAGCCTGATGTCAGCGAGAAGTACAATGGCAAGACCAACCCGTCGGAGGTCCTCAGCATCTACACCATCGCGATGCAAGCCGCTGGGGCTCGCGATGATAAGGTGCTTGCCAATTACTTCCCGTTGGCCCTGAAACCCAATGTCATGTCCTGGTTGATGCACTTGCCGGCGGATTCCATTTCTTCTTGGTCGGACCCGTGTCATGAGTTCGCTGGTGCCTTCACTGGAGGCCACCAAGCTCATGGCCAGGCGAGTGATTTGCATATCATGCCCTAGAAGGAAGGTGAAAACATGCGCAAGTACATACAGAGGTTCAACCGAGTGCAATACAACATTCTAGATGTTCACTCTGCCGCCGTGATCAGCGCATTCCATCAGAATCTGTGAAAACGCAAGATGCGTGAAGAGCTGGCAATGAACAAGGTCAAGGACGTGGCCGAACTTTACGTTCTGGCCGATAGATGTGCTCGGGCAGAAGAGGGGAGGAAGTACCCCGGCGAAGACGCCGACACGGAAACTGACTCTACCGATGAAGACACCGCCGCCCCGACGAATAAGGGTCAGCGTCGCAATAGGAAGCGCAAGGGCAAGACCGTGCTTGCCATCGAGGGTTCCGACAACACCGGCGCCACCAAGAAGGCCAAGGCAGACGACCCCGGCAAGGAGATTGTCGGGTGCGCCACTTGTCGGGACTTGGCAGCTGCCGACAAGCCGGGGGGCTCCAACAAGTAGTACTGCAAGATCCACTGCACCAAAGGCCACGACCTCCAAACTGCTGACAAGTTGAGCTGCTTGCTGAAAAGAAAAAAGCGGAGTATGAGAGGCGGGACAAGGAGAAGGGCCAAGATGGCGCTGAAGGATCCGACAAGAAGTGTGGCGGCCAAGGAGGTCGCTGCGGCAAGTATAACCAGCAAGAGAAGCCCGCTTGGGGCTGCGACAAGAAGAAGGAAGATGATGATCATGACGAGGACGGCGAGTCCGGCGAGCATGAGTTCCAGAAGGCTACGGAGGCCATGTGCGTCGATGGTGGCGCCTCGCTGCATACTTCTCACCGCCAACTCCAACAGTGGGCGCGTGAGATCACAGCAGCGGAGCCCTCGTTCAACGCTCAAAAGCCACTGAAGTGGTCCAGCACGCCCCTCATCTTTGATGCCGAGGACCACCCTGACCGCACAACTGCGGTCGGGTGTTTGCCGTTGTTGGTCTCACCAACGATACGCAACCTCAAGGTGATGAGGACATCAATACCATTGTTACACCCATAGCCCCTACTGTTACATATGATGGACCAATTACTAGAGCTCGCGCACGCCAATTAAATTACCAGGTACTTTTGTTTCTTGGTAATGATTCTAATGTTCATGAAAATATGATGCTGCCTAAATTGGATACATTTGTTTTGCTTACAAATGAAGGGCCTAGCTTGGAGAAGGATGAACATTGGAGCAAGAACAAGCATGGAGTTGATGGCATGCGCAAGGGGAACAAGAACGGAGTTACAAGTGATGATTTCAGGACTCTGGAGCCACCATAAGGAGTGAATGAAGCCTTGGACGAAATATACAAGATGCCACTTCATAAATTTCATCCAGAGGCTATTCTAGGTGCTGCGTCACCTTATTATTGGGCCAGGCCCATGTAATTTCGAAATACTGAAGTATAGGCTATTTTTAGAGTCCGTATGTGTGGGGAAACAAGAGTTAGGGTTGGTTTCGGACCCCTTCCTCAAGGGCCACGAAATTCCCCCCTCTTCCTCCATATATACAGCCCTTAGGGCGTCGTTTAGACTTTGGGTTTTGTTTAGATCAAAAGTTCGCCATAGCTGCAACTTCGCGTACTTCGTTTGTGTTCAACGACCAGACCAAGGCGTCACAGAACCCCACCTTCATTAATAAAGCTTTCCTCTTATATTCGCAATATCCAGATTGCAATCTTAATTTCTTGCTTGTTCTTCGTTTGCTCGCAGGAAACAGGCCCTCGTGGTCAGGTTGATCGTGCTCCGGCATGGTCAACAACCCTCGGAAGTTGGTTTAGCGATTGCTAAGGCGCGACGTCTCGCACGTTCGTAGTCGGATCGTCAAGGTCGACTCCCACAGAAACGATAGCCACCATCTCATCGAAACATCGGGACACCTTTGCCTCTATCAAGTGGTATCAAATTTTCAGGTTGCTCGGTGAGATTTTACAATTTTTCGTAGTTTAGATCGAGTCTGTTCTTCATACCTATAGTCCACGAAAAAGCCAAAAAAAATTAGGGTTAGTTCATCCTATCCGAACCAATCTGAGCCTTTGCATAATCTTTTTAGGGTTTTTGCTTTGTTGAATTTACGGTTGCATCGTCGTGTCAAGTTGCTGGTCTTAGCGTCTAGTCTTTTAGAGTTTCGAGTTCTGTTCATATTAGTCACGCCGCCGCCGCACTATCATCATTGTCCCTGCCATCTTCCACCACCGCTTATCCGCCACCGCTCCGAGTCCATATACCACCACCGATCCGTATCCATATACCACCACCGATCCGAGTCCATATACGACCACCGATCCGTATCCATATACCACCATCACTTCGAGTCCATCTCATATTAGGTTTGCTTTCGAGATCCATCTGTTGACAGATTCGTGTTTCCTTGTTTGAGTAGGTTTGGGATTCCATCAATCTTTTGCCGTCCGTAGAAGAGGTTGGTTTCCAATATTTTTTTTCCAAAAACGCACTTGACAAAAAAATTTCTGGCTATCCTATTTTTAGGTGTTTCTTAGCCTTTTGAGACAGTCGCCGTTATTGAAAGTTTTTTTGAGCCGTTTCCACTTTTTGGGTCCGAGCAGTCGAAAAAAAAATTCGCAAAAATTTTGTGTCTATCCTGTCAGTTTGACCTAGGAAGAGTTTTGAGACACTCGCCATTATAGTGATTTTTCGCAAAAAAAAGAGGAGCGCAAAAAAAAAGAGCGCAAAAAAAAAGCTAATTTTTTTTCCCAGAGTGTGCTTTTACCTTGTTTTCGTGCAGCGCCGTGATTTTGTTAGTGTTCTAGGCTCGCGTCTCTAGCACGGTCTAGCCTAGGACCAGCACAGTACCGTCGTTGAGCGTTTACTCAACTTTGCATCTCTGAATTGATTATTGCTGACCTTTTTGCTACCATACTATAAGCCTTTCCAGCTCCACATACATCTACGTCGTGCGTTTGACTCTCCCTGGCAATCGCTCTATCCAAGCTTTGAGAGTTTTGACTACAACGGTTGCCGATCACCCCCTGCTGCTGGGTAAGAACTGGTAAGAATTTGAGATTTGCTTGACGGATTTGTGACTGTCCACCACACCACCACCACCACTTCCTAGTAGTCTGTAGAATCATATTCTTGTGTGTTTCTATTGTTGCTAACCATGGCAGGATCACAAGCCGACGAGACTGACTGGGAGATAGCTTCTCCACCATCTCCTGAGAGATAGCCTTGTGGTGAGAGATAGCTTCTCCACCATCTCCATGCTAGCCAAGCGGCAATGGTTCTCCCAGTCAGTCTCGTCGGCTTGTGATCCTGCCATGGTTAGCAGCAATAGAAACACACAAGAATATGATCCTACAGACTACTAATAAGAGGTGGTGGTGGGAGTCACAAATCCGTCAAGCAAAACTCAAATTCTTACCAGTTCTTACCCAACAGCAGGCGGTGATCGGCAACCGTTGTAGTCAAAACTCTCAAAAGCTTGGATAGAGCGATTACCAGGGAGAGTCAAACGCACGACGTAGATGTATGTGGAGCTGGGAAGGGTTATAGTATGGTAGCAAAAAGGGTCAGCAATAATCAATTCAGAGATGCAAAGTTGAATAAACGCTCAACGACGGTACTGTGCTGGTCCTAGGCTAGACCGTACTAGAGACGCGAGCCTAGAACACTAACAAAATCACGGCGCTGCACGTAAACAAGGGAGGAGCACACTCTGAATTTTTTTCTTTTTTTTCAATTTTATTTGACTTTTTTTGCACTTTTTTTTCCTCTTTTTTCTTTTGCTCCGCAACAAATTTTTTTCGAAAAAGTCTACAAATGTCCTAAAAACTGCCTAGCCAGAATTTTCCAGACTTAGTTTTTTTTTAGTTTGGAACTATTTTTCTTCTGCGGGTAGCACGAAAGTTGGGGAGTCCTTCTTTGTCACGACTCGGAGTATGGTGTGATCTAGAAATCCAAAACAGAGTAACAAAATACTGGACTTGGAATAGGACTGGTGGCGGAGATGAATCTGGTGGAACTCGGACTGGTGGCGGAGATGAATCTGGTGGAACTCGGACTGGCGGCAGATATATGTTGCCGGTGGACTCGGATTGGCGTGATGGCGGCGGGTATGTGGTGGCGTATATGGACTCGGATTGGCGGTGAATATGTGGTGGTGGTATATGGCAGCGGTGATGAAGTTGGTGCGGTGGTGGTATATGGCAGCAGCGATGATGATGATGCGATGGTGATATATGGCAGCGACGACGTGACAACCTGTGAACAGAACTCGAAACTCTAAAGGACTAGACGCTAAGACCAGCAACTTGACATGATGATGCAACCGCAAATTCAACAAAGCAAAAACCCTAAAAAGATTATGCAGAGGCTCAGATTGGTTCGGATGGGATGAACTAACCCTAATTTTTTTTGGCTTTTTCGTGGACTATAGGTATGAAGAACAGACTCGATCTAAACTACGAAAAACTGTAAAATCTCACCGAGCAACCTGGAAATCTGATACCACTTGATAGAGGCAAAGGTGTCCCGATGTTTCGATGAGATGGTGGCTATCGTTTCTGTGGGAGTCGACCTTGACGATCCGACTACGAACGTGCAAGACGTCGCGCCTTAGCAACCGCTAAACCAACTTCCGAGGGTTATTGACCACGCCGGAGCACGATCAACCTGACCACGAGGGCCTGTTTCCTGCGAGCAAACGAAGAACAAGCAAGAAACTAAGATTGCAATCTGGATATTGCGAATATAAGAGGAAAGCTTTATTAATGAAGGTAGGGTTCTGTGACGCCTTGGTCTGGTCGTTGAACACAAACGAAGTACGCGAAGTTGCAGCTATGGCGAACTTTTGATCTAAACAAAACCCAAAGTCTAAACGATGCCCTAAGGGCTGTATATATGGAGGAAGAGGGGGGGAATTTCGTGGCCCTTGAGGAAGGGGTCCGAAACCAACCCTAACTCTTGTTTCCCCACACATAGGACTCTAAAAACAGCCTATACTTAAGTATTTCGAAATTACATGGGCCTGGCCCAATAATAAGGTGACACAGCACCTAGAATAGCTTCTGGACGAAATTTATGAAGTGGCATCTTGTATATTTCGTCCAAGGCTTCATTCACTCCTTATGGTGGCTCCAGAGTCCTGAAATCATCACTTGTAACTCCGTTCTTGTTCCCCTTGCGCATGCCATCAACTCCATGCTTGTTCTTGCTCCAATGTTCATCCTTCTCCAAGCTAGGCCCTTCATTTGCATGCAAAACAAATGTATCCAATTTAGGCAGCATCATATTCTCATGAACATTAGAATCATTACCAAGAAACGAAAGTACCTGGTAATTTAATTGGCGTGCGCGAGCTCTAGTAATTGGTCCATCATATGTAACAGTAGGGGTTGTGGGTGTAACAATGGTATTGATGTCCTCATCAATCCTTCTCCTCAGCAGCTCGTGCTGGAGTTGCCGGTTTATCAGCATTTCTTGCTGGACTGACCGGATTGTCAGTCCGGATGGGGCTTGTTGCCTGGTCGGTATGGTCGTTGGCATCAATTTCTGCCTGCTCAGCAACGAAATCATGGTCTTGAGGCGGTGGATCATTCAACATATCATCAATGTTGGCCTCTTCAGGAGCTGAAGTCTTCTCCGGATTAACAGGCACGTTTTCATCGCCCGGGGTGTTCAACCGAGCCTTCTTGCTTGGTCTGGGTTTAGCACTGAGAAAAGTAAGAAGACTGGAGATCAGTACAATATATATTAAGTAACATAACAAGGATATAAGTAAAAGTATGGCTTACCCAAGCACTGTTTTAAGCGGTGGAAATTTTGTGGCAGACGACTCGCCAGAGGATGAATGAGAAGTGCCCTGATAATTTGAGTCGGACGGATTAAGAGGTTGACGAAAACAACCCGCTTTGGGGCATGAAGTATCAAGGGAATAAGAGACCTCTGATCGGCGTTTCCGAACCGGACTGTTCGGTAAACCGGCGGAGGTAACTACCTGGCCGCTGTGCCGGGTTGTGCGGCGAGCCTCGTACTGTTGTGTCTTCATAAGAAAGTTTGGATCCAAATAAGCAAGAGGATGAGAAAATTTAACTTCCCGGGTTGCCCGACGGATTTTTAGTGATGGCAAAGGGTTTGAATCGGAGGAAAGAACAATTACCTCTACAGCATCAGCGTGACTGGCTTCAGCGTCATCCTGACAAAAATCATCATCAATAAGGCGTATGAAAAATGAACCAAGTGAGTCAAGCTCTACCTCTAAATCCGGGTTACCCACATCATCGTCAGCTGGTGGATCGGAGGATGCAGTGGTCCTCTTCCTGTTGGCGGGTTTTTTCACAGCTTTGGTCTTTTGACGGGTTGGCTTCACCGGTTTGTCTTGCGGGGGTTTCTTGTTCCATAACGGGTCATCGCCCTGTCGAGAAAAGTAGTCACGCTTCCAAAGAATATTGGGGCAAAAGCAATTTCAGATAAACAGTTTATATGAGTCTTACAGCTGGCGGTTTGTTGGTGGTGCAGAAAGGGAGTAATCCGGTTTTGGCACAAACATCTTCCGGTTCATTTAACATCTTTTTTACAGCTTCAGTGACTTCGTCATCTGTAAGCTGAATGTCAATATGCCGCTGAGCATCCTTCAGGTCCCCTGTATATTCACACATCAAACCGGGGCGCCGGCTTAAAGGTAAAACGCTCCAGCTTATCCAGCAGCGCGCAAGATCAACTCCTGTCAAACCATTTGCTAGAAAGTCCCTGAGCTTTGATAGTTGAGGAGCATATCTGGCCCTTTCTTTAGCGGTCAACCTTTGAGGAAGAGGATGTGTATTGCTCAGACGTTCGGGACGGTAACCCGGCAGGGGTTTTTCGTCCGCTGGAGACGTGTCCTTGCAATAAAACCAGGTCTGGTTCCACTCTTTGGGGTGACTATGGAGACTGGGATGAGGAAAGGTGACTTCTTTCCTTTTCTGAATTGCCATTCCGCCCAATTCTGCGTTGGGTCCGTCTTTGAATTCAGTACGATGGTTTAGGTGAAAGAAATCCCTGAACAGTTCTACTGTAGGTTCCTCCTGAAGATAAACCTCACAAAAAACTTGGAAGTGGCAGATGTTAGTTACAGAGTTAGGGCCGACGTCTTGTGGGCGCAGTTGGAAGCTGGCCAGTACATCCCAGAAATTTTTTGAACCGGGAGGGTTGAAGCCCCGGCCTAAGTGATCAGCAAATACAATAACTTCTCCATCCTTGGGGGTGGGAGGACATTCCAGGCCAGGGACCCTCCAGTGAATAACATCTTTCTGGGTTAAAGCGCCCATTTTGTGATGAGGACATCAATACCATTGTTACACCCACAGCCCCTGCTGCTATATATACTGGACCAATTACTAGAGCTCACGCACGCCAATTGAATTATCAGGTACTTCCGTTTCTTGGTAATGATTCTAATGTTCATGAGAATATGATGCTGCCTAAATTGGATACATTTGTTTTGCTTACAAATGAAGGGCCTAGCTTGGAGAAGGATGATCATTGGAGCAAGAACAAGCATGGAGTTGATGGCATGCGCAAGGGAGACAAGAACAGAGTTTCAAGTGATGATTTCAGGACTTTGAAGCCACCATAATGAGTGCATGAAGCCTTGGACGAAATATACAAGATGCCACTTCATAAATTTGGTCCAGAGGCTATTCTAGGTGCTTCGTCACCTTCTTCTTGGGCCAGGCCCATGTAATTTCGAAATACTTCAATATAGGCTGTTTTTAGAGTCCGTATGTGTGGGGAAACAAGAGTTAGGGTGGGTTTCGGACCCCTCCTCCAAGGGCCACGAAATTCCCCCCCTCTTCCCCCATATATACAGCCCCTAGGGCATCGTTTAGACTTTGGGTTTTGTTTAGATCAAAAGTTCGCCATAGCTGCAACTTCACGTACTTCGTTTGTGTTCAACGACCAGACCAAGGCGTCTCAGAACCCCACCTTCATTAATAAAGCTTTCCTCTTATATTCGCGATATCCAGATTGCAATCTTAGTTTCTTGCTTGTTCTTCGTTTGCTCGCAGGAAACAGGCCCTCGTGGTCAGGTTGATCGTGCTCCGGCGTGGTCAATAACCCTCGGAAGTTGGTTTAGCGATTGCTAAGGCGCGACGTCTCGCACGTTCGTAGTCGGATCGTCAAGGTCGACTCCCACAGAAACGATAGCCACCATCTCATCAAAACATCGGGACACCTTTGCCTCTATCAAGTGGTATCAGATTTCCAGGTTGCTCGGTGAGATTTTACAGTTTTTCGTAGTTTAGATCGAGTCTGTTCTTCATACCTATAGTCCACGACAAAGCCAAAAAAAATAGGGTTAGTTCATCCCATCCGAACCAATCTGAGCCTTTGCATAATCTTTTCTGTATTTGCTTTGTTGAATTTGCGGTTGCATCGTCGTGTCAAGTTGCTGGTCTTGGAGTCTAGTCTTTTAGAGTTTCGAGTTCTGGTCATAAGTTGTCACGCCGCCGCCGCACCATCATCATCGCCTTGCCATCTACCACCATTGTTTATCCGCCACCGCTCTGAATCCGTATCCATATACCACCACCAATCCGTATCCATATACCACCACCAATCCGTATCCATATACCACCACCGCTACCATATACCACCACCCCTGCCATATACGACCACCATATATCCACCACCAATCCGAGTTCTTCTCATATTAGGTTTGTTTTCGAGATCCATCTAAATTCCGATTTGTGTTTCCTTGCCTGCGTAGGTCTCGGGAAAAAAAGTCTGGAGACCCCCGGGCTGTTTTTTAGGCCAAAATTTCGGCGACTGAAAATATTTTTTCCCTATCCTATTTTTAGGCTGTTCTAGTCTTTTGAGACACTCGCCATCATAGTGATTTTTGGTCGCACTTTTTCGTCGTCGCTGCCCTGACTTCCGAAAAAAATGTCAAAAAGATTTCGTACCCATCCTGTTAGTTTGACCTGAGAAGAGTTTTGAGACACTCGCCATTATAGTGATTTTTCGCAAAAAAAAAGAGGAGCGCAAAAAAAGAAAAAACAGAGCGAAAAAAATTCCAGAGTGTGCTTTTCCCTTGTTTTCGTGCAGCGCCGTGATTTTGTTAGTGTTCTAGGCTCGCGTCTCTAGCACGGCCTAGCCTAGGACCAGCACAGTACCGTCGTTGAGCGTTTATTCAACTTTGCATCTCTGAATTGATTATTGCTGGCCTTTTTGCTACCATACTATAAGCCTTTCTAGCTCCACATACATCTACGTCGTGCGTTTGACTCTCCCTGGCAATCGCTCTATCCAAGCTTTGAGAGTTTTGACTACAACGGTTGCCGATCACCGCCTGCTGCTGGGTAAGAACTGGTAAGAATTTGAGATTTGCTTGACAGATTTGTGACTGTCCACCACACCACCGCCACCACTTCCTAGTAGTCTGTAGAATCATATTCTTGTGTGTTTCAATTGCTGCTAACCATGGCAGGATCACAAGCCGACGAGACTGACTGGGAGAACATGACAAACAAAGCGTTACATGATAAGTTTCAGCAAATGATGAGTGGACAGGTGGAAGATGTGCTAAATAGATTTGAAGAGGTCATGGAGAAGATAGATGGCATTGAGAAGGCGTTCGAAACAAAGCTCGATAACAAGTTCAATGAATTGCTCGCGCGTCTACCACCACCACCACCGGCTGCACCTAATGCACCTCTACAACAGCAACAACGACTACCTCCACCTCGCGAAACAGCCCTCCGCCGAGCGACCCGTGTCCCTCTTCAGCCTGGCCAAGCTGCTGGTGCTGCTGTTGATACTTCTGTGGCTCATGCTGCTGATGTGGGGGAGGATGATTATGTGGGAGATTACGAGGATAAGGTTGATCAACATCAGAACTACGTGCAACCACCAGCACCACAACCACCAGGTCGTCCACATGCAAATAATGGCAATGTTAGGGCTCCCCCTCAGGTACGAGATCATGACCATCTCCCTAAACTGAAATTGAATATTCCACCATTTGAGGGTAGATATGTTCCTGATATATATCTTACTTGGGAGTTAGAAACTGAACAACGATTTACATGTTTACAATATCCTGAGGAGAGACGTGTTCCTGCTGCTGTTTGTGCTTTCACTAGCTTTGCATGTGTTTGGTGGTCTGAATATTGTAGATTATATCCTGTTCCAGCTACTTGGGCTGCTTTGAAAACTGCTATAAGTACTCGTTGGGTTCCACCATATTATCAACGTGAATTACTTCAAAAATTGCAGCGCTTAAGACAAGGAAAAAATTCGGTAGAAGAATATTATCAGGAATTACAAACTGGCTTGATTAGATGTGGTATCGTTGAGAAGAATGAAGCTATGCTTGCACGTTTTCTGGGTGGATTAAATAGAGAGATTCAGACCATTCTAGACTATAAGGATTATAATAATATCGCTCGTTTATTCCATCTTGCTTGTAAAGCTGAACGTGAAGTGCATGATCGACAGGCATTGGCGCGAACTAACTTTTCTGCAGGTCGACCTTCATCGTGGACACCACGTGCATCATCTACTTCCACACGTTCTGCTACACCGGCACCTCCATCAGCTGCCACCTCCAACCGTGATACAAGAAAGCAGGCACAACCACCACTATCTGCCAAGAGCACACCTGTCGGGCCTGCACAGAGCTCTTCTTCTTCCATGACGTCTACTGGGCACACAAGTGACATTATTTGTCGTCGTTGTAAGGGAAGAGGACATTTTGCGTGAGAATGCACATCTCAGCGTGTGATGATTGCTACTGAGGATTGATGAGGACATTAATACCATTGTTATACCCACAGCCCCTACTGTTACATATGATGGACCAATTACTAGAGCTCGCGCACGCTAATTAAATTACCAGGTACTTTCGTTTCTTGGTAATGATTCTAATGTTCATGAGAATATGATGCTGCCTAAATTGGATACATTTGTTTTGCTTACAAACGAAGGGCCTAGCTTGGAGAAGGATGAACATTGGAGCAAGAACAAGCATGGAGTTGATGGCATGCGCAAGGGGAACAAGAACGGAGTTACAAGTGATGATTTCAGGACTCTGAAGCCACCATAAGGAGTGAATGAAGCCTTGGACGAAATATACAAGATGCCACTTCACAAATTTCGTCCAGAGGCTATTCTAGGTGCTGCGTCACCTTATTATTGGGCCAGGCCCATGTAATTTCGAAATACTTAAGTATAGGCTGTTTTTAGAGTCCGTATGTGTGGGGAAACAAGAGTTAGGGTTGGTTTCGGACCCCTTCCTCAAGGGCCACGAAATCCCCCCCCCCCCTCTTCCTCCATATATACAGCCCTTAGGGCGTCGTTTAGACTTTGGGTTTTGTTTAGATCAAAAGTTCGCCATAGCTGCAACTTCGCGTACTTCGATTGTGTTCAACGACCAGACCAATGCGTCAGAGAACCCCACTTTCATTAATAAAGCTTTCCTCTTATATTCGTAATATCCAGATTGCAATCTTAGTTTCTTGCTTGTTCTTTGTTTGCTCGCAGGACACAGGCCCTCGTGGTCAGGTTGAACGTGCTCCGGCGTGGTCAATAACCCTCGAAGTTGGTTTAGCGATTGCTAAGGCGCGACGTCTCGCACGTTCGTAGTCGGATCGTCAAGGTCGACTCCCACAGAAACGATAGCCACCATCTCATCGAAACATCGGGACACCTTTGCCTCTATCAAGTGGTATCAGATTTCCAGGTTGCTCGGTGAGATTTTACAGTTTTTCGTAAATTAGATCGAGTCTGTTCTTCATACCTACAGTCCACGAAAAAGCCACAAAAAAATTAGGGTTAGTTCATCATATCCGAACCAATCTAAGCCTTTGCATAATCTTTTTAGGGTTTTTGCTTTGTTGAATTTGCGGTTGCATCGTCGTGTCAAGTTGCTGGTCTTAGAGTCTAGTCTTTTAGAGTTTCGAGTTCTGGTCATAAGTTGTCACACCGCCGCCGCACCATCATCATCGCCTTGCCATCTACCACCACTGCGTATCCGCCACCGCTCTGAATCCGTATCCATATATCCACCACCAATCCGTATCCATATAGCACCACCGATCCATACCCATATACGACCACCGATCCGTATCCATATACCACCACCACTGCCATATATGACCACCATATATCCACCACCAATCCGAGTTCTTCTCATATTAGGTTTGTTTTGAGATCCATCTAAATTCCGATTCGTGTTTCCTTGCCTGCGTAGGTCTCGGAAGAAAAAAAAAAGAGTTTGGAGACCCCCGGGCTGTTTTTAGGCCAAAATTTCGGCGACCGAAAATATTTTTTCCCTATCCTATTTTTAGGCTGTTCTAAGTCTTTTGAGACACTCGCCATCATACTGATTTTTTGTCGCACTTTTTCGTCGTCGCTGCCCTGATTTCCGGAAGAAAAAAATTGTCAAAAAATTTCGTACCCATCGTGTCAGTTTGACCTGGGAAGAGTTTTGAGACACTCGCCATTATAGTGATTTTTCGCAAAAAAAAGAGGAGCGCAGAAAAAAACAGAGCAAATTTTTTTTTCCAGAGTGTGCTTTTCCATTGTTTCCGTGCAGCGCCGTGATTTTGTTAGTGTTCTAGGCTCGCGTCTCTAGCACGGTCTAGCCTAGGACCAGCACAGTACCGTCGTTGAGCGTTTATTCAACTTTGCATCTCTGAATTGATTATTGCTGACCCTTTTTGCTACCATACTATAAGCCTTCCCAGCTCCACATACATCTACGTCGTGCTTTTGACTTACCCTGGCAATCGCTCTATCCAAGCTTTTGAGAGTTTTGACTACAACAGTTGCCGATCACCGCCTGCTACTGGGTAAGAACTGGTAAGAATTTGAGATTTGCTTGACGGATTTGTGACACCCGCCACCACCACCACTTGTTAGTAGTCTGTAGGATCATATTCTTGTGTGTTTTTATTGCTGCTAACCAAGCCAGGATCACAAGCCGATGAGACTGACTGGGAGAACTTGACGAACAAGGAGCTTCATGATAAGTTTCAGCAAATGATGAGTGGACAGGTTCAAGATGTGCTAAACAGATTTGAAGAGGCCATGGAGAAGATAGATGGCATAGAGAAGACGTTCAAAACAAAGCTCGATAACAAGTTTAATGAATTGCTCACGCGTCTTCCACCACCGACTGCACCTAACGCACCTCTACAACAACAACAACAACGACTACCTCCACAACGCGAAACAGCCCTCCGCCGAGCGACCCGTGTTCCTCTTGCGCCTGGCCAACCTGCTGGTGCTGCTGTTGATACTTCTGTGGCTCCTGCTGCTGATGTGGGGGAGGATGATTATGTGGGAGATTACGAGGATGAGGTTGATCAACATCAGAACTACGTGCAACCACCAGCACCACAACCACCAGGTCGTCCACATGCAAATAATGGCAATGTTAGGGCTCCCCCTCAGGTACGAGATCTTGACCATCTCCCTAAACTGAAATTGAATATTCCACCATTTGAGGGTAGATATGTTCCTGATATATATCTTACTTGGGAGTTAGAAACTGAACAACGATTTACATGTTTACAATATCCTGAGGAGAGACGTGTTCCTGCTGCTGTTTGTGCTTTCACTAGCTTTGCATGTGTTTGGTGGTCTGAATATTGTAGATTATATCCTGTTCCAGCTACTTAGGCTGCTTTGAAAACTGCTATAAGTACTCGTTGGGTTCCATCATATTATCAACGTGAATTACTTCAAAAATTGCAGCGCTTAAGACAAGGAAAAAATTCGGTAGAAGAATATTATCAGGAATTACAAACTGGCTTGATTAGATGTGGTATCGTTGAGGAGAATGAAGCTATGCTTGCACGTTTTATGGGTGGATTAGATAGAGAGATTCAGACCATTCTAGACTATAAGGATTATAATAATATCGCTCGTTTATTCCATCTTGGTTGTAAAGCTGAACGTGAAGTGCAGGATCGACAGGCATTGGCGCGAACTAACTTTTTTGCAGGTCGACCTTCATCGTGGACACCACGTGCATCATCTATTTCCACACGTTCTGCTACACCGGCACCTCCATCAGCTGCCACCTCCAACCGTGATACAAGAAAGCGGGCAAAACCACCACTATCTGCCAAGAGCACACCTGCCGGGCCTGCACAGAGCTCTTCTTCTTCCATGGCATCTACAGGGCACATAAGTGACATTATTTGTCGTCGTTGTAAGGGAAGAGGACATTTTGCGCGAGAATGCACATCTCAGCGTGTGATGATTGCTATTGAGGATTGATGAGGACATCAATACCATTGTTACACCCACAACCCCTACTGTTACATATGATGGACCAATTACTAGAGCTCGCGCACGACAATTAAATTACCAGGTACTTTCGTTTCTTGGTTTGGAGCAAGAACAAGCATGGAGTTGATGGCATGCGCAAGGGGAACAAGAACGGAGTTACAAGTGATGATTTCAGGACTCTGAAGCCACCATAAGGAGTGAATGAAGCCTTGGACGAAATATACAAGATGCCACTTCATAAATTTCGTCCAGAGGCTATTATAGGTGCTGCGTCACCTTATTATTGGGCCAGGCCCATGCAATTTCGAAATACTTAAGTATAGGCTGTTTCTAGAGTCCGTATGTGTGGGAAAACAAGAGTTAGGGTTGGTTTCGGACCCCTTCCTCATGGGCCACGAAATTCCCCCCCTCTTCCTCCATATATACAGCACTTAGGGCGTCGTTTAGACTTTGGGTTTTGTTTAGATCAAAAGTTCGCCATAGCTGCAACTTCACGTACTTCGTTTGTGTTCAACGACCAGACCAAGGCGTCACAGAACCCCACTTTCATTAATAAAGCTTTCCACTTATATTCGCAATATCCAGATTGCAATCTTAGTTTCTTGCTTGTTCTTCGTTTGCTCGCAGGACACAGGCCCTCGTGGTCAGGTTGAACGTGCTCCGGCATGGTCAATAACCCTCGAAGTTGGTTTAGCGATTGCTAAGGCGCGACGTCTCGCACGTTCGTAGTCGGATCGTCAAGGTCGACTCCCACAGAAACGATAGCCACCATCTCATCGAAACATCGGGACACCTTTGCCTCTATCAAGGATGGTGGGTATGAGTCCGCTAGTGACTATGATGAGGAGACTTTGGCTCTTCTTACACATGAAGAACACGGTGGAGATGATTCTGATCATGAGACGCAATACATGGCTCCTGAAGATGCTGATAGGTATGAATGTTTGGTTGCTCAACGTGTTTTGAGTGTGCAGGTCACGCAAGCTGAGCAAAATCAGAGGCATAATTTGTTCCATACAAAGGGAGTTGTGAAGGAACGTTCTGTTCGCGTCATCATAGATGGAGGGAGCTGCAACAACTTGGCTAGCATGGAGATGGTGGAGAAGCTATCCCTCATCACAAGACCACATCCACATCCTTACTACATCCAATGGTTCAACAACAGCGGCAAGGTTAAGGTAACACGTACTGTTTGGGTGCATTTTAGTATCTCTACATATGCTGATTATGTTGATTGTGATGTGGTACCTATGCAAGCATGTTCCTTATTACTTGGTAGACCATGGCAATTTGATAAAAATTCTGTACACCATGGTAGAAACAATCAGTATACTCTTGTTCATAAGGATACAAATATTACTTTGCTTCCTATGACTCCTGATTCCATTTTGAAAGATGATATTCATAGAGCTAATAAAGCAAAACAGGAGAAAAATAAGAGTGAAAATCAGATTGTGGCAAAAGAATTTGACCAACAAAAGAAGACTAATAGTAAACCATCTAGTGTTGCTTCTGAAACTAAATTGAAAAGTGCATGTTTACTTGCCACCAAATCTGATATTGATGAGCTAGTTTTTAGCAAATCTGTTTGCTATGCTTTTGTGTGCAAAGAGGCATTATTTTCATTCGAGGACATGCCTTCCTCTTTGCCCCCTGCTGTCACTAACATTTTGCAGGAGTTCGCTAAGGTCTTCCCACAAGATGTGCCACCGGGATTACCACCTATCCGAGGGATTGAGCATCAAATTGACTTAATTCCCGGTGCATCGCTACCCAATCGTGCACTATACCGTACCAATCCAGAGGAGAAGAAGGAGATTATGCGGCAAGTACAGGAGCTGCTCCACAAAGGTTATATTCACGAATCCCTTAGTCCTTGTGTTGTTCCTATTATTCTAGTGCCGAAAAAGGATGGTACGTCGCGTATGTGTGTTGATTGTAGAGGCATTAATAATATTACCATTCGTTATCGTCATCCTATTCCTAGGCTAGATGATATGCTTGATGAATTGAGTGGCTCTACAATATTCTCCAAAGTTGATTTGCGTAGTGGATACCATCAAATTCGTATGAAATTGGGAGATGAATGGAAAACAGCATTTAAAACTAAGTTTGGTTTGTATAAGTGGTTAGTCATGCCTTTTGGGTTAACTAATGCACCTAGTACTTTCATGAGACTAATGAACGAAGTTTTACGTGCTTTCATTGGACGATTTGTGGTAGTCTATTTTGATGATATACTGATTTATAGCAAATCTTTGGAAGAACATTTGGAACATTTACGTGCTGTTTTTAATGCTCTACGTGATGCACGTTTGTTTGGTAACCTTGGGAAGTGCACCTTTTGCACCGACCGAGTGTCTTTTCTTGGCTATGTTGTTACTCCACAGGGAATTGAAGTTGATAAAGCCAAGATTGAAGCTATTGAGAGTTGGCCGCAGCCCAAAACAGTCACACAAGTGAGGATTTTTCTTAGACTCGCTAGTTTCTATAGGCGTTTTGTGAGAGATTTTAGCACCATTGTTGCACCTCTCAATGAGCTTACAAAGAAGGATGTGCCTTTTGTTTAGGGTACCGCACAGGAAGAAGCCTTCACGGTATTGAAAGATAAGTTGACACATGCTCCTTTACTTCAACTTCCTGACTTAATAAGACTTTTGAGCTTGAATGTGATGCTAGTGGAATTGGATTAGGAGGTGTGTTATTACAAGATGACAAACCTGTTGCATACTTTTCTGAAAAATTGAGTGGGCCTAGTCTGAACTATTCTACTTATGATAAGGAATTATATGCTCTTGTTCGGACTTTAGAGACATGGCAACATTATTTATGGCCCAAAGAATTTGTTATTCATTCTGATCATGAATCTTTGAAACATATTAAAAGTCAAGCTAAACTGAATCGTAGACATGCTAAATGGGTTGAATTCATTGAGACTTTCCCTTATGTCATTAAACACAAGAAGGGTAAAGAAAATGTTATTGCTGATGCTTTGTCTCGTCGCTATACTATGCTTTCACAACTTGACTTCAAAATATTTGGTTTGGAGACCATCAAAGATCAATATGTGCATGATGCTGATTTTAAAGAAGTAATGCAGAATTGTAAAGAAGGAAGAACATGGAACAAGTTCGTTGTTAATGATGGTTTTGTGTTCCGTGCTAACAAGCTATGCATTCCTGCTAGCTCTGTTCTTCTTTTGTTGTTGCAGGAGGCGCATGGAGGAGGATTAATGGGACACTTTGGCGTGAAGAAGACAGAGGACATACTTGCTACACATTTCTTTTGGCCAAAGATGAGACGGGATGTTGAGCGTTTTGTTGCTCGCTGCACTACATGTCAAAAAGCTAAGTCACGACTCAATCCTCATGGTTTATATATGCCTTTGCCTGTGCCTAGTGTTCCTTGGGAGGATATATCTATGGACTTTGTTTTAGGTTTACCTCGAACAAAGAAGGGGCGGGATATCATATTTGTTGTCGTGGATAGATTCTCGAAAATGGCACACTTTGTACCATGTCATAAAAGCAATGATGCTGTTAATGTTGCTGATTTGTTCTTTCGTGAAATTATTCGCTTGCATGGTGTGCCAAATACTATAGTTTCAGACCGTGATACTAAATTTCTTAGCCACTTTTGGAGATGTTTATGGGCTAAGTTGGGGACTAAACTGCTTTTTAGTACTACTTGTCACCCCAAACTGATGGACAAACTGAAGTAGTCAATAGAACATTGTCTACTATGCTTAGGGCTGTTTTGAAGAATAATAAGAAAATGTGGGAAGAATGCTTGCCTCATATTGAATTTGCTTATAATCGTTCATTGCATTCTACTACTAAGATGTGCCCTTTTGAAATTGTGTATGGTTTCCTACCTCGTGCACCTATTGATTTGTTGCCTCTTCCATCTTCGGAGAAGGTTAATTTTGATGCTAAAGAACGTGCTGAATTGATTTTAAAAATGCATGAGTTAACTAAGGAAAACATTGAGCGTGTGAATGCTAAATATAAACTTGCTGGAGATAAGGGTAGAAAACATGTTGTCTTTGCACCTGGTGATCTTGTTTGGTTACATTTGCGTAAGGATAGGTTTCCTAATTTGCGCAAATCAAAGCTAATGCCACGTGCTGATGGTCCATTTAAGGTGTTAGAGAAAATAAATGATAATGCATATAAACTTGAGCTGGCTGCAGATTTTGGGGTTAGTCCCACTTTTAACATTGCAGATTTGAAGCCTTATTTGGGTGAGGAAGATGAGCTTCCGTCGAGGACGACTTCATTTCAAGAAGGGGAGGATGATGAGGACATCAATACCATGGTTACATCCACGGCCCCTGCTGCTATACATACTGGACCAATTACTAGAGCTCGCGCATGCCAATTAAATTACCAGGTACTTCCGTTTCTTGGTAATGATTCTAATGTTCATGAGAATATGATGCTGCCTAAATTGGATACATTTGTTTTGCTTACAAATGAAGGGCCTAGCTTGGAGAAGGATGATCATTGGAGCAAGAACAAGCATGGAGTTGATGGCATGCGCAAGGGAGACAAGAACAGAGTTTCAAGTGATGATTTCAGGACTTTGAAGCCACCATAATGAGTGCATGAAGCCTTGGACGAAATATACAAGATGCCACTTCATAAATTTGGTCCAGAGGCTATTCTAGGTGCTGCGTCACCTTCTTCTTGGGCCAGGCCCATGTAATTTCGAAATACTTCAATATAGGCTGTTTTTAGAGTCCGTATGTGTGGGGAGACAAGAGTTAGGGTGGGTTTCGGACCCCTCCTCCAAGGGCCACGAAATTCCCCCCTCTTCCCCCATATATACAGCCCCTAGGGCATCGTTTAGACTTTGGGTTTTGTTTAGATCAAAAGTTCGCCATAGCTGCAACTTCGCGTACTTCGTTTGTGTTCAACGACCAGACCAAGGCATCTCAGAACCCCACCTTCATTAATAAAGCTTTCCTCTTATATTCGCGATATCCAGATTGCAATCTTAGTTTCTTGCTTGTTCTTCGTTTGCTCGCAGGAAACAGGCCCTCGTGGTCAGGTTGATCGTGCTCCGGCATGGTCAATAACCCTCGGAAGTTGGTTTAGCGATTGCTAAGGCGCGACGTCTCGCACGTTCGTAGTCGTATCGTCAAGGTCGACTCCCACAGAAACGATAGCCACCATCTCATCGAATCATCGGGACACCTTTGCCTCTATCATTTTGACAAGGTTGTCTAATTGTTCTTCAGTCACTCGAGAAGGGGCCCAATTGCATTTGTAAACTTGCTTGGCCATGGCGGTAACAGATCTACAACATGATAATTTCCGGTTTAACATTTACAGAGGACAAGCTATGTGGCGGTACAAGGATGTAAGCACATTGTCAAACCGGGGTTGGTTGATCATAAACCGGAATTTATTAAAGTGAAGGCTAAATATGACGTATATTGGCGGTTCAACAAGGGGACTAATGGTATATACCGGGTCATCATTTTTTCTAAAAAAGTCAAACCGCCTAGTCTGACATTGAAGATACAAGTCTATAGATGTATAAGTGAAGGAAAACAGATTTCACAAGTTGGTAATACAATTTTGCATCTGCTGCGCATCAGAAAAGGAAAATATATTCAGACCTAAGAAGTGGTACCGAAGCAGTGGATGAAGTTTCAGATGGGATCTTCTATTGTAACGAGGCGCATTAGATGGGAAAGAAGAGCTACGGCTACGATTGAACAGAGTGAATATCCAGATCTGGATCAAAACTATATCATACAGGCAATGAACTCCGACGAACACCGAAGAACACCGAAACCCTAGAACAGATCTATGGCGGAAGAACAGAGAGCTTACCAGTGCTGATGAAGAAGCGGAGAGGCGCCGCAGTTCTCTGGTGCGTTCAGGGTGATGCAGCGGCCAGAGTTGTAGCAGAGGCGACGGTCGACGGTGGCGGTGGAGCTCCAGGGGCTGAGCGGCGCGAGGAAGACGATGACGCGAAGAGGCACGAGGGGGAAAAGGTGAAAATGACGAGGAGCCAGAAATTTGGAAATAAAGCGGAGCTTCGCCTCGATTGTCGGAGACCCATTAATGAAGATGTGTCATATGCAATTTTTTAATAACAGATGACGTCATGATGGTTTACAACGGCCCAGGAAGATGACATCACTGCGGTTTACAAAATTTTGTGAAGATGTTGAAGACGAAGTTTTCTTGATGACTGACATGAACCAAGTTCAAATCCGTCTAGGGCCTAATGTTGGGGATATTACTACTGGGCGTAAACCGGCCAGGAGAGGCCGGGTTAACTTCCTCGGTAGTTCATTATGCTTGAAGCCCATGAAGACAGATTGTGATGTTGTGTAAAGGCCCAGGGCCCAAAACCGTTTTAAGGCCTGTAACTATAAACCGGCATTGATATGTAACTTGCATTGTAAGATATAAAGAGCGGAGACCGAGCCGGACACGTTTATGAGCCGACCTCGCGACTCTGTAAACCGATGGGCGTCAACCCATGTATATAAGGGGACGACCCGGCGGCGGTTCAGGACAACAGACAACAATTCGAGACTCAGGCAAAGCGTATTCGCTCCCTGGTCATCAAAACCCCATCAATTCCATCACAACTAGACGTAGGCTTTTACCTTCATCGTAAGGGGCCGAACTAGTATAAAACTCTCTTGCATCCCTTGTCCGATTTAACCCCTTTAAGCTAACTCGTTGCGATGGCTCCATGACTAAGTCCTTTCATGAAGACATCTGTCGTGACAAACCCACGACAGAGGTCGACGAAGAGGCAGTGGCGACGGCGGGACTGGCGGATGGCAAGCCAGAGATTCCCTCAGCAGGGCCCAATGCCGGCAAGGCAAGGCGCCCAGCAAAGTCTGACGCCATCAGGATAGGGCCCATGCAATCAAAAGAGGTGGTGCAGAAGAAGAAGATGATGCAGCACCCGGTTTACTCTGTCAGCTCCCTCCTGCAGGGGGCTAGGTCAAGGTACTTTGGTGTGCAGAATTGCTCTTCAGCCTCCTTATGGCCTTGAGGAAGCTGCGTCACTACTTCCAAGCCCACGAAATCACCGTCGTCACTCGCCTCCCGTTACAACAGATACTACACAACCCAGACGCGACCGGAAGGATTATGGAGTGGGCCTTGGAGCTTTCAAGCTTTGGTCTGAAGTTTGAAAGTACTTCAACAATCCAGAGTAAAGTCTTGGCGGAGTTCATTGCAGAATGGACCTCAACGCCTGACGAGGAAATCCAGGAGACCACTCTCCCCGGCAAGGAAGCAAGTCACAAGTGGATATTGTACTTTGACGGGGCTTTCTCGCTGCAAGGTTCGCGGTAGACCTCGGGGTCAAGAAGCTCATCCTCAGAGGTGATTCGCAGCTTGTCATCAGAAAAGTCAACAAAGATTATCAGAGCCCGTTGATGGAGGCCTACGTAGATGAGGTGAGGAAGCTGGAGGAGCGCTTTGACGGTATACAAGCGGAGCACGTTCCCCGAGCGGAGAACGACATCACCGATTACCTGTCAAAGCGTGCTGCATTCAAGTTACCTCTGAAACCAGGTACTTTTTTGCTTCGGTTAACTCAATCGTCCGTCGAACCATCAACGGAGCAGAACAAACAGAGGAAATCAGGACCCGGCAAGTACTTTCCCGCTGAGCCCCCGGGGGCCGCCGGCAAGGATGTTGCCGCGGATTCTGAGCCTGCCGAGGAGCGACTGATTCCGGCAGGCCGTCAAGCCCTGAACGTAGAGATGGCCGCTCCCATGGCAGAAGAAATGCCTTTTGATGAGGACATGACTACCTTGGATACGACCAAAAATATTGCATACATGCATATTTGTCAGGTGATTTCTAGTGTCAACTATTCAATAATCTATTTATATTAGACAAAAAACAAAAGTGTGTGAAGTATTCAATCTGCATCTTATCTAGCTTGTTTGTGAAAAAAAAGAGAAAGAAAAAAAAGAAAAAAGTGAGAGAAAAAAAGAAAAAAAGGAAAAAAAGAGGAAAAAAGTGAAAAAAATTCCGTGAAAAAAGGAGAAAAAAGATATTCAGAGTGTGCTCCGCCTTTGTTACGCGTCGCGCCATGATTTTTTTGGTGTTCTAGGCTCGCGTCTCTAGCACGGTCTAGCCTAGGACCAGCACAGTACCGTCGTTGAGCGTTTATTCAACATTGCATCTCTGAATTGATTATTGCTGATCTTTTGCTACCATATATTTTGCCTTCCAAGCTCCACATATTTCTACACCGTGTATACATACGCTCACCTGGCAATCGCTTTACTCAATCTTCGGAGTTATTTGACACCGCTGGTTGCCGGTCACCACCTGCTGCATGGTAAGAACTTGTAAGACTTTGATATTTGCTATACTGTGAGCGTTTTACCACCACATCCTAGTAGTTCATAGGAACATTATTCTCGGATTTTGTTTCTTGTTTTTCTACTAAATATGGCAGGTTCCAGAGTCAGTTGGGCTTCATCAATTGCGGGAGACGTGGCACCAGCTCCGAAAATACAACCACCGTCACAAGAGGTGCAAAGACATAAGAATACGCACAATCAGGTTTTTGTTTCCATGCCACCTTTTAATGGTCGTTTTAAGCCTGATTTATATATTGAATGGGAGTTTGAAATAAATGTTATATTTGCTTCCCATGATTTTTCGGAACGTAAAAAAGTTAAGCTTGCGGTTGGTTCTTTCACTAGTTTGCTACTGTTTGGTGGAGTGAACATTGTCGGTTATACCCTGATTATGTACCTACTACTTGGGATGATTTAAAACTTGTCATGAGAGATAGATTCGTCGATGTTTATTATACTCGTGGCATGATTAAAAAACTACAACATTTAAAACAAGGTAGTGACACTGTAAGAAAATATTATGATGATTTACAAACTACCTTGTTGCATTCCTTTTTAGAGGAAAGTGAAGAATATTTTATGGATAGATTTTGGGGAGGATTAAACCGTGATATTCAGGAGATACTAATTCATGAAGAATGTTATCCTATGGACCATTTGTTTCATCTTGCTTGCAAAGCTGAACAGGAAATAAAGAGGCGTGATGCCCACAAGACAAACAAGCATAAGGTGCACATCCAAGGAGTTGAGACGGTCCTTCCTTCTACCACTGCGCCTACTATGACAACAACATCCATTGTTGTGAGCACTGCATCAGCTCCATATTATGACCCGTCACTGCCGAGAGTTCCACATCGTCTGAGTTGATAACACGAGGTAATGACAAAGGTACTGATCTTCTAACTTCGCATGCGAATGATGAATGCCTTGTCGATTTAAATACACCATGTGATGCTCTAGTCACTACATTGATCACACCACCTATTTTAGATGATTATGCTGATGATTTGACATTGCCATGTGATCAAACAACTGCAATATCAAGAATTTTGAGTGCACCTATTGAATTAACCGTTGATGTGAAAGAACCATGTGAATCAGGCACTAAAACAAATTTGGATCAACTACGTTTGAAAATAATTGTGCCATTGTTTAATCATTTTGATATGACCTCTAATCTTGATAATGATTTTGTGTTGAATGACTTGTTGCATGTTTGCTTATTACAGCATGTTGTAGCATGTAATTCTGAAACTATTAAAGTTTATTCACCAATGTTGGGATGGTTTAATTAAGAACTTTGTCAATCTTCTGATATGAATAAGAGTTTCACTCATATGTGCAAACTGAGTTGCAATATTTTCATGCCTTCTACTTCTTGTGATAATATTTTGGCTTTATATTTTATGAACTTTGAAAGTTACTCATGTGTCATATGTGCAAAAACTAAGGGAAATAAAAATGGATGACATATACATATACAGCATGTACACCTTGTCTCTTTTGTTAGCCACATTTCATATTAAGCAACGCCGAGGACGGCTTTATTTTCAAGAAGGGGAGGATGATGAGGACATGACTACCTTGGATACGACCAAAAATATTGCATACATGCATATTTGTCAGGTGATTTCTAGTGTCAACTATTCAATAATCTATTTATATTATCCAAAACAAAAATACTTCACACACTTTTGTGTTTTGTCTAATTGCAGGTGTATGGGACATTTGTACAATCCACATATGAAGATAGGGGAAAAGGAGAAGTTTAAGTTCTGTTCAAAAAGTCCTCTCACGTCACTTTTGGGCCAAGAGAAGATTGAGTCCAAGTCTCTCACGTTCTGGATTCAGATTCGGACTGTACAGACATACCTGACTCAAAACGCCAAGAACTTTTTCATACGGACTCCGAATTGGGTGATTCTTTTATTGTTGGAAAGTAGATTTCATCCTCTTTCCACACCAATTGGAATCACCTTTAAATTCGTCCGGAGCATTGAGATATGGACGAAACAATCTGATGCTGCAGCAGAATCCGAGTCAAACAACAAGTCCAAAGGTGTTGCATCACCTCCACTTGGGCCCATGAGCCTTGTACGACCTAGGGTTGGTTTTAGGCTGCCTTGGGACGTCCTCCCACCTCCTTGGCCGCCACCCCTTACTCCTATATAAGTAGATCCATCTAGTAGCTTTTTCCTTGGGATTTGTTTAGTTAAAAGTTAGCCATTGCAACTTCATGTACTTCGTTTGTGTCCAACGACCAGACCAAGACCGCTTCTGGATCCCCACCTTTATCAATTGATAGAGGCGAAGGTGTCCCGTCTTTCGATGAGATGGTGGCTATCGTTTTGGACGAAGTCGACTTTGATGATCCGACTACGAACGTGCGAGGACGTCGCGCCTTACCAATCGCTAAACCAACTCCGAGAGGTTATTGACCACGCTGGAACACGATCAACCTGACCATGAAGGTCTGTTTCTTGCGGGCAAACGAAGAACAAGCAAGAAACTAAGATTGCAATTTGGATATTGCGAATATAAGTGGAAAGCTTTATTGATCAAGGTGGGGTTCTGTGACGCCTTGGTCTGGTCGTTGAACACAAACAAAGTACGCGAAGTTGCAGCTATGGCGAACTTTTAATCTAAACAAAACCCAAAGTCTAAACGATGCCCTAGGGGCTATATATATGGAGGAAGAGGGGGGGAATTTCGTGGCCCTTGGAGGAGGGATCCGAAACCCACCCTAACTCTTGTTTCCCCACACATACGGACTCTAAAAACAGTCTATATTGAAGTATTTCGAAATTACATGGGCCTGGCCCAAAAAGAAGGTGACGCAGCACCTAGAATAGCCTCTGGACGAAAATTATGAAGTGGCATCTTGTATATTTCGTCCAAGGCTTCATGCACTCATTATGGTGGCTTCAAAGTCCTGAAATCATCACTTGAAACTCTGTTCTTGTCTCCCTTGCGCATGCCATCAACTCCATGCTTGTTCTTGCTCCAATGATCATCCTTCTCCAAAATAGGCCCTTCATTTGTGAGCAAAACAAATGTATCCAATTTAGGCAGCATCATATTCTCATGAACATTAGAATCATTACCAAGAAACGAAAGTACCTGATAATTCAATTGGCGTGCGCGAGCTCTAGTAATTGGTCCAGTATGTATAGCAGCAGGGGTTGTGGGTGTAACAATGGTATTGATGTCCTCATCATCCTCCCTTCTTGAAATGAAGTCGTCCTCGACGGAAGCTCATCTTCCTCACCCAAATAAGGCTTCAAATCTGCAATGTTAAAAGTGGGACTAACCCCAAAATTTGCAGGCAACTCAAGTTTATATGCATTATCATTTATTTTCTCTAACACCTTAAAAGGACCATCAGCACGTGGCATTAGCTTTGATTTGCGCAAATTAGGAAATCTATCCTTACGCAAATGTAACCAAACAAGATCTCAAGGTGCAAACACAACATGTTTTCTACCCTTATCTCCAGCAAGTTTATATTTAGCATTCATACGCTCAATGTTTTCCTTAGTTAACTCATGCATTTCTAAAATCAATTCAGCACGTTCTTTAGCATCAAAATTAACCTTCTCCGAAGATGGAAGAGGCAACAAATCAATAGGTGCACGAGGTAGGAAACCATACACAATTTCAAAAGGGCACATCTTAGTAGTAGAATGCAATGAATGATTATAAGCAAATTCAATATGAGGCAAGCATTCTTCCCACATTTTCTTATTATTCTTCAAAACAGCCCTAAGCATAGTAGACAATGTTCTATTGACTACTTCAGTTTGTCCATCAGTTTGGGGGTGATAAGTAGTACTAAAAAGCAGTTTAGTCCCCAACTTAGCCCATAAACATCTCCAAAAGTGGCTAAGAAATTTAGTATCACGATCTGAAACAATAGTATTTGGCACACCATGCAAGCGAATAATTTCACGAAAGAACAAATCAGCAACATTAACAGCATCATCGCTTTTATGACATGGTATAAAGTGTGCCATTTTTGAGAATCTATCCACGACAACAAATATACTATCCCTCCCCTTCTTTGTTCGAGGTAAACCTAAAACAAAGTCCATAGATATATCCTCACAAGGAACACTAGGTACAGGAAAAGGCATATATATAAACCATGAGGATTGAGTCGTGAGTTAGCTTTTTGACATGTAGTGCAGCGAGCAACAAAACGCTCAACATCCCGTCTCATCTTTGGCCAAAAGAAATGTGTAGCAAGTATATCCTCCGTCTTCTTCACGCCAAAGTGTCCCATTAGTCCTCCTCCATGCGCCTCCTGCAACAACAAAAGACGAACGGAGCTAGCACGAAACACAAATCCATCGTTAACGATGAACTTGTTCCATGTTCTTCCTTCCTTACAATTCTGCAATACATGTTTAAATTCAGCATCATGCACATATTGATCTTTGATGGTCTCCAAACCAAATATTTTAAAGTCAAGCTGTGAAAGCATAGTATAACGATGAGACAATGCATCAGCAATAACATTTTCTTTACCCTTCTTGTGTTTAATGACATAAGGGAAAGTCTCAATGTATTCAACCCATTTAGCATGTCGACGGTTCAGTTTAGCTTGACTTTTAATGTGTTTCAAAGATTCATGATCAGAATGTATAACAAATTCTTTGGGCCATAAATAATGTTGCCATGTTTCTAAGGTCCGAACAAGAGCATATAATTCTTTATCATAAGTAGAATAGTTTAGACTAGGCCCACTCAATTTTTCAGAAAAGTATGCAGCAGGTTTTCCATCTTGTAATAACACACCTCCTAATCCAATTCCACTAGCATCACATTCAAGCTCAAAAGTCTTACTAAAATCAGGAAGTTGGAGTAAAGGAGCATGTGTCAACTTATCTTTCAATACCGTGAAGCCTTCTTCCTGTGCGGTACCCCAAACAAAAGGCACATCCTTCTTTGTAAGCTCATTGAGAGGTGCAGCAATGGTGCTGAAATCTCTCACAAAACGCCTAAAGAAACCAGCGAGGCCAAGGAAACTCCTCACTTGTGTGACCGTTTTGGGCTGCGGCCAACTCTCAATAGCTTCAATCTTGGCTTTATCAACTTCAATTCCCTGTGGAGTAACAACATAGCCAAGAAAAGATACTCGGTCGGCGCAAAAGGTGCACTTCCCAAGGTTACCAAACAAACGTGCATCACGTAGAGCATTAAAAAATACACGTAAATGTTCCAAATGTTCTTCCAAAGATTTTCTATAAATCAGTATATCATCAAAATAGACTACCACAAATCGTCCAATGAAAGCACGTAAAACTTCGTTCATTAGTCTCATGAAAGTACTAGGTGCATTAGTTAACCCAAAAGGCATGACTAACCACTCATATAATCCAAACTTAGTATTAAATGTTGTTTTCCATTCATCTCCCAATTTCATACAAATTTGATGGTATCCACTACGCAAATCAACTTTGGAGAATATTGTAGAGCCACTCAATTCATCAAGCATATCATCTAGCCTAGGAATAGGATGACGATAACGAATAGTAATATTATTAATGCCTCTACAATCAACACACATACGCGACGTACCATTCTTTTTAGGCACTAGTATAATAGGAACAGCACAAGGACTAAGAGATTCGCGTATATAACCTTTGTCGAGCAGCTCCTGTACTTGACGCATAATCTCCTTCGTCTCCTCTGGATTGGTACGGTATGGTGCACGGTTGGGTAGCGATGCACTGGGAATTAAGTCAATTTGATGCTCAATCCCTCGAATAGGTGGTAATCCCGGTGGCACGTCTTGTGGGAAGACGTCAGCGAACTCCTGTAAAATGTTAGTGACAGCAGGGGGCAAAGAGGAAGGCACGTCCTCGAATGAAAATAATGCCTCTTTGCACACAAAAGCATAGCAAACAGATTTGGTAGAATCCAGCTCATCAATTTCAGATTTGGTGGCAAGTAAACATGCACTTTTCAATTTAATTTCAGAAGCAACACTAGATGGTTTATTATTAGGCTTCATTTGTTGCTCAAATTCTTTTGCCACAATCTGATTTTCACTCTTATTTTTCTCCTCTTTTGCTTTATTAGCTCTATTAATATCATCTTTCAAAATGGAATCAGGAGTCATAGGGAGCAAAGTAATATTTTTATCCTTATGAACAAGAGTATACTGATTGTTTCTACCATGGTGTACAAAATTTTTATCAAATTGCCATGGTCTACCAAGTAATAAGGAACATGCTTGCATAGGTACCACATCACAATCAACATAATCAGCATATGTAGAGATACTAAAATGCACACAAATAGTACGTGTTACCTTAACCTTGCCACTGTTGTTGAACCATTGGATGTAGTAAGGATGTGGATGTGGTCTTGTGGTGAGAGATAGCTTCTCCACCATCTCCATGCTAGCCAAGTTGTTGCAGCTCCCTCCATCTATGATGACGCGAATAGAACGTTCCTTCACAACTCCCTTTGTATGGAACAAATTATGCCTCTGATTTTGCTCAGCTTGTGTAACCTGCACACTCAAAACACGTTGAGCAACTAAACATTCATACCTGTCAGCATCTTCAGCAGCCATGTATTGCATCTCATGATCAGAATCATCTCCACCGTGTTCTTCATGTGTAATAAGAGCCAAAGTCTCCTCATCATAGTCACTAGCGGACTCATACCCACCATCCTCAGTAACAATCATCACACGCTTAGATGGGCATTCTCTCGCATAATGACCTCCACCCTTGCAACGTCGACATATAATATCATGTGTTTGCCTTGTTGATGCCATGGATGAAGAAGAGCTCTTTGCAGGCCCAGAAGGTGTGCTCTTGGTAGGTAGTGGTGATTGTGCCTGCTTTATTGTATCATGGTTGGAGGTGGCAGCTGACGGACGTGCCGGTGTAGCAGAACGTGTGGAAGTAGATGATGCACATGGTGTCCATGATGAAGGTCGACCTGCAGAAAAGTTAGTTCGCGCCAATGCCTGTCGATCCTGCACTTCACGTTCAGCTTTACAAGCAAGATGGAATAAACGAGTGATATTATTATAATCCTTATAGTCTAGAATGGTTTGAATCTCTCTATTTAATCCACCCAGAAAACGTGCAAGCATAGCTTCATTCTCCTCAACAATACCATATCTAATCAAGCCAGTTTGTAATTCCTGATAATATTCTTCTACAGAATTTTTTCCTTGTCTTAAGCGCTACAATTTTTGAAGTAATTCATGTTGATAATATGGTGGAACCCAATGAGTACGCATAGCAGTTTTCAAAGCAGCCCAAGTAGCTGGAACATGATATAATCTACAATGTTCAGACCACCAAACACATGCAAAGCGAGTGAAAGCACAAACAGCCGCAGGAACACGTCTCTCCTCAGGATACTGTAAACATGTAAATCGTTGTTCAGTTTCTAACTCCCAAGTAAGATATATATCAGGAACATATCTACCCTCAAATGGTGGAATATTCAATTTCAGTTTAGGGAGATGGTCATGATCTCGTACCTGAGGGAGAGCCCTAACGTTGACATTATTTGCATGTGGACGACCTGGTGGTTGTGGTGCTGGTGGTTGCACATAGTTCTGATTTTGATCAACCTCATCCTCGTAATATCCCACATAATCATCCTCCTCCGCATCAGCAGCAGGAGCCACAGAAGTATCAACAGCAGCACCAGCAGCTTGGCCAGGCTGAAGAGGGACACGGGTCGCTCAGCGGAGGGCTGTTTCGCGATGTGGAGGTAGTCGTTGTTGCTGTTGATGAGGTGCGTTAGGTGCAGCCGGTGGTGGTGGTGGTAGACGCATGAGCAATTCATTGAACTTGTTATCGAGATTTGTTTCGATCGCCTTCTCAATGCCATCTATCTTCTCCATGGCCTCTTCAAATCTGTTTAGCACATCTTCCACCTGTCCACTCATCATTTGCTGAAACTTATCATGTAACTCTTTGTTTGTCATGTTCTCCCAGCCAGACTCGTCGGCTTGTGATCCTGCCATGGTTAGCAGCAATAGAAACACACAAGAATATGATTCTACGGACTACTAGGAAGTGGTGGTGGTGGTGGGGTGGACAGTCACAAATCCGTCAAGCAAATCTCAAATTCTTACCAGTTCTTACCCAGCAGCAGGCGGTGATCGGCAACCGTTGTAGTCAAAACTCTCAAAGCTTGGATAGAGCGATTGCCAGGGAGAGTCAAACGCACGACGTAGATGTATGTGGAGCTAGGAAGGCTTATAATATGGTAGCAAAAAGGGTCAGCAATAATCAATTCAGAGATGCAAAGTTGAATAAACGCTCAACGACGGTACCGTGCTGGTCCTAGGCTAGACCGTACTAGAGACGCTAGCCTAGAACACTAACAAAATCACGGCGCTGCACGTAAACAAGGGAGGAGCACACTCTGAATTTTTTTAATTTTTTTCACTTCTTTTTTTGCACTTTTTTTCCTCTTTTTTTTTGCTCCGCAACAATTTTTTTTCGAAAAAGTCTACAAATGTCCTAAAATCTGCCTAGCCAGAATTTTTTTTTGAGTTTGGAACTATTTTTGTTCTGCGGGTAGCACGAAAGTTGGGGAGTCCTTCTTTGTCACGACTCGGAGTATGGCGTGATCTGGAAATCCAAAACAGAGTAACAAAATACTGGACTTGGAATAGGACTGGTGGCGGAGATGAATCTGGTGGAACTCGGACTGGTGGCGGAGATGAATCTGGTGGAACTCGGACTGGCGTCAGATATATGTTGCCGGTGGACTTGGATTGGCGTGATGGCGACGGATATGTAGTGGCGTATATGGACTCGGATTGGCGGTGAATATGTGGTGGTGGTATATCGATGAGGACATCAATACCATGGTTACATCCACGGCCCCTGCTGCTATACATACTGGACCAATTACTAGAGCTCGCGCACGCCAATTAAATTACCAGGTACTTTTGTTTCTTGGTAATGATTCTAATGTTTATGAGAATATGATACTGCCTAATTTGGATACATTTGTTTTGCTTACAAATGAAGGGCCTAGCTTGGAGAAGGATGAACATTGGAGCAAGAACACGCATGGAGTTGATGGCATGCGCAAGGGGATCAAGAACGGAGTTACAAGTGATGATTTCAGGACTTTGAAGCCACCATAAGGAGTGCATGAAGCCTTAGACGAAATATACAAGATGCCACTTCATAATATTCGTCCATCGGCTATTCTAGGTGCTGCGTCACCTTATTTTTGGGCCAGGCCCATGTAATTTCGAAATACTTAAGTATAGGCTATTTTTAGAGTCCGTATGTGTGGGGAAACAAGAGTTAGGGTTGGTTTCGGACCCCACCTTCAGGGGCCACGAAATTCCCTCCTCTTCCTCCATATATACAGCCCTTAGGGCGTCGTTTAGACTTTGGGTTTTGTTTAGATCAAAAGTTCATCATAGCTGCAACTTTGCGTACTTCGTTTGTGTTCAACGACCAGACCAAGGCGTCACAGAACCCCACCTTCATTAATAAAGCTTTCCTCTTTTATTCGCAATATCCAGATTGCAATCTTAGTTTCTTAATCGTTCTTCGTTTGCTCGCAGGAAACAGGCCCTCGTGGTCAGGTTGATCGTGCTCCGGCGTGGTCAATAACCCTCGGAAGTTGGTTTAGCGATTGCTAAGGCGCGACGTCTCGCACGTTCGTAGTCGGATCGTCAAGGTCGACTCCTACAGAAACGATAACCACCATCTCATCGAAACATCGGGACACCTTTGCCTCTATCAAGTGGTATCAGTTTTCAGGTTGCTCGGTGAGAATTTCCAGTTTCCCCTAGATTAGATTTATTTTCTTACCTATTGTCCAAGAAAAAGCCACAAAAAAGTTAGATCTATTCATCCTTTTGTCCAAGCCAGTATGAGCCTTTGCAATTTTCTTTTCATTGTTTGCATTATTGAATTATCGGTTGCATCGTCGTGTCGAGTTGCTGGTCTTAGTGTCTAGTTCGTTTAGAGTTTCGTGTTTTGTTCACATTAGTCACGTCGCCGCTGCATCGTTATCCCTTCCGCTGTTCACCACACCATCCATCAATTTTCACCTCGTGCTACCCATAGTTCATTGTCACAATCATAGTTGAGGTCATTCACATCTTCGCTTGATCCAATCTGCACCTTATCTAGTTTGTCTTGGGAAGAGGGAGAAAAAAAAGACAGGGAAAAAAAGAGTGAAAAAAAAAGAAAAAAAGGTCAGAGAAAAAAAAAGAGAAAGAAAAAGAGAAAAAAAAGTGTGAGGAGAAAAAAAGAGAAGAAAAAAAAACAAAATTCGGATCTATCTAGACTCAATCTCGTAGTTGAATTCGGATTGGAATCTGTTTTGTGCACTGTTCAGTAAAACAGGCATAGCTTCCTCATACGAAGTCCGTTTTGGCTCCACGAGTACTCAAATTAAAGCTAGCGATGAGCCGCATCTAAATAGTTGCAGAAGCTAGTTCAATATTTGACACCTCAAAATCGTCTTCTAAATAGGTCTTTTTGCCCTTCGAAGTTCGCGGACACAGCTTCTTCCAGTTTTCAGGCCAGTTTTCGAATTCTTTGACTCCTCATATCAATTCGGAATTGAGTGATTCTTTTTGCATTGGAAATCTTGAGCTAGTAGCATTCTTTGAAAAAAGTTATCAGAAAATTTGCTCAAACTTTTCAAGAGGAAAGTTGGAGAGAGAGTTGTTGTTTATCCTGCTTGGCAGTTGTTTCACATCATTATCTTTACTGCTATTGTGATCTTCACTTATATCTTGCAGTCCAGAGCTACTTCATATCATTTATTGATGCTAGTTTTGCTACGTCGTGACCTCATTAGTGTTCTAGGCTCGCGTCTCTAGTCCGGTCTAGCCTAGGACCAGCACAGTACCGTCGTTGAGCGTTTATTCAACATTGCATCTTTGAATTGATTATTGCTAATCTTTTGCTACCATATATAGCCAACCCAGCTCCACATATTTCTACACCGTGTATACATACGTTCACCTGGCAATCGCTTTACCCAACTTTTGGAGTTACTTGACACCGCTGGTTGCCGATCGCCGCCTGCTGCATGGTAAGAACTTGTAAGACATTGATATTTGCTTTACTGTGAGCGTTTTACCACCACATCCTAGTAGTTGTAGGAACATTATTTTGGATTTTGTTTCTTGTTTCTACTAATCATGCCAGGATCTAGAGTCAATTCATGGGCTTTGTCGATCACGGGAGACGTGCCACCACCTTTGCAAATACAACAACCGTCACGAGAGGTGCACAAACATCCAAATGCACATGATCAGGTTAATGTATCTATATCACCATTTAATGGCCGTTTTAGACCTGCTTTATATATTGAATGGGAGTTCAACATAAAAAATATATTTGCTTCCCATAATTTTGATGAACATAAAAAGATTAAGGTTGCAGTTGGTTCTTTCACTGGTTATGCTTTGGTTTGGTGGACTGAATATTGTCGGTTACACCCTGATTATATACCTACTACTTGGGATGATTTGAAACTTGCCATGCGACATACTTTCGTCCCCGCTTACTATACTCGTGACATGATTAAGAAGTTGCAACATTTAAAACAAGGTAGTGACACTGTAACAAAATATTATGATGATTTACAAACTACCTTGTTGCATTCCTCTTTAGAAGAAAGTGAAGATGATTTTATGGATAGATTTTGGGGAGGATTAAACCGTGATATTCAAGAGATATTAATTCATGAAGAGCGTTATCCTATGGACCATTTGTTTCGCCTTGCTTGCAAAGCTGAACAGGAAATAAAACGACGTGTTGCTCACGAGGAGAACAAGCGCACGGTGCATATTCCAAGAGTTGATATGATTGTTCCTTCAACTACTAGGCATACTATGACATCCACATCCGTTGTTGTGAGGACTACATCACCTCCACCATGTGACACATCGCCCCCGAGAGTGGCTACACCATCTGAGTTGATCATAAGAGGTAATGAGAAAGGTACTGATCTTCCATCTCTACATGAGAATGATGAATGCCTTGTCAATTTGAATGCACCATCTGATGAGCTACCCACTACTTTGATCACACTACCTATTTTAGAGGACTATGTTGACAATTTGACTTTGCCATGTGATCAAACAACTGAAATACCAACAATTTTGAGTGCACCCATTGAATTAACTGTTGATGCAAAATAACCAATGTTTAATCATTTTGATATGACCTCTAATCTTGGTGATGATTCTGTGTCCAATGACTTATTGCATGTTTGCTTATTTAAGCATGTTGTATCATGTAAATTTGACGCAAGTAAGGTTTATTCACCAATGTTGGGATGGTTTAATGATGAACATTGTCAACCTTTTAAAATGAATAAGAGCTTCGCTTATATGTGCAAACTGAGTTGCAATATTTTCATGCCTTCTACTTCTTGTGATAATATTTTGGCTTTAGATTTTATGAATTATGAAGGTTACTCATGTATACATGTGCCATATGTGCAAAAACTAAGGAAAGTAAAAATGGATGACATATACATATACAACATGTACACATTGTCTTTTTTGTTAGCCATATTTCAGATTAAGCAACGCCGAGGACGGCTTTGTTTTCAAGAAGGGGAGGATGATGAGGACATGACTACCTTGGATACGACCAAAAATATTGCATACATGCATATTTTTCAGGTGATTTCTAGTGCAAACTATTCAATAATCTATTTTTGTTATCCAGAACAAAAATACTTCACACACTTTTGTGTTTTGTCTAATTGCAGGTGTATGGGACATTTGTACAACACACATACGAAGATAAGGGAGAAAGAGATGTTTACTTGCTGTTCAAAAAGTTCTTTCACGTCACTTTTGGGCCAAGAGAAGATAGAGTCCAAGTCTCTCACGTTCTGGATTCAGATTTGGACTGCACAGACATACCTGACTCAAAACGGCAATAACTTTTTCATACGGACTCCGAATTGGGTGTTTCTTTTTTTGTTGGAAAGTAGATTTCGTCCTCTTTCCACTCCAATTGGAATCACCTTTAAATTCGTCCGGAGCATTGAGATATGGACGAAACAGTCTGACGCTGCAGCAGAATCCGAATCAAATAACAAGTCCAAAGGTGTTGCACCACCTCCACTTGGGCCCATGAGCCTTGTACGACCTAGGGTTGGTTTTAGGCTGCCTTGGGACGTCCTCCCACCTCCTTGGCCGCCACCCCTTGCTCCTATATAAGTAGATCCATCTACTAGCTTTTTCCTTGGGATTTGTTTAGTTAAAAGTTAGCCATTGCAACTTCGTGTACTTCGTTTGTGTCCAACGACCAGACCAAGACCGCTTACGGATTCCCACCATTATCAATACTTCATATATACTCGCAATATTCAGATTGCTTTTATCATATTCTTGCTTGTTCTTCGATTGCTTGCAGGAATAGACCTTCGTGGTCAGGTTGATTGTGCTCCGGCATGGTCAATAACCTCTCGAAGTTGGTTTAGCGATTGCTAAGGCGCAACGTCCTGCACGTTTGTAGTCGAACTAACTTTTCTGCAGGTCGATCTTCATCATGGACACCACGTGCATCATCTACTTCCACACGTTCTGCCACACCGGCACCTCCGTCAGCTACCACCTCCAACCGTGATACAAGAAAGCAGGCACAAC
This sequence comes from Aegilops umbellulata, assembly GCA_032464435.1. Taxonomy (NCBI): domain Eukaryota; kingdom Viridiplantae; phylum Streptophyta; class Magnoliopsida; order Poales; family Poaceae; genus Aegilops; species Aegilops umbellulata. Next base: position 196,654,012 of record CP136058.1, on the reverse strand, counting down.
CACCACTATTTGCCAAGAGCACACCTTCCGGGCTTGCACAGAGCTCTGCTTCTTCCATGGCGTCTACAGGGCACACAAGTGATATTATTTGTCGTCGTTGTAAGGGAAGAGGACATTTTGCGCGCGAATGCACATCTCAGCGTGTGATGATTGCTACTGAGGATGGTGGGTATGAGTCCGCTAGTGACTATGATGAGGAGACTTTGGCTCTTCTTACACATGAAGAACACGGTGGAGATGATTCTGATCATGAGACGCAATACATGGCTGCTGAAGATGCTGACAGGTATGAATGTTTAGTTGCTCAACGTGTTTTGAGTGTGCAGGTCACGCAAGCTGAGCAAAATCAGAGGCATAATTTGTTCCATACAAAGGGAGTTGTGAAGGAACGTTCTGTTCGCGTCATCATAGATGGAGGGAGCTGCAACAACTTGGCTAGCATGGAGATGGTGGAGAAGCTATCCCTCACCACAAGACCACATCCACATCCTTACTACATCCAATGGTTCAACAACAGCGGCAAGGTTAAGGTAACACGTACTATATGCTGATTATGTTGATTGTGATGTGGTACCTATGCAAGCATGTTCCTTATTACTTGGTAGACCATGGCAATTTGATAAAAATTATGTACACCATGGTAGAAACAATCAGTATACTCTCGTTCATAAGGACAAAAATATTACTTTGCTTCCTATGACTCCTGATTCCATTTTAAAAGATGATATTAATCGAGCTAATAAAGCAAAACAGGAGCAAAATAAGAGTGAAAATCAGATTGTGGCAAAAGAATTTGAGCAACAAATGAAGCCTAATAATAAACCATCTAGTGTTGCTTCTGAAATTAAATTGAAAAGTGCATGTTTATTTGCCACCAAATCTGATATTGATGATCTAGATGTTAGCAAATCTATTTGCTATGCTTTTGTGTGCAAAGAGGTATTATTTTCATTCGAGGACGTGCCTTCCTCTTTGCCTCCTGCTGTTACTAACATTTTGCAGGAGTTCGCTAACGTCTTTCCACAAGACGTGCCACCGGGATTACCACCTATTCGAGGGATTGAGCATCAAATTGACTTAATTCCTGGTGCATCATTACCCAACCGCGCACCATACCGTACCAATCCAGAGGAGACGAAGGAGATTATGCGTCAAGTACAAGAGCTACTCGACAAAGGTTATATACGCGAATCCCTTAGTCCTTGTGCTGTTCCTATTATTCTAGTGTTGAAAAAGGATGGTACCTCGCGTATGTGTATTGATTGTAGAGGCATTAATAATATTACTATTCGTTATCGTCATCCTATTCCTAGGCTAGATGATATGCTTGATGAATTGAGTGGCTCTACAATATTCTCCAAAGTTGATTTGCGTAGTGGATACCATCAAATTCGTATGAAATTGGGAGATGAATGGAAAACAGCTTTTAAAACTAAGTTTGGTTTATATGAGTGGTTAGTCATGCCTTTTGGGTTAACTAATGCACCTAGTACTTTCATGAGGCTAATGAACAAAGTTTTACGTGCTTTCATTGGACGATTTGTGGTAGTCTATTTTGATGATATACTGATTTATAGCAAATCTTTGGAAGAACATTTGGAACATTTACGTGACCTTGGGAAGTGCACCTTTTGCACCGACCGAGTATCTTTTCTTGGCTATGTTGTTACTCCACAGGGAATTGAAGTTGATAAAGCCAAGATTGAAGCTATTGAGAGTTGGTCGCAGCCCAAAACGGTCACACAAGTGAGGAGTTTTCTTGGCCTCGCTGGTTTCTATAGGCGTTTTGTGAGAGATTTCAGCACCATTGCTGCACCTCTCAATGAGCTTACAAAGAAGGATGTGCCTTTTGTTTGGGGTACCGCACAGGAAGAAGCCTTCATGGTATTGAAAGATAAGTTGACACATGCTCCTTTACTTCAACTTCCTAACTTTAATAAGACTTTTGAGCTTGAATGTGATGCTAGTGGAATTGGATTAGGAGGTGTGTTATTACAAGAAGGCAAACCTGTTGCATACTTTTCTGAAAAATTGAGTGGGCCTAGTCTGAACTATTCTACTTATGATAAAGAATTATATGCTCTTGTTCGGACTTTAGAAACATGGCAACATTATTTATGGCCCAAAGAATTTGTTATACATTCTGATCATGAATCTTTGAAACACATTAAAAGTCAAGCTAAACTGAACCGTAGACATGCTAAATGGGTTGAATTCATTGAGACTTTCCCTTATGTCATTAAACACAAGAAGGGTAAAGAAAATGTTATTGCTGATGCATTGTCTCGTCGTTATACTATGCTTTCATAACTTGATTTTAAAATATTTGGTTTGGAGACCATCAAAGATCAATATGTGCATGATGTTGAATTTAAAGATGTATTGCAGAATTGTAAAGAAGGTAGATCATGGAACAAGTTCGTTGTTAATGATGGTTTTGTGTTCCGTGCTAACAAGCTATGCATTCCAGCTAGCTCTGTTCGTCTTTTGTTGTTGCAGGAGGCGCATGGAGGAGGATTAATGGGACACTTTGGCGTGAAGAAGACAGAGGACGTACTTGCTACACATTTCTTTTGGCCAAAGATGAGACGGGATGTTGAGCGTTTTGTTGCTCGCTGCACTACATGTCAAAAAGCTAAGTCATGACTCAATCCTCATGGTTTATATATGCCTTTGCCTGTACCTAGTGTTCCTTGGGAGGATATATCTATGGACTTTGTTTTAGGTTTGCCTCGAACAAAGAAGGGGAGGGATAGCATATTTGTTGTCGTGGATAGATTCTCGAAAATGGCACACTTTATACCATGTCATAAAAGCGATGATGCTGTTAATGTTGCTGATTTGTTCTTTCGTGAAATTATTCGCTTGCATGGTGTGCCAAATACTATTGTTTCAGATCGTGATACTAAATTTCTTAGCCACTTTTGGAGATGTTTATGGGCTAAGTTGGGGACTAAACTGCTTTTTAGTACTACTTGTCACCCCCAAACTGATGGACAAACTGAAGTAGTCAATAGAACATTGTCTACTATGCTTAGGGCTGTTTTGAAGAATAATAAGAAAATGTGGGAAGAATGCTTGCCTCATATTGAATTTGCTTATAATCGTTCATTGCATTCTACTACTAAGATGTGCCCTTTTGAAATTGTGTATGGTTTCCTACCTCGTGCACCTATTGATTTGTTGCCTCTTCCATCTTCGGAGAAGGTTAATTTTGATGCTAAAGAACGTGCTGAATTGATTTTAAAAATGCATGAGTTAACTAAGGAAAACATTGAGCGTATGAATGCTAAATATAAACTTGCTGGAGATAAGGGTAGAAAACATGTTGTCTTTGCACCTGGTGATCTTGTTTGGTTACATTTGCGTAAGGATAGGTTTCCTAATTTGCGCAAATCAAAGCTAATGCCACGTGCTGATGGTCCATTTAAGGTGTTAGAGAAAATAAATGATAATGCATATAAACTTGAGCTGCCTGCAGATTTTGGGGTTAGTCCCACTTTTAACATTGCAGATTTGAAGCCTTATTTGGGTGAGGAAGATGAGCTTCCATCGAGGACGACTTCATTTCAAGAAGGGGAGGATGATGAGGACATCAATACCATGGTTACATCCACGGCCCCTGCTGCTATACATACTGGACCAATTACTAGAGCTCGCGCACGCCAATTAAATTACCAGGTACTTTCGTTTCTTGGTAATGATTCTAATGTTCATGAGAATATGATATGGCCTAATTTGGATACATTTGTTTTGCTTACAAATGAAGGGCCTAGCTTGGAGAAGGATGAATATTGGAGCAAGAACACGCATGGAGTTGATGGCATGCGCAAGGGGATCAAGAACGGAGTTACAAGTGATGATTTCAGGACTTTGAAGCCACCATAAGGAGTGCATGAAGCCTTATACGAAATATACAAGATGCCACCTCATAATATTCGTACATAGGCTATTCTAGGTGCTGCGTCACCTTATTTTTGGGCCAGGCCCATGTAATTTCGTAATACTTAAGTATAGGCTATTTTTAGAGTCCGTATGTGTGGGGAAACAAGAGTTAGGGTTGGTTTCGGACCCCACCTTCAGGGGCCACGAAATTCCCTCCTCTTCCTCCATATATACAGCCCTTAGGGCGTCGTTTAGACTTTGGGTTTTGTTTAGATCAAAAGTTCGCCATAGCTGCAACTTCGCGTACTTCGTTTGTGTTCAACGACCAGACCAAGGCGTCACAGAACCCCACCTTCATTAATAAAGCTTTCCTCTTTTATTTGCAATATCCAGATTGCAATCTTAGTTTCTTGCTTGTTCTTCATTTGCTCGCAGGAAACAGGCCCTCGTGGTCAGGTTGATCGTGCTCCGGCGTGGTCAATAACCCTCGGAAGTTGGTTTAGCGATTGCTAAGGCGCGATGTCTCGCACGTTCGTAGTCGGATCGTCAAGGTCAACTCCCACAGAAACGATAACCACCATCTCATCGAAACATCGGGACACCTTTGCCTCTATCATATATGGCAGCGGTGATGAAGTTGGTGCGGTGGTGGTATATGGCAGCAGCGATGATGATGATGCGATGGTGATATATGGCTGCGACGACGTGACAACCTGTGAATAGAACTCGAAACTCTAAAGGACTAGACGCTAAGAGCAGCAACTTGACACGACGATGCAACCGAAAATTCAACAAAGCAAAAACAGAAAAGATTATGCAAAGGCTCTGGCGTGGGCACAGCATACCGTCCAATTCCTCCAAACATGAGAGCTTCCTGAGGAGCAGGAAGAAGCGGAGAAAGTAGCCCGTCGGTCTACTATGTATCAGTTCGTCGATGACGTCCTGTACAGGAAAAGACCAAACGGTGTGAAATTGAAGTTCATTCCCCGGGAGGAAGGACTGGAGCCGTTGGCAGAGATACACGGAGGCATATGTGGCTCCCACATAGGGTCGAGGGCCCTTGCCGGCAAGGCGTTACGGTGGGGTTTCTTCTGGCCCACTGCCCTCCAGGATGCAACATCACTAGTAACCAAGTGTGAAGCGTGTCAGTTCCATTTGAAGAAGCTTCATCAACTAGCTCAAGCCCTCCAAACAATTACTCTCTCCTGGCCATTCTCGGTCTTGGGGCTTGACATCCTGGGCCCTTTCCCCCGCGCTGTCGGGGGCTTTGAGTACTTCTACGTTGCAATCGACAAGTTCACAAAGTGGCCGGAGGTGGAGGAAGTGAGGAAGGTGACAACATAGTCAGCCGTCAAGTTCTTCAAGGGGCTACTATGTCGTTTGGCGTGCCAAACAGAGTCATCACCGATAACGGCATGCAGTTCACAAGCCACACCTTCATGCAATACATCCAAGACCTCGACAGCAGGGTCTGTTTCGCTTCCGTGGCACACCCACGGAGCAATGGCCAGGCGGAGAGGGAAAATGCTGAAGTGTTGCGGGGTAGAGGACAAAGACTTTTGACAGGCTGCACAAGAGTGGAAGGCACTGGATTGATGAGTTGCCAGCGGTTCTTTGGTCGATCAAAACAACGCCAAATCGAGCCATCGACCAGACACCCTTTGCCCTGGTATACGGGGCAGAAGCAGTTCTCCCCACGGAACTCACACACGGGTCACCTCGAGTGCTCGCTTATGACGAGCTTGAGCAAGAGAAATTGCGGCAAGATGACGCAATGCTCCTTGAGGAAGATCGTCTTCGGGCGGCTGTGAGCGCAGCATGCTACCAGCAAGCCTTGCGTCGCTACCATAGCCGCAAGGTTCATGCCCGAAGCTTTGAGGAAGGTGACCTTGTTCTTTGGCGCGTTCAGCCGGCCAAGAATTCCAACAAGTTGACGCCAAAGTGGGAAGGCCCTTATCGGCTAATATGAGTCACCAGGCCCGGCGCAGTCCGCTTGGAGACCGAAGATGCTGTCCAAGTGAGCAACTCCTGGAACATCGAACATCTTCGCAAGTTTTACCCATAAGGCGCGGTTGCCGGGCCTCCCGGCAAGCCACCTTTTGTACGAGCTTTGCCGGCAAGGCATGTAACCCTCTGTACAAAGCCAGGCGCAGATCCTGAGCATAGATAAACGAAGCACTGGCGCCCTAAGTTTTAGCATGCATGCTAGGTTAAGTGTCTCCCTCGGTTAGGGTTGATAGTGCTTACCGGTGGCTAACCCCTAGCCTAGAGGTCGAGTATGCGTCTTTCTGTCCTCTTTGGTTTGCAGGGCACGTGGACACTTCTGCTGAGCCGCTTGGGAGAAAGAGGACGAACCGACGCTCCAGCTCCGGCAAGCCAGGACTGCCGGGGGCTGAAGACACAAGGATCTAACCACGGCAAGCCAAATTTGCCGGGGGCTGCGGTTTGAGATAAGTCCTTCATCCCCTATTGTGCATTTCCGTATGGAACTGGGACAAATGAAACCTCATTTTGCTCCGAGGCCACCGTGCCCCCCCTTCTTCTTGTACCCAAGTCCCTGGGACAGAACCGGGTCATAGACGTGGTGGCAAGGAAATAAACGAGGAACCTAACTCTACTTCGCCCCTGCCTCCGCCAAAAGCGTGAGAATGGTCGACTGAAGTCAGGGGACGGCAAGGCCTATTGTCGGGCGACAATGTTTATCTTAAAAGTAACAAGGATTAGTTCCTTGGCATGGGCCTCGCTCACGCACAAAGAACCCAACAAGCACCCTTTTTCATTAAAAACATCCCATACAGGTACAGTTCATACGGAATTAAAAACATGAGCAAGGGGATTACAAGTCTTAAAATTAACAAGTGCCCGCAGGCTTACAAACTAAAAAGAGATAAGGTGCCCGTAATCCCTTTCTTGTCCCTCTCCTCAGAAGGTGGAACAAGACAGCAGGAGGGCAAAAGGAGCGCCTAGGCAAGGTACGAGGAGCAGAAGGCACAAAGAGAGCATTTTGGTGCCGGGAAAGGAGCTGGAAGACGAGGCAGCGGGCCGACAATATGCGACGAAGGCGTCGGTGCCCGCGTACTCCGACTTGACGGCTGCCACCCGCCTTCTTCGCCTTCTCTGGCCCTCCTACGCCAGCCGCCCGAGGAGACGACGGGGAGCGCCCCGATGGAGAGCATGACGAGGAAGGCCCTCGGTAGGGTGCGTGGCCGAGGGAAGGGCGACGCGGTTAGTCGGAGTCAGAGTCAGCGTTCGGAGTCGGTGTCCCGCCGCTCGACTCCCTCGTCGCCACTATCGCTGTCCTGCTCGTCACTCCCACTTGAGGAGGAATCTTCATCGTCGGAGGAGCTCTCCACGCAACACTTTATGCGAGTTCCAAGATCTCCAAAGACCTTGACGGAGAGCAGGCTGCCCTCCATTAACTTGAAGTAGAGGACGAGCCCCGCCGTCAGGCTATGGATGCGAGCAAATGTCTTCCATCCGCGACGGAGGTACATAACATGAGGATCGGGGAAGTCGACGTCGACCCGCGTGCCGCCGTTCCTGCAGCCCCTCATGTGCAATCTGAGGGTCTGGGGTGGATCGAGCTCCATTTCCTGAGCAAATGGGGTCGGGAGGCGGAGACGACGACGCGGTGGCCAGCGCAGCCTGATGACGAACTCCGGAGGCTGGTCCCCGACGTGGCCCTCCATCACGGGTGGCATCGCTGGTGGAGGTACGGCCATCGCGCCGCCTCGTCCCCCTCTCCCCCGATCGCCGTGGCGACCTCGGCCTCGCCCCCTCCCCCTTCCTCTCGTGGCCGGCTCCGCCGCCGCGAGCTCGTGGGAAGGAGGAACGCGTTGTCGAGCGGCGACCCCCTCCCCCACCGTTGAAGAGCTTGCGCTCCCTCTCGCCATGACGGATGGAAGGAAGGAGCAGAAGTGGAAGAAGATGGATGCTGGGAGAACGTGGGATGATATCCCCCTCCCCCTCCTCATAAAGGGGCGGGGTCGAGGCTCGGCCGCCCCACTCGACCAATCCAGCCATCGGAGGCGCAGGGAATCAGGACCGACCCGCTGCCCCAATCAGCGACGGCCCGGTTCCCCGCCTTCACCGCCTGCCACCTGCATGGGGGACGTGTGACGAGCGAGCAGGATCGAGGGGACGGATGAGGCGACCATTCCCCACCCCGTGATCGTGGGGCGCGGGCGGCTTGAATACCGCGACCCGAGTCCACTCAGTAAATAAGACGCGCCTCTGCGCCTCCCTCTTTTTCTTATGAGGAAAGCGCGGACCGCCTCTTTACTGTGATGTGACGCATGCGTGCGTGAACCGCCCCATGCATGACCCCCACGTCACACACGACCCTCCACGTCGCGAGTTCAACGCGGGTCGTGGGGAAGCGCAGCGAACGAAACAGTTACTACGGTAAAAATCTGCCCCACCTGCCCGTGCACCGTTCTGGGCCTGGCCCAACAACGCGTCACGCTTATGTGTGGCCCAGACCCGGGGGCTCTTGTCGGTGTAAAAAAGTAGGGGCTCTCCTTTTGACCTCTTTATTTGTGCACGGGCAGCCAGAGCCACGCGCCATGGCCACACTTAGCAGGACAGAGGAGGGGAGCCGGAGAGAAGCTGAAGCACAAGACAACCAAGGCAACGCCAAGACCAGGAACACAGGAGAGCAAAAAAGCGAGGTAGGCTCCCTCGGCAAGATCCTTGCCGAGGCAGCCTCCTCAGCCCCGGCAAGAGCCTTGCCGGGGCAACCTGCCCGACGCCAGCAGAGCAAGCCACCCTTGAGCCCATGGGTCCCAACACCACCAACTACATTGGAACCAAGGCTCAGGAGGCGCCTCTGAGGTGAAATGCAGATCTTCGTCAAGATCATAAACATGTGAGATCAGATGAGGACCAGAAGACGGCGACCCTCGGCGGGATCCTAGCCGAGGAAATCCACAAGACCCCCGGCAAGCGCCTTGCCGAGGAAGACTACAAAGCCATGGCAAGACCCTTGCCGGGCCCCCGGCAAGACCCTTGCCGGGCCCCCGGCAAGACCCTTGCCGAAGGCATCAGCGGGGCCACTGCCATACCCATGCCAGCCAAGACTACACTGCCATCCCCAAGCAGCTGCTAGTTCAACCAGCTGGGCAGGCACCTGTGTGGCGATTGGCGTCCTCTACACCGACTCAGCAAGCACCTGCGTGGTGGCATGCAACCCTTCGTGAAGGCTCCACCACCGCGCCAGCCGAGCAGCCAGCCAACATGGCGCCACGATGCCTCGTCAGCTCGGACGCGTGTCAAGGCCAGGTGAGGCGACGACAGCTGGGACGTGCTTCCTTGCCGTCCCTGATAAAGCAAGGGGGACACGTCGGCAGCGCATTAAATGCGTTTGTCAGACGGTCCCAGAGGATAGGCTTATCAAGTGTAGACCTTTCCACCTCCTGTGTGCCACTATGGCAACCCCTTTTTGCCTATAAAAGGAGGCCCGAGGCGACCAGGAGAGGGATTCAGCTCTTTTGGGAAAGTTGCACCCCGTAGCTAGCTCAAGAACGCAAGAACACTCAATACATCCACCAAAGCAGGACTAGGGTATTACGCATCTTCGCGGCCTGAACCTGGGTAAACGACCCGTGTGCTTCATGTCAGGCCTGCTCTTTGCACAACCTTGTGCCAGCCGACCGTAGAAGGGATCCTAGTGACCCCATAGGTGTCGTTCCCACCGACAGCCGATCATCCTTGGTAGACCCTTTTTGAATACTACAGGGGCTGTTATTGTTTTAAACAATGGCAATGTCACCTTTCATGTTAATGGTAATGAGCATAACGTACACTTTCCGAAGAAACAACCTCAAGTTCATAGTATCAACTCTGTTGGAAAAAATTCAACTATTACTGTTGGAGGTTTTGAATTTCCTCTTCCTACTGCCAAAAAGAAATATGATATCCTTATTGTTGGGGAAATGCATATCCCCGTTGAGGTAACCTAGTTCTATTCGAAAATTCTCTGGTTTCATGTCATTCGGAAGAAGTTTGTTAATAAGACTTGATCAACCTTGTTAATGGATTCCTTTTGATGAGCATGAGATGGATGAATTTAGAAAGCACAACCTTCTGTACCCACTTTTTACTTTTTGTTATTTAGGTTAAATAAAGAAAAAATAGTTTTTTCTGTCTATTTTCTGAATTATCCATGCAATAAAAAATGTCCTGAAAATAAAAGTTCTCCAAATGCACTTAACACACACCAGTGGGGCTCACCAGTGGGCCACAAGGGTGGAGGGTGTGCCCTCTGGGCGCGCCCCCCGACCTTGTGGGGCCCATGTTGCCCCCTCCACTTATTCCAGCACCCATCCACTTCGTCTTCCTCCAGAAAAAAATCACTCCATAGCTCAAACTCGTGTTCTTGCTCACTTTGCTGCCATTTTTGATCTCCTTGCTCAAAGCTCCATTCACAAAACTGCTCTGGGGGATTGTTCTTCGGTATGTGACTCCTCCAATGGTCCAATTAGTTTTTGTTCTAGTGCTTTATTTATTGCAAATTTTTGCTGTTGTGGTGATCTTGTTCTTGAGCTTGCATGTCAAATTTATTTGGTCCAAGGTAGTTTTGATACATGATATAGCCTCTAGACACTTGCAGGAGTAGTTTCTATCAATCTTGTTGAGTTTTGTTCACTTTTATTTCGAGTCACTAAAAATTTCATAGTAAGAAAATGATGAGGAGATTGTTGAGAGGTTCCTCGAGCCGTGGTTCAAAGGAAAAGGAAAATGAGGAGAAGGAGAAGCCCAAATACTATCTTCCTCGCCCCGCGGAGATTCGGCCATGTGAATGGCCATGTGATGCGTTCTTGCAGGCGGCCGGAATTTATGATGATTTCTATTATTTGGCCGAGAATGCAAGCATCACCGACTTCCTCCTCGACCAGTGTAATCAGTATCTCCTACTCACAAATACTTTTGTGCAAAATTTTCATTTTCATGCTAGGAGATCACCACCCATGGTAGACTTTTCACTACTGCGGGATGGTCCAAACACGACACTACGATAAGAGACTCTTCGACAAAACTGTGTGCGATGCCATAATTGCAAACGGTGGTAAAAAACCGTCAAAAAAGGTGCAAAATGTTTGCAATGATGGATGCATCAAACACGGTTCAGATTTTAGTTGCGTGTGCGATGCAGGGCATACAGCTCAGTTCAATTAACTGTTTGGGATGGGGAGGAACAAAAGAAACGGGCAGCCAGATGAAGGCATGTGCGATATATAGCATACGGTTCACTAGGATGAATTGTGTGTGATTAGGCAACACAATGGAAACGGTTCAACTGAACAAGATGTGTGTGATACGCGGCAAACAAGTCCGTAATCAGAAATGTGTGCGGAGACCAATAATAGCACAGACAATTGCTGCTAATAAGCCGTGTGATTTGCTCTGTCTCCTGTCCTTATTGCTCTCATTCTTCATCTTCATGTAGTAGGGGTTGATCATGGCCGAGGTGAGGTCAATCGGGGAGTTCAGTTTGTTTCTGCCGCTACCCCATACCTTGTAGTGGCGCTGGATGTTGACAAGATTTGGGCATTTCAAGTCCGAAACCTTGAGCGCTTTTAGATCGTTGGTGCTGTCCACCGCAGAGAAACTGTAGTCGGAGCTGTTGATAAACCTGGAGAAACGCTCACAAGGCGTTGTGGCTAGGTGGTACTGGTAGACAAGGACGTCATGTCGCACGCACAACTGGGCAACGACAACCTTCTGATCGTGCCCGGCACGACCCATGGTGTACTCAAGGTCGAAGCCGACCACTTGGTACTTGTCCTCGGCAAGGAACTGCTCCATAGTTTGGATGGAGCTCTCCACCGAGACCGCATCATTCGTGTACACCACCAAGAGAGCCTTCCCCCTCACGTGGGTGTCCACGATGTGTTGCATGGTGAACTGCCTGCCGTTGTCGTCGTCGGCCGCTGGGAGCGCCATTGGAGCCACGGGGAGCGCCATTGGAACCGCTGGATGTCCTTTCTGTATGTGTCCTCATGGGTGTGTATATTGTGTCGTGTGAGACGAGAGATGAAGGTAAATGGCCGTAGGAATAAAAGGGGGCCGGGCGGCATGGATTCTCGGCGCGTCCACATGGCAGTTTTTGCAGTGGGTAACTGCATCGTCGCGCCGCGCCCGGCGCAACCGCATGCATACGAACGTGTGTGATCGTGCGCCGGCCCCAAACACTGGCAGCGCGCGTGGAGGGACGAGGGCAGAGCACCCGGAGGGACACGAGAGCAGAGCGTGCCGCGGCCGCCTAAACCGCAAGCAACCGCACGTATAGAGCAGTTGAACATGCAGGAAATGGTCGCCTACAAGCCGGACGACAGTTGCGTCGCTTCGTAGAGAGCGGCCGTGTGCTACCACATTCGTCTAGTCTATAGTCCCCTTTATATTCTGTGCCATTCTTTGCCCTCAAATTAACCAACAAAATGTTAATGCATGTTATAAAAATTATATAATTGGAAACTATGTTCAAATACGAATCCAACTATATAATCTTTGGTGACATGCATTCCTATTTTATTAGTTAAATCATACTTATAAACCAGGACGGGGGTATAGTAGGTAATTAACTCGTAAACGTTTTTTTATTAACCATATGTGTACGTGGCCTTTAGTCCTCCTCTTGACGTCTTGTCACCCCGCTGTCGTAGACGGCTTACAACGCAAGCTAGCGCAGCGCGGGAGGGCGTTCTTTTGGCCAAATGGTGGCGCCAATGAATCGTCGGTGAGCCCGTTCCCGCGCAACCTCACAGGATCCCGCGCAAGCTTCCTGATAGAGGCAAGGGTGTCCCGATCTTTCGATGAGATGATAACTATCGATTTGGTGGAGACGACTTTGACGATCTGACTACAAACGTACACGATGTTGCGCCTTAGCAATCACTAAACCAACTCCGAAAGGTTATTGACCACGCCGGAGCACGATCAACCTGACCACGAAGGTCGATTCCTGCAAGCAATCGAAGAACAAGCAAGAATATGATTAAGCAATCTGAATATTGTGAATATGGATGAAGTATTGATGAAAGTGGGGTTTCATAAGCGGTCTTGGTCTGGTCGTTGGACACAAACGAAGTACACAAAGTTGCAGCGATGGCTAACTTTTAACTAAATAAAACCCAAGTTTAAACGATGCCTTAAGGGCTATATTTATAGGGAAAAGAGAGGGGATTTTGTCCACCCTTGGCAAGGTGGGACTAAAACACCTCCTAAGTCGTTTCCCCTACAATATGGACTCTAAAAATAGATTACATGGGCCTGGCCCAAAATAAGGTCGCGCCACACCAATAATAAGCTATGGATATTTATAAAAGGTCATCTCGTATATTTCGTCCATCTTCTTGTATGTCATCATGGTGGCTTCAAAGTCCGGAAATCTCCACTTGAACCTCCATTCTTGTTCTCTTCGAACACACCTTCATCTCCGTGCTTGACCATGCTCCAATGTTCAACCTTCTTGTCCGTGCTAGGCCCTTCAATTGCAACCAACACAAATGTATCTAAGTTAGGCATCATCATATTCTCATGAACACTACAAACATTACCAAGAAACGGAAGTACCTGATAATTTAATTGGCATATCTGAGCTCTAGCAACTGTTCTAACAGGTAAAACAACAGGGGATATGGGTGTAACTGTGGTGGCCATGTCCTCATCATCCTCCCCTTCTTGAAAACAAAGCCCGTCCCCGGCGTTGCTTAATCTGAAATCTGGCTAACAAAAGAGACAAGGTGTACATGTTGTATTTGTATATGTCATCCATTTTTACTGATCTCAGTTGGGGCACATGTGACACAGTTATACACGAGCACCCTTCAAAAGTCATGAAATATGAAGCCAATATATTATCACAAGAAGTCAAAGGCATGAAAATATTGCAACTCAGTTTGCACATATAAGTGAAGCTCTTATTCATATTAAAAGATTGACAATGCTTATCATTAAACCATCCTAACATTGATGAATCATCACCAAGATTAGAGGTCATATCAAAATGATTAAACATTGGCACAATTATTTTCAAACGTATTTGATCCAAATATGATTTATTCCCTGATTCACATGATTCATTTGCGTCAATAGTTAATTCAATGGGTTCACTCAAAATTGTTTGATCACATAGCAAAGTCAAATCATGAACATTGTCCTCCAAAATAGCTGGTGTGATCAAAGTAGTGGGTAGCTCATCGCATGGTTCATTTAAATTGACAAAGCATTCATCATACTCATGTGGAGGTGGAAGATCTGTACCTTTGTCATTACCTCTTATGTTCAATAAAGACGATGTAGGCACTCTAGGTGGCGACACGGCACAAGGTGGAGGTGATGTGGTGGAAGGAACAACCGTCGCAACTCTTGGGATTTGCTCCTTCCGCTTGTTTGTCTTGTGGGCAACACGTCTTGTTATCTCCTGTTCAGCTTTGCAAGCAAGACGAAACAAACGGTCCATAGGATAACATGTTTCATGAATTAGTATATCCTGAATGTCACGGTTTAATCCTCCCCAAAATCTATCCATAAAATCTTCTTCACTTTCTTCTAAAGAGGAATGCAACAAGGTAGTTTGTAAATCATCATAATATTTCGGTACGGTGTCACTACCTTGTTTTAAATGTTGCAACTTTTTCATCATGTCACGAGTATAATAAGTAGGGACAAATTTATGTCGCATGGCAAGTTTCAAATCATCCCAAGTAGTAGGTATATAATCAGGGTGTAACCAACAATATTCACTCCACCAAACTAAAGCATAACCGGTGAAAGAACCAACCGCAACCTTAACTTTTTTATGTTCATCAAAATTATGGGAAGCAAATATATTATTTGTCAAACTCCCATTCAATATATAAAGCAGGTCTAAAACGTCCATTAAATGGTGGTATAGAAACATTAACCTGATCGTGTGCATTTGGATGTTTGTGCACCTCTCGTGACGGTTGTGATATTTGCATAGGTGGTGGCACGTCTCCCGCGATCGACAAAGCCCATGAATTGACTCTGGATCCTGTCATGATTAGTAGAAACAAGAAACAAAATCCAAAAATAATGTTCCGATGAACGACTGGGAAGTGGTGGTAAGACACTCACAGTATAGCAAATCAAAGTCTTACAAGTTCTTACCATGCAGCAGGAGGTGACCGGCAACCAGCGGTGTCAAATAACTCCAAGAGTTGGGTAAAGCGATTGCCAGGTGAACGTATGTATGCACGATGTAGAAATATGTGGAGCTGGGTTGGCTTTATATATGTGGGAAAAATGCTACAACCACGTTAATTAATGCAAGCTGAAAATTCGTTCAAAGTGGTCGAGTGCTGTTCCTAGGCTAGACCATGCTAGAGATGCGAGCCTAAGACACAAGTGAAATTCACAGGCGGTGGCAACAAGTGCAAATTGTATGGAAAAAAATTATGAGCGATGCAGCAACTTGAAAGTAGTACTAGCACTAATATGTCTTTTTTCTTCCACCAGTAGATAATCCCTTTTTTTTCACCCAACCGTACCAAAATTACTTGCCAAACTAGCACTACTACAAATATATATAATATTTCTGAATATTTGGTACGTGAGTGCTCTCTGTTATGCTGTCAAGCGTAGCGTGCATGCACAACCCAAAGTTTTTTTTGTTGGAGTATCCTATTCCAAAACGTCCAAATAAAATATGCACTTTATCTGCTTCCTTTATTGCATGGTCTCTTCTCTTTTCAAATAAGAACGAATCAATCTGTGCAATTAAATCAAACCGATCAGCCCTCTTTTATTTTTATTTGGCCGATTTGTTTTTTTTCTTTTTTCCTTTTCGAAGGAAATTGCCCAACAAAACGGCCACCAACCAAACAGATTAACACTTGCCTTTTTTTCACTTGTTTCCTTATGATGCATACCAAACTTTCTGCAACAAACACAAATTTTTGTCCAACTAGGAAACAGATCAACGCTGGACTTTCCTTTCCTTTTTTTGCGATTCTTTTCTCTTGCTTAACAAACCAGGAAACTTTCCAAGTAATACCACGTCCCCCTTTCCTTTTTTTTGGCAAGATCCAAACGTCCAATACTTGGAAACCCAAACCAAAATAGCACCTCCCTTTTTTTTCCTTCCTTGTTTACCACAAAAAAATCTGGGATTTATTAGAACGAATCAGTACCTGCCTTCTTTGAATTTTTTTTGCTTCTTTCCAAACAAACCAGATCAAATCGTGCAAACCAATATTTAATTCCTTCCAATCTCTCTCCCTTCTCCCTTGGCCGTACCAAACTTACCCTTTTTCTGCTTGTTTTGTTTTGGGCAAGATTCACAATTTTTTATCAACCGATCAAAACCTGCCAATCATAGAAAGATGCGCTAATGAGGACATCAATACCATTGTTACACCCATAGCCCCTACTGTTACATATACTGGACCAATTACTAGAGCTCGCGCACGCCAAATAAATTACCAGGTACTTTCGTTTCTTGGTAATGCTTCTAATGTTCACGAGAATATGATGCTGCCTAAATTGGATACATTTGTTTTGCTTACAAATGAAGGGCCTAGCTTGGAGAAGGATGAACATTGGAGCAAGAACACGCATGGAGTTGATGGCATGCGCAAGGGGATCAAGAACGGAGTTACAAGTGATGATTTCAGGACTTTGAAGCCACCATAAGGAGTGCATGAAGCCTTGGACGAAATATACAAGATGTCACTTCATAATATTCGTCCATAGGCTATTCTAGGTGCTGTGTCACCTTATTATTGGGCCAGGCCCATGTAATTTCGAAATACTTAAGTATAGGCTATTTTTAGAGTCCGTATGTGTGGGGAAACAAGAGATAGGGTTGGTTTCGGACCCCACCCTCAAGGGCCACGAAATTCCCTCCTCTTCCTCCATATATACAGCCCTTAGGGCGTCGATTAGACTTTGGGTTTTGTTTAGATTAAAAGTTCGCCATAGCTGCAACTTCGCGTACTTCATTTGTGTTCAACGACCAGACCAAGGCGTCACAGAACCCCACCTTGATCAATAAAGCTTTCCTCTTATATTCGCAATATTCAGATTGCAATCTTAGTTTCTTGCTTGTTCTTCGTTTGCCTGCAGGAAACAGACCTTCGTGGTCAGGTTGGTCGTGCTCCGGTGTGGTCAATAACCTCTCGGAGTTGGTTTAGCGATTGCTGAGGCGTGACGTCCTCGCACGTTCGTAGTCGGATCGTCAAAGTCGTCTTCCTCCAAACGATAGCCACCATCTCATCGAAAGACGGGACACCTTTGCCTCTATCAAGTGGTATTAGATTTTCAGGTTGCTCGGTGAGATTTTACAGTTTTTCGTAGATTAGATCGAGTCTGTTCTTCATACCTACAGTCCACGAAAAAGCCACAAAAAAAATTAGGGTTAGTTCATCATATCCGAACCAATCTGAGCCTTTGCATAATCTTTTTAGGGTTTTTGCTTTGTTGAATTTGCGGTTGCATCGTCGTGTCAAGTCGCTGGTCTTAGAGTCTAGTCTTTTAGAGTTTCGAGTTCTGGTCATAAGTTGTCACGCCGCCGCCGCACGATCATCATCGCCTTGCCATCTACCATCATTGCTTCTCCGCCACCGCTCTGAATCCGTCTCCATATACCACCACCAATCTGTTTCCGTATACCACCACCGCTACCATATACCACCACCGCTGCCATATACCACCACCATATATCCACCACCAATCCGAGTTCTTCTCATATTAGGTTTGTTTTCAAGAGCCATCTAAATTCCGATTCGTGTTTCCTTGCCTGCGTAGGTCTCGGAAAAAAAAGTCTGGAGACCCCCGGGCTGTTTTTAGGCCAAAATTTCGGTGACCGAAAATATTTTTTCCTATCTTATTTTTAGGCTGTTCTGAGTCTTTTGAGACACTCGCCATCATAGTGATTTTTGGTCGCACTTTTTCGTCGTCGCTGCCCTGATTTCCGAAAAAAAAATTGTCAGAAAAATTTCGTACCCATCTTGTCAGTTTGACCTGGGAAGAGTTTTGAGACACTCGCCATTATAGTGATTTTTCGCAAAAAAAAGAGGAGCGCAAAAAAAAGAGCGCAAAAAAAACAGAGCGATTTTTTTTCCAGAGTGTGCTTTTCCCTTGTTTCCGTGCAGCGCCGTGATTTTGTTAGTGTTCTAGGCTCGCGTCTCTAGCACAGTCTAGCCTAGGACCAGCACAGTACCGTCGTTGAGCGTTTATTCAACTTTGCATCTCTGAATTGATTATTGCTGACCCTTTTTGCTACCATACTATAAGCCTTCCCAGCTCCACATACATCTACGTCGTGCGTTTGACTCTCCCTGGCAATCGCTCTATCCAAGCTTTGAGAGTTTTGACTACAACGGTTGCCGATCACCGCCTGCTGCTGGGTAAGAACTGGTAAGAATTTGAGTTTTGCTTGACGGATTTGTGACTCCCACCACCACCTATTACTAGTAGTCTGTAGGATCATATTCTTGTGTGTTTCTATTGCTGCTAACCATGGCAGGATCACAAGCCGACGAGACAGACTGGGAGAACATGACAAACAAAGCGTTACCTGATAAGTTTCAACAAATGATGAGTGGACAGGTGGAAGATGTGCTCAATAGATTTGAAGAGGCCATGGAGAAGATAGATGGCATTGAGAAGGCGTTCGAAACAAAGCTCGATAAGAAGTTCAATGAGTTGCTCGAGCGTCTACCACCACCACCACCGGCTGCACCTAACGTGATAGAGGCGAGGGTGTCCCGATGTTTCGATGAGATGGTGGTTTCGTTTCTGTGGGAGTCGACCTTGACGATCCGACTACGAACGTGCGAGACGTCGCGCCTTAGCAATCGCTAAACCAACTTCCGAGGGTTATTGACCACGCCGGAGCACGATCAACCTGACCACGAGGGCCTGTTTCCTGCGAGCAAACGAAGAACAAGCAAGAAACTAAGATTGCAATCTGGATATTGCGAATAAAGAGGAAAGCTTTATTAATGAAGGTGGGGTTCTGTGACGCCTTGGTCTGGTCGTTGAACACAAACGAAGTACGCGAAGTTGCAGCTATGGCGAACTTTTGATCTAAACAAAACCCAAAGTCTAAACGACGCCCTAAGGGCTGTATATATGGAGGAAGAGGAGGGAATTTCGTGGCCCCTGATGGTGGGGTCCGAAACCAACCCTAACTCTTGTTTCCCAACACATACGGACTCTAAAAATAGCCTATACTTAAGTATTTCGAAATTACATGGGCCTGGCCCAAAAATAAGGTGACGCAGCACCTAGAATAGCCTATGGACGAATATTATGAAGTGGCATCTTGTATATTTCGTCCAAGGCTTCATTCACTCCTTATGGTGGCTTCAAAGTCCTGAAATCATCACTTGTAACTCCGTTCTTGATCCCCTTGCGCATGCCATCAACTCCATGCGTGTTCTTGCTCCAATGTTCATCCTTCTCCAAGCTAGGCCCTTCACTTGTAAGCAAAACAAATGTATCCAATTTAGGTAGTATCATATTCTCATGAACATTAGAATCATTACCAAGAAACGAAAGTACCTGGTAATTTAATTGGCGTGCGCGAGCTCTAGTAATTGGTCCAGTATGTATAGCAGCAGGGGCTGTGGATGTAACAATGGTATTGATGTCCTCATCATCCTCCCCTTCTTGAAATGAAGTCGTCCTCGACGGAAGCTCATCTTCCTCACCCAAATAAGGCTTCAAATCTGCAATGTTAAAAGTGGGACTAACCCCAAAATCTGCAGGCAGCTCAAGTGATGAGGACATGACTACCTTGGATACGACCAAACATATTGCATACATGCATATTTGTCAGGTGATTTCTAGTGCAAACTATTCAATACTCTATTTTTGTTATCCAGAACAAAAATACTTCACACACTTTTGTGTTTTGTCTAATTGCAGGTGTATGGGACATTTGTACAACACACATATGAAGATAAGGGAGAAAGAGATGTTTACTTGCTGTTCAAAAAGTTCTTTCACGTCACTTTTGGTCCAAGAGAAGATAGAGTCCAAGTCTCTCACGTTCTGGATTCAGATTCGGACTGCACAGACATACCTGACTCAAAACGGCAATAACTTTTTCATACGGACTCCAAATTGGGTGATTCTTTATTTTTTTGGAAACTAGATTTCGTCCTCTTTCCACTCCAATTGGAATCACCTTTAAATTCGTTCGGAGCATTGAGATATGGACGAAACAATCTGACGCTGCAGCAGAATCCGAATCAAACAACAAGTCCAAAGGTGTTGCACCACCTCCACTTGGGCCCATGAGCCTTGTACGACCTAGGGTTGGTTTTAGGCTGCCTTGGGACGTCCTCCCACCTCCTTGGCCGCCACCCCTTGCTCCTATATAAGTAGATCCATCTAGTAGCTTTTTCCTGGGGATTTGTTTAGTTAAAAGTTAGCCATTGCAACTTCGTGTACTTCGTTTGTGTCCAACGACCAGACCAAGACCGCTTCCGGATCCCCACCTTTATCAATACTTCATATATACTCGCAATATTCAGATTGCTTTTATCATATTCTTGCTTGTTCTTCGATTGCTTGCAGGAATAGACCTTCGTGGTCAGGTTGATTGTGCTCCGGCGTGGTCAATAACCTCTCGGAGTTGGTTTAGCGATTGCTAAGGCGCAACGTCGTGCATGTTTGTAGTCGGATCGTTAAAGTCGTCTCCACCAAATCGTTAGTTATCATCTCATCGAAAGATCGGGACACCCCCGCCTCTATCAAGTGGTATCAGTTTTCAGGTTGCTCGGTGAGAATTTCCAGTTTTCCCTAGATTAGATCTATTTTTCTTACCTATTGTCCAAGAAAAAGCCACAAAAAAAGTTAGATCTATTCATCCTTTTGTCCAAGCCAGTCTGAGCCTTTGCAATTTTCTTTTCATTGTTTGCATTATTGAATTATCGGTTGCATCGTCGTGTCGAGTTGCTGGTCTTAGTGTCTAGTCCTTTAGAGTTTCGAGTTCTGTTCACAGTTTGTCACGCCACAACCGCACCATCTTCATTGTCGTTGCCATATACCACCACCGCGTCATTATTGTATCCGCTGTCCACCACCGCCATCCATCAATTTCCACCACGTACTCCCCATCATTCATTGTCATAATCATACTTGAGCTCGTTCGCGTCATCTCTAGATCCAATCTGCATCTTATCTAGCTTGTTTGTGAAAAAAAAAGAGAAAGAAAAAAAAAGAAAAAAAAGTGAGAGAAAAAAAAGAAAAAAAAGGAAAAAAAAAGAGAAAAAAAAGTGAAAAAAATTCCGTGAAAAAAAGGAGAAAAAAAAGATATTCAGAGTGTGCTCCGCCTTTGTTACGCGTCGCGCCGTGATTTTTTTAGTGTTCTAGGCTCGCGTCTCTAGCACGGTCTAGCCTAGGACCAGCACAGTACCGTCGGTGAGCGTTTATTCAACATTGCATCTCTGAATTGATTATTGCTGATATTTTGCTACCATATATTGGCCTTCCAAGCTCCACATATTTCTACACCGTGTATACATACGCTCACCTGGCAATCGCTTTTCTCAATCTTCGGAGTTATTTGACACCGCTGGTTGCCGGTCACCACCTGCTGCATGGTAAGAACTTGTAAGACTTTGATATTTGCTATACTGTGAGCGTTTTACCACCACATCCTAGTAGTTCATAGGAACATTATTCTCGGATTTTGTTTCTTGTTTTTCTACTAATCATGACAGGTTCCGGAGACAGAAGTTCTTGGACGACGGACACAACATCACCATCACGAGAGTTGGGACAACACACACAAGCACATGGTCAGGTTATCTCTTTATCGTCATTTGAGGGTAGATTTAATCCTGCTATTTATCTAGCTTGGGAACTTGAAGTTGAACAAGTTTTTAGTCACCATGACTTTTCTGAACTTGAGCGAGTACGAGCTACCACTAGAGCATTTACTGGTTTTGCTTCTGTTTGGTGGAATGTGCATTGTAAGAAAAACATTGATAACCAACCCACAACTTGGAAAGATTTGAAAGATGTAATGAGACAACATTTTTTCCCTCCTTACTATCGTCGTGAATTGCTTCGCAAATTTGAACAATTTAAACAAGGCAACAACACTGTTCATGCTTACTACCAAGAGTTCAAATCTTATATGCATCATTGTGACATAGAAGAATCTAAGGATGATATAATGAATAGATTTTTTGGTGGTTTGAACCATGATATTCAGGCAAGATTTCAGTATATTCCCCGTTGCATTACTGGTATGTATGTTCGTGCTTGTACCTTTGAGAGACAGATGCAGGAGGATGCATTGGGTGACTACAACGACTACTATTCCAGTTCATGCTCACCGCCGCCGGTTGGTTCCTCCACAGTTGCACCTACTAGAGCAGCCCCACCTCGGATTGTGAGCGCGACATCATCTCAAGAGTATGGTGCATTGTCAACGTCCGTACCTACATCAGCTACGTCTTTGCGACAAGGTAACAGTAAAGATATTGATGATATAACTTCACATGAGAATGATGCATCCCTAGTTAACTTAAATGCATCATGTGTTCAGTTACCTGGTGATTTGAGCACAACACCTATTTTAGAGAATCTTGATACTGTCATGAATGCTTCATGTGATCAAACAACTGAAATACCAACAATTTTGAGTGCACCCATTGAGTTAACTGTTGATGCAAAAGAATCAATGTTTAATCATTTTGATATGACCTCTAATCTTGGTGACGATTCTGTGACCAAAGACTTATTGCATGTTTGCCTATTTAAGCATGTTGTAGCATGTAAATTAGATGCAAGTAAGGTTTATTCACCAATGTTGGGATGGTTTAATGATGAACATTGTCAATCTTTTGATATGAATAAGAGCATCACTTATATGTGCAAATTGAGTTGCAATATTTTCATGTCTTCTACTTCTAGTGATAATATTTTGGCTTCAGATTTTATGAACTATGCAAGTTACTCATCTATACATGTGTCATATGTGCAAAAACCAAGGGAAGTAAAAATGGATGACATATACATATACAACATGTACACCTTGTCTCTTTTGTTAGCCACATTTCAGATTAAGCAACGCCGAGGACGGCTTTGTTTTCAAAAAGGGGAGGATGATGAGGACATGACTACCTTGGATACGACCAAACATATTGCATACATGCATATTTGTCAGGTGATTTCTAGTGCAAACTATTCAATACTCTATTTTTGTTATCCAGAACAAAAATACTTCACACACTTTTGTGTTTTGTCTAATTGCAGGTGTATGGGACATTTGTACAACACACATATGAAGATAAGGGAGAAAGAGATGTTTACTTGCTGTTCAAAAAGTTCTTTCACGTCACTTTTGGTCCAAGAGAAGATAGAGTCCAAGTCTCTCACGTTCTGGATTCAGATTCGGACTGCACAGACATACCTGACTCAAAACGGCAATAACTTTTTCATACGGACTCCAAATTGGGTGATTCTTTATTTTTTGGAAACTAGATTTCGTCCTCTTTCCACTCCAATTGGAATCACCTTTAAATTCGTTCGGAGCATTGAGATATGGACGAAACAATCTGACGCTGCAGCAGAATCCGAATCAAACAACAAGTCCAAAGGTGTTGCACCACCTCCACTTGGGCCCATGAGCCTTGTACGACCTAGGGTTGGTTTTAGGCTGCCTTGGGACGTCCTCCCACCTCCTTGGCCGCCACCCCTTGCTCCTATATAAGTAGATCCATCTAGTAGCTTTTTCCTGGGGATTTGTTTAGTTAAAAGTTAGCCATTGCAACTTCGTGTACTTCGTTTGTGTCCAACGACCAGACCAAGACCGCTTCCGGATCCCCACCTTTATCAATACTTCATATATACTCGCAATATTCAGATTGCTTTTATCATATTCTTGCTTGTTCTTCGATTGCTTGCAGGAATAGACCTTCGTGGTCAGGTTGATTGTGCTCCGGCGTGGTCAATAACCTCTCGGAGTTGGTTTAGCGATTGCTAAGGCGCAACGTCGTGCATGTTTGTAGTCGGATCGTTAAAGTCGTCTCCACCAAATCGTTAGTTATCATCTCATCGAAAGATCGGGACACCCCCGCCTCTATCATCAAGTTTATATGCATTATCATTTATTTTCTCTAACACCTTAAATGGACCATCAGCACATGGCATTAGCTTTGATTTGCGCAAATTAGGAAACCTATCCTTACGCAAATGTAACCAAACAAGATCACCAGGTGCAAAGACAACATGTTTTCTACCCTTATCTCCAGCAAGTTTATATTTAGCATTCATACGCTCAATGTTTTCCTTAGTTAACTCATGCATTTTTAAAATCAATTCAGCACGTTCTTTAGCATCAAAATTAACCTTCTCCGAAGATGGAAGAGGCAACAAATCAATAGGTGCACGAGGTAGGAAACCATACAGAATTTCAAAAGGGCACATCTTAGTAGTAGAATGCAATGAACAATTATAAGCAAATTCAATATGAGGCAAGCATTCTTCCCACATTTTCTTATTATTCTTCAAAACAGCCCTAAGCATAGTAGACAATGTTCTATTGACTACTTCAGTTTATCCATCAGTTTGGGGGTGACAAGTAGTACTAAAAAGCAGTTTAGTCCCCAACTTAGCCCATAAACATCTCCAAAAGTGGCTAAGAAATTTAGTATCACGATCTGAAACAATAGTATTTGGCACACCATGCAAGCGAATAATTTCACGAAAGAACAAATCAGCAACATTAACAGCATCATCGCTTTTATGACATGGTATAAAGTGTGCCATTTTCGAGAATCTATCCACGACAACAAATATGCTATCCCTCCCCTTCTTTGTTCGAGGTAAACCTAAAACAAAGTCCATAGATATATCCTCCCAAGGAACACTAGGTATAGGCAAAGGCATATATAAACCATGAGGATTGAGTCGTGACTTAGCTTTTTGACATGTAGTGCAGCGAGCAACAAAACGCTCAACATCCCGTCTCATCTTTGGCCAAAAGAAATGTGTAGCAAGTATATCCTCCGTCTTCTTCACGCCAAAGTGTCCCATTAGTCCTCCTCCGTGCGCCTCCTGCAACAACAAAAGACGAACGGAGCTAGCTGGAATGCATAGCTTGTTAGCACGAAACACAAACCCATCGTTAACGACGAACTTGTTCCATGTTCTTCCTTCTTTACAATTCTGCAACACATCTTTAAATTCAGCATCATGCACATATTGATCTTTGATGGTCTCCAACCCAAATATTTTAAAGTCAAGTTGTGAAAGCATAGTATAACGACGAGACAATGCATCAGCAATAACATTTTCTTTACCCTTCTTGTGTTTAATGACATAAGGGAAAGTCTCAATGAATTCAACCCATTTAGCATGTCTACGGTTCAGTTTAGCTTGACTTTTAATGTGTTTCAAAGATTCATGATCAGAATGTATAACAAATTCTTTGGGCCATAAATAATGTTGCCATGTTTCTAAAGTCCGAACAAGAGCATATAATTCTTTATCATAAGTAGAATAGTTCAGACTAGGCCCACTCAATTTTTCAGAAAAGTATGCAACAGGTTTGCCATCTTGTAATAACACACCTCCTAATCCAATTCCACTATGTGACGCCCCCGATTCAATCGTACACTAATCATGCACGCAAATGTGTACGATCAAGATCAGGGACTCACGGGAAGATATCACAACACAACTCTACAAATAAAATAAGTCATACAAGCATCATATTACAAGCCAGGGGCCTCGAGGGCTCGAATACAAGTGCTCGATCATAGACGAGTCAGCGGAAGCAACAATATCTGAGAACAGACATAAGTTAAACAAGTTTTGCCTTAAGAAGGCTAGCACAAACTGGGATACAGATCGAACGAGGCGCAGGCCTCCTGCCTGGGATCCTCCTAACTACTCATGGTCGTCATCAGCGGGCTGCACGTAGTAGTAGGCACCTCCAGTGTGGTAGGAGTCGTCGTCGACGGTGGCGTCTGGATCCTGAGCTCCAACATCTGGTTGCGACAACCAGGTAGAAGGGATAGGGGGAAAAGAAGGAGAAAGCAACCGTGAGTACTCATCCAAAGTACTCGCAAGCAAGGAGCTACACTACATATGCATGGATATATGTGTAAAGGGCCATATCAGTGGACTAAACTGCAGAATGCCAGAATAAGAGGGGGATAGCTAGTCTTATCGAAGACTATGCTTCTGGTCGCCTCCGGCTTGCAGCATATAGAAGAGAGTAGACTGAAGTCCTCCAAGTAGCATCGTATAGCATAATCCTACCCGGCGATCCCCTCCTCGATGCCCTGTTAGAGAGCGATCACCGGGGGGTATCTGGCACTTGGAAGGGTGTGTTTTATTAAGTATCCGGTTCTAGTTGTCATAAGGTCAAGGTACAACTCCGGGTCGTCCTTTTACCGAGGGACACGGCTATTCGAATAGATAAACTTCCCTGCAGGGGTGCACCACATAGCCCAACACGCTTGATCCCATTTGGCCGGACACACTTTTCTGGGTCATGCCCGGCCTCGGAAGATCAACACGTCGCAGCCCCACCTAGGCACAACAGAGCGGTCAGCACGCCGGTCTAAACCTATGCGCGCAGGGGTCTGGGCCCATCGCCCTGAGCACACCTGCACGTTGCGAACGCGGCCGGTGAGCAGACCTAGCAACCTCCAGTACAACGGAAGTCACGTTACGCGGTCCAACCCGACGCGCGCCACTCAGTCGCTGACGTCAAGAAGTGCTTCGGCTGATACCACGACGTCGGGATACCCATAACTACTCCCGCGTAGGTGGTTAGTGCGTATAGACCAAATGGCCAGACTCAGATCAAATACCCAGATCTCGTTAAGCGTGTTAAGTATCGCGAACGCCGACTAGGGCCAGGCCCACCTCTCTCCTAGGTGGTCTGAACCTGCCCTGTCGCTCCGCCACAAAGTAACAGTCGGGGGCCGTCGGGAACCCAGGCCCACCTCTACCGGGATGGAGCCACCTGCCCCTTCAGCCCCCATCTCCGAACGGTATCACATGTAATGTAACAGTGTATAGGATATAGTATATGCCCGTGATCACCCCCGAGTGATCACGGCCCGATAGTATAGCATGGCAGACGGACAAGAGCGTAGGGGCACTGATGGAACACTAGCATCCTATACTAAGCAGTAGGATTGCAGGTAAAGGTATCAACAGCAGTATCAAAGACAGGCTATGCATCAGGATAGGAATAACGAAAGCAGTAACATGCTACACTACTCTAATGCAAGCAGTATAGAGAAGAGTAGGCGATATCTGGTGATCAAGGGGGGGGGGGCTTGCCTGGTTGCTCTGGCAAGAGAGAGGGATCGTCAACTCCGTAGTCGAACGGGGCAGCAGCAACGTCGGTCTCGGGGTCTATCGAGAGAAAAGGGGGGAGAAACAATAAATATTTAAGCAAGCAGATGCATAGTGATGCATGACATGACAAATAACGGCGTTAGTGGTGCCCTAACGCGGTATGCGGTGATACCGGTGAAGGGGGAAAACAACCGGGAAAGTATCCCCGATGTTTCGCGTTTTCGAGCAAAGGAGCCGGAGGGGAAAAGTTGCGAGTTTGATATGTTAGGAATGTGTGGCGGACGAACGGGCTGTGTAACCGGGTTCGTCACGTCGTTCTGAGCAACTTTCATGTTGAAAATATTTTAATCCGAGTTACGGATTAAAAGATATGATTTTCTAAAGATTTTATTAATTTCTGGAATTTAATTAATTATTTAAATATAACATTATCCAAAACAGTGCACGCTGACGTCAGCATGACGTCAGCAGTCAACAGGGGCGTTGACTGGTCAAATCTGACGTGTGGGTCCCACCTGTCATTCTGTGATTAAGCTAATCAGAGATTAACTAACTAATCATTGTTTAATTAGACTAATTAGATAATTAGGTTAATCTAATTATGATTAATTAGATTAATTAATTCCTTAATTAATAATTAATTAATTAATTAATTAATTAATTACTTATTTAATTATTTATTTGTTTATTTTTATTATTATTAATTTTAATTCTCTTATTTTCTTTTCTTCTTTTTTTTAAATAAACGTTCAGGGGGCGGGCCCCACTTGTCTGTGACCCTGAGGGCCTATGCGGGCGCACGGGCTTGCGGGCGTGCGGGTTACCCGGCGCAGGGGCGCCTGGCGCGAGACGAGCCCGGAGGCCGCTCGGGCGAGGCCATGGACGGGGCCGCCGGCGCCCACGACACCGGCCAGGAAAGGCGGCGGAGGGCCCCGGGCGGCGCGGTGGTGGAGGTAGTGGCGGGGCTGGCCGGAGCGGCTCAGGTGCGAGGCACCGCGGCGCGTGGCGGGGAGTAGGGCGCCGCCGGCAGTCGGTTTAGAGGGGGGGCGCGAAGGCGCGGGTAGCCGGACGACGCCGGGGAGGCGCGGTCAGCCCGGTGGCCGGCGAGGGATGGCCGCGGCGAAGCGGGCGCTAGGGAGGCGCAGCGGCAGCAGCGGGTGGTGTGGCGTGTGCGCGATGCGGCGAGGAGCGGCGGGGCTGCTGCTGTGGCCGCGCGGGCGCGCGCGGGCGCCGGCGAGGCGCGGGCGTGCCGGAGCGCAGACGGGGCGGGCACGGCGCGATGAGCGAGCGAGGGGGAGAGAGAGGAGGGGCGCGGAGGCCGTGGCCTCACCGGAGACGTAGGGTCTAGGGCAGTGGGTGTCGGGGTGGTCGACGGGGACGGCGGCGAAGATGAGGCAGGCCGGTGGGGAGGGGCGCCGGCGAGGTCCAGGCGGGGAAGGGGGGGGCGACGGCGTTCGGTGGCGATGATGGCGAGGCGGCGGCGTCGAGCCCGATCCGATCTGGATCGGGGGAAAAGGGGGGGCGCGTCGTGGTGGGGGGGAGTGGGTGGTGGCCGGTTAGGGTTTCGGTCGGGAATGGATAAGGGGAGGGATGGCTGGCCGGCTGGGCCTGGTGGGCGAATGGGCCGGCCCGTTGGGTCTGCTGGCCCGGGGGGGTCTTTCTCTCCCTTTTTTTTCTGGTTTTAGTTTTACTGTTTTGCAGTTTCTTTTCTTTTTATTATTTTCCCTTTCTGTTTTATTTAGTTTAGGGCATTTAGGTATTTTGTAAAATTGTGTCCTCTACACCATAATTACTAGTGCAATATTTGGCACCCACCGAACATTTTTGTTTCAACTTTTAAATAGCTTTTGTTGTTTGCCAATATTTTAAATTTGAAACTGAATCTGTTCCGAACTAACTCGAGATTAGCAACTATAATCAAGGTGACATGGCATCATTAGCAGAGGATCACTGTAGCTTAATTACCCGGGCGTCACAATTCTCCTCCACTACAAGAAATCTCGTCCCGAGATTTAAGAGGTAGTGAAAGGGGGAAAGGTTTGGTAACGAATCTAGCGGGTCTTCTCATTCTGGCCTGCTCTTCTCGAAGAGACCTGTCCAATACATTGATGTCTTCATTCCTCCGCTTCGGGTCATCATGAGGAAGTCGGCATCCTTTCTTCGGGATCTTCATCGTATTTATGAATAGGTAACGGGACAGGTCGGCAACGACAGAATGTTATAAGGGTTATAATTTGGGATTAACCCCTGAATGAGCATATGAGTACCTCTCGAGTAGAACATTTAAAAGGCATCGAGAGTAAAGTTGGGAGGCACAATAAGAAGTTTCAAGCAGCCAGGCAATCGTTCAATGCCTAGCCAGAAGGTGAAAGTGGTTTCAAAGCAACGGGATAATTATTGTGTCTGATGCCAGAAGGAAAGGTGGCTCATGAACTACATACGAGCCCACGCGGGAGGGATAACTTTGGAAACAGGGGGTGTACATGGGAGTCAGGTTTCGATCCTGTGGAGCTGTGGGTTATGGGCCCACCATGTGGTTGAAAGTAGGAAGGAGGCCGACATCTTGCACGGTCACGATAGTAAGGCGTGTCAGAGGTTAGCCTGTCAGTTATGTCGGCAACAACATCGATCCCAAGGGCGAGGGACGAAGAGCACCATTTTCCTGCTCGTTGAAACGAGGCGGACCAATAGGCAAAGTTCTCGTCCATCGGTGGCTACCGGAATGTCATCAACAATAGTAACAGGGTCTTACTGATAAAATTTTACATCGAGGTGTTTACACAAGCAGAAGAATTACTGCTTAGATCATATGGATCACAAGAAAGGTTAAACCAAACAATGGGAAGGAAACTATGATTATAAGATTAAACCGAAGAATGGAAAGGAAAAATGTGTTTAAACACATATTTCAAGGGTATATCCTTCCCAAGGACAAACAGAGAATGATATCCATGACAGGATATAATGTAGACTACCCTTTAGGAAAAGGGAGAAAATTTACATGACATTACCCATGCAGCGGTGTTTGGATAATTGAGCAGGAGACATTTAGTATTGGGCTTCAAATGCTCTTATTAAAAATCGGAGTACCACAGACATGCTTCGAGATAGCATTGACAAGGTCTTTAAGCAAAGATCGGACTTTGGATACACGAAGGATTCATCAGGGACAACTTGTAGAATAAGTCTTACCATTTCTCATGGAAGAATAGATAACCTTATTAAAAAGGAAAACTATAACATTAGGGCCTCCGACCAGGTGTGCTAGGCACGACATCACTTTACCGGGTCATATTAAGACCAATTTGATAACTCTTGGAAATATGTTCCAACCATCATATCTGACCGAGATTCAGATCTGATTGGCGTCAGGATACCTCGGACTCGCCTGAGAAGAAAGGTGCAACACAAATTGTCGAGATGACATTGTAAGATTCTCGGGAAACTAACTACGGAAGCGAGTTCCGAAAGAAAAGCTCATCATTAAAACAATGAAGGGAGAAGGAGGTAGCTGATGAATTCAGCGACAATTCATCGAGACTTCCAAAATATGGGTTTCCACAAGTATGTGAACAAGGAGATATCGTTAGTCAGATGAAATGATATAAGGGGATATGCTCGAGGAAAACATACCCAGTTTAAGCATTGGTTGATAGGTGCACCCGAAATATGGGTTGGGTTGCACGACCAACGTCGGAATGGTGATTCAATAATCAATAGTCTAAGAATGACGGCCGACCATTAACTTCAAAGCAATAGGGTTGCTAGAAGGGCAGAATCCAAACAGCACCGCTCACTTGTTGGTACCCCGGATGGAATCAACACGAGGACCCAAGAAAGAATGGTGATGGTGAGAAGTATCACCATACCAAGAATTCTTAGGCGGTGGTGAAATCCTCACAACATTGATGTCGTAAGAGATGTTAATGTTCCAAGGTAAGGGAGAACAATTCCTGGATAGCAAGGAACTCAAGGTATAGCCACAACACGAACAAGTTTGTGTTGGAAAGAAGGCAAGGAAGTACTCGATGACACACAAATCATCGAGGGGCAAGGATGGTAATTCTTATCATGAATTTGTTTGTTATTCTGGAATAGCTCAGAAAGTTGATAATGATCACGACACATTTGTCGAGAGATTACCTGAAGATGTAATCGATCCGTGATCACATCAAGTCAAAAGAATGATGAAGCAAGAGGTTATTGGAACCATGGGTAAGACACAAACTCGGAATCAAGCTTGTTGTCTGAGGTGGAATGATAAGACAAGGAAATCAACGTAAGCTTAGCTCAGCGTCGAATAATTGTGCTACGGGAAGAAGGACCGGGTGGCACAGTTAAACTATAGCAGGATAACGATATAGTTGATCAGGCTAGGAATGACTTGATCGGGTACAAAATCGTACTTAATTAAGATTACTAAAAGTTGTTGAACCATAGTGCGGACTCGGTTCAGTTATCAGTGTCTTCGAGTGTTTAATAACTCAGAGTCCATGAAAAATTGTAATCAGCGAGAATGTAGTACTTGATGAAGAACTCATAAGAAGTTATGTAGTTCCAAGGTAATCTCGAGATACCAGGGGGTAATACTCGACGACAGATCAAAGTAGAGGTTGGACTGGTGTATTGATCCATAGATGACAAGTGATTAAACTTGTCCGAGAAATGGGATCAAAGAGAAAATATGGTCGGAACCATGATTGTAAAAGGCCAGACCCCAGATATAAGATGGACTTATATCAAGGAATAATTAATTTTTAATCAGGAGCATCGATGAGAAGATGTACATCGTGTCCATGGGCATGAACATAAAGTTCAAGGTCGACTCCCACTTCTCCAATGCATAATCTTTCATTCACTTCTCGCGTTCGATAAAGTTGTATTGTTGAAATTTTATCTGGCAAAATACCAGAAGAGTATGACTCGTGAAAACTCCCGAGTTCACTCATATAAAAGGAAGGCATAGGTTCAACCCGTCGGGGTATCGTGGAAACATATACCACAAGCTTCAATAGTAAATACCACCAGCTCGAAAGTAGGGCATGGTTGGCCAAGCAGATGATACAATTTACCAAGGGCATTATGTATCAGGTAAAGAACTCACAAGAATTTTGGTTGTGAAGGACACTGTCGGATAATAACCTGGCAACGGGTATGGCGGTCCACAACGGGACTGATGTGAGTATCGGTACTCAATCAAAGGAAGAAGGAATGCCAAGGCATCGGATTATAGAAACCACTGACTGATTCAAAGCATAATGCAAAGAAATTTTATGATTTCCAAATCAAGGGATCAGAAGAAATCGTTCTGATCGAAAATGAATAAGTTCAATAGACTTAGAAGCACAAACGATCAAGGCATTGATTGGTTAAGAACCAGCTCATGCTTAGAATGATGTCTGAGCCGGGAAGATAATTTAAAAGAATCAACTGATGAGTGCGTGCTTTCACACACATGTTGAATCGATAGGATCAAAATGATGGTGTCAAAGGATACTAATGAATATTGCTACACATATGGAAAGCATCCATATTGCAAACAGACAAGTATTTGTCGAGCAATAGTTCGAGGAGGATACTCGGAAGATCGGGTAGTATTTCCAAGTATTTTGAAAAGCATATGAACAACTGGGGATAAGCGGATACTCAATAAGTGCGAGAATTATCCGTAGGGGTATTCAGGTGACAAAGAACAGTAAGGCAGTAAGCTTAAAGGATTATCGAAACAACGACGAGTGTTTCGGGGTATCTTGTAATAACAAGATCAATTGGAGAATAAAAGTAAGGATGGCAACCGTATGTAGTTATCCATAAGGGTTGACGGGGGAAGGGGAATTGCAAACACGATGAACACAAGTTCTCGGGTTAACAACGAAGAGTAACTCCAGGGTCTTCTGGTGCTGCAGACGATCATCGGCAATAAGGTGCTCTCCGGGTGAAAGTGATAACGAGAACCTAGAGTTAGATTTTAGTAAAATCATTTAACCCGAATAGAAGAGAGCTCAGAGTCCTAGAGTACAGATCGAGGAGTAAAAGATCCTAATACCACCCAATGGCGACGTGGGCCCGTAAGGCACACAGCCATGTTAGTAAAAGTTTTGTAATGTCTAGACTCGACTTCGGCCAAGGAGTGTGGAAGGGGGATTCCTACAGGCAGTCGGCTCTGATACCAACTTGTGACGCCCCCGATTCAATCGTACACTAATCATGCACGCAAATGTGTACGATCAAGATCAGGGACTCACGGGAAGATATCACAACACAACTCTACAAATAAAATAAGTCATACAAGCATCATATTACAAGCCAGGGGCCTCGAGGGCTCGAATACAAGTGCTCGATCATAGACGAGTCAGCGGAAGCAACAATATCTGAGAACAGACATAAGTTAAACAAGTTTTGCCTTAAGAAGGCTAGCACAAACTGGGATACAGATCGAACGAGGCGCAGGCCTCCTGCCTGGGATCCTCCTAACTACTCATGGTCGTCATCAGCGGGCTGCACGTAGTAGTAGGCACCTCCAGTGTGGTAGGAGTCGTCGTCGACGGTGGCGTCTGGATCCTGAGCTCCAACATCTGGTTGCGACAACCAGGTAGAAGGGATAGGGGGGAAAGAAGGAGAAAGCAACCATGAGTACTCATCCAAAGTACTCGCAAGCAAGGAGCTACACTACATATGCATGGATATATGTGTAAAGGGCCATATCAGTGGACTAAATTGCAGAATGCCAGAATAAGAGGGGGATAGCTAGTCTTATCGAAGACTACGCTTCTGGTCGCCTCCGGCTTGCAGCATATAGAAGAGAGTAGACTGAAGTCCTCCAAGTAGCATCGTATAGCATAATCCTACCCGGCGATCCCCTCCTCGATGCCCTGTTAGAGAGCGATCACCGGGGTGTATCTGGCACTTGGAAGGGTGTGTTTTATTAAGTATCCGGTTCTAGTTGTCATAAGGTCAAGGTACAACTCCGGGTCGTCCTTTTACCGAGGGACACGGCTATTCGAACAGATAAACTTCCCTGCAGGGGTGCACCACATAGCCCAACACGCTTGATCCCATTTGGCCGGACACACTTTTCTGGGTCATGCCCGGCCTCGGAGGATCAACACGTCGCAGCCCCACCTAGGCACAACAGAGCGGTCAGCACGCCGGTCTAAACCTATGCGCGCAGGGGTCTGGGCCCATCGCCCTGAGCACACCTGCACGTTGCGAACGCGGCCGGTGAGCAGACCTAGCAACCTCCAGTACAACGGAAGTCACGTTACGCGGTCCAACCCGGCGCGCGCCACTCAGTCACTGACGTCAAGAAGTGCTTCGGCTGATACCACGACGTCGGGATACCCATAACTACTCCCGCGTAGGTGGTTAGTGCGTATAGACCAAATGGCCAGACTCAAATCAAATACCCAGATCTCGTTAAGCGTGTTAAGTATCGC
Organism: Aegilops umbellulata; assembly: GCA_032464435.1. Taxonomy (NCBI): domain Eukaryota; kingdom Viridiplantae; phylum Streptophyta; class Magnoliopsida; order Poales; family Poaceae; genus Aegilops; species Aegilops umbellulata. The sequence goes on along the minus strand of CP136058.1, from coordinate 196,619,384 downwards.
GAACGCCGACTAGGGCCAGGCCCACCTCTCTCCTAGGTGGTCTGAACCTGCCCTGTCGCTCCGCCACAAAGTAACAGTCGGGGGCCGTCGGGAACCCAGGCCCACCTCTACCGGGATGGCGCCACCTGCCCCTTCAGCCCCCATCTCCGAACGGTATCACATGTAATGTAACAGTGTATAGTATATAGTATATGCCCGTGATCACCCCCGAGTGATCACGGCCCGATAGTATAGCATGGCATACGGACAAGAGTGTAGGGGCACTGATGGAACACTAGCATCCTATACTAAGCAGTAGGATTGCAGGTAAAGGTATCAACAGCAGTATCAAAGACAGGCTATGCATCAGGATAGGAATAACGAAAGCAGTAACATGCTACACTACTCTAATGCAAGCAGTATAGAGAAGAGTAGGCGATATCTGGTGATCAAGGGGGGGGGGCTTGCCTGGTTGCTCTGGCAAGAGAGAGGGATTGTCAACTCCGTAGTCGAACGGGGCAGCAGCAACGTCGGTCTCGGGGTCTATCGAGAGAAAAGGGGGGAGAAACAATAAATATTTAAGCAAGCAGATGCATAGTGATGCATGACATGACAAATAACGGCGTTAGTGGTGCCCTAACGCGGTATGCGGTGATACCGGTGAAGGGGGAAAACAACCGGGAAAGTATCCCCGATGTTTCGCGTTTTCGAGCAGAGGAGCCGGAGGGGAAAAGTTGCGAGTTTGATATGTTAGGAATGTGTGGCGGACGAACGAGCTGTGTAACCGGGTTCGTCACGTCGTTCTGAGCAACTTTCATGTTGAAAATATTTTAATCCGAGTTACGGATTAAAAGATATGATTTTCTAAAGATTTTATTAATTTCTGGAATTTAATTAATTATTTAAATATAACATTATCCAAAACAGTGCACGCTGACGTCAGCATGACGTCAGCATGACGTCAGCAGTCAACAGGGGCGTTGACTGGTCAAATCTGACGTGTGGGTCCCACCTGTCATTCTGTGATTAAGCTAATCAGAGATTAACTAACTAATCATTGTTTAATTAGACTAATTAGATAATTAGGTTAATCTAATTATGATTAATTAGATTAATTAATTCCTTAATTAATAATTAATTAATTAATTAATTAATTACTTATTTAATTATTTATTTATTTATTTTTATTATTATTAATTTTAATTCTCTTCTTTTCTTTTCTTTTTTTTTAAATAAACGTTCAGGGGGCGGGCCCCACTTGTCTGTGACCCTGAGGGCCTATGCGGGCGCACGGGCTTGCGGGCGTGCGGGTTACCCGGCGCAGGGGCGCCTGGCGCGAGACGAGCCCGGAGGCCGCTCGGGCGAGGCCATGGACGGGGCCGCCGGCGCCCACGACACCGGCCAGGAAAGGCGGCGGAGGGCCCCGGGCGGCGCGGTGGTGGAGGTAGTGGCGGGGCTGGCCGGAGCGGCTCAGGTGCGAGGCACCGCGGCGCGTGGCGGGGAGTAGGGCGCCGCCGGCAGTCGGTTTAGAGGGGGGGCGCGAAGGCGCGGGTAGCCGGACGACGGCGGGGGGGCGCGGTCAGCGCGGTGGCCGGCGAGGGATGGCCGCGGCGAAGCGGGCACTAGGGAGGCGCAGCGGCAGCAGCGGGTGGTGTGGCGTGTGCGCGATGCGGCGAGGAGCGGCGGGGCTGCTGCTGTGGCCGCGCGGGCGCGCGCGGGCGCCGGCGAGGCGCGGGCGTGCCGGAGCGCAGACGGGGCGGGCACGGCGCGATGAGCGAGCGAGGGGGAGAGAGAGGAGGGGCGCGGAGGCCGTGGCCTCACCGGAGACGTAGGGTCTAGGGCAGTGGGTGTCGGGGTGGTCGACGGGGACGGCGGCGAAGATGAGGCAGGCCGGTGGGGAGGGGCGCCGGCGAGGTCCAGGCGGGGAAGGGGGGGCGACGACGTTCGGCGGCGATGATGGCGAGGCGGCGGCGTCGAGCCCGATCCGATCTGGATCGGGGGAAAAGGGGGGGCGCGTCGTGGTGGGGGGAGTGGGTGGTGGCCGGTTAGGGTTTCGGTCGGGAATGGATAAGGGGAGGGGTGGCTGGCCGGCTGGGCCTGGTGGGCGAATGGGTCGGCCCGTTGGGTCTGCTGGCCCGGGGGGGTCTTTCTCTCCCTTTTTTTTTCTGGTTTTAGTTTTACTGTTTTGCAGTTTCTTTTCTTTTTATTATTTTCCCTTTCTGTTTTATTTAGTTTAGGGCATTTAGGTATTTTGTAAAATTGTGTCCTCTACACCATAATTACTAGTGCAATATTTGGCACCCACCGAACATTTTTGTTTCAACTTTTAAATAGCTTTTGTTGTTTGCCAATATTTTAAATTTGAAACTGAATCTGTTCCGAACTAACTCGAGATTAGCAACTATAATCAAGGTGACATGGCATCATTAGCAGAGGATCACTGTAACTTAATTACCCGGGCGTCACACACTAGCATCACATTCAAGCTCAAAAGTCTTATTAAAATCAGGAAGTTGAAGTAAAGGAGCATGTGTCAACTTATCTTTCAATACCGTGAAGGCTTCTTCCTGTGCGATACCCCAAACAAAAGGCACATCCTTCTTTGTAAGCTCGTTGAGAGGTGCAGCAATGGTGCTGAAATATCTCACAAAACGCCTATAGAAACCAGCAAGGCCAAGAAAACTCCTCACTTGTGTGACCGTTTTGGGCTGCGGCCAACTCTCAATAGCTTCAATCTTGGCTTTATCAACTTCAATTCCCTGTGGAGTAACAACATAGCCAAGAAAAGATACTCGGTCGGTGCAAAAGGTGCACTTCCCAAGGTTACCAAACAAACGTGCATCACGTAGAGCATTAAAAACAGCACGTAAATGTTCCAAATGTTCTTCCAAAGATTTGCTATAAATCAGTATATCATCAAAATAGACTACCACAAATCGTCCAATGAAAGCACGTAAAACTTCGTTCATTAGTCTCATGAAAGTACTAGGTGCATTAGTTAACCCAAAAGGCATGACTAACCACTCATATAAACCAAACTTAGTTTTAAAAGCTGTTTTCCATTCATCTCCCAATTTCATACGAATTTGATGGTATCCACTACGCAAATCAACTTTGGAGAATATTGTAGAGCCACTCAATTCATCAAGCATATCATCTAGCCTAGGAATAGGATGACGATAACGAATAGTAATATTATTAATGCCTCTACAATCAACACACATACGCGAGGTACCATCCTTTTTCGGCACTAGAATAATAGGAACAGCACAAGGACTAAGAGATTCGCGTATATAACCTTTGTCGAGTAGCTCTTGTACTTGACGCATAATCTCCTTTGTCTCCTCTGGATTGGTACAGTATGGTGCGCGGTTGGGTAATGATGCACCGGGAATTATGTCAATCTGATGCTCAATCCCTCGAATAGGTGGTAATCCCGGTGGCACGTCTTGTGGAAAGACGTCAGCGAACTCCTGCAAAATGTTAGTAACAACAGGAGGCAAAGAGGAAGGCACGTCCTCGAATGAAAATAATACCTCTTTGCACACAAAAGCATAGCAAACAGATTTGCTAACATCTAGATCATCAATATCAGATTTGGTGGCAAATAAACATGCACTTTTCAATTTAATTTCAGAAGCAACACTAGATGGTTTATTATTAGGCTTCATTTGTTGCTGAAATTCTTTTGCCACAATCTGATTTTCACTCTTATTTTGCTCCTGTTTTGCTTTATTAGCTCGATTAATATCATCTTTCAAAATGGAATCAGGAGTCATAGGAAGCAAAGTAATATTTTTGTCCTTATGAACGAGAGTATACTGATTGTTTCTACCATGGTGTACAGAATTTTTATCAAATTGCCATGGTCTACCAAGTAATAAGGAACATGCTTGCATAGGTACCACATCACAATCAACATAATCAGCATATGTAGAGATACTAAAATGCACACGAACAGTACGTGTTACCTTAACCTTACCGCTGTTGTTGAACCATTGGATGTAATAAGGATGTGGATGTGGTCTTGTGGTGAGAGATAGCTTCTCCACCATCTCCATGCTAGCCAAGTTGTTGCAGCTCCCTCCATCTATGATGACGCAAACAGAACGTTCCTTCACAACTCCCTTTGTATGGAACAAATTATTCCTCTGATTTTGCTCAGCTTGCGTGACCTGCACACTCAAAACACGTTGAGAAACTAAACATTCATACCTGTCAGCATCTTCAGCAGCCATGTATTGTGTCTCATGATCAGAATCATCTCCACCGTGTTCTTCATGTGTAAGAAGAGCCAAAGTCTCCTCATCATAGTCACTAGCGGACTCATACCCACCATCCTCAGTAGCAATCATCACACGCTGAGATGTGCATTCGCGCGCAAAATGTCCTCTTCCCTTACAACGACGACAAATAATATCACTTGTGTGCCCTGTAGACGCCATGGAAGAAGCAGAGCTCTGTGCAGGCCCGGCAGGTGTGCTCTTGGCAGATAGTGGTGGTTGTGCCTGCTTTCTTGTATCACGGTTGGAGGTGGCAGCTGACGGAGGTGCCGGTGTATCAGAACGTGTGGAAGTAGATGATGCACGTGGTGTCCATGATGAAGGTCGACCTGCAGAAAAGTTAGTCCGCGCCAATGCCTATCGATCCTGCACTATTTAATCCACCCAGATGGAATAAACGAGTGATATTATTATAATCCTTATAGTCTAGAATGGTCTGAATCTCTCTATTTAATCCACCCAGAAAACGTGCAAGCATAGCTTCATTCGCCTCAACAATACCACATCTAATCAAGCCAGTTTGTAATTCCTGATAATATTCTTCTACAGAATTTTTTCCTTGTCTTAAGCGCTGCAATTTTTGAAGTAATTCACGTTGATAATATGGTGGAACCCAACGAGTACGCATAGCAGTTTTCAAAGCAGCCCAAGTAGCTGGAACAGGATATAATCTACAATATTCAGACCACCAAACACATGCAAAGCTAGTGAAAGCACAAACAGCAGCAGGAACACGTCTCTCCTCAGGATATTGTAAACATGTAAATCGTTGTTCAGTTTTTAACTCGCAAGTAAGATATATATCAGGAACATATCTACCCTCAAATGGTGGAATATTCAATTTCAGTTTAGGGAGATGGTCATGATCTCGTACCTGAGGGGGAGCCCTAACATTACCATTATTTGCATGTGGACGACCTGGTGGTTGTGGTGCTGGTGGTTGCACGTAGTTCTGATGTTGATCAACCTTATCCTCGTAATCTCCCACATAATCATCCTCCTCCGCATCAGCAGCAGGAGCCACAGAAGTATCAACAGCAGCACCAACAGGTTGGCCAAGCGCAAGAGGAACACGGGTCGCTCGACGGAGGGTTGTTTCGCGATGTGGAGGTAGTCATTGTTCTTGTTGTAGAGGTGCGTTAGGTGCAGCCGGTGGTGGTGGTGGTAGACGCGCGAGCAACTCATTGAACTTGCTATCGAGCTTTGTTTCGAACGCCTTCTCAATGCCATCTATCTTCTCCATGGCCTCTTCAAATCTATTGAGCACATCTTCCACCTGTCCACTCATCATTTGTTGAAACTTATCATGTAACGCTTTGTTTGTCATGTTCTCCCAGTCAGTCTCGTCGGCTTGTGATCCTGCCATGGTTAGCAGCAATAGAAACACACAAGAATATGATCCTACAGACTACTAATAAGAGGTGGTGGTGGGAGTCACAAATCCGTTAAGCAAAACTCAAATTCTTACCAGTTCTTACCCAGCAGCAGGCGGTGATCGGCAACCGTTGTAGTCAAAACTCTCAAAAGCTTGGATAGAGCGATTACCAGGGAGAGTCAAACGCACGACGTAGATGTATGTGGAGCTGGGAAGGCTTATAGTATGGTAGCAAAAAGGGTCAGCAATAATCAATTCAGAGATGCAAAGTTGAATAAACGCTCAACGACGGTACTGTGCTGGTCCTAGGCTAGATCGTACTAGAGACGCGAGCCTGGAACACTAACAAAATCACGGTGCTGCACGTAAACAAGGGAGGAGCACACTCTGAAAAAAAATTCTTTTTTTTTCACTTTTTTTTTGCACTTTTTTTCCTCTTTTTTTTTTGCTCCGCAACAAATTTTTTTCGAAAAAGTCTACAAATGTCCTAAAAACTGCCTAGCCAGAATTTTCCAGACTTAGTTTTTTTTTTGAAACTGGAACTATTTTTCTTCTGCGGGTAGCACGAAAGTTGGGGAGTCCTTCTCTGTCACGACTCGGAGTATCACGTGATCTGGAAATCAAGAACAAAGCAACAATTACTGGACTCGGACTAGGACTCGTGGCGGAGATGAATCTGGTGGAAACTCGGACTGGTGGCGGATATTTGCAGGGCGATGGAACACAGACTGGTGGTGAATCTGTGATGGAGGTGGACTCGGATTAGCGTGATGGCGGTGGATATGTGGTATATGGTAGCGGCGATGACGATGGTGGTATATGGCAGCGGTGATGACGATGGTGGTATATGGCAGCGGTGATGATGATGATGCGGTGGTGATATATGGCAGCGGCGACGTGACAACCTGTGAACAGAACTCGAAACTCTAAAGGACTAGACGCTAAGACCAGCAACTTGACACGACGATGCAACCGCAAATTCAACAAAGCAAATACAGAAAAGATTATGCAAAGGCTCAGATTGGTTCGGATAGGATGAACTAACCCTAATTTTTTTTGGCTTTTTCGTGGACTGTAGGTATGAAAAAAAGACTCGATCTAAACTATGAAAAACTGTAAAATCTCACCGAGCAACCTGAAAATCTGATACCACTTGATAGAGGCGAGGGTGTCCCAATGTTTCGATGAGATGGTGGTTTAGTTTCTGTGGGAGTCGACCTTGGCGATCCAACTACGAACGTGCGAGACGTCGCGCCTTAGCAATCGCTAAACCAACTTCCGAGGGTTATTGACCACGCCGGAGCACGATCAACCTGACCACGAGGGCCTGTTTCCTGCGAGCAAACGAAGAACAAGCAAGAAACTAAGATTGCAATCTGGATATTGCGAATAAAGAGGAAAGCTTTATTAATGAAGGTGGGGTTCTATGACGCCTTGGTCTGGTCGTTGAACACAAACGAAGTACGCGAAGTTGCAGCTATGGCGAACTTTTGATCTAAACAAAACCCAAAGTATAAACGACGCCCTAAGGGCTGTATATATGGAGGAAGAGGAGGGAATTTCGTGGCCCCTGATGGCGAGGTCCGAAACCAACCCTAACTCTTGTTTCCCCACACATACGGACTCTAAAAATAGCCTATACTTAAGTATTTCGAAATTACATGGGCCTGGCCCAAAAATAAGGTGACGCAGCACCTAGAATAGCCTATGGACGAATATTATGAAGTGGCATCTTGTATATTTCGTCCAAGGCTTCATTCACTCCTTATGGTGGCTTCAAAGTCCTGAAATCATCACTTGTAACTCCGTTCTTGATCCCCTTGCGCATGCCATCAACTCCATGCGTGTTCTTGCTCCAATGTTCATCCTTCTCCAAGCTAGGCCCTTCACTTGTAAGCAAAACAAATGTATCCAATTTAGGCAGTATCATATTCTCATGAACATTAGAATCATTACCAAGAAACGAAAGTACCTGGTAATTTAATTGGCGTGCGCGAGCTCTAGTAATTGGTCCAGTATGTATAGCAGCAGGGGCTGTGGATGTAACAATGGTATTGATGTCCTCATCATAACGCACCTCTACAACTGATAGAGGCGGGGTGTCCCGATCTTTCGATGAGATGATAACTATCGATTTGGTGGAGACGACTTTGACGATCCGACTACAAACGTGCACGACATTGCGCCTTAGCAATCGCTAAACCAACTCCAAGAGGTTATTGACCATGCCGGAGCACGATCAACCTGACCACGAAGGTCTATTCCTGCACGCAATCGAAGAACAAGCAAGAATATGATAAAGCAATCTGAATATTGCGAATATATATGAAGTATTGATAAAGGTGGGGATCTGGAAGCGGTCTTGGTCTGGTCGTTGGACACAAACGAAGTACACGAAGTTGCAATGGCTAACTTTTAACTAAACAAATCCCAAGGAAAAAGCTACTAGATGGATCTACTTATATAGGAGCAAGGGGTGGCGGCCAAGGAGGTGGGAGGACGTCCCAAGGCAGCCTCGAACTAACCCTAGGTCGTACAAGGCTCATGGGCCCAAGTGGAGGTGGTGCAACACCTTTGGACTTGTTGTTTGATTCGGATTCTGCTGCAGCGTCAGATTGTTTCGTCCATATCTCAATGCTCCGGACGAATTTAAAGGTGATTCCAATTGGAGTGGAAATAGGACGAAATCTAGTTTCCAAAAAATAAAGAATCACCCAATTCGGAGTCCGTATGAAAAAGTTATTGCCGTTTTGAGTCAGGTATGTCTGTGCAGTCCGAATCTGAATCCAGAACGTGAGAGACTTGGACTCTATCTTCTCTTGGACCAAAAGTGACGTGAAAGAACTTTTTGAACAGCAAGTAAACATCTCTTTCTCCCTTATCTTCATATTTGTGTTGTACAAATGTCCCATACACCTGCAATTAGACAAAACACAAAAGTGTGTGAAGTATTTTTGTTCTGGATAACAAAAATAGATTATTGAATAGTTTGCACTAGAAATCACCTGACAAATATGCATGTATGCAATATTTTTGGTCGTATCCAAGGTAGTCATGTCCTCATCATCCTCCCCTTCTTGAAAACAAAGCCGTCCTCGGCGTTGCTTAATCTGAAATGTGGCTAACAAAAAAGACAATGTGTACATGTTGTATATGTATATGTCATCCATTTTTACTTTCCTTAGTTTTTGCACATATGGCACATGTATACATGAGTAACCTTCATAATTCATAAAATCTAAAGCCAAAATATTATCACAAGAAGTAGAAGTCATGAAAATATTGCAACTCAGTTTGCACATATAAGCGAAGCTCTTATTCATTTTAAAAGGTTGACAATGTTCATCATTAAACCATCCCAACATTGGTGAATAAACCTTACTTGCGTCAAATTTACATGCTACAACATGCTTAAATAAGCAAACATGCAATAAGTCATTGGACACAGAATCATCACCAAGATTAGAGGTCATATCAAAATGATTAAACATTGGTTCTTTTGCATCAACAGTTAATTCAATGGGTGCACTCAAAATTGTTGGTATTTCAGTTGTTTGATCACATGGCAAAGTCAAATTGTCAACATAGTCCTCTAAAATAGGTAGTGTGATCAAAGTAGTGGGTATCTCATCAGATGGTGCATTCAAATTGACAAGGCATTCATCATTCTCATGTAGAGATGGAAGATCAGTACCTTTCTCATTACCTCTTATGATCAACTCAGATGGTGTAGCCACTCTCGGGGACGATGTGTCACATGGTGGAGGTGATGTAGTCCTCACAACAATGGATGTGGATGTCATAGTATGCCTAGTAGTTGAAGGAACAATCATATCAACTCTTGGAATATGCACCGTGCGCTTGTTCTCCTCGTGAGCAACACGTCGTTTTATTTCCTGTTCAGCTTTGCAAGCAAGGCGAAACAAATGGTCCATAGGATAACACTCTTCATGAATTAATATCTCTTGAATATCACGGTTTAATCCTCCCCAAAATCTATCCATAAAATCATCTTCACTTTCTTCTAAAGAGGAATGCAACAAGGTAGTTTGTAAATCATTATAATATTTTGTTACAGTGTCACTACCTTGTTTTAAATGTTGCAACTTCTTAATCATGTCACGAGTATAGTAAGCGGGGACGAAAGTATGTCGCATGGCAAGTTTCAAATCATCCCAAGTAGTAGGTATATAATCAGGGTGTAACCGACAATATTCAGTCCACCAAACCAAAGCATAACCAGTGAAAAAACCAACTGCAACCTTAATCTTTTTATGTTCATCAAAATTATGGGAAGCAAATATATTTTTTATGTTGAACTCCCATTCAATATATAAAGCAGGTCTAAAACGACCATTAAATGGTGGTATAGATACATTAACCTGATCATGTGCATTTGGATGTTTGTGCACCTCTCGTGACGGTTGTTGTATTTGCAAAGGTGGTGGCACATCTCCCGCGATCGACAAAGCCCATGAATTGACTCTAGATCCTGGCATGATTAGTAGAAACAAGAAACAAAATCCAAAATAATGTTCCTATAACTACTAGGATGTGGTGGTAAAACGCTCACAATAAAGCAAATATCAATGTCTTACAAGTTCTTACCATGCAACAGGCGGAGATCGGCAACCAGCGGTGTCAAGTAACTCCAAAAGTTGGGTAAAGCGATTGCCAGGTGAACGTATGTATACACGGTGTAGAAATATGTGGAGCTGGGTTGGCTATATATGGTAGCAAAAGATTAGCAATAATCAATTCAAAGATGCAATGTTGAATAAACGCTCAACGACGGTACTGTGCTGGTCCTAGGCTAGACCGGACTAGAGACGCGAGCCTAGAACACTAATGAGGTCACGACGTAGCAAAACTAGCATCAATAAAGGATATGAAGTAGCTCTGGACAGCAAGATATAAGTGAAGATCACAATAGCAGTAAAGATAATGATGTGAAACAACTGCCAAGCAGGATATACAACAACTCTCTCTCCAACTTTCCTCTTGAAAAGTTTGAGCAAATTTTCTGATAACTTTTTTCAAATAATTCTACTAGCTCAAGCTTTCCAATGCAAAAAGAATCACTCAATTCTGAATTGATATGAGGAGTCAAAGAATTCGAAAACTGGCCTGAAAAACTGGAAGAAGCTGTGTCCGCGAACTTCGGAGGGCAAAAAGACCTATTTAGAAGACGATTTTGAGGTGTCAAATATTGAACTAGCTTCTGCAACTATTTAGATGCGGCTCGTCGCTAGCTTTAATTTGAGTACTCGTGGAGCCAAAACGGACTTCGTATGAGGAAGTTATGCCTGTTTTACTGAACAGTGCACAAAACAGATTCGAATCCGAATTCAACTACGAGATTGAGTCTAGATAGATCCGAATTTTGTTTTTTTTTTCTTCTCTTTTTTTCTCCTCACACTTTTTTTTCTCTTTTTCTTTCTCTTTTTTCCTCTGACCTTTTTTTCTTTTTTTTTTCACTCTTTTTTTCTCTGTCTTTTTTTTTCTCCCTCTTTCCAAGACAAACTAGATAAGATGCAGATTGGATCAAGCGAAGATGTGGATGACCTCAACTATGATTGTGACAATGAACTATGGGTAGCACGAGGTGAAAATTGATGGATGGTGTGGTGAACAGCGGAAGGGATAACGATGCAGCGGCGACGTGACTAATGTGAACAGAACACGAAACTCTAAACGAACTAGACACTAAGACCAGCAACTCGACACGACGATGCAACCGATAATTCAATAATGCAAACAATGAAAAGAAAATTGCAAAGGCTCAGACTGGCTTGGACAAAAGGATGAATAGATCTAACTTTTTTGTGGCTTTTTCTTGGACAATAGGTAAGAAAAATAGATCTAATCTAGGGAAAACTGGAAATTCTCACCGAGCAACCTGAAAACTGATACCACTTGATAGAGGCGGGGTGTCCCGATCTTTCGATGAGATGATAACTATCGATTTGGTGGAGACGACTTTGACGATCCGACTACAAACGTGCACGACATTGCGCCTTAGCAATCGCTAAACCAACTCCAAGAGGTTATTGACCATGCCGGAGCACGATCAACCTGACCACGAAGGTCTATTCCTGCACGCAATCGAAGAACAAGCAAGAATATGATAAAGCAATCTGAATATTGCGAATATATATGAAGTATTGATAAAGGTGGGGATCTGGAAGCGGTCTTGGTCTGGTCGTTGGACACAAACGAAGTACACGAAGTTGCAATGGCTAACTTTTAACTAAACAAATCCCAAGGAAAAAGCTACTAGATGGATCTACTTATATAGGAGCAAGGGGTGGCGGCCAAGGAGGTGGGAGGACGTCCCAAGGCAGCCTAGAACTAACCCTAGGTCGTACAAGGCTCATGGGCCCAAGTGGAGGTGGTGCAACACCTTTGGACTTGTTGTTTGATTCGGATTCTGCTGCAGCGTCAGATTGTTTCGTCCATATCTCAATGCTCCGGACGAATTTAAAGGTGATTCCAATTGGAGTGGAAAGAGGACGAAATCTAGTTTCCAAAAAATAAAGAATCACCCAATTCGGAGTCCGTATGAAAAAGTTATTGCCGTTTTGAGTCAGGTATGTCTGTGCAGTCCGAATCTGAATCCAGAACGTGAGAGACTTGGACTCTATCTTCTCTTGGACCAAAAGTGACGTGAAAGAACTTTTTGAACAGCAAGTAAACATCTCTTTCTCCCTTATCTTCATATGTGTGTTGTACAAATGTCCCATACACCTGCAATTAGACAAAACACAAAAGTGTGTGAAGTATTTTTGTTCTGGATAACAAAAATAGATTATTGAATAGTTTGCATTAGAAATCACCTGACAAATATGCATGTATGCAATATTTTTGGTCATATCCAAGGTAGTCATGTCCTCATCAACAACAACAACGACGTCTACCTCCACATCGTGAAACAGCCCTCCGCCGAGGGACCCGTGTCCCTCTTCAGCCTGGCCAAGCTGCTGGTGCTGCTGTTGATACTTCTGTGGCTCCTGCTGCTGATGTGGGGGAGGATGATTATGTGGGAGATTATGAATGATGAGGACATCAATACCATTGTTACACCCACAGCCCCTGCTGCTATACATACTGGACCAATTACTAGAGCTCGCGCACGCCAATTGAATTATCAGGTACTTTCGTTTCTTGGTAATGATTCTAATGTTCATGAGAATATGATGCTGCCTAAATTGGATACATTTGTTTTGCTTACAAATGAAGGGCCTAGCTTGGAGAAGGATGATCATTGGAGCAAGAACAAGCATGGAGTTGATGGCATGCGCAAGGGAGACAAGAACAGAGTTTCAAGTGATGATTTCAGGAACTTGAAGCCACCATAATGAGTGCATGAAGCCTTGGACGAAATATACAAGATGCCACTTCATAATTTTCGTCCAGAGGCTATTCTAGGTGCTACGTCACCTTTCTTCTTGGGCCAGGCCCATGTAATTTCGAAATACTTCAATATAGGCTGTTTTTGGAGTCCGTATGTGTGGGGAAACAAGAGTTAGGGTGGGTTTCGGACCCCTCCTCCAAGGGCCACGAAATTCCCCCCTCTTCCTCCATATATACAGCCCTTAGGGCGTCGTTTAGACTTTGGGATTTGTTTAGTTAAAAGTTAGCCATTGCAACTTCGTGTACTTCGTTTGTGTCCAACGACCAGACTAAGACCGCTTACGGATCCCCACCTTTATCAATACTTCATATATACTCGCAATATTCAGATTGCTTTTATCATATTCTTGCTTGTTCTTCGATTGCTTGCAGGAATAGACCTTCGTGGTCAGGTTGATTGTGCTCCGGCGTGGTCAATAACCCCTCGGAGTTGGTTTAGCGATTGCTAAGGCGCAACGTCGTGCACGTTTGTAGTCGGATCGTCAAAGTCGTCTCCACCAAATCATTAGTTATCATCTCATCGAAAGATCGGGACACCCCGCCTCTATCAAGTGGTATCAGATTTTCTGGTTGCTCGGTGAGATTTTACAGTTTTTCATAGTTTAGATCAAGTCTGTTTTTCATACCTACAGTCCATGAAAAAGCCAAAAAAAATTAGGGTTAGTTCGTCCTATCCGAACCAATCTGAGCCTTTGCATAATCTTTTCTGTATTTGCTTTGTTGAATTTGCGGTTGCATCGTCGTGTCAAGTTGCTGGTCTTAGCGTCTAGTCCTTTAGAGTTTCGAGTTCTGTTCACAGGTTGTCACGTCGCCGCTGCCATATATCACCACCGCATCATCATCATCACCGCTACCATATACCACCATCGTCATCACCGCTGCCATATACCACCATCGTCATCGCCGCTACCATATACCACATATCCACCGCCATCACGCTAATCTGAGTCCACCTCCATCATAGATTCACCTCCAGTCTGTGTTCCATCGCCCTGCAAATATCCGCCACCAGTCCGAGTTTCCACCAGATTCATCTCCGCCACGAGTCCTAGTCCGAGTCCAGTAATTGTTGCTTTGTTCTCGATTTCCAGATCACGTGATACTCCGAGTCGTGACAGAGAAGGACTCCCCAACTTTCGTGCTACCCGCAGAAGAAAAATAGTTCCAGTTTCAAAAAAAACTAAGTCTGGAAAATTCTGGCTAGGCAGTTTTTAGGACATTTGTAGACTTTTTCGAAAAAAATTTGTTGCGGAGCAAAAAAAAAAGAGGAAAAAAAGTGCAAAAAAAAGTGAAAAAAAAAGAAAAAAAAATTCATAGTGTGCTCCTCCCTTGTTTACGTGCAGCGCCGTGATTTTGTTAGTGTTCTAGGCTCGCGTCTCTAGTACGGTCTGGCCTAGGACCAGCACAGTACCGTCGTTGAGCGTTTATTCAACTTTGCGTCTCTGAATTGATTATTGCTGACCCTTTTTGCTACCATATTATAAGCCTTCCTAGCTCCACATACATCTACGTCGTGCGTTTGACTCTCCCTGGTAATCGCTCTATCCAAGCTTTGAGTGTTTTGACTACAACGGTTGCCGATCACCGCCTGCTGCTTGGTAAGAACTGGTAAGAATTTGAGATTTGCTTGACGGATTTGTGACTGTCCACCACACCACCACCACCACTTCCTAGTCGTCTGTAGAATCATATTCTTGTGTGTTTCTATTGCTGCTAACCATGGCAGGATCACAAGCCGACGAGACTGACTGGGAGAACATGACAAACAAAATGTTACATGATAAGTTTCAACAAATGATGGGTGGACAGGTGGAAGATGTGCTAAATAGATTTGAAGAGGCCATGGAGAAGATAGATGGCATTGAGAAGGCGTTCGACACAATGCTCGATAACAAGTTTAATGAATTGCTCGCGCGTCTACCACCACAACCACCAGTTGCACCTAACGCACCTCTACAACAACAACAACGACTACCTCCACATCGCGAAACAGCCCTCCGCCGAGCGACCCGTGTCCCTCTTCAGCCTGGCCAAGCTGCTGGTGCTGCTGTTGATACTTCTGTGGCTCCTGCTGCTAATGTGGGGGAGGATGATTATGTGGGAGATTACGAGGATGAGGTTGATCAACATCAGAACAATGTGCAACCACCAGCACCACAACCACCAGGTCGTCCACATGCAAATAATGGCAATGTTAGGGCTCCCCCTCAGGTACGAGATCATGACCATCTCCCTAAACTGAAATTGAATATTCCACCATTTGAGGGTAGATATGTTCCTGATATATATATCTTACTTGGGAGTTAGAAACTGAACAACGATTTACATGTTTACAATATCCTGAGGAGAGACGTGTTCCTGCTGCTGTTTGTGCTTTCACTAGCTTTGCATGTGTTTGGTGGTCTGAATATTGTAGATTATATCCTGTTCCAGCTACTTGGGCTGCTTTGAAAACTGCTATGCGTACTCGTTGGGTTCCACCATATTATCAACGTGAATTACTTCAAAAATTGCAGCGCCCAAGACAAGGAAAAAAATCGGTAGAAGAATATTATCAGGAATTACAAACTGGCTTGATTAGATGTGGTATCGTTGAGGAGAATGAAGCTATGCTTGCACGTTTTCTGGGTGGATTAAATAGAGAGATTCAGACCATTCTAGACTATAAGGATTATAATAATATCACTCGTTTATTCCATCTTGCTTAGCTGAACGTGAAGTGCAGGATCGACAGGCATTGGCGCGGACTAACTTTTCTGCTGGTCGACCTTCATCGTGGACACCACGTGCATCATCTACTTCGACACGTTCTGCTACACCGGCACCTCCGTCAGCTGCCACCTCCAACCGTGATACAAGAAAGCAGGCACAACCACCACTATCTGCCAAGAGCACTCTGTCGGGCCTGCACAGAGCTCTGCTTCTTCCATGGCGTCTACAGGGCACACAAGTGATATTATTTGTCGTCGTTGTAAGGGAAGAGGACATTTTGCGCGAGAATGCACATCTCAACGTGTGATGATTGCTACTGAGGATGGTGGGTATGAGTCCGCTAGTGACTATGATAAGGAGACTTTGGCTCTTCTTACACATGAAGAACACGGTGGAGATGTTTCTGATCATGAGACGCAATACATGGCTGCTGAAGATGCTGACAGGTATGAATGTTTAGTTGCTCAACATGTTTTGAGTGTGCAGGTCACGCAAGCTGAGCAAAATCAGAGGCATAATTTGTTCCATACAAAGGGAGTTGTGAAGGAACGTTCTGTTCGCATCATCATAGATGGAGGGAGCTGCAACAACTTGGCTAGCATGGAGATGGTGGAGAAGCTGTCTCTCACCACAAGACCACATCCACATCCTTCCTACATCCAATGGTTCGACAACAGCGGCAAGGTTAAGGTAACACTTACTGTTCGTGTGCATTTTAGTATCTCTACATATGCTGATTATGTTGATTGTGATGTGGTACCTATGCAAGCATGTTCCTTATTACTTGGTAGACCATGGCAATTTGATAAAAATTCTGTACACCATGGTAGAAACAATCAGTATACTCTTGTTCATAAGGACAAAAATATTACTTTGCTTCCTATGACTCCTGATTCCATTTTGAAAGATGATATTAATCGAGCTAATAAAGCAAAACAGGAGCAAAATAAGAGTGAAAATCAGATTGTGGCAAAAGAATTTGAGCAACAAATGAAGCCTAATAGTAAACCATCTAGTGTTGCTTCTGAAATTAAGTTGAAAAGTGCATGTTTATTTGCCACCAAATCTGACATTCATGATCTAGATGTTAGCAAATCTGTTTGCTATGCTTTTGTGTGCAAACCTATTGCATACGTGGAGGCCACGTATTTGGTGGCAGATTTGGTCTACCAAGTAATAAGGAACATGCTTGCATAGGTACCACATCACAATCAACATAATCAGCATATGTAGAGATACTAAAATGCACATGAACAGTACGTGTTACCTTAACCTTGCCACTGTTGTTGAACCATTGGATGTAGTAAGGATGTGGATGTGGTCTTGTGGTGAGAGAAAGCTTCTCCACCATCTCCATGCTAGCCAAGTTGTTGCAGCTCCCTCCATCTATGATGACGCGAGTAGAACGTTCCTTCACAACTCCCTTTGTATGGAATAAATTATGCCTCTGATTTTGCTCAGCTTGTGTAACCTGCACACTCAAAACACGTTGAGCAACTAAACATTCATACCTGTCAGCATCTTCAGCAGCCATGTATTGTGTCTCATGATCAGAATCATCTCCACCTTGTTCTTCATGTGTAATAAGAGCCAAAGTCTCCTCATCATAGTCACTAGCGGACTCATACCCACCATCCTCAGTAACAATCATCACATGCTTAGATGGGCATTCTCTCGCATAATGACCTCCACCCTTGCAACGTCGACAAATAATATCATGTGTTTGCCCTGTTGATGCCATGGATGAAGAAGAGCTCTTTGCAGGCCCAGAAGGTGTGCTCTTGGCAGGTAGTGGTGATTGTGCCTGCTTTATTGTATCACGGTTGGAGGTGGTAGCTGACGGAGGTGCCGGTGTAGCAGAACGTGTGGAAGTAGATGATGCACGTGGTGTCCATGATGAAGGTCGACCTGCAGAAAATTTAGTTCGCGCCAATGCCTGTCGATCCTGCACTTCACGTTCAGCTTTACAAGCAAGATGGAATAAACGAGTGATATTATTATAATCCTTATAGTCTAGAATGGTCTGAATCTCTCTATTTAATCCACCCAGAAAACGTGCAATTATAGCTTCATTCTCCTGAACAATACCACATCTAATCAAGCCAGTTTGTAATTCCTGATAATATTCTTCTACAGAATTTTTTCCTTGTCTTAAGCGCTACAATTTTTGAAGTAATTCACGTTGATAATATGGTGGAACCCAACGAGTACGCATAGCAGTTTTCAAAGCGGCCCAAGTAGCTGGAACAGGATATAATCTACAATGTTCAGACCACCAAACACATGCAAAGCTAGTTTAAGCACAAACAGCAGCAGGAACACGTCTCTCCTCAGGATATTGTAAACATGTAAATCGTTGTTCAATTTCTAACTCCCAAGTAAGATATATATATCAGGAACATATCTACCCTCAAATGGTGGAATATTCAATTTCAGTTTAGGGGAGATGGTCATGATCTCGTACCTGAGGGGGAGCCCTAACATTGCCATTATTTGCATGTGGACGACCTGGTGGTTGTGGTGCTGGTGGTTGCACGTAGTTCTGATTTTGATCGACCTCGTCCTCGTAATATCCCACATAATCATCCTCCTCCGCATCAGCAGCAGGAGCCACAGAAGTATCAACAGCAGCACCAACTGGTTGGCCAAGCGCAAGAGGAACATTGGTCGCTCGGCGGAGGGCTGTTTCGCGATGTGGAGGTAGTTGTTGTTGTTGTTGTTGTAGAGGTGCGTTAGGTGCAGCCGGTGGTGGAACACGCGTGAGCAATTCATTAAACTTGTTATCGAGCTTTGTTTCGAACGTCTTCTCCATGCCATCTATCTTCTCCATGGCCTCTTCAAATCTGTTTAGCACATCTTGCACCTGTCCACTCATCATTTGCTGAAACTTATCATGAAGCTCCTTGTTCGTCAAGTTCTCCCAGTCAGTCTCGTCGGCTTGTGATCCTGGCATGGTTAGCAGCAATAGAAACACACAAGAATATGATCCTACAGACTACTAACAAGTGGTGGTGGTGGTGGGTGTCACAAAGCCGTCAAGCAAATCTCAAATTCTTACCAGTTCTTACCCAGCAGCAGGCGGTGATCGGCAACCGTTGTAGTCAAAACACTCAAAAGCTTGGATAGAGCGATTGCCAGGGAAAGTCAAACGCACGACGTAGATGTATATGGAGCTGGGAAGGCTTACAGTATGGTAGCAAAAAGGGTCAGCAATAATCAATTCAGAGATGCAAAATTGAATAAACGCTCAACGACGGTACTGTGCTGGTCCTAGGCTAGACCGTGCTAGAGACGCGAGCCTAGAACACTAACAAAATCACGGCGCTGCACGGAAACAAGGGAAAAGCACACTCTGGATTTTTTTCCGCTCTGTTTTTTTGAGAAAAATCACTATAATGGCGAGTGTCTCAAAACTCTTCCCAGGTCAAACTGACAGGATGGGTACGAAATTTTTTTGACAATTTTTTTTCGGAAATCAGGGCAGCGACGACGAAGAAGTGCGACAAAAACTCACTATGATGGCGAGTGTCTCAAAAGACTCAGAACAGCCTAAAAATAGGATAGGGAAAAATTATTTTTGGTCGCCGAAATTTTGGCCTAAAAACTGCCCGGGGGTCTCCAGTCTTTTTTTTTCGAGACCTACGCAGGCAAGGAAACACGAATCAGAATTGAGATGGATCTCGTAAACAAACCTAATATGAGAAGAATTCGGATTGGTGGTGGATATATGGTGGTAGGATATGGCAGCGGGGGTGGTATATGGTAGTGGTGGTGGTATATGGACACAGATCGGTGGTGGTATATGGACACGGATCGGTGGTGGTATATGGACAAGGATTGGTGGTGGTATATGGATACGGATTCAGAGCGGTGGCGGATAAGCAATGGTGGTAGATGGCAAGGCGATGATGATGGTGCGGCGGCGGTGTGATAACTTATGACCAGAACTCGAAACTCTAAAAGACTAGACTCTAATACCAGCAACTTGACACAACGATGCAACCGCAAATTCAACAAAGCAAAAACCCTAAAAAGAGTATGGAAAGGCTCAGATTGGTTTGGATATGATGAACTAACCCTAATTTTTTTGTGGCTTTTTCGTGGACTATAGGTATGAAGAACAGACTCGATCTAATCTACGAAAAACTGTAAAATCTCACCAAGCAACCTGGAAATCTGATACCACTTGATAGAGGTAAAGGTGTCCCGTCTTTCGATGAGATGGTGGTTATCGTTTTGGAGGAAGTCGACTTTGACGATCCGACTACGAACGTGCGAGGACGTCGCGCCTTAGCAATCGCTACACCAACTCCGAGAGGTTATTGACCACGCCGGAGCACGATCAACCTGACCACGAAGGTCTGTTTCCTGCAGGAAAACGAAGAACAAGCAAGAAACTAAGATTGCAATCTGGATATTGCGAATATAAGAGGAAAGCTTTATTGATCAAGGTGGGGTTCTGTGACGCCTTGGTCTGGTCGTTGAACACAAACGAAGTACTCGAAGTTGCAGCTATGGCGAACTTTTAATCTAAACAAAACCCAAAGTCTAAACGACTCCCTAAGGGCTGTATATATGGAGGAAGAGGAGGGAATTTCGTGGCCCTTGAGGGAGGGGTCGGAAACCAACCCTATCTCTTGTTTCCCCACACATACGGACTCTAAAAACAGCCTATACTTAAGTATTTCAAAATTACATGGGCCTGGCCCAATAATAAGGTGACGCAGCACCTAGAATAGCCTATGGACGAATATTATGAAGTGGCATCTTGTATATTTCGTCCAAGGCTTCATGCACTCCTTATGGTGGCTTCAAAGTCCTGAAATCATCACTTGTAACTCCGTTCCTGATCCCCTTGCGCATGCCATCAACTCCATGCGTGTTCTTGCTCCAATGTTCATCCTTCTCCAAGCTAGGCCCTTCATTTGTAAGCAAAACAAATGTATCCAATTTAGGCAGTATCATATTCTCATGAACATTAGAATCATTACCAAGAAACAAAAGTACCTTTTAATTTAATTGGCGTGTGCGAGCTCTAGTAATTGGTCCAGTATATGTAACAGCAGGGGTTGTGGGTGTAACAATGGTATTAATGTCCTCATCACATCCACCATTGCTAGCCTCTCTAGTACCGCGCAACTTTCGCCGGTACCATACACCCACCATATACCTTCTTAAAAAAGCCACCATACCTACCTATTATGGCATTTCCGTAGCCATTCCGAGATATATTGCCATGCAACTTTCCACTGTTCCGTCTATTATGAGATGCTTCATCATTGTCATATTGCTTTGCATGATCATGTAGTTGACATCGTATTTGTGGCAAAGCCACAGTTCATAATTCCTCTTGATTCATTGCACATCCCGGTACACTGCCGGAGGCATTCATATAGAGTCATATTTTGTTCTAAGTATCGTTGTAATTCTTGAGTTGTAAGTAAATAAAAGTTTGATGATCTTCATTATTAGAGCATTGTCCCATGTGAGGAAAGGATTATGGAGACTATGATTCCCCCACAAGTTGGGATGAGACTCCGGACGAAGAAAAGAGGCCAAAAAATGAGAGAAGGCCCAAATAAAAACATGAGAGAAAAGAGATAAGGGACAATGTTACTATCCTTTTACCACACTTGTGCTTCAAAGTAGCACCATGATCTTCATGATAGGGTCTCCTATGTAGTCAGTTTCATATACTAGTGGGAATTTTTCATTATTGAACTTGGCTTGTATATTCCAATGATGGGCTTCCTCAAATTGCCCTAGGTCTTCGTGAGCAAGCGAGTTGGATGCACACCCACTTAGTTTCTTTTTGAGCTTTCATAAACTTATAGCTCTAGTGCATTCGTTGCATGGCAATCCCTACTCACTCACATCGATATCTATTGATGGGCATCTCCATAGCCCATTGATACACCTAGTAGATGTGAGACTATCTCCTTCTTTTGTCTTCTCCACAACCACCATATTCTATTCCACCTATAGTGCCATGTCCATGGCTCACGCTCATGTATTGCGTGAAAGTTGAAAAAGTTTGAGAACAAGAAAAGTATGAAACAATTGCTTGGATTGTCATCGGGGTTGTGCATGATTTGAATATTTTGTGTGATGAAGGTGGAGCACAGCCAGACTATATGATTTTCTAGAGATGAGCTTTCTTTGGCCATGTTATTTTGAGAAGACATAATTGCCTTGTTATTATGTTTGAAGTATTATTGTTTTTATGTCAATATTAAACTTTTGTTTTGATGAGGACATGACTACCTTGGATACGACCAAAAAAATTGCATACATGCATATTTGTCAGGTGATTTCTAGTGCAAACTATTCAATAATCTATTTTTGTTATCCAGAACAAAAATACTTCACACACTTTTGTGTTTTGTCTAATTGCAGGTGTATGGGACATTTGTACAACACACATATGAAGATAAGGGAGAAAGAGATGTTTACTTGCTGTTCAAAAAGTTCTTTCACGTCACTTTTGGTCCAAGAGAAGATAGAGTCCAAGTCTCTCACGTTCTGGATTCAGATTCGGACTGCACAGACATACCTGACTCAAAACGGCAATAACTTTTTCATACGGACTCCGAATTGGGTGATTCTTTATTTTTTGGAAACTAGATTTCGTCCTCTTTCCACTCCAATTGGAATCACCTTTAAATTCGTCCGGAGCATTGAGATATGGACGAAACAATCTGACGCTGCAGCAGAATCCGAATCAAACAACAAGTCCAAAGGTGTTGCACCACCTCCACTTGGGCCCATTGGCCTTGTACGACCTAGGGTTAGTTCTAGGCTGCCTTGGGACGTCCTCCCACCTCCTTGGCCGCCACCCCTTGCTCCTATATAAGTAGATCCATCTAGTAGCTTTTTCCTTGGGATTTGTTTAGTTAAAAGTTAGCCATTGCAACTTCGTGTACTTCGTTTGTGTCCAACGACCAGACTAAGACCGCTTTTGGATCCCCACCTTTTTCAATACTTCATCTATATTCGCAATATTCAGATTGCTTTATCATATTCTTGCTTGTTCTTTGATTGCTTGCAGGAATAGACCTTCGTGGTCAGGTTGATTGTGCTCCGGCGTGGTCAATAACCTCTCGGAGTTGGTTTAGCGATTGCTAAGGCGCGACGTTGTGCACGTTTGTAGTCGGATCGTCAAAGTCGTCTCCACCAAATCGATAGTTATCATCTCATCGAAAGATCGGGACACCCCGCCTCTATCAAGTGGTATCAGTTTTCAGGTTGCTCGGTGAGAATTTCCAGTTATCCCTAGATTAGATTTATTTTCTTACCTATTGTCCAAGAAAAAGCCACACAAAAAAGTTAGATCTGTTCATCCTTTGTCCAAGCCAGTCTGAGCCTTTGCATAATCTTTTTAGTGTTTTGCTTTGTTGAATTTGCGGTTACATCATCGTGTCAAGTTGCTGGTCTTAGTGTCTAGTCCTTTAGAGTTTCGAGTTCTGTTCACAGTTTGTCACGCCACCGCCGCACCATCTTCATTGTCATTGCCATATACCACCACCGCGTCATTATTGCATCCGTTGTCCACCACCGCCATCCATCAATTTCCACCACGTACTCCCCATCATTCATTGTCATAATCTTACTTCAGGCCGTTCGCGTCATCACTAGATCCAATCTGCATCTTATCTAGCTTGTTTGTGAAAAAAAAAGAGAAAGAAAAAAAAAGTGAGAGAAAAAAAGAAAAAAAAGAGGAAAAAAAGAGAAAAAAAGTGAAAAAATTCCGTGAAAAAAGAAGAAAAAAAAGATATTCAGAGTGTGCACCGCCTTTGTTACGCATCGCGCCGTGATTTTTTTTAGTGTTCTAGGCTCGCGTCTCTAGCACGGTCTAGCCTAGGACCAGCACAGTACCGTCGGTGAGCGTTTATTCAACATTGCATCTCTGAATTGATTATTGCTGATATTTTGCTACCATATATTGGCCTTCCAAGCTCCACATATTTCTACACCGTGTATACATACGCTCACCTGGCAATCACTTTACTCAACCTTCGGAGTTATTTGACACCGCTGGTTGCCGGTCACCACCTGCTGCATGGTAAGAACTTGTAAGACTTTGATATTTGCTATACTGTGAGCGTTTTACCACCACATCCTAGTAGTTCATAGGAACATTATTTTCGGATTTTGTTTCTTGTTTTTCTACTAATCATGACAGGTTCCGGAGACAGAAGTTCTTGGACGACGGACACAACATCACCATCACGAGAGTTGGGACAACACACACAAGCACGTGGTCAGGTTATCTCTTTATCGTCATTTGAGGGTAGATTTAATCCTGCTATTTATCTAGCTTGGGAGCTTGAAGTTGAACAAGTTTTTAGTCACCATGACTTTTCTGAACTTGAGCGAGTACGAGCTGCCACTAGAGCATTTACTGGTTTTGCTTCTGTTTGGTGGAATGTGCATTGTAAGAAAAACATTGATAACCAACCCACAACTTGGAAAGATTTGAAAGATGTAATGAGACAACATTTTTTCCCTCCTTACTATCGTCGTGAATTGCTTCGCAAATTTGAACAATTTAAACAAGGCAACAACACTGTTCATGCTTACTACCAAGAGTTCAAATCTTATATGCATCATTGTGACATAG
Source organism: Aegilops umbellulata (assembly GCA_032464435.1). NCBI lineage: Eukaryota > Viridiplantae > Streptophyta > Magnoliopsida > Poales > Poaceae > Aegilops > Aegilops umbellulata. The sequence goes on along the minus strand of CP136058.1, from coordinate 196,595,002 downwards.
AAGAATCTAAGGATGATACAATGAATAGATTTTTTGGTGGTTTGAACCATGATATTCAGGCAAGATTTCAGTATATTCCCCGTTGCATTACTGGTATGTATGTTCGTGCTTGTACCTTTGAGAGACAGATGCAGGAGGATGCATTGGGTGACTACAACGACTACTATTCCAGTTCATGCTCACCGCCGCCGGTTGGTTCCTCCACAGTTGCACCTACTAGAGCAGCCCCACCTCGGATTGTGAGCGCGACATCATCTCAAGAGTATGGTGCATTGTCAACGTCCGTACCTACATCAGCTACGTCTTTGCGACAAGGTAACAGTAAAGATATTGATGATATAACTTCACATGAGAATGATGCATCCCTAGTTAACTTAAATGCATCATGTGTTCAGTTACCTGGTGATTTGAGCACAACACCTATTTTAGAGAATCTTGATACTGTCATGAATGCGTCATGTGATCAAACAACTGAAATACCAACAATTTTGAGTGCACCCATTGAGTTAACTGTTGATGCAAAAGAATCAATGTTTAATCATTTTGATATGACCTCTAATCTTGGTGATGATTCTGTGACCAAAGACTTATTGCATGTTTGTCTATTTAAGCATGTTGTAGCATGTAAATTAGATGCAAGTAAGGTTTATTCACCAATGTTGGGATGGTTTAATGATGAACATTGTCAATCTTTTGATATGAATAAGAGCATCACTTATATGTGCAAATTGAGTTGCAATATGTTCATGTCTTCTACTTCTAGTGATAATATTTTGGCTTCAGATTTTATGAACTATGCAAGTTACTCATCTATACATGTGTCATATGTGCAAAAACCAAGGGAAGTAAAAATGGATGACATATACATATACAACATGTACACCTTGTCTCTTTTGTTAGCCACATTTCAGATTAAGCAACGCCGAGGACGGCTTTGTTTTCAAAAAGGGGAGGATGATGAGGACATGACTACCTTGGATACGACCAAAAAAATTGCATACATGCATATTTGTCAGGTGATTTCTAGTGCAAACTATTCAATAATCTATTTTTGTTATCCAGAACAAAAATACTTCACACACTTTTGTGTTTTGTCTAATTGCAGGTGTATGGGACATTTGTACAACACACATATGAAGATAAGGGAGAAAGAGATGTTTACTTGCTGTTCAAAAAGTTCTTTCACGTCACTTTTGGTCCAAGAGAAGATAGAGTCCAAGTCTCTCACGTTCTGGATTCAGATTCGGACTGCACAGACATACCTGACTCAAAACGGCAATAACTTTTTCATACGGACTCCGAATTGGGTGATTCTTTATTTTTTGGAAACTAGATTTCGTCCTCTTTCCACTCCAATTGGAATCACCTTTAAATTCGTCCGGAGCATTGAGATATGGACGAAACAATCTGACGCTGCAGCAGAATCCGAATCAAACAACAAGTCCAAAGGTGTTGCACCACCTCCACTTGGGCCCATTGGCCTTGTACGACCTAGGGTTAGTTCTAGGCTGCCTTGGGACGTCCTCCCACCTCCTTGGCCGCCACCCCTTGCTCCTATATAAGTAGATCCATCTAGTAGCTTTTTCCTTGGGATTTGTTTAGTTAAAAGTTAGCCATTGCAACTTCGTGTACTTCGTTTGTGTCCAACGACCAGACTAAGACCGCTTTTGGATCCCCACCTTTTTCAATACTTCATCTATATTCGCAATATTCAGATTGCTTTATCATATTCTTGCTTGTTCTTTGATTGCTTGCAGGAATAGACCTTCGTGGTCAGGTTGATTGTGCTCCGGCGTGGTCAATAACCTCTCGGAGTTGGTTTAGCGATTGCTAAGGCGCGACGTTGTGCACGTTTGTAGTCGGATCGTCAAAGTCGTCTCCACCAAATCGATAGTTATCATCTCATCGAAAGATCGGGACACCCCGCCTCTATCATGTTTTGAATCTTATGGATTTGTACATTCATGCCACAATAAAGAAAAAAATTACATGGATGAATATGTCAGGTAGAATTCCACATCAAAAATTCTGTTTTTATCATTTACCTACTCGAGGACGAGTAGGAATTAAGCTTGGGGATGCTTGATACTCTCCAACGTATCTATAATTTTTTATTGTTCCATGCTATTATATTATCTATCTTGGATGTTTTATTTGCATTTATATGCTATTTTATATGATATTTTGGACTAACCTATTAACCTAGAGCACAGTGCCAGTTTCTGTATTTTTCTTGTTTTTGAGTTTCGCAGAAAAGGAATATCAAACGAAGTCCAAATGAGCTGAAATTTTATGGTGATTTTTTATGGACCAGAAGAAGCCCCCGAAGCAAAAGAGTTGGGCCATAAGAGCCACAAGGCCTCCACGAGGGTGGAGGGCGCCCCCCTATCTTGTCGTCGCCTCGTGGACCCCCCTGTCTTGTTCCCGACACCAAAAATTCCTATAAATATAGAAACCCCCAGAAATAAATCTAGATCGGGAGTTCCGCCGCTGCAAGCCTTTGTAGCCACGAAAAACCAATCGGTAGCCTGTTCTGGCACCCTGCCGGAGAGGGAAACCATCACCGGTGGCCATCTTCATCATCCCGGCAGTCTCCAGGACGAGGAGGGAGTAGTTCACCCTCGGGGCTGAGGGTATGTACCATTAGCTATGTGTTTGATCTCTCTCTCTCTCTCTCATGTTCTTGATTTGGCACGATCTTGATGTACCACAAGCTTTGTTACTATATTTGAATCATATGGTGTTTCTCCCCCTCGACCTTCTTGTGATGAATTGAGTTTTACCTTTGAGGTTGCACTATTATCGGATTGAATACTATTGTGGATTTGAGAACACTTGATGTATGTCTTGCGTGGTATACCTGTGGTGACAATGGGGTATTCTATTGATTCACTTGATGTATGTTTCGGCACCCAACTCGTGGATTCCCGAGGTGACATTGGGGTAATCTATGCATAGGGATTGATGCACGTGCTCGTCCTTGTTTCTCCGGTAGAAATCTTGGGGCACTCTTTGAGGTTCTTTGTGTTGGATTGAATATTATGAATCTGAAGTTGTTTGGTGCATATCGTATAATTGACCCACGGATTCTTGTGGTGACATTGGAGTATCTAGGTGACATTAGGGTTGATTGATGTGTGTCATATGGTGTTATGTTACTATGAACTCTAGGGTTGTTTGTGACACTTATAGGAATAGCTCAATGGATTGATCAGAAAGGATAACTTCGAGGTGGTTTCGTACCCTACAAGCAATTTCAACTTTTGTTCTCTGCGATAGGAACTTTGGAGTGACTTTAGTCGCGCGTTGAGGGATTGTTATATGATCTAATTATGATATCATTGTTAAGAGAACTTACACTAGTGAAAGTATGAACCCTAGGCCTTGTTTCCAAGCATTGCAATACCGTTTTTGCTCACTTTTGTTACTAGTTACCTTGCTGTTTTTATATTTTCAGATTACAAAAACCTATATCTACCATCCATATTGCACTTGTATCACCATCTCTTCGCCGAACTATTGCACCTATACAATTTACCATTGTATTGGGTGTGTTGGGGACACAAGAGACTCTTTGTTATTTGGTTGCAGGGTTGTTTGAGCGAGACCACCTTCATCCTACGCCTCCCACGGATTGATAAACCTTAGGTCAACTACTTGAGGGAAATTTCCTACTGTCCTACAAAACTCTACACTTGGATGCCCAACGACGTCTACATGAAGAAAGGTTGCGTAGTAGACATTATAACTACATAAGCAACCAAGTACTCCATTACCGCGGACGCGGCTATTCGAATAGTTTGATAACCCTGCACGGGTGTACTTCTTCACACATGTGTCCACCACTTAGCGCCTGCACACGTCATGTGTTCGACAGACTTCCAGCGAAAGCCAGCGACGGTGTAGACAACGACCTAACCAACCACACAAGTCTCTAGTCCGGGTTTATCGCCTATTCGGGTTACATCCGCAAGGAGATCCGGTCGGGGTTTCCACTACGGCCCCAAACGATGTGTTGACGGTTCCTCGTACGAAACGGGTGGCTCGGTACAGCATGCCACGTACCTACCGCATCGCAGCCCACCCCTAGGGTCAACGCTGCGCACGACCTCCAGTATAATACAAACACCAGGAACTACTTGCAACTCCTGGACTGAGATCAAGGCAGTCAATAAGTCGAGCGGGGTCATATCTCAGGGCCCAATGTGTGGTAGTAGCTGATCTTGAATCACACACACATAACTCAGTTCTTAGGGATGGTTCCAATGAAACAACCCACCATGTACTCCTACATGGCCTATCATCGATACATTTACCCAAACATGTTCAACACTTCACTCTCATTATCGACACAACCATTTCACTCCGATCCATCGTCCAGATGAACGAGACCTGACACAACTCTAAGCATAGCAGGCATAGCCAGGTAGGAAACACAACATGGCTCAAACAACTCCTAGGCATGCTAGTGGGTTTCATCTAGTTACTGCGGCAAAGACAGGTCATGCAGAGGAAAGGGGTTCAGCTACTGCAACAAACAACAGTTTTAAACGTTGTTGTCTTAATGCAGTAAATGAGAGCAGGAGCGAGAAGATGGGATTGTATCGAGATGATCAATGCGGGTTTGCTTGCCTGGCACTTCTAAAGATAGTAAAGCTCTTCATCGGTGTCATCGAACTCATCTCGGAACCACGTCTACCGAGAGGGAAGAAACACCGGTAAACAAGCGGAAACACAATAAATGCAATTCAAAAATATGATGCATGATCATGTCATGGCAAATATAATGTTTATTGAGCTAATTCCACTAGCTACACAATTAATGAAGTTGGTTTGAACCAAAGGTTCAAATTCAAACTCCACATGTGGTTATTTAAATGCCACTTATTTGATTTTTTTGTCCTAGACAGTAGCCATAAGTAGTTCAAATATGGATGATAATGGTACAGATGGAAAGATTGGATTTTTCTGATCATTTTTCATATATAAATTATTTTATTGTGAGCTACGGTTGAATTTCTAGGAATTTTAGAAGTTTTGGATATTTTCTGAAATAGATAAATAATTTCTGACTTATTTAAAATCCCAGAAAATATTTACTGCATCAGCATTGCCTCATTGTGACATCACCAGGTCAACAAGCACGGTCTAGGTCAAACCTGGCTGGTGGGACCCGCATGTCAGTGGCTAACCTAACTAATAGAGTTAATTGACATAAAACTAATCCTAACCTAGATTAGTTAAGGACTGGGCCCACATGTCAGTGACACAAGGGAGGTCAAACCTAGTCAACCGGGGTAAACTCACCGGAGATGACCCGCAGCTCGTCGCTAGCGAGGCCAGAGACAGCAGAGGGCCTCGGGTTTCCTTCTTCGACGACCAAAAGGACGACGGAGATCATCTACGTGAAGCTGGGAGTGCCCTACTTCCTACTTCCTACTTGATTGATCTTGATGATATGAGTATTACAAGAGTTGATCTACCACGAGATCGTAGAGGCTAAACCCTAGAAGCTAGCCTATGGTATGATTGTTGTTATCCTATGGACTAAACCCTTCGATTTATATAGACACGGGAGGGGGTTAGGGTTACACAGAGTCGGTTACAAGGGAGGAGATGTACATATCCGTATTGCCAAGCTTGCCTTCCGCGCCAAGGAGGGTCCCATCCGGACACGGGTTGAAGTCTTCAATCTTGTATCTTCATAGTCCAACAGTCCGGCCAAAGGATATAGTCCGGCTGTCCGAGGATCCCCTAATCCAGGACTCCCTCAGTAGCCCCCGAACCAGACTTCAATGGCGATGAGTCCGACGCGCAGATTGTCTTCGGCACTGCAAGACGGGTTCTTCTCCAAATTCTGAATACTTGTTTGAGTAGCGTCCGGCTTCCCATAAATGTTGCACTCCTTGGCTTCCGCGCCTAATAATGACTACCTTCCACATGTCGAGCGAATGTGAGAAGCCAGGACATTTTTACATTTGCCACCCTAGCCATGTGAGTAAACCGTCTATTAAAGAGATGGGGATTCTCATATCCAAATCACACCATCCTCCCACAGCGAGTATCCATCGGAGCGCGCTCGGAAAAATCCATTCCAACATGGCCGGCCATCGCAGCTCCTCCTCTCGCTCCCGTAGCCCTAAGCCCGGTGATTGGAAGAAGTGTTCCATCCCTCACAGCCAATTAGTAGAATTATAGACCCAGGGATTTCTCCCTCCAGCATATATGGTCCCCGTTCGAGCCGGGCTCGCCACCTACAATGGCGGGGATCAAGCGGAGAGCTTCCCCAACCCCTCCAAAGGGGAGCGGGTATGCCTTGTCCCTTATTTATTAAGGGGACTTGGATTTCCAATTCATCCGTTCCTCCGTGGACTCCTGGAGTTCTATGGCCTCCAGTTGCATAATTTCACCCCTGCTTCCATACTTCACATTGCTGGCTACGTCGCTCTTTGCGAGCTGTTTCTAGGCTGCGAAGCCCATTTCGAGCTGTGGCAGAGGCTATTCTGCCTCGTGCCCCGTACACAGAAGGGGTCGATATATCAAGTGGGCGGAGCCGAAATATGGCGCCTCGCTAGGACCAGATACCTGTCCGATACCCCAAAGAAGACGTCTGAAGACTGGCCTTCGGAGTTGTTTTATATGGAGGACGTCCCACTTCCGGACCCTATTCGGATGGGCCACCCTGAGTTCGACAACTCTCCGCTGAAGAAACGCTGTAGCTGGCGCCCTTGGAGCCCTCAGGAGGAAGATAACGGAGAAGTCCTTTACCTGATGGGCCGGATAAAAACGCTGGCTCAATCAGGACTGACAATAATCTAAGTTATGTCAGTATGTATAATGCGGGGGGGGGGGTGCAGCCACTTCAATATTAGGGGCAACCATGTGGCACTTCAACGGAGAAGATGATGCCACCCGTGGGACCGTAAGGGACCAGACTCAGTCACTGCTCTAGCAAAGATTATGTCCGATCTGTACAAAGGAGAGGAAGAGGAGTTTCACCGCATCAAGCCACGGGATGGATTCTCCATGTACAACCCTCCAAGCTGGGTGAGCTGCTACTTTTTACTCCCAACCTTCCCGCATTCTTTGTCATGAGTATTTACCTTGCCATTTCATAGCAGGAACTGCGAAAAGCTGTAAGGGAGGTCCACAACCCGCCTCCACAACCGGAGGACCCTGACCGGGCCCTCGACCCCGGACTTGAAGAAGATCCGAACACATTTGTGGAGCTTATTGACAGGACGTTCTATCAATTAAGCTGGGACGGTGCCATGGCGGCAATCATAGCCGATTATCCAGGACTGCTCCCTGCATCGCATGTAAGTAAAACCGGAGTCCTAACTTCCAAGAAGGATCCCTTTTTTTCGCACTTCACCTACCACACACATATGGTGCTGTATAGGGAAGGCTCTCGGGACACCGTGCCGAACCCGCAGTGACTCACCCATGAAGGGCACCGAAGCCGGGCAGGCTTAAAAGGAAAGTGGTTAGGACTGAGATGCCGTCGCAGAGGTATGAAAGAGAACCCCGCTCCGTGGTGGTCGTCTTTTAAAATATAATTAAGCCCATGTTTCCTAGTAGGAAAAACGCTCGCCGGACTATGTCCGAAGAGGTTGCCGATCACGCCTCCACCAGTCGGGCTCCAGGGCCGGACATAGAGGCGGACGCTAACATGGGGCCAACGCTAGATATTCCTCCTACAGAGGATGCAGATAGGCTATCCGCTACAAATTCTGAGGTGGAGAGCGCCATGAATCACAGGCGTCGCCGGGCCGTACTCCGTGACGCTTGTTTCTCCCAAGAGGCGTTTGATGCCTTCAACTCGGGAGACGCGTACATCTGAGCTGCTCAGAATGGTCTTGCCAGAGCCACGGACCAGTATCTAAAGGATATACGGGTAAGAAAAAATATAACAATTATGTATATTAGTAGCCCCTGAGACTTGAAATAGTTGGTACAACTGATTTAAGGATCATTGTTTGCATAGGCTCTTACGGAGAAGAATACTCAGTTGTCTCGAGAGTTGGAGGAATGTAGGGCCCAGCTTCAGGCCGCAGTTGCCGCAGTGAAGGATCCCGAGAAGGCCCCATCGGGTAAGACTTGCTTTTATTGCAAGGAATGTCATGTACCAGGTAGTATGCGGCATGCGTGCAAATCTAATAATAGATTATGCAGATAGTCCCGGAGTGAATCCGGATGAGCAACATGCCCAACGACAGCTAAAGGCTGGCGAGCACGTGCTTACGAAAGTAAGGCAGGAGAAAAACGATCTCCAAGACGCCAATACCCAGCTGAGCATTGAACTAAAAGATGTTCGGGCCCAGCTTGCTGACTCAGTAAAGGAGAATAAGTGGCTTCGACGCGGCATTTTCAGTAAGTGCTTGAACGAACTTTTAAAGAGTTCGGCGAAGAAGCCGGCTAACAGAGTTATGTCTGCAGGTATGCTGACAGGTCGTCCCGCGGAGGAGATGCCCGGGTCTGCGGGTGATCTTCTGCAAGAGCTCTCACAACTGCACGAACAAGTTCGGCAGGTGATGCGAGGTATTGTCCAAGCCTTGTGGCCATCCGCCTCCCCGCCAGGAGGCATGGGGGAGCTTATAGAGAAACTCAAGGGAGCGCGGCGACGCTTCTGATTATGGAAGATATCAGCCTGCCGACAAGGTGCAAGGGAAGCCTGGGCCATGGTGAAGACGTGATATACCAAGGCTGACCCAAACCACATGGCCGAGGTCGGACCTGTGGGGCCTGATGGGAAAGAGATCCCCGTCAGTTTGGTGTATGACCAAGTAGAATTAGCCGCAAAGTATTCCCAACAGGATTGCAGGCTAGACAGCCTGTTGGATGGTATAGAAGAAGAATTTAGTTAGTCTAAGTGAATGTGTACTTCAAGTGACATGTATTGTCCCTAGCCAGATTGTAAATCATTTGTCATGGCGGACCTTTTCGCTTCAACCTCTGGACCCGACAGTCCGGGATGTATCCGAATACCCGCTCAGTTATGTAAAAACCGGGGTATGTGTGGAAACCAGGCATAGGGGTCATAAGTGCTTGAACAGACAAGTACCCAACTAGCTATGTTATATTACATGGATAGTAAGAAACATCTTCCAGGGAGAATAGTTCCGTTAAGGGTTCCTTTCCCTGGGTACGCATGCCCTAATATGCATGTCCGAGCTACGAAAAGAGACGCAGGCTAAAAACATCTGGGGGCAATGTATTAAAATAAATAAAAGTCATCTTTTGTTCACCGACCGAGTATTCCCTTAAGAACGCTAGCTTTCGGCTTCACCGAGTCTGAGGTACACATCCGGCTGACCCGACAGTAACAATCGCAGAGGCAACCCAGCTTGGCCAAAACTTAAGTCATGTCGATGCATATAATGGTGAAAAAAGGTACATGCGGAAGAGTAACACATGTGCGGGGCATATAGCCCGAAAAATACTCCCTCCGTTTTTATTTAGTCTGCATGTTAGCTTTGATCAAAGTCAAGCTTTGTAAACTTTGACTAAGTTTATAAACAAAAATATTAACATATACAATAAAAACTCAATACCACTAGATTCATTATTGAATGTACTTTCACATCATATAGATTTGTCATAGTAAATGTTTATATACTTTTCTATAAACTTGGTCAAACTTTGCAAAGTTTGACTTTGGTCAAACCTAATATGCAAACTAAATAAAAACGGAGGAAGTACGTATATTAAGCTTCTGTATAAGAAGCCCCCAGGTATAATGAGCACGGCTGGCGCATCAAGATTGTGTAGTCAAGGCATATTTTAGCCTTTTAAGGCCTTGAAGAAAAAGGGAAGGAACAAAGAAATAAAAGACAGATAACGGGTATGTAAAAAATTGACGGAGGTAAGGAGACGAACATAGAGTCCGGCACTAGGCGTAGAACGTCCGGAGTCTGGCTGCGTTCCATGGGTTTGGCTCGAGTCGATTATCCCATGCATCCCGCAGACGGTACGCTCCACCGGTCAGAACCTAGTCAATAATGAAGGGACCTTCCCATTTGGGCTTGAGTTTGTTCTTTTTCTTCTCCGGTAGGCGTAGAACGTGTTCGCCAACGTTATGAGCTTTGGCCTGTACTTCTCTACTTTGATACCTTCGAGCCTTTTGTTGATAGAATGCGGAACAGGCTTTTGCCACGTCACGCTCCTCGTCCAGGGCGTCCAAACTATCCTGCCGATCGAGCTCGGCCTCTTTTTCTTCGTACATGCGCACTCGAGGTGAGTCATGAATTATGTCGCATGGCAGTACCGCCTCTGCGCCATACACCATAAAAAACAGTGTGTATCCGTAGTGCGATTCGGCGTGGTCCGCAGCCCCCATAGTACGGAGTCGAGCTCCTCTACCCAGTGCGTGTTGTATTCCTTTAAGGAGAGCACTAATCTGGGTTTAATGCCACTCATGATAAGACCATTTGCTCGCTCGACTTGTCCGTTAGTTTGCGGGTGATAGACAGAAGCATAATCAAGCTTGATGCCCATGTTGCTGCACCAAAGTTTTACCTCGTCGGCTGTAAAGTTCGAGCCGTTGTCGGTGATGATGCTGTGGGGGATGCCATAACGGTGTACAAACCTAGATATGAAGTCTATCACCGGTCCGGATTCAGCCGTTCTGACTGGTTTGGCTTCTATCCATTTGGTGAATTTGTCCACCATGACCAATAGGTATTTTTTCATATGGGTTCCCCCTTTGAGGGGTCCGACCATATCAAGCCCCCAGACCGCAAAGGGCCAAGTAATGGGGATTGTTTTGAGAGCGATAGGCGGCATATGGCTTTTGTTTGCAAAAAGCTGGCAACCGACGCAACGTTGAACAAGGTCCTGTGCGTCTGCTCGAGCCTTCGGCCAGTAAAAACTTGTACAGAAGGCCTTGCTTACAAGTGCCCGGGCTGCGGCGTGGTGGCCACCCAGTCCAACATGGATTTCTGCCAAAAGCTTCTGCCCTTCATCTTCGAAGATGCACCTTTGAAGGACTCCGGTTGTGCTTTTCTTATAAAGCTCTCCCTCGTGGACCTTGTAGGCTTTAGACCGCCGCACTATGCAGCGTGCCTCATTTTGGTCCTGGCTAGTTCCTGCTTGGTTAGGTAGACCAGGAATGGTTCTATCCACGGGGCGATGACGACCATTATCACGTGGGCTGAAGGTGTTATTTGGATGGCAGAGCCTTCGATTGTGCCAGAGTGTTCGGTATCTGGTATTATGGCCGGGTCCGGACTATTGTTACCGATGTACCCTTCCCATACCACGGATGGTTTAAACCGTCTTTCCAAGAAGATGTTAGGTGGGACAGGGTCGCACTTAGCGCCAATACGGGCGAGGATATCCGCCGCCTGATTGTTTTCCCGAGCCACATGGTGGAATTCAAGCCCTTCGAACCGAGCTGACATTTTGAGGACGGCATTGCGATAAGCCACCATTTTCGGATCCTTGGCGTTGAAGTGATGAGGACATGGCTACCACAGTTACACCCATATCCCCTACTGTTTTACCTCTTGGAACAGTTGCTAGAGCACAAATACACCAATTAAATTATCAGGTTCTTTCGTTTCTTGGTAATGTTTCTAGTGTTCATGAGAATATGATGTTGCCTAACTTAGATACATTTGTGTTGCTTGAAATTGGGCCTAGCACGGACAAGAAGGTTGAACATTGGAGCATGGTCAAGCATGGAGATGAAGGTGCGTGCAAAGAGAACAAGAACGGAGGTTCAAGTGGAGATTTCCGGACTTTGAAGCCACCATGATGACATACAAGATGATGGACGAAATATACAAGATGGCCTTTCATAAATTTCGTCCATAGCTTATTATTGGTGTTGCGCCACCTTATTTTGGGCCAGGCCCATGTAATTTATTTTTAGAGTCCATATTGTAGGGAAAACGACTTAGGAGCTGTTTTAGTCCCACCTTGCCAAGGGTGGACAAAATCCCCTCTCTTTTCCCTATAAATATAGCCCTTAAGGCATCGTTTAGACTTGGGTTTTATTTAGTTAAAAGTTAGCCATCACTGCAACTTCGTGTACTTCGTTTGTGTCCAACGACCAGACCAAGACCGCTTATGAAACCCCACTTTTATCAATACTTCATCCATATTCGCAATATTCAGATTGCTTAATCATATTCTTGCTTGTTCTTCGATTGCTTGCAGGAATAGACCTTCGTGGTCAGGTTGATCATGCTCCGGCATGGTCAATAACCTCTCGAAGTTGGTTTAGCGATTGCTAAGGCGCAACGTCGTGCACGTTTGTAGTCGGATCGTCAAAGTCGGCTCCACCAAATCGATAGTTATCATCTCATCGAAAGATCGGGACCCTCGCCTCTATCAAGTGGTATCAGTTTTCAGGTTGATCGGTGAGATTTTACAGTTTCTCATAGTTTAGATCGCATCTTTCATTCATACCTACAGTCCACAAAAAGCCAAAAAAAAAGAAAGTTAGATTAGTTCATCCGTGTCCCAAACAGTCTGAGCCTTTTCGCCATTATCACTTAGTTTTTGCATTGTTGAATTTTTGATTGCATCGTGTGTCAAGTTGCTGGTTTAGGTCTAGTCTTTTAGAGTTTCGAGTTCTGAGCACGTTTTGTTGACGCCGCATCCACATACACTATCATCCACTTCATTGTCATCATCCGCTGCCACTCTTTTGTTCACCGCCATCATCACCATCCAGTCTTTCGTCGTTTGTTGCCATCCTCGTCTTTTGGTCCATGATGGAGAGAGAGATAATGAAAATTTCCTGATCGGTTGTGCATGCATATTTGGAAGTTGACATCGCAGTAGAAAAAGAGTAAAAAAAAGGGGGTTTGGCCGAATCTGTGTTGGGTTTGTTTCTGTTGGAAACCGTGAGGTGTACTACTACCAGATTCGGTTTTGGCAAGTTTTGGTCAGCCAAAAAAAAAGTGCAGCTCCGAATCTGGTCTGTGGAAGGAAATAACGTGAGTTGTTACACGATTAAAAATAAAGAAGGAAGAGACCAGATTCGTTTGCCCACTTAGAGAAAAAACAAAGAATAAGATTCGGTTGGAGGTTTCCATATTCTGGACGTGTCCTTGAAAAAAAAAATACAGCGAAAAAAAAGGCAAGTGCCAATCGGTTTGGTTGTTGGCCATTTTTGTTGGGCAATTTTCTTTGAAAAAAAAGCAGATTTGTTTCCATCGACTTGGAGTACTAGTTGGCTGCTTCGGTTGGGTTTCCTAACGAAAAAAAAGAGATTGAAAAAAAAAACATGAAAGAGAGTTAGTTGGAAACTTTGGATATTCCTTTATTTGGGATCACGTTTTGGGAAAAGATCTAACTGACTCCTCCAAGTTTGGTAACTTTGGATCAGCAAAAAAAAACATCTTGGTCTATCGTGGCTGTTTGATCGTTAAAAAAAAACAGTGGAGGAAAGTGCACGTGGTTTGTTGCCTTGGATCACCGGAGATAAAAAAGGAAGTCTTACTAGTTGGCTGATTTGGGTGGTTGTTTCCACGTTCTAGAAGTCCCCTGGCGAAAATTAAGGAGAGAAAAAAAAAGGCAGGTTAGTTGGGCTTTGGAAAGTATCCTGCGTAAGGTATTTGTTTTTGGAAAGAGACAAATTAATTGCACAACAAATCTGCACGCAAATCAAAGGTACTCTTGTAAGGAAAGATTCTGTTTTGGAGAGAGCGAACAAGGAAAGATTTAAAAAAAATGGCAAGCGCTGATCCATATTTGTGCATGTCCTACTACTAGCATCCAACATGATCTGGGTAAAGGAGAAAAAAAAGAAGGTGCACATTGCTTGGATTCAAGCGTGAAGATTTTGGACTTGGTAAAAAAAAGATACAAAGAGAGTCCACCTCGGTTTTTGCCACGTTGCTTGGTTGATAATTAAAAAGAAAAGATTGGAAGGAAGGATTTGGGCTGTTCCAAGAAGGCTTTCACGTGTTTTGTTTGGGATAAAATAAACATTGTGGAAAGTACGCTGTTTTGTTTGGTGATTTTGGCAGTTTGGTTCTGTGACTACTACAGGGAAGGTAGTTCAAGATTTATTTGCTTTGCGTTCGCTCATATTCATTCGCCACCGCAATATTGTTGACACCTTCTCTCGCTCCATCGCTTCACATTATACAATATCTGCAAGAGTTTTTCTTTTGCAGTTGTCCCTTCGCGTTGCCGCGTGGTTTCACTTGTGTCTTAGGCTCGCGTCTCTAGTACAGTCTAGGCTAGGGCCAGCACTCGACCACTTTGAACGAATTTTCAGCTTGCATTAATTAACGTGGTTGTAGCATTTTTCCCACATATATAAAGCCAACCCAGCTCCACATATTTCTACATCGTGCTTACATACGTTCACCTGGCAATCGCTTTACCCAACTCTTGAGTTATTTGACACCGCTGGTTGCTGTTCACCACCTGCTGCATGGTAAGAATTTGTAAGACTTTGATTTGCTATACTGTGACCGTTTTACCACCACATCCCAGTAGTTCATAGGAACATTATTCTTGGATTTTGTTTCTTGTTTCTACTAATCATGGCAGGTTCTAGAGTCAGTTGGGCTTCATCGATCGTGGGAGACGTGTCATCACCTCAGAAAATGCAACCACCATCACAAGAGTTACAAAGACATCATAATGCACACAAACAGGTTCTTGTTTCCATGCCACCTTTTCATGGTCGTTTTAAGCCTGATTTATATATTGAATGGGAGTTCGAAATAAATGCTATATTTGCTTCCCATAATTTTTCTGAGCATGAAAAAGTTAAGGTCGCGGTTGGTACTTTCACTGGTTATGCTTTAGTTTGGTGGAGCGAATATTGTAGGTTACACCCTGATTATATACCTATTACTTGGGATGATTTAAAACTTGTCATGAGAGATAGATTCGTCGATGTTTATTATACTCGTGGCATGCTTAAAAAACTACAACATTTAAAACAAGGTACCAACACTGTAACAAAATATTATGATGATTTACAAACTGCCTTGTTGCATTCTTCTTTAGAAGAAACTGAAGATGATTTTATGGATAGATTTTGGGGAGGATTAAACCGTGACATTCAGGAGATACTAATTCATGAACAGTGTTATCCTATGGACCGTTTGTTTCGTCTTGCTTGCAAAGCTGAACAGGAGATAACAAGACGTGTTGCCCAAAAGACAAACAAGCGGATGGTGCAAATCCTAAAAGTTGCGACGGTTGTTCCTTCCACCACTGCGCCTACTATGACAACAACATCCATTGTTGTGAGCACTACATCACCTCCACCACGTGACCTGACGCCACCTAGAGTGCTTACATCATCTGAGTTAACCATAATAGGTAATGGCAAAGGTATTAATCTTCCACCTCCACATGAGTATGATGAATGCCTTGTTAATTTAAATGCACCATGTGATGAGCTACCCACTACTTTGATCACACCAGCTATTTTAGAGGACTATGTTGATGATTTGACTTTGCCATGTGATCAAACAATTTTGAGTGAACCCATTGAATTAACTATCGATGAAAAAGAATCAAGTGAATCAGGAAATAAATCATATTTGGATCAAATACGTTTGAAAATAATTGTGCCAATGTTTAATCATTTTGATATGACCTCTAATCTTGGTGATGGTTCATCAATGTTGGGATGGTTTAATGATAATCATTGTCAATCTTTTGATATGAATAAGATCTTCACTTATATGTGCAAACTGAGTTGCAATTTTTTCATGCCTTTGACTTCTTGTGATAATATAGTGGCTTTATATTTCACGACTTTTTACGGGTGCTCTTGTATAACTGTGTCACATGTGCCCCAACTACGATCAGTGAAAATGGATGACATATACATATACAACGTGTACACCTTATCTCTTTTGTTAGCCAGATTTCAGATTAAGCAACGCCGAGGACGGCTTTGTTTTCACGAAGGGGAGGATGATGAGGACATGGCTACCACAGTTACACCCATATCCCCTACTGTTTTACCTCTTGGAACAGTTGCTAGAGCACAAATACACCAATTAAATTATCAGGTTCTTTCGTTTCTTGGTAATGTTTCTAGTGTTCATGAGAATATGATGCTGCCTAACTTAGATACATTTGTGTTGCTTGAAATTGAAGGGCCTAGCACGGACAAGAAGGTTGAACATTGGAGCATGGTCAAGCATGGAGATGAAGGTGCGTGCAAAGAGAACAAGAACGGAGGTTCAAGTGGAGATTTCCGGACTTTGAAGCCACCATGATGACATACAAGATGATGGACGAAATATACAAGATGACCTTTCATAAATTTCGTCCATAGCTTATTATTGGTGTTGCGCCACCTTATTTTGGGCCAGGCCCATGTAATTTATTTTTAGAGTCCATATTGTAGGGAAAACGACTTAGGAGCTGTTTTAGTCCCACCTTGCCAAGGGTGGACAAAATCCCCTCTCTTTTCCCTATAAATATAGCCCTTAAGGCATCGTTTAGACTTGGGTTTTATTTAGTTAAAAGTTAGCCATCGCTGCAACTTCGTGTACTTCGTTTGTGTCCAACGACCAGACCAAGACCGCTTATGAAACCCCACTTTTATCAATACTTCATCCATATTCGCAATATTCAGATTGCTTAATCATATTCTTGCTTGTTCTTCGATTGCTTGCAGGAATAGACCTTCGTGGTCAGGTTGATCGTGCTCCGGCGTGGTCAATAACCTCTCGAAGTTGGTTTAGCGATTGCTAAGGCGCAACGTCGTGCACGTTTGTAGTCGGATCGTCAAAGTCGGCTCCACCAAATCGATAGTTATCATCTCATCGAAAGATCGGGACCCTCGCCTCTATCATGAAGTCTCCATTTATTTGAGATATTGCAAGGTTCGAGTCCCCACGCACCTCCAGGCGTCAAATGCCCATGGAAACAGCCATCCGGAGACCATGTAACAGGGCCTCGTATTTGGCTGCGTTGTTGGAGTCTGTGTATAGTATTTGGAGTACGTATTGGATTGTATCTCCGGTGGGGGACATCAGGACGACGCCAGCACCTAGACCAGCCAGCATTTTAGAGCCGTTGAAGTGCATGATCCAATTGGAGTACGCACCGTATTCTTTAGGGAGTTCGGCTTCTGTCCACTCGGCGACAAAATCGGCTAGTACTTGCGACTTGATGGCTTGCCGTGGTCTATATGTTATGTCGAACGGGGGGAGCTCGATAGCCCATTTGGCAATCCGGCCCGTGGCATCGCGGTTGTTTATTATGTCGTTGAGTGGTACTTCCGAGGCCACCGTAATTGAACACTCTTGAAAGTAGTGTCGTAATTTCCGGGATGCCATAAATACTCCGTATGCTATCTTTTGATAATGTGGGTACCGTCATTTGCATGGAGTGAGGACAGTGGACACATAATATACCGGCTTTTGAATTAGGAATTTATGTCCATCTGTCTCTCGTTCGACGACGAGCACTGCGCTTACAACTTGGTGTGTCGCCGCTATATATAACAGCATTGGTTCGCCGACATTTGGCGCGGCCAAGATTGGGTTGGTGGCCAAGATGGCTTTTATTTCTTCCAATCCGGCCGTGGACGCGTCCGTCCACTCGAAGTGTTCGGTGCACCGAAGAAGGCGGTAAAGGGGTAGTGCCTTTTCTCCTAATCGGAAGATAAAGCGGCTTAAGGGCGCCACGCATCCAGTTAACTTCTGGATTTGCTTGAGGTCAGTTGGGATAGCCAACTGTGACAGAGCTCGTATTTTAGCCGGATTTTCTTCAATTCCTCTACTGGAGACTATGAAGCGCAGGAGTTTTTCGGCGGGCATGCCGAAAACGCATTTTTCCGGATTGGGCTTGATGTCGTATGTTCGGATATTGTCGAACATGAGCCTCAAGTCTTCTATTAAGGATTCGACGTGTCTGGTTTTAATGACCACATTGTCTACGTATGCCTCCACTGTTTTGCCGATCTGTTTTTCCAGACATGTCTGAATCATGCGTTGATACGTTGCACCGGCGTTTTTGAGCCCGAAGGGCATTGTGTTAAAACAGAAGGGGTCGTATGGAGTGATAAATGCTGTTGTGGCTTGATCAGACTCCGCCATCTTAATTTGGTGGTAACCGGAGTATGCGTCGAGGAAGCACAATGAGTCATGTCCTGCAGTAGCGTCGATAATTTGATCAATGCGGGGGAGGGGGAAGGGATCCTTGGGGCAAGCCTTGTTAAGGTCCTTGAAATCGACACATAGGCGCTAGGATTTATCCTTATTTGGTACCATCACTAGGTTTGCTAGCTAGCCAGTACGGATGTTTTATTTCTCTAATGAATCTGTCCTCCAGTAACTTAGCTAGCTCCTCTCCGATGGCTTGTTGCTTAGGTTCAGAGAAACGCCGAAGAGTTTGCTTGACCGGCTTGAATCCCTTTAGAATGTTAAGGCTATGCTCGGCCAGCCTGCGTGGGATTCCTGCCATGTCTGCAGGATGCCAGGCGAATATGTCCCAATTCAAGCGCAGGAACTCCCGTAGTGCGGCTCTACATCGGGGTTTAACTGTGCCCGATGGATGCTGTTTTTGTAGGGTCCGTTGGGTGGACTTGGAATTTGACTATTTCATCCGCTGGTTTAAAAGAGGTGGACTTGGACCTTTTGTTGAGTATCACGTCGTCTCTGTCCACTATGGAGCGCAGCGCAGTTAATTTCTCGGCCGCGAGGGCTTCGGATAATGCCTCGAGGGCCAGTGCGGCTCTTTTGTTCTCGGCGTGGAGTGCTATGTCCGGATCACTAGCTAGAGTGATGATTCCATTGGGCCCGGGCATTTTGAGCTTCATGTACCCGTAATGGGGTATGGCTTGGAAGATTGTGAATGCCCCCCACCCTAGAAGGGCGTGGTATCCGCTACTGAACAGGGCCACTTGGAATGTAATTTCTTCGGACCTATAATTCTCCGGCGTGCCGAATACCACATCTAGTGTGATTTTCCCAGCACATCGTGCCTCCTGACTAGGGATGATTCCTCTGAAGGTCGTGCTGCTTTGCTCAATGTGGTTTCTGTCGATTTCCATTTTTTGAAGAGTCTCTGCATAAATGAGGTTTAATCCGCTATCGCCGTCCGTGAGCACTTTAGTAAGACGAAAGCCGTCCACAATTGGACTATGGACCAAGGCGGCTGGTGCTCAAGCTGTTCGGAATTTAGGTTCGTCACTGGCATTGAAGGTGATAGCCGTGTCGGTCCATGGATTTATTGCTGCCACGTGGCAGACTTCGGCAAGGCTGCGGAGTGCTCGCTTACGCCTATTATTTGAGGCGAAGGTCTCGAAGACTGTCAATGCTGTATTTTTATCCACGGGATGGTGCTCTGCGGTGTTTTTAATGAGGAGATCCTCACCGCTCTTGGCCACCTGCCGGAGTACCCAACATGCTCTAAGGCTGTGTGTTGGTATGGTATCCGCTGTACTGTGAATTTTGCAGGGCCCATTAAGCCATCCCAATACGGTTCCACGCCCTATAGTGGGCTTTTGCTTCTTTGTAATTGAGTCGGGCGACTTATGAGAGTGCACCCTTTTAGTTCGGACTGGGGGTTTTGTCAGAGCCGGACTATCCCAAAATTTTGTTTGGGTTTTCCAGGCGCTTTCCATCGCACAGTACTTCCGTACTATGGCCGCCAAGTCAGCGATGTATGCTATGTCACGGCGACTTATGGCGTTGAGGATTCCCTTGTCCATGCAATTATTGCAAAAGAATGAAATTGCATCTTCCTCGCGACAGTCCTTGACCTTGTTCATTACAAGGAGGAATCTGGCCCAATAGTGATGTACTGTCTCCTGGGGCTCTTGCCTAATGTGGGAAAGATCGTTTATATCTGGGTGGGTGGGTGGATTTAAGTCCGGACCTTGACCCGATCTGAGACGCAGGGGCAGAGGAGTTTCCGATCTTGAAAGTTCGGGCTCCGGGATGTTGCCCAGTGGGTCTGGCCTGTAGCCTGATTCTAGGTTCAGGGTTTGGGCGATGTCCTCCCGTAGATGGGTATCCGGCTCGGAGAGCTCGGGAATCCGGACATAGTTTGTCCTTAAGATAGAGGAAGAATCGCCGCATTGCTCCTCTACCACCGCTATCTGATGGGTGACCGGTGGAGAGTTAATCTCCCTTTGGTCGGGTTTAAGCCCAATCTGATCATAGTCTGTAGCGACTCCGAGAGCAGCGATGCGATCCGAGAGCTCGTTCAAAGGGGAGAGCTCCATTGGATTCATCCGCTCGGTGAGTTCTGAGCTGATGTGAAGGCTGTTATCGATGACCCGAGAAGTCATCGTCGGCGCAGCGGCCGAACGGGCGGTCATGACAAAGCCGCCTAGTCGGAGAATTTGGCCTACAACTAGGGCTCCCCCAGAGGTGATGTTGTCTGTGACAACGAGACGAGCCATCTGATGAGGATACGTACCTAGGGTAGGGTAACTTATCATACCTGAGGTACCCAATCAAGGACATGACTCCTACAATGAAAGACATTCTAAGAAGTATCAACATTTCAGTCGACCTGGTCAGCCCAGTCGACGGACACGAGCGTACTCGACCAGAAGCACAAGCAGTCGACCATGAAGACAGCCACTCGACTATAAGAAGACCTAAAGGCACTGCCTACAAACGGTCATCTCATAAGTAGCTTTTATGGCCTTCATGGTCCTTTATTACGGGCGTTACAAGTAACCCCCTCTCTTTATGTACATTAAACTCCTTGTAACGTGGGCTGGCTGGGGTCCTGGCGAACTCTATATAAGCCACCCCCCTCCACTAGGACAAGGGTTCGCAACTTTGTAACACACATACACATAATCCAGTCGACTGCCTCCGGGCTCCGAGACGTAGGGCTGTTACTTCCACAGAGAAGGGCCCGAACTCGTAAAACTCCTTGCGCATACAACTACTCCATAGCTAGGATCTTGCCTCTCCATACTTACCCCCCATTCTTACTGTCAGACTTAGAACCACGACAGTTGGCGCCCACCGTGGGGCGGGTGTTCTAGCGATTTGTTGGAGGAGTTGGGATTCTTTCAACCCACATCATGTTTTCGAGCGGAGTCATGGTCGAGAGCCGCGAGATCCGTCTCGGCGCTCTCTCCTTCATCGTTGACAACTCTGCTTGGCTGCAGGAGGCTCCACTCGACGTGGACGCGCTTCCCGCCCGCGGAGCCACGCATTTTCGCGCATGCGTCCGCGGCGTCCTCCTGCGGCAACCGTCGACCCAGTACGGGTCGGCATTCGTTTCGCCATCGTCGTCATCAGTTTCCCACCAGCGCAAGCGCACCGGTCGGTCGAGACTCCAGCGGTGGGTGAAGCACGCACTGGCCCGCCAGTCGGCCATCCCCCAAGTCGCGGCAATCGAGCCCGACGAGTCACTCTACGGCCTGTTCGACCTGTCGACTGGCTCCGTAGAGACTGCGTCCGAGTGCGACAGCAGTGATCCAGCGGCGGAAGTACTAATGGTCGACGGACCACGTAGTCCCCCCGGATTCCCTCACACCGAAGAGGTTGCCGCAGAGGGGATTCCGGTGCGGGGCCATGAAGAGTACAGGCCCGAGCCCCTTACCTCAGTGCAGAGGGAGGAACTCCGTCGCCGGAACATGGACGCCCTTCACACTCCTATCGTTGGAGAAACCCCTGAGGCACGAGCCCTGGAGGAGGTGCGCTTGGCCAACTTGGCTGAACGTACTCGACTGGAGAATCTCCAGAGAGCACTCGACGAGCGCGCACGACCGCCCGTTCCCGAGTCCAGTCGTCGTCGCCTTTTCCAGCCGCCGACCCAGGTATACCGTACCCCGATTCAGAATTTGGCAGCTGCGGCTCGCATAGCGGAGTCGATCCAGCCTTCACAGTCAGAGGCAGGGAGAGGCCTGTTGCAGATCAGAGATTTGCTCCGTGCAGCGGGTGACCAGAATTCAGCCGTATCTCAGTCGCGCAACAGGATTCACAGTCGATCCGTCGCTGCGAATTCCGTTCAGTCGGCTCATAGTCCAAGGTCGCCCCCGAGGCGTGAAGGACACAGAGGCCGGCACGAGGATCAATACCAAGGGCACGAGCGATATGAGCACCGATTCGATCGCAACGATCAACGTCGAGTGCCTTCTCCTGCCCCAAGAGCGGGGTCGTACGTTCCTCGACGGCAAGAGGACAGACGCCAGTTCAGTACTGGGCGAAGGGTCCCAGTCGACCCTAGGGAACCAGGCTTTGATGCGAGATCCATCATCGTTCAAGGTCTGGTCGACCGAAATAGAGCTCACCGAGAAGACCGTGACAGAGGCGCGCCGTCCAGCAGCAGAGTTCACGTCTCAGGTCCCCAGTGTTTCAGCAGAGCAATCAGAGCTGCAGTGATTCCTCCCAACTTCAGGTTGGCGACTGGAGTCAGCAAGTTCACCGAAGAGTCCAAGCCGGACACATGGCTCGAGGATTACCGAGTGGCTGTTCAGATCGGAGGCGGCAATGATGAGGTGGCCATGAAGCATTTGCCCCTCATGTTGGAAGGATCAGCCAGAGCATGGTTGAATCAGTTGGCTCCCAGCAGTATTTATACTTGGGAAGATCTAGCCCAGGTGTTTGTCACGACATTCGAAGGGACTTGCAAGCGACCGGCAGGGTTGACAGAATTGCAGTCATGTGTTCAGAAGTCGAGTGAAACCCTGAGGGATTATATCCAAAGGTGGATCACTCTGAATCACACGGTCGAGAATGTGTCCGATCATCAGGCAGTTTGCGCCTTCAAGGAAGGCGTCAGAAACAGGGAGTTAAGTTTGAAGTTCGGTCGAACCGGGGATATGACCCTGAGTCGAATGATGGAAATCGCCACCAAGTACGCGAACGGAGAAGAGGAAGATCGACTCCGGAGTGGCAAGTATAAGGCGGCCGCTAATGAAGCCGGCGGAGGACACTCCAGTCGGAAGCAGAAGCGCAAGGCCGAGCCAGTCGCCCCCGGGGAAGCCTTAGCTGTGACCCCAGGGAAGTTTAAGGGGAAACCCAAGGGTCCTTGGAACCCCAAGAAAGTGAAAGACCAGGACGGGAACGATGTGATGGACTTACCATGCCACATTCACACGAAGAAAGATGAAGAGGGAAATCTCATTTACCCTAAGCATACCACTCGACAATGTCGACTCCTGATGCAACAGTTCCAAGGGAAGCAGGCCAAGGACAAAGAGAAAGAGTCAGACAAAGTTGAAGACACGGAAGACAGCGGTGAAGAATACCCCCAAGTCAATTCCACTCTGATGATTTTCGCTGATGTCGAAAGTAAGAGTCGACTGAAGGTCATCAATCGCGAAGTAAACATGGTCGCTCCGGTGAAACCCCATTACCTGAAGTGGTCCCAGACAGCCATCACCTTCGACCAGTCCGATCATCAGACTCATATTGCCACCCCAGGGAGGCAAGCGTTGGTGGTCGACCCAATTATTGAAGGCACTCGACTGACCAAGGTTCTGATGGACGGCAGCAGTGGGCTAAACTTGTTGTATGCAGAGACGTTGAAGGGGATGGGCATTCCGATGTCCCGACTCAGCCCCAGCAACATGAGCTTCCACGGAGTCATTCCTGGGAAGAAAGCTGAGTCACTCGGTCAAATCACTCTCGACGTCGTCTTTGGTGACTCGAAGAATTTTCGGAAAGAAAAGTTAACCTTTGAGGTCGTGGATTTTCAGAGTGCGTACCACGCCATTCTTGGGAGGCCAGCCTACGCTCGTTTCATGGCTCAACCATGCTACGTATACCTCAAGCTGAAGATGCCTGGCCCCAAAGGTGTAATCACCGTCGTTGGCAATCGGAAGAAGGCAGAGGAGTGCTTCCAGAAAGGCGCCAAAATTGCTGATGCTCAGATGGCCAAGATAGAGATACAAGAGTACCAGAAGACTGCGGATCCGAGTGAGTTGTTACGAGCCAAGAAGCCCGCCACGGAGTCAACATTTCAGTCGACTGGTGAGACCAAGCAAGTCCACATCCACCCGACCGATCCAAATGCGGCTCCAACCAACATCTCCACTACACTCGACCCCAAATAGGAAGAAGCGCTCGTCCAGTTCCTCCGTGAGAACTGGGACATCTTTGCATGGAAGCCTGCTGACATGCCAGGTGTACCCAGGGGACTGGCTGAGCACCGCCTTCGAGTCGACCCAAAGGTCAAACCAGTCAAGGAGCATCTCCGACGGTCCGCCTTTCAGAAGAGAAAGGCCATTGGCGAAGAAGTGGCCCGACTCCTAGCAGCAGAATTCATTCGCGAGATCTACCACTCCGAGTGGCTCGCCAATGTTGTAATGGTCCCTAAGAAGGACAAATCGTTGCGCATGTGCATCGATTTTAAGCATATCAATCGGGCCTGCCCGAAAGATCATTTTCCTCTTCCTCGCATCGACCAAATAGTCGACTCGACTGCAGGATGCGAGAGGTTATCTTTTTTGGATGCTTACTCTGGATACCATCAGATCCGTCTGTATGGACCCGATGAAATAAAAACAGCCTTCATCACCCCATTTGGGTGTTTCTGCTATGTTACCATGCCTTTCGGTCTCAAGAACGCCGGAGCTACATTCATGAGAATGATTCAGAAGTGCCTAATCACTCAAATCAGTCGGAATGTAGAAGCATACATGGATGACATAGTGGTCAAGTCACGAAAAGGTTCCGACCTGCTGACTGACCTAGCTGAAACTTTTGCCAATCTCAGGAATTATGATATCAAGCTCAATCCGTCGAAGTGCACATTTGGAGTCCCTGGAGGAAAGTTACTCGGTTTTCTTGTTTCCGAACGAGGAATCGACGCTAACCCCGAAAAAGTTGGCACCATACTCCGGATGAAACGCCCCGTGCGTGTGCACGATGTCCAGAAACTTACTGGATGCTTGGCCGCCCTAAGTCGATTCATCTCCAGGCTCGGTGAAAAGGCGCTGCCTCTTTACCGACTGATGAAGAAGTCAGACACGTTCGAATGGACTCCAGAAGCTGATGCAGCATTTGCAGAGCTAAAAGCTCTGCTCTCCACCCAGCCGGTGCTTGCTGCTCCTGTCAGCAAAGAGCCATTGTTGCTTTACATAGCAGCCACGGGACAAGTCGTTAGTACCGTTCTTACGGTCGAGCGGGAAGAGGAAGGAAAGACCTTCAAAGTTCAACGCCCAGTTTATTATCTCTCTGAAGTTCTGACCCCGTCGAAGCAAAGATATCCCCACTATCAGAAGCTTGTTTACGGGATTTACATGACCACGAAGAAGGTTGCTCATTATTTCTCTGATCACTCTATCACAGTCGTCAGCGACGCTCCATTATCAGAGATTCTTCATAACAGAGATGCAACCGGTCGAGTGGCAAAATGGGCAATTGAACTTCTTCCTCTTGATATCAAGTTCGAGGCAAAGAAAGCTATTAAGTCCCAGGGAATAGCTGATTTCCTCGCCGAGTGGACCGAGCAGGAGCTTCCGACTCAAGTTCACTCGGAGCACTGGACTATGTTTTTCGATGGCTCCAAGATGCTGAACGGATCCGGTGCGGGGGTTGTACTGGTTTCCCCCCGAGGAGATAAGCTCAAGTATGTCCTCCAGATTCACTTTGATTCCTCCAACAATGAAGCAGAGTATGAGGCGCTTCTATACGGATTACGTATGGCCATTTCACTCGGCGTCCGTCGCCTCATGGTCTACGGCGACTCAGATCTGGTTGTTAATCAAGTGATGAAGGAGTGGGACGTCCGAAGCCCATCCATGACGGGATATTGCAGCGCAGTGAGGAAGCTGGAGAAACGATTTGAGGGGTTGGAGCTCCATCATATACCCCGACTGAAAAATCAAGCTGCAGATGATCTGGCGAAGATAGGGTCCAAAAGGGAGGCCATCCCTAAAGATGTGTGTTTGGAGCACATTCACACACCATTAGTGCAAGAAGATCCTTTCACAGAAGAGCCTCCACAACCAAAAAGCGCCTCTGACTCGACCGAAGTGGAGGTTCCAGCTGTGGTCGACCTGATTATGGGAGTTATGATCACCACTCCCGATTGGACAGTGTCGTACATTGCGTATATCATGAGAAAAGAGCTCCCAGAAGATGAAGAAGAGGCTCGACAGGTCGTCCGTCGATCCAAAGCCTTTACAGTAATCAAAGGGCAGCTATACAGAGAAAGCGCGACTGGAGTTGGTCAGAAGTGCATCACACCTGAAGAAGGACAGATAATTCTCGAGGACATCCACTCGGGGACCTGTGGCCATCATGCGTCCTCTCGGACCATCGTGGCCAAAGCATACCGAGCGGGTTTTTACTGGCCAAAGGCGAACGAAATGGCAAAGGATATAGTCGACAAATGCGAGGGGTGCCAATTTTATTCAAACATGTCTCACAAGCCCGCCTCCGCCTTGAAGACCATTCCACTCGTCTGGCCTTTCGCTGTCTGGGGTCTAGACATGATCGGACCACTGAGAACTGGTAGGAGTGGCTTCACCCACTTGTTGGTTGCAGTCGACAAGTTCACGAAGTGGATAGAAGCCAAACCCATAAAGGACCTCGACGCAAGCACTGCCATCAGTTTTATCAGGGGATTGATATTCAGATATGGAGTTCCGCACAGCATCATCACGGATAACGGATCAAACTTCGATAATGACAGATTCAAAGCCTTCTGCGCCTCTCAGGGCACTCGAGTCGACTACGCTTCAGTTGCTCATCCTCAGTCGAATGGACAGGCCGAACGCGCGAATGGCCTCATCCTCAAAGGACTAAAACCCCGACTGATGCGTGATCTCAAACACGCAGCAGGCGCCTGGGTCAACAAACTTCCGTCAGTTCTATGGGGGTTGAGGACCACCCCTAACCGGTCGACTGGAAGAACACCATTCTTTCTGGTCTATGGAGCCGAAGCGGTTTTGCCGAGCGACCTGCTCCACAACGCGCCTCGAGTCGAGTTATATTCCGAAGCAGAAGCAGAACAGGCCCGGCAAGATGCAGTCGACCTCTTAGAGGAGGAAAGAGAGATGGCTCTAATCCGCTCGACCATCTACCAGCAAGAGTTGCGTCGGTTCTACGCCAGAAATGTGAAGGGTCGAGCCTTTCAGGAAGGAGATTTGGTCCTCCGCGTGGATCAGCAAAAACCTCACAAACTTGCCCCGACCTGGGAAGGCCCCTTCATCATCACCAAAGTCCTGCGCAACGGAGCGTATCACCTCTACAACATTGATCGACGGATCGACGAGCCTCGAGCATGGAACGCGGACCTGCTCCGTCCTTTTTACACTTAAAAACTCACTCGACTGAGATGTAATAAAAGTACCTCTGTAATTCTTTTGTTTCAAGCAAAAGACTGCTATTTCTTTTTCTATTTGTCTAAATTTCCCCCAGTGGGTGACTTAGCTGCGAATCCGCTTCGCCTAAGTTTTCAGGAAATCCTACCGAGTGGAGAGCAAGTCTCCCACTCGGGGGCTTAGCTGCGAATCCGTTTTGCCTAAGAAATTAAAATCCTACCGAGTGGAGAGCCAGCCTCCCACTCGGGGGCTTAGCTGCAGTCCAAGCACTCGCCTAAGTTTGAAAAAATCCTACCGAGTGGAGAGCCAGCCTCCCACTCGGGGGCTTAGCTGCAGTCCAAGGACTCGCCTAAGTAATTGAAATCCTACCGAGTGGAGAGCAAACCTCCCACTCGGGGGCTTAGCTGCAGTCCAAGTACTCGCCTAAGTTTGAAAAAATCCTACCGAGTGGAGAGCAAACCTCCCACTCGGGGGCTTAGCTGCAGTCCAAGTACTCGCCTAAGTTTGAAAAAATCCTACCGAGTGGAGAGCAAACCTCCCACTCGGGGGCTTAGCTGCAGTCCAAGCACTCGCCTAAGTAATTGAAATCCTACCGAGTGGAGAGCAAACCTCCCACTCGGGGGCTTAGCTGCAGTCCAAGCACTCGCCTAAGTAATTGAAATCCTACCGAGTGGAGAGCCAGCCTCCCACTCGGGGGCTTAGCTGCAGTCCAAGCACTCGCCTAAGTAATTGAAATCCTACCGAGTGGAGAGCAAACCTCCCACTCGGGGGCTTAGCTGCAGTCCAAGCACTCGCCTAAGTAATTGAAATCCTACCGAGTGGAGAGCCAGCCTCCCACTCGGGGGCTTAGCTGCAGTCCAAGCACTCGCCTAAGTAATTGAAATCCTACCGAGTGGAGAGCAAACCTCCCACTCGGGGGCTTAGCTGCAGTCCAAGCACTCGCCTAAGTAATTGAAATCCTACCGATTGGAGAGCAAACCTCCCACTCGGGGGCTTAGCTGCAGTCCAAGCACTCGCCTAAGTAATTGAAATCCTACCGAGTGGAGAGCCAGCCTCCCACTCGGGGGCTTAGCTGCAGTCCAAGCACTCGCCTAAGTAATTGAAATCCTACCGAGTGGAGAGCAAACCTCCCACTCGGGGGGCTTAGCTGCAGTCCAAGTACTCGCCTAAGTTTGAAAAAATCCTACCGAGTGGAGAGCAAACCTCCCACTCGGGGGCTTAGCTGCAGTCCAAGCACTCGCCTAAGTAATTGAAATCCTACCGAGTGGAGAGCAAACCTCCCACTCGGGGGCTTAGCTGCAGTCCAAGGACTCGCCTAAGTAATTGAAATCCTACCGAGTGGAGAGCAAACCTCCCACTCGGGGGCTTAGCTGCAGTCCAAGCACTCGCCTAAGTAATTGAAATCCTACCGAGTGGAGAGCAAACCTCCCACTCGGGGGCTTAGCTGCAGTCCAAGCACTCGCCTAAGTAATTGAAATCCTACCGAGTGGAGAGCAAACCTCCCACTCGGGGGCTTAGCTGCAGTCCAAGCACTCGCCTAAGTAATTGAAATCCTACCGAGTGGAGAGCAAACCTCCCAATCGGGGGCTTAGCTGCAGTCCAAGCACTCGCCTAAGTAATTGAAATCCTACCGAGTGGAGAGAAAACCTCCCACCCGGGGGCTTAGCTGCAGTCCAAGCACTCGCCTAAGTAACTGGAATCCTACCGAGTGGAGAGCAAACCTCCCACTCGGGGACTTAGCTGCAGCCCAGTGCTCGCCTAAGCCATGTTGACAGACACCATCGCGGCGATAAGCATCGTGCAAACCAAGCAGCCTCTGAGGGAACAACGAATAGTAGATCGGCGGATCAAGTCACGAAGACATTCAACGTCGAGCCATGTTCGGATAAAATCAAAAGATCCTAGATCGCAAATAAAAGTACTCGAGCTGAGAGCCCGACGGAGTTTATCAAATACATAAACCACTCGGCATCCCGAGGCAAATTTAAGGCAAGGAACAACAGTTTTTTACTCCTCCGGTGGAGGACTGGATGGTGCAACAAATTCGTCCAAGTCAATCCCATCAGAGATACGAGTGGCAGCAGCGATGAAGGTCTCCATGAAGTCCTGAAAGTTATGTTTCCTCGTATTGGCAACTTGGAGGGCGGCCAGCTTCTCTTCTCGAGCCTCCTTGCAGTGGACACGAACCAGCGACAGAGCAACATCGGCACCACACCTGGCAGAAGACTTTTTCCATTCTTGCACTCGGCCTGGAACCTCACTTAGTCGAGTGACCAAGGATTCAAGGTCGTTCTGAAGCGTCTCCTTGGGCCAGAATGCGGAGTCGATCCGCGACACTGCAGCTTTCAGTCGAGCCAGGTAGTCCACCACACCAGCGATACGGGATTCCAACCGGAGGACATTCATGGCCACTTCATCCTTCACAGGAGAATTGATAGGGTCCAGGCTGGTCTCCACTCAACTGGTCTCTTCCTCAAAATTCCGGCAGAATTCTGAAAGAAGTTTCGACAGAGCAAAACTGTAACCAAATGGTGAGTCGACAACAACAAGATTAATCGCACAAAGGGGGTTACCTTCAAGCATGAGGTATAGCTTCTTGGCAAGACCCCCAAGATAATCCTCCAAGTCCTTGTGCTTCCCCGCCAGCTGGCCGAGCTTGTCGTTCAGAGTACTCTTGTCAGTCTTCAGTCGACTCGCTTCCTTATTGGCCGTGTCAAGAGCAGACTTCAGCCTGGCGTTCTCGTTCTCAAGATGGCTGACTGAAGCAAGTTTCTCTTCAGCGAGCTTTAACTTCTCCGCAGCTGCCTTTTGCGCCTCCGCAAGGTCAAGATCTTTCTTCTTCAGGGCCTTCTCTAGTTCGTCTGCAAAGCAACAACAGACACAGAGTTCAGAACGGGCAGAGGAACAGAGATAGACGTCGAGTCCTCACCAGCCATACCTTTTGCTTCATCCTTCACCTTCTGCACGTTTTCCTGAGCAAACTGTAAATCAAGATTAAGCTGGATCTGCTTATCCTTCAGATCAGCGAGCTGAGCAACAAGCTCACAAGATTTCTGCAAAGAGTCAATCGACAAAGGGTATCAAAGACAAGTTACTCCCGAGTGACTGAAAGAAAAAGCACAACACTTCTAAGACTACAGCCGAATCAAAACATTCGACAGTAGCCTCGGGGACTACACCCAGTGGGTGCACTCAGCGTGCCCCCACCGGTTTTCCTTGATTTCCACTCGACCCAACCCGATCAGTCGAGTGAGGAAGTTTGGAAGCATAAAGACCGCAGTCGACTGCCAGCAGTCGACCGTGGCCTTGGGGACTACACCCAGTGGGTGCACTCAGCGTGCCCCCACCAATGAAAAATTTCAGATCAACAGCACCCAGTGGGTGTACAACGCAAGTGAAGACCAACTAACCTGGACGTTCTGCTGCAACGCCGAGCTGATGTCATAGGCTGCTTGACTAGCATCCCGAGCCGCTTTGGTCTGCTCCATCACGAGCCCCACCTGACGTATAGCCTCCTTAGCAGCACTCACTTGATCCTCCGGGGTCTGGTAGGCGGCGAAGAACGAGGGCGGGTCGACCAGTGGGGGAGCAGTCGACGACGAAGGCCGGGCAGTCGTCAGTGGTTCAGCAAAAGTCACAGTAGTCCGGGCGGTGTTGTCACCCCCTTGGACCACCGCCTCAGCAGTCGACGCGGTCTGAGGAGCCTTGTCGACCGGGGCCCTCTAGCCTCTCCTCCCAAAAGGCCTGAGCGGCACTTCCGCCTCCTCCTCATCATCCGGAAGGTCAATAATGTTGGTCGGAGCTACAAAAGTTCAGAAATGAATATCCAATCGACTCAGCAGTTAAACAGTCGGATCATGTCAAAGATTATACCTAAGTTGGAAGTGACGGCGTCCTCCATCGTCTCATCGACATTCTGGATGGAAGTCTCGGAAGTAGCGGCGCTGCACGATTCCAAGCAAATAATTTGAAAGTGAATCGACTAAGAATCCGTTCT
Organism: Aegilops umbellulata; assembly: GCA_032464435.1. Lineage (NCBI taxonomy): Eukaryota > Viridiplantae > Streptophyta > Magnoliopsida > Poales > Poaceae > Aegilops > Aegilops umbellulata. Next base: position 196,563,818 of record CP136058.1, on the reverse strand, counting down.
AGTCGACTCAAGAAAGATAAAAACAGTCACTTACCCGGAGATGACAGGGATGGCGACCCTGATCTTGGGCAAGGCCTTGGGTGGCTTGGTCGGGATGGCTCTGGGCTGCTTGGGTGCCTTCTCAGTTGGGGCCGGCGACGCGGTCCGAGGGCGCTTGGATGACTGGCCCACCGGAGCACTCGACTGACTGCGCTCCGCGGCGGGATCCTGAGCGTTCTTGGAGCGTCTCTCGCGTCGAGGAAGGTCGACCTCCACCTCTTCATCTTCATCACCCGAGTCGTCACTGGCCTCCTCCTCTACGTCATCATCAGATTCCCACTCCTCGACTTCAACTCCATCCTCACTCCCTTCGCCTCCACTCCCTCCTCCTTCAGATACTTGCTCCTGGTTCCCATTCGGCATCGAATACATGTCGTTGATCTCCTGCAAGACAACGGGCAGAGCAAGGATCAGTCGACTTATCGCAAGCCAGTTACTAGACGGAGTGAAAATTTCAGTCGGAAGAAGTAAAACGTACCTTGTCTGTCTCCATCATCCCATCAAGCGGAGCAATCCTCCTAGAACCCCTGGGGTTGTCCTTATTCCCGGTCATGCTGGTCAGCCAGCTCTCCAGTACAGAAGCCTCGACCCCCTCCGGGTGGATCCGAGTGGAGTCGTCGGGCCCGGAATACAACCACATCGAGTGATCCCGAGCCTGGAGAGGTTGGATTCGTCGCTGGAGGAAGACTTCGAGCAAATCCATGCCGGTCACGCCTTCCCGAACGAACTCAACCACTCGACTGACTAATACCTTCACCTGAGCCTTCTCCTCTGGAACCACTTTCAAAGAAGCGGGTTTCTGCACTCGGTCCAAGGTAAAAGGAGGAAGACCGGTCGAGTGGCCAGGGGTCGGCTGGTCCTTGCAGTAGAACCAAGTCGACTGCCACCCGCGCACGGAATCGGGAAGTGTCATGGGAGGAAAACAACTCTTACCCCTCGTCTGGATCCCGAGGCCCCCACATATCTGGATCACCTGCGTCCTTTCCCCGTCCGGGTTAAGCCTTTTAACCGACTGGGATCGGCAAGTGAAGATATGCTTGAAGAGACCCCAGTGAGGTCGACAGCCTAAGAAACACTCACACAGAGACACGAACGCAGCAAGATAGACTACGGAGTTGGGCGTGAAATGGTGGAGCTGCGCTCCGAAGAAGTTCAGAAAGGCCCTAAAAAAAGGACTCGGGGGCAGGGAAAACCCCCGGTCGACATGGGTGGCTATCAGGACGCGCTCACCCTCGCGAGGTTTCGGCTCCGTCTCCTTCCCAGGAAGGCGAGCAGCCTTGTGGGGAATGAGTCCCCCCTCCACCATGTCGTCGATATCCGCTTGAGTAAGGATGGAGGGCATCCAATCCCCCTGTAACCAGCCGGACGGCAGAGCGGCCCGCGAGGACGACCCGCCTCGGCCAGATTTCTTCCCCTTACCCTTTGCCGCGGCCTTCTTCGCGCGTTCCGCCGCCGCCGTCTTGTCCTTCCCCATCGCCTCGAACGAGGTCTTGGCTGAGCGGCGGTGTCGAGATTGCAGCGAAGAGCGAGGTGGAGGCTTACGGAGGAAGGGAGAAGAAAAACAAGGGCGCACAGTGAAAGAAAAATCGGAATCATTACCTTATATAAGGCCACACCCGAGTGGCTGATCAGTGGGCCTGCGCCCCCCAGTCAAATCCCGCAGCGGACGCACGCGCGGTACGTGGCGAAAAAGGTGGCGCGGAGATCGAGGCGCCCTTGCCTTATCCAGCCGATTCGCGCGATTTTCTCCGTCCGGAGCGTTTCCCAATTTTCAAATCCCGCAAGATCCGCGATCGACAGGATGGTTTGTCAGACAAAAAGATCCGTTTCCTTAAGTCTCCCTAGAGACTCGTCACATAAACACACTCGACGGTAATATGAAACCACTCGACGGACATCTGAATGGATCAAGGCAACTGAAGAATGTGTTCCCGCCGTAACTTTCCATTTATCCAAAGACAGATGCAACTGAAGCATGAAGGTTGAGTCGGAAGCATAGGCTCGGCCCCATTCTCACTTAACCCCTGACCCATTCGGGGGCTAATGATGAGGATACGTACCTAGGGTAGGGTAACTTATCATACCTGAGGTACCCAATCAAGGACATGACTCCTACAATGAAAGACATTCTAAGAAGTATCAACATTTCAGTCAACCTGGTCAGCCCAGTCGACGGACACGAGCGTACTCGACTAGAAGCACAAGCAGTCGACCATGAAGACAGCCACTCGACTATAAGAAGACCTAAAGGCACTGCCTACAAACGGTCATCTCATAAGTAGCTTTTATGGCCTTCATGGTCCTTTATTACGGGCGTTACCAGTAACCCCCTCTCTTTATGTACATTAAACTCCTTGTAACGTGGGCTGGCTGGGGTCCTGGCGAACTCTATATAAGCCACCCCCCTCCACTAGGACAAGGGTTCGCAACTTTGTAACACACATACACATAATCCAGTCGACTGCCTCCGGGCTCCGAGACGTAGGGCTGTTACTTCCACAGAGAAGGGCCCGAACTCGTAAAACTCCTTGCGCATACAACTACTCCATAGCTAGGATCTTGCCTCTCCATACTTACCCCCCATTCTTACTGTCAGACTTAGAACCACGACACCATCCTTCCTTATGACGACGGCACAGTGGAACTCTCAATGAAAGCACCAATGTCGGTGTAAAAACCGGCGGATCTCGGGTAGGGGGTCCTGAACTATGCGTCTAAGGCGGATGGTAACAGGAGGCGGGGGACACAATGTTTACCCAGGTTCGGGCCCTCTCGATGGAGGTAATACCCTACTTCCTGCTTGATTGATCTTGATGATATGAGTATTATAAGAGTTGATCTACCACGAGATCGTAGAGGCTATGATAGAGGCAAAGGTGTCCCGATGTTTCGATGAGATGGTCGCTATCGTTTCTGTGGGAGTCGACCTTGACGATCCGACTACGATCGTGCGAGACGTCGCGCCTTAGCAATCGCTAAACCAACTTCCGAGGGTTATTGACCACGCCGGAGCACGATCAACCTGACCACGAGGGCCTGTTTCCTGCGAGCAAACGAAGAACAAGCAAGAAACTAAGATTGCAATCTGGATATTGCGAATAAAAGAGGAAAGCTTTATTAACGAAGGTGGGGTTCTGTGACGCCTTGGTCTGGTCGTTGAACACAAACGAAGTACGCGAAGTTGCAGCTATGGCGAACTTTTGATCTAAACAAAACCCAAAGTCTAAACGACGCCCTAAGGGCTGTATATATGGAGGAAGAGGAGGGAATTTCGTGGCCCCTGATGGTGGGGTCCGAAACCAACCCTAACTCTTGTTTCCCCACACATACGGACTCTAAAAATAGCCTATACTTAAGTATTTCGAAATTACATGGGCCTGGCCCAAAAATAAGGTGACGCAGCACCTAGAATAGCCTATGGACGAATATTATGAAGTGGCATCTTGTATATTTCGTCCAAGGCTTCATTCACTCCTTATGGTGGCTTCAAAGTCCTGAAATCATCACTTGTAACTCCGTTCTTGATCCCCTTGCGCATGCCATCAACTCCATGCGTGTTCTTGCTCCAATGTTCATCCTTCTCCAAGCTAGGCCCTTCACTTGTAAGCAAAACAAATGTATCCAATTTAGGCAGTATCATATTCTCATGAACATTAGAATCATTACCAAGAAACGAAAGTACCTGGTAATTTAATTGGCGTGCGCGAGCTCTAGTAATTGGTCCAGTATGTATAGCAGCAGGGGCTGTGGATGTAACAATGGTATTGATGTCCTCATCATCCTCCCCTTCTTGAAATGAAGTCGTCCTCGACGGAAGCTCATCTTCCTCACCCAAATAAGGCTTCAAATCTGCAATGTTAAAAGTGGGACTAACCCCAAAATCTGCAGGCAGCTCAAGTTTATATGCATTATCATTTATTTTCTCTAACACCTTAAATGGACCATCAGCACGTGGCATTAGCTTTGATTTGCGCAAATTAGGAAACCTATCCTTACGCAAATGTAACCAAACAAGATCACCAGGTGCAAAGACAACATGTTTTCTACCCTTATCTCCAGCAAGTTTATATTTAGCATTCATACGCTCAATGTTTTCCTTAGTTAACTCATGCATTTTTAAAATCAATTCAGCACGTTCTTTAGCATCAAAATTAACCTTCTCCGAAGATGGAAGAGGCAACAAATCAATAGGTGCACGAGGTAGGAAACCATACACAATTTCAAAAGGGCACATCTTAGTAGTAGAATGCAATGAACGATTATAAGCAAATTCAATATGAGGCAAGCATTCTTCCCACATTTTCTTATTATTCTTCAAAACAGCCCTAAGCATAGTAGACAATGTTCTATTGACTACTTCAGTTTGTCCATCAGTTTGGGGGTGACAAGTAGTACTAAAAAGCAGTTTAGTCCCCAACTTAGCCCATAAACATCTCCAAAAGTGGCTAAGAAATTTAGTATCACGATCTGAAACAATAGTATTTGGCACACCATGCAAGCGAATAATTTCACGAAAGAACAAATCAGCAACATTAACAGCATCATCGCTTTTATGACATGGTATAAAGTGTGCCATTTTCGAGAATCTATCCACGACAACAAATATGCTATCCCTCCCCTTCTTTGTTCGAGGTAAACCTAAAACAAAGTCCATAGATATATCCTCCCAAGGAACACTAGGTACAGGCAAAGGCATATATAAACCATGAGGATTGAGTCGTGACTTAGCTTTTTGACATGTAGTGCAGCGAGCAACAAAACGCTCAACATCCCGTCTCATCTTTGGCCAAAAGAAATGTGTAGCAAGTATATCCTCTGTCTTCTTCACGCCAAAGTGTCCCATTAGTCCTCCTCCATGCGCCTCCTGTAACAACAAAAGACGAACGGAGCTAGCTGGAATGCATAGCTTGTTAGCACGAAACACAAATCCATCGTTAACGACGAACTTGTTCCATGTTCTTCCTTCTTTACAATTCTGCAACACATCTTGAAATTCAGCATCATGCACATATTGATCTTTGATGGTCTCCAAACCAAATATTTTAAAGTCAAGTTGTGAAAGCATAGTATAACGACGAGACAATGCATCAGCAATAACATTTTCTTTACCCTTCTTGTGTTTAATGACATAAGGGAAAGTCTCAATGAATTCAACCCATTTAGCATGTCTACGGTTCAGTTTAGCTTGACTTTTAATGTGTTTCAAAGATTCATGATCAGAATGTATAACAAATTCTTTGGGCCATAAATAATGTTGCCATGTTTCTAAAGTCCGAACAAGAGCATATAATTCTTTATCATAAGTAGAATAGTTCAGACTAGGCCCACTCAATTTTTCAGAAAAGTATGCAACAGGTTTGCCATCTTGTAATAACACACCTCCTAATCCAATTCCACTAGCATCACATTCAAGCTCAAAAGTCTTATTAAAATCAGGAAGTTGAAGTAAAGGAGCATGTGTCAACTTATCTTTCAATACTGTGAAGGCTTCTTCCTGTGCGGTACCCCAAACAAAAGGCACATCCTTCTTTGTAAGCTCGTTGAGAGGTGCAGCAATGGTGCTGAAATCTCTCACAAAACGCCTATAGAAACCAGCAAGGCCAAGAAAACTCCTCACTTGTGTGACCGTTTTGGGCTGCGGCCAACTCTCAATAGCTTCAATCTTGGCTTTATCAACTTCAATTCCCTGTGGAGTAACAACATAGCCAAGAAAAGATACTCGGTCGGTGCAAAAGGTGCACTTCCCAAGGTTACCAAATAAACGTGCATCACGTAGAGCATTAAAAACAGCACGTAAATGTTCCAAATGTTCCTCCAAAGATTTGCTATAAATCAGTATATCATCAAAATAGACTACCACAAATCGTCCAATGAAAGCACGTAAAACTTCGTTCATTAGTCGCATGAAAGTACTAGGTGCATTAGTTAACCCAAAAGGCATGACTAACCACTCATATAAACCAAACTTAGTTTTAAAAGCTGTTTTCCATTCATCTCCCAATTTCATACGAATTTGATGGTATCCACTACGCAAATCAACTTTGGAGAATATTGTAGAGCCACTCAATTCATCAAGCATATCATCTAGCCTAGGAATAGGATGACGATAACGAATAGTAATATTATTAATGCCTCTACAATCAACACACATACGCGAGGTACCATCCTTTTTCGGCACTAGAATAATAGGAACAGCACAAGGACTAAGGGATTCGCGTATATAACCTTTGTCGAGTAGCTCTTGTACTTGACGCATAATCTCCTTCGTCTCCTCTGGATTGGTACGGTATGGTGCGCGGTTGGGTAATGATGCACCGGGAATTAAGTCAATCTGATGCTCAATCCCTCGAATAGGTGGTAATCCCGGTGGCACGTCTTGTGGAAAGACGTCAGCGAACTCCTGCAAAATGTTAGTAACAGCAGGAGGCAAAGAGGAAGGCACGTCCTCAAATGAAAATAATACCTCTTTGCACACAAAAGCATAGCAAACAGATTTGCTAACATCTAGATCATCAATATCAGATTTGGTGGCAAATAAACATGCACTTTTCAATTTAATTTCAGAAGCAACACTAGATGGTTTATTATTAGGCTTCATTTGTTGCTGAAATTCTTTTGCCACAATCTGATTTTCACTCTTATTTTGCTCCTGTTTTGCTTTATTAGCTCGATTAATATCATCTTTCAAAATGGAATCAGGAGTCATAGGAAGCAAAGTAATATTTTTGTCCTTGTGAACGAGAGTATACTGATTGTTTCTACCATGGTGTACAGAATTTTTATCAAATTGCCATGGTCTACCAAGTAATAAGGAACATGCTTGCATGGGTACCACATCACAATCAACATAATCAGCATATGTAGAGATACTAAAATGCACACGAACAGTACGTGTTACCTTAACCTTACCGCTGTTGTTGAACCATTGGATGTAGTAAGGATGTGGGTGTGGTCTTGTGGTGAGGGATAGCTTCTCCACCATCTCCATGCTAGCCAAGTTGTTGCAGCTCCCTCCATCTATGATGACACGAACAGAACGTTCCTTCACAACTCCCTTTGTATGGAACAAATTATGCCTCTGATTTTGCTCAGCTTGCGTGACCTGCACACTCAAAACACGTTGAGCAACTAAACATTCATACCTGTCAGCATCTTCAGCAGCCATGTATTGCGTCTCATGATCAGAATCATCGCCACCGTGTTCTTCATGTGTAAGAAGAGCCAAAGTCTCCTCATCATAGTCACTAGCGGACTCATACCCACCATCCTCAGTGGCAATCATCACACGCTGAGATGTGCATTCGCGCGCAAAATGTCCTCTTCCCTTACAACGACGACAAATAATATCACTTGTGTGCCCTGTAGACGCCATGGAAGAAGCAGAGCTCTGTGCAGGCCCGGCAGGTGTGCTCTTGGCAGATAGTGGTGGTTGTGCCTGCTTTCTTGTATCACGGTTGGAGGTGGCAGCTGATGGAGGTGCCGGTGTAGCAGAACGTGTGGAAGTAGATGATGCACGTGGTGTCCATGATGAAGGTCGACCTGCAGAAAAGTTAGTCCGCGCCAATGCCTGTCGATCCTGCACTTCACGTTCAGCTTTACAAGCAAGATGGAATAAACGAGTGATATTATTATAATCCTTATAGTCTAGAATGGTCTGAATCTCTCTATTTAATCCACCCAGAAAACGTGCAAGCATAGCTTCATTCGCCTCAACAATACCACATCTAATCAAGCCAGTTTGTAATTCCTGATAATATTCTTCTACAGAATTTTTTCCTTGTCTTAAGCGCTGCAATTTTTGAAGTAATTCACGTTGATAATATGGTGGAACCCAACGAGTACGCATAGCAGTTTTCAAAGCAGCCCAAGTAGCTGGAACAGGATATAATCTACAATATTCAGACCACCAAACACATGCAAAGCTAGTGAAAGCACAAACAGCAGCAGGAACACGTCTCTCCTCAGGATATTGTAAACATGTAAATCGTTGTTCAGTTTCTAACTCCCAAGTAAGATATATATCAGGAACATATCTACCCTCAAATGGTGGAATATTCAATTTCAGTTTAGGGAGATGGTCATGATCTCGTACCTGAGGGGGAGCCCTAACATTACCATTATTTGCATGTGGACGACCTGGTGGTTGTGGTGCTGGTGGTTGCACGTAGTTCTGATTGTCATCAACCTCATCCTCATAATCTCCCACATAATCATCCTCCTCCGCATCAGCAGCAGGAGCCACAGAAGTATCAACAGCAGCACCAGCAGTTTGGCCAGGTTGAAGAGGGACACGGATCGCTCGGCGAAGGGCTGCTTCCCGACCTGGAGGTATTCGTTGTTGTTGCTGTTGTTGCAGAGGTGCGGCAGGTGCAGCCGGTGGTGGAAGACGCGCAAGCAGTTCATTAAATCTGTTATCGAGCTTTGTTTCGAACGTCTTCTCCATGCCATCTATCTTCTCCATGGCCTCTTCAAATCTGTTTAACACATCTTGCACCTGTCCACTCATCAGTTGCTGAAACTTATCATGAAGCTCCTTGTTCGTCAAGTTCTCCCAGTCAGTCTCGTCGGCTTGTGATCCTGGCATGGTTAGCAGCAATAGAAACACACAAGAATATGATCCTACAGAGTACTAACAAGAGGTGGTGGTGGTGTCACAAATCCGTCAAGCAAATCTCAAATTCTTACCAGTTCTTACCCAGCAGCAGGCGGTGATCGGCAGCCGTTGTAGTCAAAACTCTCAAAAGCTTGGATAGAGCGATTGCCAGGGAGAGTCAAACGCACGAAGTAGATGTATGTGGAGCTGGGAAGGCTTATAGTATGGTAGCAAAAAGGGTCAGCAATAATCAATTCAGAGATGCAAAGTTGAATAAACGCTCAACGACGGTACTGTGCTGGTCCTAGGCTAGACCGTGCTAGAGACGCGAGCCTAGAACACCAACAAAATCACGGCGCTGCACGTAAACACAGGGAAAAGCACACTCTGGATTTTTTTTTTCTCGCCCTGTTTTTTTTTTTTTTTTTTTTTTGCTTCTTCTTTTTTTTTTTTTTTTTTTTTTTTTTTGCGAAAAATCACAATAATGGCGAGTGTCTCAAAACTCTTCCCAGGTCAAACTGACAGGATAGACACGAAATTTTTTTTTTTTTGCGAATTTTTTTTTTTCGACTGCCCGGACCCAAAAACTGGAAACGGCTCAAAAAAAACTTTCAATAACGGCGACTGTCTCAAAAGGCTAAGAAACACCTAAAAATACGATAGCCAGAAAATTTTTTGTCAAGTGCGTTTTGGGAAAATTTTGGGCCTAAACGGAGGGTGGTTTCCAGACTCTTCTTCTTTTTTTTTTTTTTTTTTTTTTTTTTTTTTTGGAAACCAACCTCTTCTACGGACGGCAAAAGATTGATGGAATCCGAAACCTACTCAACCAAGGAAACACGAATCTGGCAACAGATGGATCTCGAGAGCAAACCTAATATGAGATGGACTCGAAGTGACGGTGATATATGGATACGGATCGGTGGTGGTATATGGACTCGGAGCGGTGGTGGTATATGGACTCGGAGCGGTGGCGGATAAGCGGTGGTGGAAGATGGCAGGGACAATGATGATGGTGCGGCGGCGGCGGCGTGACTAATATGACCAGAACTCGAAACTCTAAAAGACTAGACGCTAAGACCAGCAACTTGACACGACGATGCAACCGCAAATTCAACAAAGCAAATACAGAAAAGATTATGCAAAGGCTCAGATTGGTTCGGATATGATGAACTAACCCTAATTTTTTTTGGCTTTTCCGTGGACTATAGGTACGAAGAACAGACTCGATCTAAACTACGAAAAACTGTAAAATCTCACCGAGCAACCTGAAAATCTGATACCACTTGATAGAGGTGATGAGGACATCAATACCATTGTTACATCCACAGCCCCTGCTGCTATACATACTGGACCAATTACTAGAGCTCGCGCACGCCAATTAAATTACCAGGTACTTTCGTTTCTTGGTAATGATTCTAATGTTCATGAGAATATGATACTGCCTAAATTGGATACATTTGTTTTGCTTACAAGTGAAGGGCCTAGCTTGGAGAAGGATGAACATTGGAGCAAGAACACGCATGGAGTTGATGGCATGCGCAAGGGGATCAAGAACGGAGTTACAAGTGATGATTTCAGGACTTTAAAGCCACCATAAGGAGTGAATGAAGCCTTGGACGAAATATACAAGATGCCACTTCATAATATTCGTCCATAGGCTATTCTAGGTGCTGCGTCACCTTATTTTTGGGCCAGGCCCATGTAATTTCGAAATACTTAAGTATAGGCTATTTTTAGAGTCCGTATGTGTGGGGAAACAAGAGTTAGGGTTGGTTTCGGACCCCACCATCAGGGGCCACGAAATTCCCTCCTCTTCCTCCATATATACAGCCCTTAGGGCGTCGTTTAGACTTTGGGTTTTGTTTAGATCAAAAGTTCGCCATAGCTGCAACTTCGCGTACTTCGTTTGTGTTCAACGACCAGACCAAGGCGTCACAGAACCCCACCTTCGTTAATAAAGCTTTCCTCTTTTATTCGCAATATCCAGATTGCAATCTTAGTTTCTTGCTCGTTCTTCGTTTGCTCGCAGGAAACAGGCCCTCGTGGTCAGGTTGATCGTGCTCCGGCGTGGTCAATAACCCTCGGAAGTTGGTTTAGCGATTGCTAAGGCGCGACGTCTCGCACGTTCGTAGTCGGATCGTCAAGGTCGACTCCCACAGAAACGATAGCGACCATCTCATCGAAACATCGGGACACCCTCGCCTCTATCAAGTGGTATCAGATTTTCAGGTTGCTCGGTGAGATTTTACAGTTTTTCGTAGTTTAGATCGAGTCTGTTCTTCATACCTATAGTCCACGAAAAAGCCAAAAAAAAAATTAGGGTTAGTTCATCATATCCGAACCAATCTGAGCCTTTGCATAATCTTTTCTGTATTTGCTTTGTTGAATTTGCGGTTGCATCGTCGTGTCAAGTTGCTGGTCTTAGCGTCTAGTCTTTTAGAGTTTCGAGTTCTGGTCATATTAGTCACGCCGCCGCCGCACCATCATCATTGTCCCTGCCATATACCACCACCGCTTATCCGCCACCGCTCCGAGTCCATATACCACCACCGCTCCGAGTCCATATACCACCACCGATCCGTTTCCATATATCACCGTCACTTCGAGTCCATCTCATATTAGGTTTGCTTTCGAGATCCATCTGTTGCCAGATTCGTGTTTCCTTGGTTGAGTAGGTTTCGGATTCCATCAATCTTTTGCCGTCCGTAGAAGAGGTTGGTTTCCAAAAAAAAAAAAAAAAAAAAAAAAGAAAGAAGAAGAGTCTGGAAACCACCCTCCGTTTAGGCCCAAAATTTTCCAAAAACGCACTTGACCAAAAATTTTCTGGCTATCCTATTTTTAGGTGTTTCTTAGCCTTTTGAGACAGTCGCCGTTATTGAAAGTTTTTTTTGAGCCGTTTCCAGTTTTTGGGTCCGGGCAGTCGAAAAAAAAAAAATCGCAAAAAAAAAAAAAAAAAAATCGTGTCTATCCTGTCAGTTTGACCTGGGAAGAGTTTTGAGACACTCGCCATTATTGTGATTTTTCGCAAAAAAAAAAAAAAGAAGAAGCAAAAAAAAAAAAAAAAAAAAAAGAGTGCCAAAAAAAAAAAAAAAAACAGGGCGAAAAAAAAAATCCAGAGTGTGCTTTTCCCTGTGTTTACGTGCAGCGCCGTGATTTTGTTGGTGTTCTAGGCTCGCGTCTCTAGCACGGTCTAGCCTAGGACCAGCACAGTACCGTCGTTGAGCGTTTATTCAACTTTGCATCTCTGAATTGATTATTGCTGACCCTTTTTGCTACCATACTATAAGCCTTCCCAGCTCCACATACATCTACGTCGTGCGTTTGACTCTCCCTGGCAATCGCTCTATCCAAGCTTTTGAGAGTTTTGACTACAACGGCTGCCGATCACCGCCTGCTGCTGGGTAAGAACTGGTAAGAATTTGAGATTTGCTTGACGGATTTGTGACACCACCACCACCTCTTGTTAGTACTCTGTAGGATCATATTCTTGTGTGGTTCTATTGCTGCTAACCATGCCAGGATCACAAGCCGACGAGACTGATTGGGAGAACTTGACGAACAAGGAGCTTCATGATAAGTTTCAGCAAATGATGAGTGGACAGGTGCAAGATGTGCTAAACAGATTTGAAGAGGCCATGGAGAAGATAGATGGCATGGAGAAGACGTTCGAAACAAAGCTCGATAACAGATTTAATGAACTGCTTGCGCGTCTTTCACCACCGACTGCACCTGCCGCACCTCTGCAACAACAGCAACAACAACGAATACCTCCAGGTCGGGAAGCAGCCCTTCGCCGAGCGATCCGTGTCCCTCTTCAGCCTGGCCAAACTGCTGGTGCTGCTGTTGATACTTCTGTGGCTCCTGCTGCTGATGCGGAGGAGGATGATTATGTGGGAGATTATGAGGATGAGGTTGATGACAATCAGAACTACGTGCAACCACCAGCACCACAACCACCAGGTCGTCCACATGCAAATAATGGTAATGTTAGGGCTCCCCCTCAGGTACGAGATCATGACCATCTCCCTAAACTGAAATTGAATATTCCACCATTTGAGGGTAGATATGTTCCTGATATATATCTTACTTGGGAGTTAGAAACTGAACAACGATTTACATGTTTACAATATCCTGAGGAGAGACGTGTTCCTGCTGCTGTTTGTGCTTTCACTAGCTTTGCATGTGTTTGGTGGTCTGAATATTGTAGATTATATCCTGTTCCAGCTACTTGGGCTGCTTTGAAAACTGCTATGCGTACTCGTTGGGTTCCACCATATTATCAACGTGAATTACTTCAAAAATTGCAGCGCTTAAGACAAGGAAAAAATTCGGTAGAAGAATATTATCAGGAATTACAAACTGGCTTGATTAGATGTGGTATTGTTGAGGCGAATGAAGCTATGCTTGCACGTTTTCTGGGTGGATTAAATAGAGAGATTCAGACCATTCTAGACTATAAGGATTATCATAATATCACTCGTTTATTCCATCTTGCTTGTAAAGCTGAACGTGAAGTGCAGGATCGACAGGCATTGGCGCGGACTAACTTTTCTGCAGGTCGACCTTCATCATGGACACCACGTGCATCATCTATTTCCACACGTTCTGCTACACCGGCACCTCCGTCAGCTGCCACCTCCAACCGTGATACAAGAAAGCAGGCACAACCACCACTATCTGCCAAGAGCACACCTGCCGGGCCTGCACAGAGCTCTGCTTCTTCCATGGCGTCTACAGGGCACACAAGTGATATTATTTGTCGTCGTTGTAAGGGAAGAGGACATTTTGCGCGCGAATGCACATCTCAGCGTGTGATGATTGCTACTGAGGATGGTGGGTATGAGTCCGCTAGTGACTATGATGAGGAGACTTTGGCTCTTCTTACACATGAAGAACACGGTGGAGATGATTCTGATCATGAGACGCAATACATGGCTGCTGAAGATGCTGACAGGTATGAATGTTTAGTTGCTCAACGTGTTTTGAGTGTGCAGGTCACGCAAGCTGAGCAAAATCAGAGGCATAATTTGTTCCATACAAAGGGAGTTGTGAAGGAACGTTCTGTTCGCGTCATCATAGATGGAGGGAGCTGCAACAACTTGGCTAGCATGGAGATGGTGGAGAAGCTATCCCTCACCACAAGACCACATCCACATCCTTATTACATCCAATGGTTCAACAACAGCGGTAAGGTGAAGGTAACACGTACTGTTCGTGTGCATTTTAGTATCTCTACATATGCTGATTATGTTGATTGTGATGTGGTACCCATGCAAGCATGTTCCTTATTACTTGGTAGACCATGGCAATTGATGAGGACATGACTACCTTGGATACGACCAAACATATTGCATACATGCATATTTGTCAGGTGATTTCTAGTGCAAACTATTCAATACTCTATTTTTGTTATCCAGAACAAAAATACTTCACACACTTTTGTGTTTTGTCTAATTGCAGGTGTATGGGACATTTGTACAACACACATATGAAGATAAGGGAGAAAGAGATGTTTACTTGCTGTTCAAAAAGTTCTTTCACGTCACTTTTGGTCCAAGAGAAGATAGAGTCCAAGTCTCTCACGTTCTGGATTCAGATTCGGACTGCACAGACATACCTGACTCAAAACGGCAATAACTTTTTCATACGGACTCCGAATTGGGTGATTCTTTATTTTTTGGAAACTAGATTTCGTCCTCTTTCCACTCCAATTGGAATCACCTTTAAATTCGTTCGGAGCATTGAGATATGGACGAAACAATCTAACGCTGCAGCAGAATCCGAATCAAACAACAAGTCCAAAGGTGTTGCACCACCTCCACTTGGGCCCATGAGCCTTGTACGACCTAGGGTTGGTTTTAGGCTGCCTTGGGACGTCCTCCCACCTCCTTGGCCGCCACCCCTTGCTCCTATATAAGTAGATCCATCTAGTAGCTTTTTCCGGGGGGATTTGTTTAGTTAAAAGTTAGCCATTGCAACTTCGTGTACTTCGTTTGTGTCCAACGACCAGACCAAGACCGCTTCCGGATCCCCACCTTTATCAATACTTCATATATATTCGCAATATTCAGATTGCTTTATCATATTCTTGCTTGTTCTTCGATTGCGTGCAGGAATAGACCTTCGTGGTTAGGTTGATCATGCTCCGGCGTGGTCAATAACCTCTTGGAGTTGGTTTAGCGATTGCTAAGGCGCAACGTCGTGCACGTTTGTAGTCGGATCGTCAAAGTCGTCTCCACCAAATCGATAGTTATCATCTCATCGAAAGATCAGGACACCCTCGCCTCTATCAAGTGGTATCAGTTTTCAGGTTGCTCGGTGAGAATTTCCAGTTTTCCCTAGATTAGATCTATTTTTCTTACCTATTGTCCAAGAAAAAGCCACAAAAAAAGTTAGATCTATTCATCCTTTTGTCCAAGCCAGTCTGAGCCTTTGCAATTTTCTTTTCATTGTTTGCATTATTGAATTATCGGTTGCATCGTCGTGTCGAGTTGCTGGTCTTAGTGTCTAGTCCTTTAGAGTTTCGAGTTCTGTTCACAGTTTGTCACGCCACCGCCGCACCATCTTCATTGTCATTGCCATATACCACCACCGCGTCATTATTGCATCCGTTGTCCACCACCGCCATCCATCAATTTCCACCACGTACTCCCCATCATTCATTGTCATAATCATACTTCAGGCCGTTCGCGTCATCACTAGATCCAATCTGCATCTTATCTAGCTTGTTTGTGAAAAAAAGAGAGAAAGAAAAAAAAAAGTGAGAGAAAAAAAGAAAAAAAAGAGAAAAAAAAGAGAAAAAAAGTGAAAAAATTCCGTGAAAAAAGAAGAAAAAAAAGATATTCAGAGTGTGCTCCGCCTTTGTTACGCGTCGCGCCGTGATTTTTTTAGTGTTCTAGGCTCGCGTCTCTAGCACGGTCTAGCCTAGGACCAGCACAGTACCGTCGGTGAGCGTTTATTCAACATTGCATCTCTGAATTGATTATTGCTGATATTTTGCTACCATATATTGGCCTTCCAAGCTCCACATATTTCTACACCGTGTATACATACGCTCACCTGGCAATCGCTTTACTCAATCTTCGGAGTTATTTGACACCGCTGGTTGCCGGTCACCACCTGCTGCATGGTAAGAACTTGTAAGACTTTGATATTTGCTATACTGTGAGCGTTTTACCACCACATCCTAGTAGTTCATAGGAACATTATTCTCGGATTTTGTTTCTTGTTTTTCTACTAATCATGACAGGTTCCGGAGACAGAAGTTCTTGGACGACGGACACAACATCACCATCACGAGAGTTGGGACAACACACACAAGCACATGGTCAGGTTATCTCTTTATCGTCATTTGAGGGTAGATTTAATCCTGCTATTTATCTAGCTTGGGAGCTTGAAGTTGAACAAGTTTTTAGTCACCATGACTTTTCTGAACTTGAGCGAGTACGAGCTGCCACTAGAGCATTTACTGGTTTTGCTTCTGTTTGGTGGAATGTGCATTGTAAGAAAAACATTGATAACCAACCCACAACTTGGAAAGATTTGAAAGATGTAATGAGACAACATTTTTTCCCTCCTTACTATCGTCGTGAATTGCTTCGCAAATTTGAACAAGTTAAACAAGGCAACAACACAGTTCATGCTTACTACCAAGAGTTCAAATCTTATATGCATCATTGTGACATAGAAGAATCTAAGGATGATACAATGAATAGATTTTTTGGTGGTTTGAACCATGATATTCAGGCAAGATTTCAGTATATTCCCCGTTGCATTACTGGTATGTATGTTCGTGCTTGTACCTTTGAGAGACAGATGCAGGAGGATGCATTGGGTGACTACAACGACTACTATTCCAGTTCGTGCTCACCGCCGCCGGTTGGTTCCTCCACAGTTGCACCTACTAGAGCAACCCCACCTCGGATTGTGAGCGCGACATCATCTCAAGAGTATGGTGCATTGTCAACGTCCGTACCTACATCAGCTACGTCTTTGCGACAAGGTAACAGTAAAGATATTGATGATATAACTTCACATGAGAATGATGCATCCCTAGTTAACTTAAATGCATCATGTGTTCAGTTACCTGGTGATTTGAGCACAACACCTATTTTAGAGAATCTTGATACTGTCATGAATGCGTCATGTGATCAAACAACTGAAATACCAACAATTTTGAGTGCACCCATTGAGTTAACTGTTGATGCAAAAGAATCAATGTTTAATCATTTTGATATGACCTCTAATCTTGGTGATGATTCTGTGACCAAAGACTTATTGCATGTTTGCCTATTTAAGCATGTTGTAGCATGTAAATTAGATGCAAGTAAGGTTTATTCACCAATGTTGGGATGGTTTAATGATGAACATTGTCAATCTTTTGATATGAATAAGAGCATCACTTATATGTGCAAATTGAGTTGCAATATTTTCATGTCTTCTACTTCTAGTGATAATATTTTGGCTTCAGATTTTATGAACCATGCAAGTTACTCATCTATACATGTGTCATATGTGCAAAAACCAAGGGAAGTAAAAATGGATGACATATACATATACAACATGTACACCTTGTCTCTTTTGTTAGCCACATTTCAGATTAAGCAACGCCGAGGACGGCTTTGTTTTCAAAAAGGGGAGGATGATGAGGACATGACTACCTTGGATACGACCAAACATATTGCATACATGCATATTTGTCAGGTGATTTCTAGTGCAAACTATTCAATACTCTATTTTTGTTATCCAGAACAAAAATACTTCACACACTTTTGTGTTTTGTCTAATTGCAGGTGTATGGGACATTTGTACAACACACATATGAAGATAAGGGAGAAAGAGATGTTTACTTGCTGTTCAAAAAGTTCTTTCACGTCACTTTTGGTCCAAGAGAAGATAGAGTCCAAGTCTCTCACGTTCTGGATTCAGATTCGGACTGCACAGACATACCTGACTCAAAACGGCAATAACTTTTTCATACGGACTCCGAATTGGGTGATTCTTTATTTTTTGGAAACTAGATTTCGTCCTCTTTCCACTCCAATTGGAATCACCTTTAAATTCGTTCGGAGCATTGAGATATGGACGAAACAATCTAACGCTGCAGCAGAATCCGAATCAAACAACAAGTCCAAAGGTGTTGCACCACCTCCACTTGGGCCCATGAGCCTTGTACGACCTAGGGTTGGTTTTAGGCTGCCTTGGGACGTCCTCCCACCTCTTTGGCCGCCACCCCTTGCTCCTATATAAGTAGATCCATCTAGTAGCTTTTTCCGGGGGGATTTGTTTAGTTAAAAGTTAGCCATTGCAACTTCGTGTACTTCGTTTGTGTCCAACGACCAGACCAAGACCGCTTCCGGATCCCCACCTTTATCAATACTTCATATATATTCGCAATATTCAGATTGCTTTATCATATTCTTGCTTGTTCTTCGATTGCGTGCAGGAATAGACCTTCGTGGTTAGGTTGATCATGCTCCGGCGTGGTCAATAACCTCTTGGAGTTGGTTTAGCGATTGCTAAGGCGCAACGTCGTGCACGTTTGTAGTCGGATCGTCAAAGTCGTCTCCACCAAATCGATAGTTATCATCTCATCGAAAGATCAGGACACCCTCGCCTCTATCAGCAATTTGATAAAAATTCTGTACACCATGGTAGAAACAATCAGTATACTCTCGTTCATAAGGACAAACATATTACTTTGCTTCCTATGACTCCTGATTCCATTTTGAAAGATGATATTAATCGAGCTAATAAAGCAAAACAGGAGCAAAATAAGAGTGAAAATCAGATTGTGGCAAAAGAATTTCAGCAACACATGAAGCCTAATAATAAACCATCTAGTGTTGCTTCTGAAATTAAATTGAAAAGTGCATGTTTATTTGCCACCAAATCTGATATTGATGATCTAGATGTTAGCAAATCTGTTTGCTATGCTTTTGTGTGCAAAGAGGTATTATTTTCATTTGAGGACGTGCCTTTCTCTTTGCCTCCTGCTGTTACTAACATTTTGCAGGAGTTCGCTGACGTCTTTCCACAAGACGTGCCACCGGGATTACCACCTATTCGAGGGATTGAGCATCAGATTGACTTAATTCCCGGTGCATCATTACCCAACCGCGCACCATACCGTACCAATCCAGAGGAGACGAAGGAGATTATGCGTCAAGTACAAGAGCTACTCGACAAAGGTTATATACGCGAATCCCTTAGTCCTTGTGCTGTTCCTATTATTCTAGTGCCGAAAAAGGATGGTACTTCGCGTATGTGTGTTGATTGTAGAGGCATTAATAATATTACTATTCGTTATCGTCATCCTATTCCTAGGCTAGATGATATGCTTGATGAATTGAGTGGCTCTACAATATTCTCCAAAGTTGATTTGCGTAGTGGATACCATCAAATTCGTATGAAATTGGGAGATGAATGGAAAACAGCTTTTAAAACTAAGTTTGGTTTATATGAGTGGTTAGTCATGCCTTTTGGGTTAACTAATGCACCTAGTACTTTCATGCGACTAATGAACGAAGTTTTACGTACTTTCATTGGACGATTTGTGGTAGTCTATTTTGATGATATACTGATTTATAGCAAATCTTTGGAAGAACATTTGGAACATTTACGTGCTGTTTTTAATGCTCTACGTGATGCACGTTTGTTCGGTAACCTTGGGAAGTGCACCTTTTGCACCGACCGAGTATCTTTTCTTGGCTATGTTGTTACTCCACAGGGAATTGAAGTTGATAAAGCCAAGATTGAAGCTATTGAGAGTTGGCCGCAGCCCAAAACGGTCACACAAGTGAGGAGTTTTCTTGGCCTTGCTGGTTTCTATAGGCGGTTTGTGAGAGATTTCAGCACCATTGCTGCACCTCTCAACGAGCTTACAAAGAAGGATGTGCCTTTTGTTTGGGGTACCGCACAGGAAGAAGCCTTCACAGTATTGAAAGATAAGTTGACACATGCTCCTTTACTTCAACTTCCTGATTTTAATAAGACTTTTGAGCTTGAATGTGATGCTAGTGGAATTGGATTAGGAGGTGTGTTATTACAAGATGGCAAACCTGTTGCATACTTTTCTGAAAAATTGAGTGGGCCTAGTCTGAACTATTCTACTTATGATAAAGAATTATATGCTCTTGTTCGGACTTTAGAAACATGGCAACATTATTTATGGCCCAAAGAATTTGTTATACATTCTGATCATGAATCTTTGAAACACATTAAAAGTCAAGCTAAACTGAACCGTAGACATGCTAAATGGGTTGAATTCATTGAGACTTTCCCTTATGTCATTAAACACAAGAAGGGTAAAGAAAATGTTATTGCTGATGCATTGTCTCGTCGTTATACTATGCTTTCACAACTTGACTTTAAAATATTTGGTTTGGAGACCATCAAAGATCAATATGTGCATGATGCTGAATTTAAAGATGTGTTGCAGAATTGTAAAGAAGGAAGAACATGGAACAAGTTCGTCGTTAACGATGGATTTGTGTTTCGTGCTAACAAGCTATGCATTCCAGCTAGCTCCGTTCGTCTTTTGTTGTTGCAGGAGGCGCATGGAGGAGGACTAATGGGACACTTTGGCGTGAAGAAGACAGAGGATATACTTGCTACACATTTCTTTTGGCCAAAGATGAGACGGGATGTTGAGCGTTTTGTTGCTCGCTGCACTACATGTCAAAAAGCTAAGTCACGACTCAATCCTCATGGTTTATATATGCCTTTGCCTGTACCTAGTGTTCCTTGGGAGGATATATCTATGGACTTTGTTTTAGGTTTACCTCGAACAAAGAAGGGGAGGGATAGCATATTTGTTGTCGTGGATAGATTCTCGAAAATGGCACACTTTATACCATGTCATAAAAGCGATGATGCTGTTAATGTTGCTGATTTGTTCTTTCGTGAAATTATTCGCTTGCATGGTGTGCCAAATACTATTGTTTCAGATCGTGATACTAAATTTCTTAGCCACTTTTGGAGATGTTTATGGGCTAAGTTGGGGACTAAACTGCTTTTTAGTACTACTTGTCACCCCCAAACTGATGGACAAACTGAAGTAGTCAATAGAACATTGTCTACTATGCTTAGGGCTGTTTTGAAGAATAATAAGAAAATGTGGGAAGAATGCTTGCCTCATATTGAATTTGCTTATAATCGTTCATTGCATTCTACTACTAAGATGTGCCCTTTTGAAATTGTGTATGGTTTCCTACCTCGTGCACCTATTGATTTGTTGCCTCTTCCATCTTCGGAGAAGGTTAATTTTGATGCTAAAGAACGTGCTGAATTGATTTTAAAAATGCATGAGTTAACTAAGGAAAACATTGAGCGTATGAATGCTAAATATAAACTTGCTGGAGATAAGGGTAGAAAACATGTTGTCTTTGCACCTGGTGATCTTGTTTGGTTACATTTGCGTAAGGATAGGTTTCCTAATTTGCGCAAATCAAAGCTAATGCCACGTGCTGATGGTCCATTTAAGGTGTTAGAGAAAATAAATGATAATGCATATAAACTTGAGCTGCCTGCAGATTTTGGGGTTAGTCCCATTTTTAACATTGCAGATTTGAAGCCTTATTTGGGTGAGGAAGATGAGCTTCCGTCGAGGACGACTTCATTTCAAGAAGGGGAGGATGATGAGGACATCAATACCATTGTTACATCCACAGCCCCTGCTGCTATACATACTGGACCAATTACTAGAGCTCGCGCACGCCAATTAAATTACCAGGTACTTTCGTTTCTTGGTAATGATTCTAATGTTCATGAGAATATGATACTGCCTAAATTGGATACATTTGTTTTGCTTACAAGTGAAGGGCCTAGCTTGGAGAAGGATGAACATTGGAGCAAGAACACGCATGGAGTTGATGGCATGCGCAAGGGGATCAAGAACGGAGTTACAAGTGATGATTTCAGGACTTTAAAGCCACCATAAGGAGTGAATGAAGCCTTGGACGAAATATACAAGATGCCACTTCATAATATTCGTCCATAGGCTATTCTAGGTGCTGCGTCACCTTATTTTTGGGCCAGGCCCATGTAATTTCGAAATACTTAAGTATAGGCTATTTTTAGAGTCCGTATGTGTGGGGAAACAAGAGTTAGGGTTGGTTTCGGACCCCACCATCAGGGGCCACGAAATTCCCTCCTCTTCCTCCATATATACAGCCCTTAGGGCGTCGTTTAGACTTTGGGTTTTGTTTAGATCAAAAGTTCGCCATAGCTGCAACTTCGCGTACTTCGTTTGTGTTCAACGACCAGACCAAGGCGTCACAGAACCCCACCTTCGTTAATAAAGCTTTCCTCTTTTATTCGCAATATCCAGATTGCAATCTTAGTTTCTTGCTCGTTCTTCGTTTGCTCGCAGGAAACAGGCCCTCGTGGTCAGGTTGATCGTGCTCCGGCGTGGTCAATAACCCTCGGAAGTTGGTTTAGCGATTGCTAAGGCGCGACGTCTCGCACGTTCGTAGTCGGATCGTCAAGGTCGACTCCCACAGAAACGATAGCGACCATCTCATCGAAACATCGGGACACCCTCGCCTCTATCAAGAGGCAAAGGTGTCCCGATGTTTCGATGAGATGGTCGCTATCGTTTCTGTGGGAGTCGACCTTGACGATCCGACTACGATCGTGCGAGACGTCGCGCCTTAGCAATCGCTAAACCAACTTCCGAGGGTTATTGACCACGCCGGAGCACGATCAACCTGACCACGAGGGCCTGTTTCCTGCGAGCAAACGAAGAACAAGCAAGAAACTAAGATTGCAATCTGGATATTGCGAATAAAAGAGGAAAGCTTTATTAACGAAGGTGGGGTTCTGTGACGCCTTGGTCTGGTCGTTGAACACAAACGAAGTACGCGAAGTTGCAGCTATGGCGAACTTTTGATCTAAACAAAACCCAAAGTCTAAACGACGCCCTAAGGGCTGTATATATGGAGGAAGAGGAGGGAATTTCGTGGCCCCTGATGGTGGGGTCCGAAACCAACCCTAACTCTTGTTTCCCCACACATACGGACTCTAAAAATAGCCTATACTTAAGTATTTCGAAATTACATGGGCCTGGCCCAAAAATAAGGTGACGCAGCACCTAGAATAGCCTATGGACGAATATTATGAAGTGGCATCTTGTATATTTCGTCCAAGGCTTCATTCACTCCTTATGGTGGCTTCAAAGTCCTGAAATCATCACTTGTAACTCCGTTCTTGATCCCCTTGCGCATGCCATCAACTCCATGCGTGTTCTTGCTCCAATGTTCATCCTTCTCCAAGCTAGGCCCTTCACTTGTAAGCAAAACAAATGTATCCAATTTAGGCAGTATCATATTCTCATGAACATTAGAATCATTACCAAGAAACGAAAGTACCTGGTAATTTAATTGGCGTGCGCGAGCTCTAGTAATTGGTCCAGTATGTATAGCAGCAGGGGCTGTGGATGTAACAATGGTATTGATGTCCTCATCAGGCTAAACTCTAGAAGCTAGCATATGATATGATTGTTGTTGTCCTACAGACTAAACCCTCCGGTTTATATAGACACCGGAGGGGGCTAGGATTACACATAGTCAGTTACAAGGGAGGAGATCTACATATCCGTATTGCCAAGCTTGCCTTCCATGCCAAGGAGAGTCTCATCCGGACACGGGTCGAAGTCTTCAATCTTGTATCTTCATAGTCCAACAGTCCGGCCAAAGGATATAGTCTGGCTGTCCGAGGACCCCCTAATCCAGGACTCCCTCAGTGGAGAGGGGCTGAGACGGCCCGAGCTCGCTGAAACGAAGCTCGCGACTGCTACCACTTGAGCTTGCATTTGATTTTCCCTTGAAGAGGAAAGGGTGATGCAGCAAAGTAGAGTAAGTATTTCCCTTAGCTTTTGAGAACCAAGGTATCAATCCAGTAGGAGACAACGCAACAAGCCACCGAATACCTGCACAAACAAATACCAACTTGCACCCAACGTGACAAAGGGGTTGTCAATCCCTTCACGATTATTTGCAAAGTGACATCTGATATAGATGGATAAACGGTAAAGTAATATTTTTGGTATTTTTGGTTTATGGAACGGAAAGTAAAAGATTGCAAAGAAAGTAAATAGGAAACTAGAACTGTAGATCGGAAACTTATATGATGGAAAATAGACCCGGGGGCCATAGGTTTCACTAGAGCCTTCTCTCAAGATAGAAAATATTACGGTGGGTGAACAAATTACTACTGAGCAACTGATAGAAAAGCGCAAAGTTATGACGATATCTAAGGCAATGATCATGAGTATAGGCATCATGTCCATGTGAAGTAGACCGAAACAATTCTGCAACTACTACTATTACTCCACACATCGACTGACTCCTGCCTGCATATAGAGTATTAAGTTCATAAGAACAGAGTAACGCATTAAGTAAGATGACATGATGTGGCGGGATTAACTCAAGCAATATGATGAAAACCCCATCTTGTTGTCCTCGATGGCAACAATACAATACGTGCCATGTTGCCCCTACTATCACTGTGAAAGGACACCGCAAGATTGAACCCAAAGCTTAGCACTTCTCCCATTGCAAGAAAAACCTATCTAGTTGGCCAAACCAAATCGATATTTCGAGGAGACTTGCAAAGATATCAAATCATGCATATAAGAATTCAGAGGAGATTCAAATAATATTCATAGATAAGCTAATCTTAAATCCAAAATTCATCGGATCTCGGCAAACACACCGCAAAAGAGTATTACATCGAATAGATCTCCAAGAACATCGAGGAGATGATAGAGGCAAAGGTGTCCCGTCTTTCGATGAGATGGTGGCTATCGTTTGGAGGAAGTCGACTTTGACGAACCGACTACAAACGTGCGAGGACGTCGCGCCTCAGCAATCGCTAAACCAACTCCGAGAGGTTATTGACCACGCCGGAGCACGATCAACCTGACCACGAGGGTCTGTTTCCTGCAGGCAAACGAAGAACAAGCAAGAAACTAAGATTGCAATCTGGATATTGCGAATAAACGAGGAAAGCTTTATTAATGAAGGTGGGGTTCTGTGACGCCTTGGTCTGGTCGTTGAACACAAACGAAGTACGCGAAGTTGCTACTATGGCGAACTTTTGATCTAAACAAAACCCAAAGTCTAAACGACGCCCTAAGGGCTATATATATGGAGGAAGAGGGGGGGGGATTTAGTGGCCCTTGAGGGAGGGGTCCGAAACCAACCCTAACTCTTGTTTCCCCACACATACGGACTCTAAAAACAGCCTATACTTAAGTATTTGGAAATTACATGGGCCTGGCGCAATAATAAGGTGACGCAGCGCCTAGAATAGCCTCTGGACGAAATTTATGAAGTGGCATCTTGTATATTTCGTCCAAGGCTTCATTCACTCCTTATGGTGGCTTCAGAGTCCTGAAATCATCACTTGTGACTCCGTTCTTGTTCCCCTTGCGCATGCCATCAACTCCATGCTTGTTCTTGCTCCAATGTTCATCCTTCTCCAAGCTAGGCCCTTCATTTGTAAGCAAAACAAATGTATCCAATTTAGGCAGCATCATATTCTCATGAACATTAGAATCATTACCAAGAAACGAAAGTACCTGGTAATTTAATTGGGAAAACTTTGTTTTTGCCACTCTAGTTTTTGCCAACTTTGCTTATGCCACTCTAGAATTTGACATCTCACTTTTGCCACTCTTAGCTTTTGACAATACATCATAAATGCCATTTCGTGGCAAAAACGATAATTTTTCATTTCACTTTTGCCACTCTTAGCTTTTGACATGTATCACAATTGCCACTCTAAAACTTTTGCTTTTGCCACGGAATGGCAAAAATGATATATTGTCAAAAGCTAAGAGTGGCAAAAGTGAAATGTCAAATTCTAGAGTGGCATAAGCAAAGTTGGCAAAAACTAGAGTGGCAAAAACAAAGTTTTCCCAATTTAATTGGCGTGCGCGAGCTCTAGTAATTGGTCCATCATATGTAACAGTAGGGGTTGTGGGTGTAACAATGGTACTGATGTCCTCATCATCCTCCCCTTCTTGAAATGAAGTCGTCCTCGACGGAAGCCCATCTTCCTCACCCAAATAAGGCTTCAAATCTGCAATGTTAAAAGTGGGACTAACCCCAAAATCTGCAGGTAGCTCAAGTTTATATGCATTATCATTTATTTTCTCTAACACCTTAAATGGACCATCAGCACGTGGCATTAGCTTTGATTTGCGCAAATTAGGAAACCTATCCTTACGCAAATGTAACCAAACAAGGTCACCAGGTGCAAAGACAACATGTTTTCTACCCTTATCTCCAGCAAGTTTATATTTAGCATTCATACGCTCAATGTTTTCCTTAGTTAACTCATGCATTTTTAAAATCGATTCAACACGTTCTTTAGCATCAAAATTAACCTTCTCCGAAGATGGAAGAGGCAACAAATCAATAGGTGCACGAGGTAGGAAACCATACACAATTTCAAAAGGGCACATCTTAGTAGTAGAATGCAATGAACGATTATAAGCAAATTCAATATGAGGCAAGCATTCTTCCCACATTTTCTTATTATTCTTCAAAACAGCCCTAAGCATAGTAGACAATGTTCTATTGACTACTTCAGTTTGTCTATCAGTTTGGTGGTGACAAGTAGTACTAAAAAGCAGTTTAGTCCCCAACTTAGCCCATAAACATCTCCAAAAGTGGCTAAGAAATTTAGTATCACGATCTGAAACAATAGTATTTGGCACACCATGCAAGCGAATAATTTCACGAAAGAACAAATCAGCAACAATAACAGCATCATCGCTTTTATGACATGGTATAAAGTGTGCCATTTTCGAGAATCTATCCACGACAACTAATATGCTATCCCTCCCCTTCATTGTTCGAGGCAAACCTAAAACAAAGTCCATAGATATATCCTCCCAAGGAACACTAGGTACAGGCAAAGGCATATATAAACCATGAGGATTGAGTCGTGACTTAGCTTTTTGACATGTAGTGCAGCGAGCAACAAAACGCTCAACATCCCGTCTCATCTTTGGCCAAAAGAAATGTGTAGCAAGTACGTCCTCTGTCTTCTTCACGCCAAAGTGTCCCATTAATCCTCCTCCATGCGCCTCCTGCAACAACAAAAGACAAACAGAACTAGCTGGAATGCATAGCTTGTTAGCACGGAACACAAAACCATCATTAACAACGAACTTGTTCCATGATCTACCTTCTTTACAATTCTGCAATACATCTTTAAATTCAGCATCATGCACATATTGATCTTTGATGGTCTCCAAACCAAATATTTTAAAATCAAGTTGTGAAAGCATAGTATAACGACGAGACAATGCATCAGCAATAACATTTTCTTTACCCTTCTTGTGTTTAATGACATAAGGGAAAGTCTCAATTAATTCAACCCATTTAGCATGTCTACGGTTCAGTTTAGCTTGACTTTTAATGTGTTTCAAAGATTCATGATCAGAATGTATAACAAATTCTTTGGGCCATAAATAATGTTGCCATGTTTCTAAAGTCCGAACAAGAGCATATAATTCTTTATCATAAGTAGAATAGTTCAGACTAGGCCCACTCAATTTTTCAGAAAAGTATGCAACAGGTTTGCCATCTTGTAATAACACACCTCCTAATCCAATTCCACTAGCATCACATTCAAGCTCAAAAGTCTTATTAAAGTCAGGAAGTTGAAGTAAAGGAGCATGTGTCAACTTATCTTTCAATACCGTGAAGGCTTCTTCCTGTGCGGTACCCCAAACAAAAGGCACATCCTTCTTTGTAAGCTCATTGAGAGGTGCAGCAATGGTGCTAAAATCTCTCACAAAACGCCTATAGAAACCAGCGAGTCCAAGAAAACTCCTCACTTGTGTGACCGTTTTGGGCTGCGGCCAACTCTCAATAGCTTCAATCTTGGCTTTATCAACTTCAATTCCCTGTGGAGTAACAACATAGCCAAGAAAAGACACTCGGTCGGTGCACAAGGTGCACTTCCCAAGGTTACGAAACAAACGTGCATCACGTAGAGCATTACAAACAGCACGTAAATGTTCCAAATGTTCTTCCAAAGATTTGCTATAAATCAGTATATCATCAAAATAGGCTACCACAAATCGTCCAACGAAAGCACGTAAAACTTCGTTCATTAATCTCATGAAAGTACTAGGTGCATTAGTTAACCCAAAAGGCATGATTAACCACTCATATAAACCAAACTTAGTTTTAAATGTTGTTTTCCATTCATATCCCAATTTCATACGAATTGAATGGTATCCACTACGCAAATCAACTTTGGAGAATATTGTAGAGCCACTCAATTCATCAAGCATATCATCTAGCCTAGGAATAGGATGACGATAACGAATAGTAATATTATTAATGCCTCTACAATCAACACACATACGCGATGTACCATCCTTTTTAGGCACTAGTATAATAGGAACAGCACAAGGACTAAGAGATTCACGTATATAACCTTTGTCGAGCAGCTCCGGTACTTGACGCATAATCTCCTTCGTCTCCTCTGGATTGGTACGGTATGGTGCACGGTTGGGTAGCGATGCACCGGGAATTAAGTCAATTTGATGCTCAATCCCTCGAATAGGTGGTAATCCCGATGGCACGTCTTGTGGAAAGACGTCAGCGAACTCCTGCAAAATGTTAGTAACAGGAGGAGGCAAAGAGGAAGGCACGTCCTCGAATGAAAATAATACCTCTTTGCACACAAAAGCATAGCAAACAGATTTGCTAACATCTAGATCATCAATATCAGATTTGGTGGCAAATAAACATGCACTTTTCAATTTAATTTCAGAAGCAACACTAGATGGTTTATTGTTAGGCTTCATTTGTTGCTCAAATTCTTTTGCCACAATCTGATTTTCACTCTTATTTTGCTCCTGTTTTGCTTTATTAGCTCGATTAATATCATCTTTCAAAATGGAATCAGGAGTCATAGGAAGCAAAGTAATATTTTTGTCCTTATGAACGAGAGTATACTGATTGTTCCTACCATGGTGTACAGAATTTTTATCAAATTGCCAAGGTCTACCATGTAATAAGGAACATGCTTGCATAGGTACCACATCACAATCAACATAATCAACATATGTAGAGATACTAAAATGCACACGAACAGTACGTGTTACCTTAACCTTGCCGCTGTTGTTGAACCATTGGATGTAGTAAGGATGTGGATGTGGTCTTGTGGTGAGGGATAGCTTCTCCACCATCTCCATGCTAGCCAAGTTGTTGCAGCTCCCTCCATCTATGATGATGCGAACAGAACATTCCTTCACAACTCCCTTTGTATGGAACAAATTATGCCTCTGATTTTGCTCAGCTTGCGTGACCTGCACACTCAAAACACGTTGAGCAACCAAACATTCATACCTGTCGGCATCTTCAGGAGCCATGTATTGCGTCTCATGATCAGAATCATCTCCATCGTGTTCTTCATGTGTAAGAAGAGCCAAAGTCTCCTCATCACAGTCACTAGCGGACTCATACCCACCATCCTCAGTAGCAATCATCACACGCTGAGATGTGCATTCGCGCGCAAAATGTCCTCTTCCCTTACAACGACGACAAATAATATCACTTGTGTGCCCTGTAGACGCCATGGAAGAAGCAGAGCTCTGTGCAGGCCCGGCAGGTGTGCTCTTGGCAGATAGTGGTGGTTGTGCCTGCTTTCTTGTATCACGGTTGGAGGTGGCAGCCGACGGAGGTGCCGGTGTAGCAGAACGTGTGGAAGTAGATGATGCACGTGGTGTCCATGATGAAGGTCGACCTGCAGAAAAGTTAGTTCGCGCCAATGCCTCTCGATCCTGCACTTCACGTTCAGCTTTACAAGCAAGATGGAATAAACGAGTGATATTATTATAATCCTTATAGTCTAGAATGGTCTGAATCTCTCTATTTAATCCACCCAGAAAACGTGCAAGCATAGCTTCATTCTCCTCAACAATACCACATCCAGTTTGTAATTCCTGATAATATTCTTCTACAGAATTTTTTCCTTGTCTTAAGCGCTGCAATTTTTGAAGTAATTCACGTTGATAATATGGCGGAACCCAACGAGTACGCATAGCAGTTTTCAAAGCAGCCCAAGTAGCTGGAATAGGATATAATCTACAATATTCAGACCACCAAACACATGCAAAGCTAGTGAAAGCACAAACAGCTAAATCGTTGTTCAGTTTCTAACTCCCAAGTAAGATATATATCAGGAACATATCTACCCTCAAATGGTGGGATATTCAATTTCAGTTTAGGGAGATGGTCATGATCTCGTACCTGAGGGGGAGCCCTAACATTACCATTATTTGCATGTGGACGACCTGGTGGTTGTGGTGCTGGTGGTTGCACGTAGTTCTGATGTTGATCAACCTCATCCTCGTAATCTCCCACATAATCATCCTCCTCCGCATCAGCAGCAGGAGCCACAGAAGTATCAATAGCAGCACCAACAGGTTGGCCAAGCGCAAGAGGAACACGGGTCGCTCGGCGGAGGGCTCTTTCGCGATGTGGAGTTAGTCGTCGTCGTTGTTGTTGTTGTAGAGGTGCGTTAGGTGCAGCCGGTGGTGGTGGTGGAAGACGGGCGAGCAATTCATTAAACCTGTTATTGAGCTTTGTTTCGAACGTCTTCTCCAGGCCAGTGATCTTCTCCATGGCCTCTTCAAAATTGTTCAGCACATCTTGCACCTGTTCATTCATCATTTTCAGAAACTTATCATCAAGCTCCTTGTTTGTTAAATTCTCCCAGTCAATCTCGTCGGGTTGTGATCCTGGCATGGTTAGCAGCAATAGAAACACACAAGAATATGATCCTATAGACTACTAACAAGTGGTGGTGGTGGTGGGTGTCACAAATCCTTTAAGCAAATCTCAAATTCTTACCAGTTCTTACCCAGCAGCACGCGGTGATCGGCAATCGATGTAGTCAAAACTCTCAAAGCTTGGATAGAGCGATTACCAGGGAGAGTCAAACGCACGATGTAGATGTATGTGGAGCTGGGAAGGCTTATAATATGGTAGCAAAAAGGGTCAGCAATAATCAATTCAGAGATGCAAAGTTGAATAAACGCTCAACGACGGTACTGTGTTGGTCCTAGGCTAGACCGTGCTAGAGACGCGAGCCTAGAACACTAACAAAATCACGGCGCTGCACGTAAACAAGGGAAAAGCACACTCTGGAATTTTTTTTTTCGCCCTGTTTTTTTGCGCTCTTTTTTTTGCGCTCCTCTTTTTTTTTGCGAAAAATCACTATAATGGTGAGTGTCTCAAAACTCTTCCCAGGTCAAACTGACATGATAGACACGAAATTTTTGCGACCAATTTTTTTTTTCGACTGCCAGGACCCAAAAACTGGAAACGGCTCAAAAAAAACTTTCAATAACGGCGACTGTCTCAAAAGGCTAAGAAACACCTAGAAATAGGATAGCCAGAAAAATTTTTGTCAAGTGCGTTTTTGGAAAATTTTGGGCCTAAACGGAGGGTGGTTTCCAGACTCTTTTTTTTTTGGAAACCAACCTCTTCTACGGACGGCAAAGATTGATGGAATCCGAAACCTACTCAAACAAGGAAACACGAATCTGGCAACAGATGGATCTCGAAAGCAAACCTAATATGAGATAGACTCGAAGTGATGGTGGTATATGGATACGGATCGGTGGTCGTATATGGACTCGGAGCGGTGGTGGTATATGGATACGGATCGCTGGTGGTATATGGACTCGGAGCGGTGGCGGATAAGCGGTGGTGGAAGATGGCAGGGACAATGATGATGGTGCGGCGGCGGCGTGACTAATATGACCAGAACTCGAAACTCTAAAAGACTAGACGCTAAGACCAGCAACTTGACACGACGATGCAACCGCAAATTCAACAAAGCAAATACAGAAACGATTATGCAAAGGCTCACATTGGTTCGGATGGGATGAACTAACCCTATTTTTTTTGGTTTTTTCGTGGACTATAGGTATGAAGAACAGACTCGATCTAAACTACGAAAAACTGCAAAATCTCACCGAGCAACCTGGAAATCTGATACCACTTGATAGAGGCTAAGGTGTCCCGTCTTTCGATGAGATGGTGGCTATCGTTTAGGATGAAGTTGACTTTGACGATTCGACTACGAACGTGCGATGACGTCGCGCCTTAGCAATCGCTAAACCAACTCCGAGAGGTTATTGACCACGCCGGAGCACGATCAGCCTGACCACGAGGGTCTGTTTCCTGCAGGCAAACAAAGAACAAGCAAGAAACTAAGATTGCAATCTGGATATTGCGAATAAAAGAGGAAAGCTTTATTAATGAAGGTGGGGTTCTGTGACGCCTTGGTCTGGTCGTTGAACACAAACGAAGTACGCGAAGTTGCTGCTATGGTGAACTTTTGATCTAAACAAAACCCAAAGTCTAAACGACGCCCTAAGGGCTGTATATATGGAGGAAGAGGGGGGGGGGGGATTTCGTGGCCCTTGAGGAAGGGGTCCGAAACCAACCCTAACTCTTGTTTCCCCACACATACGGACTCTAAAAACAGCCTATACTTAAGTATTTTGAAATTACATGGGCCTGGCCCAATAATAAGGTGACGCAGCACCTAGAATAGCCTCTGGACGAAATTTATGAAGTGGCATCTTGTATATTTCGTCCAAGGCTTCATTCACTCCTTATGGTGGCTTCAGAGTCCTGAAATCATCACTTGTGACTCCGTTCTTGTTCCCCTTGCGCATGCCATCAACTCCATGCTTGTTCTTGCTCCAATGTTCATCCTTCTCCAAGCTAGGCCCTTCATTTGTAAGCAAAACAAATGTATCCAATTTAGGCAGCATCATATTCTCATGAACATTAGAATCATTACCAAGAAACGAAAGTACCTGGTAATTTAATTGGCATGCGCGAGCTCTAGTAATTGGTCCATCATATGTAACAGTTGGGGCTGTGGGTGTAACAATGGTATTGATGTCCTCATCAGTTGTGGTGAAGACAAAAAGAAGGAGATAGTCTCACATCAACTAGACGTATCAACGGGCTATGTAGATGCCCATTAATAGATATCAATGTGAGTGAGTAGGGACTGCCATGCAACAGAGCACTAGAGCTATAAGTTTACGAAAGCTTGATACGTCCATTTTGCATCATGTTTTCCTACTGTTATTTATGATGTTTTTATGCATAATATTGCTTTTTGGAGTAATTCTAATGACTTTCTCTCATAATTTGCAAGGTACACACAAAGAGGGAGAATTCCGGCAACTGGAAATCTGGACCTGGAAAAGCTACATCAGGCTACCTATTATGCACAACTCCAAACAAGCTGAAACTTCACGGAGAATTTTTATGGAATATATGATGAATATTGGAGCAAATAAGTACCAGAGGAGGCCTACTAGGTGGGCACAACCCACCTGGGTGCGCTAGGGAGCCCAGGTGCACCCTG
Organism: Aegilops umbellulata; assembly: GCA_032464435.1. Classification (NCBI taxonomy): domain Eukaryota; kingdom Viridiplantae; phylum Streptophyta; class Magnoliopsida; order Poales; family Poaceae; genus Aegilops; species Aegilops umbellulata. The sequence goes on along the minus strand of CP136058.1, from coordinate 196,530,757 downwards.
GTGGGTTTTGCCCACCTGGTGGGCCTCCTCTGGTACTTATTTGCTCCAATATTCATCATATATTCCATAAAAATTCTATGTGAAGTTTCAGCTTGTTTGGAGTTGTGCAGAATAGGTAGCCTGATGGGTTGTGCGCCTTGGTGGGTTGTGCTCACCTAGACCCACCTCCGGTGCCCATCTTCTGGTATATAAGTCATTTTGACCTAGAAAAAAATAAGGACAGAACTTTTCGGACGGAGCGCCGCCGTCTCGAGGCAGAACTTGGGTAGGAGCACTTTTGCCCTCAGGCGGAGTGATTCCGCTGGGGGAACTTCCCTCCCGGAGGGGGAAATCATCGTCCTCATCATCACCAACAACTCTCCCATCTTGGTGAGGGCAATTCCCATAAACATCTTCAACAACACCATCTCATCTCAAACCCTTGTTCTTCTCTTGTGTTCAATCTTGTTACCGAAACTATAGATTGGTGCTCGTGGGTAACTAGTAGTGTTGATTACATCTTGTAGTTGATTACTATATGGTTTATTTGGTGGAAGATTATATGTTCAGATCCAATATGCTATTTCATACCCCTCTGATATTAAGTATGATTATCATTTGTGAGTAGTTACTTTTGTTCTTGAGGTCACACGAGAAATCATGTTGCAAGTAATCACGTGAACTTGATATGTGTTCGATATTTTGATAGTATGTATGTTGTGATTCCCTTAGTGGTGTCATGTGAACATTGACTACATGACACTTCACCATATTTGGGCCTAAGGGAATGCATTGTGGAGTAGCAATTAGATGATGGGTTGCAAGAGTGACAGAAGATTAAACCCCAGTTTATGCGCTATTCCGTAAGGGACCGATTGGATCCAAAAGTTTAATGCTATGGTTAGAATTTATTCTTAATACTTTTCTCGTAGTTGCGAATGCTTGCGGGTGGGTTAATCATAAGTAGGAGGTTTGTTCAAGTAAGAACTACACCTAAGCACCGGTCCACCCACATATCAAATTATCAAAGTAGTGAACACGAATCGAATCAACATGATGAAAGTGACTAGATGAAATTCCCGTGTACCCTCAAGAACGCTTTGCTTGTTATAAGAGACCGTTTTGGCCTGTCCTTTGCCTCAAAAGTATTGGGCTACCTTGCTGCAGTTTTGTTACTACTATCGTTACTTGCTCGTTACAAATTATCTTGCTATCAAACTACTATATTACTTACAATTTCAGTACTTGTAGACATTACCTTGCTGAAAACCACTTGTAATTTGCTTCTGCTCCTCGTTAGGTTCGACGCTCTTACTTATCGGAAAGAGCTACAATTGATCTCCTATACTTGTGGGTCATCAAGGCTATTTTGTGGTGCCGTTGCCGGGGTGATGAGGACATGTCTACCTTGGATACGACCAAAAATATTGCATACATGCATATTTGTCAGGTGATTTCTAGTGTCAACTATTCAATAATCTATTTACATTATCCAGAACAAAAATACTTTACACACTTTTGTGTTTTGTCTAATTGCAGGTGTATGGGACATCTGTACAATCCACATATGAAGATAGGGGAAAAGGAGAAGTTTAAGTTCTGTTCAAAAAGTCCTCTCACGTCACTTTTGGGCCAAGAGAAGATAGAGTCCAAGTCTCTCACGTTCTGGATTCAGATTCGGACTGCACAAACATACCTGACTCAAAACGCCAAGAAATTTTTCATACGGACTCCGAATTGGGTGATTCTTTTTTTGTTGGAAAGTAGATTTCATCCTCTTTCCAAACCAATTGGAATCACCTTTAAATTCGTCCAGAGCGTTGAGATATGGACGAAACAATCTGACGCTACAGCAGAATCCGAGTCAAGCAACAAGTCCAAAGGTGTTGCATCACCTCCACTTGGGCCCATGAGCCTTGTACGACCTAGGGTTGGTTTTAGGCTGCCTTGGGACGTCCTCCCACCTCCTTGGCCGCCACCCCTTACTCCTATATAACTAGATCCATCTAATAGCTATTTCCTTGGGATTTGTTTAGTTAAAAGTTAGCCATTGCAACTTCATGTACTTCGTTTGTGTCCAACGACCAGACCAAGACCGCTTACGGATTCCCACCATTATCAATACTTCATATATACTCGCGATATTCAAATTGCTTTCATCATATTCTTGCTTGTTCTTCGATTGCTTGCAGGAATAGACCTTCGTGGTCAGGTTGATTGTGCTCCGGCGTGGTCAATAACCTCTCGAAGTTGGTTTAGCGATTGCTAAGGCGCAACGTCGTGCACGTTTGTAGTCGGATCGAAAAAGTCATTTTCACCAAATCCATAGTTATCATCTCATCGAAAGAACGGGACACCCCGCCTCTATCACGGGGAGTGAAGCCCTTTGGTAAGTTGATGAGGACATCAATACCATTGTTACACCCACAGCCCCTACTGTTACATATGATGGACCAATTACTAGAGCTCGCGCACGCCAATTAAATTACCAGGTACTTTCGTTTCTTGGTAATGATTCTAATGTTCATGAGAATATGATGCTGCCTAAATTGGATACCTTTGTTTTGCTTACGAATGAAGGGCCTAGCTTGGAGAAGGATGAACATTGGAGCAAGAACAAGCATGGAGTTGATGGCATGCGCAAGGGGAACAAGAACGGAGTTACAAGTGATGATTTCAGGACTCTGGAGCCACCATAAGGAGTGAATGAAGCCTTGGACGAAATATACAAGATGCCACTTCATAAATTTCGTCCAGAGGCTATTCTAGGTGCTGCGTCACCTTATTATTGGGCCAGGCCCATGTAATTTCGAAATACTGAAGTATAGGCTGTTTTTAGAGTCCGTATGTGTGGGGAAACAAGAGTTAGGGTTGGTTTCGGACCCCTTCCTCAAGGGCCACGAAATCCCCCCCCCCTCTTCCTCCATATATACAGCCCTTAGGGCGTCGTATAGACTTTGGGTTTTGTTTAGATCAAAAGTTCGCCATAGCTGCAACTTCGCGTACTTCGTTTGTGTTCAACGACCAGACCAAGGCGTCACAGAACCCCACCTTCATTAATAAAGCTTTCCTCTTATATTCACAATATCCAGATTGCAATCTTAGTTTCTTGCTTGGTCTTCGTTTGCTCGCAGGAAACACGCCCTCGTGGTCAGGTTGATCGTGCTCCGGCGTGGTCAATAACCCTCGGAAGTTGGTTTAGCGATTGCTAAGGCGCGACATCTCGCACGTTCGTAGTCAGATCGTCAAGGTCGACTCCCACAGAAACGATAGCCACCATCTCATCGAAACATCGGGACACCTTTGTGATGCGGAGCATCCTATGGACATCACCATGTCAAGAGTCCGTTCGGCGAGTGACACGTGCAACATCTACTTCACATACACAAAGGTGAATCATCTCCTTTACACGTGCTCACTTGACCCCTTCGAGGATGGTATACTACTTGACACTCCACTCATGTGCATGCATAGGTATTGTCGGAACACTACGGACGACGAGGAGGAGTGCAAGCGCCAAGGAACAACTACACCATCCGCGAGGGAAGCATGGAAGAGAAGGAGGAAGAAGACCCAGGACGAGCGGTACTACCGCCCGGTCCAAGCGGTACTACCGCTCCAGAACGAGCGGTACTACCGCGCCCTCCAGCGGTACTACCGCTCCCCCACTACCGCGCCACTACCGCTCAACCCGGCAAGTTCCAGTGTTCGCACGATCCGAGTCCGGTACTACCGCTCACCTAAGCGGTACTACCGCTGCAAGCGGTACTACCGCCCTGAGGCCGGTACTACCGCCCTGCCTGCGCGCAGAGAGCGGGCCTAGGGCCCATGTATCCACCCTCTCACTTACCCCTTCGTGGATGTAGACTATATATACTCCCCCACCTCATTCTAGCTAAGGCAGCAAAGTAGTAGCTCATTAGAGATAGAGCTTTGCTCATCCATATCGGATCTACTCCACGAGAGAGAGACCACGGCCCCTCTACGGAGAAGATCCACCTTGGATTCAAGACCTCCATGTGAGCATGTGAGAAGATCCTCCAGGATATCAAGACCTCAACTCCTCCAAGGATTGGGATGAACGCTACCTTGTATCTTTCCCTTTGTTGTTCATGTACCTTGTGGATCTTGTGTGTTTGATTGTCTAGTGGATGTGTGATTGGACTTGTTCTTGAGTGTTTCCCCTTGTGTTTTCTCTCCGTTCTTCCCCGTGTTCGTCGTGTTCTTCGAGGGATCTCGCTCCTTTCGTGAAAGATCGGCCATCTAGGGTTCCACCCTACATCATCTTGGTATCATGAGCCACATTGATCACGATTTCGGAGCCCCCTCTCTTTGTTTTCTAGCTTGATTTTGTTGATTTCGTCCTAAATTCGAAAATTCCCCACCAAAAATAGCCCCAATTTTTTTTTGTGATTTGTTGGTGTGATGATGTTTTGTTGGATTTGATCCATGGATTTGCTTGGTTTCGAGTGGATCTAGCATCTCCCCAAGTTTCCCCACTTTCCATCCACGAAATCTCTCCAATTTTGACCCCGAAATCACCCATTTCCGCCCCAAAATCGCGTCCCGATTCGATCTGCAAAGAATCCCGTCACGAGCGGTACTACCGCCCATCCGAGCGGCACTACCGCTTAGCACCTCCAAGCGGTACTACCGCCCTTCCAAGCGGCACTACCGCCCCTCCCAGAGCCAGATTTTGCGAAAAAACCCGACACGAGCGGTACTACCGCCCATCCCAAGCGGTACTACCGCTTACAAGCGGTACTACCTCCCTTCCGAGCGGTACTACCGCCCATGCCATTTTCAGCATTCCGAGTTTCACCGTTTTGTCCATAACTTTTCACTCCGAACTCCGATTTGAGTGTTCTTTGGCTCGTTTTGAAGCTAGCGACGTGCCCGAGGTCCTCATCTTGGTTTCACCACCTTTTGACTCCATAATTTTTTTTGGAACTTTGGCATCTTTGCCTAGGGCTTCCACCACATCCTCCGCATAACCAACACCGACTTCCGCAACCTAACCAATTTTATTCCCCATCACATTTGAGGTTGTTTGAGTTGTGATTTGAGTCTCCTAAGGTGTTTAGGCTACTTAGGGACGGTTTCTTCTTCATCAACCACCACCATAACTTCCGCATAGACTTACCCAACACACACTTCCGCCATCCCAACCTAACCCAATTTTGTTTGTGTTGTGAGTTGTGTCTCCTAAGGTGTTTCGGCTACTTAGGGACGTGCTTCCAACTCCGACACCGTGTATAGTACACCGCTTTACCCTCGACTTCTGCATTGCGTCTCAAAACCCCATCATTGCATTTAGGCAATCCCATTTGAGCTTCCGCAACCACCACCACATTCCCGCTACCACCGTTTGACTTTTGTCCTTGAGATTTTGAGTTGTGGTTTTTCCGTTTCCTAAGGTGTTTCGGCTACTTAGGGACGAGTCTCCATCATCTTGGTATCTACATGAAGAACACCGCCACTCATCATCGCCAAGGACGGTAACCTCGACGACACCATTGTATATTCCCTTGCATTTGCATTGATAACCCTTAGCCCATTTTGCGTTACTTACCTATCGAGACTAGCCATTTGAGTATTGCCCGGCAACGTTACTTGTGCACATTAGTGGTCTACACCTCCCATTGCATACATACCATATCATATTGGTATCATATCATCCCTTGTGTCACAAGATTGTTCCCGCATATACACAATTGCTATCTTGGTTTGTGCTTTTCGCAAAGTGGCCATACATACAAAAAAAGAGAATAATCTTTTAAGCAAAAGAGAAGAGCAAAGAAGCTTGTAAGCAAGTGCCATAGCATCATACCACATTGCATATAAGATTGTCATATCCGATCATCTTGGATCAAACACCGGGAACCATACATATATAGCATACTTGGGATAGAAGTTTATCCATTTTGCATATCATAGGTTGTGCACAAGTGTCGTATCCGCCTATAGAGCAATCGTGCTAGCGTCTCTCTTGAGTTGTGCAACACGAGCGTTTTCCGTGGACTCCACATTTTGTGCTCATTCCTTGGTTGCACGACCCCATCTATCTATCTGTGTGTGTGTTTCCGTGTGCCATTCTTTGCTATTGGTCTACTTGTTTCACTTGCGAATTTGTGAATCTCTTTCAACATTATTGACTCTTGCTAACATTTTGCATTTAATTTTTGTGCCACTATCCTCACCGAGCTACACCATAAGCTTTAGTTTGTAGGTGTGAGTGAACAAGTCCAGTACCAATTCCACTATTCTTTCATCTCACATTGAGTGAAACGAGATACATCCTCAATTTCGGGAAAAGGTAACTTGGTATTGTTTATCTCTTTTCCTACTCACCTCTACTCGAGTCTTGTGATGGATAGGCAAGGCATTTCACCCGCGGTCTACAACAACGATGAGTTCGATGCCAAGAACCACTACACCGACGCCAAGATGCAAGCTCAAATGGAGGAGATCAAAGCACTCATCAAGGCCTACAAGAGATCTTCCTCATCTTCGAGAAGACGCTCAAGAGCACATTCTTCCGAGCTACCATCTCCGGCAAGCTCACATCGGCATCGACACCATCACCACCAAGAACGTGAAGGTCAAGAGCTCAACACCAACAACCGCTCAACGACTTCACCATCTCCCTTGGCATCTTCGCCAAGCGACTTCAAGGCATCTTCGCCTTCGGATATACGGCATCTTCGCCAACAAGCACCTCAAGACTACGCTCAAGAGAAGCTCCCCAAGCTCAAGTCCGCGACCTCCACGAGCTACTACGACCTCGACACCGACCATGAGATTCCTTTCTATGGGACTCTAGAACCCGAGGAGTATCTCGAGTGGGAGCGTTTGATGGACGACTACCTCAAGCTACATCAAGTTCCTCCCGAAGATCAAGTGAAGTGCGCCACAAGAAACTTCCACGACTACGCCTCGACATGGTGGTTTCATACACCTTCGGAGAGCTACGACATGAGTTGGCCCAAGACGAAGAGAGATTTGCGGCGAGAGTTTGTGCCTCCAACCTACACGGAACAACTTCTACGCCAATTGGAGAACACCATCCAAGGATCCAAGTCCATCGACGAGTACTTCAAGGATATGAAGATTGCCTTGCGACGAGCCGGCGTGGACGACTCCATGTCAATGAAGTTCCACTTCATGATGGGACTGAACAACGACATCTCCAAGACTATCTTCCTCGAGAACTACAAGTCCCTCGACGACTACTACATTGGTGCTCTCAAGGCGGAACAAGAACTCATGAAGGCCAAGGCTTCTCCACCCCAAGCACACTTCTCGAAGACCAAACTCAAAGACGACGAGCATGAGGCAAGTACCACCAAGATGTCCAAGCCCGATGAGCTCCAAGACGATGTTCCCAAGTTCGACTTCACCGCCATCCCTCTTTGTGGCATTGATGATGCCGAGTCCTCCACAACTCTTTTTCAAGATGGTGCGGCGACGAGTACGACTACGGAGACCTTCAAGGACCAAGCTTTGGAGGCGAGCGACTTGGTGACGAGCAAGGATGATGCTTCCATCCTAGGAGGCGCGAGCGATGATGTGCCATCTTCGGCCTTCATCCATGGTGACGGCGATGAGATGGTTGAGCATGGGATTTTCCCTTCGACCACGGCGACGTATGATGACTTGAGTGACTTGTACCACCATATTGAGAGTGAGAGTAACTTCACCACTAGCCACATATGTGATGTGTGTCCCCAATTCCCATGTGAGGAGAGCCACAACCCCCACCACTTGAGTGAGATGAGTGACTCCACCATACATGAGATTGAGTGCACCTACATTGAGGGAGTGAGTGAACCACCACATAGAGAGAGTGAGGCCACTTCGATTTCTGACGACTTAACCTCTACCTCTATTGTGTCTTCTCATTTGGTGCTAGGTCCCATTTATGATGACGCGCCGATCCTCGACGACTTCGTCCTTCCTATGGACATGACGATGGCCATGGTGGAATATGATGCACCCCCCACATGGTTCCATCAAGATGAAGATGACCACCATTTGGTCTTTGCCACCTCACCTACACCACTTGAGTGGAATGAACAAGGTAACATAGGTGAAGGTGATGCTCTAGTCCCACTAGTGGACATTCTTGACATTGATTGCTTGCATGATGTTGATCCACCTATTTCCATGCTTCATGCTAGTGCGACTTCCTCATGTCTTGACTTGCCAATTTATGATGAATATGATGATGAGCATGTTGATTTGCCTAGTTGTGATGCTATGCTTCATAGGATATCATGTGAAAATTCTTTAGGTCACATCATGTTTGACAATCCGCTTGACTTGTCATATGCTATGCATGAGATCAATCATATGTCATATTTGCAATCTCTTCATAGTGACTATGCATATGCCATTAAACTAAACCCAATTTGCACTTATGGCATAGATGACAAGCCCATGGTTATCGGCATTTGTTTTTCTTGTGATGATATTGATATGCTCCCTTTGCATCATTTATCTCATATGCCATGCCATGACTATCTAGCTTCGGATATGCATTGTTTTGGATGTTGTCCATTTTCTCCATATGATGTTTCCAATATTGCTCATGAGGAGACCCCCATAGTTTCCTCATACATTTTAGGAGATTTTGCTTCATCCTATCCATTGCGTGATCCCAATACTTGTGTGCACAATATGCTCCCCATGAATCATAATGATATTGTTGTGCCATATACTAGTATGCTCAATTTGCATCCCCATCGTGTTATACATAACAACTATTCTTTCATGATGGATGACATGTTCTTGTACCATGCATCAAATTTCTTTGAGCGATGCTTATCTTGTGCTAACACTCACTTGCACATACACATCACGATGGATGATGTGTACATTTACCATGCACACAATTTCTTTGGTTTGTGTCTCTTTTGTGTAGGTACCCATGAATACTTGTCAACCTCGCAATCCCACGAGTTGACAAAACGAGCTCTAGAGAGCAACGACGATTTGGGATCCCGTGGACTATCCTTACCACCATTCCCTTTGCGCAAGGACTACGCACATTTCTTTTACTTGGCCCTCACATGGTTATGGGTTGTTGTCCATTATATATCCTTTGCCCATCTTGCCATGTTCACTTTGCATGATATGCCCATTCCTATGCCTTTGCCATGCATTTGTGACCCATGCTTTGCATTACACATGATGATTGATTCTAGTACTTGTATGTGTATTTGCAAGCGTGGTGGAGATATTGTTTGTTATTGCCATGATTGCTTTGTGCCCCATGCCTATGATGATATGATCTTGCTTTGTGTTCGTGCTTGCAATATGTCATGTACATTGCCTATGTCTATTCTTTGCTCACATGACATGATTGCCATGATTCCCTCTAGTGTGTTGCATCTTCGCTCCACTAGTTTGCACGACTTGATTACTATGATTGCTTGCCTTGTTGCATCACCGATGATTTATACTTGCTCACTTCATGCGGTTGATGACAACTATTTCCATGCTTTGCACATGATTGTTATTGCTTCTTGTCATTTATCTCCATGTGTTGCCTCTCTCATGCTAGATGATTTGCCATGTATTGAGTGCAACAATGCCCTTAGTCTTGATAATGAGTTTGCCCCCATAGCATTCTCACATATAATTGGAGATTTTGACATATTCCTTGTGAAGCATGCTTGTCTTACCTCTTTGCACCATATACCTCGTGCCATGAATATAGCCATTGTTGCATCATATTATTCATGCACTTGTGCTTCTAATGGTTATGTGCAAAAGAAGAAAACCATCATGATGGATGATGTGTTTATCTACCATGCACATACGTTCTTTGCTTTGTTGTGTGCATGTGTAGGATACTTGGACTTTGTGTCGACTTCCACGTCACGTGAGTTGACCATTCGAGCTCTTGAGAGCGAACCACCTTCTACCACAACGATTCTACATCACACTTGCTTGTGCTTCGGCATTGTGAAGGATGTACAAGGACACGCCTTCAAGGTGACATCTTTCTTGAGCATGGATATTGCGGATCATACTACTTGTGTTGCTTGCACAATGAGACTTATTGTTCATCTTGGATCACTTGCTTGCACACTTGTTAGAAATCTTGTTTCGACTTGTCATTTTAACCATTCCATGCATCATGATATATATGCCTTGTGTGTTGCATCCAAATCTTGGATTACTTGCTCCTATCACATGTTTGGTTGCAATAATGTCATTCCTTCACATATGCCATGTCTCATTGATTGCTACATGCTTGACTTGATTGCCTCGCACATGATGAACAATTTCTCTTTCTATTGTGTTGAGTGCCACACTATATTCACCACACCCCATGCATGTTATGCTTGGATTGCCTTGTACTTGACCCATGTGTGTAGATATCTCATCTTATTTGGTGTTGTGAATGATTCATATGCCTACCATAGACCTTTCATTGAGAAATTTGTGAATGCTTGCTATGAACTAGAGGTAGATGTTTATTCTCTTGTCAAACATATTTGCATCTCTACCTCACATTTACATGATTGTCCCCATGCCATATTTGCTTGTGCTCAATTTATGTGCTTACATACCATGTCACAATCATTTGTCAAACCATATGCTTTGCATGATGACGACACTTGTTGGGTGAATCACCACTTGAATGCTTGGTTTTGCACTAACGCTTACCACATTTGTTTTTCCAAGTGTTTGTTGTTTTTGCTCCTTTTGAAGGAATCACTACACGGTGCGACATTAGAGAGTGCACATTTCGAGCTTCAAGATGACAAGTACTTGGTGAACGTCCACTTCTACACGGCGAAGCCATCTCTTTCCCATGGTGATTTGGTCTTCGATCCGAGGTCGGATCTTTCCCAAGGGAGGGGAGATGATGCGGAGCATCCTATGGACATCACCATGTCAAGAGTCCGTTCGGCGAGTGACACGTGCAACATCTACTTCACATACACAAAGGTGAATCATCTCCTTTACACGTGCTCACTTGACCCCTTCGAGGATGGTATACTACTTGACACTCCACTCATGTGCATGCATAGGTATTGTCGGAACACTACGGACGACGAGGAGGAGTGCAAGCGCCAAGGAACAACTACACCATCCGCGAGGGAAGCATGGAAGAGAAGGAGGAAGAAGACCCAGGACGAGTGGTACTACCGCCCGGTCCAAGCGGTACTACCGCTCCAGAACGAGCGGTACTACCGCGCCCTCCAGCGGTACTACCGCTCCCCCACTACCGCGCCACTACCGCTCAACCCGGCAAGTTCCGGTGTTCGCACGATCCGAGTCCGGTACTACCGCTCACCTAAGCGGTACTACCGCTACAAGCGGTACTACCGCCCTGAGGCCGGTACTACCGCCCTGCCTGCGCGCAGAGAGCGGGCCTAGGGCCCATGTATCCACCCTCTCACTTACCCCTTCGTGGATGTAGACTATATATACTCCCCCACCTCATTCTAGCTAAGGCAGCAAAGTAGTAGCTCATTAGAGATAGAGCTTTGCTCATCCATATCGGATCTACTCCACGAGAGAGAGACCGCGGCCCCTCTACGGAGAAGATCCACCTTGGATTCAAGACCTCCATGTGAGCATGTGAGAAGATCCTCCGGGATATCAAGACCTCAACTCCTCCAAGGATTGGGATGAACGCTACCTTGTATCTTTCCCTTTGTTGTTCATGTACCTTGTGGATCTTGTGTGTTTGATTGTCTAGTGGATGTGTGATTGGACTTGTTCTTGAGTGTTTCCCCTTGTGTTTTCTCTCCGTTCTTCCCCGTGTTCGTCGTGTTCTTCGAGGGATCTCGCTCCTTTCGTGAAAGATCGGCCATCTAGGGTTCCACCCTACATCACTTTGCCTCTATCAAGTGGTATCAGATTTTCAGGTTGCTCGGTGAGATTTTACAGTTTTTCGTAGTTTAGATCGAGTCTGTTCTTCATACCTATAGTCCACGAAAAAGCCAAAAAAATTAGGGTTAGTTCATCCTATCCGAACCAATCTGAGCCTTTGCATAATCTTTTTAGGGTTTTTGCTTTGTTGAATTTGCGGTTGCATCGTCGTGTCAAGTTGCTGGTCTTAGCGTCTAGTCTTTTAGAGTTTCGAGTTCTGGTCATATTAGTCACGCCGCCGCCGCACCATCATCATTGTCCCTGCCATCTTCCACCACCGCTTATCCGCCACCGCTCCGAGTCCATATACCACCACCGATCCGTATCCATATACCACCACCGCTCCGAGTCCATATACGACCACCGATCCGTATCCATATACCACCATCACTTCGAGTCCATCTCATATTAGGTTTGCTTTCGAGATCCATCTGTTGACAGATTCGTGTTTCCTTGTTTGAGTAGGTTTGGGATTCCATCAATCTTTTGCCGTCCGTAGAAGAGGTTGGTTTCCAAAAAAAAAGTCCGGAAACCACCCTCCGTTTAGGCCCAAAATTTTCTAAAAACGCACTTGACAAAAAAATTTCTGGCTATCCTATTTTTAGGTGTTTCTTAGCTTTTGAGATAGTCGCCGTTATTGAAAGTTTTTTTTGAGCCGTTTCCAGTTTTTGGGTCCGGGCAGTCGAAAAAAAAATTCGCAAAAATTTCGTGTCTATCCTGTCAGTTTGACCTGGGAAGAGTTTTGAGACACTCGCCATTATAGTGATTTTTCGCAAAAAAAAAAGAAGCGCAAAAAAAAGAGCGCGAAAAAAAGCGAAAAAAAATTTCCAGAGTGCTTTTACCTTGTTTTCGTGCAGCGCTGTGATTTTGTTAGTGTTCTAGGCTCGCGTCTCTAGCACGGTCTAGCCTTGTGACGCCCCCGATTCAATCGTACACTAATCATGCACCCAAATATGTACGATCAAGATCAGGGACTCACGGGAAGATATCACAACACAACTCTACAAAAAAAATAAGTCATACAAGCATCATAATACAAGCCAGGGGCCTCGAGGGCTCGAATACAAGTGCTTGATCATAGACGAGTCAGCGGAAGCAACAATATCTGAGTACAAACATAAGTTAAACAAGTTTGCCTTAAAAAGGCTAGCACAAACTGGGATACAGATCGAACGAGGCGCAGGCCTCCTGCCTGGGATCCTCCTAACTACTCCTGGTCGTCGTCAGCGGGCTGCACGTAGTAGTAGGCGCCTCCAGAGTAGTAGGAGTCGTCGTCGACGGTGGCGTCTGGATCCTGGGCTCCATCGTCTGGTTGCGGCAACCGGGTAGAAGGGAAAGGGGGAAAAGGGGGAGAAAAGCAACCGTGAGTACTCATCCAAAGTACTCGCAAGCAAGGAGCTACACTACAAATGCATGGATATATGTGTAAAGGGCCATATCGGTGGACTGAACTGCAGAATGCCAGAATAAGAGGGGGATAGCTAATCCTGTCGAAGACTATGCTTCTGGCAGCCTCCGTCTTGCAGCATATAGAAGAGAGTAGACTGAAGTCCTCCAAGTAGCATCGCATAGCATAATCCTACCCGGCAATCCCCTCCTCGATGCCCTGTTGGAGAGCAATCACCGGGTTGTATCTGGCACTTGGAAGGGTGTGTTTTATTAAGTATCCGGTTCTAGTTGTCATAAGGTCGAGGTACAACTCCGGGTCGTCCTTTTACCGAGGGACACGGCTATTCGAATAGATAAACTTCCCTGCAGGGGTGCACCACATAGCCCAACACGCTTGACCCCATTTGGCCGGACACACTTTTCTGGGTCATGCTCGGCCTCGGAAGATCAACACGTCACAGCCCCACCTAGGCACAACAGAGCGGTCAGCACGCCGGTCTAAACCTAAGCACGCAGGGGTCTGGGCCCATGCCCTGAGCACACCTGCACGTTGCGTACGCGGCCGGAGAGCAGACCTAGCAACCTCCATTTCAAAGGAAGTCACGTTACGCGGTCCAACCCGGCGCGCGCCGCTCAGTCGCTGACGTCAAGAAGTGCTTCGGCTGATACCACGACGTCGGGATACCCATAACTACTCCCGCGTAGGTGGTTAGTGCGTATAGACCAAATGGCCAGACTCAGATCAAATACCCAGATCTCGTTAAGCGTGTTAAGTATCGCGAACGCCAACTAGGGCCAGGCCCACCTCTCTCCTAGGTGGTCTGAACCTGCCCTGTCGCTCCGCCACAAAGTAACAGTCGGGGGCTGTCGGGAACCCAGGCCCACCTCTACCAGGATGGAGCCACCTGCCCCTTCAGCCCCCATCTCCGAACAGTATCACATGTAATGTAACAGTGTAAAGTATATAGTATATGCCCGTGATCACCCCCGAGTGATCACGGCCCGATAGTATAGCATGGCAGACGGACAAGAGTGTAGGGGCACTGATGGAACACTAGCATCCTATACTAAGCAGTAGGATAGCAGGTAAAGGTAACAACAGTAGTAGCAAGGACAGGCTATGCAGCAGTATAGGATTAACGGAAAGCAGTAACATGCTACACTACTCTAATGCAAGCAGTATAGAGAAGAATAGGCGATATCTGGTGATCAAGGGGGGGCTTGCCTGGTTGCTCTGGCAAGAGAGAGGGATCATCAACTCCGTAGTCGAACAGGGCAGCAGCAGCGTCGGTCTCGGTGTCTAACGAGAGAAGATGGGGAAGAAACAATAAATATTTAAGCAAGTAGATGCATAGTGATGCATGACATGACAAGTAACGGCGTTATCGGTGCCCTAACGCGGTATGAGATGATACCGGTGAAGGGGGGAAACATCCGGGGAGGTACCCCCAGGGTTCCGTGTTTTCGGGCAGAGGAGCCGGAGGGGGAAAAGTTGCGAGTTTTATATGTTAGGAATGTGTGGCAGACGAACGGGCTACGTATCCGGGTTCGTCTCGTCGTTCTGAACAACTTTCATGTACAAAGTTTTTCCATCCGAGTTATGGTTTATTTTATATTAATTTTAAAAGATTTAAATCATTTTTAGGATTTATTTAATTAATTTAATCATTTTAATTCGAAAATTTAAAGGTTAAGCGCTATGGGTACACATAAGTGTACCCAGAGGTGTACACATGGGACTGACTAGTGGGGACAGGGGGCTGACTCAACAGCCCAGTCAGCAGTCAAAGTTTGACTGTTGACTGGTCAACCTGACAAATGGGGTCCGTTGACTGGGTCAACTGCACAGTCAGCAGTCAATAGTCCTGTTGACTTAGTCAAACTTACGTGTGGGTCCCGCATGTCATTGACTATTAACTAACCTAACAGATTAATTAACTAAACCAAGTGATTAGGTTAATCTAAACAGGATTTATTAAGTTAATTAATTCTTTAATTAATTAATATTTTAATTATTTTTTATTTTTTTATTTTTATTTTTAAACCTTTTTTTATTTTCGTTTTAATCAAAAGGGGCGTGGGGCCCCCTGGCAGTGGCCCATGAGGGCCTAGCGGGGCGGACACTAGCGGGCAGTGGCGTGAGCGCCCGAACGGGCACGAGCCCGAGAGGGCGCTGGGCACGCACGACGCACACCGGCGCCGGCGGCCAGGGCCACTGGCAGGGCGCGGCGGAGCGGCAGCCAGCGAGGGGGGTTCGGGAGGAGCGTCGGGCAGGTGCACGCAACCGAGGATGGACGGGGCACGAGCGGGCAGGACGGTCAATCGTGGCGGCCGGAGATGGGGCGCGAGTGCGCCGGCACGAGGGCGCCAGAAGTGCGGCGAGCGTGACGAGCGCTGCAGCAGCAGCGGGTTGCGGCGAGCTACAGGGGGAACCGCGCCGCGTGGCTATGGCAGTGGTGGCTGGGCACGGCGACAACAGCTGAGAGCAGCGGCAGGGGTCGGCGATGAGCGGGCGGATGGGTTCGGGACTCGCCGTCCGGCGATGGATTGGCACGCTGAAGAAGACGTTCAAGTGCTGGCGCTCGTGCGCATCCAACAGGGCAAGCGGTAGCAGTGGGGGGGTGGCCGGAGCACGAGGGGGAGCGGAGCCCTAGCGCGGTCGTCGATGGGGGAGAGGGAGGAGATAAGGCCGGAGCCTCACCGCGGGCCGTAGGGTCAAGGCAGCGGTTGTCGAGGCGGGGGATGGGGACGACACGCGGTGGGGAGAAGATCCGACGACGAAGCATCCCGGCGACGTGGTGGTGGCGACGGCGGGCGACGGCATCGTGTCAGCGACGAGGCGAGGCCACGGCTTCGGCGGGAGCCGCACGAGGAAGAGGAGGGGCGCGGAGGAGTCTGGGAGGGGCGGCATCGACGGCGGTTGCATTGGGTGTGGGCGTGCGGGAGGAGGGGATCGAACAGGAGCGTCCCTCCTCCGTGCGTCGGCGTGTGTGTGTGTGTGTGCGTCGTGGTGGCGGCGTGGGGAGGAAACGGGAGAGAGTGGGGGGGTTACGGGTTAGGGTTTCCCCCGGAGTAGGGATATGGAGGAGGGGAGTGGGAGGGGGCCGGCTGGGCCGTGTGGGTGGGTTGGGCGGTTTGGGACCGGCCTGGCTAGCAACTGGGCCGATTGGCCCAGTGGGGAGGGGAGGGTCCTCTTCTTTTACCTTTTTGTTTTCTATTTTGTATTTTCTTTTTTTTTCTATTTTGTCTTAGTGTTTAATTTATCTTAGTTCTGTTCATATATTGTTAGTACCTAAAATTAGTGTTTCAAAATACCCCAAGGCCACAAAAAGTTCGGTGACAAAATAAAACAGTTTAGTATTTTATTAACTGTAAAAGTCATTTAATTAATTGTTTTTGCTATTGTCTTATTTATTTTAGAGTAGTTAACAGTTTATAAAAGTTTGGTTTCTCCTCCATAATTACTTATGCATTATTTGGCACAACCCGAACAATTTGGTTTTAAGATTTAAAAACTTTTATTGTTTGACTTTAATTAAATTTTGAATTTGTTTCGTTTTTGAACTGTTGGGAGTTTATCAACAGTAACCAAGGTGACGTGGCATCATTGGCGGGAGATCACTGTAGCTTAATTATCCGGGTGTCACAATTCTCCTCCACTACAAGAAATCTCGTCCCGAGATTTAAGAGGTAGAGTAAGGAGGGAAAGTTCTGGTTACGATATTCTAACGGATCTTCTCGAAGAAGTCAATGCCTTTCGCTGATGTCTTCAATTCTTTATTCCAATGTATCATGATGAAGTTGTCGTCCTTTCTTCGGGAACTCCATCGTACTTACGAAAGGATAAAGGGTGGGCATACAGGGAGAACAGACCTCTGCAAGATTAACTATCTGGTCGATAAGATCGGGGAAGGTGGTGAAAAGTAACTCTCGAATTGAAACTTAACGAAATATCGGGAGCAAAGTAAGAATGTACCACGAGAAGTTTCAAGCGGGTAGGCAATCGTTCGATGCCTGTTACCGGGCATTGAAAGGGGATCAAAGCAACGAAATAATTATGGTGTCTGATGCCAGAATTGATGATCTCATCGGTAGGTGTCTCATGAATTTCATACGAGTCCACGCGCAGGGAATAACTTTGGAAACCCGGGGTGTACAGGAGAGTCAGGTTTCGATCCTGGGAACTGTGGGTTATGGGCCCACCATGTGGGTTAAAAGTAGAAAGGGTTGTAATGTCTCGCATGATCATGTAAGCAAGACATGTCAGAGGATAGCCTGTCAGTTATGTCGGCAACAACATCGGTACCAAGGGCGAGGGACGAAGAGAACCATTTTCCTGCTCGTTGAACGAGGCGG
Organism: Aegilops umbellulata; assembly: GCA_032464435.1. Classification (NCBI taxonomy): domain Eukaryota; kingdom Viridiplantae; phylum Streptophyta; class Magnoliopsida; order Poales; family Poaceae; genus Aegilops; species Aegilops umbellulata. The sequence continues at coordinate 196,513,141 of CP136058.1, read as the reverse complement.
GCCAAGAGGCAAAGTTCTCATCCATCGGCGGTTACCGAAATGTCATCAACAATAGAAACAGGGTCTCACTGGCAGAGTTGTACACCGAGGTGTTTACCTAAGCAGTGAATTATTACTGTTTAGATTATATAGATCATAAGAAAGGTTAAACCAAACAACGGAAAGGAAATATGGTTATCAAATTACACAGAACAATGGCAAGGAAAATGTGTTCAAACACATATTTCAGGGTTATATCCTTCCCAAGATAAGCAGAGCATGATATCCATGACATGTTATAATGCAAAAAACTCTTTAGGTAGGGGAGAGAATTTTCATGACATTATCCATACAACGGTGTTTGGATAATAGAGCAGGAAACATTTAGCATTGGGCTTCAAATGTTCTTGTTGAAAACCAGAGTACCATAGACATGCTTCGAGATAGCATTGACATGGTCATCCTGTGAAGATCAGACTTTGGAAACACAAAGGATCCATCAGAAATAACTTGTAGAACAAGTCTTACCATTTCCTCATGGAAGAATGGTTAACCTTGTTAAAAAGGAAACTATAATGATAGGTCCTCCAGCCGGGGGGGGGGGGGGTGCTAGGCATGACATCATGTTACCAGGTCATCACAGGACCAACATCATAAATCTCGGAAGATGTCCCAACCATCATATCTGATCGAGATTCAGATCCTATTGGTGTCATGATACCCCAGACTCAGGGTGTTCGAGAGGAAACGGTGCAACACAAATTGACGAGATGTCAATGTAGGATTCTCGAGAAATGAACTATGGAAGCGAGTTTCGAAACAAGAGTTCATCATGCCAAGAGTGGATGAGGAGGTGCCGATGGACTCGGTGATAATTGATCGAGATTTCGAGAAAGATGGATTTCCACAATTGCGTGAACACAGAGATATCATTTGTCATATTAAATGACTTAATGATGTATGCTGGATGAACACATACACAATTAAACAATGGTTGAAAGGTACACCCGAAATATGAGCTGGGTTGCACGACCAATGTCAGAATGGTGATGGTGAGAAGTCTCACAATACCAAGAAATTTTTAAGAGGCGGGGCAATTCTCACAACCTTCTTGACATAAAAGATGGTAATACTCCAAGGTAGGGCATAACATAAGTCGGATAGCAAGGAACTCAAGGTACAACGCAAAACTAGAACAAGATTTGTGTTGCGGAAACGCAAGAATGTCGTCGATGATAACACAAATCATCGAGGGCAAGGATGGTATTTCTCATCATGAATTCCATTGGAAACCTAGGAGGAGTCAAAACGTTGATGATGATCACGACAATTTGTTGAGAGAATTTTATGAAGATGTAATCAATTGGCGATGACATCAAGTCAAAGGAATGATGAAGCAAAAGGTTATTGAAACCATGGGTACGACACAACTCGAAATCAAGTTTGTTGGTCAAGGAGAAATGGTATGACGAGGGAGATCGACGTAAGCTTAGCTCATCGTCGAAACTGGTGCTCCCGGAATAAGGACCAGGTAGCATAGTTTACAATCAACAAGACAATGATATAGCCAAACAGGCTAGGAATGGCGTGATCGGGTACAAACTCGTACTTATAGAAGCTTACTGAAGAGTTGTTGAACCGTAGTGTGGAATCGGTTCAGTTATCGGTGTCGTTGAGTGTTTAATAACTCAGAGTCCGTGAAAAATTGGAATCAGTGGGAAGGTAGCACTTGATGAATAAATCATAAGAAGTTATGCAGTTCCAGGATAACCTCGAGATACCAGGGGGTAATACTCGACGACAGATCAAAGTAGAGGTTGGACTGGGCTATTGCTCTATAGAAGACAAGTGCTTAAACTTGCACACGAAATGGTATTTAAAGGAGAACATGGTCAGAACCATGATGGCAAAGGATCAATTCAACGATACCAAAGGATATTATATCAAGGAACTAGTTACCAGAAGCTTCCATGATAGGATCTACATCGTGTCCATGGGCATGAACACAAAGTTCAAGGTCGACTCCCACTTCTCCAATGCATAACCTTTCATTCACTTCTCGCGTTCGATGAAGTTGCAGTGTTGAAATTTTATCTGGCGAAGCACCATAAGAGTATGACTCGTGAAAACCTTCGGGTTCACACGGTTTAGAGGAGGCATATGTTCAACCCATAGGGCTTCTTAGAAACATATACCACAGTTTCAAGAGCAAATAACACAAGCTCGATAGTAGAGCATGGGTGACAAAACGAGAGGATACAATTTACCGAAGGCATTATGTATCAGGGAAAGAACTTATCGAGGTTTTTGTATACGGAGGACACTGTCGGATGATATTTCAACAAAGGATCCGATGATCCATAGCGAAGCTGGTGTGAGTATCGTCACACAACCAGAGGAAGAAACAAGGTGAAGGCAACGGATTATAGAAGCAACTCGCTAATACAAAGCTCACATGAAAAGGAATTATGATTTCCAAATCAAAGGATCAGAAGTAAATGCTCTGATTAAGCATGGATAAGTTGAGTAAGATTAGGGTAAAATCGACAACAATTTGATTGGTCGAGATTCAGCTCATGTTTAAAATGACGTCTGAGCCGAAAGAATGAATTCTAGGATCTGATTAAGGATTGCGAGCATTCGCAACATTTCGAATCAACAGACTCAAAATGATAATGACAAGGGATGCCAATATGATTACAAGGCTTATGGGATTAACCATAATGCGAGCAAGCAAGAATTTCAAGAGCAATAGGCTCCTGAGGATTTTCGAAAGATCGAATGGTATATCGAAGATTGGTGACATACATGAATCAACCGGGGGATGAGCGAATACTCGATAAGTGCGAGAATTATCCGTAGGGGTATTCAAGTGACAAAGAACAATAAGGCAGTAAGCTTAAAGGATTATCGAAACAATGATGAGTTTTTTAGGGTATCTTGTAATAACAAGACCAACTGGGGATGAATGTAAGAAAAACAACTTCAAGTAGTTATCCATAAGGGATGACGGTGGAAGGGGAATTGCAAACGCGATGAACATAAGTTCTCGGGTTAACAGCAGAGAGTATCTTCAGGGTCTTCTGGTGTAGCAGACGATCATCGGTAATAAGGTGCTCTCCGGGTGAAAGTGATAACGAGATCCTAATGTTAGATTTAGCAAAATTCATTTTAACCCGAATAGAAGAGAGCTTATAGTCCCAGAGTATAGGTCGAGGAATAAAAGATCCTACTACCACCGAATGGCGACGTGTGCCCGTAAGACACACAGCCAAGTTAATAAAAGTTTTGCAATGCCTAGACTCAACTTCGGCCAAGGAGTTGGAAAGGGGGAATTCCTACAGGCAGTCGGCTCTGATACCAACTTGTGACGCCCCCGATTCAATCGTACACTAATCATGCACGCAAATATGTACGATCAAGATCAGGGACTCACGGGAAGATATCACAACACAACTCTACAAAAAAAAAGTCATACAAGCATCATAATACAAGCCAGGGGCCTCGAGGGCTCGAATACAAGTGCTTGATCATAGATGAGTCAGCGGAAGCAACAATATCTGAGTATAGACATAAGTTAAACAAGTTTGCCTTAAAAAGGCTAGCACAAACTGGGATACAGATCGAACGAGGCGCAGGCCTCCTGCCTGGGATCCTCCTAACTACTCCTGGTCGTCGTCAGCGGGCTGCACGTAGTAGTAGGCGCCTCCAGAGTAGTAGGAGTCGTCGTCGACGGTGGCGTCTGGATCCTGGGCTCCATCGTCTGGTTGCGGCAACCGGGTAGAAGGGAAAGGGGGAAAAGGGGGAGAAAAGCAACCGTGAGTACTCATCCAAAGTACTCGCAAGCAAGGAGCTACACTACAAATGCATGGATATATGTGTAAAGGGCCATATCGGTGGACTGAACTGCAGAATGCCAGAATAAGAGGGGGATAGCTAATCCTGTCGAAGACTATGCTTCTGGCAGCCTCCATCTTGCAGCATATAGAAGAGAGTAGACTGAAGTCCTCCAAGTAGCATCGCATAGCATAATCCTACCCGGCAATCCCCTCCTCGATGCCCTGTTGGAGAGCAATCACCGGGTTGTATCTGGCACTTGGAAGGGTGTGTTTTATTAAGTATCCGGTTCTAGTTGTCATAAGGTCGAGGTACAACTCCGGGTCGTCCTTTTACCGAGGGACACGGCTATTCGAATAGATAAACTTTCCTGCAGGGGTGCACCACATAGCCCAACACGCTTGATCCCATTTGGCCGGACACACTTTTCTGGGTCATGCCCGGCCTCAGAAGATCAACACGTCGCAGCCCCACCTAGGCACAACAGAGCGGTCAGCACGCCGGTCTAAACCTAAGCACGCAGGGGTCTGGGCCCATCGCCCTGAGCACACCTGCACGTTGCGTACGCGGCCGGAGAGCAGACCTAGCAACCTCCATTTCAAAGGAAGTCACGTTACGCGGTCCAACCCGGCGCGCGCCGCTCAGTCGCTGACGTCAAGAAGTGCTTCGGCTGATACCACGACGTCGGGATACCCATAACTACTCCCGCGTAGGTGGTTAGTGCGTATAGACCAAATGGCCAGACTCAGATCAAATACCCAGATCTCGTTAAGCGTGTTAAGTATCGCGAACGCCAACTAGGGCCAGGCCCACCTCTCTCCTAGGTGGTCTGAACCTGCCCTGTCGCTCCGCCACAAAGTAACAGTCGGGGGCTGTCGGGAACCCAGGCCCACCTCTACCAGGATGGAGCCACCTGCCCCTTCAGCCCCCATCTCCGAATAGTATCACATGTAATGTAACAGTGTAAAGTATATAGTATATGCCCGTGATCACCCCCGAGTGATCACGGCCCGATAGTATAGCATGGCAGACGGACAAGAGTGTAGGGGCACTGATGGAACACTAGCATCCTATACTAAGCAGTAGGATAGCAGGTAAAGGTAACAACAGTAGTAGCAAGGACAGGCTATGCAGCAGTATAGGATTAACGGAAAGCAATAACATGCTACACTACTCTAATGCAAGCAGTATAGAGAAGAATAGGCGATATCTGGTGATTAAGGGGGGGGCTTGCCTGGTTGCTCTGGCAAGAGAGAGGGATCGTCAACTCCGTAGTCGAACAGGGCAGCAGCAGCGTCGGTCTCGGTGTCTAACGAGAGAAGATGGGGAAGAAACAATAAATATTTAAGCAAGTAGATGCATAGTGATGCATGACATGACAAGTAACGGCGTTAGCGGTGCCCTAACGCGGTATGAGATGATACCGGTGAAGGGGGAAAACATCCGGGGAGGTACCCCCAGGGTTCCGTGTTTTCGGGCAGAGGAGCCGGAGGGGGAAAAGTTGAGAGTTTGATATGTTAGGAATGTGTGGCAGATGAACGGGCTACATATCCGGGTTCGTCTCGTCGTTCTGAACAACTTTCATGTACAAAGTTTTTCCATCCGAGTTACGGTTTATTTTATATTAATTTTAAAAGATTTAAATCATTTTTAGGATTTATTTAATTAATTTAATCATTTTAATTCGAAAATTTAAAGGTTAAACGCTATGGGTACACTTGGTGTACACATGGGACTGACTAGTGGGGACAGGGGGCTGACTCAATAGCCCAGTCAGCAGTCAAAGTTTGACTGTTGACTGGTCAACCTGACAGATGGGGTCCGTTGACTGGGTCAACTGCACAGTCAGCAGTCAATAGTCCTGTTGACTTAGTCAAACTTACGTGTGGGTCCCGCATGTCATTGACTATTAACTAACCTAACAGATTAATTAACTAAACCAAGTGATTAGGTTAATCTAAACAGGATTTATTAAGTTAATTAATTCTTTAATTAATTAATATTTTAATTATTTTTTTATTATTTTATTTTTATTTTTAAACCTTTTTTTATTTTCATTTTAATCAAAAGGGGCGTGGGGCCCCCTGGCAGTGGCCCATCGGGGCCTAGCGGGGCGGACACTAGCGGGCAGTGGCGTGAGCGCCCGAACGGGCACGAGTCCGAGAGGGCGCTGGGCACGCACGACGCACACCGGCGCCGGCGGCCAGGGCCACTGGCAGGGCGCGGCGGAGCGGCAGCCAGCGAGGGGGGTTCGGGAGGAGCGTCGGGCAGGTGCACGCAACCGAGGATGGACGGGGCACGAGCGGGCAGGACGGTCAATCGTGGCGGCCGGAGATGGGGCGCGAGTGCGCCGGCACGAGGGCGCCAGAAGTGCGGCGAGCGTGACGAGCGCTGCAGCAGCAGCGGGTTGCGGCGAGCTACAGGGGGAACCGTGCCGCGTGGCTATGGCAGTGGTGGCTGGGCACGGCGACAACAGCTGAGAGCAGCGGCAGGGGTCGGCGATGAGCGGGCGGATGGGTTCGGGACTCGCCGTCCGGCGATGGATTGGCGCGCTGAAGAGGACGTTCAAGCGCTGGCGCTCGTGCGCATCCAACAGGGCAAGCGGTAGCAGTGGGGGGGTGGCCGGAGCACGAGGGGGAGCGGAGCCCTAGCGCGGTCGTCGATGGGGGAGAGGGAGGAGATAAGGCCGGAGCCTCACCGCGGGCCGTAGGGTCAAGGCAGCGATTGTCGAGGCGGGGGATGGGGACGACACGCGGTGGGGAGAAGATCCGACGACGAAGCATCCCGGCGACGTGGTGGTGGCGACGGCGGGCGACGGCATCGTGTCAGCGACGAGGCGAGGCCACGGCTTCGGCGGGAGCCGCACGAGGAAGAGGAGGGGCGCGGAGGAGTCCGGGAGGGGCGGCATCGACGGCGGTTGCATTGGGTGTGGGCGTGCGGGAGGAGGGGATCGAACAGGAGCGTCCCTCCTCCGTGCGTCGGCGTGTGTGTGTGTGTGTGCGTCGTGGTGGCGGCGTGGGGAGGAAACGGGAGAGAGTGGGGGGGTTACGGGTTAGGGTTTCCCCCGGAGTAGGGATATGGAGGAGGGGAGTGGGAGGGGGCCGGCTGGGCCATGTGGGTGGGTTGGCCGGTTTGGGACCGGCCTGGCTAGCAGCTGGGCCGATTGGCCCAGTGGGGAGGGGAGGGTCCTCTTCTTTTACCTTTTTGTTTTCTATTTTGTATTTTCTTTTTTTTTCTATTTTGTCTTAGTGTTTAATTTATCTTAGTTCTGTTCATATATTGTTAGTACCTAAAATTAGTGTTTCAAAATACCCCAAGGCCACAAAAAGTTCGGTGACAAAATAAAACAGTTTAGTATTTTATTAACTGTAAAAGTCATTTAATTAATTGTTTTTGCTATTGTCTTATTTATTTTAGAGTAGTTAACAGTTTATAAAAGTTTGGTTTCTCCTTCATAATTACTTATGCATTATTTGGCACAACCCGAACAATTTGGTTTTAAGATTTAAAAACTTTTATTGTTTGACTTTAATTAAATTTTGAATTTGTTTCGTTTTTGAACTGTTGGGAGTTTATCAACAGTAACCAAGGTGACGTGGCATCATTGGCGGGAGATCACTGTAGCTTAATTATCCGGGTGTCACAAGCCTAGGACCAGCATAGTACCGTCGTTGAGCGTTTACTCAACTTTGCATCTCTGAATTGATTATTGCTGACATTTTTGCTACCATACTATAAGCCTTTCCAGCTCCACATACATCTACGTCGTGCGTTTGACTCTCCCTGGCAATCGCTCTATCCAAGCTTTGAGAGTTTTGACTACAACAGTTGCCGATCACCGCCTGCTACTGGGTAAGAACTGGTAAGAATTTGAGATTTGCTTGACGGATTTGTGACTGTCCACCACACCACCACCACCACTTCCTAGTAGTCTGTAGAATCATATTCTTGTGTGTTTCTATTGCTGCTAACCATGGCAGGATCACAAGCCGACAAGACTGACTGGGAGAACATGACAAACAAAGCGTTACATGATAAGTTTTAGCAAATGATGAGTGCACAGGTGGAAGATGTGCTAAATAGATTTGAAGAGGCCATGGAGAAGATAGATAGCATTGAGAAGGCGTTCAAAACAAAGCTCGATAACAAGTTCAATGAATTGCTCACGCGTCTACCACCACCACCACCGGCTGCACCTAACGCACCTCTACAACAGCAACAACGACTACCTCCACATCGCGACACAGCCCTCCGCCGAGCGACCCGTGTCCCTCTTCAGCCTGGCCAAGCTGCTGGTGCTGCTGTTGATACTTCTGTGGCTCCTGCTACTGACGTGGGGGAGGATGATTATGTGGGAGATTACGAGGATGAGGTTGATCAACATCAGAACTACGTGCAACCACCAGCACCACAACCACCAGGTCGTCCACATGCAAATAATGGCAATGTTAGGGTTCCCCCTCAATTACGAGATCATGACCATCTCCCTAAACTGAAATTGAATATTCCACCATTTGAGGGTAGATATGTTCCTGATATATATCTTACTTGGGAGTTAGAAACTGAACAACGATTTACATGTTTACAATATCCTGAGGAGAGACGTGTTCCTGCTGCTGTTTGTGCTTTCACTAGCTTTGCATGTGTTTGGTGGTCTGAATATTGTAGATTATATCCTGTTCCAGCTACTTGGGCTGCTTTGAAAACTGCTATGCGTACTCATTGGGTTCCACCATATTATCAACGTGAATTACTTCAAAAATTGCAGCGCCTAAGACAAGGAAAAAATTCGGTAGAAGAATATTATCAGGAATTACAAACTGGCTTGATTAGATGTGGTATCGTTGAGGAGAATGAAGCTATGCTTGCACGTTTTCTAGGTGGATTAAATAGAGAGATTCAGACCATTCTAGACTATAATGATTATAATAATATCACTTGTTTATTCCATCTTGCTTGTAAAGCTGAACGTGAAGTGCAGGATCGACAGGCATTGGCGCGGACTAACTTTTCTACAGGTCGACCTTCATCGTGGACACCACGTGCATCATCTACTTCGACACGTTCTGCTACACCGGCACCTCCGTCAGCTGCCACCTCCAACCGTGATACAAGAAAGCAGGCACAACCACCACTATCTGCCAAGAGCACTCCTGTCGGGCCTGCACAGAGCTGTGCTTCTTCCATGGCGTCTACAGGGCACACAAGTGATATTATTTGTCATCGTTGTAAGGGAAGAGGACATTTTGCGCGAGAATGCACATCTCAGCGTGTGATGATTGCTACTGAGGATGGTGGGTATGAGTCCGCTAGTGACTATGATGAGGAGACTTTGGCTCTTCTTACACATGAAGAACACGGTGGAGATGATTCTGATCATGAGATGCAATACATGGCTGCTGAAGATGCTGACAGGTATGAATGTTTAGTTGCTCAACGCGTTTTGAGTGTGCAGGTCACGCAAGCTGAGCAAAATCAGAGGCATAATTTGTTCCATACAAAGGGAGTTGTGAAGGAACGTTCTGTTCGCGTCATCATAGATGGAGGGAGCTGCAACAACTTGGCTAGCATGGAGATGGTGGAGAAGCTATCCCTCACCACAAGACCACATCCACATCCTTACTACATCCAATGGTTCAACAACAGCGGGAAGGTTAAGGTAACACGTACTGTTCGTGTGCATTTTAGTATCTCTACATATGCTGATTATGTTGATTGTGATGTGGTACCTATGCAAGCATGTTCCTTATTACTTGGTAGATCATGGCAATTTGATAAAAATTCTGTATACCATGGTAGAAACAATTAGTATACTCTTGTTCATAAGGACAAAAATATTACTTTGCTGCCTATGACTCCTAATTCCATTTTGAAAGATGATTTTAATCGAGCTAATAAAGCAAAACAGGAGCAAAATAAGAGTGAAAATCAAATTGTGGCAAGTGACTTTGAGCAACAAATGAAGCCTAATAATAAACCATCTAGTGTTGCTTCTGAAATTAAATTGGAAAGTGCATGTTTATTTTCCACCAAATCTGATATTGATGATCTAGATGTTAGCAAATCTGTTTGCTTTGCTTTTGTGTGCAAAGAGACATTATTTTCATTCGAGGACGTGCCTTCCTCTTTGCCTCCTGCTGTTACTAACATTTTGCAGGAGTTCGCTGACGTCTTTCCACAAGACGTGCCACCGGGATTACCACCTATTCGAGGGATTGAGCATCAAATTGACTTAACTCCCGGTGCATCATTACCCAACCGCGCACCATACAGGACCAATCCAGAGGAGACGAAGGAGATTATGCGTCAAGTACAAGAGCTACTCGACAAAGGTTATATACGCGAATCCCTTAGTCCTTGTGCTGTTCCTATTATTCTAGTGCCGAAAAAGGATGGTACCTCGCGTATGTGTGTTGATTGTAGAGGCCTTAATAATATTACCATTCGTTATCGTCATCCTATTCCTAGGCTAGATGATATGCTTGATGAATTGAGTGGCTCTACAATATTCTCCAAAGTTGATTTGCGTAGTGGATACCATCAAATTCGTATGAAATTGGGAGATGAATGGAATACAGCATTTAAAACTAAGTTTGGTTTATATGAGTGGTTAGTCATGCCTTTTGGGTTAACTAATGCACCTAGTACTTTCATGAGACTAATGAACGAAGTTTTACGTGCTTTCATTGGACGATTTGTGGTAGTCTATTTTGATGATATACTGATTTATAGCAAATCTTTGGAAGAACATTTGGAACATTTACGTGCTGTTTTTAATGCTCTACGTGATGCACGTTTGTTCGGTAACCTTGGGAAGTGCACCTTTTGCACCGACCAAGTATCTTTTCTTGGCTATGTTGTTACTCCACAGGGAATTGAAGTTGATAAAGCCAAGATTGAAGCTATTGAGAGTTGGCCGCAGCCCAAAACGGTCACACAAGTGAGGAGTTTTATTGGACTAGCTGGTTTCTATAGGCGTTTTGTGAGAGACTTTAGCACCATTGCTGCACCTCTCAATGAGCTTACAAAGAAGGATGTGCCTTTTGTTTGGGGTACCGCACAGGAAGAATCCTTCACGATATTGAAAGATAAGTTGACACGTGCTCCTTTACTCCAACTTCCTGATTTTAGTAAGACTTTTGAGCTTGAATGTGATGCTAGTGGAATTGGATTAGGAGGTGTGTTATTACAAGATGGCAAACCTGTTGCATATTTTTCTAAAAAATTGAGTGGGCCTAGTCTGAACTATTCTACTTATGATAAGGAATTATATGCTCTTGTTCGGACTTTAGAGACATGGCAACATTATTTATGGCCCAAAGAATTTGTTATACATTCTGATCATGAATCTTTGAAACATATTAAAAGTCAAGCTAAACTGAATCGTAGACATGCTAAATGGATTGAATTCATTGAGACTTTCCCTTATGTCATTAAACACAAGAAGGGTAAAGAAAATTTTATTGCTGATGCTTTGTCTCGTCGCTATACTATGCTTTCACAACTTGACTTCAAAATATTTGGTTTGGAGACCATCAAAGATCAATATGTGCATGATGCTGATTTTAAAGAAGTAATGCAGAATTGTAAAGAAGGAAGAACATGGAACAAGTTCGTTGTTAATGATGGTTTTGTGTTCCGCGCTAACAAGCTATGCATTCCTGCTAGCTCTGTTCATCTTTTGTTGTTGCAGGAGGCTCATGGAGGAGGATTAATGGGACACTTTGGCGTGAAGAAGACGGAGGACGTACTTGCTACACATTTCTTTTGGCCAAAGATGAGACGGGATGTTGAGCGTTTTGTTGCTCGCTGCACTACATGTCAAAAAGCTAAGTCACGACTCAATCCTCATGGTTTATATATGCCTTTGCCTGTGCCTAGTGTTCCTTGGGAGGATATATCTATGGACTTTGTTTTAGGTATACCTCGAACAAAGAAGGGGAGGGATAGCATATTTGTTGTCGTGGATAGATTCTCAAAAATGGCACACTTTATACCATGTCATAAAAGCGATGATGCTGTTAATGTTGCTGATTTGTTCTTTCGTGAAATTATTCGCTTGCATGGTGTGCCAAATACTATTGTTTCAGATCGTGGTACTAAATTTCTTAGCCACTTTTGGAGATGTTTATGGGCTAAGTTGGGGACTAAACTGCTTTTTAGTACTACTTGTCACCCCCAAACTGATGGACAAACTGAAGTAGTCAATAGAACATTGTCTACTATGCTTAGGGCTGTTTTGAAGAATAATAAGAAAATGTGAGAAAAATGCTTGCCTCATATTGAATTTGCTTATAATCGTTCATTGCATTCTACTACTAAGATGTGCCCTTTTGAAATTGTGTATGGTTTCCTACCTCGTGCACCTATTGATTTGTTGCCTCTTCCATCTTCGGAGAAGGTTAATTTTGATGCTAAACAACGTGCTGATTTGATCTTAAAGATGCATGAGTTAACTAAGGAAAATATTGAGCGCATGAATGCTAAATATAAACTTGTTGGAGATAAGGGTAGAAAACGTGTTGTCTTTGCACCTGGAGATCTTGTTTGGTTACATTTGCGTAAGGATAGGTTTCCTAATTTGCGCAAGTCAAAGCTAAAGCCACGTGCTGATGGTCCTTTTAAGGTGTTAGAAAAAATAAATGATAATGCATATAAACTTGAGTTGCCTGCAGATTTTGGGGTTAGTCCCAGTTTTAACATTGCAGATTTGAAGCCTTGTTTGGGTGAGGAAGATGAGCTTCCGTCGAGGACGACTTCATTTCAAGAAGGGGAGGATGATGAGGACATCAATACCATTGTTACACCCACAGCCCCTACTGTTACATATGATGGACCAATTAGTAGAGCTCGCGCACGCCAATTAAATTACCAAGTACTTTCGTTTCTTGGTAATGATTCTAATGTTCATGAGAATATGATGTTGCCTAAATTGGATACATTTGTTTTGCTTACAAATGAAGGGCCTAGCTTGGAGAAGGATGAACATTGGAGCAAGAACAAGCATGGAGTTGATGGCATGCGCAAGGGGAACAAGAACGGAGTTACAAGTGATGATTTCAGGACTCTGGAGCCACCATAAGGAGTGAATGAAGCCTAGATGAAATATACAAGATGCCACTTCATAAATTTCGTCCAGAAGCTATTCTAGGTGCTGCGTCACCTTATTATTGGGCCAGGCCCATGTAATTTCGAAATACTTAAGTATAGGCTGTTTTTAGAGTCCGTATGTGTGGGGAAACAAGAGTTAGGGTTGGTTTCGGACCCCTTCCTCAAGGGCCACGAAATCCCCCCCCCCTCTTCCTCCATATATATAGCCCTTAGGGCGTCGTTTAGACTTTGGGTTTTGTTTAGATCAAAAGTTCGCCATAACTGCAACTTCGCGTACTTCGTTTGTGTTCAACGACCAGACCAAGGCGTCACAGAACCCCACCTTCATTAATAAAGCTTTCCTCTTATATTCGCAATATCTAGATTGCAATCTTAGTTTCTTGCTTGTTCTTCGTTTGCTCGCAGGAAACAGGCCCTCGTGGTCAGGTTGATCGTGCTCCGGCGTGGTCAATAACCCTCGGAAGTTGGTTTAGCGATTGCTAAGGCGCGACGTCTCGCACGTTCGTAGTCGGATCGTCAAGGTCGACTCCCACAGAAACGATAGCCACCTTCTCATCGAAACATCGGGACACCTTTGCCTCTATCATATTCATGAACCAATCATGAGCTCTCAAGAGAAATTATTATCCAGAATTTTTATGCTCGGCTTTCTCATAATGATCAATCCATGCTTGATAATTCTTGTGCTGGTTCTTTTATGACGAAGACTATTGAATTCTGGTGGGATCTTTTGGAAAGAATTAAATGCAACTCTGAAGATTGGGAACTCGACGAAGGTAAAGAGTCAGGTATTAAGCTTAAGTATGATTGTGTTAAATCTTTTGTGAATACCGATGCTTTTCAAAAGTTTAGCACTAAATATGGACTTGACTTTGAGATAGTAGACTCTTTCTGTGAATCATTTGCTACTCATGTTGACCTCCTTAAAGAGAAGTGGTTTAAATATCACCCACCTATTAAAGAAGAAATTAAAGAATGGGTACTAGCTAAACAAGAATCTATACTTTATAATGTTGATCCAGTTGTTCCTACTACTTATATTGAGAAACCACCTTTCCCTGTTAGGATAAGGGAACATGCTAAGGTTTCAACTGTGGTTAACAAAAGTTATATTAGAACACCTAAACCTGACGAACAAATTAAAGTAGAACCTAGTGTTGCTATGCTTAAAGATCTCTTGGAAGAAAATATAGATGGGCATGTTCTGCAATGAAGCTACTAGAATTGTCAAACCTGATAACACTGATAAACATAGACCCATTGTTGGCATGCTTGTTGTCTCAGTTAAAATAGGAGATCATTGTTATCATGGTTTATGTGACATAGGTGCTAGTGTGAGTGCTATTCCTTATTCATTATATCAAGAATTATGAATATATAACACCCGCGGAGATAGAAGACATAGATGTTACTATTAAACTTGCTAATAGGGACACTATATCACCAACCAATTGGGATTGTTAGAGATGTTGAATTCTTGTGTGGGAGAATAAAATACCCTACTGATTTTCTTGTTCTTGGTTCCCCACAAGATGACTTTTGTCCCATTATGTTTAGTAGAAAGCTTCATGAAAAAGAATTACCTCGTAAGGATGAAACAATTGGTCTTGCTTCTATTGTTGTGCCTCCTACTGATCCACTAGAACAATGTTTGCTAGACCATGAAAATGATTTACATATGCATGAAAGAAATGCAATAGATAAGATTTTCTTTGAACAACATCCTCTACTTAAACACAATTTGCCTCTTGAAACTCTAGGAGGTCCTCCTCGACCTAAAGGTGATCTTGTGTTTGAATTAAAACAATTGCAAGACACTTTGAAATATGCTTATCTTGGTGAAAAGAAGATATATCATGTTATTATTAGTGCTAACCTTTCAGAACATGAAGAAGAAAGATTATTGGAAGTTCTAAGGAAGCAGTGAGCTGCTATTGGATATACTCTTGAGGATTTAAAGGGCATTAGTCCCACTCTATGCCAGTACAAAATTAATATGGAACCTGATGCTAAACCTGTTGTTGATCACCAACGTCGGTTAAATCCGAAGATGAAAGAAGTGGTAAGAACGGAAATATTAAAATTTCTGGAAGCAGGTATAATCTATCCTATAGCTGATAGTAGATGGGTAAGTCCTATTCATTGTGTTCCTAAGAAAGGAGGTATTACTGTTGTTCCTAATGATAAGAATGAACTTATTCCACAAAGAATTGTTATAGGCTATAAAATGGTAATTGATTTTAGAAAATTAAATAAAGCAACTAGAAAAGCTCATTACCCTCTGCCTTTTATCGATCAAATGCTAGAAAGATTATCTAAGCACACACATTTTTGCTTCCTTGATGGATACTCTGGTTTTTCACAAATACCTGTTCCGCAACCTGATCAAGAAAAGACCATTTTTACTTGTCCCTTTGGAACTTATGCTTATAGACGTATGCCTTTTGGTTTATGCAATGCACCTGCTACCTTTCAAAGATGTATGAATGCTATATTTGCTGACTTTTGTGAAAAGATTGTTGAGGTTTTCATGGATGACTTCTCCGTTTATGGGAAGTCTTTTGATGATTGTTTAAGCAATCTTGATCCAGTTTTGCAGAGATGTGAACAAACAAATCTTGTCTTGAATTGGGAGAAGTGCCACTTTATGGTTAATGAAGGTATTGTCTTGGGTCATAAAATTTCTGAAAGAGGTATTTAAGTGAACAAAGCTAAGGTTGATACAATTGATAAAATGACATGTACTAAAGATATAAAAGGTATTCGTAGCTTTCTAGGTCATGCTGGTTTCTATAGGAGATTTATCAAAGACTTTCCTAAAATTTCTAGGCCTCTTACAAACCTGTTGCAAAAGGATGTTCCCTTTGTTTTTGATGATGATTGTTTAGAAGCCTTCGAATCACTCAAGAAAGCCTTAATTTCTGCACCTATTGTTCAACCACCTGATTGGAACTTGCCTTTTGAAATTATGTGTAATGCTAGTGATTATGCTGTTGGTGCTATTTTAGGACAAAGAGTTGATAAGAAATTGAATGTACTCATTATGCTAGTAAAACTCTAGACAGTGCTCAACGAAATTATGCTACTATTGAAAAAAAAATCCTAGCAGTGGTGTTTGCTTGCGATAAATTTATATCTTACATTGTTGATTCAAAAGTTATTGTTCGCACCGATCATGCTGCTATTAAATATCTTATGGAAAAGAAAGATGCTAAACATAGACTTATTCGATGGGTTCTTGATGAGGACATGACTACCTTGGATACGACCAAAAATATTGCATACATGCATATTTGTCAGGTGATTTCTAGTGCAAACTATTCAACAATCTATTTATGTTATCCAGAACAAAAATACTTCACACACTTTTGTGTTTTGTCTAATTGCAGGTGTATGGGACATTTGTGCAATCCACATATGAAGATAAGGGAAAAAGAGAAGTTTAGGTGCTGTTCAAAAAGTCCTCTCACGTCACTTTTGGACCAAGAGAAGATAGAGTCCAAGTCTCTCATGTTCTGGATTCAGATTCGGACTGCACAGACATACCTGACTCAAAACGCCAACAACTTTTTCATACGGACTCCGAATTGGGTGATTCTTTTTTTGTTGGAAAGTAGATTTCATCCTCCTTCCAAAACAATTGGAATCACCTTTAAATTCATCCAGAGCGTTGAGATATGGACGAAACAATCTGACGCTGCAGCAGAATCCGAGTCAAACAACAAGTCCAAAGGTGTTGCATCACCTCCACTTGGGCCCATGAGCCTTGTATGACCTAGGGTTGGTTTTAGGCTGCCTTGGGACGTCCGCCCACCTCCTTGGCCGCCACCCCTTGCTCCTATATAAGTAGATCCACCAAGTAGCTTTTTCCTTGGGTTTTGTTTAGATCAAAAGTTCGCCATAGCTGCAACTTCGCGTACTTCGTTTGTGTTCAACGACCAGACCAAGGCGTCACAGAACCCCACCTTCATTAATAAAGCTTTCCTCTTATATTCGCAATATCCAGATTGCAATCTTAGTTTCTTGCTTGTTCTTCGTTTGCTCGCAGGAAACAGGCCCTCGTGGTCAGGTTGATCGTGCTCCGGCGTGGTCAATAACCCTCGGAAGTTGGTTTAGCGATTGCTAAGGCGCGACGTCTCGCACGTTCGTAGTCGGATCGTCAAGGTTGACTCCCACAGAAACGATAGCCACCATCTCATCGAAACATCGGGACACCTTTGCCTCTATCAAGTGGTATCAGTTTTCAGGTTGCTCGGTGAGAATTTCCAGTTTTTACTAGATTAGATCTATTTTCTTACCTATTGTCCAAAAAAAAGCCACACAAAAAAGTTAGATCTATTCATCCTTTGTCCAAGCCAGTCTGAGTCTTTGCAATTTTCTTTTCATTGTTTGCATTATTGAATTATCGGTTGCATCGTCGTGTCGAGTTGCTGGTCTTAGTGTCTAGTTCGTTTAGAGTTTCGAGTTTTGTTCACATTAGTCACGTCGCCGCTGCATCGTTATCCCTTCCGCTGTCCACCACACCATCCATCACTTTCCACCACGTGCTACCCATAGTTCATTGTCACAATCATAGTTGAGGTCATTCACATCTTCGCTTGATCCAATCTGCATCTTATCTAGTTTGTCTTGGAAAGAGGGAGAAAAAAAAAGACAGAGAAAAAGAGAGTGAAAAAAAGAAAAAAAGTCAGAGAAAAAAAAAGAAAAAGAAAAAAAAAGTGTGAGAAAAAAAAAGAGAGAAAAAAAATCGGATCTATCTAGACCCAATCTCGTAGTTGAATTCATTGGATTCTGTTTTGTGCACTGTTCAGTCAAACAGGCATAACTTTCTCATACGAAGTCCGTTTTGGCTCCACGAGTACTCAAATTAAAGCTAGCGACGAGCCGCATCTAAATAGTTGCAGAAGCTAGTTCAATATTTGACACCTCAAAATCGTCTTCTAAATAGGTCTTTTTGCCCTCCGAAGTTCGCGGACACAGCTTATTCCAGTTTTCAGGCCAGTTTTCGAATTCTTTGACTCCTCATATCAATTCGGAATTGAGTGATTCTTTTTGCATTGGAAAGCTTGAGCTAGTAGCATTCTTTGAAAAAAGTTATCAGAAAATTTGCTCAAACTTTTCAAGAGGAAAGTTGGAGAGAGAGTTGTTGTTTATCCTGCTTGGCAGTTGTTTCACATCACTATCTTTACTGCTATTGTGATCTTCACTTATATATTGCTGTCCAGAGCTACTTCATATCCTTTATTGATGCTAGTTGTGCTATGCCGTGACCTTATTGGTGTTCTAGGCTCGCGTCTCTAGTCCGGTCTAGCCTAGGACCAGCACAGTACCGTCGTTGAGCGTTTATTCAACATTGCATCTTTGAATTGATTATTGCTAATCTTTTGCTACCATATATAGCCAACCCAGCTCCACATATTTCTACACCGTGTATACGTACGTTCCCCTGGCAATCGCTTTACACAATCTTCAGAGTTATTTGACACCGCTGGTTGCCTGTCACCACCTGCCGCATGGTAAGAACTTGTAAGATATTGATATTTGCTTTACTGTGAACACTTTACAACCACATCCTAGTAGTTCATAGGAACATTATTCTCGAATTTTGTTTCTTGTTTCTACTAATCATGACAGGTTCCGGAGATAGAAGTTCTTGGATGACGGACACAACTTCACCATCACGAGAGTTGGGACAACACACAGAAGCGCATGGACAGGTTATCTCTTTACCGTCATTTGAGGGTAGATTTAATCCTGCTATTTATCTAGCTTGGGAGCTTGAAGTTGAACAAGTTTTTAGTCACCATGACTTTTCTGAACTTGAGCGAGTACGAGCTGCCACTAGAGCATTTACTGGTTTTGCTTCTGTTTGGTGGAATGTGCATTGTAAGAAAAACATTGATAACCAACCCACAACTTGGAAAGATTTGAAAGATGTAATGAGACAACATTTTTTTCCCTCCTTACTATCGTCGTGAATTGCTTCGCAAATTTGAACAATTTAAACAAGGCAACAACACTGTTCATGCTTACTACCAAGAGTTCAAATCTTATATGCATCATTGTGACATAGAAGAATCTAAGGATGATACAATGAATAGATTTTTTGGTGGTTTGAACCATGATATTCAGGCAAGATTTCAGTATATTCCCCGTTGCATTACTGGTATGTATGTTCATGCTTGTACCTTTGAGAGACAGATGCAGGAGGATGCATTAGGTGACTACAACAACTACTATTCCAGTTCGTGCTCACCACCACCGGTTGGTTCCTCCACCGTTGACCTACTAGAGCAGCCCCACCTCGGATTGTGAGCGCGACATCATCTCAAGAGTATGGTGCATTGTCAACGTCCGTACCTACATCAGCTACGTCTTTGCGACAAGGTAACAGTAAAGGTATTGATGATATAACTTCACATGAGAATGATGCATCCCTAGTTAACTTAAATGCATCATGTGTTCAGTTACGTGGTGATTTGAGCACAACACCTATTTTAGAGAATCTTGATACTGTCAAGAATGCGTCATGTGATCAAACAACTGAAATACCAACAATTTTGAGTGCACCCATTGAGTTAACTGTTGATGCAAAAGAATCAATGTTTAATCATTTTGATATGACCTCTAATCTTGGTGATGATTCTGTGACCAATGACTTATTGCATGTTTGCCTATTTAAGCATGTTGTAGCATGTAAATTAGATGCAAGTAAGGTTTATTCACCAATGTTGGGATGGTTTAATGATGAACATTGTCAATCTTTTGATATGAATAAGAGCATCACTTATATGTGCAAATTGAGTTGCAATATTTTCATGTCTTCTACTTCTAGTGATAATATTTTGGCTTCAGATTTTATGAACTATGCAAGTTACTCATCTATACATGTGTCATATGTGCAAAAACCAAGGGAAGTAAAAATGGATGACATATACATATACAACATGTACACCTTGTCTCTTTTGTTAGCCACATTTCAGATTAAGCAACGCCGAGGACGGCTTTGTTTTCAAAAAGGGGAGGATGATGAGGACATGACTACCTTGGATACGACCAAAAATATTGCATACATGCATATTTGTCAGGTGATTTCTAGTGCAAACTATTCAATAATCTATTTATGTTATCCAGAAAAAAAATACTTCACACACTTTTGTGTTTTGTCTAATTGCAGGTGTATGGGACATTTGTGCAATCCACATATGAAGATAAGGGAAAAAGAGAAGTTTAGGTGTTGTTCAAAAAGTCCTCTCACGTCACTTTTGGACCAAGAGAAGATAGAGTCCAAGTCTCTCACGTTCTGGATTCAGATTCGGACTGCACAGACATACCTGACTCAAAACGCCAACAACTTTTTCATACGGACTCCGAATTGGGTGATTCTTTTTTTGTTGGAAAGTAGATTTCATCCTCTTTCCAAAACAATTGGAATCACCTTTAAATTCATCAGGAGCATTGAGATATGGACGAAACAATCTGACGGTGCAGCAGAATCTGAGTCAAACAACAAGTCCAAAGGTGTTGCATCACCTCCACTTGGGCCCATGATCCTTGTACGACCTA
Source organism: Aegilops umbellulata (assembly GCA_032464435.1). NCBI lineage: Eukaryota > Viridiplantae > Streptophyta > Magnoliopsida > Poales > Poaceae > Aegilops > Aegilops umbellulata. Next base: position 196,492,648 of record CP136058.1, on the reverse strand, counting down.
GGGTTGGTTTTAGGCTGCCTTGGGACGTCCTCCCACCTCCTTGGCCGCCACCCCTTGCTCCTATATAAGTAGATCCACCAAGTAGCTTTTTCCTTGGGTTTTGTTTAGATCAAAAGTTCGCCATAGCTGCAACTTCGCGTACTTCGTTTGTGTTCAACGACCAGACCAAGGCGTCACAGAACCCCACCTTCATTAATAAAGCTTTCCTCTTATATTCGCAATATCCAGATTGCAATCTTAGTTTCTTGCTTGTTCTTCGTTTGCTCGCAGGAAACAGGCCCTCGTGGTCAGGTTGATCGTGCTCCAGCGTGGTCAATAACCCTCGGAAGTTGGTTTAGCGATTGCTAAGGCGCGACGTCTCGCACGTTCGTAGTCGGATCGTCAAGGTCGACTCCCACAGAAACGATAGCCACCATCTCATCGAAACATCGGGACACCTTTGCCTCTATCAGTTCTCTTGCTACAAGAATTTGATTTCCATATCACTGATAGAAAAGGAGTTGAGAATCCCATAGCTGATAACTTGTCTAGGCTTGGTGTAGGATCTAGAAGTAGGTGTGTCTAGAGGGGGGGTGATTAGACACTTAGTGCCAAAGTTGCATTTTTTTAAGCTTTTCGGTTTGAGTGAAGTTTTAGGCACAATTTCAACATACACAATACATATCAAGCAAGCATGCAAAGAGTATATGAGCAGCGGAATGTAAAGCATGCAACTTGCAAGAATGTAAAGGGAAGGGTTTGGAGAATTCGAACGCAATTGGAGACACAGATGTTTTTCCCGTGGTTCGGATAGGTGGAGCTATCCTACATCCATGTTGATGGAGACTTCAACCCACGAAGGGTAACGGTTGCGCGAGTCCATGGAGGGATCCACCCACAAAGGGTCCACGAAGAAGCAACCTTGTCTATCCCACCATGGCCATCGCCCACGAAGGACTTGCCTCACTAGCGGTAGATCTTCACGAAGTAGGCGATCTCCTTGCCCTTACAAACTCCTTGGTTCAACTCCACAATCTTTTTGGAGGCTCCCAAGTGACACCTAGCCAATCTAGGAGACACCACTCTCCAAGAAGTAACAAATGGTATGTTGATGATGAACTCCTTGCTCTTGTGCTTCAAATGATAGTCTCCCCAACACTCAACTCTCTCTCACAGGATTTGGATTTGGTGGAAAGAAGATTTGAGTGGAAAGCAACTTGGGGAAGGCTAGAGATCAAGATTCATATGGTAGGAATGGAATATCTTGGCCTCAACACAAGGGTAGGAAGTTCTCTCTCAGAACATATGAGTTGGAAGTGTAGATGTGTTTTGATGGCTCTCTCCACGAATGAAGAGGAGGTGGAGGGGTATATATAGCCTCCACACAAAATCCAACCGTTACACACAATTTACCAATCTCGGTGGGACCGAATCAACAAACTCGGTCGGACCAAAATAGTAAACCTAGTGACCATTAGAGATTTTCGGTGGGACTGACATGCAACTCGGTAGGACCGATATGTTTAGGGTTAGGGCATAACGTAATCTCGGTGAGACCGATTACACAAACTCGGTGAGACCGATTTTGGTAATAGGCTAACCAGAGAGTTGGTCAGGCAAACTCGGTGGGACCGATTACTAAACTCGGTTGGACCGATTTTGGTAATAAGTTAACCAGAGAGTTTGCATTGTAATCTCGGTAGTACCGATTGCCTAATCTCGGTGAGACCGATTTTGACAATGGACATACACAGTGAGATTGCAATCCCATCTCGGTGAGACCGAGATCCCTATCGGTAGAACCAATTTGCTAGGGTTTGGCAGTGGCTTATGACATGTGAAACTCAGTGGCGCCGGATAGAAAGAATCGGTCGGTCCGAGTTTGACTTTGGGTTTAGGTCATATGTGGAAGTGGGAAAGTAGCTGAGGATTTTGGAGCATATCATCAAGCACATGGAGCAACAGGCTCATTAAGCAACACCTCATCCCTCCTTGATAGTATTGGCTTTTCCTATGGACTCAATGTGATCTTGGATCACTAAAAGTGTAAAATGAAGAGTCTTGAGCTTGAAGCTTTAGCCAATCCTTTGTCCTTAGCATCTTGAAGGAGTTCCCACAACCTTTAGTCCATGCCACTCCATTGTTGAACTTATCTGAAATATACTATATAAAAGTGTTAGTCCAATAAGAGATATGTTGACATTAATTACCAAAACCACCTGGGGAGCACTTGTGCTTTCAATCTCCCCCTTTTTGGTAATTGATGGCAACATACATCAAAGCTTTAGATAAAGATATAAGGAATAGCAAGTAAAGCTTTGGAAGGAAATGTAACAAACATAGGCTCTCCCTACATGTATGCAATCATGTGAATATAAAATGTAGAAGCATGTGAGAGCATAATCATGATAGAGTAGGCAATGTGTTACATGTATCTTGGCCATATGCATCAGAGCAAGAGATTATTAAGAGAAATACCAACATGCTTATGAGTTCTTCTTGCAAACAGTATGTACAAGAGCAAGAATTCCTCATACTCATGATTCTGATGCATATACTTACCTTGTAGTCTTGAGTTGACTTAGGATGGAATGAACCTGTATAAACAAGGTTAGATAACACAGGTACATCCAATAGCCAGAGCAAACCAAAAGAAACCACAAGAATACCAAGACTGGGATGACATGTAAAGAGTGAGTACAAGGTACCACATTGGATTAGACATGTCCCCAAGAGTAAAGATATGCAATGAATTTGAATGATTTCTTTCCCTTAGATGTCTTGCTCCCCCTGAATCTGACATGGGATATTTGGAGAAGATAGGGAACAGAAAATCAGAGCTGAAGGATATGAATGAATAGAACTTAATGTAAATGAGCACATATGAACATGTCTTTCCCCCAAAAAGACATGTGGCATCTCTCCTCTTGAACATCAAGCATCTGGGATCCTTGAGTATTCTCTCCCCCTGGAGATCTCTTTCTCCCCCTTAATACTTTCTCTCTCTTTCTCCCTGATGATAAGCTTTGATATGATCTCTCTCTCCCCCTTTGACGTCAATTTCCAAGAAGGTTTTTCTGGAATCCGTTGAATAGGTTTGGTCCTTGAGACTCAGCACAAAACAGTGGATAAAACTGTGATGCTTGTAGAGGACAAGATTCATTTAGTGGAGCTGGATCAGAAGAAATATAGAATATGTGGCAAACTGTTTTTCCTGTTACGAAATCGGTGACACCGAGTGGCAGTTTTTGGTGGTACCGAAGGGATTCGGTTGGACCGAAAATTAAAATTCGGTGAAATCGAGTTCATCACAGAGAAAACACTTATCATCTCAGCTCACTAGTCAAGTAAGATCTCACAAAGATTTGCAATGAATTAACTGAAAGATTTGCAAGGAATTTGATGCAGAAATATGCAGAACAAGAATCAAAAAGAATGGAAGTTCTAGATGAAGTTTTTTTTGTTTGAAAAAAGAGGGAAACAAATATGCAAGGGACAAATGCAATAACACAGAAAAGAACACAAGAGAACTTCATCTAGAATTGGGCGGTGACATAGTCACCTACGTTAGAGTATATTGACTTAGGAGTCAAGTGAGAACACTTGATCATGAGTCATACTCATCGTTTAAGCTCAAAATGGTGTTACCATTTTTCGTTTAAGCATTTTGATGTATTCTCATCTTGTTGAGTTGCTTTGACTCATGTCTTGGAGTAAAGCTTCTCTAAGATGGAACAACATACCTTGGGTGGTGGTGTGGATCTTGCTCATGTAGTTGAACTTGTGTGGGTGCTTGAAGTTGATGTAGCTCATTATGAGTTGGGAGCACCCCTTGGAATTTGAGTTCATCTACCTACATGGGTTAGTTCTTGCAAGGAAAAGCACTTGTAGATCCAAGAATGACAATCATGAAGCTCAACATAGAATTTGTCAAAGGATATGTTTGAATTGTTTCGTGCTTCCTTGTCTTCAACCACCATTGTGTAGAGACTTGGTGATGTAGAGATTGCTCAAGATGTGAGTGAGTTGCAATCTCATAGAATTAGATTCAACCAAGTACCTACATGGGTTAGATAACATGCAAGATACAAATATATCCAAGACATAAGATAGTCATCATAAGAGATATATCATGGATTAGCCATAAGCTCATGTCTTGCATGTATCCAATGGAGTTTCTATTCCAAGTTCGAAGCATCAATGATATTCAATTCTCCTCTCAACCTGCAAAACACTTTCTCATCAAGTGGTTTAGTGAATATATCCGCTAATTGCTTACCGGTGCGAACATGCTTAAGATCAATGTCACCCTTAGCAACATGATCTCGAATGAAATGATGACGAACTTCAATATGCTTAGTTCGAGAATGTTGCACATGATTATGACCAATTTTGATAGCACTTTCATTGTCACAAAGCAATGGAACATGTTTCACATAGACCCGATAATCTTTAAGAGTTTGGGTCATCCAAAGTAACTGAGCACAACATGAACCAGCGGCAATGTATTCCGCTTCGGTGGTAGATAAGGATACGGAGTTTTGTTTCTTGGAGGACCAAGACACAAGAGATCTACCAAGAAATTGACAAGTACCCGAAGTGGACTTTCTATCAACCTTGTCTCTGGCATAATCCGAGTCGGAATAGCCAACAAGATCAAAAGAGGACCTCTTAGGATACCAAATGCCAAAATTTGGTGTATGGATTAAGTATCTCACTATCCTTTTCACGGCCTTAAGATGACATTCTTTAGGAGCAGCTTGATATCATGCACACATGCACACACTTAGCATAATATCGGGACGTGAAGCACATAGGTATAACAATGAACCAATCATAGAGCGATAAACCTTTTGATCAACCGGTTCACCATCTTTGGTCAAATCATTATGTCCACTAGTAGGCATGGGTGTAGGCATACCTTTGCATTCTTGCATATTGAACTTCTTGAATAAGTCTTTGGTGTACTTAGTTTGAGAGATAAATGTACCTTCCTTGGTTTGCTTGATTTGCAAACCAAGAAAGAATTTGAGTTCACTCATCATCGACATCTCAAACTTCTTTGACATTAGCTTTCCAAACTTTTCACTAAAAAGAGGGTTAGTTGAACCAAATATAATATCATCAACATAAATTTGGCATACAAATAGTTCTCCATTAACCCTTTTAGTAAAAAGTGTGGAATCAATTTTTCCAATTTCAAAACCACTTGCAATAAGGAACTTGGTCAAGCATTTATACCAAGCTCTAGGAGCTTGTTTAAGACCATAAAGAGCTTTGTGAAGTTTGTAAACATGATTAGGTTTTTTAGGATTGACAAAGCCGGGAGGTTGTTTGACATAAACTTCCTCCTCTATTTCACCATTTAGAAAAGCACTTTTAATGTCCATTTGGTACAAGGTGATATTATGGTGATTAGCATAGGCAAGTAAGATGTGAATGGACTCGAGTCTAGCAACGAGAGCATGTGTCTCACCATAGTCCATACCTTCGACTTGTGTGTACCCTTGGGCGACGAGACGTGCTTTGTTGTGAACCACTTGTCCATCTTCATCTTGCTTGTTGCGAAACACCCATTTGGTACCAATGATGTTGTGGTTGTTGTCGGGATTCTCAACCAATGTCCAAACTTGGTTTCTCTCAAAATTGTGTAGCTCTTCATGCATTGCGTTTATCCAATCCGGATCTTCCAATGCTTCTTCAACCTTCATAGATTCAATGCTAGAGATGAATGAATAGTTTTCACAAAAGTTAGCTAAACGAGTTTTTGAGCGAGTAATTCTCCCGGTTTGGATATCATTGTAGATTTGCTCGACGGGATGATCTTTAGCAATTCTTGCTCGAACTCGTGAAAGCTTTTGCTTGGGTCTTCGTTGAACATCTTCTTCATCTTGTTCTTCTTCTTGGTCTTCTTCATTGTTGGCGTTGTCGTTCTCTTGTCGTGGTGGAGAAGGAGGTTGTTGATGTTTGTCTTGACGCATTTCCTCGTTTCCTTCATCTTGGTGTGTCCCACTTGTGGATGCTTCCGGGTCAATTCTTGGTTCACCTTGTCGTGAAGTAGAAGCTTCCACTTGGAGGGACGAGGTACTCTCCTTCACCTCCGTTGGGCAAATTTTGCCAATAGACAAGTCTTGGATTGCTTCTGAAGGGTCTTTGTCTCCTACATCAATTGACAATTGCTCTACTTGCGAGCCATTAGATTCATCAAACTTCACATCTACCGTTTCTTTAACCTTCCGGGTGAAATTGTTGTAGACACGGTAAGTGTGAGAGTTTGAGCCATAACCAAGTAGGAAACCTTCATGAGATTTAGGAGCAAACTTGAACGACGATGCTTATCAAGAATGTAGCACTTTGAGCCGAATACTCGAAAGTATCCAACTTGGGGTTTGTTACCGGTGAGGATCTCGTATGCCGTCTTGCCGAGTAGCTTGTGAAGATACAAGCAATTTGTTGCATGACAAGCCGTCTCAACCGCTTCTGCCCAAAAGTGCTTTGGCGTCTTGTACTCATCAAGCATCGTTCTCGCCATTTCGATGAGCGTCCGGTTCTTCCTCTCAACAACTCCATTTTGTTGAGGTGTGTACGTAGCCGAGAACTCGTGTGAAATCCCTTCTTCGTCAAGAAAGGTGTCCACATTTGCGTTCTTGAACTCTGTTCCGTTGTCACTCCGAACCTTCTTGATCTTCACGTCAAACTGATTTTGGGCCTTACTAGCGAAGTTTTTGAAGATCTTTTGGACCTGCGATTTATCATCAAGAAAGAACACCCACGTAAATCTTGAAAAATCATCAACTATAACTAGACCAAAAGAATTTCCACCGAGACTCTTGTAGGCATTGGGACCAAAAAGATCCATATGAAGTAGCTCGAGTGGCCTCCTTGTGGTCATGATGTTCTTCACGGGATGCCTTCCTCCAACCTGTTTACCTGCTTGACAAGCACTACAAAGTCTATCCTTATCAAATATGACATCGTTAACTCCAAGGATATGATTTCCTTTAATAAGCTTGTCAAGGTTTCTCATGCCAACGTGACCTAGTCGTCTATGCCACAACCAACCTTTTGAGGATTTAGCAATAAAGCAAGTTTTAGGTTGTGCCTTTTTAGAGAAATCGACAATTTAAAGGTCACCTCTACGTATACCGGTAAAAACCATTTTATGATTGTCTCGGCGAAACACTTGGCAATCTACCTCAGTAAATAGGACATTCAAACCGAAATCAGCAAGTCTAGATACCGAAAGTAAGTTGTAGCCAAGAGATTCAACGAGCATGACATTTTGAATGGAGCTATCGTGTGAGATGGCCACCTTACCAAGGCCAACCACCTTACCCTTTGAATTATCACCAAAGGTGACATATTTTCGAGGGCCATCATTTTCAGCAAGCTCACGGAACATCTCTTCGTCTCCGGTCATATGATGAGTACAACCACTGTCGAGAACCCATTCCTTTCCTCCTGACACATATCCTCGAAGATTTGCCATAAGACCAAAGTGTCTCATTACATCATCAAGATCGAAGTCACTATCATCATTCTCATCGTAGTATCCATGTTCAACATGATCTTGTGATTCATCATTTCCTAGAGAGAGTGATTCATTAGATAAATGATCATCAAGGTGGTCACGTTTATGAATTCTTATAGATTCGGATATGATATTACCAATGATTCCAACATTTTCTTTAGCACGCATGAGATTAGTAAGCTTAAATAGACAATCACCAAAACTAGGATCACTAGAGTTCATTTTACTCAAGGCAATAGATTTATGGAGAATTTCATCCAAATTTTTCAAGGAATAATCGGGGAATCGTTCCTCAAGAAATTTCCATATAGTATAGGCACAATTAAGAGTAGGTAAACTAGTAATCAAGTTTTTGGGCAATCCTCTAATGATGAGCTCAACGGTTCTAAGATTGCGAATCATGTCAATATCTTCATCTAGGGTGGGATGCATAGGATCAACACGAGGTGCACAAGGACTAGCAATATACTTGTTCAAATGATATTGATTGAAAATCACAAGCATCTCATTTTTCCACTCATGAAAATACTCTCCATCAAGAATAGGCACTCTATGTCTAAGGCTCCCTAAAGTAGATACATCCATCTTCCTCCAATGGTGATTAAACCAAGGCAATGGAGACCAAAGCTCTGATACCACTTGTAGGATCTAGAGATAGGTGTGTCTAGAGGGGGGGTGATTAGACACTTAGTGCCAAAGTTGCATTTTTTATGCTTTTCGGTTTGAGTGAAGTTTTAGGCACAATTTCAACATACACAATACATATCAAGTAAGCATGCAAAGAGTATATGAGCAGCAGAATGTAAAGCATGCAACTTGCAAGAATGTAAAGGGAAGGGTTTGGAGAATTCAAACGCAATTGGAGACATGGATGTTTTTCCCGTGGTTCGGATAGGTGGTGCTATCCTACATCCACGTTGATGGAGACTTCAACCACGAAGGGTAACGGTTGCGCGAGTCCATGGAGGGCTCCACCCACAAAGGGTCCACGAAGAAGCAACCTTGTCTATCCCACCATGGCCATCGCCCACGAAGGACTTGCCTCACTAGTGGTAGATCTTCACGAAGTAGGCGATCTCCTTGCCCTTACAAACTCCTTGGTTCAACTCCACAATCTTGTCGGAGGCTCCCAAGTGACACCTAGCCAATCTAGGAGACACCACTCTCCAAGAAGTAACAAATGGTGTGTTGATGATGAACTCCTTGCTCTTGTGCTTCAAATGATAGTCTCCCCAACACTCAACTCTCTCTCACAGGATTTGGATTTGGTGGAAAGAAGATTTGAGTGGAAAGCAACTTGGGGAAGGCTAGAGATCAAGATTCATATGGTAGGAATGGAATATCTTGGCCTCAACACAAGGGTAGGAAGTTCTCTCTCAGAACATATGAGTTGGAAGTGTAGATGTGTTCTGATGGCTCTCTCCACGAATGAAGAGGAGGTGGAGGGGTATATATAGCCTCCACACAAAATCCAACCGTTACACACAATTTACCAATCTCGGTGGGACCGAATCAACAAACTCGGTCGGACCGAAATAGTAAACCTAGTGACCGTTAGAGATTTTCGGTGGGACTGACATGCAACTCGGTAGGACCGATATGGTTAGGGTAAGGGCATAACATAATCTCGGTGAGACCGATTACACAAACTCGGTGAGACCGATTACACAATCTCGGTGAGACCGATTACACAAACTCGGTGAGACCGATTTTGGTAGTAGGCTAACCAGAGAGTTAGTCAGGCAAACTCGGTGGGACCGATTACTAAACTCGGTTGGACCGATTTTGGTAATAAGTTAACCAGAGAGTTTGCATTGTAATCTCGGTAGTACCGATTGCCTAATCTCGGTGAGACCGATTTTGACAATGGACATACACAGTGAGATTGCAATCCCATCTCGGTGAGACCGAGATCCCTATCGGTAGAACCGATTTGCTAGGGTTTGGCAGTGGCTTATGACATGTGAAACTCGGTGGCGCCGGATAGAAAGAATCGGTAGGTCCGAGTTTGACTTTGGGTTTAGGTCATATGTGGAAGTGGGAAAGTAGCTGAGGATTTTGGAGCATATCATCAAGCACATGGAGCAAAAGGCTCATTAAGCAACACCTCATCCCTCCTTGATAGTATTGGCTTTTCCTATGGACTCAATGTGATCTTGGATCACTAAAAGTGTAAAATGAAGAGTCTTGAGCTTGAAGCTTTAGCCAATCCTTTGTCCTTAGCTTCTTGAAGGAGTTCCCACAACCTTTAGTCCATGCCACTCCATTGTTGAACTTATCTGAAATATACTAGATAAATGTGTTGGTCCAACAAGAGATATGTTGACATTAATTACCAAAACCACCTGGGAGCACTTGTGCTTTCACTTGGAAATGTGCTTGATGACCCACTACCTATTGATGATAGTTTTCCTGATGAGCAGTTAGCTGCAATAAATGTTGCTCACAACACTCCTTGGTATGCTGACTATGCTAATTACATTGTTGCTAAATATTTCCCACCTAGTTTTACATATCAACAACAGGAAAGATTCTTCTATGATTTAAGACATTACTCTTGGGATGACCCACATCTTTATAAAGGAGTAGATGGTATTATTAGACATTGTGTACCAGAGCCTGAATAGGGACAAATCCTATAGAAATGTCACTTCGAAGCTTGCGGAGGGCATCATGCTGGAGATAGAACTGCTCACAAGATATTGCAATCCGGATTTTATTGGCCTACTCTCTTCAAGGATGCTCGTAAGTTTGTCTTATCTTGTGGTGAATGCCAAAGAATAGGTAATATCGATAAGCGTCAAGAAATGCCTATGAATTATTCACTTGATGTTGAACCATTTGATGTTTGCGGATTTGATTACATGGGACCTTTTCCTTCCTCTAATGGGTATAAACATATTTTGGTTGTTGTTGATTATGTTACTAAGTGGGTAGAAACTATTCCAACCAGTAGTGCTGATCACAACTGTCGGATCACGGGTTTCGGTAAAGCCTTGTGAGATTCAAACTCTAGGATGCGAAGAAGAACTCTCTCCCCTAGCCCACTCGCTTCAACGATTCCACGGCCTAGCTCGATGAACCCAAAGAACAAGAGACTCAGAGGTTTATACTGGTTTGGGCCACCGTGCGGTGTAATACCCTACTCTAGTGTGGTGGTGGATTGCCTCGAGGGGCTGAGGATCAACTAATACAGCGGGTGAACAGCCTCCAGAGGAGAGGTGTTCTTGGGCTCGATGAGCTGGTGAGTGTGAGGAAGATCCGAATGATCCGTCCCTTCCTATGGTGGTGGCTAGTCCTATTTATAGAGGCCTGGTCCTCTTCCCGAAGGTTAGGCGGGAAGGGATCCCACAACGACCAAGTTTGAAGGGGGGACAACTAGTACAAGCTATCCTGACAAAAGGTGGTGTCCGCCTGCCAAAGACTCTGGTGGTGATGCTGTCGTGGGCTTCACAATGACCTCCGTCCTGCCGTCCTGCTGGTCTTGGTCTTGTTGCACCGATATGGAAACCTTTGCCTGATGCCTTGGGACTCTTCGCCTACGCTTGCCTCTTTAGCACCAAAGAGGAAACTGGTAAATTGCGCCCGCCGGCGCCCGCCTGGCCTTGGTCGTCACGGCTCACGTCATGTGAACCTCTCGAGGCGTCCCTTGCATAGATATCTCCGCTCCTCGGGAGCCAGCCTTGTGAGACTGCCCCAAGGGAGGTCTTGGTGTCGTCCACCTCGTGAGGCCCGACCCCTCGTGAGGGTCTTGAGCTGCTGCTGCCGAAGCTGGGCCGTACCAGGCCGTTGGTGGAGCCACGCCACAGGCTGCAGGCAGGCAAGTCTGGGCACCCCCAGTCCTAGAACGCCATCAGTAGCCCCCGGGCCCAAGGCGCGCTCGAACTTGGCTTTGAGGCGAAGCCAAAGGGAAAGTGCGGAGCACCATGGGCCCTTGTACGTGCCACCGAGAGGGCCGCTCCAGCTGTGGTTGCAGCACGCCGTGTGCAGCACCCCGGCAATGAGAGCGGAGGTCGAGGTCGTCTCCCCGGGCAAGATCTTCATGACCCGCGGGTGGGGCGAGGTCGCCCGTGCTTGCCGCGCGGAGGGGGCCCTTGCCATCCACTTCGAGTATGACGGTGCCTCCATGATGTTCTTCAAGGTCTTCGATGAGGAAGGCCGCCGCCTGGAGTGCTTCCCTGGGGAGGCTGCCAGCATGGCGCGGCAGCGGGCATCGAGCCCGCCCCCTGCCATGACGGCAGTTCCTCCAGCGGCAGCGGTGGCTCCTGGGAGTCCAGCGACTCTCCTGAGCTTGACGAGACTACGAAGACGAGTGACGACAGCTACGTGGCCCCCGAGCTCTCGTCGCGCCTAGAGCATGGCAGCGGCATCTGCTCGTCATCACCGATGATCTGGATGGGGCTGGCGTCCGCCCCTCGTGGCCCACTTGATAGAGGTGGAGTGTCCCGATCTTTCGATGAGATGATAACTATCGATTTGGTGGAAACGACTTTGACGATCTGACTACAAACGTGCACGACGTTGCGCCTTAGCAATCACTAAACCAATCTCCCGAGGTTACTGACCACGCCGGAGCACAATCAGCCTGACCACGAAGGTCTATTCCTGCATGCAATCGAAGAACAAGCAAGAATATGATAAAAGCAATCTGAATATTGCAAATATGGATGAAGTATTGATAAAGGTGGGGATCCGGAAGCGGTCTTGGTCTGGTCGTTGGACACAAATGAAGTACACGAAGTTGCAATGGCTAACTTTTAACTAAACAAATCCCCAGGAAAAAGCTACTAGATGTATCTACTTATATAGGAGCAAGGGGTGGCGGCCAAGGAGGTGGGAGGACGTCCCAAGGCAGCCTAAAACTAACCCTAGGTCGTACAAGGCTCATGGGCCCAAGTGGAGGTGATGCAACACCTTTGGACTCGTTGTTTGACTCGGATTCTGCTGCTGCATAAGATTGTTTTGGTGATATCTCAACGCTCCGGGCGAATTTGAAGGTGAATCCAATTTTGTTGGAAAGAGCAGAAATCCAGTTTCCAACAAAAAAAGAATCACCCAATTCGGAGTCCGTATGAAGAAGTTCTTGGCGTTTTGAGTCAGGTATGTCTGTGCAGTCCGAATCTGAATCCAGAACGTGAGAGACTTGGACTCTATCTTCTCTTGGGCCAAAAGTGACGTGAGAGAACTTTTTAAACAGCAAGTAAACATATTTTTCTCCCTTATCTTAATATGTGGATTGTACAAATGTCCCATACACCTGCAATTAGACAAAATACAAAAGTGTGTGAAGTATTTTTGTTCTGGATAATATAAATATATTATTGAATAGTTTGCACTAGAAATCACCTGACAAATATGCATGTATGCAATATTTTTGGTCATATCCAAGGTAGTCATGTCCTCATCATCCTCCCCTTCTTGAAAACAAAGCCGTCCTCGGTGTTGCTTTATCTGAAATGTGGCTAACAAAAGAGACAACGTGTACATGTTGTATATGTATACGTCATCAATTTTTACTTCCCGTGGAATTTGCACATATGACACATGTATACATGAGTAACTTTCATAGTGAATAAAATATAAAGACAAAATATTATCACAAGAAGTAGAAGGTATGAAAGTATTGCAACTCAGTTTGCACATATAAGTGAAGCTCTTATTCATATGAAAAGATTGACAATATTCATCATTAAACCATCCCAATATTGGTGAATAAACCTTACTTGCATAAAATTTACATGCTACAACATGCTTAAATAAGCCAACATGCAATAAGTCATTTGACATAGAATCATCACCAAGATTAGAGGTCATATCAAAATGATTAAACATTGACACAACTATTTTCAAATGTAGTTGATCCAAATTTGTTTTAGTGTCTGATTCACATGGTTCTTTCACATCAACGGTTAATTCAATGGGTGCACTCAAAATTCTTGATATTACAGTTGTTTGATCACATGGCAAAGTCAAATCATCAGCATAATCATCTAAAATAGGTGGTGTGATCAATGTAGTGGCTAGAGCATCACATGGTGTATTTAAATCGACAAGGCATTCATCATTCGCATGCGAAGTTAGAAGGTCAGTACCTTTGTCATTACCTCGTGTTATCAACTCAGACGATGTTGGAACTCTCGGCAGTGACGGGTCATAATATGGAGCTGATGCAGTGCTCACAACAACGAATGTTGTTGTCATAGTAGGCGCGATGGTAGAAGGAAGGACCGTCTCAAGTCCTTGGATGTGCACCTTATGCTTGTTTGTCTTGTGGGCATCACGCCTCTTTATTTCCTGTTCAGCTTTGCAAGCAAGATGAAACAAATTGTCCATAGGATAACATTCTTCATGAATTAGTATCTCCTGAATATCACGGTTTAATCCTCCCCAAAATCTATCCATAAAATCTTCTTCACTTTCCTCTAAAAAGGAATGCAACAAGGTAGTTTGTAAATCATCATAATATTTTCTTACAGTGTCACTACCTTGTTTTAAATGTTGTAGTTTTTAATCATGCCACGAGTATAATAAACATCGACGAATCTATCTCTCATGACAAGTTTTAAATCATCCCAAGTAGTAGGTACATAATCAGGGTATAACCGACAATGTTCACTCCATCAAACAGTAGCAAAACTAGTGAAAGAACCAACCGCAAGCTTAACTTTTTTACGTTCCGAAAAATCATGGGAAGCAAATATAACAATTATTTCGAACTCCCATTCAATATATAAATCAGGCTTAAAATGACCATTAAAAGGTGGCATGGAAACAAAAACCTGATTGTGCGTATTCTTATGCCTTTGCACCTCTTGTGATGGTGGTTGTATTTTCGGAGCTGGTGGCACGTCTCCCACGATTGATGAAGCCCAACTGACTCTGGAACCTGCCATATTTAGTAGAAAAACAAGAAACAAAATCCGAGAATAATGTTCCTATGAACTACTAGGATGTGGTGGTAAAACGCTCACAGTATAGCAAATATCAAAGTCTTACAAGTTCTTACCATGCAGCAGGTGGTGACCGGCAACCAGCGGTGTCAAATAACTTCGAAGATTGAGTAAAGCGATTGCCAGGTGAGCGTATGTATACACGGTGTAGAAATATGTGGAGCTTGGAAGGCCAAATATATGGTAGCAAAAGATCAGCAATAATCAATTCAGAGATGCAATGTTGAATAAACGCTCAACGACGGTACTGTGCTGGTCCTAGGCTAGACCGTGCTAGAGACGCGAGCCTAGAACACTAAAAAAATCACGGCGCGACGCGTAACAAAGGCGGAGCACACTCTGGATATCTTTTTTTCTCCTTTTTTCACGGAATTTTTTTCACTGTTTTTCCTCTTTTTTTTCCTTTTTTTCTCTCACTTTTTTTATTTTTTTCTTTCTCTTTTTTTTTCACAAAACAAGGTAGATAAGATGCAAATTGGATCTAGTGATGTCGCGAACGACCTCAAGTATGATTATGACAATGAATGATGGGGAGTACGTGGTGGAAATTGATGGATGGCGGTGGTGGACAGCGGATGCAATAATGACGCGGTGGTGGTATATGGCAACGTCAATGAAGATGGTGCGGCGGTGGCGTGACAAACTGTGAACAGAACTCAAAACTCTAAAGGACTAGACACTAAGACCAGCAACTTGACACGACGATGTAACAGCAAATTCAACAAAGCAAAACACTAAAAAGATTATGCAAAGGCTCAGACTGGCTTGGACAAAGGATGAACAGATCTAACTTTTTTGTGTGGCTTTTTCTTGGACAATAGGTAAGAAAATAAATCTAATCTAGGGATAACTAAAAATTCTCACCGAGCAACCTGAAAACTGATACCACTTGATAGAGGCGGAGTGTCCCGATCTTTCGATGAGATGATAACTATCGATTTGGTGGAAACGACTTTGACGATCCGACTACAAACGTGCACGACGTTGCGCCTTAGCAATCGCTAAACCAATCTCCCGAGGTTACTGACCACACCGGAGCACAATCAGCCTGACCACAAAGGTCTATTCCTGCATGCAATCGAAGAACAAGGAAGAATATGATAAAAGCAATCTGAATATTGCAAATATGGATGAAGTATTGATAAAGGTGGGGATCCGGAAGCGGTCTTGGTCTAGTCGTTGGACACAAACGAAGTACACGAAGTTGCAATGGCTAACTTTTAACTAAACAAATCCCCAAGAAAAAGCTACTAGATGGATCTACTTATATAGGAGCAAGGGGTGGCGGCCAAGGAGGTGGGAGGATGTCCCAAGGAAGCCTAAAACTAACCCTAGGTCATAGAAGGCTCATGGGCCCAAGTGGAGGTGATGCAACACCTTTGGACTCGTTGTTTGACTCGGATTCTGCTGCTGCGTCAGATTGTTTTGGTGATATCTCAACGCTCCGGACGAATTTGAAGGTGAATCCAATTTTGTTGGAAAGAGCACGAAATCTAGTTTCCAACAAAAAAGAATCACCCAATTCGGAGTCCGTATGAAGAAGTTCTTGGCGTTTTGAGTCAGGTATGTCTGTGAAGTCCGAATCTGAATCCAGAACGTGAGAGACTTGGACTCTATCTTCTCTTGGGCCAAAAGTGACGTGAGAAAACTTTTTAAACAGCAAGTAAATATATTTTTCTCCCTTATCTTAATATGTGGATTGCACAAATGTCCCATACACCTGCAATTAGACAAAACACAAAAGTGTGTGAAGTATTTTTGTTCTGGATAATATAAATATATTATTGAATATTTGCACTAGAAATCACCTGACAAATATGCATGTATGCAATATTTTTGGTCATATCCAAGGTAGTCATGTCCTCATCACCACTGTTGATGATGGCGTCGGCGGCGACGTCTGTAGATATGACTCCTGGAAACCTTCTTCTTTTGTTCCCTGCGAGGAATCAAGATGAACCCCGCGGGTGTGTGTAAAGAATCTGGAGTGCTTTTGCGCCGATATTATTCCCATTATGATGTTCGTGGTTGCTTGTCTTGCTTCGGCATTGTCCCCCCTTTTCGTCCTCGCGGTAGCTTAGCGCTCTACGCCAACAGGTCCTTGTGCCCAGGCAGGCTTCTGTCGTCGCTGGTATGCCAGGTCGCGATGCCGTGGTTAAGGCCAGGAGGTGAGCGGCCCGAGGTCCGGTAAGAGCTCCTGAGGCACGATACTCAAGAGGTCCCCTTTAGCATGCAAGCAACTCCTTGAAGGCAGAAAAGGAAGGCGGCATTGTCGGAGCAAGGCTGCAAGAGAAAATCCTGAGTCACAGCGTTGGGCTAACTAGAATGCGTGAATTATCTTAGCGAGCCTGGGGCGATTCTTTGTGCAGCGCTCAATTTACGCGTCAGCGGTGGTGGTACGGCTAGGTTAGGCCCGCGCTAGCTGCCCCCTTTTCACACTCTTCTAAGTGCTCTGCATCCTCGGGTCCCGACCCTCGAGCGAGCTCAGCCACCACTGGTATGCCAGGTCGCGGTGCCGTGGTCAAGGGCAGGGGGTGAGGGTTGGAGAGTCAGTAAGAGCTCCTGAGACACGATTTTCAGGAGCTCCCCCTTTAACGCGCAAGCGAATTGCATGAGAAAGGAAGGAGCTGGTGGGGCCGCCCGTAGTTAGGCTCCAGAGATTCCTGCAGGTTAGTGCGAGGGGAGAACGCAGCTTGTAGTCGTGCTTGCTGCCCTGCCACTGGTCTTCTGTAAGAAGAAGAAGGCATTGAGGATCTGGTGTGGTGATGTGCGCGGGGCGTGCCGCGATCCAGAGCTCGACCACTCAGGTTTGTCAGCATTGCAGGGACGGACCCGAGAACAAGCGTTGTGCCAGCATGTGTAGCGCCCGTTACGGGATGAGCACGAGGCTGGTCAGCAACGCGGGTGGCCGCGAAGGGCAACAGGCAAGCAGGTGATGATCATAAAGTAACTCATGTAAGGAGGCAAGCTAGTTCAAATAGATGCAAGAACGATACATGCCACAGGGACGGACCCATGCGGCCTGGGGGTGATGCAGCCCGAGGGGCGCCCCCAACAGGGTAAGCTAAAGATGCGAAAGGATACACGTCACAGGGATAGGCCCGTGTGACTTGGGGATAATGCGGCCCGAGGGGTGCCCCCAACTGAATGAACCGGAAAGAGTCACCTGGTACCGTTGCTGGAGAGGTGTTGAAGTGGCTGGAGGCGCGTGCCGAAGGAGTTGCTCCTCACGAGTCGCCTGGGTCCTGAGCCTCGGGAGGCTTCGGGGGCCCAGGCGGCTCATGAAGAACCGTCGCCATCTCTGCTAGGACAGCATGATGCCTGGCCTCCTGAGCCGCCAGATCTGCAAGTGGTGCTGGAAGGTGACAGCTGCGTTCGGCAAGCCGAATGGAATGCGAACATAGTTGTGAGGTGGACCTTTGCATCGGCCAACGCGCGAAGGCCAAAAACGTGCCTGAGATGCCGCCCTGTTGAGTCCTGGGATGTCGATGCAAACGTGCAGCTCGTCGTCCTCGCCAGGACGCGGAGCTGCGCCAAGTGGTGGGCGGCAGTCGCCGCGCATGGTTTTTGCCTCTTGGAGCTCCTCGATCGCCTAGGTGATGAACTCCTAAGCACCAGACACTCCATGCCTTGTGCCCTCTTGAGGGAAGCGTGCGGCGAAGCATGCCTCCACGTGGTGCCCGAGCGCCTCCCTCGTGACATGGGCTAGGTCAGTGGCCCTCCAGAAGAGAGCCCTCGAGCCTAGTTCGAGGAGGCCGCCGGGCGCGCCTTTCTATGCGAGAGAGGGAGGCGCCCCATCCGTGGGAGCAGGTCCTGAGGTGCTGCTGCTGGAGATGCCGCTCTCCCGAGGCCCTTGGCAGAGCAACTCCTTATTCTTCTTGGGGACTGCCTCAGGAGGGTAGACGGCACCTTCGTTGTCTGGGTCTTCAGCCACTGCAGCCTGGTAAGCGCGCTCGACAGAGCACACCGCGTCATTTTCCTCGCAGGCGGCCATGATGAAGCCGCAGGTCCCTGGCATCTTGAGGACGTTGTAGCTGTGACGGGTCACTGCCATAAACTTGGCCAGGGCTGGATACCCAAGGATGGCATTGTACGGCAGCCAGATGTGGGCGACGTCGAAGTCGATGATCTCGGTGCGGTAGTTGTCGCGCTTGCCGAAGGTGATAGGGAGGCGGATCTGCCCGATCGAGGTGGTAGAGCCGTCGGTTACTCCTGAGAAGGGCTTGGTAGGCTGTAGCTGATCATATGACACTTGGAGGCGGTCGAACGTCTCGACGGATAGGACATTGAGCCCTGCGCAGACGTCAATTAGGGTCTTGGTGACTTGGACATTGCTGATGATGGGTGAGCAGAGCATCAGGAGGGTGCCGGCAGTTGCCACGCACTTGAGCTGGTCGGATGAGCTGAAGGTAATGGTGCACCTGGACCACCTGAGCGGGCGCGTGGCCTCGAGCCTGGGAAGGGACGCGTTCATCTCGCGAGCAAACTGCTTGAAGATGCGCTGAGAGGCTGGGGCCTGAGCGCCACCCAAGATGGAGGTGATGACGTGCGACTCCTGGAAGCCCCCAGCCCCCCGTCCTGATGATGTTTGTTGATCCTCCTCGGTGGTGGTGGTAGCGGAGGGAGGCCAGCCTTGCCTTGAGGACGGTCCTCACGAGGCTGGTCTCTCTAGCCACCATCGCGAGGCTGGTCCTGCCAGCAGTCCTCACCAGGCCAGCCGCGCCACTCCTGGCGGGGGCCGCGGTCGTCCCAACGTCCTCCACTTCATCCTCCTCCTTGGTCGTAACCCCGGTCGTTGCGCTCGGGGCATCGACCGAAGCGCCCATCACGGATGGCCCTGAGCTCCTGACAGTCGTTGGTGTTGAGGCTGTGTACGTTGTGGAAATCGCAGAATGGACGGCTACCCTTGGACGACTCCGGGTGGTCGCAGTCGAGCTTCATCTCTGGCTCAGCCGCGAGTACGACCGCTCCCTTGCGCTTCACATATTTGGTCTTGGCCTTCTTGTCTTCTAGGTCGGTAGCTGGAAGCTCAAGGAGGGAGAGGCGCCCTTCCTCAGCTCTCGCGCACTTGGTCGCCATGTTGAACATTTCCAGAGCCGTGCATAGGTCCTCGTGGATGGCGAGCTCCTCCTTCATCTTGACATCGCGGACGCCATCAGAAAACGTTGAGATGATGGCCTCATTCGTTACCTTGGGGATCTTGAGGCGAACGTTGTTGAAGCGCTGGATGTACTTCTGTAGGGTTTCCCCCGGTTGTTGCTTGATGCGCCGCAGGTCACCCGTGGCCGGCGTGGAAGTTTGCGATGAAACGCTCACGCATTTCGCCCTAGGAGGAGATCGACCCCGCGGGCAAGTTCAGGAGCCACGAGCGCGCGCCATCTTTGAGGGCCATGGGGAACCAGTTCGCCATGACTTTCTCATCGACGTTGGCTGCCTTGATGCTCAGTTCGTAGAGCTGCAGGAACTCAGCGGGGTTGGGGGTGCCGTCGTAGCGTGCAGACAAGTTGGGATTGAACTTCCCGGGCCAGACGATGCTGCACAGCTCAGGAGTGAAGGCACGGCAGCGTGCTGTGGTCACGAGAGCCCGTCGTGGAGGTGGAGCCTGGTCTTAGTACCCACGCGCTGCCACCGCGAGCGGCGCACGGTCTTGACGCGGTGGTGCTGGGAGTGCAGGAGCGTCTTCCAGTGGCCGCGGAATTTCTTGACAGCTTCCTTCTTCAAGCGCGGGCGACCTGCGCGGTGGATCACGCCGCGGGGCGGCGCATCTTGGTGCGAGGGCGGCGTCTTGATGCGGAGGTGGTGGAGGCGCTCCATGGACTATGTCGCCCACAGTAGGAGGCGGACGAGGCAGCGAGAGGGATGGTATAAGAGAGCCCCTAGCGGGGTTGACGAGCTCGGCGATGCGGTCCAGCCAGTCCTCATAGAGGTCGTCGACTGGGCGGTAGCGCAGGAGCTCGCGCGCCATGAGCAGCGCAGCCTGCACGTCCGTGCGCGTGCGACGAGCATGGGACAATGAACCGGCCAGAGTTAGTGACGAGCTGGCGGTGCGTTCGTCCCGCCGCACAGAGGGGTGCAACGATGAAGCTTGCTGCTTGTTTCCCGCCGGGCCAGTGGCGGCATTCACAGCGGGTGATGGAGAGCGACGAGGAGGCCCGCCAACAGGCGTCGCCTGGGCAACGCGAGCGTTGAGAGCGGCCCGGCGCTCAGCGCGGGCTCGACGAGCATCTGCCATGGAACTGGTGGGGCCGTGGAGCGTGGATCGACAGAGGAAGCCTCGATGCACCCCTACCTGGCGCGCCAAATGTCGGATCACGGGTTCCGGCAAACCCTTGTGAGGTTTAAACTCTGGGGTGCGCATGAAGAACTCTCTCCCCCTAGCCCACTCGCTTCAGCGATCCCACGGCCTAGCTCGACGAACCCAAAGAACAAGAGACTCAGAGGTTTATACTGGTTCGGGCCACCGTGCGGTGTAATACCCTACTCCAGTGTTGTGGTGGATTGCCTCGAGGGGCTGAGGATGAACTAATACAGCGGGTGAACAGCCTCCATAGGAGAGGTGTTCTTAGGCTCAATGAGCTAGTGAGTGTGAGAAAGATCCAAATGATCCGTCCCTTCCTATGGTGGTGGCTAGTCCTATTTATAGAGGCCCTCACTGGTACGTGTCGGTCCTAAACAAACGGTTTTTAACCCCTTTCCGCGACGGCATTCGGAACCGTCGCCAAGTGAGTGTGGGCGATAGGGGGGTCCTTCCCACACGACCTAGAAACCGTTGGGGATATGCCCTCCTGGCACACATGCTTGGCGAAATGAGGTCGTGTGCGACAGACGAGCACTCAAATATAGAAATACGTACAGTAGTGCAAAAAAATACAATTATATAGGCGAAATCATTTCCGGTCGTAAGTACATCCCACATAGTCAGTCACCACTAAACGTTTCCATTCGTATATACATCCCGCATAGTCACTACAAGGAAAACATTTGCGCAAGGTGGCGTAACGCAAACAGTTTTGAAGAGAATGGCGTGTGTGATTGTTCATTGATCCAACACGGTTTATTCCTAGAAACTGTGTGCGTTGCCTGCGGTCATCGCGCACGATGTTTTCTCATTAACCGTTTGCAATAGGAAAACCCAATTAGCAAGCTAATTGGCCAATTAGCGGGCTAATTTCCCTATGATTAATAATCCATTCCAATTAGCGGGCTAATTTCCCTATGATTAATAATCCATTTATTAATCTAATTGACATTCATATTAAGCACATAATATATTCCATTTCCATACTAAGGAAGCAGGATTTCATAATTGAAATACATCGGAGTACAACATGATATAGCTTCAACACTCAGCTACCCCATTACACAACTGCACCAGCAGCAAGTTTCACATGCAACATCTTGAACCTTTCAAAATTATCATCATAGACGGTACATAGAGAGATGCATCTCATCTGGAAAACTACTGAAGCGGAAGGCGAATATTGAGCCTTCATTCATGTTGAAGGTCTTTGCAACTTTAGGCCAGTTCCTGTGGATGATTGACCGTCCATCCTTCGACCTCTTCAGGAACACTTCAAGATTGACCTGTGGGTGTTGTATGAAAACTCTCCTCGCCTCCTGACCACAGAGGTGGTATGAGAGGTAATCATTAGTGAACCCTGAAAACAAGGATGTGCATAAATATCTTCTCTATATTGGAAATGGGGCAAAGGAATAAAAAAGGCAAGGTATAATAGTTAGTACCATCTTGTAAACCTCAGTGCTTCCCATTGTTTCCCTGCAACACATGTAAGGTAGTTAGTCATCAGGTTAAGTAAGGGTTCACATGCTATCAGTAAAATATGTTGGTGAAAAATTAGCACATTGCAGATTCATCAGATTAATTCAAGCCACATGGAAAACCCATTTATCCAAACCAAGCATGATTAAGAACTAGGAAATATAGCACTTGTATATGTTTCTATGTATTAAGTGCAGCCAAATTCGATTTATTCCTCACATGGTATACAATAACAGAATGCAGCCACAACAATTGAACATTGCATTGCAGAATTGAACCAAGCAGTTAACTAAACACCACAACAAATGAACCAAACGTTAACTGAGCACCACATTGCACAATATAACATACTCCTAATAGAAGATCGGACAGTTAACCAAACCAAGCATGCTTAACAACTTGGAAATACAACAATTGTATTTGTTTCTCATGTATTTAGTATAGCCAAATTCAATTTATTCCTCACATGGTATACAATAACAGAACGCAGCCATAGCAATTGAACATCGCATTGCAGAATTGAACCAAGCAGTTAACTAAACACCACAACAAATGAACCAAATGTTAATTGAGCACCACATTGCACAATATAACATACTCCTGATAGAAGATCGGACAGTTAACCAAACCAAGCATGCTTAACAACTTGGAAATATAGCAATTGTATTTGTTTCTCATGTATTTAGTACAACCAAATTCGATTTATTCCTCACATGGTATACAATAACATAATGCAGCCACAACAATTGAACATCGCATTGCATAATTGAACCAAGCAGTTAACTAAACACCACAACAAGTGAACAAAGCCACAACAAATGAACCAAGCAGTTAACTAAACACCAATTGAACAATATAACATACTCCTAATAGAAGATCAGACAGTTAACAACTTGGAAATATTGCACCCTGAAGAATTGAACATCACATTTGCAGAATTGCACCAAGTAGTTAATTGAACACCTCATTGCACGGCATATACAACATATACACTATACCAGAAGATTGCATGGTAAAAGTAGATATCACAATTCACTAGAATTTGTTAAGGAAAGGCAGTAGCTAGCAAACTGAACATGGGTCCTTATAGTGAGCTAATAAGACAAGCTACTCCTCATTGTCGGAGATATCGATGACGATTGGCTCCTTGGACATTGATGAGGACATCAATACCATTGTTACACCCACAGCCCCTACTGTTACATATGATGGACCAATTACTAGAGCTCGCGCACGCCAATTAAATTACCAGGTACTTTCGTTTCTTGGTAATGATTCTAATGTTCATGAGAATATGATGCTGCCTAAATTGGATACATTTGTTTTGCTTACAAATGAAGGGCCTAGCTTGGAGAAGGATGAACATTGGAGCAAGAACAAGCATGGAGTTGATGGCATGCGCAAGGGGAACAAGAACGGAGTTACAAGTGATGATTTCAGGACTCTGGAGCCACCATAAGGAGTGAATGAAGCCTTGGACGAAATATACAAGATGCCACTTCATAAATTTCGTCCAGAGGCTATTCTAGGTGCTGCGTCACCTTATTATTGGGCCAGGCCCATGTAATTTCGAAATACTTAAGTATAGGCTGTTTTTAGAGTCCGTATGTGTGGGGAAACAAGAGTTAGGGTTGGTTTTGGACCCCTTCCTCAAGGGCCACGAAATCCCCCCCCCCTCTTCCTCCATATATACAGCCCTTAGGGCGTCGTTTAGACTTTGGGTTTTGTTTAGATCAAAAGTTCGCCATAGCAGCAACTTCGCGTACTTCGTTTGTGTTCAACGACCAGACCAAGGCATCAAAGAACCCCACCTTCATTAATAAAGCTTTCCTCTTATATTCGCAATATCGAGATTGCAATCTTATTTTCTTGCTTGTTCTTCGTTTGCCTGCAGGAAACAGACCCTCGTGGTCAGGTTGATCGTGCTCCGGCGTGGTCAATAACCTCTCGGAGTTGGTTTAGCGATTGCTAAGGCGCGACGTCATCGCACATTCGTAGTCGGATCGTCAAAGTCGACTTCATCCTAAACGATAGCCACCATCTCATCAAAAGACGGGACACCTTTGCCTCTATCAAGTGGTATCAGATTTCCAGGTTGCTCGGTGAGATTTTACAGTTTTTCGTAGTTTAGATCGAGTCTGTTCTTCATACCTATAGTCCACGAAAAAACCAAAAAAAAAGAGTCTGGAAACCACCCTCCGTTTAGGCCCAAAATTTTCCAAAAACGCACTTGACAAAAATTTTTCTGGCTATCCTATTTTTAGGTGTTTCTTAGCCTTTTGAGACAGTCGCCGTTATTGAAAGTTTTTTTGAGCCGTTTCCAGTTTATGGGTCTAGGCAGTCGAAAAAATAAAATTGGTCGCAAAAATTTTGTGTCTATCCTGTCAGTTTGACCTGGGAAGAGTTTTGAGACACTCGCCATTATAGTGATTTTTCGCAAAAAAAAAGAGGAGCGCAGAAAAAAGAGCGCAAAAAAAACAGGGCGAAAAAAAAATCCAGAGTGTGCTTTTCCCTTGTTTACGTGCAGCGCCGTGATTTTGTTAGTGTTCTAGGCTCGCGTCTCTAGCACGGTCTAGCCTAGGACCAGCACAATACCGTCGTTGAGCGTTTATTCAACTTTGCATCTCTGAATTGATTATTGCTGACCCTTTTTGCTACCATATTATAAGCCTTCCCAGCTCCACATACATCTACATCCACCACCACCACCACCACCACTTGTTAGTCGTCTATAGGATCATATTCTTGTGTGTTTCTATTGCTGCTAACCATGCCAGGATCACAACCCGACGAGATTGTCTGGGAGAATTTAACAAACAAGGAGCTTCATGATAAGTTTCAGAAAATGATGAATGAACAGGTGCAAGATGTGCTGAACAATTTTGAAGAGGCCATGGAGAAGATCACTGGCCTGGAGAAGACGTTCAAAACAAAGCTCGATAACAGGTTTAATGAATTGCTCGCGCGTCTTCCACCACAACCACCGGCTGCACCTAACGCACCTCTACAACAACAACAACAACAACAACAACAACAACAACAACAACAACAACAACAACAACAACGACTACCTCCACATCGCGAAACAGCCCTCCGCCGAGCGACCCGTGTTCCTCTTTGATGAGGACATCAATACCATTGTTACATCCACAGCCCCTGCTGCTATACATACTGGACCAATTACTAGAGCTCGCGCACGCCAATTAAATTACCAGGTACTTTCGTTTCTTGGTAATGATTCTAATGTTCATGAGAATATGATACTGCCTAAATTGGATACATTTGTTTTGCTTACAAGTGAAGGGCCTAGCTTGGAGAAGGATGAACATTGGAGCAAGAACACGCATGGAGTTGATGGCATGCGCAAGGGGATCAAGAACGGAGTTACAAGTGATGATTTCAGGACTTTGAAGCCACCATAAGGAGTGAATGAAGCCTTGGACGAAATATACAAGATGCCACTTCATAATATTCGTCCATAGGCTATTCTAGGTGCTGCGTCACCTTATTTTTGGGCCAGGCCCATGTAATTTCGAAATACTTAAGTATAGGCTATTTTTAGAGTCCGTATGTGTGGGGAAACAAGAGTTAGGGTTGGTTTCGGACCCCACCATCAGGGGCCACGAAATTCCCTCCTCTTCCTCCATATATACAGCCCTTAGGGCGTCGTTTAGACTTTGGGTTTTGTTTAGATCAAAAGTTCGCCATAGCTGCAACTTCGCGTACTTCATTTGTGTTCAACGACCAGACCAAGGCGTCACAGAACCCCACCTTCATTAATAAAACTTTCCTCTTTATTCGCAATATCCAGATTGCAATCTTAGTTTCTTGCTTGTTCTTCGTTTGCTTGCAGGAAACAGGCCCTCGTGGTCAGGTTGATCGTGCTCCGGCGTGGTCAATAACCCTCGGAAGTTGGTTTAGCGATTGCTAAGGCGCGACGTCTCGCACGTTCGTAGTCGGATCGTCAAGGTCGACTCCCACAGAAACGATAGCGACCATCTCATCGAAACATCGGGACACCTTTGCCTCTATCAAGTGGTATCAGATTTTCAGGTTGCTCGGTGAGATTTTACAGTTTTTCGTAGTTTAGATCGAGTCTGTTCTTCATACCTATAGTCCACGAAAAAGCCAAAAAAAATAGGGTTAGTTCATCATATCCGAACCAATCTGAGCCTTTGCATAATCTTTTCTGTATTTGCTTTGTTGAATTTGCGGTTGCATCGTCGTGTCAAGTTGCTGGTCTTAGCGTCTAGTCTTTTAGAGTTTCGAGTTCTGGTCATATTAGTCACGCCGCCGCCGCACCATCATCATTGTCCCTGCCATATACCACCACCGCTTATCCGCCACCGCTCCGAGTCCATCTCATATTAGGTTTGCTTTCGAGATCCATCTGTTGCCAGATTCGTGTTTCCTTGGTTGAGTAGGTTTAGGATTCCATCAATCTTTTGCCGTACGTAGAAGAGGTTGGTTTCCAAAAAAAAAACGCACTTGACAAAAAATTTTCTGGCTATCCTATTTTTAGGTGTTTCTTAGCCTTTTGAGACAGTCGCCGTTATTGAAAGTTTTTTTTGAGCCGTTTCCAGTTTTTGGGTCCGGGCAGTCGAAAAAAAAATTCGCAAAAAAAAATTCGTGTCTATCCTGTCAGTTTGACCTGGGAAGAGTTTTGAGACACTCGCCATTATTGTGATTTTTCGCAAAAAAAAAAGAAGAAGAAGCAAAAAAAAAAAGAGTGCCAAAAAAAAAAATAGGGCGAAAAAAAAAATCCAGAGTGTGCTTTTCCCTGTGTTTACATGCAGCGCCGTGATTTTGTTGGTGTTCTAGGCTCGCGTCTCTAGCACGGTCTAGCCTAGGACCAGCACAGTACCGTCGTTGAGCGTTTATTCAACTTTGCATCTCTGAATTGATTATTGCTGACCCTTTTTGCTACCATACTATAAGCCTTCCCAGCTCCACATACATCTACTTCGTGCGTTTGACTCTCCCTGGCAATCGCTCTATCCAAGCTTTTGAGAGTTTTGAGTACAACGGCTGCCGATCACCGCCTGCTGCTGGGTAAGAACTGGTAAGAATTTGAGATTTGCTTGACGGATTTGTGACACCACCACCACCTCTTGTTAGTACTCTGTAGGATCATATTCTTGTGTGTTTCTATTGCTGCTAACCATGCCAGGATCACAAGCCGACGGGACTGACTGGGAGAACTTGACGAACAAGGAGCTTCATGATAAATTTCAGCAAATGATGAGTGGACAGGTGCAAGATGTGCTAAACAGATTTGAAGAGGCCATGGAGAAGATAGATGGCATGGAGAAGACGTTCGAAACAAAGCTCGATAACAGATTTAATGAACTGCTTGCGCGTCTTCCACCACCGGCTGCACCTGCCGCACCTCTGCAACAACAGCAACAACAACGAATACCTCCAGGTCGGGAAGCAGCCCTTCGCCGAGCGATCCGTGTCCCTCTTCAGCCTGGCCAAACTGCTGGTGCTGCTGTTGATACTTCTGTGGCTCCTGCTGCTGATGCGGAGGAGGATGATTATGTGGGAGATTACGAGGATGAGGTTGATCAACATCAGAACTACGTGCAACCACCAGCACCACAACCACCAGGTCGTCCACATGCAAATAATGGTAATGTTAGGGCTCCCCCTCAGGTACGAGATCATGACCATCTCCCTAAACTGAAATTGAATATCCCACCATTTGAGGGTAGATATGTTCCTGATATATATCTTACTTGGGAGTTAGAAACTGAACAACGATTTACATGTTTACAATATCCTGAGGAGAGACGTGTTCCTGCTGCTGTTTGTGCTTTCACTAGCTTTGCATGTGTTTGGTGGTCTGAATATTGTAGATTATATCCTGTTCCAGCTACTTGGGCTGCTTTGAAAACTGCTATGCGTACTCGTTGGGTTCCACCATATTATCAACGTGAATTACTTCAAAAATTGCAGCGCTTAAGACAAGGAAAAAATTCTGTAGAAGAATATTATCAGGAATTACAAACTGGCTTGATTAGATGTGGTATTGTTGAGGCGAATGAAGCTATGCTTGCACGTTTTCTGGGTGGATTAAATAGAGAGATTCAGACCATTCTAGACTATAAGGATTATAATAATATCACTCGTTTATTCCATCTTGCTTGTAAAGCTGAACGTGAAGTGCAGGATCGACAGGCATTGGCGCGGACTAACTTTTCTGCAGGTCGACCTTCATCATGGACACCACGTGCATCATCTACTTCCACACGTTCTGCTACACCGGCACCTCCGTCGGCTGCCACCTCCAACCGTGATACAAGAAAGCAGGCACAACCACCACTATCTGCCAAGAGCACACCTGCCGGGCCTGCACAGAGCTCTGCTTCTTCCATGGCGTCTACAGGGCACACAAGTGATATTATTTGTCATCGTTGCAAGGGTGGAGGTCATTATGCGAGATAATGCCCATCTAAGCGTGTGATGATTGCTACCGAGGATGGTGGGTATGAGTCCGCTAGTGACTATGATGAGGAGACTTTGGCTCTTACTACACGTGAAGAGCACGGTGGAGATGATTCTGATCATGAGACACAATACATGGCTCCTGAAGATGCTGACAGGTATGAATGTTTGGTTGCTCAGCGTGTTTTGAGTGTGCAGGTTACACAAGCTGAGCAAAATCAGAGGCATAATTTGTTCCATACAAAGGGAGTTGTGAAGGAACGTTCTGTTCGCGTCATCATAGATGGAGGGAGCTGCAACAACTTGGCTAGCATGGAGATGGTGGAGAAGCTATCCCCCACCACAAGACCACATCCACATCCTTACTACATCCAATGGTTCAACAACAGCGGCAAGGTTAAGGTAACACGTACTGTTCGTGTGCATTTTAGTATCTCTACATATGCTGATTATGTTGATTGTGATGTGGTACCTATGCAAGCATGTTCCTTATTACTTGGTAGACCATGGCAATTTGATAAAAATTCTGTACACCATGGTAGAAACAATCAGTATACTCTCGTTCATGAGGACAAAAATATTACTTTGCTTCCTATGATTCCTGATTCCATTTTGAAAGATGATATTAATCGAGCTAATAAAGCAAAACAGGAGCAAAATAAGAGTGAAAATCAGATTGTGGCAAAAGAATTTGAGCAACAAATGAAGCCTAATAATAAACCATCTAGTGTTGCTTCTGAAATTAAATTGAAAAGTGCATGTTTATTTGCCACCAAATCTGATATTGATGATATAGATGTTAGCAAATCTGTTTGCTATGCTTTTGTGTGCAAAGAGGTATTATTTTCATTCGAGGACGTGCCTTCCTCTTTGCCTCCTGCTGTTACTAACATTTTGCAGGAGTTCGCTGACGTCTTTCCACAAGACGTGCCACCGGGATTACCACCTATTCGAGGGATTGAGCATCAAATTGACTTAATTCCCGGTACATCGCTACCCAACCGTGCACCATACCGTACCAATCCAGAGGAGACGAAGGAGATTGTGCGTCAAGTACAGGAGCTGCTCGACAAATGTTATATACGTGAATCTCTTAGTCCTTGTGCTGTTCCTATTATACTAGTGCCTAAAAAGGATGGTACGTCTCGTATGTGTGTTGATTGTAGAGACATTAATAATATTACTATTCGTTATCGTCATCCTATTCCTAAGCTAGATGACATGCTTGATGAATTGAGTGGCTCTACAATATTCTCCAAAGTTGATTTGCGTAGTGGATACCATCAAATTCGTATGAAATTGGGAGATGAATGGAAAACAGCTTTTAAAACTAAGTTTGGTTTATATGAGTTGTTAGTCATGCCTTTTGGGTTAACTAATGCACCTAGTACTTTCATGAGATTAATGAACGAAGTTTTACGTGCTTTCATTGGACGATTTGTGGTAGTCTATTTTGATGATATACTGATTTATAGCAAATCTTTGGAAGAACATTTGGAACATATACGTGCTGTTTTTAATGCTCTACGTGATGCACGTTTGTTTGGTAACCTTGGGAAGTGCACCTTTTGCACCGACCGAGTGTCTTTTCTTGGCTATGTTGTTACTCCACAGGGAATTGAAGTTGATAAAGCCAAGATTGAAGCTATTGAGAGTTGATCGCAGCCCAAAACGGTCACACAAGTGAGGAGTTTTCTTGGACTCGCTGGTTTCTATAGGCGTTTTGTGAGAGATTTTAGCACCATTGCTGCACCTCTCAATGAGCTTACAAAGAAGGATGTGCCTTTTGTTTGGGGTACCGCACAGGAAGAAGCCTTCACGGTATTGACAGATAAGTTGACACATGCTCCTTTACTTCAACTTCCTGACTTTAATAAGACTTTTGAGCTTATGTGATGCTAGTGGAATTGGATTAGGAGGTGTGTTATTACAAGATGGCAAACCTGTTGCATACTTTTCTTAAAAATTGAGTGGGCCTAGTCTGAACTATTCTACTTATGATAAAGAATTATATGCTCTTGTTCGGACTTTAGAAACATGGCAACATTATTTATGGCCCAAAGAATTTGTTATACATTCTGATCATGAATCTTTGAAACACATTAAAAGTCAAGCTAAACTGAACCGTAGACATGCTAAATGGGTTGAATTCATTGAGACTTTCCCTTATGTTATTAAACACAAGAAGGGTAAAGAAAATGTTATTGCTGATGCATTGTCTCGTCGTTATACTATGCTTTCACAACTTGATTTTAAATATTTGGTTTGGAGACCATCAAAGATCAATATGTGCATGATGCTGAATTTAAAGATGTATTGCAGAATTGTAAAGAAGGTAGATCATGGAACAAGTTCGTTGTTAATGATGGTTTTGTGTTCCGTGCTAACAAGCTATGCATTCCAGCTAGTTCTGTTCGTCTTTTGTTGTTGCAGGAGGCGCATGGAGGAGGATTAATGGGACACTTTGGCATGAAGAAGACAGAGGACGTACATGCTACACATTTCTTTTGGCCAAAGATGAGACGGGATGTTGAGTGTTTTGTTGCTCGCTGCACTACATGTCAAAAAGCTAAGTCACGACTCAATCCTCATGGTTTATATATGCCTTTGCCTGTACCTAGTGTTCCTTGGGAGGATATATCTATGGACTTTGTTTTAGGTTTGCCTCGAACAAAGAAGGGGAGGGATAGCATATTTGTTGTCGTGGATAGATTCTCGAAAATGGCACACTTTATACCATGTCATAAAAGCGATGATGCTGTTAATGTTGCTGATTTATTCTTTCGTGAAATTATTCGCTTGCATGGTGTGCCAAATACTATTGTTTCAGATCGTGATACTAAATTTCTTAGCCACTTTTAGAGATGTTTATGGGCTAAGTTGGGGACTAAACTGCTTTTTAGTACTACTTGTCACCCCCAAACTGATGGACAAACTGAAGTAGTCAATAGAACATTGTCTACTATGCTTAGGGCTGTTTTGAAGAATAATAAGAAAATGTGGGAAGAATGCTTGCCTCATATTGAATTTGCTTATAATCGTTCATTGCATTCTACTACTAAGATGTGCCCTTTTGAAATTGTGTATGGTTTCCTACCTCGTGCACCTATTGATTTATTGCCTCTTCCATCTTCGGAGAAGGTTAATTTTGATGCTAAAGAACGTGCTGAATTGATTTTAAAAATGCATGAGTTAACTAAGGAAAACATTGAGCGTATGAATGCTTAATATAAACTTGCTGGAGATAAGGGTAGAAAACATGTTGTCTTTGCACCTGGTGATCTCGTTTGGTTACATTTGCGTAAGGATAGGTTTCCTAATTTGCGCAAATCAAAGCTAATGCCACGTGCTGATGGTCCATTTAAGGTGTTAGAGAAAATAAATGATAATGCATATAAACTTGAGCTGCCTGCAGATTTTGGGGTTAGTCCCACTTTTAACATTGCAGATTTGAAGCCTTATTTGGGTGAGGAAGATGGGCATCCGTCGAGGACGACTTCATTTCAAGAAGGGGAGGATGATGAGGACATCAATACCATTGTTACACCCATAGCCCCTACTGTTACATATGATGGACCAATTACTAGAGCTCGCGCACGCCAATTAAATTACCAGGTACTTTCGTTTCTTGGTAATGATTCTAATGTTCATGAGAATATGATGCTGCCTAAATTGGATACATTTGTTTTGCTTACAAATGAAGGGCCTAGCTTGGAGAAGGATGAACATTGGAGCAAGAACAAGCATGGAGTTGATGGCATGCGCAAGGGGAACAAGAACGGAGTTACAAGTGATGATTTCAGGACTCTGAAGCCACCATAAGGAGTGAATGAAGCCTTGGATGAAATATACAAGATGCCACTTCATAAATTTCGTCCAGAGACTATTCTAGGTGCTGCGTCACCTTATTATTGGGCCAGGCCCATGTAATTTCGAAATACTTAAGTATAGGCTGTTTTTAGAGTCCGTATGTGTGGGGAAACAAGAGTTAGGGTTGGTTTCGGACCCCTTCCTCAAGGGCCACGAAATTCCCCCCCCCCCCTCTTCCTCCATATATACAGCCCTTAGGGCGTCGTTTAGACTTTGGGTTTTGTTTAGATCAAAAGTTCGCCATAGCAGCAACTTTGCGTACTTCGTTTGTGTTCAACGACCAGACCAAGGCGTCACAGAACCCCACCTTCATTAATAAAGCTTTCCTCTTATATTCGCAATATCCAGATTGCAATCTTAGTTTCTTGCTTGTTCTTCGTTTGCCTGCAGGAAACAGACCCTCGTGGTCAGGTTGATCGTGCTCCGGCGTGGTCAATAACCTCTCGGAGTTGGTTTAGCGATTGCTAAGGCGCGACGTCATCGCACGTTCGTAGTCGGATTGTCAAAGTCGACTTCATCCTAAACGATAGCCACCATCTCATCGAAAGACGGGACACATTTGCCTCTATCAGACATGGAATAGGGCGAGGCCTCTGCATCGTGGGTGCCCTTGTTGTAGTGGTGAGTTGCCTGAGCCGCTCCGGGCACCAACCTGCTGGCTCTCAATATGAGGTAAGCACGTGCACGCTGAGAAAACACCTCGTAGTCTTCGTCAAAGGCACCGACGGTGGCCTCGAGAAAACGCCACGTACTGTCATTTAAAGCAGCCAAACGCGTCGCGGCGTCGGTGCGAGAGGCATCAACGGTGGCCTCGACAGCGAGGTGCTCCTCCAAGATCTAGGGGTCGGCACGAATGGCAGCCATCCCGACCTCATCCACGCGTGCGGTTGCGATTTGCTTCTCCACTGCCAAATGCTCCTTGAGGTCCTGGCTATACTGCGTGCACCATGGCTTAGGCCGGCGCTTCTTTGGTGGAGGGGTCGGTGATTTGGGTGGAAGGTATCGCGCTCGTACCGACGGTCGGGGCGTGTGGCTTTTGGTAAGGGGGAGGGGGCGGGGAGGTAGATATTTCCATGGAAGCTGAAAATTTGGAATCCCTTCAGCCAAAAAACGGGCGCGCAAAGTGTCATCAGACACGGTCCCTTATTCAGACATGGTCCGAAGATATTTTGTGCTGCATCTCACACGGTTGGTTATAATAAACTGTGTGGGATCTACTTGATTTTTCGTCTTGATTTGAATTACATAATGGGGTCACAGTGGCCATGGCGGTGTTTGAATTGCTAGACCTTTTATCTGCAGTGATCATAAAAGATTGGAATTATTCAGGGTTCATTTTGACATTTTTATGCATTAACTGATTTTTCAATTCATTTATGTGCATAATTTAAATTTGAACTACATGCACATGCTCCAGTGCATATAAATTGGTTGAAAAATCAACTATGTGTCCTTGGGTGCATGCTTAGGTCCCATGCAAGAAATGGGAATGAATGTCAAACACCATGGCACCGTTGATTGCCGGAAAAACATTGAGATGCCTGGTTTTTAAATTCTAGTAAATCCAAAAATCGTCTGAAATTCATGAAACTTGGCATGCTATCATGGAGCGGCATCAACATGCCGTGGTCCAAAAAATCGTCTGTAATTGATGTCACTCTAGCAACCCATCATCTACTTATGACTTCCCGATGCCTTCCTCTAGGCCCAAACAATGGTGAAGTGTCATGTAGTCGATGTTCACATAACACCACTAGAGGAGAGACAACATACATCTCATCAAAATATCGAACGAATACCAAATTCACATGACTACTTATAGCAAGACTTCTCCCATGTCCTCAGGAACAAACATAACTACTCACAAATAATATTCATGTTCATAATCAGAGGGGTATTAATATGCATAAAGGATCTGAACATATGATCTTCCACCAAATAAACCTACTAGCATCAACTACAAGGAGTAATCAACACTACTAGCAACCCACAGGTACCAATCTGCGGTT
Source organism: Aegilops umbellulata (assembly GCA_032464435.1). NCBI lineage: Eukaryota > Viridiplantae > Streptophyta > Magnoliopsida > Poales > Poaceae > Aegilops > Aegilops umbellulata. Next base: position 196,458,082 of record CP136058.1, on the reverse strand, counting down.
TTGAGACAAAGACTGGATACAAGATATGAACTAGGGTTTTAGAGGAGATGGTGCTGGTGAAGATGTTGATGGAGATTGACCCCCTCCCGATGAGAGGATCGTTGGTGATGATGATGGCAATGATTTCCCCCTCCCGGAGGGAAGTTTCCGCGGCAGAACAGCTCCGCCGGAGCCCTAGATTGGTTCCGCCAAGGTTCCGCCTCGTGGTGGCCGTGTATCTTCCCGAAAGCTTGCTTATGATTTTTTCCAGGGTAGAAGACTTCATATAGCAAAAGATGGGCACCGGAGGCCTACCAAGGGACCCACGAGGCAGGGGGCGTGCCCCCCACCCTTGTGGCCAGGGTGTGGGCCCCCTCTGTTTGATTCTTTCTCCAGTATTTTATATATATATTCCAAAACGTGCCTCGGTGAAGTTTCAGGACTTTTGGAGTTGTGGAGAATAGGTCTATAATATTTGCTCCTTTTCCAGCCTAGAATTCCAGCTGCCGGCATTCTCCCTCTTCATGTAAACCTTGTAAAATAAGAGAGAAAAGTCATAAGTATTGTCACATAACGTGTAATAACAGCCCATAATGCAATAAATATCGATATAAAAGCATGATGCAAAATGGACGTATCAATGTGCAAGCTCCAGTGCATATAAATTGGTTGAAAAATCAAATATGTGTCCTTGGGTGCATGCTTAGGTCCCATGCAAGAAATGGGAATGAATTTCAAACACCATGGCACCGTTGATTGCCGGCAAAACATTGAGATGCCTGGTTTTCAAATTCTAGTAAATCCAAAACTCGTCTGAAATTCATGAAACTTGGCATGCTATCATGGAGCGGCATCAACATGCCGTGGTAATTTTTTGTCCCATTTGGGGCAAGTTTGGGTATATGCTTCTCACAACAAGCATGATGGTGACGGTAGGGAACGCCCCACCATTAGGGACGAAACGATATCCATTGACTCTTATTGCTTTCAAAAAAATTCTCGTGTCAACATAGAAGAACAGGAGTGTTGTGTTATTTTTTGTGATTTTTCGAGGTCCGTTTGGACATTTTTTATGCATTAACTGAGTTTTCAAATCATTTATGTGCATAATTCAAATTTGAACTACATGCACATGCTCCGGTGCATATAAATTGGTTGAAAAATCAAATCTCTGTCCTTGGGTGCATGCTTAGATCCCATGCAAGAAATGGGAATGAATTTCAAACACCATGGCACCGTTGATTGCCGGAAAAACATTGAGATGCCTGGTTTTTAAATTCTAGTAAATCCAAAATTCGTCTGAAATTCATAAAACTTGGCATGCTATCATGGAGCGGCATCAACATGCCGTGGTAAATTTTTTGTACCATTTGGGGCAGGTTTCGGTATATGCTTCTCACAACAAGCATGATGGTTTCGGTAGGGAACGCCCCACCTAAATTCTCGTGTCAACATACGACAACAGGAGTGTTGTGTTATTTTTTGTGATTTTTCGGGGTTCGTTTGGACATTTTTATGCATTAACTGAGTTTTCAATGCATTTATGTGCATAATTCAAATTTGAACTACATGCACATGCTCCAGTGCATATAAATTGGTTGAAAATTAAAATCAGTGTCCTTGGGTGCAAGCTTAGGTCCCATGAAAGAACTGGGAATGAATTACAAACACGACGGCACCGTTGATTGCCGGCAAAACATTAAGATGCCTGGTTTTTAAATTCTAGTAAATCCAAAACTCGTCTAAAATTCATGAAACTTGGCATGCTATCATGGAGCGGCATCAACATGGCGTGGTAAATTTTTTATCCCATTTGGGGCAGGTTTGGGTATATGCTTCTCACAAACCAGAGCTTCTCACAACAAGCATGATGGTTTCGATAGGGAACATCCCACCTTTGGGGACGAAATGATATCCATTGCCTCTTATTGCTTTCAAGTTTTTTCTTGTGTCAACATAGAACAACTGGAGTGTTGTGTCAAATTTTGTGTTTTTTCGGGGTTCGTTTGGACATTTTTATGCATTAGCTGAGTTTTCAATGCATTTATGTGCATGTTAAAAATTTGAACTACATGCACATGCTCCAGTGCATATAAATTGGTTAAAAAAATCAAATTTGTGTCCTTGGGTGCATGCTTAGGTCCCATGCAAGAAATGGTTTCAAACACCATGGCACCGTTGATTGCCGGCAAAACATTGAGATGTGTGGTTTTTAAATTCTAGTAAATCCAAAACTCGTCTGAAATTCATGAAACTTGGCATGCTATCATGGAGCGGCATCAACTTGCCATGGTAAAAATTTTGTCCCATTTGGGGCAGGTTTGGGTACATGCTTCTCACAAACCGGAGCTTCTCACAACAAGAATGATTGTTTTCGGTAGGGAACGTCCCATCTTTGGGGACGAAACAATATCCATTGCCTCTTATTGCTTTCATTTTTTTTCTCGTGTCAACATAGAACAACAGGAGTGTTGTGTGAATTTTTGTGATTTTTCGGGGTTCGTTTGGACATTTTTATGCATTAACTGAATTTTCAATGCATTTATGTGCATAATTCAAATTTGAACTACATGCACATGTTCTAGTGCATATAAATTGGTTGAAAAATCAAATATGTGTCCTTGGGTGCATGCTTAGGTCCCATGCAAGAAATGGGAATGAATTTAAAACACCAGGGCACCGTTGATTGCCGGCAAAATGTTGAGATACTTTGTTTTCAAATTCTAGTAAATCTAAAACTCGTCTGAAATTCATGAAACTTGGCTTGCTATCATGGAGCGGCATCAACATGCCGTGGTAAAGTTTTTGTCCCATTTGGGGTAGGTTTGGGTATATGCTTCTCACAAACCGGAGCTTCTCACACCAAGCATGATGGTTTTCGGTAGGGAACGTCCCACCTTTGGGGACGAAATGATATCCATTGCCTCTTATTGCTTTCAAATTTTTTTCTTGTGTCAACATAAAACAACTGGAGTGTTGTGTCAATTTTTGTGTTTTTTTGGGGTTTGTTTGGACATTTTTATGCATTAGCTGAGTTTTCAATGCATTTATGTGCATAATTCAAATTTGAACTACATGCGCATGCTCCAGTGCATATAAATTGGTTGAAAAATCAAATTTGTGTCCTTGGGTGCGTGCTTAGGTCCCATGCAAGAAATGGGAATGAATTTCAAACACCAGGGTATCGTTGATTGCCGGCAAAACGTTGAGATACTTTGTTTTTAAATTCTAGTAAATCTGAAACTCGTCTGGAATTCATGATACTTGGCATGTTATCATGGAAGGGCACCCAACATGCTGTGGTATTTTTCATGTCCATTTTGAGAGAAGGCGCACTCGAATAATCACAACCAACAAAGGCATTTTGAAAAAAATAGCTGCCACTTTAATATATCAAACGTTTGTATAATTCGAACCATGTGCGTTCGGTTAACCATGCACGTGACGCCACGTGTCTTGGTTTTAATGGCTATAGGAGGTGCCGTGTGGACAGCTGCTTGACAGAACGGGAGGCGTGCGAGCGCAGCCCTGTGCGCAGGCTCACCGGGAAGCGTACAAGCTGTTCAACACATGATTTGTGCATCTCTTCAATGCAAACGGTCTATATTACGGTATGCAAATTAAAGCCAGACTTCGGCGCTAAGCCAGGAGACACTGCGATTTGTCATAATATGCAACTAAAAATCAATAGCACTATCTATTTTTTACAACTAAAATTCTGTAATTAAGCATAGATTTCATTCATACTAGAGGTTAAGCAGTCGTTCTCACCGAGAAGCGAGGCAACGTTGGACCGCCACCCGCCTCGCTCACACTGGTCTATATTAATGGCGCCGCCAAGCGGCCGCACCCCCATCCTCGCCACACACATAATTCCTCTCTCTCCGCCCGCATCGCCGACGCCGCTCTAAGTCCTCGAAGCCGTCAGCGTACGAGGATGCCGCCGAAGCGCCCATCGGAGGGAGTGGCGACACCGGGGCTGCTGAAGCACTGGAGCACGGCGTGAATATGGAGACAGAGGTTTTCGTACCTGACGACGAGGTGGAGAACGAGGCTGCCAACAAGCGGAGGCGGGTCGAGAAAGAATCGCAAGCGACTCCAGCAAGCCTAGACTTCATCAACAACCTCCCCGATGATATGTTGATAAGTCATCATATCCCTCCTCCCAATCAAATATCGGGCGAGGACAGCCGCCCTTTCCCGGCGGTGGCACACCCTATGGCTCCGCACCCCTGTCGACCTCCTACACGCCCACAAGCTCTCCCATGGCTATCGCCAAAGCTCGGATGCGTTCTCCCAGATCCTCAGTAGTCACCATGGCCCAATCAAAGGCTTTATCGTGGGCAAGTTCCATTCCAATGGCAAGGACCGAGCCAAGCTTAACGAGTGGTTCCGATCCCGCGCCATAGATCAGCTTGAGAAGCTAAGTTATAATGATGGGCATATGCGCTTGCTGCCAACGTCCGCGCTCCGCTTCGCGCCCATGTTGTGCCTCGCGAAATTCATGAACTGCCATCCCCCCCCTTAATGACGCGCCTGCTCTTTTTCTACCACGACTGAAGCACCTCGAGCTCGGCGTTGTCCACATCCCAAAGGATGACATGGAGCGCGTGCTCCGTGGCTGTACTGCACTCGAGTTCCTTCGTCTTCAAGCGATGAATTGGTTGAGTACCTTGCACATCACCTCCAGGACTCTCTGCACTATTTATGTGTGTTGCTGGTGCTGCAACGAGAGATCACAAAAGGTGGACCACAATATGGTCATCCAGGACACACCTTCACTTGAGAGATTACTTGTAGTTGATCAACAAGGTCCAACAAGAATCAATGTCATTTCTGCGCCGAAATTGAAACTGATGGGCTACTCGTCTGTCAAATACTACAACTTTCAGGTACAACAGATGCCTTATATACCTCTCCTTCCTGATATCAACGTTATTTCTAGTTTTGAAGATGTATGTTCGTCTGTCATCCAGCGAAGCTTCACCCAGACTCTAGGCACAGTGAAGGTCTTGGCACTAGAATCTTTCATCCCCAACCTAGACCAAGTTGTCAGTTGCCTGAGATGCTTTCCGTGCCTGAAGAAGTTGTATATCGAGGTGATGTTCCTTTCCTGTTAAACGTTAACCATAAGGGAGTTCAATTTTCTGCACCTTTTCCCAAGTTTACAATGACAATATACTACGATTTCTGAAGGAATTTTGGAGGATTTTAGGACATACACCCCCACCCCATATTGGTTGCTTCATTCATATGGTTACAATCATCCATAAGCATTTCTCCTTTGGATTCATCTGTACTAGTTTTCTTTGGGAATTTTTCATCCAATCCAAACTCTTGTGAAGAAGGCCACATGTTTCTAGATTGTAGTCAAATTCCCATGTTAATCATGCCAGATCAAAGATGGCACGTTGGTGCATTTTACAAATCCTGCAAACCAAATGGGCATGTAGCAGTGCTCAAAACTGCATGTAGGCACTAACATGTTCGTTCTCTTCTTTTGCAGTGCATATTAGGCCCGGAGGTGGATGATGTTTATAACGACAATCACATCAAATGCCTGGATCTGCATTGATCAAATATTACTTTGAACTCCTATCGAGGGACCCCACCAGAGATTACACTCGCCAGGTTCTTTCTTGCCAGAGCAAAGGTGCTGACTGTACTGAGGTTGAACACGCATTTAATTAGGAAAGATCAATGGTATGATTATCAGAGCCGGCTGGTACTGCCGAATGGAAGTGCCTCCAAAAATGCCAAACTTCATATTGGAAGATCATATGGCAAAGCAATTGAAAGTTATTATGTCAAACCCATACATGACTTGTCAGCGGCTGATCCCTTTTCAGAAATGACGCAGCATGCAATGTATGAATTTGGGTGTTGTAATCTTTGAATTTGAACCTTGCAATATTTATGGTATTTGTTATATTGAACCATTTCTGTTCTCTTGTCTCAATGCAAACTGTTCATCCGGGTGACCGCATGTCGTACATCGCACACACCTTGATCTGGCTGACCGTTTCTTTTGTGTTGCCTAATCACAAACAATTCATGCGAGTGAACTATATGTTGTACATCACACACACCTTGATTTGGCTGACCGTTTCTTTTGTGTTGCCTATCACAAACAGTTCATCCGAGTGAACCGTATGTTGTACATCACACACACCTTCATCTGGCTGCTCGTTTGTTTTGTTCCTACTCATCAAAAACGGTTAATTGAACTGAACCATATGCCCTGAATCACACACACAACTAAAATATGAACCGTGTTTGACGCATCCATCATCGCAAACGTTTTGCGCCTTTTTTGATGGGTTTTACACCACCGTTTGCGATTATTGCATCACACACACTTTCGTCGAAGTGCCGCGTTAGCAGCATCCTGCAGTAGTGCCTGGTCCTCTTCCCAAATGTTAGGCGGGAAGGGATCCCACAACGGCAAAGTTTGAAGGGGGACAACTAGTACAAGCTATCCTGACAAAAGGTGGTCTCTGCCTGCCAAAGGCTCTGGTGGTGATGTTGTTGTGGGCTCCGTGATGACCTCCGTCCTGCCGTCCTGCTGGTCTTGGTCTTGTTGCACCGATATGGAAACCTTTGCCTGATGCCTCGGGACTCCTCGCCTATGCTTGCCTCTTTAGCACCAAAGAGGAAACTGGTACAATGCGCCCGCCGGCGCCTACCTGGCCTTGGTCGTCACGGCTAACGTCATGTGAACCTCGCGAGGCGTCCCTTGCATAGATATCTCCGCTCCTCGGGAGCCAGCCTAGTGAGACTGCCCCCAGGGAGGTCTTGGTGTCTTCCGCCTCGCGAGGGTCTTGAGCTGCTGCTGCCGAAGCTGGGCCGTACCAGGCCATTGGTGGAGCCACGCCACGGGCCGCAGGCAGGCAAGTCTGGGCACCCTCGGTCCCAGAACGCCGACAACAACACCTCTATTAAAATGCTTAAGGAAGTTGTTTCCCAAGGTTTGGAGTCCCTAGATATTTAATTACTAATGGTGGTTCACACTTTATTCATGGTGCTTCCCATAAAATGCTTGCCAAGTATGATGTTAACCATAGAATTGCATCACCTTATTATCCACAGTCTAGTGGTCAAGTTGAACTTAGCAATTGAGAAATAAAATTAATCTTGCAAAAGACTGTCAATAGGTCCCGGAAGAATTGGTCTAAGAAATCAGATGATGCACTTTGGGCTTATAGAACAACATATCAAAATCCTATGGGTATGTCTCCTTATAAAATGGTTTATGGAAAAGATTGTCATTTACCTCTTGAGTTAGAACATAAAGCATATTGGGTAATCAAAGAACTCAACTATGATTTCAAACTTGCCGGTGAAAAGAGGTTATTTGATATTAGCTCTTTAGATGAATGGAGAACCCAAGCTTATGAAAATGCCAAGTTATTTAAAGAAAAATTCAAAAGATGGCATGATAAAAGAATCCAAAAGCATGAGTTTAAAGTTGGAGAATATGTTCTTTTGTACAACTCTCAGTTCAGATTCTTTGCAGGAAAACTCCTCTCAAAATGGGAAGGACCCTATGTTATCGAGGAGGTTTATCGGTCTGGAGCTATCAAAGTAAATAATGCCGAAGGTACTAACCCAAAGGTTGTTAATGGGCAACGAATAAAACATTTTATCTCAGGTACGCCCATTAACATTGTGATGTAGGGTGGAACCCTAGATGGCCGATCTTTCACGAAAGGAGCGGATCCCTACGAAGAGCGCGATGAACACAAGGGGAAACACGAGGGAAACACGAGGGAAACACGAGAGAATCACTCAACCAACAAGAATAGATCACACGTGCGCTAGATCGGTGAACACAAAGGTAAGATACAAGATCCAAAGTCAACAACGGACGATACAAACGGTAACCGGTTGTTCTCCGTGAGGAGGTCTTGATGGGGGCCACCCAAGAGGGGGTCTTGAATCCAAGGTGATCTTCTCCGTAGAGGGGCCGCGGTCTCTCTCGTGGAGTAGATCCGTAATGGATGAGCAAAGCTGATGAGGACATCAATACCATTGTTACACCCACAGCCCCTACTGTTACATATGATGGACCAATTAATAGAGCTCGCGCACGCCAATTAAATTACCAGGTACTTTTGTTTCTTGGTAATGATTCTAATGTTCATGAGAATATGATGCTGCCTAAATTGGATACATTTGTTTTGCTTACAAATGAAGGGCCTAGCTTGGAGAAGGATGAACATTGGAGCAAGAACAAGCATGGAGTTGATGGCATGCGCAAGGGGAACAAGAACGGAGTTACAAGTGATGATTTCAGGACTCTGGAGCCACCATAAGGAGTGAATGAAGCCTTGGACGAAATATACAAGATGCCACTTCATAAATTTCGTCCAGAGGCTATTCTAGGTGCTGCGTCACCTCATTATTGGGCAGGCCCATGTAATTTCGAAATACTTAAGTATAGGCTGTTTTTAGAGTCCGTATGTGTGGGGAAACAAGAGTTAGGGTTGGTTTCGGACCCCTTCCTCAAGGGCCACGAAATCCCCCCCCCCTCTTCCTCCATATATACAGCCCTTAGGGCGTCGTTTAGACTTTGGGTTTTGTTTAGATCAAAAGTTCGCCATAGCTGCAACTTCGCGTACTTCGTTTGTGTTCAACGACCAGACCAAGGCGTCACAGGACCCCACCTTCATTAATAAAGCTTTCCTCTTATATTCGCAATATCCAGATTGCAATCTTAGTTTCTTGCTTGTTCTTCGTTTGCTCGCAGGAAACAGGCCCTCGTGGTCAGGTTGATCGTGCTCCGGCGTGGTCAATAACCCTCGGAAGTTGGTTTAGCAATTGCTAAGGCGCGACGTCTCGCACGTTCGTAGTTAGATCGTCAAGGTCGACTCCCACAGAAACGATAGCCACCATCTCATCGAAACATTGGGACACCTTTGCCTCTATCAAGTGGTATCAGATTTCCAGGTTGTTCGGTGAGATTTTATAGTTTTTCGTAGTTTAGATCGAGTCTGTTCTTCATACCTATAGTCCACGAAAAAGCCAAAAAAAAATTAGGGTTAGTTCATCCCATCCGAACCAATCTGAGCCTTTGCATAATCTTTTCTGTATTTGCTTTGTTGAATTTGCGGTTGCATCGTCGTGTCAAGTTGCTGGTCTTAGCGTCTAGTCCTTTAGAGTTTCGAGTTCTGATGAGGACATCAATACCATTGTTACATCCACAGCCCCTGCTGCTATACATACTGGACCAATTACTAGAGCTCGCGCACGCCAATTAAATTACCAGGTACTTTCGTTTCTTGGTAATGATTCTAATGTTCATGAGAATATGATACTGCCTAAAGTGGATACATTTGTTTTGCTTACAAATGAAGGGCCTAGCTTGGAGAAGGATGAACATTGGAGCAAGAACACGCATGGAGTTGATGGCATGCGCAAGGGGATCAAGAACGAAGTTACAAGTGATGATTTCAGGACTTTGAAGCCACCATAAGGAGTGCATGAAGCCTTGGACGAAATATACAAGATGCCACTTCATAATATTCGTCCATAGGCTATTCTAGGTGCTGCGTCACCTTATTTTTGGGCCAGGCCCATGTAATTTCGAAATACTTAAGTATAGGCTATTTTTAGAGTCCGTATGTGTGGGGAAACAAGAGTTAGGGTTGGTTTCGGACCCCACTATCAGGGGCCACGAAATTCCCTCCTCTTCCTCCATATATACAGCCCTTAGGGCGTCGTTTAGACTTTGGGTTTTGTTTAGATCAAAAGTTCACCATAGCTGCAACTTCGCGTACTTCGTTTGTGTTCAACGACCAGACCAAGGCGTCACAGAACCCCACCTTCATTAATAAAGCTTTCTTCTTTTATTCGCAATATCCAGATTGCAATCTTAGTTTCTTGCTTGTTCTTCGTTTGCTCGCAGGAAACAGGCCCTCGTGGTCAGGTTGATCATGCTCCGGCGTGGTCAATAACCCTCGGAAGTTGGTTTAGCGATTGCTAAGGCGCGACGTCTCGCACGTTCGTAGTCGGATCGTCAAAGTCGACTCCCACAGAAAAGATAACCACCATCTCATCGAAACATCGGGACACCTTTGCCTCTATCAAGTTCTGTTCACAGGTTGTCGCGTTGTCGCTGCCATATATCACCATCGCATCATCATCATCGCTGCTACCATATACCACCACCGCACCAACTTCATCACCGCTGCCATATACCACCACCACATATTCACCGCCAATCCGAGTCCATATACGCCACCACATACCCGCCGCCATCACGCTAATCCGAGTCCACCGGCAACATATATCTGCCGCCAGTCCGAGTTCCACCAGATTCATCTCCGCCACCAGTCCGAGTTCCACCAGATTCATCTCCGCCACCAGTCCTATTCCAAGTCCAGTATTTTGTTACTCTGTTTTGGATTTCCAGATCACGCCATACTCCGAGTCGTGACAAAGAAGACCTCCCCAACTTTCGTGCTACCCGCAGAAGAAAAATAGTTCCAAACTCAAAGAAAAAAACTAAGTCTGGAAAATTCTGGCTAGGCAGTTTTTAGGACATTTGTAGACTTTTTCGAAAAAAATTTGTTGTGGAGCAAAAAAAAAAGAGGAAAAAAAGTGCAAAAAAAAGTGAAAAAAAAGAAAAAAATTTCGGAGTGTGCTCCTCCCTTGTTTACGTGCAGCGCCGTGATTTTGTTAGTGTTCTAGGCTCGCGTCTCTAGTACGGTCTAGCCTAGGACCAGCACAGTACCGTCGTTGAGCGTTTATTCAACTTTGCATCTCTGAATTGATTATTGCTGACCCTTTTTGCTACCATACTATAAGCCTTCCCAGCTCCACATACATCTACGTCGTGCGTTTGACTCTCCCTGGTAATCCCTCTATCCAAGATTTTGAGAGTTTTGACTACAACGGTTGTCGATCACCGCCTGCTGCTGGGTAAGAACTGGTAAGAATTTGAGTTTTGCTTGACGGATTTGTGACTCCCACCACCACCTCTTATTGGTAGTCTGTAGGATCATATTCTTGTGTGTTTCTATTGCTGCTAACCATGGTAGGATCACAAGCCGACGAGACTGACTGGGAGAACATGACAAACAAAGCGTTACATGATAAGTTTCAACAAATGATGAGTGGACAGGTGGAAGATGTGCTCAATAGATTTGAAGAGGCCATGGAGAAGATAGATGGCATTGAGAAGGCGTTCGAAACAAAGCTCGATAACAAGTTCAATGAGTTGCTCGCGCGTCTACCACCACCACCACCGGCTGCACCTAACGCACCTCTACAACAACAACAACGACTACCTCCACATCGCGAAACAGCCCTCCGCCGAGCAACCCGTGTCCCTCTTCAGCCTGGCCAAGCTGCTGGTGCTGCTGTTGATACTTCTGTGGCTCCTGCTGCTGATGTGGGGGAGGATGATTATGTGGGAGATTACGAGGATGAGGTTGATCAACATCAGAACTACATGCAACCACCAGCACCACAACCACCAGGTCGTCCACATGCAAATAATGGCTATGTTAGGGCTCCCCCTCAGGTACGAGATCATGACCATCTCCCTAAACTGAAATTGAATATTCCAGCATTTGAGGGTAGATATGTTCCTGATATATATCTTACTTGGGAGTTAGAAACTGAACAACGATTTACATGTTTACAATATCCTGAGGAGAGACGTGTTCCTGCTGCTGTTTGTGCTTTCACTAGCTTTGCATGTGTTTGGTGGTCTGAATATTGTAGATTATATCCTGTGCCAGCTACTTGGGCTGCTTTGAAAACTGCTATGCGTACTCGTTGGGTTCCACCATATTATCAACGTGAATTACTTCAAAAATTGCAGTGCTTAAGACAAGGAAAAAATTCGGTAGAAGAATATTATCAGGAATTACAAACTGGCTTGATTAGATGTGGTATCGTTGAGGAGAATGAAGCTATGCTTGCACGTTTTCTGGGTGGATTAAATAGAGAGATTCAGACTATTCTAGACTATAAGGATTATAATAATATCACTCATTTATTCCATCTTGCTTGTAAAGCTGAACGTGAAGTGCAGGATCGACAGGCATTGGCGCGAACTAACTTTTCTGCAGGTCGACCTTCATCGTGGACACCACGTGCTTCATCTACTTCCACACGTTCTGCTACACCGGCACCTCCGTCGGCTGCCACCTCCAACCGTGATACAAGAAAGCAGGCACAACCACCACTATCTGCCAAGAGCACACCTGCCGGGCCTGCACAGGGCTCTGCTTCTTCCATGGCGTCTACAGGGCACACAAGTGATATTATTTGTCGTCGTTGTAAGGGAAGAGGACATTTTGCGCGCGAATGCACATCTCAGCGTGTGATGATTGCTACTGAGGATGGTGGGTATGAGTCCGCTAGTGACTATGATGAGGAGACTTTGGCTCTTCTTACACATGAAGAACACGGTGGAGATGATTCTTATCATGAGACGCAATACATGGCTGCTGAAGATGCTGACAGGTATGAATGTTTAGTTGCTCAACGTGTTTTGAGTGTGCAGGTCACGCAAGCTGAGCAAAATCAGAGGCATAATTTGTTCCATACAAAGGGAGTTGTGAAGGAACGTTCTGTTCGCGTCATCATAGATGGAGGGAGCTGCAACAACTTGGCTAGCATGGAGATGGTGGAGAAGCTATCCCTCACCACAAGACCAGATCCACATCCTTACTACATCCAATGGTTCAACAACAGCGGTAAGGTAAAGGTAACACGTACTGTTCGTGTGCATTTTAGTATCTCTACATATGCTGATTATGTTGATTGTGATGTGGTACCTATGCAAGCATGTTCCTTATTACTTGGTAGACCATGGCAATTTGATAAAAATTCTGTACACCATGGTAGAAACAATCAGTATACTCTCGTTCATAAGGACAAAAATATTACTTTGCTTCCTATGACTCCTGATTCCATTTTGAAAGATGATATTAATGGAGCTAATAAAGCAAAACAGGAGCAAAATAAGAGTGAAAATCAGATTGTGGCAAAAGAATTTGAGCAACAAATGAAGCGTAATAATAAACCATCTAGTGTTGCTTCTGAAATTAAATTGAAAAGTGCATGTTTATTTGCCACCAAATCTGATATTGATGATCTAGACGTTAGCAAATCTGTTTGCTATGCTTTTGTGTGCAAAGAGGCATTATTTTCATTCGAGGACGTGCCTTCCTGTTTGCCTCCTGTTGTTACTAACACTTTGCAGGAGTTCGCTGACGTCTTTCCACAAGACGTGCCACCGGGATTACCACCTATTCGAGGGATTGAGCATCAAATTGACTTAATTCCCGGTGCATCATTACCCAACCGCGCACCATACCGTACCAATCCAGAGGAGACAAAGGAGATTATGCGTCAAGTACAAGAGCTACTCGACAAAGGTTATATACGCGAATCCCTTAGTCCTTGTGCTGTTCCTATTATTCTAGTGCCGAAAAAGGATGGTACCTCGCGTATGTGTGTTGATTGTAGTGGCATTAATAATATTAGTATTCGTTATCGTCATCCTATTCCTAGGCTAGATGATATGCTTGATGAATTGAGTGGCTCTACAATATTCTCCAAAGTTGATTTGCGTAGTGGATACCATCAAATTCGTATGAAATTGGGAGATGAATGGAAAACAGTATTTAAAACTAAGTTTGGTTTATATGAGTGGTTAGTCATGCCTTTTGGGTTAACTAACGCACCTAGTACTTTCATGAGATTAATGAACGAAGTTTTACGTGCTTTCATTGGACGATTTGTGGTAGTCTATTTTGATGATATACTGATTTATAGCAAATCTTTGGGAGAACATTTGGAACATTTACGTGCTGTTTTTAATGCTCTACGTGATGCACGTTTGTTTGGTAACCTTGGGAAGTGCACCTTTTGCATCGACCGAGTGTCTTTTCTTGGCTATGTTGTTACTCCTCAGGGAATTGAAGTTGATAAAGCCAAGATTGAAGCTATTGAGAGTTGGCCGCAGCCCAAAACGGTCACACAAGTGAGGAGTTTTCTTGGCCTCGCTGGTTTCTATAGGCGTTTTGTGAGAGATTTCAGCACCATTGCTGCACCTCTCAATGAGCTTACAAAGAAGGACGTGCCTTTTGTTTGGGGTACCGCACAGGAAGAAGCCTTCACGGTATTGAAAGATAAGTTGACACATGCTCCTTTACTTCAACTTCCTGACTTTAATAAGACTTTTGAGCTTGAATGTGATGCTAGTGGAATTGGATTAGGAGGTGTGTTATTACAAGATGGCAAACCTGTTGCATACTTTTCTGAAAAATTGAGTGGGCCTAGTCTGAACTATTCTACTTATGATAAAGAATTATATGCTCTTGTTCGGACTTTAGAAACATGGCAACATTATTTATGGCCCAAAGAATTTGTTATACATTCTGATCATGAATCTTTGAAACACATTAAAAGTCAAGCTAAACTGAACCGTAGACATGCTAAATGGGTTGAATTCATTGAGACTTTCCCTTATGTCATTAAACACAAGAAGGGTAAAGAAAATGTTATTGCTGATGCATTGTCTCGTCGTTATACTATGCTTTCACAACTTGATTTTAAAATATTTGGTTTGGAGACCATCAAAGATCAATATGTGCATGATGCTGAATTTAACGATGTATTGCAGAATTGTAAAGAAGGTAGATCATGGAACAAGTTCGTCGTTAGCGATGGATTTGTGTTTCGTGCTAACAAGGTATGCATTCCAGCTAGCTCCGTTCCTCTTTTGTTGTTGCAGGAGGCGCATGGGGGAGGACTAATGGGACACTTTGGCGTGAAGAAGACGGAGGATATACTTGCTACACATTTCTTTTGGCCAAAGATGAGACGGGATGTTGAGCGTTTTGTTGCTCGCTGCACTACATGTCAAAAAGCTAAGTCACGACTCAATCCTCATTGTTTATATATGCCTTTGCCTGTACCTAGTGTTCCTTGGGAGGATATATCTATGGACTTTGTTTTAGGTTTACCTCGAACAAAGAAGGGGAGGGATAGCATATTTGTTGTCGTGGATAGATTCTCGAAAATGGCACACTTTATACCATGTCATAAAAGCGATGATGTTGTTCATGTTGCTGATTTGTTCTTTCGTGAAATTATTCGCTTGCATGGTGTGCCGAATACTATTGTTTCAGATCGTGATACTAAATTTCTTAGCCACTTTTGGAGATGTTTATGGGCTAAGTTGGGGACTAAACTGCTTTTTAGTACTACTTGTCACCCCCAAACTGATGGACAAACTGAAGTAGTCAATAGAACTTTGTCTACTATGCTTAGGGCTGTTTTGAAGAATAATAAGAAAATGTGGGAAGAATGCTTGCCTCATATTGAATTTGCTTATAACCGTTCGTTGCATTCTACTACTAAGATGTGCCCTTTCGAAATTGTGTATGGTTTCCTACCTCGTGCACCTATTGATTTGTTGCCTCTTCCATCTTCGGAGAAGGTTAATTTTGATGCTAAAGAACGTTCTGCATTGATTTTAAAAATGCATGAGTTAACTAAGGAAAATATTGAGCGTATGAATGCTAAATCTAAACTTGCTGGAGATAAGGGTAGAAAACATGTTGTCTTTGCACCTGGTGATCTTGTTTGGTTACATTTGCGTAAGGATAGGTTTCCTAATTTGCGCAAATCAAAGCTAATGCCACGTGCTGATGGTCCATTTAAGGTGTTAGAGAAAATAAATGATAATGCATATAAACTTGAGCTGCCTGCAGATTTTGGGGTTAGTCCCACTTTTAACATTGCAGATTTGAAGCCTTATTTGGGTGAGGAAGATGAGCTTCCGTCGAGGACGACTTCATTTCAAGAAGGGGAGGATGATGAGGACATCAATAGCATTGTTACATCCACAGCCCCTGCTGCTATACATACTGGACCAATTACTAGAGCTCGCGCACGCCAATTAAATTACCAGGTACTTTCGTTTCTTGGTAATGATTCTAATGTTCATGAGAATATGATACTGCCTAAATTGGATACATTTGTTTTGCTTACAAATGAAGGGCCTAACTTGGAGAAGGATGAACATTGGAGCAAGAACACGCATGGAGTTGATGGCATGCGCAAGGGGATCAAGAACGGAGTTACAAGTGATGATTTCAGGACTTTGAAGCCACCATAAGGAGTGAATGAAGCCTTGGACGAAATATACAAGATGCCACTTCATAATATTCGTCCATAGGCTATTCTAGGTGCCGCGTCACCTTAATTTTGAGCCAGGCCCATGTAATTTCGAAATACTTAAGTATAGGCTATTTTTAGAGTCCGTATGTGTGGGGAAACAAGAGTTAGGGTTGGTTTCGGACCCCTTCCTCAAGGGCCACGAAATTCCCCCCTCTTCCCCCATATATACAGCCCTTAGGGCGTCGTTTTGACTTTGGGTTTTGTTTAGATCAAAAGTTCGCCATAGCTGCAACTTCGCGTACTTCGTTTGTGTTCAACGACCAGACCAAGGCGTCACAGAACCCCACCTTCATTAATAAAGCTTTCCTCTTATATTCGCAATATCCAGATTGCAATCTTAGTTTCTTGCTTGTTCTTCGTTTGCTCGCAGGAAACAGGCCCTCGTGGTCAGGTTGATCGTGCTCCGGCGTGGTCAATAACCCTCGGAAGTTGGTTTAGCGATTGCTAAGGCGTGCCGTCTCGCACGTTCGTAGTCGGATCGTCAAAAGATACCAGGTGTACATGTTGTATATGTATATGTCATCCATTTTTACTTCCCTTGGTTTTTGCACATATGACACATGTATAGATGAGTAACTTTCATAGTTCATAAAATCTGAAGCCAAAATATTATCACTAGAAGTAGAAGACATGAAAATATTGCAACTCAATTTGCACATATAAGTGATGCTCTTATTCATATCAAAAGATTGACAATGTTCATCATTAAACCATCCCAACATTGGTGAATAAACCTTACTTGCATCTAATTTACATGCTACAACATGCTTAAATAGGCAAACATGCAATAAGTCTTTGGTCACAGAATCATCACCAAGATTAGAGGTCATATCAAAATGATTAAACATTGATTCTTTTGCATCAACAGTTAACTCAATGGGTGCACTCAAAATTGTTGGTATTTCAGTTGTTTGATCACATGACGCATTCATGACAGTATCAAGATTCTCTAAAATAGGTGTTGTGCTCAAATCACCAGGTAACTAAACACATGATGCATTTAAGTTAACTAGGGATGTATCATTCTCATGTGAAGTTATATCATCAATACCTTTACTGTTACCTTGTCGCAAAGACGTAGCTGATGTAGGTACGGACGTTGACAATGCACCATACTCTTGAGATGATGTCGCGCTCACAATCCGAGGTGGGGCTACTCTAGTAGGTGCAACGGTGGAGGAAACAACCGGCAGTGGTGAGCACGATTTGGAATAGTAGTTGTTGTAGTCACCCAATGCATCCTCCTGCATCTGTCTCTCAAAGGTACAAGCACGAACATACATACCAGTAATGCAACGGGGAATATACTGAAATCTTGCCTGAATATCATGGTTCAAACCACCAAAAAATCTATTCATTGTATCATCCTTAGATACTTCTATGTCACAATGATGCATATAAGATTTGAACTCTTGGTAGTAAGCATGAACAGTGTTGTTGCCTTGTTTAAATTGTTCAAATTTGCGAAGCAATTCACGACGATAGTAAGGAGGGAAAAAATGTTGTCTCATTACATCTTTCAAATCTTTCCAAGTTGTGGGTTGGTTATCAATGTTTTTCTTACAATGCACATTCCACCAAACAGAAGCAAAACCAGTAAATGCTCTAGTGGCAGCTCGTACTCGCTCAAGTTCAGAAAAGTCATGATGACTAAAAACTTGTTCAACTTCAAGCTCCCAAGCTAGATAAATAGCAGGATTAAATCTACCCTCAAATGACGGTAAAGAGATAACCTGACCACGCGCTTCTGTGTGTTGTCCCAACTCTCGTGATGGTGAAGATGTGTCCGTCATCCAAGAACTTCTATCTCCGGAACCTGTCATGATTAGTAGAAACAAGAAACAAAATTCGAGAATAATGTTCCTATGAACTACTAGGATGTGGTTGTAAAGTGTTCACAGTAAAGCAAATATCAATATCTTACAAGTTCTTACCATGCGGCAGGTGGTGACAGGCAACCAGCGGTGTCAAATAACTCCGAAGATTGTGTGGCTGGGTTGGCTATATATGGTAGCAAATGATTAGCAATAATCAATTCAAAGATGCAATGTTGAATAAACGCTCAACGACGGTACTGTGCTGGTCCTAGGCTAGACCGGACTAGAGACGCGAGCCTAGAACACCAATAAGGTCACGGCGTAGCACAACTAGCATCAATAAAGTATATGAAGTAGCTATGGACAGCAAGATATAAGTGAAGATCACAATAGCAGTAAAGATAATGATGTGAAACAACTGCCAAGCAGGATAAACAACAACTCTCTCTCCAACTTTCCTCTTGAAAAGTTTGAGCAAATTTTCTGATAACTTTTTTCAAAGAATGCTACTAGCTCAAGCTTTCCAATGCAAAAAGAATCACTCAATTCCGAATTGATATGAGGAGTCAAAGAATTTTAAAACTGGCCTGAAAACTGGAATGAGCTGTGTCTGCGAACTTCGGAGGGCAAAAAGACCTATTTAGAAGACGATTTTGAGGTGTCAAATATTGAACTAGCTTCTGCAACTATTTAGATGCGGCTCGTCGCTAGCCTTAATTTGAGTACTCGTGGAGCCAAAACGGACTTCGTATGAGAAAGTTATGCCTGTTTGACTAAACAGTGCACAAAACAGAATCCAATCCGAATTCAACTACGAGATTGAGTCTAGATAGATCCGATTTTTTTTCTTCTCTCTTTTTTTTTCCTCACACTTTTTTTTCTTTTTCTTTTTTTTCCTCTGACTTTTTTCTTCTTTTTTTCACTCTTTTTTTCTCTGTCTTTTTTTCTCTCCCTCTTTCCAAGACAAACTAGATAAGATGCAGATTGGATCAAGCGAAGATGTGAATGACCTCAACTATGATTCTGACAATGAACTATGGGTAGCACGTGGTGGAAAGTGATGGATGGTGTGGTGGACAGCGGAAGGGATAACGATGCAGCGGCGACGTGACTAATGTGAACAGAACTCGAAACTCTAAACGAACTAGACACTAAGACCAGCAACTCGACACGACGATGCAACCGATAATTCAATAATGCAAACAATGAAAAGAAAATTGCAAAGACTCAGACTGGCTTGGACAAAGGATGAATAGATCTAACTTTTTTGTGTGTGGCTTTTTTTTGGACAATAGGTAAGAAAATAGATCTAATCTAGTAAAAACTGGAAATTCTCACCGAGCAACCTGCAAACTGATACCACTTGATAGAGGCGGGGTGTCCCGATCTTTCGATGAGATGATAACTCTCGATTTGGTGAAGATGACTTTGACGATCCGACTACAAACGTGCACGACGTTGCGCCTTAGCAATCGCTAAACCAACTTCGAGAGGTTATTGACCACGCCGGAGCACAATCAACCTGACCACGGAGGTCTATTCCTGCAAGCAATCGAAGAACAAGCAAGAATATGATAAAAGCAATCTGAATATTGCGAGTATATATGAAGTATTGATAAAGGTGGGGATCCGGAAGCGGTCTTGGTCTGGTCGTTGGACACAAACGAAGTCCACGAAGTTGCAATGGCTAACTTTTAACTAAACAAATCCGAAGGAAAAAGCTACTAGATGGATCTACTTATATAGGAGCAAGGGGTGACGGCCAAGGAGGTGGGAGGATGTCCCAAGGCAGCCTAAAACCAACCCTAGGTCGTACAAGGCTCATGGGCCCAAGTGGAGGTGATGCAACACCTTTGGACTTGTTGTTTGACACGGATTCTGCTGCAGTGTCAGATTGTTTCGTCCATATCTCAACGCTCCGGACGAATTTAAAGGTGAATCCAAATGGCGTGGAAAGAGGAAGAAATCTACTTTCCAAGAAAAAAAGAATCACCCAATTCGGAGTCCGTATGAAAAAGTTCTTGCTGTTTTGAGTCAGGTAGGTCTGTGCAGTCCGAATCTGAATCCAGAACGTGAGAGACTTGGACTCTATCTTCTCTTGGCCCAAAAGTGACGTGAAGGGACTTTTTGAACAGCACCTAAACTTCTCTTTTTCCCTTATCTTCATATGTGGATTGTACAAATGTCCCATACACCTGCAATTAGACAAAACACAAAAGTGTGTGAAGTATTTTTGTTGTGGATAATATAAATAGATTATTGAATTGTTGACACTAGAAATCACCTGACAAATATGCATGTATGCAATATTTTTGGTCGTATCCAAGGTAGTCATGTCCTCATCAAATCTCATGGTCGGTGTCGAGGTCGTAGTAGCTCGTGGAAGTCGCGGACTTGAGCTTGGGGAGCTTCTCTTGAGCGTAGTCTTGAGGTGCTTGTTGGGGAAGATGTCGTATATCCGAAGGCGAAAATGCCTTGAAGTCACTTGGTGAAGATGCCAAGGGAGATGGTGATGAGGACATGACTACCTTGGATACGACCAAAAATATTGCATACATGCATATTTGTCAGGTGATTTCTAATGCAAACTATTCAATAATCTATTTTTGTTATCCAGAACAAAAATACTTCACACACTTTTGTGTTTTGTCTAATTGCAGGTGTATGGGACATTTGTACAACACACATATGAAGATAAGGGAGAAAGAGATGTTTACTTGCTGTTCAAAAAGTTCTTTCACGTCACTTTTGGGCCAAGAGAAGATAGAGTCCAAGTCTGTCACGTTCTCGATTCAGATTCGGACTGCACAGACATACCTGACTCAAAACGGCAATAACTTTTTCATACGGACTCCGAATTGGGTGTTTCTTTTTTTGTTGGAAAGTAGATTTCGTCCTCTTTCCACTCCAATTGGAATCACCTTTAAATTCGTCCGGAGCGTTGAGTTATGGACGAAACAATCTGACGCTGCAGCAGAATCCGAGTCAAACTACAAGTCCAAAGGTGTTACGTCACCTCCACTTGGGCCCATTGGCCTTGTACGACCTAGGGTTAGTTCTAGGCTGCCTTGGGACGTCCTCCCACCTCCTTGGCCGCCACCCCTTGCTCCTATATAAGTAGATCCATCTAGTAGCTTTTTCCTTGGGATTTGTTTAGTTAAAAGTTAGCCATTGCAACTTCGTGTACTTCGTTTGTGTCCAACGACCAGACCAAGACCGCTTACGGATTCCCATCATTATCAATACTTCATATATACTCGCAATATTCAGATTGCTTTTATCATATTCTTGCTTGTTCTTCGATTGCTTGCAGGAATAGACCTTCGTGGTCAGGTTGATTGTGCTCCGGCGTGGTCAATAACCTCTCGAAGTTGGTTTAGCGACTGCTAAGGCGCAACGTCGTGCACGTTTGTAGTCGGATCGTCAAAGTCATCTTCACCAAATCGATAGTTATCATCTCATCGAAAGATCGGGACACCCCGCCTCTATCAGATGGTGAAGTCGTTGAGCGGTTGTTGGTGTTGAGCTCTTGACCTTCACGTTTTTGTTGGTGATGGTGTCGATGCCGATGTGATCTTGCCGGAGATGGTAGCTCGGAAGCATGTGCTCTTGAGCGTCTTCTCGAAGATGAGGAAGATCGCTTGTAGGACTTGATGAGGGCTTTGATCTCCTCCATTTGAGCGTTCATCTTGGCGTCATTGGAGTTGTTCGTGGCATCGAACTCGTTGTTATTGTTGTAGACTGAGGGTGAAATGCCTTGCCTATCCATCACAAGACTCAAGCAAATATGAGTGGGAGAAAGAGAAGAACTATACCAAATGTACCTTGACCGATGTTGAAGATGGATCAATGATCACTCAATGTGTAACAAGGAAATAGCACAATTGGTATCAATTCTTGTCGGTTTCTCACACCTACACAAATAAGGCTTATGGTGGAGCTCGGTGAGGATAGTGGCACAATAATTTGATGCAAAATGTTAGCAAGAGTCAATAATGTTGAAAGAGATTCACAAATTTGCATGTGAAACAAGTAGACCAATAGCAACGAATGGCACACGGAAACACACACGCAGATAGATAGATGGGGTCGTGCAACCAAGGAATGAGCACAAAATGTGGAGTCCACGGAAAACGCTCGTGTTGCACAACTCAAGAGAGACGCTAGGATGATTGCTCTATAGGCGGATACGACACTTGTGCAGAACCTATGATATGCAAAATGGATAAACTTCTATCCCAAGTATGCTATATATGTATGGTTCCCGGTGTTTCTCACACGATGATCCAAGATGATCAATATGGTGGTATGATATGCAATGTGGCGATGCTATGGCTATTGCTTACAAACTTCGTTGCTCTTCTCTTTTGCTTAAAAGCTTGTTCTCTTTTTTTTGTATGGCCACTTTGTGAAATGCACAAACCAAGATAGCAATTGTGTATATGCAGGAACAAACTTTTGGCACAAGAGATGATATGATGATACCAATATGATATAGTATATATGCAATGGAAGGTACGGATCACTAATGGCAGACTAAGGCATAGCCTAGTGGTGGGAAGGGGCTGATGCCTTCCCACCCAACCAGGTTCAAGGCATGGTACTTGCAATTTGGGTTTGTTGCACCAATTATACTGTAGGGGGTTCCCTTACAGTCTTTCTGTCAAAAAAAACGTTGCCGGCAATACTCAAATGGCTAGTCTCGATAGGCAAGTGATGCAAAATGGGCTAGGGGTTTTCAATGCAATGGCAAGGGAATATACAATGGTGTCGTCGAGGTTACCGTCCTTGGCGATGATGAGTGGCGATGTTCTTGATGTAGATACCAAGATGATGGAGACTCGTCCCTAAGTAGCCGAAACACGTTAGGAAACGGAAAAGCCGCGAACTCAAAATCTCAAACGTCAAATGTCAAAATGGTGGTAGCGGGAATGCGGTGGTGGTTTTGCGGAAGCTCAAAGGGATTGCGGAAATGCAATGATGGGTTATGGAGTACGCAATGCGGAAGTCGAGGGTAAGGTGGACGGACTACACACGGTGTCGGAGTTGGAAGCACGGTCCCTAAGTAGCCGAAACACCTTAGGAGACACAACTCACAATACAAACACAATTTTGGTTAAGTTGGGTTGGTGGAAGTGTATGGTGGGCAAGCCTATGCGGAAGTTATGGTGGTGTTTGATGAAGAAGCAATCGTCCCTAAGTAGCCGAAACACCTTAGGAGACTCGAATCACAACTCAAACAACCACTAATGCTATAGGGAAAAAATTGGGTTAGGTTGCAGAAGTTGGTGGTGGTAATGCGGGAGATATGGTGGAAACCCTAGGCAAAGATGCCAAAGTTCCAAAACTTTTATGGAGTCAAATGTTGGCGAAACCTATCCAGATGGATAGAGGATGTCAATAGCTACTCAACGAGCTAAAGAACGCGAAAATCGGACTCCGGATGTGGAAGTTATGGACAAAACGGTGAAACTTGGAACGTTGAAACTGGGAGGGCGTTAGTACCGCTTGGAGGTGCTAAGCGGTAGTACCGCTAGGGGGGCGGTAGTACCGCTCATGTCGGGATTCTTCGCAGATCGAATCGGGGCGCGATTTTGGGGCGGAAATGGATGATTTCGGGGTCAAAATTGGAGAGATTTCGTGGATGGAAAGTGGGGAAACTTGGGGAGATGCTAGATCCACTCGAAACCAAGCAAATCCATGGATCAAACCCAACAAAACTTCATCACACCAACAAATCACAAAAGAAATTTGGGGCTATTTTTGGTGGGGATTTTCGGATTAGGATGAAAAACAATAAAATCAAGCTAGAAAACAAAGAGAGGGGGCTCCGAAATCACGATCAACGTGGCTCATGATACCAAGATGATGTAGGGTGGAACCCTAGATGGGCAATCTTTCATGAAAGGAGCGGATCCCTACGAAGAACGCGATGAACACGAGGGGAAACACGAGGGAAACACGAGAGAATCACTCAACCAACAAGAATAGATCACACATGCGCTAGATCGATGAACACAAAGGTAAGATACAAGATCCAAAGTCAACAACGGACGATACAAACGGTAACCGGTTCTTCTCTGTGAGGAGGTCTTGATGGGGGCCACCCAAGAGGGGGTCATGAATCCAAGGTGATCTTCTCCGTAGAGGGGCCGCGATCTCTCTCGTGGAGTAGATCCGTAATGGATGAGCAAAGCTCTATCTCCACTATGAGCTAAACCAATGCTAACCCTAGAAAGGAGGTGGAGGTGGTCTATTTATAGTCTAAGCCACGAAGGGGTAAGTGGGAGAGGGATACAAGGCCAAAGGCCCGCGGCCGCGCACAGGCAGGGCGGTAGTACCGGTCCCTCGGATGGTAGTACCGCTTCAGCGGTAGTACCGCTTGGACTGGGCTGTAGTACCGGACTTGTGCCGCTCGATCACAGGAGTTTGTCGGGTTGAGCGGCAGTAGAGCGGACGTGGGGCGGTGGTACGGCTTGTGGGCCTTCAGCGGTAGTACCGCTTGGGGGAGGGCGGTAGTACCGCTTGTTCTGGACTGGCCCGGTTCTCTTCCTCCTTCTCTTCCATGCTTCCCTCGCGGATGGTGTAGTTGTTCCTTGGCGCTTGCACTCCTCCTCGTCGTCCGTAGTGTTCCAATAATACCTATGCATGCACACGAGTGGAGTGTCAAGTAGTATACCATCCTCAAAGGGGTCAAGTGAGCACGTGTAAAGGAGATGATTCACCTTTGTGTATGTGAAGTAGATGTTGCACGTGTCACTCGCCGAACGGACTCTTGACATGGTGATGTCCATAGGATGCTCCGCATCACATTGAAAGCAATATTATCCAAACTTTGACACCGGAAGAACACATAAAAGAGTCCTTCCGGAACACTCCAGAATCGTGAAAATAAGGAGGTACGTGATACTGTAAGTAAACGAACTCCGAAAAATTCATAAAAATATTTTTTGTCAGTTTTGGAATATTTAGAAAATTAAGAAAATAAGAAACTTCCTGGAAGCGGACCCTGGTGGGCACAAGACACCAGGGCGCGCCCAGGTGGGTTGTGCCCACCTCGCATACCCTCCAGACTCCGTTTTTCTTCCATTTGCTTGTTTCCCAAGATAGAATATCTTTATATACCCCCCGAACCTATTGACCATCGTATCACGGAGAAATATTATGTTTTCTTTTCTTGCTGTTCCTGGTAAGATCTGCTAAGCTAGGCGTCATGTCTTCTTCCTCCTCCAACAACGTAGAAGATGATGCTTGGCTGATGAAGATCGAGCTGAAGAGAGAAGACACCGTAGAAGCTGTTAAGGGAGACGAGAGCAAGGAGGCTATTGTTGACCAACCTCCAGTGGTCGAGCAAGCACTTCCAGCCGAGGAGGAAGAAGAAGATATACTACTAAGATTGAAGCCTTTCGCATCATTGAAATGGTTCGTGTGCAAAATAAGTATCTCACCCGTGAAAATATTCTGCATCAAGAGCACATCATCCACCTCTAGAGCGTCATCCGTCGATTGGAGAATCTCTTGATCCTAATGGACAGGATCGCTTCATCACCACCATCTTCTTCTTCATCACCAAAAGAAAATTGAGTATCGGGTATGGGCACTCCCCTTGGCTTCCGCCAAGCTTGGGGGAGGTGTCCCTGTATCGTATCATCCCCACTATCTTTTGCCTTTACTAATTTTAGTTCGATCTTTTCTTTTCAAGAGTTTGCTTAGTGATCTATCTTTGTAATTATGTGCGAGATATATAATAAACTATAGTTTGAGTTTTTTCTTTATTTACTTTCTTGTTGCAATAAAAAAGAAAGGAAATAAATAAAAAGAAAGGAAGTAAATCAAGAAGATCATATGCTAATCTTATGGTAGGTGATGACACCACATAAGGAAAAGTATAAGTAGAAAATTTTATTAGAAATTGACAAACATAGCATTAGTCCATGATGCAACTCATGAAAGAATTAATAAGGGAAGAGAATATGCACATATAAATATACTATCCTAGAAATCTTTTGTGATTGTGAGCCCCCATCGAAATATTATATGCCAAAGTTGTTGACGCTGGACAAGGAAGACAACTTAATGATTTATGTTTGTTCATATTCACATAGAAGTCGTGATGAGGACATCAATACCATTGTTACATGCACAACCCCTGCTGCTATACATACTGGACCAATTACTAGAGCTCGCGCACGCCAATTAAATTACCAGGTACTTTCGTTTCTTGGTAATGATTCTAATGTTCATGAGAATATGATACTGCCTAAATTGGATACATTTGTTTTGCTTACAAATGAAGGGCCTAGCTTGGAGAAGGATGAACATTGGAGCAAGAACACGCATGGAGTTGATGGCATGCGCAAGAGGATCAAGAACGGAGTTACAAGTGATGATTTCAGGACTTTGAAGCCACCATAAGGAGTGCATGAAGCCTTGGACGAAATATACAAGATGCCACTTCATAATATTTGTCCATAGGCTATTCTAGGTGCTGCGTCACCTTATTTTTGGGACAGGCCCATGTAATTTCGAAATACTTAAGTATAGGCTATTTTTAGAGTCCGTATGTGTGGGGAAACAAGAGTTAGGATTGGTTTCAGACCCCACCATCAGGGGCCACGAAATTCCCTCATCTTCCTCCATATATACAGCCCTTAGGGCGTCGTTTAGACTTTGGGTTTTGTTTAGATCAAAAGTTCGCCATAGCTGCAACTTCGCGTACTTCGTTTGTGTTCAACGACCAGACCAAGGCGTCACAGAACCCCACCTTCGTTAATAAATGATGAGGACATCAATACCATTGTTACATCCACAGCCCCTGCTGCTATACATACTGGACCAATTACTAGAGCTCGCGCACGCCAATTAAATTACCAGGTACTTTCGTTTCTTGGTAATGATTCTAATGTTCATGAGAATATGATACTGCCTAAATTGGATACATTTGTTTTGCTTACAAGTGAAGGGCCTAGCTTGGAGAAGGATGAACATTGGAGCAAGAACACGCATGGAGTTGATGGCATGCGCAAGGGGATCAAGAACGGAGTTACAAGTGATGATTTCAGGACTTTAAAGCCACCATAAGGAGTGAATGAAGCCTTGGACGAAATATACAAGATGCCACTTCATAATATTCGTCCATAGGCTATTCTAGGTGCTGCGTCACCTTATTTTTGGGCCAGGCCCATGTAATTTCGAAATACTTAAGTATAGGCTATTTTTAGAGTCCGTATGTGTGGGGAAACAAGAGTTAGGGTTGGTTTCGGACCCCACCATCAGGGGCCACGAAATTCCCTCCTCTTCCTCCATATATACAGCCCTTAGGGCGTCGTTTAGACTTTGGGTTTTGTTTAGATCAAAAGTTCGCCATAGCTGCAACTTCGCGTACTTCGTTTGTGTTCAACGACCAGACCAAGGCGTCACAGAACCCCACCTTCGTTAATAAAGCTTTCCTCTTTTATTCGCAATATCCAGATTGCAATCTTAGTTTCTTGCTTGTTCTTCGTTTGCTCGCAGGAAACAGGCCCTCGTGGTCAGGTTGATCGTGCTCCGGCGTGGTCAATAACCCTCGGAAGTTGGTTTAGCGATTGCTAAGGCGCGACGTCTCGCACGTTCGTAGTCGGATCGTCAAGGTCGACTCCCACAGAAACGATAGCGACCATCTCATCGAAACATCGGGACACCTTTGCCTCTATCAAGTGGTATCAGTTTTCAGGTTGCTCGGTGAGAATTTCCAGTTTTCCCTAGATTAGATCTATTTTTCTTACCTATTGTCCAAGAAAAAGCCACAAAAAAAAGTTAGATCTATTCATCCTTTTGTCCAAGCCAGTCTGAGCCTTTGCAATTTTCTTTTCATTGTTTGCATTATTGAATTATCGGTTGCATCGTCGTGTCGAGTTGCTGGTCTTAGTGTCTAGTCCTTTAGAGTTTCGAGTTCTGTTCACAGTTTGTCACGCCACCGCCGCACCATCTTCATTGTCATTGCCATATACCACCACCGCGTCATTATTGCATCCGTTGTCCACCACCGCCATCCATCAATTTCCACCACGTACTCCCCATCATTCATTGTCATAATCATACTTCAGGCCGTTCGCGTCATCACTAGATCCAATCTGCATCTTATCTAGCTTGTTTGTGAAAAAAAAAGAGAAAGAAAAAAAAAAGTGAGAGAAAAAAAAGAAAAAAAAGAGAAAAAAAAGAGAAAAAAAAGTGAAAAAATTCCGTGAAAAAAAAAAGATATTCAGAGTGTGCTCCGCCTTTGTTACGCGTCGCGCCGTGATTTTTTTTAGTGTTCTAGGCTCGCGTCTCTAGCACGGTCTAGCCTAGGACCAGCACAGTACCGTCGGTGAGCGTTTATTCAACATTGCATCTCTGAATTGGTTATTGCTGATATTTTGCTACCATATATTGGCCTTCCAAGCTCCACATATTTCTACACCGTGTATACATACGCTCACCTGGCAATCGCTTTACTCAATCTTCGGAGTTATTTGACACCGCTGGTTGCCGGTCACCACCTGCTGCATGGTAAGAACTTGTAAGACTTTGATATTTGCTATACTGTGAGCGTTTTACCACCACATCCTAGTAGTTCATAGGAACATTATTCTCGGATTTTGTTTCTTGTTTTTCTACTAATCATGACAGGTTCCGGAGACAGAAGTTCTTGGACGACGGACACAACATCACCATCACGAGAGTTGGGACAACACACACAAGCACATGGTCAGGTTATCTCTTTATCGTCATTTGAGGGTAGATTTAATCCTGCTATTTATCTAGCTTGGGAGCTTGAAGTTGAACAAGTTTTTAGTCACCATGACTTTTCTGAACTTGAGCGAGTACGAGCTGCCACTAGAGCATTTACTGGTTTTGCTTCTGTTTGGTGGAATGTGCATTGTAAGAAAAACATTGATAACCAACCCACAACTTGGAAAGATTTGAAAGATGTAATGAGACAACATTTTTTCCCTCCTTACTATCGTCGTGAATTGCTTCGCAAATTTGAACAAGTTAAACAAGGCAACAACACAGTTCATGCTTACTACCAAGAGTTCAAATCTTATATGCATCATTGTGACATAGAAGAATCTAAGGATGATACAATGAATAGATTTTTTGGTGGTTTGAACCATGATATTCAGGCAAGATTTCAGTATATTCCCCGTTGCATTACTGGTATGTATGTTCGTGCTTGTACCTTTGAGAGACAGATGCAGGAGGATGCATTGGGTGACTACAACGACTACTATTCCAGTTCGTGCTCACCGCCGCCGGTTGGTTCCTCCACAGTTGCACCTACTAGAGCAGCCCCACCTCGGATTGTGAGCGCGACATCATCTCAAGAGTATGGTGCATTGTCAACGTCCGTACCTACATCAGCTACGTCTTTGCGACAAGGTAACAGTAAAGATATTGATGATATAACTTCACATGAGAATGATGCATCCCTAGTTAACTTAAATGCATCATGTGTTCAGTTACCTGGTGATTTGAGCACAACACCTATTTTAGAGAATCTTGATACTGTCATGAATGCTTCATGTGATCAAACAACTGAAATACCAACAATTTTGAGTGCACCCATTGAGTTAACTGTTGATGCAAAAGAATCAATGTTTAATCATTTTGATATGACCTCTAATCTTGGTGACGATTCTGTGACCAAAGACTTATTGCATGTTTGCCTATTTAAGCATGTTGTAGCATGTAAATTAGATGCAAGTAAGGTTTATTCACCAATGTTGGGATGGTTTAATGATGAACATTGTCAATCTTTTGATATGAATAAGAGCATCACTTATATGTGCAAATTGAGTTGCAATATTTTCATGTCTTCTACTTCTAGTGATAATATTTTGGCTTCAGATTTTATGAACTATGCAAGTTACTCATCTATACATGTGTCATATGTGCAAAAACCAAGGGAAGTAAAAATG
The DNA here is from genome assembly GCA_032464435.1 of Aegilops umbellulata. Lineage (NCBI taxonomy): Eukaryota > Viridiplantae > Streptophyta > Magnoliopsida > Poales > Poaceae > Aegilops > Aegilops umbellulata. Next base: position 196,428,141 of record CP136058.1, on the reverse strand, counting down.
GATGACATATACATATACAACATGTACACCTTGTCTTTTTTGTTAGCCACATTTCAGATTAAGCAACGCCGAGGACGGCTTTGTTTTCAAAAAGGGGAGGATGATGAGGACATGACTACCTTGGATACGACCAAAAATATTGCATACATGCATATTTGTCAGGTGATTTCTAGTGCAAACTATTCAATAATCTATTTTTGTTATCCAGAACAAAAATACTTCACACACTTTTGTGTTTTGTCTAATTGCAGGTGTATGGGACATTTGTACAACACACATATGAAGATAAGGGAGAAAGAGATGTTTACTTGCTGTTCAAAAAGTTCTTTCACGTCACTTTTGGTCCAAGAGAAGATAGAGTCCAAGTCTCTCACGTTCTGGATTCAGATTCGGACTGCACAGACATACCTGACTCAAAACGGCAATAACTTTTTCATACGGACTCCGAATTGGGTGATTCTTCATTTTTTGGAAACTAGATTTCGTCCTCTTTCCACTCCAATTGGAATCACCTTTAAATTCGTTCGGAGCATTGAGATATGGACGAAACAATCTGACGCTGGAGCAGAATCCGAATCAAACAACAAGTCCAAAGGTGTTGCACCACCTCCACTTGGGCCCATGAGCCTTGTACGACCTAGGGTTGGTTTTAGGCTGCCTTGGGACGTCCTCCCACCTCCTTGGCCGCCACCCCTTGCTCCTATATAAGTAGATCCATCTAGTAGCTTTTTCCTTGGGATTTGTTTAGTTAAAAGTTAGCCATTGCAACTTCGTGTACTTCGTTTGTGTCCAACGACCAGACCAAGACCGCTTCCGGATCCCCACCTTTATCAATACTTCATATATATTCGCAATATTCAGATTGCTTTATCATATTCTTGCTTGTTCTTCGATTGCGTGCAGGAATAGACCTTCGTGGTCAGGTTGATCGTGCTCCGGCGTGGTCAATAACCTCTTGGAGATGGTTTAGCGATTGCTAAGGCGCAACGTCGTGCACGTTTGTAGTCGGATCGTCAAAGTCGTCTCTACCAAATCGATAGTTATCATCTCATCGAAAGATCGGGACACCCTCGCCTCTATCAAGTGGTATCAGAGCATGGTGTGACAATCCAGTCTGATCACATTGTGACATTAGCAGGGGCTGTGGATGTAACAATGGTCACGACGTAGCAAAACTAGCATCAATAAAGGATATGAAGTAGCTCTGGACAGCAAGATATAAGTGAAGATCACAATAGCAGTAAAGATAATGATGTGAAACAACTGCCAAGCAGGATATACAACAACTCTCTCTCCAACTTTCCTCTTGAAAAGTTTGAGCAAATTTTCTGATAAATTTTTTCAAAGAATGCTACTAGCCCAAGCTTTCCAATGCAAAAAGAATCACTCAATTCCGAATTGATATGAGGAGTCAAAGAATTCGAAAACTGGCCTGAAAAACTGGAAGAAGCTGTGTCCGCGAACTTCGGAGGACAAAAAGACCTATTTAGAAGACGATTTTGAGGTGTCAAATATTGAACTAGCTTCTTCAACTATTTAGATGTGGCTCGTCGCTAGCTTTAATTTGAGTACTCGTGGAGCCAAAACGGACTTCGTATGAGGAAGTTATGCCTATTTTACTGAACAGTGCACAAAACAGATTCCAATCCGAATTCAACTACGAGATTGAGTCTAGATAGATCCGAATTTTGTTTTTTTTTCTTCTCTTTTTTTTCTCCTCACACTTTTTTTTTCTTTTTCTTTCTCTTTTTTTTTCTCTGACCTTTTTTTTTCTTTCTCTTTTTTTTTCACAAACAAGCTAGATAAGATGCAGATTGGATCTAGTGATGGTGCGAACGGCCTGAAGTATGATTATGACAATGAATGATGGGGAGTACGTGGTGGAAATTGATGGATGGCGGTGGTGGACAACGGATGCAATAATGACGCGGTGGTGGTATATGGCAATGACAATGAAGATGGTGCGGCGGTGGCGTGACAAACTGTGAACAGAACTCGAAACTCTAAAGGACTAGACACTAAGACCAGCAACTCGACACGACGATGCAACCGATAATTCAATAATGCAAACAATGAAAAGAAAATTGCAAAGGCTCAGACTGGCTTGGACAAAAGGATGAATAGATCTAACTTTTTTTGTGGCTTTTTCTTGGACAATAGGTAATGTTGTTAACTATCGATTATGCTGTTAATGTTGCTGATTTGTTCTTTCGTGAAATTATTCGCTTGCATGGTGTGCCAAATACTATTGTTTCAGATCGTGATACTAAATTTCTTAGCCACTTTTGGAGATGTTTATGGGCTAAGTTGGGGACTAAACTGCTTTTTAGTACTACTTGTCACCCCCAAACTGATGGACAAACTGAAGTAGTCAATAGAACATTGTCTACTATGCTTAGGGCTGTTTTGAAGAATAATAAGAAAATGTGGGAAGAATGCTTGCCTCATATTGAATTTGCTTATAATCGTTCATTGCATTCTACTACTAAGATGTGCCCTTTTGAAATTGTGTATGGTTTCCTACCTCGTGCACCTATTGATTTGTTGCCTCTTCCATCTTCGGAGAAGGTTAATTTTGATGCTAAAGAACGTGCTGAATTGATTTTAAAAATGCATGAGTTAACTAAGGAAAACATTGAGCGTATGAATGCTAAATATAAACTTGCTGGAGATAAGGGTAGAAAACATGTTGTCTTTGCACCTGGTGATCTTGTTTGGTTACATTTGCGTAAGGATAGGTTTCCTAATTTGCGCAAATCAAAGCTAATGCCACGTGCTGATGGTCCATTTAAGGTGTTAGAGAAAATAAATGATAATGCATATAAACTTGAGCTGCCTGCAGATTTTGGGGTTAGTCCCACTTTTAACATTGCAGATTTGAAGCCTTATTTGGGTGAGGAAGATGAGCTTCCGTCGAGGACGACTTCATTTCAAGAAGGGGAGGATGATGAGGACATCAATACCATTGTTACATCCACAGCCCCTGCTGCTATACATACTGGACCAATTACTAGAGCTCGCGCACGCCAATTAAATTACCAGGTACTTTCGTTTCTTGGTAATGATTCTAATGTTCATGAGAATATGATACTGCCTAAATTGGATACATTTGTTTTGCTTACAAGTGAAGGGCCTAGCTTGGAGAAGGATGAACATTGGAGCAAGAACACGCATGGAGTTGATGGCATGCGCAAGGGGATCAAGAACGGAGTTACAAGTGATGATTTCAGGACTTTAAAGCCACCATAAGGAGTGAATGAAGCCTTGGACGAAATATACAAGATGCCACTTCATAATATTCGTCCATAGGCTATTCTAGGTGCTGCGTCACCTTATTTTTGGGCCAGGCCCATGTAATTTCGAAATACTTAAGTATAGGCTATTTTTAGAGTCCGTATGTGTGGGGAAACAAGAGTTAGGGTTGGTTTCGGACCCCACCATCAGGGGCCACGAAATTCCCTCCTCTTCCTCCATATATACAGCCCTTAGGGCGTCGTTTAGACTTTGGGTTTTGTTTAGATCAAAAGTTCGCCATAGCTGCAACTTCGCGTACTTCGTTTGTGTTCAACGACCAGACCAAGGCGTCACAGAACCCCACCTTCGTTAATAAAGCTTTCCTCTTTTATTCGCAATATCCAGATTGCAATCTTAGTTTCTTGCTTGTTCTTCGTTTGCTCGCAGGAAACAGGCCCTCGTGGTCAGGTTGATCGTGCTCCGGCGTGGTCAATAACCCTCGGAAGTTGGTTTAGCGATTGCTAAGGCGCGACGTCTCGCACGTTCGTAGTCGGATCGTCAAGGTCGACTCCCACAGAAACGATAGCGACCATCTCATCGAAACATCGGGACACCTTTGCCTCTATCAATAAAGCTTTCCTCTTTTATTCGCAATATCCAGATTGCAATCTTAGTTTCTTGCTTGTTCTTCGTTTGCCTGCAGGAACCAGACCCTCGTGGTCAGGTTGATCGTGCTCCGGCGTGGTCAATAACCCTTGGAAGTTGGTTTAGCGATTGCTAAGGCGCGACGTCTCGCACGTTCGTAGTCGGATCGTCAAGGTCGACTCCCACAGAAACGATAGCCACCATCTCATCGAAACATCGGGACACCTTTGCCTCTATCAAGTGGTATCAGATTTTCAGGTTGCTCGGTGAGATTTTACAGTTTTTCGTAGTTTAGATCGAGTCTGTTCTTCATACCTATAGTCCACGAAAAAGCCAAAATAATAATAATTAGGGTTAGTTCATCCTATCCGAACCAATCTGAGCCTTTGCATAATCTTTTCTGTATTTGCTTTGTTGAATTTGCGGTTGCATCGTCGTGTCAAGTTGCTGGTCTTAGCGTCTAGTCTTTTAGAGTTTCGAGTTCTGGTCATATTAGTCACGCCGCCGCCGCACCATCATCATTGTCCCTGCCATCTTCCACCACCGCTTATCCGCCACCGCTCCGAGTCCATATACCACCACCAATCCATATCCATATACCACCACCGCTCCGAGTCCATATACGACCACCGATCCGTATCCATATACCACCATCACTTCGAGTCCATCTCATATTAGGTTTGCTTTCGAGATCCATCTGTTGCCAGATTCGTGTTTCCTTGGTTGAGTAGGTTTGGGATTCCATCAATCTTTTGCCATCCGGAAACCACCCTCCGTTTAGGCCCAAAATTTTCCAAAAACGCACTTGACAAAAAAATTTCTGGCTATCCTATTTTTAGGTGTTTCTTAGCCTTTTGAGACAGTCGCCATTATTGAAAGTTTTTTTGAGCCGTTTCCAGTTTTTGGGTCCGGGCAGTCGAAAAAAAACAAATTGTCGCAAAAAAATCGTTTTTATCCTGTCAGCTTGACCTGGGAAGAGTTTTGAGACACTCGCCATTATTGTGATTTTTCGCAAAAAAAAGGAGCGCAAAAAAAAAGAGCGTAAAAAAAACAGGGCGAAAATAAAAATCCAGAGTGTGCTTTTCCCTTGTTTACGCGCAGCGCCGTGATTTTGTTAGTGTTCTAGGCTCGCGTCTCTAGTACGGTCTAGCCTAGGACCAGCACAGTACCGTCGTTGAGCGTTTATTCAACTTTGCATCTCTAAATTGATTATTGCTGACCCTTTTTGCTACCATATTATAAGCCTTTCTAGCTCCACATACATCTACGTCGTGCGTTTGACTCTCCCTGGTAATCGCTCTATCCAAGCTTTGAGAGTTTTGACTACAACGGTTGCCGATCACCGCCTGCTGCTTGGTAAGAACTGGTAAGAATTTGAGATTTGCTTGACGGATTTGTGACTGTCCACCACACCACCACCACCACTTCCTAGTAGTCTGTAGAATCATATTCTTGTGTGTTTCTATTGCTGCTAACAATGGCAGGATCACAAGCCGACGAGACTGACTGGGAGAACATGACAAACAAAGCGTTACATGATAAGTTTCAACAAATGATGAGTGGACAGGTGGAAGATGTGCTAAATAGATTTGAAGACGCCATGGAGAAGATAGATGGCATTGAGAAGGCGTTCGAAACAAAGCTCGATAACAAGTTTAATGAATTGCTCGCGCGTCTACCACCACCACCACCGGCTGCACCTAACGCACCTCTACAACAACAACAACGACTACCTCCACATCGCGAAACAGCCCTCCGCCGAGCGACCCGTGTCCCTCTTCAGCCTGGCCAAGCTGCTGGTGCTGCTGTTGATACTTCTGTGGCTCCTGCTGCTCATGTGGGGGACGATGATTATGTGGGAGATTACGAGGATGAGGTTGATCAACATCAGAACTACGTGCAATCACCAGCACCACAACCACCAGGTCGTCCACATGCAAATAATGGCAATGTTAGGGCTCCCCCTCAGGTACGAGATCATGACCATCTCCCTAAACTGAAATTGAATATTCCACCATTTGAGGGTAGATATGTTCCTGATATATATCTTACTTGGGAGTTAGAAACTGAACAATGATTTACATGTTTACAATGTCCTGAGGAGAGACATGTTCCTGCTGCTGTTTGTGCTTTCACTAGCTTTGCATGTGTTTGGTGGTCTGAATATTGTAGATTATATCCTGTTCCAGCTACTTGGGCTGCTTTGAAAACTGCTATGCGTACTCGTTGGGTTCCACCATATTATCAACGTGAATTACTTCAAAAATTGCAGCGCTTAAGACAAGAAATTTTTTTTGTAGAAGAATATTATCAGGAATTACAAACTGGCTTGATTAGATGTGGTATTGTTGAAGAGAATGAAGCTATTCTTGCACGTTTTCTGGATGGATTAAATAGAGAGATTCAGACCATTCTAGACTATAAGGATTATAATAATATCACTCGTTTATTCCATCTTGCTTGTAAAGCTGAACGTGAAGTGCAGGATCGACAGGCATTGGCGCGGACTAACTTTTCTGCAGGTCGACCTTCATCATGGACACCACGTGCATCATCTACTTCCACATGTTCTGCTACACCGGCACCTCCGTCAGCTGCCACCTCCAACCGTGATACAAGAAAGCAGGCACAACCACCACTATCTGCCAAGAGCACACCTGTCGGGCCTGCACAGAGCTCTGCTTCTTCCATGGCGTCTACAGGGCACACAAGTGATATTATTTGTCGTCGTTGTAAGGGAAGAGGACATTTTGCGCGCGAATGCACATCTCAGCGTGTGATGATTGCTACTGAGGATGGTGGGTATGAGTCCGCTAGTGACTATGATGAGGAGACTTTGGCTCTTCTTACACATGAAGAACACGGTGGAGATGTTTCTGGTCATGAGACGCAATACATGGCTGCTGAAGATGCTGACAGGTATGAATGTTTAGTTGCTCAACGTGTTTTGAGTGTGCAGGTCACGCAAGGTGAGCAAAATCAGAGGCATAATTTGTTCCATACAAAGGGAGTTGTGAAGGAACGTTCTGTTCGCGTCATCATAGATGGAGGGAGCTGCAACAACTTGGCTAGCATGGAGATGGTGGAGAAGCTGTCTCTCACCACAAGACCACATCCACATCCTTACTACATCCAATGGTTCAACAACAGCGGCAAGGTTAAGGTAACACGTACTGTTCGTGTGCATTTTAGTATCTCTACATATGATGATTATGTTGATTGTGATGTGGTACCTATGCAAGCATGTTCCTTATTACTTGGTAGACCATGGCAATTTGATAAAAATTCTGTACACCATGGTAGAAACAATCAGTATACTCTTATTCATAAGGACAAAAATATTACTTTGCTTCCTATGACTATTGATTCCATTTCGAAAGATGATATTAATCGAGCTAATAAAGCAAAACTGGAGCAAAATAACAGTGAAAATCAGATTGTGGCAAAAGAATTTGAGCAACAAATGAAGCCTAATAATAAACCATCTAGTGTTGCTTCTGAAATTAAATTGAAAAGTGCATTTTATTTGCCACCAAATCTGATATTGATGATCTAGATGTTAGCAAAACTGTTTGCTATGCTTTTGTGTGCAAAGAGGCATTATTTTCATTCGAGGACGTGCCTTCCTCTTTGCCTCCTGCTGTTACTAACATTTTGCAGGAGTTCGCTGATGTCTTTCCACAAGACGTGCCACCGGGATTACCACCTATTCGAGGGATTGAGCATCAAATTGACCTAATTCCCGGTGCATCATTACCCAACCGCGCACCATACCGTACCAATCCAGAGGAGACGAAGGAGATTATGCGTCAAGTACAAGAGCTACTCGACAAAGGTTATATACGCGAATCCCTTAGTCCTTGTGTTGTTCCTATTATTCTAGTGCCGAAAAAGGATGGTACCTCGCGTATGTGTGTTGATTGTAGAGGCATTGTTAATATTACTATTCGTTATCGTCATCCTATTCCTAGGCTAGATGATATGCTTGATGAATTGAGTGGCTCTACAATATTCTCCAAAGTTGATTTGCGTAGTGGATACCATCAAATTCGTATGAAATTGGGAGATGAATGGAAAACAGCTTTTAAAACTAAGTTTGGTTTATATGAGTGGTTAGTCATGCCTTTTGGGTTAACTAATGCACCTAGTACTTTCATGAGACTAATGAACGAAGTTTTACGTGCTTTCATTGGACGATTTGTGGTAGTCTATTTTGATGATATATTGATTTATAGCAAATCTTTGGAAGAACATTTGGAACATTTACGTGTTGTTTTTAATGCTCTACGTGATGCACGTTTGTTTGGTAACCTTGGGAAGTGCACCTTTTGCACCGACCGAGTATCTTTTCTTGGCTATGTTGTTACTCCACAGGGAATAGAAATTGATAAAGCCAAGATTGAAGCTATTGAGAGTTGGCCGCAGCCCAAAACGGTCACACAAGTGAGGAGTTTTCGTGGACTCGCTGGTTTCTATAGGCGTTTTGTGAGAGACTTTAGCACCATTGCTGCACCTCTCAATGAGCTTACAAAGAAGGATGTGCCTTTTGTTTGGGGTACCGCACAAGAAGAAGCCTTCACGGTATTGAAAGATAAGTTCACACATGCTCCTTTACTCCAACTTCCTGATTTTAATAAGACTTTTGAGCTTGAATGTGATGCTAGTGGAATTGGATTAGGAGGTGTGTTATTACAAGATGGCAAACCTGTTGCATACTTTTCTGAAAAATTGAGTGGGCCTAGTCTGAACTATTCTACTTATGATAAAGAATTATATGCTCTTGTTCGGACTTTAGAGACATGGCAACATTATTTATGGCCCAAAGAATTTGTTATACATTCTGATCATGAATCTTTGAAACACATTAAAAGTCAAGCAAAACTGAACCGTAGACATGCTAAATGGGTTGAATTCATTGAGACTTTCCCTTATGTTATTAAACACAAGAAGGGTAAAGAAAATGTTATTGCTGATGCATTGTCTCGTCGTTATACTATGCTTTCACAACTTGATTTTAAAATATTTGGTTTGGAGACCATCAAAGATCAATATGTGCATGATGCTGAATTTAAAGATGTATTGCGGAATTGTAAAGAAGGTAGATCATGGAATAAGTTCGTCGTTAGCGATGGATTTGTGTTTCGTGCTAACAAGGTATGCATTCCAGCTAGCTCCGTTCCTCTTTTGTTGTTGCAGGAGGCGCATGGGGGAGGACTAATGGGACACTTTGGCGTGAAGAAGACGGAGGATATACTTGCTACACATTTCTTTTGGCCAAAGATGAGACGGGAAGTTGCAGCTATGGCGAACTTTTGATCTAAACAAAACCCAAAGTCTAAACGACGCCCTAAGGGTTGTATATATGGAGGAAGAGGAGGGAATTTCGTGGCCCCTGATGGTGGGGTGCGAAACCAACCCTAACTCTTGTTTCCCCACACATACGGACTCTAAAAATAGCCTATACTTAAGTATTTCGAAATTACATGGGCCTGGCCCAATAATAAGGTGACGCAGCACCTAGAATAGCCTCCGGACGAAATTTATGAAGTGGCATCTTGTATATTTCGTCCTAGGCTTCATTCACCCCTTATGGTGGCTTCAGAGTCCTGAAATCATCACTTCTAACCCCCTTCTTGTTCCCCCTGCGCATGCCGTCAACTCGATGCTTGTTCTTGCTCCAATGTTCATCCTTCTCCAAGCTAGGCCCTTCATTTGTAAGCAAAATAAATGTATCCAATTTAGGCAGCATCATATTCTCATGAACATTAGAATCATTACCAAGAAACGAAAGTACCTGGTAATTTAATTGGCGTGCGCGAGCTCTAGTAATTGGTCCATCATATGTAACAGTAGGGGCTGTGGGTGTAACAATGGTATTGATGTCCTCATCATCCTCCCCTTCTTGAAATGAAGTCGTCCTCGACGGAAGCTCATCTTCCTCACCCAAATAAGGCTTCAAATCTGCAATGTTAAAAGTGGGACTGACCCCAAAATCTGCAGGCAACTCAAGTTTATATGCATTATCATTTATTTTTTCTAACACCTTAAAAGGACCATCAGCACGTGGCATTAGCTTTGACTTGCGCAAATTAGGAAACCTATCCTTACGCAAATGTAACCAAACAAGATCTCCAGGTGCAAAGACAACACGTTTTCTACCCTTATCTCCAACAAGTTTATATTTAGCACTCATGCGCTCAATAATTTCCTTAGTTAACTCATGCATCTTTAAGATCAAATCAGCACGTTGTTTAGCATCAAAATTAACCTTCTCCGAAGATGGAAGAGGCAACAAATCAATAGGTGCACGAGGTAGGAAACCATACACAATTTCAAAAGGGCACATCTTAGTAGTAGAATGCAATGAACGATTATAAGCAAATTCAATATGAGGCAAGCATTCTTCCCACATTTTCTTATTATTCTTCAAAACAGCCCTAAGCATAGTAGACAATGTTCTATTGACTACTTCAGTTTGTCCATCAGTTTGGGGGTGACAAGTAGTACTAAAAAGCAGTTTAGTCCCCAACTTAGCCCATAAACATCTCCAAAAGTGGCTAAGAAATTTAGTATCACGATCTGAAACAATAGTATTTGGCACACCATGCAAGCGAATAATTTCACGAAAGAACAAATCAGCAACATTAACAGCATCATCGCTTTTATGACATGGTATAAAGTGTGCCATTTTTGAGAATCTATCCACGACAACAAATATGCTATCCCTCCCCTTCTTTGTTCGAGGTAAACCTAAAACAAAGTCCATAGATATATCCTCCCAAGGAACACTAGGTACAGGCAAAGGCATATATAAACCATGAGGATTGAGTCGTGACTTAGCTTTTTGACATGTAGTGCAGCGAGCAACAAAACGCTCAACATCCCGTCTCATCTTTGGCCAAAAGAAATGTGTAGCAAGTATATCCTCCGTCTTCTTCACGCCAAAGTGTCCCATTAATCCTCCTCCATGCGCCTCCTGCAACAACAAAAGACGAAGAGAGCTAGCAGGAATGCATAGCTTGTTAGCGCGGAACACAAAACCATCATTAACAACGAACTTGTTCCATGTTCTTCCTTCTTTACAATTCTGCATTACTTCTTTAAAATCAGCATCATGCACATATTGATCTTTGATGGTCTCCAAACCAAATATTTTGAAGTCAAGTTGTGAAAGCATAGTATAGCGACGAGACAAAGCATCAGCAATAACATTTTCTTTACCCTTCTTGTGTTTGATGACATAAGGGAAAGTCTCAATGAATTCAACCCATTTAGCATGTCTACGATTCAGTTTAGCTTGACTTTTAATATCTTTCAAAGATTCATGATCAGAATGTATAACAAATTCTTTGGGCCATAAATAAAGTTGCCATGTCTCTAAAGTCCGAACAAGAGCATATAATTCCTTATCATAAGTAGAATAGTTCAGACTAGGCCCACTCAATTTTTCAGAAAAGTATGCAACAGGTTTGCCATCTTGTAATAACGCACCTCCTAATCCAATTCCACTAGCATCACATTCAAGCTCAAAAGTCTTATTAAAATCAGGAAGTTGGAGTAAAGGAGCATGTGTCAACTTATCTTTCAATACCGTGAAGGCTTCTTCCTGTGCGGTACCCCAAACAAAAGGCACATCCTTCTTTGTAAGCTCATTGAGAGGTGCAGCAATGGTGCTAAAGTCTCTCACAAAACGCCTATAGAAACCAGCGAGTCCAAGAAAACTCCTCACTTGTGTGACCGTTTTGGGCTGCGGCCAACTCTCAATAGCTTCAATCTTGGCTTTATCAACTTCAATTCCCTGTGGAGTAACAACATATCCAAGAAAAGATACTCGGTCGGTGCAAAAGGTGCACTTCCCAAGGTTACCAAACAAACGTGCATCACGTAGAGCATTAAAAACAGCACGTAAATGTTCCAAATGTTCTTCCAAAGATTTGCTATAAATCAGTATATCATCAAAATAGACTACCACAAATCGTCCAATGAAAGCACGTAAAACTTCGTTCATTAGCCTCATGAAAGTACTAGGTGCATTAGTTAACCCAAAAGGCATGACTAACCACTCATATAAACCAAACTTAGTTTTAAAAGCTGTTTTCCATTCATCTCCCAATTTCATACGAATTTGATGGTATCCACTACGCAAATCAACTTTGGAGAATATTGTAGAGCCACTCAATTCATCAAGCATATCATCTAGCCTAGGAATAGGATGACGATAACGAATAGTAATATTATTAATGCCTCTACAATCAACACACATACGCGAGGTACCATCCTTTTTCGGCACTAGAATAACAGGAACAGCACAAGGACTAAGGGATTCGCGTATATAACCTTTGTCGAGTAGCTCTTGTACTTGACGCATAATCTCCTTCATCTCCTCTGGATTGGTACGGTATAGTGCGCGGTTGGGTAATGATGCACCGGGAATTAAGTCAATTTGATGCTCAATCCCTCGAATAGGTGGTAATCCCGGTGGCACGTCTTGTGGAAAGACGTCAGCGAACTCCTGCAAAATGTTAGTAACAGCAGGAGGCAAAGAGGAAGGCACGTCCTCGAATGAAAATAATGCCTCTTTGCACACAAAAGCATAGCAAACAGATTTGCTAACATCTAGATCATCAATGGTAGACTTGGTGGCAAATAAACATGCACTTTTCAATTTAATTTCAGAAGCAACACTAGATGGTTTATTATTAGGCTTCATTTGTTGCTCAAATTCTTTTGCCACAATCTGATTTTCACTCTTATTTTGCTCCTGTTTTGCTTTATTAGCTCGATTAATATCATCTTTCAAAATGGAATCAGGAGTCATCGGAAGCAAAGTAATATTTTTGTCCTTACGAACAAGAGTATACTGATTGTTTCTACCATGGTGTACAGAATTTTTATCAAATTGCCATGGTCTACCAAGTAATAAGGAACATGCTTGCATAGGTACCACATCACAATCAACATAATCAGCATATGTAGAGATACTAAAATGCACACGAACAGTACGTGTTACCTTGACCTTCCCGCTGTTGTTGAACCATTGGATGTAGTAAGGATGTGGATGTGGTCTTGTGGTGAGAGACAGCTTCTCCACCATCTCCATGCTAGCCAAGTTGTTGCAGCTCCCTCCATCTATGATGACGCGAACAGAACGTTCCTTCACAACTCCCTTTGTATGGAACAAATTATGCCTCTGATTTTGCTCAGCTTGCGTGACCTGCACACTCAAAACACGTTGAGCAACCAAACATTCATACCTGTCAGCATCTTCAGGAGCCATGTATTGCGTCTCATGATCGGAATCATCTCCACCGTGTTCTTCATGTGTAAGAAGAGCCAAAGTCTCCTCATCATAGTCACTAGCGGACTCATACCCACCATTCTCAGTAGCAATCATCACACGCTGAGATGTGCATTCGCGCGCAAAATGTCCTCTTCCCTTACAACGACGACAAATAATATCACTTGTGTGCCCTGTAGACGCCATGGAAGAAGCAGAGCTCTGTGCAGGCCCGGCAGGTGTGCTCTTGGCAGATAGTGGTGGTTGTGCCTGCTTTTTTGTATCACGGTTGGAGGTGGCAGCTGACGGAGGTGCCGGTGTAGCAGAACGTGTGGAAGTAGATGATGCACGTGGTGTCCATGATGAAGGTCGACCTGCAGAAAAGTTAGTCCGCGCCAATGCCTGTCGATCCTGAGGGGGGGCCCTAACATTGCCATTATTTGCATGTGGACGACCTGGTGGTTGTGGTGCTGGTGGTTGCACGTAGTTCTGATGTTGATCAACCTCATCCTCGTAATCTCCCCCATAACATCCTCCTCCGCATCAGCAGCAGGAGCCACAGAAGTATCAACAGCAGCACCAACAGGTTGGACAAGCGCAAGAGGAACACGGGTCGCTCGGCGGAGGGCTGTTTCGCGATGTGGAGGTAGTCGTTGTTGTTGTTGTTGTTGTTGTTGTTGTTGTTGTTGTTGTTGTTGTTGTTGTTGTTGTTGTTGTTGTAGAGGTGCGTTAGGTGCAGCCGGTGGTGGTGGTGGAAGACGCGCGAGCAATTCATTAAACCTGTTATCGAGCTTTGTTTCGAACGTCTTCTCCAGGCCAGTGATCTTCTCCATGGCCTCTTCAAAATTGTTCAGCACATCTTGCACCAGTTGATTCATCATTTTCTGAAACTTATCATGAAGCTCCTTGTTTGTTAAATTCTCCCAGTCAATCTCGTCGGGTTGTGATCCTGGCATGGTTAGCAGCAATAGAAACACACAAGAATATGATCCTATAGACTACTAACAAGTGGTGGTGGTGGTGGGTGTCACAAATCCTTTAAGCAAATCTCAAATTCTTACCAGTTCTTACCCAACAGCAGGCGGTGATCGGCAACCGATGTAGTCAAAACTCTCAAAGCTTGGATAGAGCGATTACCAGGGAGAGTCAAACGCACGATGTAGATGTATGTGGAGCTGGGAAGGCTTATAATATGGTAGCAAAAAGGGTCAGGAATAATCAATTCAGAGATGCAAAGTTGAATAAACGCTCAACGACGGTACTGTGCTGGTCCTAGGCTAGACCGTACTAGAGACGCGAGCCTAGAACACTAACAAAATCACGGCGCTGCACGTAAACAAGGGAGGAGCACACTCTGAATTTTCTTTTCTTTTTTTTCACTTTTTTTTGCACTTTTTTTGCACTTTTTTTTGCTCCGCAACAATTTTTTTTTGAAAAAGTCTACAAATGTCCTAAAAACTGCCTAGCGAGAATTTTCCAGACTTAGTTTTTTTTTGAGTTTGGAACTATTTTTCTTCTGCGGGTAGCACGAAAGTTGGGGAGTCCTTCTCTGTCACGACTCAGAGTATCGCGTGATCTGGAAATCAAGAACAAAGCAACAATTACTGGTCTCGGACTAGGACTCGTGGCGGAGATGAATCTGGTGGAAACTCGCACTGGTGGCGGATATTTGCAGGGCTATGGAACACGGACTGGTGGCGAAACTGTGATGGAGGTGGACTCGGATTAGCATGATGGCGGTAGATTTGTGGTATATGGTAGCGGCGGTGACGATGGTGGTATATGGCAGCGGTGATGACGATGGTGGTATATGGCAGCGGTGGTGATGATGATGCGGTGGTGATATATGGCAGCGGCGACGTGACAACCTGTGAACAGAACTCGAAACTCTAAAGGACTAGACGCTAAGACCAGCAACTTGACACGACGATGCAACCGCAAGTTCAACAAAGCAAATACAGAAAAGATTATGCAAAGGCTCAGATTGGTTCGGATAGGATGAACTAACCCTAAATTTTTTTTGGCTTTTTCGTGGACTGTAGGTATGAAAAACAGACTCGATCTAAACTATGAAAAACTGTAAAATCTCACCGAGCAACCTGGAAATCTGATACCACTTGATAGAGGCAAAGGTGTCCCGTCTTCCGATGAGATGGTGGCTATCGTTTGGAGGAAGTCGACTTTGACGATCCGACTACGAACGTGCGAGGACGTCGCGCCTTAGCAATCGCTAAACCAAGTCCGAGAGGTTATTGACCACGCCGGAGCACGATCAACCTGACCACGAAGGTCTGTTTCCTGCAGGCAAACGAAGAACAAGCAAGAAACTAAGATTGCAATCTGGATATTGCGAATATAAGAGGAAAGCTTTATTGATCAAGGTGGGGTTCTGAGACGCCTTGGTCTGGTCGTTGAACACAAACGAAGTACGCGAAGTTGCAGCTATGGCGAACTTTTAATCTAAACAAAACCCAAAGTCTAAACGACGCCCTAAGGGCTGTATATATGGAGGAAGAGGGGGGGAATTTCGTAGCCCTTGAGGAAGGGGTCCGAAACCAACCCTAACTCTTGTTTCCCCACACATACGGACTCTAAAAACAGCCTATACTTAAGTATTTCGAAATTACATGGGCCTGGCCCAATAATAAGGTGACGCAGCACCTAGAATAGCCTCTGGACGAAATTTATGAAGTGGCATCTTGTATATTTCGTCCAAGGCTTCACTCACTCCTTATGGTGGCTTCAAAGTCCTGAAATCATCACTTGTAACTCTGTTCTTGTTCCCCTTGCGCATGCCATCAACTCGATGCTTGTTCTTGCTCCAATGTTCATCCTTCTCCAAGCTAGGCCCTTCATTTGTAAGCAAAACAAATGTATCCAATTTAGGCAGCATCATATTCTCATGAACATGAGAATCATTACCAAGAAACGAAAGTACCTGGTAATTTAATTGGCGTGCGCGAGCTCTAGTAATTGGTCCATCATATGTAACAGTAGGGGCTGTGGGTGTAACAATGGTATTGATGTCCTCATCAGAGGAAGACGGGTCGCTCGGCGGAGGGCTGTTTCGCGATGTGGAGGTAGTCGTTGTTGTTGTTGTTGTTGTTGTTATAGTTGTTGTTGTTGTTGTAGAGGTGCGTTAGGTGCAGCCGGTGGTGGTGGTGGAAGACGCGCGAGCAATTCATTAAACCTGTTATCGAGCTTTGTTTCGAACGTCTTCTCCAGGCCAGTGATCTTCTCCATGGCCTCTTCAAAATTGTTCAGCACATCTTGCACCTGTTCATTCATCATTTTCTGAAACTTATCATGAAGCTCCTTGTTTGTTAAATTCTCCCAGTCAATCTCGTCGGGTTGTGATCCTGGCATGGTTAGCAGCAATAGAAACACACAAGAATATGATCCTATAGACTACTAACAAGTGGTGGTGGTGGTGGGTGTCACAAATCCTTTAAGCAAATCTCAAATTCTTACCAGTTCTTACCCAGCAGCAGGCGGTGATCGGCAACCGATGTAGTCAAAACTCTCAAAGCTTGGATAGAGCGATTACCAGGGAGAGTCAAACGCACGATGTAGATGTATGTGGAGCTGGGAAGGCTTATAATATGGTAGCAAAAAAGGGTCAGCAATAATCAATTCAGAGATGCAAAGTTGAATAAACGCTCAACGACGGTACTGTGCTGGTCCTAGGCTAGACCGTACTAGAGACGCGAGCCTAGAACACTAACAAAATCACGGCGCTGCACGTAAACAAGGGAGGAGCACACTCTGAATTTTCTTTTCTTTTTTTTCACTTTTTTTCCTCTTTTTTTTTGCTCTGCAACAATTTTTTTTCGAAAAAGTCTACAAATGTCCTAAAACCTGCCTAGCCAGAATTTTCCAGACTTAGTTTTTTTTTGAGTTTGGAACTACTTTTTCTTCTGCGGGTAGCACGAAAGTTGGGGAGTCCTTCTCTGTCACGACTCAGAGTATCGCGTGATCTGGAAATCAAGAACAAAGCAACAATTACTGGTCTCGGACTAGGACTCGTGGCGGAGATGAATCTGGTGGAAACTCGCACTGGTGGCGGATATTTGCAGGGCTATGGAACACGGACTGGTGGCGAAACTGTGATGGAGGTGGACTCGGATTAGCGTGATGGCAGTGGATATGTGGTATATGGTAGCGGCGGTGACGATGGTGGTATATGGCAGCGGTGATGATGATGGTGGTATATGGCAGCGGTGATGATGATGATGCGGTGGTGATATATGGCAGCGGCGACGTGACAACCTGTGAACAGAACTTGAAACTCTAAAGGACTAGACGCTAACACCAGCGACTTGACACGACGATGCAACCGCAAATTCAACAAAGCAAATACAGAAAAGATTATGCAAAGGCTCAGATTGGTTCGGATAGGATGAACTAACCCTAATTTTTTTTGGCTTTTTCGTGGACTGTAGGTATGAAAAACAGACTCGATCTAAACTATGAAAAACTGTAAAATCTCACCGAGCAACCTGGAAATCTGATACCACTTGATAGAGGCAAAGGTGTCCCGTCTTTCGATGAGATGGTGGCTATCGTTTGGAGCAAGTCTACTTTGACGATCCGACTACGAACGTGCGAGGACGTCGCGCCTTAGCAATCGCTAAACCAACTCCGAGAGGTTATTGACCACGCCGGAGCACGATCAACCTGACCACGAAGGTCTGTTTCCTGCAGGCAAACGAAGAACAAGCAAGAAACTAAGATTGCAATCTGGATATTGCGAATATAAGAGGAAAGCTTTATTGATCAAGGTGGGGTTCTAAGACGCCTTGGTCTGGTCGTTGAACACAAACGAAGTACGCGAAGTTGCAGCTATGGCGAACTTTCAATCTAAACAAAACCCAAAGTCTAAACGACACCCTAAGGGCTGTATATATGGAGGAAGAGGGGGCGAATTTCGTGGCCCTTGAGGAAGGGGTCCGAAACCAACCCTAACTCTCGTTTCCCCACACATACGGACTCTAAAAACAGCCTATACTTAAGTATTTCGAAATTACATGGGCCTGGCCCAATAATAAGGTGACGCAGCACCTAGAATAGCCTCTGGACGAAATTTATGAAGTGGCATCTTGTATATTTCGTCCAAGGCTTCACTCACTCCTTATGGTGGCTTCAAAGTCCTGAAATCATCACTTGTAACTCCGTTCTTTTTCCCCTTGCGCATGCCATCAACTCGATGCTTGTTCTTGCTCCAATGTTCATCTTTCTCCAAGCTAGGCCCTTCATTTGTAAGCAAAACAAATGTATCCAATTTAGGCAGCATCATATTCTCATGAACATTAGAATCGTTACCAAGAAACGAAAGTACCTGGTAATTTAATTGGCGTGCGCGAGCTCTAGTAATTGGTCCATCATATGTAACCGTAGGGGCTGTGGGTGTAACAATGGTATTGATGTCCTCATCAGAGGAACACGGGTCGCTCGGCGGAGGGCTGTTTCGCGATGTGGAGGTAGTCGTTGTTGTTGTTGTTGTTGTTGTTGTTGTTGTTGTTGTTGTTGTTGTTGTTGTAGAGGTGCGTTAGGTGCAGCCGGTGGTGGTGGTGGAAGACGCGCGAGCAATTCATTAAACCTGTTATCGAGCTTTGTTTCGAACGTCTTCTCCAGGCCAGTGATCTTCTCCATGGCCTCTTCAAAATTGTTCAGCACATCTTGCACCTGTTCATTCATCATTTTCTGAAACTTATCATGAAGCTCCTTGTTTGTTAAATTCTCCCAGTCAATCTCGTCGGGTTGTGATCCTGGCATGGTTAGCAGCAATAGAAACACACAAGAATATGATCCTATAGACTACTAACAAGTGGTGGTGGTGGTGGGTGTCACAAATCCTTTAAGCAAATCTCAAATTCTTACCAGTTCTTACCCAGCAGCAGGCGGTGATCGGCAACCGATGTAGTCAAAACTCTCAAAGCTTGGATAGAGCGATTACCAGGGAGAATCAAACGCACGATGTAGATGTATGTGGAGCTGGGAAGGCTTATAATATGGTAGCAAAAAGGGTCAGCGGTAATCAATTCAGAGATGCAAAGTTGAATAAACGCTCAACGACGGTACTGTGCTGGTCCTAGGCTAGACCGTACTAGAGACGCGAGCCTAGAACACTAACAAAATCACGGCGCTGCACGTAAACAAGGGAGGAGCACACTCTGAATTTTCTTTTCTTTTTTTTTACTTTTTTTCCTCTTTTTTTTTGCTCCGCAACAAATTTTTTTCGAAAAAGTCTACAAATGTCCTAAAAACTACCTAGCCAGAATTTTCCAGACTTAGTTTTTTTTTTGAGTTTGGAACTATTTTTCTTCTGCGGGTAGCACGAAAGTTGGGGAATCCTTCTCTGTCACGACTCAGAGTATCGCGTGATCTAGAAATCAAGAACAAAGCAACAATTACTGGTCTCGGACTAGGACTCGTGGCGGAGATGAATCTGGTGGAAACTCGCACTGGTGGCGGATATTTGCAGTGCTATGGAACACGGACTGGTGGCGAAACTGTGATGGAGGTGGACTCGGATTAGCGTGATGGCGGTAGATATGTGGTATATGGTAGCGGCGGTGACGATGGTGGTATATGGCAGCGGTGATGACGATGGTGGTATATGGCAGCGGTGATGATGATGATGCGGTGGTGATATATGGCAGCGGCGACGTGACAACCTGTGAACAGAACTCGAAACTCTAAAGGACTAGACGCTAATACCAGCAACTTGACACGACGATGCAACCGCAAGTTCAACAAAGCAAATACAGAAAAGATTACGCAAAGGCTCAGATTGGTTCGGATAGGATGAACTAACCCTAATTTTTTTTGGCTTTTTCGTGGACTGTAGGTATGAAAAACAGACTCGATCTAAACTATGAAAAACTGTAAAATCTCACCGAGCAACCTGGAAATCTGATACCACTTGATAGAGGCAAAGGTGTCCCGTCTTTCGATGAGATGGTGGCTATCGTTTTGAGGAAGTCCACTTTGACGATCCGACTACGAACGTGCGAGGACGTCGCGCCTTAGCAATCGCTAAACCAACTCTGAGAGGTTATTGACCACGCCGGAGCACGATCAACCTGACCACGAAGGTCTGTTTCCTGCAGGCAAACGAAGAACAAGCAAGAAACTAAGATTGCAATCTGGATATTGCGAATATAAGAGGAAAGCTTTATTGATCAAGGTGGGGTTCTGAGACGCCTTGGTCTGGTCGTTGAACACAAACGAAGTACGCGAAGTTGTAGCTTTGGAGAACTTTTAATCTAAACAAAACCCAAAGTCTAAACGACGCCCTAAGGGCTGTATATATGGAGGAAGAGGGGGGAAATTTCGTGGCCCTTGAGGAAGGGGTCCGAAACCAACCCTAACTCTTGTTTCCCCACACATACGGACTCTAAAAACAGCCTATACTTAAGTATTTCGAAATTACATGGGCCTGGCCCAATAATAAGGTGACGCAGCTCCTAGAATAGCCTCTGGACGAAATTTATGAAGTGGCATCTTGTATATTTCGTCCAAGGCTTCACTCACTCCTTATGGTGGCTTCAAAGTCCTGAAATCATCACTTGTAACTCCGTTCTTGTTCCCCTTGCGCATGCCATCAACTCGATGCTTGTTCTTGCTCCAATGTTCATCCTTCTCCAAGCTAGGCCCTTCATTTGTAAGCAAAACAAATGTATCCAATTTAGGCAGCATCATATTCTCATGAACATTAGAATCATTACCAAGAAACGAAAGTACCTGGTAATTTAATTGGCGTGCGCGAGCTCTAGTAATTGGTCCATCATATGTAACAGTAGGGGCTGTGGGTGTAACAATGGTATTGATGTCCTCATCAGAGGAACACGGGTCGCTCGGCGGAGTGCTGTTTCGCGATGTGGAGGTAGTCGTTGTTGTTGTTGTTGTTGTTGTTGTTGTTGTTGTTGTAGAGGTGCGTTAGGTGCAGCCGGTGGTGGTGGTGGAAGACGCGCGAGCAATTCATTAAACCTGTTATCGAGCTTTGTTTCGAACGTCTTCTCCAGGCCAGTGATCTTCTCCATGGCCTCTTCAAAATTGTTCAGCACATCTTGCACCTTTTCATTCATCATTTTCTGAAACTTATCATGAAGCTCCTTGTTTGTTAAATTCTCCCAGTCAATCTCGTCGGGTTGTGATCCTGGCATGGTTAGCAGCAATAGAAACACACAAGAATATGATCCTATAGACTACTAACAAGTGGTGGTGATGGTGGGTGTCACAAATCCTTTAAGAAAATCTCAAATTCTTACCAGTTCTTACCCAGCAGCAGGCGGTGATCGGCAACCGATGTAGTCAAAACTCTCAAAGCTTGGATAGAGCGATTACCAGGGAGAGTCAAACGCACGATGTAGATGTATGTGGAGCTGGGAAGGCTTATAATATGGTAGCAAAAAGGGTCAGCAATAATCAATTCAGAGATGCAAAGTTGAATAAACGCTCAACGACGGTACTGTGCTGGTCCTAGGCTAGACTGTACTAGAGACGCGAGCCTAGAACACTAACAAAATCACGGCGCTGCACGTAAACAAGGGAGGAGCACACTCTGAATTTTCTTTTCTTTTTTTTCACTTTTTTTCCTCTATTTTTTTGCTCCGCAACAAATTTTTTTTCGAAAAAGTCTACAAACGTCCTAAAAACTACCTAGCCAGAATTTTCCAGACTTAGTTTTTTTTTTGAGTTTGGAACTATTTTTCTTCTGCGGGTAGCACGAAAGTTGGGGAGTCCTTCTCTGTCACGACTCAGAGTATCGCGTGATCTGGAAATCAAGAACAAAGCAACAATTACTGGTCTCGGACTAGGACTCGTGGCGGAGATGAATCTGGTGGAAACTCGCACTGGTGGCGGATATTTGCAGGGCTATGGAACACGGACTGGTGGCGAAACTGTGATGGAGGTGGACTCGAATTAGCGTGATGGCGGTGGATATGTGGTATATGGTAGCGGCGGTGACGATGGTGGTATATGGCAGCGGTGATGGCGATGGTGGTATATGGCAGCGGTGATAATGATGATGCGGTGGTGATATATGGCAGCAGCGACGTGACAACCTGTGAACAGAACTCGAAACTCTAAAGGACTAGACGCTAAGACCAGCAACTTGACACGACGATGCAACCACAAATTCAACAAAGCAAATACAGGAAAGATTATGCAAAGGCTCAGATTGGTTCGGATAGGAAGAATTAACCCTATTTTTTTTGGCTTTTTCGTGGACTGTAGGTATGAAAAACAGACTCGATCTAAACTATGAAAAACTGTAAAATCTCACCGAGCAACCTAGAAATCTGATACCACTTGATAGAGGCAAAGGTGTCCCGTCTTTCGATGAGATGGTGGCTATCGTTTGGAGGAAGTCGACTTTGACGATCCGACTACGAACGTGCGAGGACGTCGCGCCTTAGCAATCGCTAAACCAACTCCGAGAGGTTATTGACCACGCCGGAGCACGATCAACCTGACCACGAAGGTCTGTTTCCTGCAGGCAAACGAAGAACAAGCAAGAAACTAAGATTGCAATCTGGATATTGCGAATATAAGAGGAAAGCTTTATTGATCAAGGTGGGGTTCTGAGACGCCTTGGTCTGGTCGTTGAACACAAACGAAGTACGCGAAGTTGCAGCTATGGCGAACTTTTAATCTAAACAAAACCCAAAGTCTAAACGACGCCCTAAGGGCTGTATATATGGAGGAAGAGGGGGGAATTTCGTGGCCCTTGAGGAAGGGGTCCGAAACCAACCCTAACTCTTGTTTCCCCACACATACGGACTCTAAAAACAGCCTATACTTAAGTATTTTGAAATTACATGGGCCTGGCCCAATAATAAGGTGACGCAGCTCCTAGAATAGCCTCTGGACGAAATTTATGAAGTGGCATCTTGTATATTTCGTCCAAGGCTTCACTCACTCCTTATGGTGGCTTCAAAGTCTTGAAATCATCACTTGTAACTCCGTTCTTGTTCCCCTTGCGCATGCCATCAGCTCGATGCTTGTTCTTGCTCCAATGTTCATCCTTCTCCAAGCTAGGCCCTTCATTTGTAAGCAAAACAAATGTATCCAATTTAGGCAGCATCATATTCTCATGAACATTAGAATCATTACCAAGAAACGAAAGTACCTGGTAATTTAATTGGCGTGCGCGAGCTCTAGTAATTGGTCCATCATATGTAACAGTAGGGGTTGTGGGTGTAACAATGGTATTGATGTCCTCATCAGATGAACACGGGTCGCTCGGCGGAGGGCTGTTTCGCGATGTGGAGGTAGTCGTCGTCGTTGTTGTTGTTGTTGTTGTTGTTGTTGTTGTTGTTGTTGTTGTTGTTGTTGTTGTTGTTGTAGAGGTGCGTTAGGTGCAGCCGGTGGTGGTGGTGGAAGACGCGCGAGCAATTCATAAAACCTGTTATCGAGCTTTGTTTCGAACGTCTTCTCCAGGCCAGTGATCTTCTCCATGGCCTCTTCAAAATTGTTCAGCACATCTTGCACCTGTTCATTCATCATTTTCTGAAACTTATCATGAAGCTCCTTGTTTGTTAAATTCTCCCAGTCAATCTCGTTGGGTTGTGATCCTGGCATGGTTAGCAGCAATAGAAACACACAAGAATATGATCCTATAGACTAATAACAAGTGGTGGTGGTGGTGGGTGTCACAAATCCTTTAAGCAAATCTCAAATTCTTACCCAGCAGCAGGCGGTGATCATCAACCGATGTAGTCAAAACTCTCAAAGCTTGGATAGAGCGATTACCAGGGAGAGTCAAACGCACGATGTAGATGTATGTGGAGCTGGGAAGGATTATAATATGGTAGCAAAAAGGGTCAGTGTCAGGGGGAATCGGCCTCCACGAGCACCTATGGGGACGGAGCCCCTTTTCGGTTCGGCGGGGGGCGGAGGTTGCACAAAGAGCAGATCGAGGCGACACACACACACAACGATTTTACCCAGCTTCGGGCCGCACGGATGCGTAAAACCCTACTGCTGCTTGTCTGGTTGATTCGAGTTCTTGCTCTGGAGCGCAATAAGCTATAATAAGTTGGAGCTGGACGTAGACGAGGGTCTACTGGGTGTCCTCCCTCCGGGTCCTCTCCTCCCGCCTCCCCTTACGTGCGCATGGGCCTCCTTTTATATGCTAAGGGGTTTCCCACAGGTAGCGACGCAGGTGAGGGTAAAAATGGCAGGGAACTGTGCGAACAGTGGCCGCACAGTGCTATCGCACCTAACTCTGACGGCGGGGGACAAAGGCATTAAATGCCCGTCTGGATCGCCTGAACAGTGCCGAGGCGGACCGTTAGGGGCGCCTCCGCTTGCCACGGGGGCGACTCTGCCAACGTCGCATGCCACGCGCGCCCCAGGTTGCGCGGCGCCTCGCCACGTGCCTCTGGGGAAGCTCCAGAGTGACGCGTGGGCAGGTGAGCTGGAGCGCAGGCCTGAGGTGGTGGTTTGCCGCGGCAAGTGGCTTGCCGCGGTGGTTGTCTTGCCGCACCTGGAAGCTTGCCGCTCGTCAGGCCTTGCCGGGGCGCGCGGCGTGCCGCTGCGGGCTTTTCTTGGGGTGCCTTGGTTTGGCCGTCCCGGCGAGCTCCTCCCGCCGGGGCCTTGGTGCTCCGGCTTAGTCGTCCCGGCAAGCTCCTCTTGCCAGGGCCTTGTCGCCTTGGCCCGGCAAGCTCCTCTTGCCGGACCTCGCCTTCTCGGCCCGGCAAGCTCCTCTTGCCGGGGCTTGGTCTTCTAGGCTCGATCACTTGGCCTTCGTCCGGCCCAGAAAGGGCCGTGGAGACTCTTGTCGCTCCCCTGGCAAGCCTTGCCGCGGGACGCTACTACGGCCCGTGCACAAGTTCGGGGTACTAAGGTACCCCTACTTTAGTACACCGACAGGAGCCCCCGGGTCTGGGCCATACACGGTGCCGAGCGTTGTTGGGCTAGGCCCTAACAGTGCACGGGCACGCGTGGCCTGGGTTGCGCTGCTCCTTAACTCCGTGCCCGTCGCGCCCTCCCCAAGTGGCGCGCGCTTATCGCAACGTCGTGGGGGGCGAGGCGTGCGAGGCGTGCGTGACGTGGGTGGCGTGCGCGGGGCTTGAGGCCCGCAGGCATGCGTCACGTCGGGCACGATTCCTTTATTCGGAAAGGCGAAACGTCCGCCCCCACTTTCAAGTGAGGGGGAGACGTGGAGGCGCGGCTTGGTGAACGAACGGGGTCGAGGCGCGGCTTTCGGGGCGCCCGCCCCCACGATCACGGGGTGGGGAGAGGTCGCCTCATCTGTCGCCTCGGCCCTGCTCGCCCGCCACGCGTCCTCCATGCGCTTGGGGTTGCGGTGGTGGAGGCAGGAAACCGGGCCGACGCGGGTCGAAGTAGAGGGTCGGCCCCGTCGCCTGCCCTTCCTCTGCTTTGATTGGTTGGGCGGGGCGGCTGAGCCCCCACTTCGCCCCTTTATAAGGAGTGGAAGGGGGTGATGAGGGTCCGCACTCCTTCCTTCTTTCTTCTCTTAGATCCCTGGTCCCCTCTCCCCAACTGTCATGGAGAAAGGGAACCCTGGTCCTTCTTCGGTGGCGGCAAGGGTTGCCGCACCCGTGGTGACGGAGCCAACCGTAAGGGGAAGGGGGAGGGGGCGAGGTCGTGGACGAGGCCGTGGATGGGGCCGAGGCGCTCGAGGCGGGCGGGGCGGTGCGCCGGCCTCGCCTCCGCCGGCGGCTCCGTTTCTCCCGGTGGTTCATCTCGGGGACGACCCCTACGAGTTCATCATCAGGCTGCGCCGGGCGCCTCGCCGTCGCCTCCGCCTCCCGGCTCCCTTCGTGGACGTCCTGGAAGCGGAGCAACATGAGATGCTGAGACTGCGCATGAGGGGCTGCGGGATCAGTGGTACGCGAGTCCACGTCGAATCCCGAGCCCCCGGCGTGATGTGTCTTGGCCGAGGGTGGAAGTCGTTCGCCCGGATCCACAGCTTGATGGAGGGGTTCACCCTCCATTTTAAGCTGATGGAGGGTGATCTCCTCTCTGTCAAGGTCTTCGGGGACCTCGGCACCCGGGCCCGGTGCTGCGTGGATAGGTCCTCCGACAGCGAAGGCTCCTCCTCGAGCGAGAGTGACGAGGAGGGGAGCGACAGCGACGACGAGGGGAGCGGTCGCCGGGATGACGGGTCCGACTAGGTGCCGGTCGCAGCTCCGTGTGGCACCGGCGACCCCCATCGTCCGTGTCGCTGGCGCCGTGAACTCCCCGGGGTCGTCTCCTTGGGCGGCTGGCGTAGGGAGGCTGCGGAAGAGGAAGAGGGCGGGCGGCAAGGCCACTGCCTCGTCTTCCAGCTTCGCCCCAGACGCCGTCGCCACCCCTGCTCGCGGCGACGACCACCGGGGTCTTCTCTCCGGCCCGGCAAGCTCCTCTTGCCGGGGCTTCGTCTTCTCGGGCGGCCGGAGTGGCGAGGCTGCGGAAGAGGCCGGCGGCAAGGCCGTCAACTCGGAGTACGAGGGCTGGATGCCCTCGACAGCGTGTTGACGTCCCGCAGCCTCCTTTTCGAGCTCCGCTTCCGGCGTCGCCGTCTCCATCCGGCCTCCGGAGCCCCCGGGCGGAGCCCCGGATGCTCTCTTGGCGTCTTCTGCCACCCGTAGCTCGTCTAGGCGCCCCTTTTGCCCTTCTCGCCTCCTTGCCCTACCTCCTGAGGAGAGAGACAAGAAAGGGATCACGGGCACCTTATCTCTTTTTATCTTGTAAGCCCTCGGGCCTTAATTGTGTTTAAATCTTGTAATCCCATCTTTCATGTTTTTCATTCTCTCTGAGCTGTACCTGAGTGGAATGTTTTTAATGAAAAGGGAGTGTTTGCCGGACCATTTGTCTCGCGGGTACATCCCGCGGCAAGGAGCGAGCCCTTTGCATCGTTAAGATAGACACTTCCCCGCCCGGCAACGGACCCTGCCGTCTCCCCGCGCCCCTTGGCCCTCCTCACGCTCTTGGCGGAGGCAGGGAGAAGGCGGGTTCTGGCCCTTCGCTTCCTCCTCTTGCCGCCGCGGCTACTATCATAAGCGGGCCCCGGGAACGCGCTCCGGGGTTTGTCGCTTAAGAGAGCACGACAGCTTTTAGGAGGAAGTAAGGTTTTCGCATTCCGCAGCTCACGAGAGAATGCATGATAAGGGATGTAAAGACTTATCTGAGGTTGCAACCCCCGGCAACTCTGGCTTGCCGGGGCGCGGGTGCTGGCTCGCCCTTCTCCCCTTCTTCGTCCTTGAGCGGCTCGGCAATGGTATGCAATTCCTGCGAGCCAAAGGGGAAGGACGGGAAAAAGACGCGGACTCGACCTCTAAGTTAGGGGTTAGCGACTGTTAGGCACTACCAACCCTAACCAAGGACGAGACTCGACTCAGCATGCATGCTAAAACTTGGGGGCGCCAGCGCTTCATTGCTGCCAGGGTCTGCGCCTGGCTTTGTACAAAGGATTACATGCAACTGCGGCAAGACTTTTGTACAAAGAGTTGGTTGCCGGACGGGGTCCGACAACCGCGCCTTACGGGTAAAACTTGCAAAGATGCTCAATGTTCCAGGAATTGCTCACCGGAGTACCATCTTCGGTCTCGAGGCGGACGGCGCTGGGCCTCGTGACTCGTTTCACCCGGTAAGGGCCTTCCCACTTCGGCGTCAACTTGTTGTGTATCTTGGCCGACTGAACGCGCCGAAGAACAAGGTCGCCTTCCTCGAGGCTCCTGGCTTTAACTTTGCGGCTATGATAGCGACGCAGAGCTTGCTGGCAGCGAGCGGATCGCACAGCAGCCTGGAGACGATCCTCCTCGAGGAGCAGTGCGTCATCTTCACGCGACCTCTCTTGCTCAAGCTCATCATAAGCGAGCACTCGAGGTGACCCGTATACGAGTTCCGTGGGGGTAACTGCTTCTGCTCCATAGACTAGAGCAAATGGTGTCTGGCCGGTGGCTCGATTTGGCGTCGTTCTGACCGACCAAAGAACCGCCGGCAGCTCCTCGATCCAGTTCCGTCCGCACTTGAGCAGCCTGTCAAAACTTCTGGTCTTGAGCCCGCGCATTACCTCGGCGTTGGCCCTTTCCGCTTGACCGTTGCTCCGGGGATGAGCAACAGAAGCGAAGCAGACCTTGGTGCCGAGGTCTTGGGTGTACTGCATGAAAGCGTGGCTTGTGAACTGCGTACCGTTGTCGGTGATGATCCTGTTGGGGATCCCGAAGCGGCAAACAATCGACCTGAAGAATTTGATCACGGACTGGGCTGTCACCTTCCTCACCGGTTCCACTTCTGGCCACTTTGTGAACTTGTCGACGGCAACGAACAAGTACTCAAAGCCCCCGACGGCTCGGGGGAAGGGGCCGAGGATATCGAGCCCCCAGACCGAGAAGGGCCAGGACAAAGGGATCATCTAGAGAGCTTGAGCTGGCTGGTGTATCTTCTTGGAATGGAACTGGCACGCTTCACACTTGGTTACTTGTGCAGTTGCATCCTGGAGGGCTGTTGGCCAGAAGAAACCTTGCCGGAACGCTTTGCCGGCAAGTGCTCTGGCGCCAATTTGGTGTCCACATATGCCTCCGTGTATCTCCGCCAACAGCTCCTGTCCGTCTTCCCGGTGAATGCACTTCAATTTCACCCCATTGCGTCCTCTTCTGTACAGTGCGCCGTCGACGAACTGGTACATACTGGACTGCCGGGCTACTCTTTCCGCTTCTTCTTGTTCTTCGGGAAGTTCTCCTGTCTGGAGGAAACGGACGATCTGCTGTGCCCACGTCGGAGCCTGTGGCTCGACGACGAGGACTAAAGGCATGTCGGCGGCTGCGGGAACATCAGCTTCTACGGCGAGGACTTGGGGCTCAGCCGGAGCTTGACGTTCCCCGGCAAGCTTGCCGGGGCATGGCTTGCCGGGAGCGCCTGCTTCGTCGGGACAAACCCTGGGGCTTGCCGCAGCGGGTAGCTCCTCAGCACTCTTGGCGTCGATCTTGGGGACTCTCTTGGCGGCGGCTTCGGGAAGCTCTGCCGGGAGATAGTCACCGGAGACCGATTTTCTCTTCTTGCTTGGCCCAGTCGATGGTGTCATGGATGGCTGAGTCAGCTTGAGCACAAAAGTCCCTGGTTCCACAGGTAGCTTTACTGCGGCGCATTTTGACAAGCCGTCGGCGATGTCGTTCTCTGCTCTTGGAACGTATTCCATTTGCAGGCCGTCAAAGCGCTCTTCCAGCTTCCTCACTTCGTCAACGTAAGCCTCCATCAACGGGCACTGGTAATCCTTGTTCACTTGGCGGACGACGAGCTGCGAGTCACCCCTGACAATGAGTTTCTTGATCCCAAGTTCCGCCGCGATCCTGAGACCGGCGAGAAAACCTTCATACTCTGTCGTATTGTTGGTTGCTTGCTCCTTGGGAAAGTGCATCTAGACGATGTACTTGAGGTGCTCTCCGGTGGGCGCGATGAGCAGCACGCCGGCACCGGCGCCTTCCAGCGAAAAGGCACCATCAAAGTACATCAGCCACTCTTTGGTTGCTTCCTTGCCGGGGATGCTCGTCTCTGGAATTTCTTCGTCCGGTGTCGGCGTCCACTCTGCTATGAACTCTGCCAATGCTCTGCTCTGGATGGTCGATGTGCTCTCGAACTTGAGGCCAAAGCTTGACAGTTCTAGTGCCCACTCGACAATCCTGCCTGTTGCTTCGGGATTCTGCAGTATCCTCTTAAGCGGAAAGCGAGTGACCACCGTGATCTCGTGTGCTTGGAAGTAATGGCGCAGCTTCCTCGAGGCCATGAGGAGGCCGAAGAGCAATTTCTGCACACCAGAGTACCTCGACCTAGCCCCCTGCAGGAGGGAACTGACGAAGTAAACTGGGCGCTGCACCATCCTCTTCTTCTGCACTTCCCCTTGCGCTTGCGCGGATTCGCCTTTGCCGGGGCCAGAGCTTGTCGGGGAAGCCCCCTGCTTGTCGTCGGACGCGCTTGCCGTGGTTGCTGGCTCGTCATCAGCTTCCCTCTCCGCTACTAACGCAGCACTAACAACTTGATTGGTTGCCGCTAGGTAGAGCAGCAACTTCTCTTGCGGTCTAGGCGCGACAAGTATAGGAGCGGAGGACAGGTATTTCTTCAAGTCTTGCAGCGCAGCCTCCGCTTCCGGAGTCCATTTTACTGGACCTGCCTTTTTCAAGATTTTGAAAAACGGCAGGGCGCGTTCCGCAGACCTGGAAATAAACCTGCTGAGAGCCGCCACGCAGCCGGCAAGTGTTCGCACGTCCTTGACACGCGTTGGTGCTTCAATCTGCTCGATGGCCTTGATCTTGTCGGGGTTGGCTTCGATCCCACGCTGAGACACGAAGAACCCGAGAAGCTTGCCGGAGGGGACTCCGAACACGCACTTCTCGGGGTTGAGCTTGAGGCTGATCTTGCGCAAGTTCGCAAAGGTCTCTTCCAAGTCTTGAACCAAGGTTGCCTTGTCTCTGCTCTTGACCACAATGTCGTCCATGTAGGCCTCCACATTTTTGTGGATCTGTGGCTCGAAAGCAGCGTGGACAACCCTCGCAAACGTCGAGCCTGCGTTCTTCAGTCCAAAAGGCATCCGCACAAAACAGTACGTGCCGCATGGAGTGATGAACGCAGTCTTCTCTTCATCTTCTTTGGTCATGAAAATCTGGTGGTACCCGGAGTAGGCGTCGAGGAATGAAAGCAGGCCACATCCGGCCGTGGAGTCAACAATCTGGTCGATGCGCGGCAAGGGAAATGGATCTTTAGGGCAAGCTCTGTTGACATCGGTGAAATCGATGCAAAGCCTCCACTTCCCGTTTGCTTTGCGCACGACAACAGGATTGGCCAACCACGTCGGATGGAGCACGCCTCTGACGAGGCCTGCCGCTTCCAACTTCCTGATCTCCTCCGCGATAAACTCTTGGCGCTCCACCGCTTGTTTCCTGACTTTTTGCTTGACGGGCCGCGCATGAGGACAGACGGCAAGGTGGTGCTCAATCACTTCCCTGGGAATGCCGGGGATGTTAGATGGTTGCCAGGCAAACACATCGACATTCGCCCGCAGGAAAGCAACAAGCGCGCTTTCCTATTTGGGGTCGAGAGTGGCACTGATGGTGAAGGTACCACCAGTGCCGTCCTCCTTGGCGGGCACCTTCTTGGTCGCTGGTGGAGCAGCCGTCGTCTTCTTGTGTTTACCGGCGGGGCTCGATGGTGCGTCCTCAACGGCAGCGCAGCGCTCCGAAGAGGCGCGCTTGCCGGAGTGGGCACCAGAGCATTCGCCGGGCTTGGCCTTCTTGCCGGGAGAGCTCGATGGCACGTCCTCGACGGCAGCGCAGCACTCCGAGGAGGCGCGCTCGCCGGAGTGGGCGCCAGAGCACTTGCCGGGCTTGGTCTTCTTGCCGGCGGGGCTCGATGGCACGTCCACGACGGCAGCGCAGCACTCCGAAGAGGCGCGCTTGCCGGAGTGGGCGCCAGAGCACTTGCCGGGCTTGGTCTTCTTGCCGGCGGGGCTCGATGGCACGTCCTCGACGGTAGCGCAGCACTCCGAAGAGGCGCGCTTGCCGGAGTGGGCGTCAGAGCACTTGCCGGACTTCTTCTTTCCCCCGGAAGCTCTAGCGTCAAGTGGGTCGCGGGCCGTTGCTGCTGTTGCGTCCCGATATATTTGGTCGGCGCAGATAAGGGCATCCTTCTTGTCATCGGGGACAGAAATGATGCTTATCGGGCCAGGCATCTTGAGTATGTTATACGCGTAGTGAGAGGCCGCCATGAACTTGGCGAGCGCTGGTCGGCCGAGGATCCCGTTGTAAGGCAACGGAAAGTCAGCGACGTCAAAGGTGACCCTCTCAGTCCTGAAATTCAGCTCGCTGCCAAATGTTACCGGCAGCGTGATCTTTCCCTTCGGCTTGCTCCTTCCCGGGTTGATTCCTTGGAATGTGCCGGTTTCTACGAGCTCGCTGTCGGGAACTTGGAGTCTCCGGAGAACAGCAGAGGAGATCAGATTCAAGCAGGCCCCGCCGTCAACTAGCATCTTAGTGACCTTGAGGTTGCAGATCGTTGGGGAAACCAACATCGGCAAGCACCCGACCGCGGTTGTGCGATCAGGGTGGTCCTCAATGTCGAAGATGATAGGCGTGCTGGACCATCTCAGGGGTCTGCGTGACTCGACGGGTGGCTCCGCTGCATTGACCTCCCGCACCCACCGTTTAAGCTGGTGGTGGGAAGCGTGCAGGGAGGCACCGCCGTCCACACACAAGACCTCAGTGGCTTTCTGAAACTCCTGCTCGCTGGCCTCGGGGTCTTCCATGTCTTCATCGTCGTCATCGTCTTCGTCCTTGTCGCGTCCCTGGGGAGGTCTGTCTGCTTGCCGCTGCTTGTCCTTGCCGCGGCGCTCCCCCGGGCCGGGACGCTTCATGCCGGATCCCCCGCCGCCTGCTTGGGCTCTCTCCTTGTCGCGTCGTGCGTACTCGGCTTTCTGCAGCTCGACGAGTTGCTCGACTTGCTTGCAACTCTGGAGGTCGTGGCCCCTGGTATGGTGGATCTTGCAGTACTTCTTGTCGGTACCGTCCCGCTTATCGGCAGCAGCCACCGCCCGACAGTTGGCGCACCCAACAACCTCCTTGCCGGGGCCTCCCGCCTGGGCTTTCTTGGCGGAGCCCTCACTGCCGGACTTCTCGACAACCAGCACCTCTGGGTTTTTCTTCTTTTTGCCGTTCCCCCGCCGGCCTCTCCTTGCCGGGGCGGTACCTTCACTGTCGGATTCTCCTTCTCCAACACTTTCTCCGGGGAGCTTCCTCCCCTCCTCAGCGCGTGCACACTTGTCGGCCAGGGCGTAAAGCTCGCTGACCTCCTTGATTTTGCACATCGCCATCTCCTCCCGCATCCTGCGGTTGCGCACGTTCTGGTGGAACGCGCTGATCACCGCGGCAGGGTGGACGTCTGGGATGTTGTAGTGCACATGGCTGAACCTCTGGATGAACTTGCGCAAAGGCTCCCCCTCCTTCTGAACAAGCAGATGAAGGTCGCTTGCCTGGCCATGGGGTTTGTGGCCGCCCGTGAAGGCGCCAACGAATTGATGGCATAGATCTGGCCAGGAGGAGATGGAGCCGTCCGGCAAGTGCATGAGCCAGGATCTGACGTTGGGCTTGAGTACCAGCGGGAAGTAGTTGGCAAGGATCTTGTCGTCCCGTCCCCCGGCAGCCTGCACCGCAATGGTGTAGATGCTGAGGAACTCCGACGGGTGCGACTTGCCGTCGTACTTCTCGGGCACGTCGGGCTTGAAGTTCTTCGTGCTGGGCCACTGGACTTGCCGCAGCTCGCGGGTGAACGCAGGGCAGCCTACGGAATACGGCAGTTCGCCTGGTTCCCCCGGTGCGTGCATGTTTCCAAAGGGCTCAACGCGCTGGTCTGATTGACGTCGCGCCTCTCTTCTGCGCTCGATGCGGGTTCGAGCGTCTTCTTCCCTCCGTTCGTGAAGGACTTGGCGTTGGTTGCGGCGAGTTCTCGGGTTCGACGACGCGGTGGAGTCATTGTCGAGGTGAGCCCGGCGAGTCGGCGACCGCGGCTTCTGGGGCGGGGAGTGCATGGTGGTCGCTCCCCCGCCATTCTTGGCGCCATCGGTTCTCGCCTGGGTGACTGGCCGCGGCTGCGACGCGCTGTGCTGCCGCGGAGTGTCGCCGTTGGCGAAACCGATGAGGCTCTGGATGGTTGCCCTCCAGTCGTCGAGCTTGTCCGCCGTCGGAGGGTAGTCTAGGAGTAGTTGAGCTCGCGCGAGAGCTTCCGCTGGGGTGGCGGGCAGAGGCGGCGAACGGCGCGAGGAGCGGGATGTGCTCGAACTCCTAACTGTGTTAGAAGGAGCAGCACCCGGTCCAGGCAGCCGCGCGACGCTCGTTCCGGCACGCTGGATCGCATGCTGGTCCTGAGCGCCTTGGGACCCACCAGCACGGTCTGGGTCCAGCGAGCGTGATAGAGGCAAAGGTGTCCCGATGTTTCGATGAGATGGTCGCTATCGTTTCTGTGGGAGTCGACCTTGACGATCCGACTACGAACGTGCGAGACGTCGCGCCTTAGCAATCGCTAAACCAACTTCCGAAGGTTATTGACCACGCCGGAGCACGATCAACCTGACCACGAGGGCCTGTTTCCTGCGAGCAAACGAAGAACAAGCAAGAAACTAAGATTGCAATCTGGATATTGCGAATAAAAGAGGAAAGCTTTATTAACGAAGGTGGGGTTCTGTGACGCCTTGGTCTGGTCGTTGAACACAAACGAAGTACGCGAAGTTGCAGCTATGGCGAACTTTTGATCTAAACAAAACCCAAAGTCTAAACGACGCCCTAAGGGCTGTATATATGGAGGAAGAGGAGGGAATTTCGTGGCCCCTGATGGTGGGGTCCGAAACCAACCCTAACTCTTGTTTCCCCACACATACGGACTCTAAAAATAGCCTATACTTAAGTATTTCGAAATTACATGGGCCTGGCCCAAAAATAAGGTGACGCAGCACCTAGAATAGCCTATGAACGAATATTATGAAGTGGCATCTTGTATATTTTCGTCCAAGGCTTCATTCACTCCTTATGGTGGCTTCAAAGTCCTGAAATCATCACTTGTAACTCCGTTCTTGATCCCCTTGCGCATGCCATCAACTCCATGCGTGTTCTTGCTCCAATGTTCATCCTTCTCCAAGCTAGGCCCTTCACTTGTAAGCAAAACAAATGTATCCAATTTAGGCAGTATCATATTCTCATGAACATTAGAATCATTACCAAGAAACGAAAGTACCTGGTAATTTAATTGGCGTGCGCGAGCTCTAGTAATTGGTCCAGTATGTATAGCAGCAGGGGCTGTGGATGTAACAATGGTATTGATGTCCTCATCATCCTCCCCTTCTTGAAATGAAGTCGTCCTCGACGGAAGCTCATCTTCCTCACCCAAATAAGGCTTCAAATCTGCAATGTTAAAAGTGGGACTAACCCCAAAATCTGCAGGCAGCTCAAGTTTATATGCATTATCATTTATTTTCTCTAACACCTTAAATGGACCATCAGCACGTGGCATTAGCTTTGATTTGCGCAAATTAGGAAACCTATCCTTACGCAAATGTAACCAAACAAGATCACCAGGTGCAAAGACAACATGTTTTCTACCCTTATCTCCAGCAAGTTTATATTTAGCATTCATACGCTCAATGTTTTCCTTAGTTAACTCATGCATTTTTAAAATCAATTCAGCACGTTCTTTAGCATCAAAATTAACCTTCTCCGAAGATGGAAGAGGCAACAAATCAATAGGTGCACGAGGTAGGAAACCATACACAATTTCAAAAGGGCACATCTTAGTAGTAGAATGCAATGAACGATTATAAGCAAATTCAATATGAGGCAAGCATTCTTCCCACATTTTCTTATTATTCTTCAAAACAGCCCTAAGCATAGTAGACAATGTTCTATTGACTACTTCAGTTTGTCCATCAGTTTGGGGGTGACAAGTAGTACTAAAAAGCAGTTTAGTCCCCAACTTAGCCCATAAACATCTCCAAAAGTGGCTAAGAAATTTAGTATCACGATCTGAAACAATAGTATTTGGCACACCATGCAAGCGAATAATTTCACGAAAGAACAAATCAGCAACATTAACAGCATCATCGCTTTTATGACATGGTATAAAGTGTGCCATTTTCGAGAATCTATCCACGACAACAAATATGCTATCCCTCCCCTTCTTTGTTCGAGGTAAACCTAAAACAAAGTCCATAGATATATCCTCCCAAGGAACACTAGGTACAGGCAAAGGCATATATAAACCATGAGGATTGAGTCGTGACTTAGCTTTTTGACATGTAGTGCAGCGAGCAACAAAACGCTCAACATCCCGTCTCATCTTTGGCCAAAAGAAATGTGTAGCAAGTATATCCTCTGTCTTCTTCACGCCAAAGTGTCCCATTAGTCCTCCTCCATGCGCCTCCTGTAACAACAAAAGACGAACGGAGCTAGCTGGAATGCATAGCTTGTTAGCACGAAACACAAATCCATCGTTAACGACGAACTTGTTCCATGTTCTTCCTTCTTTACAATTCTGCAACACATCTTGAAATTCAGCATCATGCACATATTGATCTTTGATGGTCTCCAAACCAAATATTTTAAAGTCAAGTTGTGAAAGCATAGTATAACGACGAGACAATGCATCAGCAATAACATTTTCTTTACCCTTCTTGTGTTTAATGACATAAGGGAAAGTCTCAATGAATTCAACCCATTTAGCATGTCTACGGTTCAGTTTAGCTTGACTTTTATTGTGTTTCAAAGATTCATGATCAGAATGTATAACAAATTCTTTGGGCCATAAATAATGTTGCCATGTTTCTAAAGTCCGAACAAGAGCATATAATTCTTTATCATAAGTAGAATAGTTCAGACTAGGCCCACTCAATTTTTCAGAAAAGTATGCAACAGGTTTGCCATCTTGTAATAACACACCTCCTAATCCAATTCCACTAGCATCACATTCAAGCTCAAAAGTCTTATTAAAATCAGGAAGTTGAAGTAAAGGAGCATGTGTCAACTTATCTTTCAATACTGTGAAGGCTTCTTCCTGTGCGGTACCCCAAACAAAAGGCACATCCTTCTTTGTAAGCTCGTTGAGAGGTGCAGCAATGGTGCTGAAATCTCTCACAAAACGCCTATAGAAACCAGCAAGGCCAAGAAAACTCCTCACTTGTGTGACCGTTTTGGGCTGCGGCCAACTCTCAATAGCTTCAATCTTGGCTTTATCAACTTCAATTCCCTGTGGAGTAACAACATAGCCAAGAAAAGATACTCGGTCGGTGCAAAAGGTGCACTTCCCAAGGTTACCAAACAAACGTGCATCACGTAGAGCATTAAAAACAGCACGTAAATGTTCCAAATGTTCCTCCAAAGATTTGCTATAAATCAGTATATCATCAAAATAGACTACCACAAATCGTCCAATGAAAGCACGTAAAACTTCGTTCATTAGTCGCATGAAAGTACTAGGTGCATTAGTTAACCCAAAAGGCATGACTAACCACTCATATAAACCAAACTTAGTTTTAAAAGCTGTTTTCCATTCATCTCCCAATTTCATACGAATTTGATGGTATCCACTACGCAAATCAACTTT
Source organism: Aegilops umbellulata (assembly GCA_032464435.1). Taxonomy (NCBI): domain Eukaryota; kingdom Viridiplantae; phylum Streptophyta; class Magnoliopsida; order Poales; family Poaceae; genus Aegilops; species Aegilops umbellulata. Next base: position 196,390,895 of record CP136058.1, on the reverse strand, counting down.
GGAGAATATGGTAGAGCCACTCAATTCATCAAGCATATCATCTAGCCTAGGAATAGGATGACGATAACGAATAGTAATATTATTAATGCCTCTACAATCAACACACATACGCGAGGTACCATCCTTTTTCGGCACTAGAATAATAGGAACAGCACAAGGACTAAGGGATTCGCGTATATAACCTTTGTCGAGTAGCTCTTGTACTTGACGCATAATCTCCTTCGTCTCCTCTGGATTGGTACGGTATGGTGCGCGGTTGGGTAATGATGCACCGGGAATTAAGTCAATCTGATGCTCAATCCCTCGAATAGGTGGTAATCCCGGTGGCACGTCTTGTGGAAAGACGTCAGCGAACTCCTGCAAAATGTTAGTAACAGCAGGAGGCAAAGAGGAAGGCACGTCCTCAAATGAAAATAATACCTCTTTGCACACAAAAGCATAGCAAACAGATTTGCTAACATCTAGATCATCAATATCAGATTTGGTGGCAAATAAACATGCACTTTTCAATTTAAATTCAGAAGCAACACTAGATGGTTTATTATTAGGCTTCATTTGTTGCTGAAATTCTTTTGCCACAATCTGATTTTCACTCTTATTTTGCTCCTGTTTTGCTTTATTAGCTCGATTAATATCATCTTTCAAAATGGAATCAGGAGTCATAGGAAGCAAAGTAATATTTTTGTCCTTGTGAACGAGAGTATACTGATTGTTTCTACCATGGTGTACAGAATTTTTATCAAATTGCCATGGTCTACCAAGTAATAAGGAACATGCTTGCATGGGTACCACATCACAATCAACATAATCAGCATATGTAGAGATACTAAAATGCACACGAACAGTACGTGTTACCTTAACCTTACCGCTGTTGTTGAACCATTGGATGTAGTAAGGATGTGGGTGTGGTCTTGTGGTGAGGGATAGCTTCTCCACCATCTCCATGCTAGCCAAGTTGTTGCAGCTCCCTCCATCTATGATGACACGAACAGAACGTTCCTTCACAACTCCCTTTGTATGGAACAAATTATGCCTCTGATTTTGCTCAGCTTGCGTGACCTGCACACTCAAAACACGTTGAGCAACTAAACATTCATACCTGTCAGCATCTTCAGCAGCCATGTATTGCGTCTCATGATCAGAATCATCGCCACCGTGTTCTTCATGTGTAAGAAGAGCCAAAGTCTCCTCATCATAGTCACTAGCGGACTCATACCCACCATCCTCAGTGGCAATCATCACACGCTGAGATGTGCATTCGCGCGCAAAATGTCCTCTTCCCTTACAACGACGACAAATAATATCACTTGTGTGCCCTGTAGACGCCATGGAAGAAGCAGAGCTCTGTGCAGGCCCGGCAGGTGTGCTCTTGGCAGATAGTGGTGGTTGTGCCTGCTTTCTTGTATCACGGTTGGAGGTGGCAGCTGACGGAGGTGCCGGTGTAGCAGGACGTGTGGAAGTAGATGATGCACGTGGTGTCCATGATGAAGGTCGACCTGCAGAAAAGTTAGTCCGCGCCAATGCCTGTCGATCCTGCACTTCACGTTCAGCTTTACAAGCAAGATGGAATAAACGAGTGATATTATTATAATCCTTATAGTCTAGAATGGTCTGAATCTCTCTATTTAATCCACCCAGAAAACGTGCAAGCATAGCTTCATTCGCCTCAACAATACCACATCTAATCAAGCCAGTTTGTAATTCCTGATAATATTCTTCTACAGAATTTTTTCCTTGTCTTAAGCGCTGCAATTTTTGAAGTAATTCGCGTTGATAATATGGTGGAACCCAACGAGTACGCATAGCAGTTTTCAAAGCAGCCCAAGTAGCTGGAACAGGATATAATCTACAATATTCAGACCACCAAACACATGCAAAGCTAGTGAAAGCACAAACAGCAGCAGGAACACGTCTCTCCTCAGGATATTGTAAACATGTAAATCGTTGTTCAGTTTCTAACTCCCAAGTAAGATATATATCAGGAACATATCTACCCTCAAATGGTGGAATATTCAATTTCAGTTTAGGGAGATGGTCATGATCTCGTACCTGAGGGGGAGCCCTAACATTACCATTATTTGCATGTGGACGACCTGGTGGTTGTGGTGCTGGTGGTTGCACGTAGTTCTGATTGTCATCAACCTCATCCTCATAATCTCCCACATAATCATCCTGCTCCGCATCAGCAGCAGGAGCCACAGAAGTATCAACAGCAGCACCAGCAGTTTGGCCAGGCTGAAGAGGGACACGGATCGCTCGGCGGAGGGCTGATTCCCGACCTGGCGGTATTCATTGTTGTTGTTGTTGTTGCAGAGGTGCGGCAGGTGCAGCCGGTGGTGGAAGACGCGCAAGCAGTTCATTAAATCTGTTATCGAGCCTTATTTCGAACGTCTTCTCCAGGCTAGTGATCTTCTCCATGGCCTCTTCAAAATTGTTCAGCACATCTTGCACCTGTTCATTCATCATTTTTTGAAACTTATCATGAAGCTCCTTGTTTGTTAAATTCTCCCAGTCAATCTCGTCGGGTTGTGATCCTGGCATGGTTGGCAGCAATAGAAACACACATAATATGATCCTATAGACTACTAACAAGTGGTGGTGGTGGTGGGTGTCACAAATCCTTTAAGCAAATCTCAAATTCTTACCAGTTCTTACCCAGCAGCAGGCGGTGATCGGCAACCGATGTAGTCAAAACTCTCAAAGCTTGGATAGAGCGATTACCAGGGAGAGTCATACGCACGATGTAGATGTATGTGGAGCTGGGAAGGCTTATAGTATGGTAGCAAAAAGGGTCAGCAATAATCAATTCAGGGATGCAAAGTTGAATAAACGCTCAACGACGGTACTGTGCTGGTCCTAGGCTAGACCGTGCTAGAGACGCGAGCCTAGAACACTAACAAAATCACGGCGCCGCACGGAAACAAGGGAAAAGCACACTCTGGATTTTTTTGTTCGCCCTGTTTTTTTTTTGCGCTCCTCTTTTTTTTTGTGCTTTTTTTTTGCGAAAAATCACTATAATGGCGAGTGTCTCAAAACTCTTCCGAGGTCAAACTGACAAGGTGGGTACGAAATTTTTTTGACAATTTTTTTTTCAGAAATCAGGGCAGCGACGACGAAAAAGTGCGACCAAAAATCACTATGATGGCGAGTGTCTCAAAAGACTCGGAACAACCTAAAAATAGGATAGGAAAAAAATATTTTCGGTCGCCGAAATTTTGGCCTAAAAACTGCCCGGGGGTCTCCAGACTCTTTTTTTTTTCGAGACCTACGCAGGCAAGGAAACACGAATAGGAATTGAGATGGATCTCGAAAACAAACCTAATATGAAAAGAACTCGGATTGGTGGTGGATATATGGTGGTAGGATATGGCAGCGGCGGTGGTATATGGTAGCGGTGGTGGTATATGGACATGGATCGGTGGTGGTATTTGGACACGGATTCAGAACGGTGGCGGATAAGCGGTGGTGGTAGATGGCAAGGCGATGATGATGGTGCGGCGGCGGCGTGACAACTTATGACCAGAACTCGAAACTCTAAAAGACTAGACTCTAAGACCAGCAACTTGACACGACGATGCAACCGCAAATTCAACAAAGCAAAAACCCTAAAAAGATTATGCAAAGGCTCAAATTGGTTCGGATATGATGAACTAACCCTAATTTTTTTTGTGTGGCTTTTTCATGGACTGTAGGTATGAAGAACAGACTCGATCTAATCTACGAAAAACTGTAAAATCTCACCGAGCAACCTGGAAATCTAATACCACTTGATAGAGGCGGGGGTGTCCCGATCTTTCGATGAGATGAGAACTATCGATTTGATGGAGCCGACTTTGACGATCCGACTACAAACATGCACGACGTTGCGCCTTAGCAATCGCTAAACCAACTTCGAGAGGTTATTGACCACGCCGGAGCACAATCAACCTGACCACGAAGGCCTATTCCTGCAAGCAATCGAAGAACAAGCAAGAATATGATAAAGCAATCTGAATATTGCGAATATGGAGGAAGTATTGATAATGGTGGGGATCCGAAAGCGGCCTTGGTCTGGTCGTTGGACACAAACGAAGTACACGAAGTTGCGTTGGCTAACTTTTAACTAAACAAATCCCAAAGTCTAAACGACGCCCTAAGGGCTGTATATATGGAGGAAGAGGGGGGAATTTCCTGGCCCTTGAGGAAGGGGTCCGAAACCAACCCTAACTCTTGTTTCCCCACACATACGGATTCTAAAAACAGCCTATACTTAAGTATTTCGAAATTACATGGGCCTGGCCCAATAATAAGGTGACGCAGCACCTAGAATAGCCTCTGGACGAAATTTATGAAGTGACATCTGGTATATTTCGTCCAAGGCTTCATTCACTCCTTATGGTGGCTTCAGAGTCCTGAAATCATCACTTGTGACTCCGTTCTTGTTCCCCTTGCGCATGCCATCAACTCCATGCTTGTTCTTGCTCCAATGTTCATCCTTCTCCAAGCTAGGCCCTTCATTTGTAAGCAAAACATATGTATCCAATTTAGGCAGCATCATATTCTCATGAACATTAGAATCATTACCAAGAAACGAAAGTACCTGGTAATTTAATTGGCGTGCGCGAGCTCTAGTAATTGGTCCATCATATGTAACAGTAGGGGCTGTGGGTGTAACAATGGTATTGATGTCCTCATCAGGTGGTGGTGGGTGTCACAAATCCTTTAAGCAAATCTCAAATTCTTACCAGTTCTTACCCAGCAGCAGGCGGTGATCGGCAACCGATGTAGTCAAAACTCTCAATGCTTGGATAGAGCGATTACCAGGGAGAGTCAAACGCACGATGTAGATGTATGTGGAGCTGGGAAGGCTTATAATATGGTAGCAAAAAGGGTCAGCAATAATCAATTCATAGATGCAAAGTTGAATAAACGCTCAACGACGGTACTGTGCTGGTCCTAGGCTAGACCGTACTAGAGACGCGAGCCTAGAACACTAACAAAATCACGGCGCTGCACGTAAACAAGGGAGGAGCACACTCTGAATTTTCTTTTCTTTTTTTCACTTTTTTCCTCTTTTTTTTTGCTCCGCAACAATTTTTTTTCGAAAAAGTCTACAAATGTCCTAAAAACTGCCTAGCCAGAATTTTCCAGACTTAGTTTTTTTTTTGAGTTTGGAACTATTTTTCTTCTGCGGGTAGCACGAAAGTTGGGGAGTCCTTCTCTGTCACGACTCAGAGTATCGCGTGATCTGGAAATCAAAAACAAAGCAACAATTACTGGTCTCGGACTAGGACTCATGGCGGAGATGAATCTGGTGGAAACTCGCACTGGTGGCGGATATTTGCAGGGCTATGGAACACGGACTGGTGGCGAAACTGTGATGGAGGTGGACTCGGATTAGCGTGATGGCGGTGGATATGTGGTATATGGTAGCGGCGGTGACGATGGTGGTATATGGCAGCGGTGATGACGATGGTGGTATATGGCAGCGGTGATGATGATGATGCGGTGGTGATATATGGCAGCGCCGACGTAACAACCTGTGAATAGAACTCGAAACTCTAAAGGACTAGACGCTAAGACCAGCAACTTGACACGACGATTCAACCGCAAATTCAACAAAGCAAATACAGAAAAGATTATGCAAAGGCTCAGATTGGTTCGGATAGGATGAACTAACCCTAAAGTTTTTTTGGCTTTTTCGTGGACTGTAGGTATGAAAAACAGACTCGATCTAAACTATGAAAAACTGTAAGATCTCACCGAGCAACCTGGAAATCTGATACCACTTGATAGAGGCAAAGGTGTCCCGTCTTTCGATGAGATGGTGGCTATCGTTTGGAGGAAGTCGACTTTGACGATCCGACTACGAACGTGCGAGGACGTCGCGCCTTAGCAATCACTAAACCAACTTCGAGAGGTTATTGACCACGCCGGAGCACGATCAACCTGACCACGAAGGTCTGTTTCCTGCAGGCAAACGAAGAACAAGCAAGAAACTAAGATTGCAATATGGATATTGCGAATATAAGAGGAAAGCTTTATTGATCAAGGTGGGGTTCTGAGACGCCTTGGTCTGGTCGTTGAACACAAACGAAGTACGCGAAGTTGCAGCTATGGCGAACTTTTAATCTAAACAAAACCCAAAGTCTAAACGACGCCCTAAGGGCTGTATATATGGAGGAAGAGGGGGGAATTTCGTGGCCCTTGAGGAAGGGGTCCGAAACCAACCCTAACTCTTGTTTCCCCACACATACGGACTCTAAAAACAGCCTATACTTAAGTATTTCGAAATTACATGGGCCTGGCCCAATAATAAGGTGACGCAGCACATAGAATAGCCTCTGGACGAAATTTATGAAGTGGCATCTTGTATATTTCGTCCAAGGCTTCACTCACTCCTTATGGTGGCTTCAAAGTCCTGAAATCATCACTTGTAACTCCGTTCTTGTTCCCCTTGCGCATGCCATCAACTCGATGCTTGTTCTTGCTCCAATGTTCATCCTTCTCCAAGCTAGGCCCTTCATTTGTAAGCAAAATAAATGTATCCAATTTAGGCAGCATCATATTCTCATGAACATTAGAATCATTACCAAGAAACGAAAGTACCTGGTAATTTAATTGGCGTGCGCGAGCTCTAGTAATTGGTCCATCATATGTAACAGTAGGGGCTGTGGGTGTAACAATGGTATTGATGATGAGGACATCAATACCATTGTTACATCCACAACCCCTGCTGGTATACATACTGGACCAATTACTAGACCTCGCGCACGCCAATTAAATTACCAGGTACTTTCGTTTCTTGGTAATGATTCTAATGTTCATGAGAATATGATACTGCCTAAAGTGGATACATTTGTTTTGCTTACAAATGAAGGGCCTAGCTTGGAGAAGGATGAACATTGGAGCAAGAACACGCATGGAGTTGATGGCATGCGCAAGGGGATCAAGAACGGAGTTACAAGTGATGATTTCAGGACTTTGAAGCCACCATAAGGAGTGCATGAAGCCTTGGACGAAATATACAAGATGCCACTTCATAATATTCGTCCATAGGCTATTCTAGGTGCTACGTCACCTTATTTTTGGGCCAGGCCCATGTAATTTCGAAATGCTTAAGTATAGGCTATTTTTAGAGTCCGTATGTGTGGGGAAACAAGAGTTAGGGTTGGTTTCGGACCCCACCATCAGGGGCCATGAAATTCCCTCCTCTTCCTCCATATATACAGCCCTTAGGGCGTCGTTTAGACTTTGGGTTTTGTTTAGATCAAAAGTTCGCCATAGCTGCAACTTCGCGTACTTCGTTTGTGTTCAACGACCATACCAAGACGTCACAGAACCCCACCTTCATTAATAAAGCTTTCCTCTTATATTCGCAATATCCAGATTTCAATCTTAGTTTCTTGCTTGTTCTTCGTTTGCTCGCAGGAAACAGGCCCTCGTGGTTAGGTTGATCATGCTCCGGCGTGGTCAATACCCCTCGGAAGTTGGTTTAGCGATTGCTAAGGCGCGACGTCTCGCACGTTTGTAGTCGGATCGTCAAGGTCGACTCCCACAGAAACGATAGCCACCATCTCATCGAAACATCAGGACACCTTTGCCATCAAGTGGTATCAGATTTCCAGGTTGCTTGGTGAGATTTTACAGTTTTTCGTAGTTTAGATCGAGTCTGTTCTTCATACCTATAGTCCACGAAAAAAAACCAAAAAAAATTAGGGTTAGGTCATCCTATCCGAACCAATCTGAGCCTTTGCATAATCTTTTCTGTATTTGCTTTGTTGAATTTGCGGTTGCATCGTCGTGTCAAGTTGCTGGTCTTAGCGTCTAGTCCTTTAGAGTTTCGAGTTCTGTTCACAGGTTGTCACGTCGCCGCTGCCATATATCACCACCGCATCACCATCATCACCGCTGCCATATACCACCATCATCATCACCGTCGCCGCTGTTGTTTGTGCTTTCACTAGCTTTGCATGTGTTTGGTGGTCTGAATATTGTAGATTATATCCTGTTCCAGCTACTTGGGCTGCTTTGAAAACTGCTATGCGTACTCGTTGGGTTCCGCCATATTATCAACGTGAATTACTTCAGAAATTGCAGCGCTTACGACAAGGAAAAAATTCTGTAGAAGAATATTATCAGGAATTACAAACTGGATTGATTCGATGTGGTATTGTTGAGGAGAATGAAGCTATGCTTGCACATTTTCTGGGTGGATTAAATAGAGAGATTCAGACCATTCTAGACTATAAGGATTATAATAATATCACTTGTTTATTCCATCTTGCTTGTAAAGCTGAACGTGAAGTGCAGGATCGACAGGCATTGGCGCGAACTAACTTTTCTGCAGGTCGACCTTCATCATGGACACCACGTGCATCATGTACTTCCGCACGTTCTGCTACACCGGCACCTCCGTCGGCTGCCACCTCCAACCGTGATACAAGAAAGCAGGCACAACCACCACTATCTGCCAAGAGCACACCTGTCGGGCCTGCACAGAGCTCTGCTTCTTCCATGGCGTCTACAGGGCACACAAGTGATATTATTTGTCGTCGTTGTAAGGGAAGAGGACATTTTGCGCGCGAATGCACATCTCAGCGTGTGATGATTGCTACTGAGGATGGTGGGTATGAGTCCGCTAGTGACTATGATGAGGAGACTTTGGCTCTTCTTACACATGAAGAACACGGTGGAGATGATTCTGATCATGAGACGCAATACATGGCTCCTGAAGATGCTGACAGGTATGAATGTTTAGTTGCTCAACGTGTTTTGAGTGTGCAGGTCACGCAAGCTGAGCAAAATCAAAGGCATAATTTGTTCCATACAAAGGGAGTTGTGAAGGAACGTTCTGTTCGCGTCATCATAGTTGGAGGGAGCTGCAACAACTTGGCTAGCATGGAGATGGTGGAGAAGCTATCCCTCATCAGAAGACCACATCCACATCCTTACTACATCCAATGGTTCAACAACGGCGGCAAGGTTATGGTAACACGTACTGTTCGTGTGCATTTTAGTATCTCTACATATGCTGATTATGTTGATTGTGATGTGGTACCTATGCAAGCATGTTCCTTATTACTTGGTAGACCATGGCAATTTGATAAAAATTCTGTACACCATGGTAGAAACAATCAGTATACTCTCGTTCATAAAGACAAAAATATTACTTTGCTTCCTATGACTCCTGATTCCATTTTGAAAGATGATATTAATCGAGCTAATAAAGCAAAACAGGAGCAAAATAAGAGTGAAAATCAGATTGTGGCAAAAGAATTTGAGCAACAAATGAAGCCTAATAATAAACCATCTAGTGTTGCTTCTGAAATTAAATTGAAAAGTGCATGTTTATTTGCCACCAAATCTGATATTGATGATCTAGATGTTAGCAAATCTGTTTGCTATGCTTTTGTGTGCAAAGAGGTATTATTTTCATTCGAGGACGTGCCTTCCTCTTTGCCTCCTGCTGTTACTAACATTTTGCAGGAGTTCGCTGACGTCTTTCCACAAGACGTGCCACCGGGATTACCACCTATTCGAGGGATTGAGCATCAAATTGACTTAATTCCCGGTGCATCGCTACCCAACCGTGCACCATACCGTACCAATCCAGAGGAGACGAAGGAGATTATGCGTCAAGTACAGGAGCTGCTCGACAAAGGTTATATACGTGAATCTCTTAGTCCTTGTGCTGTTCCTATTATACTAGTGCCTAAAAAGGATGGTACATCGCATATGTGTGTTGATTGTAGAGGCATTAATAATATTACTATTCGTTATCGTCATCCTATTCCTAGGCTAGATGATATGCTTGATGAATTGAGTGGCTCTACAATATTCTCCAAAGTTGATTTGCGTAGTGGATACCATCAAATTCGTATGAAATTGGGAGATGAATGGAAAACAGCATTTAAAACTAAGTTTGGTTTATATGAGTGGCAAGTCATGCCTTTTGGGTTAACTAATGCACCTAGTACTTTCATGAGATTAATGAACGAAGTTTTACGTGCTTTCATTGGACGATTTGTGGTAGTCTATTTTGATGATATACTGATTTATAGCAAATCTTTGGAAGAACATTTGGAACATTTGCGTGCTGTTTTTAATGCTCTACGTGATGCACGTTTGTTTGGTAACCTTGGGAAGTGCACCTTTTGCACCGACCGAGTGTCTTTTCTTGGCTATGTTGTTACTCCACAGGGAATTGAAGTTGATAAAGCCAAGATTGAAGCTATTGAGAGTTGGCCGCAGCCCAAAACGGTCACACAAGTGAGGAGTTTTCTTGGACTCGCTAGTTTCTATAGGCGTTTTGTGAGAGATTTTAGCACCATTGCTGCACCTCTCAATGAGCTTACAAAGAAGGATGTGCCTTTTGTTTGGGGTACCGCACAGGAAGAAGCCTTCACGGTATTGAAAGATAAGTTGACACATGCTCCTTTACTTCAACTTCTTGACTTTAATAAGACTTTTGAGCTTGAATGTGATGCTAGTGGAATTGGATTAGGAGGTGTGTTATTACAAGATGGCAAACCTGTTGCATACTTTTCTGAAAAATTGAGTGGGCCTAGTCTGAACTATTCTACTTATGATAAATAATTATATGCTCTTGTTCGGACTTTAGAAACATGGCAACATTATTTATGGCCCAAAGAATTTGTTATACATTCTGATCATGAATCTTTGAAACACATTAAAAGTCAAGCTAAACTGAACCGTAGACATGCTAAATGGGTTGAATTCATTGAGACTTTCCCTTATGTCATTAAACACAAGAAGGGTAAAGAAAATGTTATTGCTGATGCATTGTCTCGTCATTATACTATGCTTTCACAACTTGATTTTAAAATATTTGGTTTGGAGACCATCAAAGATCAATATGTGCATGATGCTGAATTTAAAGATGTCTTGCAGAAATGTAAAGAAGGTAGATCATGGAACAAGTTCGTTGTTAATGATGGTTTTGTGTTCCGTCCTAACAAGCTATGCATTCCAGCTAGTTCTGTTCGTCTTTTGTTGTTCCAGGAGGCGCATGGAGGAGGATTAATGGGACACTTTGGCGTGAAGAAGACAGAGGACGTACTTGCTACACATTTCTTTTGGCCGAAGATGAGACGGGATGTTGAGCGTTTTGTTGCTCGCTGCACTACATGTCAAAAAGCTAAGTCACGACTCAATCCTCATGGTTTATATATGCCTTTGCCTGTACCTAGTGTTCCTTGGGAGGATATATCTATGGACTTTGTTTTAGGTTTGCCTCGAACAAAGAAGGGGAGGGATAGCATATTTGTTGTCGTGGATAGATTCTCGAAAATGGCACACTTTATACCATGTCATAAAAGCGATGATGCTGTTAATGTTGCTGATTTGTTCTTTCGTGAAATTATTCGCTTGCATGGTGTGCCAAATACTATTGTTTCAGATCGTGATACTAAATTTCTTAGCCACTTTTGGAGATGTTTATGGGCTAAGTTGGGGACTAAACTGCTTTTTAGTACTACTTGTCACCCCCAAACTAATGGACAAACTGAAGTAGTCAATAGAACATTGTCTACTATGCTTAGGGCTGTTTTGAAGAATAATAAGAAAATGTGGGAAGAATGCTTGCCTCATATTGAATTTGCTTATAATCGTTCATTGCATTCTACTACTAAGATGTGCCCTTTTGAAATTGTGTATGGTTTCCTACCTCGTGCACCTATTGATTTGTTGCCTCTTCCATCTTCGGAGAAGGTTAATTTTGATGCTAAAGAACGTGCTGAATTGATTTTAAAAATGCATGAGTTAACTAAGGAAAACATTGAGCGTATGAATGCTAAATATAAACTTGCTGGAGATAAGGGTAGAAAACATGTTGTCTTTGCACCTGATGATCTTGTTTGGTTACATTTGCGTAAGGATAGGTTTCCTAATTTGCGCAAATCAAAGCTAATGCCACGTGCTAATGGTCCATTTAAGGTGTTAGAGAAAATAAATGATAATGCATATAAACTTGAGCTGCCTGCAGATTTTGGGGTTAGTCCCACTTTTAACATTGCAGATTTGAAGCCTTATTTGGGTGAGGAAGATGAGCTTCCGTCGAGGACGACTTCATTTCAAGAAGGGGAGGATGATGAGGACATCAATACCATTGTTACATCCACAGCCCCTGCTGCTATACATACTGGACCAATTACTAGAGCTCGCGCACGCCAATTAAATTACCAGGTACTTTCGTTTCTTGGTAATGATTCTAATGTTCATGAGAATATGATACTGCCTAAAGTGGATACATTTGTTTTGCTTACAAATGAAGGGCCTAGCTTGGAGAAGGATGAACATTGGAGCAAGAACACGCATGGAGTTGATGGCATGCGCAAGGGGATCAAGAACGGAGTTACAAGTGATGATTTCAGGACTTTGAAGCCACCATAAGGAGTGCATGAAGCCTTGGACGAAATATACAAGATGCCACTTCATAATATTCGTCCATAGGCTATTCTAGGTGCTGCGTCACCTTATTTTTGGGCCAGGCCCATGTGATTTCGAAATGCTTAAGTATAGGCTATTTTTAGAGTCCGTATGTGTGGGGAAACAAGAGTTAGGGTTGGTTTCGGACCCCACCATCAGGGGCCACGAAATTCCCTCCTCTTCCTCCATATATACAGCCCTTAGGGCGTCGTTTAGACTTTGGGTTTTGTTTAGATCAAAAGTTCGCCATAGCTGCAACTTCGCGTACTTCGTTTGTGTTCAACGACCAGACCAAGACGTCACAGAACCCCACCTTCATTAATAAAGCTTTCCTCTTATATTCGCAATATCCAGATTGCAATCTTAGTTTCTTGCTTGTTCTTCGTTTGCTCGCAGGAAACAGGCCCTCGTGGTCAGGTTGATCGTGCTCCGGCGTGGTCAATACCCCTCGGAAGTTGGTTTAGCGATTGCTAAGGCGCGACGTCTCGCACGTTCGTAGTCGGATCGTCAAGGTCGACTCCCACAGAAACGATAGCCACCATCTCATAGAAAAATCGGGACACCTTTGCCTATATCAATTGATGTCCTCATCAGAGGAACACGGGTCGCTCGGCGGAGGGCTATTTCGCGATGTGGAGGTAGTCGTTGTTGTTGTTGTTGTTGTTTTGTTGTTGTTGTTGTTGTAGAGGTGCGTTAGGTGCATCCGGTGGTGGTGGTGGAAGACGCGCGAGCAATTCATTAAACCTGTTATCGAGCTTTGTTTCGAACGTCTTCTCCAGGCCAGTGATCTTCTCCATGGCCTCTTCAAAATTGTTCAGTACATCTTGCACCTGTTCATTCATCATTTTCTGAAACTTAGCATGAAGCTCCTTTTTTGTTAAATTCTCCCAATCAATCTCGTCGGGTTGTGATCCTGGCATGGTTAGCAGCAATAGAAACACACAAGAATATGATCCTATAGACTACTAACAAGTGGTGGTGGTGGTGGGTGTCACAAATTCTTTAAGCAAATCTCAAATTCTTACCAGTTCTTACCCAGCAGCAGGCGGTGATCGGCAACCGATGTAATCAAAACTCTCAAAGCTTGGATAGAGCGATTACCAGGGAGAGTCAAACGCACGATGTAGATGTATGTGGAGCTGGGAAGGCTTATAATATGGTAGCAAAAAGGGTCAGCAATAATCAATTCAGAGATGCAAAGTTGAATAAACGCTCAACGACGGTACTGTGCTGGTCCTAGGCTAGACCGTACTAGAGACGCGAGCCTAGAACACTAACAAAATCACGGCGCTGCACGTAAACAAGGGAGGTGCACACTCTGAATTTTATTTTATTTTTTTTTCACTTTTTTTTTGCACTTTTTTCCTCTCTTTTTTTTTTGCTCCGCAACAATTTTTTTTCGAAAAAGTCTACAAATGTCCTAAAAACTGCCTAGCCAGAATTTTCCAGACTTAGTTTTTTTTTTGAGTTTGGAACTATTTTTCTTCTGCGGGTAGCACGAAAGTTGGGGAGTCCTTCTCTGTCACGACTCAGAGTATCGTGTGATCTGGAAATCAAGAACAAAGCAACAATTATTGGTCTCGGACTAGGACTCGTGGCGGAGATGAATCTGGTGGAAACTCGCACTGGTGGCGGATATTTGCAGGGCTATGGAACACGGACTGGTGGCGAAACTGTGATGGAGGTGGACTCGGATTAGCGCGATGGCGGTGGATATGTGGTATATGGTAGCGGCGGTGACGATGGTGGTATATGGCAGCGGCGATGACGATGGTGGTATATGGCAGCGGTGATGATGATGATGCGGTGGTGATATATGGCAGCGGCGACGTGACAACCTGTGAACAGAACTCGAAACTCTAAAGGACTAGACGCTAAGACCAGCAACTTGACACGACGATGCAACCGCAAATTCAACAAAGCAAATACAGAAAAGATTATGCAAAGGCTCAGATTGGTTCGGATAGGATGAACTAACCCTAATTTTTTTTGGCTTTTTCGTGGACTGTAGGTATGAAAAACAGACTCGATCTAAACTATGAAAAACTGTAAAATCTCACCGAGCAACCTGAAAATCTGATACCACTTGATAGAGGCAAAGGTGTCCCGTCTTTCGATGAGATGGTGGCTATCGTTTAGGATGAAGTCGACTTTGACGATCCGACTACGAACGTGCGATGACGTCGCGCCTTAGCAATCGCTAAACCAACTCCGAGAGGTTATTGACCACGCCGGAGCACGATCAACCTGACCACGAGGGTCTGTTTCCTGCAGGCAAACGAAGAACAATCAAGAAACTAAGATTGCAATCTGGATATTGCGAATAAAAGAGGAAAGCTTTATTAATGAAGGTGGGGTTCTGTGACGCCTTGGTCTGGTCGTTGAACACAAACGAAGTACGCGAAGTTGCTGCTATGGCGAACTTTTGATCTAAACAAAACCCAAAGTCTAAACGACGCCCTAAGGGCTGTATATATGGAGGGAGAGGAGGGAATTTCGTGGCCCCTGATGGTGGGGTCCGAAACCAACCCTAACTCTTGTTTCCCACACATACGGACTCTAAAAATAGCCTATACTTAAGTATTTCGAAATTACATGGGCCTGGCCCAAAAATAAGGTGACGCAGCACCTAGAATAGCCTATGGACGAATATTATGAAGTGGCATCTTGTATATTTCGTCCAAGGCTTCATTCACTCCTTATGGTGGCTTCAAAGTCCTGAAATCATCACTTGTAACTCCGTTCTTGATCCCCTTGCGCATGCCATCAACTCTATGCGTGTTCTTGCTCCAATGTTCATCCTTCTCCAAGCTAGGCCCTTCACTTGTAAGCAAAACAAATGTATCCAATTTAGGCAGTATCATATTCTCATGAACATTACAATCATTACCAAGAAACGAAAGTACCTGGTAATTTAATTGGCGTGCGCGAGCTCTAGTAATTGGTCCAGTATGTATAGCAGCAGGGGCTGTGGATGTAACAATGGTATTGATGTCCTCATCAGGACCTCTGTGCTTCTACGACCGTGCGGCGGGACATGTTGGCTGCTATCGCAGCGAGGCGGGACATCTCTCGTGCTCCTGCTTCCAGGCTTGCCTCTCCCTGGTCGCAATCTCTCGACCCAGAACTCATGTTGGCCATGGCGGACACAAGGGAACGATGATGAATGACTTGTTTGTTTTTTACTTTTTGTGGATGAGGAGTTGAGGAGGTGATAGAGGCGGGGGTGTCCCGATCTTTCGATGAGATGATAACTAACGATTTGGTGGAGATGACTTTGACGATCCGACTACAAACGTGCACGACGTTGCGCCTTAGCAATCGCTAAACCAACTCCGAGAGGTTATTGACCACGCCGGAGCACAATCAACCTGACCACGAAGGTCTATTCCTGCAAGCAATCGAAGAACAAGCAAGAATATGAAAAAAGCAATCTGAATATTGCGAGTATATATGAAGTATTGATAAAGGTGGGGATCCGTAAGCGGTCTTAGTCTGGTCGTTGAACACAAACGAAGTACACGAAGTTGCAATGGCTAACTTTTAACTAAACAAATCCCAAGGAAAAAGCTACTAGATGGATCTACTTATATAGGAGCAAGGGGTGGCGGCCAAGGAGGTGGGAGGACGTCCCAAGGCAGCCTAAAACCAACCCTAGGTCGTACAAGGCTCATGGGCCCAAGTGGAGGTGGTGCAACACCTTTGGACTTGTTGTTTGATTCGGATTCTGCTGCAGCGTCAGATTGTTTCGTCCATATCTCAATGCTCCGGACGAATTTAAAGGTGATTCCAATTGGAGTGGAAAGAGGACGAAATCTAGTTTCCAAAAAATAAAGAATCACCCAATTCGGAGTCCGTATGAAAAAGTTATTGCCGTTTTGAGTCAGGTATGTCTGTGCAGTCCGAATCTGAATCCAGAACGTGAGAGACTTGGACTCTATCTTCTCTTGGACCAAAAGTGACGTGAAAGAACTTTTTGAACAGCAAGTAAACATCTCTTTCTCCCTTATCTTCATATGTGTGTTGTACAAATGTCCCATACACCTGCAATTAGACAAAACACAAAAGTGTGTGAAGTATTTTTGTTCTGGATAACAAAAATAGATTATTGAATAGTTTGCACTAGAAATCACCTGACAAATATGCATGTATGCAATATTTTTGGTCGTATCCAAGGTAGTCATGTCCTCATCATCCTCCCCTTCTTGAAAACAAAGCCGTCCTCGGCGTTGCTTAATCTGAAATGTGGCTAACAAAAAAGACAATGTGTACATGTTGTATATGTATATGTTATTCATTTTTACTTTCCTTAGTTTCTGCATATATGGCACATGTATACATGAGTAACCTTCATAATTCATAAAATCTAAAGCCAAAATATTATCACAAGAAGTAGAAGGCATGAAAATATTGCAACTCAGTTTGCTCATATAAGCGAAGCTCTTATTCATTTTAAAAGGTTGACAATGTTCATCATTAAACCATCCCAACATTGGTGAATAAACCTTACTTGCGTCAAATTTACATGCTACAACATGCTTAAATAAGCAAACATGCAATAAGTCATTGGACACAGAATCATCACCAAGATTAGAGGTCATATCAAAATGATTAAACATTGGTTCTTTTGCATCAACAGTTAATTCAATGGGTGCACTCAAAATTGTTGGTATTTCAGTTGTTTGATCACATGGCAAAATCAAATTGTCAACATAGTCCTCTAAAATAGGTAGTGTGATCAAAGTAATGGGTAGCTCATCAGATGGTGCATTCAAATTGACAAGGCATTCATCATTCTCATGTAGAGATGGAAGATCAGTACCTTTCTCATTACCTCTTATGATCAACTCAGATGGTGTAGCCATTCTCGGGGGCGATGTGTCACATGGTGGAGGTGATGTAGTCCTCACAACAACGGATGTGGATGTCATAGTATGCCTAGTAGTTGAAGGAACAATCATATCAACTCTTGGAATATGCACCGTGCGCTTGTTCTCCTCGTGAGCAACACGTCGTTTTATTTCCTGTTCAGCTTTGCAAGCAAGGCGAAACAAATGGTCCATAGGACAACACTCTTCATGAATTAATATCTCTTGAATATCACGGTTTAATCCTCCCCAAAATCTATCCATAAAATCATCTTCACTTTCTTCTAAAGAGGAATGCAACAAGGTAGTTTGTAAATCATCATAATATTTTGTTACAGTGTCACTACCTTGTTTTAAATGTTGCAACTTCTTAATCATGTCACGAGTATAGTAAGCGGGGACGAAAGTATGTCGCATGGCAAGTTTCAAATCATCCCAAGTAGTAGGTATATAATCAGGGTGTAACCGACAATATTCAGTCCAGCAAACCAAAGCATAACCAGTGAAAGAACCAACTGCAACCTTAATCTTTTTATGTTCATCAAAATTATGGGAAGCAAATATATTTTTTATGTTGAACTCCCATTCAATATATAAAGCAGGTCTAAAACGGCCATTAAATGGTGGTATAGATACATTAACCTGATCATGTGCATTTGGATGTTTGTGCACCTCTCGTGACGGTTGTTGTATTTGCAAAGGTGGTGGCACGTCTCCCGCGATCGACAAAGCCCATGAATTGACTCTAGATCCTGGCATGATTAGTAGAAACAAGAAAAAAAATCCAAAATAATGTTCCTATAACTACTAGGATGTGGTGGTAAAACGCTCACAGTAAAGCAAATATCAATGTCTTACAAGTTCTTACCATGCAGCAGGCGGCGATCGGCAACCAGCGGTGTCAAGTAACTCCAAAAGTTGGGTAAAGCGATTGCCAGGTGAACGTATGTATACACGGTGTAGAAATATGTGGAGCTGGGTTGGCTATATATGGTAGCAAAAGATTAGCAATAATCAATTCAAAGATGCAATGTTGAATAAACGCTCAACGACGATACTGTGCTGGTCCTAGGCTAGACCGGACTAGAGACGCGAGCCTAGAACACTAATGAGGTCACGACGTAGCAAAACTAGCATCAATAAAGGATATGATGTAGCTCTGGACAGCAAGATATAAGTGAAGATCACAATAGCAGTAAAGATAATGATGTGAAACAACTGCCAAGCAGGATATACAACAACTCTCTCTCCAACTTTCCTCTTGAAAAGTTTGAGCAAATTTTCTGATAACTTTTTTCAAAGAATGCTACTAGCTCAAGCTTTCCAATGCAAAAAGAATCACTCAATTCCGAATTGATATGAGGAGTCAAAGAATTCGAAAACTGGCCTGACAAACTGGAAGAAGCTGTGTCCGCGAACTTCGGAGTGCAAAAAGACCTATTTAGAAGACGATTTTGAGGTGTCAAATATTGAACTAGCTTCTGCAACTATTTAGATGCGGCTCGTCGCTAGCTTTAATTTGAGTACTCGTGGAGCCAAAACGGACTTCGTATGAGAAAGTTATGCCTGTTTTACTGAACAGTGCACAAAACAGATTCCAATCCGAATTCAACTACGAGATTGAGTCTAGATAGATCCGAATTTTGTTTTTTTTTCTTCTCTTTTTTTCTCCTCACACTTTTTTTTCTCTTTTTCTTTCTCTTTTTTTTCTCTGACCTTTTTTTCTTTTTTTTCACACTTTTTTTATCTGTCTTTTTTTTTCTCCCTCTTTCCAAGACAAACTAGAGAAGATGCAAATTGGATCAAGCGAAGATGCGAATGACCTCAACTATGATTGTGACAATGAACTATGGATAGCATGAGGTGAAAATTGATGGATGGTGTGGTGAACAGCGGAAGGGATAACGATGCAGCGGCGACGTGACTAATGTGAACAGAACACGAAACTCTAAACGAACTAGACACTAAGACCAGCAACTCGACACGACGATGCAACCGATAATTCAATAATGCAAACAATGAAAAGAAAATTGCAAAGGCTCAGACTGGCTTGGACAAAAGGATGAATAGATCTAACTTTTTTGTGGCTTTTTCTTGGACAATAGGTAAGAAAATAAATCTAATCTAGGGGAAACTGGAAATTCTCACCGAGCAACCTGAAAACTGATACCACTTGATAGAGGCGGGGGTGTCCCGATCTTTCGATGAGATGATAACTAACGATTTGGTGGAGATGACTTTGACGATCCGACTACAAACGTGCACGACGTTGCGCCTTAGCAATCGCTAAACCAACTCCGAGAGGTTATTGACCACGTCGGAGCACAATCAACCTGACCACGAAGGTCTATTCCTGCAAGCAATCGAAGAACAAGCAAGAATATGATAAAAGCAATCTGAATATTGCGAGTATATATGAAGTATTGATAAAGGTGGGGATCCGTAAGCGGTCTTAGTCTGGTCGTTGAACACAAACGAAGTACACGAAGTTGCAATGGCTAACTTTTAACTAAACAAATCCCAAGGAAAAAGCTACTAGATGGATATACTTATATAGGAGCAAGGGGTGGCGGCCAAGGAGGTGGGAGGACGTCCCAAGGCAGCCTAAAACCAACCCTAGGTCGTACAAGGCTCATGGGCCCAAGTGGAGGTGGTGCAACACCTTTGGACTTGTTGTTTGATTCGGATTCTACTGCAGCGTCAGATTGTTTCGTCCATATCTCAATGCTCCGGACGAATTTAAAGGTGATTCCAATTGGAGTGGAAAGAGGACGAAATCTAGTGTCCAAAAAATAAAGAATCACCCAATTCGGAGTCCGTATGAAAAAGTTATTGCCGTTTTGAGTCAGGTATGTCTGTGCAGTCCGAATCTGAATCCAGAACGTGAGAGACTTGGACTCTATCTTCTCTTGGACCAAAAGTGACGTGAAAGAACTTTTTGAACAGCAAGTAAACATCTCTTTCTCCCTTATCTTCATATGTGTGTTGTACAAATGTCCCATACACCTGCAATTAGACAAAACACAAAAGTGTGTGAAGTATTTTTGTTCTGGATAACAAAAATAGATTATTGAATAGTTTGCACTAGAAATCACCTGACAAATATGCATGTATGCAATATTTTTGGTCGTATCCAAGGTAGTCATGTCCTCATCAGGAGGAATGTGCAGTCATCTTAGAGTAGTAGTATTTGTAACCGCGTAGTAATACGCTCCTAAGTGGGAAACCGTTTAGGTTTTGATTGGTGCGAACAGGTTTGCAATTTGGAATGTGACGGGACACATGCTCAAAATTTACTGACGGTTATAAGTGCGGCACTATTCCCGGAAGGCGTAACGTGGGCACGTACGCCTTCTCGGTCGCGTACGTGGCGTTTGCACCATAGGGTGCACCGCAATAGGCAATGTCAGCACACGTCTTTTAATTAGAATGGGTGTGCCCGTCTAGCACACACACACGTTGATCTATCTAACTGTTTCAGTTTGTTGTGGCTAATCGCAAATAGTTCATCCATGTGAAGTGTATGCCATCAATCACAAACACTTTGATATGGCTTACCCATTTCTGTTCTGTTGCCTAATCGCAAACGGTTAATCCTTCTGAAGCGTATGCCCTCAATCACATACACCTTGATCTGGCTGACCGTTTCTTTTGTGTTGCCTAATCACAAACAGTTCATCCGAGTGAACCGTATGATGTATATCGCACACACCTTCATCTGGCTGCCCGTTTCTTTTGTGTTGCCTAATCACAAATAGTTCATCCGAGTGAACCGTATGCTCTATATCGCACACGCCTTCATTAGGCTGCCCGTTTCTTTTGTTCCGCCTCATCGCAAACAGTTCATTGGACTGAACCGTATGCCATGGATCGCACACGCAGCTAAAATATGAACCGTGTTTGATGCATCCTCCATCGCAAACGTTTTCACCTTTTTGATGGTTTTCATACAGCACCGTTTGCAATTATGGAATCGCACACAGTTTCTGGAAGGGTCTCTGGTCGTAGTGTCGCGTTAGCAGCATCCTGCAGTAGTGATCTATAAAGATAGATCAAGACGCTTGATAAGACTTTCGATGAGTACATACCTTGATAAGATTTTGAAGGAGTTCAAAATGGATCAGTCAAAGAAGGAGTTCTTGCCTGAGTTGCAAGGTATGAAGTTGAGTAAGACTCAAAACCCGACCACGACAGAAAATAGAAAGAGAATGAAAGTCATTCCCTATGCCTCAGTCATAGGTTCTATAAAGTATGCTATGTTGTGTACCAGACCTATTGTGTACCTCACCATGAGTTTGGCAAGAGGGTACAATAGTGATCGAGGAGTGCATCACTGGACAGTAGTCAAAATTATCCTTAGTGGAATAAGATATGTTTCTCGGTTATGGAGGTGACAAAAAGTTCGTTGTAAAGGGTTACGTCGATGCAAGCTTTGACACTGATCCAGATGGCTCTAAGTCTCAATCTGGATACATATTGAAAGTGGGAGCAATTAGCTAGAGTAGCTCCGTGCAGAGCATTGTAGACATAGAAATTTGCAAAATGCATATGGATCTGAATGTGGCAGACCCGTTGACTAAACTTCTCTCACAAGCAAAACATGATAACACCTCAGTATTCTTTGGGTGTTAATCACATTGCGATGTGAACTAGATTATGGACTCTAGTAAACCCTTTGGGTGTTAGTCACATGGCGATGTGAACTAATCACATAAAGCTGTGAACTATTGTTGTTAAATCACATGCACTACAAAAAAAGACACATCTGTGACATTTTGGGCCGAACGAAAAAAAATTGTCATACTTATGACACTTCTATGACGATAATTGTGACAAAACCCGGTATCATCACAGATGTGGTGGGCTCCTACTTCTATGACAAAAAATCATGACAGAAAATGGGCTTTTCGTCCTGGGCAGGCCGGAGACGCGGCTGCATGACATTCTTTGGGCTGTCCATGACGGAAAAATCCGTGGTAGAAGCGAGGGCGAGGAAAATATCGGGGTGTTCCCGGTTACGGTGGGTGGTCGGGGCCGAGCGATGTGCGTTTCTCTTGTACACGCACGCGCGTGGGTGCGAGGCGTTGGGCTCTAACTGAACCCGAGCAAGGCGTTGCGCTCTAACTGAACCCGAGCAATTGCAATGCAGGCTACGCGTTACTGAACCCGAGTGATCGATCGATGGCTGTTAACTGAACCCGATCGAGCAATTCCTTCGCTACTGCTGCTAACTGAAGCCGATCGATGCTGCCTCTGGATGAACAGTGAGCGTTGCTGGGGGGTTTGGATGAACAGTTCCCGGTGGGGGTGGATGAACAGGACCCCGTGGTGTTCTGGATGAACAGGACCCCGATCGATTGAGACGGTTGGGACTGGATGAACAGGACCCCGTGGAGGGCGGGATGAACAGGACCACCCCGTGGAGGGCTGGATGAATAGTAGACGGTGGAGGGATGGATGAACAGTACCCCCGTGGAGGGGTGGTTGAACAGGAGCCCGTGGAGAGGGCTGGTTGAACAGTAGCCGGTGGAGTAGCGCGCGGTGGTGGCTGGATGAACAGGAGCCCATGGATGAACAGTCGCAGGTGGAGGCTGGAGGAGGTCGACGGTGGATGAACAGTAGCACGTGGAGGCTGGAGGGGGTTGACGGTGGAGATGAACAGTATCCCATGGAGTCCCGTTTTACGGTACACCACACCCCTCCCGATGAACAGGACCCCCGTTTCGACCGTAGAGCTCCAACACAAGTCCGTTTCTTTCGTTTTGCGGTACGCCACACCCCTCCCGATCAACAGGACCCCGTTTCAACCGTAGGAGGTTCGTTTCCTCTGTTTTGCAGTATGCGAGACCCCTCCCGATGAACATCATCCCGTTTCGAACATGGCCGGTCGAACACAAGGCCGTTTCCTCCGTTCTGCGGTACGCCAGGCCTCGTTTCCATCGGCTATTCCGTCCAAGCCGGTTGGCTCCCACGCGTTCTGTTGCCTCTCAATGAACACGACGCATTCCGTTGCCTCCCCATGAACACGACGACGGCACAGTTTCTCCGTTCCGACCCAGCCATGTACACGAGCCTTGGCCGTACGTATGCGCGAGTAGGCGTTCGAGACCCCGCCCGTATGTACTATGTGGCCGTATTTTCTTTCTTGCACATTGGCCGTTGTATGTACGTGTACATGCTACGTGTGCGCCTCTACATCGACCAGTATGTACGTACACGTTCGCGACTAGAATGACAAATCTACGTACGCTTCGACCAGGTGGGTCCCGACTATCAAGCCTTGCATGCGAAGATGTAGCTGGTGGGTCACGGCAGTTAGGGGGCGAATCGTTTTTTTTTTTGCCCGGACGCACTTCCTTGCATGCGAAGATGTAGCTGGTGGGTCCTAGCAGTCAGGGGGGAAACGTTTTTTTCACGAAATACGGTGGCCCGTCCGGTGGGTCCCTGCTGTCAGGTGGAAGAATAATTATTTTGCGCGTAATAAGGAGGCACTTCCTTGCGACCGTCGTGGACCCAGCTGTCAGCCTCTCCATGTACAGTACTCTTCCGATGGAAGTCGGTCGTTGACCACATTAACCACGCTGCGCCGAGAGCACCATGGCGGTGGACGACAGTGAGGCCTAGGAAGGGGACGACGCGGAGCCGGGGAAGACGCGGCAGTGGAAGCCCGCGCGGAGAGGAGTACGAGGGTTCACTGGTTCGGCTGCGGTGTGAGTATGTCGTCGCTGCAGAATAACAGGGGGTGTGGGTGAGTAGAGGGATGGCCTGGCCAACGGTGGGAGTAGTAGGGGGCGGTGAGGCCTCCGCGGCATCAGAGCCGGCCACGGGAGGCGGGAGCACGCGGCACAACCGGCGCTGCTTTGGTCGGCTGGAGCAAGAAGACCAGGGGTTGAAGAAGCACTACGGCCATTGGATGGACATCGTACGGTCATTGCAGCTAAAATCGTTTATATTGACTAAGTTGACAAAGCCCTTGGTACGCGTCAACTTAGTAGGCCCACAGGTCAGCCTCCGAAACGGTGCGCCCCAGATGTCAGGGGGAGGAATCATTTTTTGGGCGGCTGAAGCAAGAATATCCAAGATTGAAGAAGAAGCACAACATCGAATGGATATCCAACGGCCACAGCTGCTAGAACCGTGTGTTGTTGACAAAGCCTTGCATACGTGTTAACTTAGTTTTTTTAGGGGACACGTCAACTTAGAAGGCCCACAAGTGTGTGGCAGAGAACATATAGCCCATTTGCGATTTGTAAGAATGTACAACCCATTTTTAAATTCTAATGGAATTTACTACAGCCCATTTACAGTTTGTTAAAAATACAGCCCATTTTCTAGCTAGGACAATGATTAATAATTTCAACCAACCGCTCAAAACAGAATTAAAAAAAATTCCCACATTTTTATGGGATCCGGAATCTTTTTATCCGAAATTTCTAGTCAGATTAAATATAATTTCAGAATAAAGTTGTATTACGTTAAAATCGAACGAAATATTGCGCGCGCAACAAGTAATGAAATTCAAATTTTCAAATTCCAAAAATAATATATTTTTTAAACTAATTACGGGTTTGGTGCATTTTTTATAGTTACTGCCCAGTTATTATAATTACATCCCATTTATTATTTCTTAAAGTCCATTTTCTTGTTAAGACTAATGCATACCTCCTAGGAAAGTTTGCAGCCCAGCGGGACAGAGAATAACAAGTTGACCCAGATATTGTGTACAACTATCGGCCCAGTTGCATTGCTGATGTTGAAAAAAGGCCCGTGTAGTACAGTACAACCTAACATGGCTACTCAGCCCACATTCAGCGACGCCGGAAAGGCCCAAACAAGGCTTTTGTACAACTTTTTGAAGTCACTGAGCTCAGTTAATAACTTAAGAAAAAAGTTAGATTACAGTGGAACCTAATTAAAAGTTCTCACGAGCAAAGAAATAATTCAACGGGTCCCACTTGTGCATGTGTGTGTGAGAGAGAGAGACCCATCGTTCGATGCTCGTAAATACATCTTTCAGCCATATGCATTGCTAAAGCTCAGTAAAAACTTATATAGTTGACACAATCATATAGAACATCATAGCACACTGAACTTGCATACAAAATTTCATGCAGGCGGCACAATCAGGATGGAAGCAGTGGATCGCTATGGGTAGGGCTATGTTGAAACCAACGAACTGGTACATAATGGTTCATCATCTTTATCAATGACGGGGAAATATCTTGAATGTTGTGCAAAGAAAACAGACAAACAACACAATAAGTTCTGCTAGCACATTAAGTTGACGTACAACCCATTTCTAAAAAAGTTCAGGTACAAAATTAGAACAGGTCACAATCAAATGTACTGGCACATCAGTGCTTCACACCCATAGCTCGGATTTAACTAGTATCTGACAAGATTCAGATGTTACCTCAAATTAGAGCACATCTAGGCAGCCATGCCTGCCTCTTCTCCCAAGGAAGTAGTGGCCTCTACCGGGCGATGGAGTAGGCCATGTGCCATCCATCGTTCTGAGCAACACGGGGAAAGTCTGACGTTGACTCCTGTAATGGACGTCATCGACGAACCCTGGCACTAGCGGCGACGGCAGGACTTCGATTGACGGATTGACCACTTCTTCGACATGCACAAACACTCAATACAGGTACATCCCTAACGTGGTCTGCGGCGGCCTTGGTGGCGACGAATAGTACAACCCCTGTTCCTGCACCGGTATCTCAACACCAATCACCTTCAGTATGGTGGACGGCTTCTTCATCCATGCCATAACCGTCAGAGCCCAGCTGTCTGGAGGAACAAACATACTTACGACCTCACCTCCAAGGTCGTTGATAAGCTCATTCATGGACTCGCTGTTCCAAGCACGTCGAGGCATGCCGTGGAAGGTAAGCTTTGTTAAAAACTCAAGATCAGAGGGCACCGAGCCCCATCCTGGGTGCCACCGATCAAAGCTCACCAGCGCGCCATCGCAGAACAAATGTCGGGTTCGAACACACGACTGCAGTCAAAAGTTGTGCAGAACCTGACGAAGAAATCAGCCGGTGGCGGATAGACTTCGACGAGCAAGTCACTTATTTGGATGCTGTGCGCAATGCCAAGAGCTTTGACAAGGTCGTCCGGTGAGACGGGAGGCCGGTCGTCGTTGATGGTTACCATCAGCACTTTGCCGGCAAACTCGTCGTCAAGCGTCGTCATGCCACTGTTGAGCGACAGCACGCAGCGACCGAAGGCAGGACAGACCTCAGGATCTCCGGCTCGGAGATCCGCGTTGACCGGCGACATGATAGTGCGCTTGAGTACATGGAGTACAGGAGGGGGATTTGGGGGAACTGGAGTAGGAATCGAGATTCCAGACGTGGGGGAGGGGCGGGAGATTGGGGATGAAAGGGTAGCATGAATTTCGAACACGCGCCAATATGCTCTCAGCGCGCAAGTGCACGAAAACACCGGTGGTGCCCACATGTCAGCCTAAGAGTCCTTATTCTTTCTTTTCTTGAGAGCCCGGCCTTTTTTTAGGATCTTTTGAGAGCCCGGCCTAAGAGTCATAATTGACATGTTTGGCATTGCGTTACTACTCGGCCCATATTCAACGACACCTCACTGGCCCAAACAAGTGTACATCATCGAAAAGACACTAAGCTCAAATTATATAACTTGAAAAAAGGAGATACACTCTGAACACTAGAGAATGGTGATGCCCTCATTTAGCCTACCAGTAGTTCGAGACAATAAACAGTTCGAAACAACGATATATACAACATTCAAACACTAATTAGTAACTACTACTGACATAAACAGCAAGACATGATAGTTCATAAGAAGTCTTGCTACACCACCAAAATGCACCCATCTGCAGCGCTCAGACTCTCGTGATCCAGACGAGAATGACATTCTAAACAGAGGCAACTATTACATAGTAAGAGTGACATAGACGAGGATGACCAAATGACAAGGAATATGCATAACAAAAGAAAGAACTACCCATCCAGAACAAGTAGCAAATACAACAAAGTCATTCGAAGAGATGATCCAACACCATCATAATTTGCAGCCCCGCTTCAGCGACCAATGATCCGGAGACACCAGTACTCCACCCTTTCGACGCAACAGCCCAATTACCTATCAACCTGAAGGCTTGAACCACATCACTACCAGTCGTAATTGAGACATCCAAGGATCAAAGTTAATCTGGATGCCTTTGTCATTCTCACCTTCTTTTGGCTGCAGGCTGTATCGTTGACAATCAGGGGAGTTTGCTCCCGAACTCCTAGGGCTCGCAGTGTAGACACAGTTTTCCATAGCAAACAGAGCCTCTCTGCCATTAAGGTCCTTGCCAACGGTGATTTCCTGGTTAATCGGATAATTGAGTCCGAGAAAAAGAGAGTATGAACCAAGGTTGTTTACCCGCCTCCAACTAAAAAATCCTGAAGGCCCCAACAAGCTGGTATCCTGCTCATAGACGTAACAACCACTGTCCAGATACTCATGTATTTCACGGTGCTTGTATACAGTGGGTTTTTTGCAATATAACTTTTCCGGCTCATGTGTCCGAATGATCATCAGTCTTTTTTCGTCGTCTGATCGAGCGAGGAACCAGTTGTGCTTCCCTGTTTTCGGCAAAGGTGGTGTGATTACAAAGGGCAGTAACTGTAGGGACACTACATCATATCAAAATGACATGCATTGTTAATTTAAGATCATCATTGTTCAGAGTATGAGTAGGATAATGCAAGAAACATCATTGATATGTCCCTGTTGCAACTGGGAGGAAAATATAGGGAAATGTATACTAGGTTCGAAAATATAGAAGTGCCATGCATGGTTATACTCATGTTATCTCGCAATCAATTCTTCACAGGAAACTACCATGTCATGCATGTTATGTAATCATGTTCTGTCCTCACAAACAAATTCTTCAAGGTAACTAACAGACCATGCATTGTTATATACTCGTGTTCTGTGGGCAAAATTTTTGTGAGGATATTATTCTAGCCATTGATTGTTGAAGGGCGAATATAGGTATGTACACATGGTAAGCACTACAGGATTTCACTACTTCTAAATATAGAGTTCTCCATATGCACATTTACTTCCCTAAAGTATGGTTAGATGAAACCAACAGTGTGGGGCATGTTTCTACATCATGAAAATGAGGAAACTAACATGGCCATTGATACACACTCATATTTAGTAGTAGTATATAGATTACTGTAAAATAAGGAGAATATCCATATATTCCTAACCGTTTGATTATTCAGGGGTACAAATTGGTTGTAATGACATGGTCACAATCGCATGAATTAACTCATTCCAAATATAGCTGATTTACGGCGTCTCTAATACATTGCCATAGTTCTGCTCAAATTTTGCTCAAACAGGGATATGCCAATCATCACAAAAAGTTCAAACAGTGTCATGGCGTCATCATTAACATGAGACGGAAACAACTTACACGCGTCGTCCCAGTAATACGTGGTGCCATCTACTCTGTCAATCACGTAGATGATGCCATTGTGTTCAATAGCATCACAGAAGTGTGTATCAGCTTTGACGATGATCCACTGCGAGCTGAGTTGTCTCTAGCTAAAGAAGGCACCGGCGTAAAGATAGGCGAGTTCACGGTCGAACAAGGCAATTAGCTTGAAGTCTGCATAATTTGCATGTCATGTGGGCACTTGGCAGATTACGATCTTCTGCAAAACAAGGTTCATCCAACTGACATGGTAATCTAGATGACTTGGACCGCGATGGTAAAACTCTATATAATCCAACGGAGGAAGGATAATCTCATGGGAGGTCTGGAAGTTCATGAGCACCAACTTTTTACCGTCTTCTCTAAAGGCAGCCATCCAGTGGGAGTTCATGCCGATCCAGTACATACCTGCCAAGAAGTTTTGGGCAACGATGATCGGATCGAAGTCAAGGGAAATGATGTATGGCGACCCACTACATACCTGCAAAGAAGTTTCGGCTAATGGAGATCGGATTGAAGTCGAGGGGCGTCATGTACGCCTCCGTATCATGGTGAGCCAATCTCGCAAGACCAGATAGCAGCAAGTAGGGTGTCTTGAAAAGCTTAGGCCTCGCTTCGATGATGGTCGTGTGCATGCCCCTCGAGCATGCAGCCAGCCGCACGGCGCTCAACATATGCATACACGAACAACAGAGGTCGAGGACGTCACTGGGGAGATTGCTCCAATCGCGGCTCATATAGATGCTGCGCGGTTCGCATTCGGCCATGGTGGAGTTTGGAAGGTGGGGTTTTGGGGGTCTTGATTTACGGGGGAGAAGGCTATCGGTGCTGGAGCGGCTAGCGAGGGAATAGTGGTACTGGGGGAGGCGAGCGAGGCGAGGGTACGCGAGGGCACAGTGAGATGATGAAGAGTGACCTCAGGATGTCCGGCGAGACGGAGATGGAGATGGAGTGGTGCTAGGGGAGAAGGAGACAAGGCGAGGCATGCTATACAGCGGCGGTGACAGTGATTGCACAGTGCACAAGGTGAGGCTGACTTTGGTAACTCGGACACACCGCCTGGACTGGTGTCACCTCGGGCGTAGGGTCTTGTCACTTCACTGTGAGGACCGGATGAATAATAGTATTTTGACCATCAAGTGTACCACAGTTGTACTACTACTAGTAGGAGTAGTAGGAACATGAGTAGTACTCCCGTGCTAGCATGCCTCTGGGTTCACTTCATCCTCTAGCTATCATCCATATTGCGAGCAGAACCAAATTCTCGTGCATGCGGAAGCGCGAAGGACTTTTCTTTTTTGAGGATAACCGCATATTCCTTAACCGTAGTGGGAACATGAGTAGTACTCCCTCCGGTCCTCTTTGTCTACGCATAACTTTTTTCAGTATTTCTCTAATTAGTCTGCATATATACCCTTTTACATGCACCCATTTCCCTCCATGCCCAGCATTCACATCATTAATTAGCGTACGCATGAGCAGCTGCAGCCAGACTCCAGCCAATAAACTACAGCATGTAAGTGGGCCATTCTGTGCGTGTGGGAGAGAGAAAAGGCAACCGAAGAGCCCGTCCAATCCATTGCATGCAGCAGTCAAACCACCGCAGCTCTCCTCATGCATGCGCATAACTTCTCCCATTTACTTCTCCATCGGGAACCGATTTTCCTTGGCTTTTTCACTACTCCTTGATCTTCATTTGCATCCAAACCACACTGCATTCACATTGTTTTAACCTCTTCAATCCTCCTGGAGTAATTCTGAAGCCCCTATAAATAATCATCTTCTTCAGTTAGACTAGCCATCTAATCCTAATTCTCCAAACCATAGCCCTCTGGTCCAGCGGTTCCAAATGGCGAAAGAGACCGAGATGCAGGTTTTTAGTGTCCAACATGTCCTCGTCGAAGGCTCGTTGAGCATAGTTTCCATAGTCATCGACCACCCAAGGGTTGTTCGAAGTGGATCAACAATGTATCCAACTCCCTCCAAAAGGTGGAGATGAATGTCATCGGTCTCGACGCAGAGTACATGGAGTGTGCCACTGGGAAGATCCAACGCGCCGTTGTCCTTCAGCTGTGCCCCGAAGATGATGTTTTGGTGTACCACATCATACACGCGCCCTCCATACCAGGTGAGCTTCACAATTTCTTGTCTCAGGAGGACATACACTTCCGTGGGGCACCCATCGCAGGGGATAAACAGAAGTTGGAGCCGTACAACCTTGATTTGAAAAGCATCGCTGGCCTACAAACCAAAATAGAAATTCATGTAGAAGATTGTGATAAACCGACACCATCATTATTCGGCGTAGCAAATTTTGTGCTAGGAACAAATCTTCAGAAGGGTGACGAGACTCTGGCATTAAGGTCATCTGGATGGGATAACTATCCCTTGACGTACGAGCGGATAAAATATGCTGCCCTCGATGCCCATGTGAGTTTCGAGATAGCTGCAAGGTCCAGAGAGCTTGTTGCGACGCCGTCTCCCACAGAAAATGAAAAAGGCATTATGGATGGATGAACTATTTCCTCTCTTGTAAAAAGATATTCCCTCTCTATGTATATTGATATAGATGGACTATTCCGATGATGTGCATGTCTTTGGAACAAGTAGTAGCGTGGGTCCGCTTGACTATAAGGAACTATTTATCCGCCTAGCTTTCTCTACTACTCCTTCCAGTGATCGGTATGCAATGCATGTGTTCCATGGAAGTTCAACTACGGTGACCATCACGTTTCATCCACTGCCACTAGCGATTCCCATGACGCCGCTCCAACCCACGGCACCACGTCCCCCGACGTGTGCCTCACCCCTCTCGGCCGCACCGCCCCTCTGCCTTTGTGTGCATGACATGTGGGCCACCTTAAATGCGGCGAGCATCAAGTTTCTACCACAGCCACACACGATTCCCATGACGCCGCACGAACCCATGACACCACACGTCCCCCGACCTGCGGCTCACCCCTCTCGGCCCCACTGCCCCTCTGCCTTCGGGAGCATTACATGTGGACCAGCCACCTATCGGGTCCACATGTTATTGACTCAAAGGCAGGTGTAGTAAGGCGCTGAAGCTCAGTCCCGAGGGCCCTGAGAGGGAAATGTAACTCCTATGCCAGGCTGGTGCTACCGCTGCATGAACTCGTGCCAAACTCGAGATTTGCTTCTTTACTATACATGCATGCAACGATTTAATGGACATTGTAATCTCAACATGTGATGGGGAGCTCTAAATTTGAATTTGAAACTTATAAAATGAAAAGATTCAAAACAAATAAACTGGGAGAGAGGGAGTATATCGTAGGATGTGTCCCATATGAAACAAGTCCCCTGGTTTGTCACCGCGAAGATGCGGTTAGAAAGGATCACAGCGTCTTCATACTCGTACGGCAACAAATCGGCCGCAGACAGCATGGTCCACCTTTGACCGCCATGTGCAAGGTTCGTGCTATCTTATTCAATCTCACCATGGTTCCATCGTACCAATTCATGCGGTGGCCCGTTGCATGGCTGATCCCAATGTTGGACAAAGGTTCTACGGGAACGGTGTCACCGTTGTAAATGTTGTGCAAATTGATGTTGGTACCCTCCCGTACATATGCAAGCCAATCTCCGCTCGCACCGAGCCTAATCGTTTAAACAGTGGGCAGGGGAGAATTAGGAAACGGACACGGAAGTAGTCTTTAGAATGCATTTACTACGTGATCAAACTCATCTTACCTGCTCATCGGAGGAAATCCTAGTGCCCCTCAACGTCGGCATCCCAAGGGGCGTCAACTTGCAACTACGGCCACGCCGCGTTGGAGAGACCCCCAAGGAAACACCCTCATGATGAGGACATGACTACCTTGGATACGACCAAAAATATTGCATACATGCATATTTGTCAGGTGATTTCTAGTGCAAACTATTCAATAATCTATTTATGTTATCCAGAACAAAAATACTTCACACACTTTTGTGTTTTGTCTAATTGCAGGTGTATGGGACATTTGTGCAATCCACATATGAAGATAAGGGAAAAAGAGAAGTTTAGGTGCTGTTCAAAAAGTCTTCTCACGCCACTTTTGGACCAAGAGAAGATAGAGTCCAAGTCTCTCACGTTCTGGATTCAGATTCGGACCGCACAGACATACCTGACTCAAAACGTCAACAGCTTTTTCATACGGACTCCGAATTGGGTGATTCTTTTTTTGTTGGAAAGTAGATTTCATCCTCTTTCCAAAACAACTGGAATCATCTTAAAATACATCCGGAGCGTTGAGATATGGACTAAACAATCTGAGGCTGCAGCAGAATCCGAGTCAAACAACAAGTCCAAAGGTGTTGCATCACCTCCACTTGGGCCCATGAGCCTTGTACGACCTAGGGTTGGTTTTAGGCTGCCTTGGGACGTCCTCCCACCTCCTTGGCCGCCACCCCTTGCTCCTATATAAGTAGATCCACCTAGTAGCTTTTTCCGGGGGGATTTGTTTAGTTAAAAGTTAGCCATTGCAACTTTGTGTACTTCGTTTGTGTCCAACGACCAGACCAAGACCACTTCCGGATCCCCACCATTATCAATACTTCATATATACTCGCAATATTCAGATTGCTTTTATCATATTATTGCATGTTCTTCGATTGCTTGCAGGAATAGACCTTCGTGGTCAGGTTGATTGTGCTCTGGCATGGTCAATAACCTCTCGAAGTTGGTTTAGCGATTGCTAAGGCGCAACGTCGTGCATGTTTGTAGTCGGATCGTCAAAGTCGGCTCCATCAAATCGATAGTTATCATCTCATCGAAAGATCGGGACACCTTTGCCTCTATCAAGTGGTATCAGTTTTCAGGTTGCTCGGTGAGAATTTCCAGTTTTTACTAGATTAGATCTATTTTCTTACCTATTGTCCAAAAAAAAGCCACACACAAAAAGTTAGATCTATTCATCCTTTGTCCAAGCCAGTCTGAGTCTTTGCAATTTTCTTTTCATTGTTTGCATTATTGAATTATCGGTTGCATCGTCGTGTCGAGTTGCTGGTCTTAGTGTCTAGTTCGTTTAGAGTTTCGAGTTCTGTTCACATTAGTCACGTCGCCGCTGCATCGTTATCCCTTCCGCTGTCCACCACACCATCCATCACTTTCCACCACATGCTACCCATAGTTCATTGTCACAATCATAGTTGAGGTCATTCACATCTTCGCTTGATCCAATCTGCATCTTATCTAGTTTGTCTTGGAAAGAGGGAGAAAAAAAAGACAGAGAAAAAAAGAGTGAAAAAAAAGAAAAAAAGTCAGAGAAAAAAAGAAAAAGGACAAAAAAGTGTGAGAAAAAAAAAGAGAGAAGAAAAAAAATCGGATCTATCTAGACTCAATCTCGTAGTTGAATTCGGATTGGATTCTGTTTTGTGCACTGTTCAGTCAAACAGCCATAACTTTCTCATACGAAGTCCGTTTTGGCTCCACGAGTACTCAAATTAAATCTAGCGACGAGCCGCATCTAAATAGTTGCAGAAACAAGTTCAATATTTGACACCTCAAAATCGTCTTCTAAATAGGTCTTTTTGCCCTCCGAAGTTCGTGGACACATCTTCTTCCAGTTTTTCAGGCCAGTTTTCGAATTCTTTGACTCCTCATATCAATTCGGAATTGAGTGATTCTTTTTGCATTGGAAAGCTTGAGCTAGTAGCATTCTTTGAAAAAAGTTATCAGAAAAATTGCTCAAACTTTTCAAGAGGAAAGTTGGAGAGAGAGTTGTTGTTTATCCTGCTTGGCAGTTGTTTCACATCATTATCTTTACTGCTATTGTGATCTTCACTTATATCTTGCTGTCCAGAGCTACTTCATATCCTTTATTGATGCTAGTTGTGCTACGCCGTGACCTTATTGGTGTTCTAGGCTCGCGTCTCTAGTCCGGTCTAGCCTAGGACCAGCACAGTACCGTCGTTGAGCGTTTATTCAACATTGCATCTTTGAATTGATTATTGCTAATCTTTTGCTACCATATATAGCCAACCCAGTGATGAGGACATGACTACCTTGGATACGACCAAAAATATTGCATACATGCATATTTGTCAGGTGATTTCTAGTGCAAACTATTCAATAATCTATTTATGTTATCCAGAACAAAAATACTTCACACACTTTTGTGTTTTGTCTAATTGCAGGTGTATGGGACATTTGTGCAATCCACATATGAAGATAAGGGAAAAAGAGAAGTTTAGGTGCTGTTCAAAAAGTCCTCTCACGTCACTTTTGGACCAAGAGAAGATAGAGTCCAAGTCTCTCACGTTCTGGATTCAGATTCGGACTGCACAGACATACCTGACTCAAAACGCCAACAACTTTTTCATACGGACTCCGAATTGGGTGATTCTTTTTTTGTTGGAAAGTAGATTTCATCCTCTTTCCAAAACAATTGGAATCACCTTTAAATTCATCCGGAGCGTTGAGATGTGGACGAAACAATCTGATGCTGCAGCAGAATCCGAGTCAAACAACAAGTCCAAAGGTGTTGCATCACCTCCACTTGGGCCCATGAGCCTTGTACGACCTAGGGTTGGTTTTAGGCTGCCTTGGGACGTCCTCCCACCTTCTTGGCCGCCACCCCTTGCTCCTATATAAGTAGATCCACCTAGTAGCTTTTTCCTTGGGATTTGTTTAGTTAAAAGTTAGCCATTGCAACTTCGTGTAGTTCGTTTGTGTCCAACGACCAGACCAAGACCGCTTACGGATCCCCACATTTATCAATACTTCATATATACTCGCAATATTCAGATTGCTTTTATCATATTCTTGCTTGTTCTTCGATTGCTTGCTGGAATAGACCTTCGGGGTCAAGTTGATTGTGCTCCGGCGTGGTCAATAACCTCTCGAAGTTGGTTTATCGATTGCTAAGGCGCAACGTCGTGCACGTTTGTAGTCGGATCGTCAAAGTCGGCTCCATCAAATCGATAGTTATCATCTCATCGAAAGATCGGGACACCTTTGCCTCTATCAAGTGGTATCAGTTTTCAGGTTGCTCGGTGAGAATTTCCAGTTTTTACTAGATTAGATCTATTTCCTTACCTATTGTCCAAAAAAAGCCACACAAAAAAAAGTTAGATCTATTCATCCTTTGTCCAAGCCAGTCTGAGTCTTTGCAATTTTCTTTTCATTGTTTGCATTATTGAATTATCAGTTGCATCGTCGTGTCGAGTTGCTGGTCTTAGTGTCTAGTTCGTTTAGAGTTTCGAGTTCTGTTCACATTAGTCACGTCGCCGCTGCATCGTTATCCCTTCCGCTGTCCACCACACCATCCATCACTTTCCACCACGTGCTACCCATAGTTCATTGTCACAATCATAGTTGAGGTCATTCACATCTTCGCTTGATCCAATCTGCATCTTATCTAGTTTGTCTTGGAAAGAGGGAGAAAAAAAGACAGAGAAAAAAAGAGTGAAAAAAAAGAAAAAAAGTCAGAGAAAAAAAGAAAAAGGAAAAAAAAGTGTGAGAAAAAAAAAGAGAGAAGAAAAAAAATCGGATCTATCTAGACTCAATCTCGTAGTTGAATTCGGATTGGATTCTGTTTTGTGCACTGTTCAGTCAAACAGGCATAACTTTCTCATACGAAGTCCGTTTTGGCTCCACGAGTACTCAAATTAAATCTAGCGACGAGCCGCATCTAAATAGTTGCAGAAACAAGTTCAATATTTGACACCTCAAAATCATCTTCTAAATAGGTACTCCCGCACCATCAAATGTTCATCCAACGGCTGTGACACATTTCGTCCCGGGCATCAATCCTCAGCTGGAGTACTTCTGTACTACAGGTAGTACCCGTCGGTGTGGCCATCTACGCCTCGTAACGCCCCGACGCCCAGCTGTGGCACCCTTGCCACGGCCACGCCACCACCGGCCGGTTCATCTCGAACGAGTGAGTCGCGAACCACACCACCACCATGAGAATGACATGTGGGCCGGCCGCATTTAAGGTCCGCATGTCATTGACTCATAGGCCGGGCACTAAGCCACCGAAGTTCGGCCCCGTGGGCCTTGAGAGGGAAATGTAACTCCTGCGGCAGGCCTTGTGGTGCTCCCGCAGTATGAGATCGTGCCAAACCCGGAATTTGTTTCTTACTACTACCAACTACTAGTAAGGTACACGTGCATTGCACGCATGAGATTCTGGTGGTTTGTGCATTATGCTTCTACATCTGGAGTCTTCTAGATTCTACATGTGGCAAAATCTGGTGGAATGTAGATGATATCCAAGGGCCAGTAGTGCTTGGATTTGCCATCTTTGTACCGTCAGATTGGCTTCATCCAATGACCAACTTTCAAAGTTAGAGCATGATTGGTTTGATGCCAAAAGTTGGCATGCCAATATTTGGCAAATGCCAAATGTTGGCTAGTGATTGGTTGGCTACCAACTTTTCTTCTCAACCTCACAAAAAGTTGCCAACATTTGGCAAATTTTGATTTTGCCAAATGTTGGCTTGCCAAATATTGGCAATGCCAATTGTTGGCATCAAACCAATTATGCTCTTATTCACACACTATATGGGGGTATAGATGTTTGGTTTGCAGCCTAAGGTTGCCACGCCTAAGCTTAGGCGTGCCACAAGTGTGTTTGGTTGCGTTCTTATCTCAGCATAGTTGTTCCCTCTTCATGCATGCTCAACTCAACACCCCTCTTCATGTATGCTCTCTTCATGGATGCTTCTAGTGTATTTGTGCTAAGCCAGTGTGGACTCATGCACCCTCCATACACTCTACCAAACACCCAAAAGTGGGTCGAGAAGGGAACTCTTGGGATCATGCACCCTTCATACACCCTACCAAACACACCATACATGTGTTTGGTTCATTGCTACACTTGTGGCTTGCCACACTTTTCTAGCTACATGGTCCACATGTCATAGACTCAACTTCTTGCCAAATCTTGCCACACTTGTGGTGGCCATTTTGTTAGCCACATTTTTTGTGGCAGACACACTTTGCCTAAGCTTAGTTGTGGAAAAGCTAGTCATGAATGAAGTTCAACCATGGAGTCTTCTAGATTCTACATGTGGCAGAATCTGGTGGAATGTAGATGATATCCAACGGCCAGTAGTGCTCGGATTTGCCATCTTTGTACCGTCGGATTGGCTTCATCCAACGACCAACTTTCAAAGTTATTCACACACTATATAGGGGGTATAGATATAGATGTGCCGGCCCGTTGCAATGGATCCAAAGTATATCTGTTTAGTGGAGTGCACTCTAAACACATTATCTATTTAGTTTACTCTAACCTTTCGTAGCCATGCAACCAGGCCACATAAGCTTCATGGGTGCCCCCCACATCATATTATTCATACTATGTTGACTAAAAAAAGATAAATCACCCAAAACAAGATCTTCCCATTTTTTGTTCCTACGATGTTGTGCCATGCACGTACCTACTAGTTGTATAGTGGTAGTACTAGTTGTATAGTACAAACTTGGTACTAGTAGGAGTAGAGTAGTATGGAATGCTCCTACTCTATCAACGAGCCCCATCTAACACCAAATTTCTTGGCTTCCGTGCTACAGCTAGATCCTCCCCTCGTTTCTGTTTTCCAACCTGGCGGCGGGCGGGGTGCGGTTTGCCAATAGTCGGTTTGCTCAACAGCGGTCCCACATGAAAGTGAAAATGCTAGGCAACACGCCTTCCCTAAGCTATGTGTCGTGCCGGACGGGCCGTGGAGTACTCCCGATTCCCGGGCGCGTGGGGGGGAGTGCGACGCGAACGCGGCATGCCTTTTCCTTTTACTAGCAATGTGCCTGTGCGTTGCGACGGATCCAAAGTAGTAGAATAGTAGTACTTGTTCACAAACTTGAAAGAAATCACTCTTGTTTTGATATACTCCTAATATATTGCTCCCTCCATTCCTAAATATTTGTCTTTTTAGAGATTTCAAATGGACTATAACATACGGATTATATAGACATATTTTGAAGTGTAGATTCACTCATTTTGCTCCGATGTAGTCACTTATTGAAATCTCTAGAAAGACAAATATTTAGGAACGGAGGGAGTACTTTTCACTCAAAATATATTTCTCAGGTTGTTTTGATGAGGTGAGGGAGGGATGTGGTTGCTTTCAAGATAATAAGGGGTTTTCTGCAAATTGGAGCAGAGAAGTGGGCTATTGTTGCAAAAATGCCACAACTTACCTCACAGACGTTAGATGCATATCTAATGGTCAGAAACGACAGATGGCAGACACACCACCATCACCAACTGAGTCTTTTATAGGAGTAGGAGCAGAGAAACATGTATAAAATGTAACATTTTGGTTCTGCTCCTTGGCACGATCGATAGATAGAAATAACGATTGGAAACGCTAGGGCGGGGCTATTTCCGCCAGATAAGCAGGGTACGTAGAAGCTAGGTTGGTGCATCATCGATTTGGTCACACGCGATCTGACATGTTCTAGTGTTTCTAGCAAGATGCCCGCGCGTTGCACGAAGTTGACGGATGGAGTACTAGTTGCAGTGATGCATATAATTAAGCAAAGGGACCGCACATGTCGGTATTGACTAGAACGAGAATGCAACAACACAATAAGAATTAAGGCCACGATGATGATCGCAGTGGTGGTTATAGAAGGCAAGAAGAAAGATGCATCCATCAACGTACGACCTCCTCCTCCTCAACTTAGTGCGTCGGGCCACCGACCGGCGGCTAAGGAGCGGCGGCTTTTGTGGCGAGGTCGAGGTGCTTCTTAGCAAAGGCATCCAAGGCTTCCAGCCGGTTGAGGAAGGCCAACGTCGTAGCGTCCTCACTGGCCTTGTAGATACCTATGTACATGATTTGCTCGCACACGTGGATGTGTAGGTCGATGAATTCTTGCAGGGCGAGGCGCCTCGCGGCGAGCGCAACCTCCAGGTGGACATTCTTCATGGTGTCAGCGGGCAGTCGCAAGGCCACCAGTGCTTGAAAGAGGTTCCGGCCATGGAGGCCGATTAGGGTGGCACGCAATGAGGAGCTCGGGCGCGCGGGCCGAAGGAGTACGGCGATGTCGTCTGCGAGCTTCTTAAGGACGGTGAACTTGTTAGTGGTGGCAACGATCATCTGGTCCAACTGAGAGTCGTAGTTGGCGTCGACGGCGGCCATCCACTAACCGGTCTCCAACACCGTCTGGAGACGATCCTCGGTGCCATGCCGCAGGCTGACATCGTGGACCCTTTGGCACAGCCGCTAGCCGCTCGCGCGCATCGCCGCCATGGGTCTGGAGTGAGCTCTTTTGCGCTTAGTGTAGGTTCTTAGGCAAATGCTTAGGTGCGTACGATGTGGTAGATGCTCTCGAATCGAGGGGCGCCTTTATAAGAGGGCAAACTACGTTGCATTCACATCGTGCAGCCTCTTTTCCCGGTCCTCCTCCCATTACTTTCCTCATGCATTAATTGAAGGAGGATGCATTGGTCATTCAACATTTCGGGAACCGCTACTCCCTCCCTCGTCTGCATTAAAGTCGTATTGGGAACTGCGCCATCTGATATCAAATCGAATAGTACTGCGCCGCCTGTTGCACGCCCGGCTGAACACGCCTCCTCGCCTCCATCAAACCCCTCCGTTAAACCCGCATGCAAACCGAGAAACCTACTCCGGCCACATGTCCATTCATGAGAGGGCCAGAATTAAACGCAACACCGGCCGAGCTCCTCCCATCTGCCCTCAGTTTAAACGAGGCCAGATACCAACCAAGCTCCTACCGTCCGCCCTCTATTTACACGAGGCCAGACAGACAGCGGGCAAGAATCGCACCCCTACGCCGCTCCCCCATCTCCTCCTTCACCATTTTCTCCACTCTTCTGATGGCTTCCGAGGAGCCGTTCTCCGGCATATTACCCGGCTGGGTGGCCTGCCGAGCCCTCCGGATACGGGCGATGGCGCTCGGTGCTTCACCAACCTCGCTTGGCCCGACAGAGCCAGTTGCCGCCCCAAGCAGGCACGTGGTTCAGCAACTCGCCGCTCCAGTTCAGCTCGATGAGGAGTGGCGAGTTGCTCCACGCCGGCACGACAGCGAGCACACCGGTACGGGCGTCGTTGCTGCCGCGTCGTACCGTGCCACCAGTGTCTGTGGTGCCGCGCCTCCCGTGTCTGTGGGCGCGCCTCCCGTGCCTGCGGCAGCGCCATGCAGGCGGAGACAGAAGCCGGGTTTGTGGAGAGCGATGAGTCGGTGGCCAGCTTCTCTGTGTCCGCCGCCATCATCGAGGAGAAGTAGAACACAAGAGCCCCCCGCCACTTGGGTCCCATGAAGGCCACCGCCGAGGCGACGACTGCGCATTCAGGTGGTTTCTTTGCTTCTTCGTCTCTTCCGAGGACCTTGGTCGACCCCGCAAGTGTCTGCCTGACATGAGGAAGACAAAGGGATCCGCGGGCGGCCATTTAGATTATGTACTCCCTCTCCAGCTGGCGGGGAATATTTGTTCTAAGAATGGATAAATTGTATGTATCTATAACTAAAATAATTTTAGATACATCCATTTCTAGGACAAGTATTTCCGGACGGAGGGAGTATTAATTATACCAAGAGAGCCGGATTGGCACCGCTTAGTTCATGTAAATGTAATGAAATCCATCATGTTTATATGAAGATTCGGCTTTTTTATACGAAATCCTTCATGCTTATATGAAATCAGTCTGTGTTTGCACGAATTTCATCTGGTTGGTTAGAGTTGTGAAAATGTATGCCGTTGGCGTTTGATGTCGTCCTCCGCGGAAGGAAGCGGGAGGAAATTTGCCGGCTACCGTTGGAGATGCTCTTATGCTGGAAATAATAGAGTGACATCCAATCCATTTGAGTTAATTGCGTGTATGATTGTCCCTCTATAAAAAGTTAATTGCATGTACAGTGTACACGTGACTTGCAGGGTGGCTACAGCTTCGTACAGAAAGTTAAAAAGAAATAAGTCCATCCTTAATCTTGTATTCTGAGTACTCTGTGGGTTCCACTGTCAGTACAGTAGCGAAAGAAGTATATATTAAATAAGTAATATATAATATAAAAATCTAAAGTTAAAGACAGAATTCGAACTCATGTCATCGCGTTGCAAGCATCCGACGCTAACCAGTCCAGCACATTTTTGTTGTAGACCATGCTGGAGATATATCTCCATGTCTACTCTTATACTCCATCCGTTCCTAAATATTTGTCTTTTTCAGATATCAAATGGACTACCACATACGGATGTGTATGTTGACATATTTTAGAGTGTAGATTCACTTATTTTGCTCCATATGTAGTCACTTGTTGAAATCTCTAAAAAGATAAATATTTAGGAATGGAGGGAGTAGAAAACAGAGTTGGTGATGATGGTGTGCGTGCCATCCTGCAATATAGGGCGTCGGATTTATATCTAACGGATAGAAAGGGAACTATGGCAATTTTGCAAAAATATACCCACACCCCTCTCCACGTTCGCAAATACGGCCTTCCCTCTTTCATCCTTTTGTCTCACAATATAAACTACTCATACAAATGCATCTTGATGTTCCGTGCAACGCACGGGCATCTAGCTAGTTTCTTTTAAAATAGTTACTACGATAATTGGGTTGAAGTGATATATTTTATGTTTGCCCCGAATGATTTCAGATTCACTAGTAGTAACAAAGAAAAGGTTGCCTTGTTAATTAACAGAAAACAGGGTGAAAACTATCACATGAGGCCGATAAAAACGAGGCGCACTGGGTTCAGCGTCATCGTCACTACAGCTGTGCACGTGCGAGAAGTCTACATATCGAGGGGGGTACTGAGCGAGGCACAGAGACACAATGTTCGAGAGAGAAACCAATTGACAGATTACGATCAGATCGAGTTGTCACCCTTCTGCTGTCATTGTTGGGGTGGGAGGGGAGGGGGAGGGAGAGAAAGACATATCGAGAGTGTGCGCGGTAGGCACAGAGGCACAACTAGCGAGTGTGTGTGTGCATGTGTGTGTGTGTGTTTGAAAGAGGAGTAGATAGATTACTATCAAGATCGAGGTGCCGCCCTACTCCTTCGGTGTCGGGTAGTGTGTGTGCGTGTGTGTGTGTGTTTGAGAGAGAAGTCAGTCGATAGATTAGTATCAAGATCGAGGTGTCACCCTACTCCTTCTGTGTTGGGAAGTGTGTGTGTGGTTGTGTGGGTGTGGGTGTGTGTGTCGGGGGGGGCAGTGACACTTACATATCCCTACTCTTATAAAAACAGAGTTGGTGATGATGTTGTTCCTGCCATCCTGCAATATAGGCCATCTGATTTATATCCGACGGATAGGAAGGAAACTATGGCAATTTTGCAAAAAGATACCCACACCCCTCTCCGCATTTGCAAATAAGGCATTCCCTCGTTCATCCTTTTCTCCCACAAGATAAACTACTCATACAAATGCATCTTAATGTTCCGTGCAACGCATGGGCATCTTGCTAGTAGGGAGAAGGAGTTTGTGTGACACATATCAAGCTATATTAAGGGATAGGTAGATAGCATTTGTGCGAGGCATACTTAAAGCATCACGAAGATAAACAAAACGGTGTGCATGCAAGTGCCAAAAAATGAAGCGAGAAACAATGTGTGTGTGCACGTGCGCACGCGTGTGTGTGAGAGAGAGAGGGAGAGAGAGAGAGAAATCTCAAAACAAAAGGTGCTCTGCTGGAATCCCATTATATGTATTCATATGGTTCCGGAACTCGAGTTAACCTTAGGCATATGTGTGAGAGACATTATTATACTTTGAGACATTAGTGGCTGTGGGTGAGCGGAATTAAAGGGGTGGGCGTGTTCGACAGAGAGAGAGCGTGTGTGTTTATGTGTGAGAGACTTGTAGGACGGGGTAGAAAGACGAATTTAACCTTGACAGAGGGAGAGAAATACACAAAGTGCGCGTATGTGATTCCGATGCCCACAGGGAAATGAGATATGTATGCGTGTGAGAGATATTGCACAATTCATTCACGTATCACTATCTAGCGATCGTGGACGTGCATCGCTTGAACATAAATCAATATCTACTTCGTATCGTGGCCAAAGTTACAATATCGATTCAACGCTATAAAGATTGGACACTCACATATCACATTTTTTCTATTTAAATAAACCTTTTCAGTTGTGCATGCCAAAGTTACAGTGATATTTCTTCAAACAACCAATGTAGCTATCATGTACATGCACCATTGTTACTCTTGCATTCAAAATCATTTGTCTTGGATGATTTAAGGTTCTATTATGA
The DNA here is from genome assembly GCA_032464435.1 of Aegilops umbellulata. Classification (NCBI taxonomy): domain Eukaryota; kingdom Viridiplantae; phylum Streptophyta; class Magnoliopsida; order Poales; family Poaceae; genus Aegilops; species Aegilops umbellulata. The sequence continues at coordinate 196,346,931 of CP136058.1, read as the reverse complement.
AGTAATATATGTAACATTCATATATTAATTCAACGGGTACACAATTTATGAAATGGAGGCTATGTAATCATATGACGTAACACTTTTAAGTAGCGGACTACAATATCCATTTCTTTTTGTGCGCCTCTACACTAACACGTCAATGCATTGTGTTTAAAGTAAAAAACCAATTGCACTAAATTATCTATTTACACGAGAAATACATAGGCTGAGCGTTTGATCCCTTTTTTTGTGAACGCGCCACTACACCCGTACGATTGGCCGCGCCCGTGTGAACGTCCAAGTTATCGGCGCATCATCCCGAGTTATTGTCTTTTTTCTGGGGTGGACTTCACACCAGTTATTAACTGCTGATGCGTGCCCCGTGTACACAGTCTCGCATGACCTTCCCGCTAGCACGGTCCAAAATTAGTTGAAACTGGACAGGAACGATCCCGCGGACGGCAAATCTCCCGCCTCCTTCTAAAATTTCCGCCACCTTAGTCTTTAGCATGCGAAATTCCCCTTTTGTCCTTGGTGCACGGAGACCAACAGTTAGAATACCGCCCTTATCTACATAATAGGTCGGGGCTGCTTTGGTAACTTCTGGTTCCCCCCACTACACGGCACCCCCATTTCCTCTCCCCCTCTCGCAAAAATGACTAACTCCACAGCACCAGAGCATCTCACATCACGTCGTCCGTACTCCATCGGCCTTTCTCCCCTCCCCTCTCGAAACCCTAGACTGCTCATCCACCAGCGTACTAGAGCCCATTCATTGCCAACGGCGTCCACCTCGCTGGATCTGCTTCTGCGGCCGCATCTACCCCTCCCACCTCCCCTAGAAACAAGTAGACTGCTCATCCACCACTTTACCACATCCCATTCAGTGCCGGCCTTGTCCACGGTGTCGGATCTGCTTCGTCGGTACTCTCGTCAACTGCAGCGCATCTGCAGCGTCTCATTCGTACTCCGCACCGGAGACGCTTCATCCACACACCCCCGGAGCCGCCCCACCGACGCCCCCGTTGATGGCCTCTGATCCTCTTTGCCGACACCTTCCTTAACCCTACAGAGCCTCTTCGCCGACACCATCGTCAACCCCACCGGAGTAGCTTCCTATACCATTCTCAACCCTACCGGGTTCGCTTTCCCAACTCACAAGTCCACGGCCTCAGATCCGCTTCCTTGCACCCTCATCCAACCTACCGGAGCAGCTTCTGATGCCCCGTCCACGGCCGCAGATCCGCATCGTCGACACCATCCTTAACCCAACCACCGGAGCAGCTTCACCTACGCCCTCGTCCACGGCCACAGATCCGCTTCGCCCACACCGTAGTCCACCCTACCGGAGCCGCTCCACAAACACCCTACTCGACGGTTCTAGATCTCCTTACCGGACCCCGACAACTAGTGCAGCGTCATCACCCTTGACGTTTCTAACCTGATTCCCACCGTCTGGCAAGATGCCAAGCACCCCCCACGGCCTAGGTACTTGTCACCTTTAAACCCGTCCAACATCACCTGCCCGACGTACTTCAAATATACTAATAGGTCGCTGTTACCTGTTATGCAGCTGGCCAAAACTACAAGGACGATGTTTCTTCCGGATCTAATAGCTTGGCCAACCAAGATCCTGGACCGAGGCATTGCTATGATCTTGTAAGCGCGTCTCTCTCTCTCTTGTATTGTTCTGTGCCTGCTAGCGTGCTTTCCTAGGATTTTCGACCAGTAATCCCTTTGTGCAGACAATGATTTCTACTACTGGCTGCTAAATTAGATATGTAGATGTCATACATGATACTACCTTGTACCTCCGTTCCTAAATATAAGTCTTTCTAGAGATTCCACTATAGGCTACATACGGAGCAAAATGAGTGAATCTACACTCGAAAATGCAACTATATACATCTGTATGTGGTCCTGATATGTCTCCAACGTATCTATAATTTTTGATTGCTCCATGCTATATTATCTACTGTTTTGGACTATATTGGGCTTTATTTTACACTTATATATTATTTTTGGGACTACCCTATTAACCGGAGGCCCATCCCAGTATTGCTGCTCTTTGCCTATTTCAGTGTTTCGAAGAAACTGAATATCAAACGGAGTCCAAACGGAATAATCCTTTCTGGAACGTGATTTTCTTCCCGAATATGACCCAGGAGACTTGGACCCTACGCCAAGGAAGCTTCCAGGTGGGCACGAGGTAGGGGGGCGCGCCCTACACCCCCAGGCGCGCCCCCACCCTCGTGGGCCCACCGAAGCTCCACCGACGTACTTCTTCCTCCTATATATATCCACGTACCCCCAAACGAACAGATATGGAGCCAAAAACCTAATTCCACCGCCGCAACTTTTTGTATCCACGAGATCCCATCTTGGGGCCTGTTCCGGAGCTCCGCCGGAGAGGGTCGTCATCACGGAGGGCTTCTACATCATCATAGCCTCCCCAATGAAGTGTGAGTAGTTTACCTCGGACCTTCGGGTCCATAGTTATTAGCTAGATGGCTTCTTCTCTCTTTTTGGATCTCAATACAATGTTCTCCCCCTCTCTTGTGGAGATCTATTCAATGTAATCTTCTTCTTTATGCGGTGTGTTTGTTGAGACCGATGAATTGTGGGTTTATGATCAAGTCTATCTATGAATAATATTTGAATCTTTTCTGAATTCTTTTATGTATGATTGGTTATCTTTGCAAGTCTCTTCGAATTATCCATTTGGTTTGGCCAACTAGATTGGTAGTTCTTGCCATGGGAGAAGTGATAGAGGCGAGGGTGTCCCGATCTTTCGATGAGATGATAACTATCGATTTGGTGGAGACGACTTTGACGATCCGACTACAAACGTGCACGACGTTGCGCCTTAGCAATCGCTAAACCAACTCCAAGAGGTTATTGACCACGCCGGAGCACGATCAACCTGACCACGAAGGTCTATTCCTGCACGCAATCGAAGAACAAGCAAGAATATGATAAAGCAATCTGAATATTGCGAATATATATGAAGTATTGATAAAGGTGGGGATCCGGAAGCGGTCTTGGTCTGGTCGTTGGACACAAACGAAGTACACGAAGTTGCAATGGCTAACTTTTAACTAAACAAATCCCAAGGAAAAAGCTACTAGATGGATCTACTTATATAGGAGCAAGGGGTGGCGGCCAAGGAGGTGGGAGGACGTCCCAAGGCAGCCTAGAACTAACCCTAGGTCGTACAAGGCCAATGGGCCCAAGTGGAGGTGACGTAACACCTTTGGACTTGTAGTTTGACTCGGATTCTGCTGTAGCGTCAGATTGTTTCTTCCATAACTCAACTCTCCGGACGAATTTAAAGGTGATTCCAGTTGGGGTGGAAAGAGGACGAAATCTACTTTCCAACAAAAAAAGAAACACCCAATTCGGAGTCCGTATGAAAAAGTTATTGCCGTTTTGAGTCAGGTATGTCTGTGCAGTCCGAATTTGAATCCAGAACGTGAGAGACTTGGACTCTATCTTCTCTTGGCCCAAAAGTGACGTGAAAGAACTTTTTGAACAGCAAGTAAACATCTCTTTCTCCCTTATCTTCATATGTGTGTTGTACAAATGTCCCATACACCTGCAATTAGACAAAACACAAAAGTGTGTGAAGTATTTTTGTTCTGGATAACAAAAATAGATTATTGAATAGTTTGCACTAGAAATCACCTGACAAATATGCATGTATGCAATATTTTTGGTCGTATCCAAGGTAGTCATGTCCTCATCATCCTCCCCTTCTTGAAAACAAAGCCGTCCTCGGCGTTGCTTAATCTGAAATGTGGCTAACAAAAAAGACAATGTGTACATGTTGTATATGTATATGTCATCCATTTTTAGTTTCCTTAGTTTTTGCACATATGGCACATGTATACATGAGTAACCTTCATAATTCATAAAATCTAAAGCCAAAATATTATCACAAGAAGTAGAAGGCATGAAAATATTGCAACTCAGTTTGCACATATAAGCGAAGCTCTTATTCATTTTAAAAGGTTGACAATGTTCATCATTAAACCATCCCAACATTGGTGAATAAACCTTACTTGCGTCAAATTTACATGCTACAACATGCTTAAATAAGCAAACATGCAATAAGTCATTGGACACAGAATCATCACCAAGATTAGAGGTCATACCAAAATGATTAAACATTGGTTCTTTTGCATCAACAGTTAATTCAATGGGTGCACTCAAAATTGTTGGTATTTCAGTTGTTTGATCACATGGCAAAGTCAAATTGTCAACATAGTCCTCTAAAATAGGTAGTGTGATCAAAGTAGTGGGTATCTCATCAGATGGTGCATTCAAATTGACAAGGTATTCATCATTCTCATGTAGAGATGGAAGATCAGTACCTTTCTCATTACCTCTTATGATCAACTCAGATGGTGTAGCCACTCTCGGGGGCGATGTGTCACATGGTGGAGGTGATGTAGTCCTCACAACAACGGATGTGGATGGCATAGTATGCCTAATAGTTGAAGGAACAATCATATCAACTCTTGGAATATGCACCGTGCGCTTATTCTCCTCGTGAGCAACACGTCGTTTTATTTCCTGTTCAGCTTTGCAAGCAAGGCGAAACAAATGGTCCATAGGACAACACTCTTCATGAATTAATATCTCTTGAATATCACGGTTTAATCCTCCCCAAAATCTCTCCATAAAATCATCTTCACTTTCTTCTAAAGAGGAATGCAACAAGGTAGTTTGTAAATCATCATAATATTTTGTTACAGTGTCACTACCTTGTTTTAAATGTTGCAACTTCTTAATCATGTCACGAGTATAGTAAGCGGGGACGAAAGTATGTCGCATGGCAAGTTTCAAATCATCCCAAATAGTAGGTATATAATCAGGGTGTAACCGACAATATTCAGTCCACCAAACCAAAGCATAACCAGTGAAAGAACCAACTGCAACCTTAATCTTTTTATGTTCATCAAAATTATGGGAAGCAAATATATTTTTTATGTTGAACTCCCATTCAATATATAAAGCAGGTCTAAAACGGCCATTAAATGGTGGTATAGATACATTAACCTGATCATGTGCATTTGGATGTTTGTGCACCTCTCGTGATGGTTGTTGTATTTGCAAAGGTGGTGGCACGTCTCCCGCGATCGACAAAGCCCATGAATTGACTCTAGATCCTGGCATGATTAGTAGAAACAAGAAACAAAACCCAAAATAATGTTCCTATAACTACTAGGATGTGGTGGTAAGACGCTCACAGTAAAGCAAATATCAATGTCTTACAAGTTCTTACCATGCAGCAGGCGGCGATCGGCAACCAGCGGTGTCAAGTAACTCCAAAAGTTGGGTAAAGCGATTGCCAGGTGAACGTATGTATACACGGTGTAGAAATATGTGGAGCTGGGTTGGCTATATATGGTAGCAAAAGATTAGCAATAATCAATTCAAAGATGCAATGTTGAATAAACGCTCAACGACGGTACTGTGCTGGTCCTAGGCTAGACCGGACTAGAGACGCGAGCCTAGAACACTAATGAGGTCACGACGTAGCAAAACTAGCATCAATAAAGGATATGAAGTAGCTCTGGACAACAAGATATAAGTGAAGATCACAATAGCAGTAAAGATAATGATGTGAAACAACTGCCAAGCAGGATATACAACAACTCTCTCTCCAACTTTTCTCTTGAAAAGTTTGAGCAAATTTTCTGATAACTTTTTTCAAAGAATGCTACTAGCTCAAGCTTTCCAATGCAAAAAGAATCACTTAATTCCGAATTGATATGAGGAGTCAAAGAATTCGAAAACTGGCCTGAAAAACTGGAAGAAGATGTGTCCGCGAACTTCGGAGGGCAAAAAGACCTATTTAGAAGACGATTTTGAGGTGTCAAATATTGAACAAGCTTCTGCAACTATTTAGATGCGGCTCGTCGCTAGCTTTAATTTGAGTACTCGTGGAGCCAAAACGGACTTCGTATGAGGAAGTTATGCCTGTTTTACTGAACAGTGCACAAAACAGATTCCAATCCGAATTCAACTACGAGATTGAGTCTAGATAGATCCGAATTTTGTTTTTTTTCTTCTCTTTTTTTCTCCTCACACTTTTTTTTTCTTTTTTTTTTCTCTTTTTTTTCTCTGACCTTTTTTTCTTTTTTTTTCAATCTTTTTTTCTCTGTCTTTTTTTTTCTCCCTCTTTCCAAGACAAACTAGATAACATGCAGATTGGATCAAGCGAAGATGTGAATGACCTCAACTATGATTGTGACAATGAACTATGGATAGCACGAGGTGAAAATTGATGGATGGTGTGGTGAACAGCGGAAGGGATAACGATGCAGCGGCGACATGACTAATGTGAACAGAACACGAAACTCTAAACGAACTAGACACTAAGACCAGCAACTCGACACGACGATGCAACCGATAATTCAATAATGCAAACAATGAAAAGAAAATTGCAAAGGCTCAGACTGGCTTGGACAAAAGGATGAATAGATCTAACTTTTTTGCGGCTTTTTCTTGGACAATAGGTAAGAAAATAAATCTAATCTAGGGGAAACTGGAAATTCTCACCGAGCAACCTGAAAACTGATACCACTTGATAGGGGCGAGGGTGTCCCGATCTTTCGATGAGATGATAACTATCGATTTGGTGAAGATGACTTTGACGATCTGACTACAAACGTGCACGACGTTGCGCCTTAGCAATCGCTAAACCAACTTCGAGAGGTTATTGACCACGCCGGAGCACAGTCAACCTGACCACGAAGGTCTATTCCTGCAAGCAATCGAAGAACAAGCAAGAATATGATAAAAGCAATCTGAATATTGCGAGTATATATGAAGTATTGATAATGGTGGGAATCCGTAAGCGGTCTTGGTCTGGTCGTTGGACACAAACGAAGTACACGAAGTTGCAATGGCTAACTTTTAACTAAACAAATCCCAAGGAAAAAGCTACTAGATGGATCTACTTATATAGGAGCAAGGGGTGGCGGCCAAGGAGGTGGGAGGACGTCCCAAGGCAGCCTAGAACTAACCCTAGGTCGTACAAGGCCAATGGGCCCAAGTGGAGGTGACGTAACACCTTTGGACTTGTAGTTTGACTCGGATTCTGCTGTAGCGTCAGATTGTTTCGTCCATAACTCAACTCTCCGGACGAATTTAAAGGTGATTCCAGTTGGGGTGGAAAGAGGACGAAATCTACTTTCCAACAAAAAAAGAAACACCCAATTCGGAGTCCGTATGAAAAAGTTATTGCCGTTTTGAGTCAGGTATGTCTGTGCAGTCCGAATTTGAATCCAGAACGTGAGAGACTTGGACTCTATCTTCTCTTGGCCCAAAAGTGACGTGAAAGAACTTTTTGAACAGCAAGTAAACATCTCTTTCTCCCTTATCTTCGTATGTGTGTTGTACAAATGTCCCATACACCTGCAATTAGACAAAACACAAAAGTGTGTGAAGTATTTTTGTTCTGGATAACAAAAATAGATTATTGAATAGTTTGCACTAGAAATCACCTGACAAATATGCATGTATGCAATATTTTTGGTCGTATCCAAGGTAGTCATGTCCTCATCATCCTCCCCTTCTTGAAAACAAAGCCGTCCTCGGCGTTGCTTAATCTGAAATGTGGCTAACAAAAAAGACAATGTGTACATGTTGTATATGTATATGTCATCCATTTTTAGTTTCCTTAGTTTTTGCACATATGGCACATGTATACATGAGTAACCTTCATAATTCATAAAATCTAAAGCCAAAATATTATCACAAGAAGTAGAAGGCATGAAAATATTGCAACTCAGTTTGCACATATAAGCGAAGCTCTTATTCATTTTAAAAGGTTGACAATGTTCATCATTAAACCATCCCAACATTGGTGAATAAACCTTACTTGCGTCAAATTTACATGCTACAACATGCTTAAATAAGCAAACATGCAATAAGTCATTGGACACAGAATCATCACCAAGATTAGAGGTCATATCAAAATGATTAAACATTGGTTCTTTTGCATCAACAGTTAATTCAATGGGTGCACTCAAAATTGTTGGTATTTCAGTTGTTTGATCACATGGCAAAGTCAAATTGTCAACATAGTCCTCTAAAATAGGTAGTGTGATCAAAGTAGTGGGTATCTCATCAGATGGTGCATTCAAATTGACAAGGTATTCATCATTCTCATGTAGAGATGGAAGATCAGTACCTTTCTCATTACCTCTTATGATCAACTCAGATGGTGTAGCCACTCTCGGGGGCGATGTGTCACATGGTGGAGGTGATGTAGTCCTCACAACAACGGATGTGGATGGCATAGTATGCCTAATAGTTGAAGGAACAATCATATCAACTCTTGGAATATGCACCGTGCGCTTGTTCTCCTCGTGAGCAACACGTCATTTTATTTCCTGTTCAGCTTTGCAAGCAAGGCGAAACAAATGGTCCATAGGACAACACTCTTCATGAATTAATATCTCTTGAATATCACGGTTTAATCCTCCCCAAAATCTCTCCATAAAATCATCTTCACTTTCTTCTAAAGAGGAATGCAACAAGGTAGTTTGTAAATCATCATAATATTTTGTTACAGTGTCACTACCTTGTTTTAAATGTTGCAACTTCTTAATCATGTCACGAGTATAGTAAGCGGGGACGAAAGTATGTCGCATGGCAGGTTTCAAATCATCCCAAGTAGTAGGTATATAATCAGGGTGTAACCGACAATATTCAGTCCACCAAACCAAAGCATAACCAGTGAAAGAACCAACTGCAACCTTAATCTTTTTATGTTCATCAAAATTATGGGAAGCAAATATATTTTTTATGTTGAACTCCCATTCAATATATAAAGCAGGTCTAAAACGGCCATTAAATGGTGGTATAGATACATTAACCTGATCATGTGCATTTGGATGTTTGTGCACCTCTCGTGACGGTTGTTGTATTTGCAAAGGTGGTGACACGTCTCCCGCGAGCGACAAAGCCCATGAATTGACTCTAGATCCTGGCATGATTAGTAAAAACAAGAAACAAAATCCAAAATAATGTTCCTATAACTACTAGGATGTGGTGGTAAAACGCTCACAGTAAAGCAAATATCAATGTCTTACAAGTTCTTACCATGCAGCAGGCGGCGATCGGCAACCAGCGGTGTCAAGTAACTCCAAAAGTTGGGTAAAGCGATTGCCAGGTGAACGTATGTATACACGGTGTAGAAATATGTGGAGCTGGGTTGGCTATATATGGTAGCAAAAGATTAGCAATAATCAATTCAAAGATGCAATGTTGAATAAACGCTCAACGACGGTACTGTGCTGGTCCTAGGCTAGACCGGACTAGAGACGCGAGCCTAGAACACTAATGAGGTCACGACGTAGCAAAACTAGCATCAATAAAGGATATGAAGTAGCTCTGGACAACAAGATATAAGTGAAGATCACAATAGCAGTAAAGATAATGATGTGAAACAACTGCCAAGCAGGATATACAACAACTCTCTCTCCAACTTTCCTCTTGAAAAGTTTGAGCAAATTTTCTGATAACTTTTTTCAAAGAATGCTACTAGCTCAAGCTTTCCAATGCAAAAAGAATCACTCAATTCCGAATTGATATGAGGAGTCAAAGAATTCGAAAAATGGCCTGAAAAACTGGAAGAAGCTGTGTCCGCGAACTTCGGAGGGCAAAAAGACCTATTTAGAAGACGATTTTGAGGTGTCAAATATTGAACTAGCTTATGCAACTATTTAGATGCGGCTCGTCGCTAGCTTTAATTTGAGTACTCGTGGAGCCAAAACGTACTTCGTATGAGGAAGTTATGCCTGTTTTACTGAACAGTGCACAAAACAGATTCCAATCCGAATTCAACTACGAGATTGAGTCTAGATAGATCCGAATTTTGTTTTTGTCTTTTTTTTTCTCCCTCTTTCCAAGACAAACTAGATAAGATGCAGATTGGATCAAGCGAAGATGCGAATGACCTCAACTATGATTGTGACAATGAACTATGGATAGCACGAGGTGAAAATTGATGGATGGTGTGGTGAACAGCGGAAGGGATAACGATGCAGCGGCGACGTGACTAATGTGAACAGAACACGAAACTCTAAACGAACTAGACACTAAGACCAGCAACTCGACACGACGATGCAACCGATAATTCAATAATGCAAACAATGAAAAGAAAATTGCAAAGGCTCAGACTGGCTTGGACAAAAGGATGGATAGATCTAACTTTTTTGCGGCTTTTTCTTGGACAATAGGTAAGAAAATAAATCTAATCTAGGGGAAACTGGAAATTCTCACCGAGCAACCTGAAAACTGATACCACTTGATAGGGGCGAGGGTGTCCCGATCTTTCGATGAGATGATAACTATCGATTTGGTGAAGATGACTTTGACGATCCGACTACAAACGTGCACGACGTTGCGCCTTATCAATCGCTAAACCAACTTCAAGAGGTTATTGACCACGCCGGGGCACAGTCAACCTGACCACGAAGGTCTATTCCTGCAAGCAATCGAAGAACAAGCAAGAATATGATAAAAGCAATCTGATTATTGCAAGTATGGAGGAAGTACTGATAATGGTGGGAATCCGTAAGTGGTCTTGGTCTGGTCGTTGGACACAAACGAAGTACACGAAGTTGCAATGGCTAACTTTTAACTAAACAAATCCCAAGGAAAAAGCTACTAGATGGATCTACTTATATAGGAGCAAGGGGTGGCGGCCAAGGAGGTGGGAGGACGTCCCAAGGCAGCCTAGAACTAACCCTAGGTCGTACAAGGCCAATGGGCCCAAGTGGAGGTGACGTAACACCTTTGGACTTGTAGTTTGACTCGGATTCTGCTGCAGCGTCAGATTATTTCGTCCATAACTCAACGCTCCGGACGAATTTAAAGGTGATTCCAATTGGAGTGGAAAGAGGACGAAATCTACTTTCCAACAAAAAAAGAAACACCCAATTCGGAGTCCGTATGAAAAAGTTATTGCCGTTTTGAGTCAGGTATGTCTGTGCAGTCCGAATTTGAATCCAGAACGTGAGAGACTTGGACTCTATCTTCTCTTGGCCCAAAAGTGACGTGAAAGAACTTTTTGAACAGCAAGTAAACATCTCTTTCTCCCTTATCTTCGTATGTGTGTTGTACAAATGTCCCATACACCTGCAATTAGACAAAACACAAAAGTGTGTGAAGTATTTTTGTTCTGGATAACAAAAATAGATTATTGAATAGTTTGCACTAGAAATCACCTGACAAATATGCATGTATGCAATATTTTTGGTCGTATCCAAGGTAGTCATGTCCTCATCAAGATGACTCTGGATTTTTTTTGTTATTTAATTGATGAGTCTTTAAAAGATGCTTGGGATAGGTTATTGAGGATTAGGGCCAGCTATATACCACAACATCAAATTGAGGTTTACTTAAAAGGTTTCTATGTTGGTTTACCTGCTTCTTTCAAACAAGTGCTAGATTCTATTTTTGAAGAGGGTTTTCTTGAAGGGGATGCTATAGATACCTATGAAAGGATTAAAACTATATTTGGGCACCCCATGAATGATAAAGTTGAGTCTACTACCCTCTTATGCTTCTATCAACATGAAATTATCAAAGAGATGAAATCTAGTATAGATGCAAATTTCCGTAACGCGCTTAATCTTACTTCATCCATTAATGACCATGTGCTTTCCGAAAATAGGAGAATAAATGCCATAGAAAGGAAATTTGCTCTTTTCTTTCCTACTGCCAAAGATGGCAATACTTAGATCTATCCTCGCTTTTATGCCCAGCTAGGGGCGTTAAACGATAGCGCTTGTTAGGAGGCAACCCAATTTTATTTTTAGTTTTTTGTGTTTTTCTTCTGTTAGGTAATAAATAACCCATCTACCTTCTGTTTGGACGTGGTTTTGTGTTTTCATTAGTGTTTGGGCCAAGCTAGACCTATTGGATCTTCTTGGACGATAGTTATTTGATCTTGCTGTAATTTCCAGAAACTTCGCGTTCAGTGGCCGAATTGTTAAAAATCACCAGAACGTGATACAATACTGATTCCAATTGCTACTGATCAATAAACAAATTGTCTAGGTCGTCTAATTTTGGTAGAATTTTTTGGGTTCTAGAAGTTTGCGTTAGTTACAGATTACTACAGACTGTTCTGTTTTTGGCAGATTCTGTTTTCCGTGTGTTGTTTGCTTATTTTGATGAATCTATTGTTAGTAAAATAATTTATAATCCATAGAGAAGTTGGAATACAATAGGTTTAACACCAATATAAATAAAGAATGAGTTCATTACAGTACCTTGAAGTGGTCTTCTGTTTTTTTTCTCTAACGGAGCTCACGAGATTTCTATTGAGTTTTGTGTTGTGAAGTTTTCAAGTTTTGGGTGAATTCTTTTGATGGATTATGGAACAAGGAGTGGCAAGAGCCTAAACTTGGGGATGCCCATGGGACCCCCAAGATAATACAAGGACACCAAAAAGTCAAAGCTTGGGGATGCCCCGGAGGGCATCCCCTCTTTCGTCCACTTCCATCGGTAATTTACTTGGAGCTATATTCTTATTCACCAACATGATATGTGTTTTGCTTGGAGTGTCTTGTATTATTTGTGTCTTTGTTTGTTAGTGTGCCACAATCATCCTTGCTGTACACACCTTTTGAGAGAACCATACATGAATTGGAATTTGATAGAATACTCTATGTGCTTCACTTATATCTTTTGAGCTATGTAGTTTTGCTCTACGTGCTTCACTTATATCTTTTGAGCGTTATAATTTTGCTCTATGTGCTTCACTTAGATCTTTTAGAGCACGATGGTGGTTTGTTTTAAATAAACTATTGATCTCTCATGCTTCACTTAGATTATTTTGAGAGTCTTAATAGCATGGTAATTTGCTTAATAATAATATGCTTGGTATTCAAGATTTGTGAAACTTTCTTTTGAGTGCGTTGAATACTAAGAGAAGATTGAAGCATGATAATTGTTTTGAGATATGGAGTTGATAATATTAGAGTCATGCTAGTTGAGTAGTTGTGAATTTAAAGAATACTTGTGTTAAAGTTTGTGATTCCCGTAGCATGCACGTATGGTGAACCGTTATGTGATGAAGTCGGAGCATGATTTATTTATTGATTGTCTTCCTTATGAGTGGCGGTCGGGGACGAGCGATGGTCTTTTCCTACCAATCTATCCCCCTAGGAACATGCGCGTAAAACTTTGCTTTGATAACTTCTAGATTTTTGCAATAAGTATATGAGTTCTTTATGACTAATGTTGAGTCCATGGATTATACGCACTTTTTCCCATCCTTCCACCATTGCTAGCCTCTCTAATACCGCGCACCTTTCGCCGGTATCATACACCCACCATATACCTTCCTCAAAATAGCCACCATACCTACCTATCATGGCATTTCCATAGCCATTCCGAGATATATTGCCATGCAACTTTCCACCGTTCCGTTTATCATGACACGCTCCATTATTGTCATATTGCTAGCATGATCATGTAGTTGACATCGTATTTGTGGCAAAGCCACCGTTCATAATTATTTCATACATGTCACTCTTGATTCATTGCATATCCCGGTACACCGCCGGAGGCATTCATATAGAGTCATATTTGTTCTAAGTATCGAGTTGTAATTGTTGAGTTGTAAGAAAAATAAAAGTGTGATGATCATCATTTTTTAGAGCATTGTTCCAAGTGAGGAAAGAATGATGGAGACTATGATTCCCCCATAAGTCGGGATGAGACTCCGGACGAAAAAAAAGAGGTCATGAAAAAAGGGGAAAAGGCCCAAATAAAAAAAATAAGAGAAAAAGAGAGAAGGGACAATGTTACTATCCTTTTACCACACTTGTGCTTCAAAGCAGCACCATGATCTTCATGATAGAGAGTCTCTCGTTATGTCACTTTCATATACTAGTGGGCATTTTTCATTATAGAACTTGGCTTGTATATTCCAATGATGGGCTTCCTCAAAAATTGCCCTAGGTCTTCGTGAGCAAGCAAGTTGGATGCACACCCACTTAGTTTCTTTTGATGAGCTTTCATATACTTATAGCTCTAGTGCATCCGTTGCATGGCAATCCCTACTCACTCACGTTGATATCTATCGATGGGCATCTCCATAGCCCATTGATACGCCTAGTTGATGTGAGACTATCTTCCCCTCTTTTTTGGTCTTCTCCACAGCCACCATTCTATTCCACCTATAAGTGCTATATCCATGGCTCATGCTCATGTATAGCGTGAAGATTGAAAAAGTTTTGAAAATTTTAGGGTATGAAACAATTGCTTGGCTTGTCATCGGGGTTGTGCATGATTTAAATACTTTGTGTGGTGAAGATAGAGCATAGCCAGACTATATGATTTTGTAGGGATAACTTTCTTTGGCCATGTTATTTTGAGAAGACATAATTGCTTTATTAGTATGCTTGAAGTATTATTATTCTTTATGTCAATATGAACTTTTGTCTTGAATCTTTCTAATCAGAATATTCACACCACAATTAAGAAATTTTGCATTGGAATTATGCCAAGTAGCACTCTGCATCAAAAATTCTCTTTTTATCATTTACCTACTCGAGGACGAGCAGGAATTAAGCTTGGGGATGCCTGATACGTCTCCAACGTATCTATAATTTTTGATTGCTCCATGCTATATTACCTACTGTTTTGGACTTGATAGAGGCAAAGGTGTCCCGATGTTTCGATGAGATGGTGGCTATCGTTTCGGTGGGAGTCGACCTTGACGATCCGACTACGAACGTGCGAGACGTCGTGCCTTAGCAATCGCTAAACCAACTTCCGAGGGTTATTGACCACGCCGGAGGACGATCAACCTGACCACGAGGGTCTGTTTCCTGCGAGCAAATGAAGAACAAGCAAGAAACTAAGATTGCAATCTGGATATTGCAAATATAAGAGGAAAGCTTTATTAATGAAGGTGGGGTTCTGTGACGCCTTGGTCTGGTCGTTGAACACAAACGAAGTACGCGAAGTTGCAGCTATGGCGAACTTTTGATCTAAGCAAAACCCAAAGTCTAAACGATGCCCTAGGGGCTGTATATATGGGGAAAAGGGGGGGAATTTCGTGGCCTTGGAGGAGGGGTCCGAAACCCACCCTAACTCTTGTTTCCCCACACATACGGACTCTAAAAACAGCCTATCTTGGAGTATCTCGAAATTACATGGGCCTGGCCCAAGAAGAAGGTGACGCAGCACCTAGAATAGCCTCTGGACGAAAATTATGAAGTGGCATCTTGTATATTTCGTCCAAGGCTTCATATGGTGGCTTCAAAGTCCTGAAATCATCACTTGAAACTCTGTTCTTGTCTCCCTTGCGCATGCCATCAACTCCATGCTTGTTCTTGCTCCAATGATCATCCTTCTCCAAGATAGGCCCTTCATTTGTAAGCAAAACAAATGTATCCAATTTAGGCAGCATCATATTCTCATGAACATTAGAATCATTGCCAAGAAACGGAAGTACCTGATAATTCAATTGGCGTGCGCGAGCTCTAGTAATTGGTCCAGTATGTATAGCAGCAGGGGCTGTGGGTGTAACAATGGTATTGATGTCCTCATCAGGACTATATTGGGCTTTATTTTCCACTTTTATATTATTTTTGGGACTAACCTATTAACCGGAGGCCCAGCCCAGAATTGTTGTTTTTTGCCTATTTCAGTGTTTCGAAGAAACGGAATATCAAACGGAGTCCAAACGGAATAATCCTTTTTGGAACGTGATTTTCTTCCCGAATATGACCTAGGAGACTTGGACCCTACGCCAAGGAAGCTTCCAGGTGGGCACGAGGTAGGTGGCGCGCCCTACACCCCCAGGCGCGCCCCCCACCCTCGTGGGCCCACCGAAGCTCCACCGACGTACTTCTTCCTCCTATATATATCCACGTACCCCCAAACGAACAGATACGGAGCCAAAAACCTAATTCCACCGCCGCAACTTTCTGTATCCATGAGATCCCATCTTGGGGCCTGTTCCGGAGCTCCGCCGGAGAGGGTCGTCATCACGGAGGGCTTCTACATCATCATAGCCTCTTCGATGAAGTGTGAGTAGTTTACCTCAGACCTTCGGCTCCATAGTTATTAGCTAGATGGCTTCTTCTCTCTTTTTGGATCTCACTACAATGTTCTCCCCCTCTCTTGTGGAGATCTATTCGATGTAATCTTCTTCTTTCTGCGGTGTGTTTGTTGAGACCGATGAATTGTGGATTTCTGATCAAGTCTATCTATGAATAGTATTTGAATCTTTTCTGAATTCTTTTATGTATGATTGGTTATCTTTGCAAGTCTCTTCGAATTATCCGTTTGGTTTGGCCAACTAGATTGGTAGTTCTTGCCATGGAAGAAGTGCTTAGCTTTGGGTTCGATCTTGCGGTGTCCTTTCCCAGTGACAGAAGGGGCAGCAAGGCACGTATTGTATCGTTGCCATCGAGGATAACAAGATGGGGTTTATTTCATATTGCATGAATTTATCTCTCTACATCATCTCATCTTGCTTAAAGCTTTACTCAGTTTTTAACTTAATACTCTAGATGCATGATGGATAGCGGTCGATGAGTGGAGTAATAGTAGTAGATGCAGAATCGTTTCGGTCTACTTGTCACGGATGTGATGCCTATATACATGATCATGCCTAGATATTCTCATAACTATGCTCAATTCTGTCAATTGCTCAATAGTAATCTGTTCACCCACCGTAGAATACTTATGCTCTTGAGAGAAGCCACTAGTGAAACCTATGGCCCCCGGGTCTATTCTCATCATATCAATCTCCATCACTTTAATCTTGCTTTGCTTTTTTACTTTGCATCTCTATAACAAAAATACCAAAAATATTATCTCTATCAGATCTCACTCTCGTAAGTGACCGTGAAGGGATTGACAACCCCTAATCGTGTTGGTTGCGAGTAGCTATTGTTTTGTGCAGGTACGAGGGACTTGAGCGTGGCCTCCTACTGGATTGATACCTTGGTTCTCAAAAACTGAGGGAAATACTTACGCTACTCTGCTGCATCATCCTCACCTCTTCGGGGAAAACCAACACAAGCTCAAGAGGTAGCAGGTCCATACTGGAATCTCTACATAGACATATATTTAGGAACAGAGGCGGTACATTACACAAAATCATAGGTGGCATGTAGGAATTCCAGTGCACTACATTTGGCTCCCTTAGAGTGCCTGCTAGTCCAGCACACAAAGTCATGGCTAGTTTATGCTACGCACACAATCATTAATTGGTGGTTTAAATATGCGCAAGGGATATGCACTCTATTATCATGTAGAGATGTCTGAAATTAGCCATGTCAACTTGCAGATAGGGTTACACAATGAAAAAGTACAAGATGTATGTGGCAATTTCATGGAACATCGCAAAAAAAGGAGAGCCGTCGGTGAGCCTATACAGTGTGCTATGGTGTGACGACCGGATAATTAAGCTACAGTAACCACACCTTAATGGTGCCATGTCATCACGATTAATTTTCTAAGCCTCACCTTGATCCAAACCAAACTCGAATTCAAAATCAGATGCAAGTCAATTCATTAAATTTTCAAATAATAAAATAAAAATGTAGGCTGGTTTGAAATAAATCCTTAACTATTTGTCATGAATTACCCAACATCTTTTGAATTAATAAAATGCCCCTATCTATTTAAAACTGAGTTAGCAACAATTAAATTTACCGTTTCAATTTAAATAGATATCCAACCGTTTCAAAATAAATTGGAACTTTCTGAGTTGCTTTAAAAATTGCCTAGCGATTATGTGCTAAGTGGCACATTTGAAAAAGTTGTTTTGATAGCTAAAAAAAAGAAAACCATAGGGAAAATAGAAAACAGAAATTAGTAAATGCAGAAGGAACCGAACTACTATGCACTTTAGCCCAGTATGAACAGTTGCTAGCCTAGCCCACTGGACCGGCCTAGCCCAACTCCTCCCCTCTGTCTTCTTCGTTCTCTGTTCACCGAGCGCGGTGGACGACCGTGCGTCGTCCATGGACGGATTAGCCACGGGGCGGCCATCCCGCGCCTCCCCGTCGTCTCCCAACGGCGGATAAGAACGACCCCGAGCCCCCTGGATCGAACCCTATCTCCTTCTTCCCCTTCCATTCGCTCCTCCGCTCGAACCCAAAGCCCCCCAATGCCTCGCCGCCGCGCTGCCCTCATCGCCGTGGCCACCGATCTCCCCACGGCCAGCCAAGGCGCCCAGGAGGACCGCCGACATCGTCCTCTTCGACTACGAGGACGCGTTCGAGCTCGGAGCACCTACATCGACTGGATCGAGCCGCCTTTGTCCGCGGGACCCGACCCCGTTCATCGCCGCCGCATCGCTCCTCCGGTCCACCTCGACTCACTGCGGCTTCCTCGACCACACCATGAGCTCGCTGTGAGCTCCTTCCCCGAATCCCCGTTCTTCCCGCCTCGATTCGTTTGCGTAGCCTCCGTCCACGAATTCGTCCGAGCTCCCGCGTACGCGCGTGCTTGAGCCGCCTCTGCTACTGCATTCTCACTGCTGCACTGCTGCTCCCTGGCCGCCCGTCCGCCGTCCCCTGCCCCCTGACCTCGTTCGCTCGCATCGGCCATGCCCCCGGGGCTCCCCTGCCCGCGCTGCCCTGTCACTCGCACCTGCCAGCCTCTCCCATCCGCCTGGCCATGCTCGCCCGCGCCGCTCGAGCTTCCTGCACGCGCGCTCGCCGCAGCCGCCGACGCTGCCGCCGCCCCTGCTAGTCCTGCGCGCGCCCGACGGAACCCTTGCCGCCGCCTCCGCCTGTCGCTAGCTCCGGCAACGCGGCCCGGGCCGCATCCGGCCGTGCGCGGCGTTGCCTGGCCGCATCCGCGCCATGCCGATGACTGCTACTGCTCTGAACGTACTGCTGCTGCTGAATGCTACTGCTACTGTAACTATGGCTAGCTTTGCGAATATTACGCAGACTAACCCCCTTGACAACCTCTAATCAGCGGGTAAACAACTACTAATAGGCCAAAAAAAATTATGAGTAGAAAGTATACTTGACATACTTCATTTTATCCCATTGGACCAAATCCTTTCAATGAACGGATTAAATCGTATGAAAATCACAAAAGGCCAACTTCTGTTAAGAAAGAACACAATTAACCCCTAGTTGTGTGTGTGCGTGTGTGTTCTGTGTTTGTGAGGCCGGCCCCATGTTCAATTAGTTTAGGGTTAATTAGTATTTAGGTTAGCTACTAGCAGATGACATGTGGACCCCATTAATTAGGTTAGTATTTATTTATTTGTTTAGGTATAGCCTATGGCATGTGGGATCCACTTCTACTATTCATGTGTTGACCAGTCGAATGTTGACTGGTTCAACCCAGCCCCATTGGCCCCGCTGTCATACATTGTGGCTAGAATAGTGCTAGGTGGCAAAGTATTTCACCGTTTATAATTCGAGTTAAATAAATTCTAGAAATCTTTTAAACTTTGAAAATTCATATAAAATTAACCGTAACTCGGATGAAAATGTTTTATATATGAAAGTTGCTCAGAACAACGAGACGAATCCGGATACACTCTCCGTTCGTCCGCCACACATCCCTAGCATAACTTTCCCCCTCCGGTTCATCTGTCCGGAGACACGAAACACCGGGGATACTTTCCCGGACGTTTCCCCCCTTTGCCATTATCACCTCCTACTGCGTTAGGTCACCTCTAGCACCGCGTATTGCCATGTTACGCTTTGTGATGCTTTGATTGCTCTGTTATTTATTGTGTTCCCCCCTCCGTTACTTCTTTTCGGTAGTCACCGAGACTGCCGCCGCTGCTGGTGCCCCGATCGACTACGTTGTTGACGACCCCTCCTTCTTGTCTGAGCAACCAGGCAAGCCCCCCCCCTTGATCACCAGATATCGCCTACTCTTCTCTATACTGCTTGCATTAGAGTAGTGTAGCATGTTACTGCTTTCGTTATTCCTATCCTGATGCATAGCCTGTCTTTGTTACTGCTGTTGATACCTTACCTGCAATCCTACTTGCTTTTGTATAGGATGCTAGTGTTCCATCAGTGGCCCTACACTCTTGTCCGTCTGCCATGCTATACTATCGGGCCGTGATCACTCGGGGTTGATCACGGGCATATACTATATACTTTACACTATTACATTACATGTGATACTGTTCGGAGCTGGGGGCTGAAGGGGCAGGTGGCTCCATCCCGGCAGAGGTGGGCCTGGGTTCCCGACGGCCCCCGACTGTTACTTTGAGGCGGAGCGACGGGGCAGGTTCAGACCACCTAGGAGAGAGGTGGGCCTGGCCCTAGTCGGCGTTCGCGATACTTAACACGCTTAACGAGATCTGGGTATTTGATCTGAGTCTGGCCATTTGGTCTATACGCACTAACCACCTACGCAGGAGTAGTTATGGGTATCCTAACGTCGTGGTATCAGCCGAAGCACTTCGTGACGTCAGCGACTGAGCGGCGCGCGCCGGGTTGGACCGCGTAACGTGACTTCCTTTGAAATGGAGGTTGCTAGGTCTGCTCTCCGGCCGCGTACGCAACGTGCAGGTGTGCTCAGGGCGATGGGCCCAGACCCCTGCGCGCTTAGGTTTAGACCGGCGTGCTGACCGCTCTGTTGTGCCTAGGTGGGGCTGCGACGTGTTGATCTTCCGAGGCCGGGCATGACCCAGGAAAGTGTGTCCGGCCAAATGGGATCAAGCGTGTTCGGCTATGTGGTGCACCCCTGCAGGGAAGTTTATCTATTCGAATAGCCGTGTCCCTCGGTAAAAGGACGACCCGGAGTTGTACCTCGACCTTATGACAACTAGAATCGGATACTTAATAAAACACACCCTTCCAAGTGCCAGATACAACCCGGTGATCGCTCTCTAACAGGGCATCGAGGAGGGGATCGCCGGGTAGGATTATGCTATACGATGCTACTTGGAGGACTTCAGTCTACTCTCTTCTATATGCTGCAAGACGGAGGCGACCAGAAGCGTAGTCTTCGATAAGACTAGCTATCCCCCTCTTATTCTGGCATTCTGCAGTTCAGTCCACTGATATGGCCCTTTACACATATATCCATGCATATGTAGTGTAGCTCCTTGCTTGCGAGTACTTTGGATGAGTACTCACGGTTGCTTTTCTCCCCCTTTTCCCCCTATCCCTTCTACCTGGTTGTCGCAACCAGATGTTGGAGCTCAGGATCCAGACGCCACCGTCGACGACGACTCCTACTACACGGGAGGTGCCTACTACTACGTGCAGCCCGCTGATGACGACCAAGAGTAGTTAGGAGGATCCCAGGCAGGAGGCCTGCGCCTCGTTCGATCTGTAACCCAGTTTGTGCTAGCCTTCTTAAGGCAAAACTTGTTTAACTTATATCTGTACTCAGATATTGTTGCTTCCGCTGACTCGTCTATGATCGAGCACTTGTATTCGAGCCCTCGAGGCCCCTGGCTTGTATTATGATGCTTGTATGACTTATTTTATTTGTAGAGTTGTGTTGTGATATCTTCCCGTGAGTCCCTGATCTTGATCGTACACATTTGCGTGCATGATTAGTGTACGATTGAATCGGGGGCGTCACAAGTTGGTATCAGAGCCGACTGCCTGTAGGAATCCCCCTTTCCAACTCCTTGGCCGAAGTCGAGTCTAGACTTTACAAAACTTTTACTAACATGGTTGTGCGGCCCATGGGCCCACGTCGCCATTGGGTGGTATTAGAATCTTTTACTCCTCGATCTTTACTCTGGGACTCTGATCTCTCTTCTATTCGGGTAAATGAATTTGCTAAACTCTAACATTAGGTTCTCGTAACAACTTTCACCCGGAGAGCACCTTATTACCGATGATCGTCTGCTGCACTAGAAAACCCTGAAGATACTCTCTGCTGTTAATCCGAGAACTTGTGTTCATCGCGTTTGCAATTCCCTTCCACCAAAATACCCCTATGGATAAATACTTACACCTGCCGTGCTTACTTTTATTCCCAGTCGATCTTGTTATTACAAGATACCCCGATAATGTTTTGTGCCTACTGCCTTGCAGTTCTTTGCCACCTGAATACCCCTAAGCATAATTTCTCGCACTTTCCGAGTATCCGCTCATCCCCAGTTGTTCAGGTGTTTCACAAAAGTCTTTGAAATACTATTCAATCCTTCGAAAATCCTTAGCAGCTTTATTGCTCTGCAAATATTTGTCTACTTGCATTATGGATGCTTCCCATATATCTGGCAATATTCATTAGTCTCCTTTGACACCGTCATTTAGATCCTGTTGATTCAACATGCGTGCGAATGCACGCAATCATCGGTTGATCCTTTTAAATTAACTATCCGGCTCAGATGTCATTTTGAACATGAGCTGGTTCTCAACCAATCCAATTGCCATCGATTGTACCCCTAAGACTATTCAACTTATCCATCCTTGATCCGAGCGTTTTCTCCTGATCCCTTGATTTGAAAATCATAATTCCTTTGCTATAAACGTTGAATTATTCAGATGTTCTATAAACCGATGCATTTGCATTCTTTCTTCCTCTGATTGGGTATCGATACTCACATCAGCTCCTTTGTGGATCGCCATATCCACTGTTGGATTATTATATCCGACAGTGTCCTTCATAATTAATCACCTTGTGAGTTCTTTCTCCGATACATAATGCCTTTGGTAAATTGTATCCTCTACTTTTGACAACCATGCTCTACTTTTGAGCTTGTGTTATTTACTTCTGAACTTTGTGGTATATGTTCCTAAGATGCCCCGATGGGTTGAACCAATGCCTTACCTAATCTTTGAGAGCCCGAAAGATTTCTGGGGCCATACTCATCTGGTATTTCACCAGGTAAAACTTTCAACATTAATGCCTTTATCAAAACGAGAAGTGGATGTAAGGTTGTGCTTTGGAGAAGTGGGAGTCGACCTTGAACTTTGCGTTCATGCCCATGGACACAATGTAAATCTTATCATTAAAGCTTCTCTTAAATTAATTATTCCTTTGGTATAAGCTCATATTATATCCGGGATCTGGTCTTTTGCAATCGTGGTTCCGACCATGTTCTCCTTTAAATAGCATTTCTCGGACAAGTTAAAGCACTTGTCTTCTGTGGATCAATACACCAGTCCAACATTTACATTGATCTACCGTCAAGTATTACCCCCTGGTATCTCGAGATTATCATGAAACTGCATAACTTCTTATGGGTTCTTCATCAACTGTTATTTCTCACCAATTCCAATTTTTCTGGGTTTTGGGTTGTCGTCAATCGAGAACACCAATAAGTGAATCAAGTCCGCACTCTGATTCAATAACTCTAAGTAATTTTCGTTGCTTACGAGTTTAATAATCCTTCCAGTCATCCCAAGCCTGATCTACTATATCATTATCGTGCTAAATTTTAACTGTGCTACCTGGTCCTTATTCCCGGAGCACAACTTTTGACGATGAGCTAAGCTTACGGCGATCGTCCTTGGCATATATCGTTTCGCCTTGAACAACAATCTTTGATTTCAAGTTTGTATTGTACTAGTGGTTTCAATAACCTTTCGCTCCATCATTCCTTTGACTTGATGTCATCGCCGATCGATTACATCTTAATGAAATCTCTCGACAAAAGTGTCGTGATCATCATCAGCAATGATATGCCTTCTTCCAAGTGTAAATCGAATTCATGATGGGAAATACCATCCCTTCCTCTCGATGATTGGTATTAACATCGAAAACATTCGTGCATTCCCTCCAACACAAAACTTGTTCTTGTTTTGTGTTATACCTTGAGTTCCTGGCAATCCAACTTGTCTTATGTCCTACCTTGGAGTATTACCATCTTATATATCAAGAAGGTTGTGAGAATTTCACCACCTCTGGAGAATTCTTGATATAGGTGATACTCCACCATCACCATTACTTTCTTGGCCCCCGTGTTGCTCCTAACAGGAATACCGACAGATGGACTAATAATTTAAAAAAGAACTTCTAGCAACCTTATTGCTTTGAAGTTAATGGTCAACATTTCATTCTTAGACTATTGGTTATCAAATCACCATTCTAATATTGTTTGTGCTACCTAAGTCTGTATTCGGGTGCACCGTCAACCAATGTTTAATCGTGTATGTTTCTTAGAGCATACCTCATTATATCATTTGGACCGACAAAAGCTATCTCCTTGTTCACATAATTGTGGAAATCCATCTTTTGAAAATCTCAATGGATTGTCGCTGAGTCAATCAGCCACCTCCTCACCTCTCCTTGATTTAATGATGAACTCTTGTTTCGGAACTCGCTTCCATAGTTCAATTCCTGAGAATCTTATAATGTCCTCTCGGCAATTTGTGTTGCACCTTTCTTCTCAGGCATCCCGAGTCTGAGTTATCCTGACACCAATCAGATCTGAATCTCAGTCAGATATGCTGGTTGGAATATATTTCCAGGAGTTATAACAATGGTCTTTATGTGACCCGGTAAGGTGATGTCGTGCCTAGCACACCTGGCCGGAGGCCCTACTGTTCTAGTTTCCTTTTCAGCAAGGCTATCCTTTCTTCCATGAGGAAATTGTAAGACTTACTCTATACATTGTTCCTGATGGATCCTTTTTGTTTCCAAAGTCTGATCTTCACCTGTTGACCATGTCAATGCTATCTCGAAGCATGTCTATGGTACTCTGATTTTCAACAGGAACATTTGAAGCCCAATGTTAAATGTTTCGTGCTCAATTATCCAAACACCGCTGTATGGGTAATGTCATGAAAATTCTCTCCCGTACCTAAAGAGTTTTCTACATTATATCCTGTCATGGATATCATGCTCTGCTTGTCCTTGGGAAGGATATACCCTTGAAATATATGTTTAAACACATTTTCCTTTCCATTGTTCTGTTTAATCTGATGATCATCTTTTCATCTCTATTGTTTGGATTAATCTTGTTGTGATCTATATGATCTAAGCAGTATTAATTCACTGCTTATGTCAACACCTCGGTGTACAACTCGGTCAGTGAGACCCTGTTTATATTGTTGATGACATTCCGGTAACCACAGATGGATGAGAACTTTGCCTATTGGCCCGCCTCGTTTCAACGAGCGGGAACATAGTTCTCTTCGTCCCTCGCCCTTGGTACCAACGATGCTGCCAACATAACTGGCCGATTATTCTTTGACATGTCTTGCTTACATGATCGTGCAAGACGTCACCCCTCTTCCTACTTTTAACCCACATGGTGGGCCCATAACCCACAGTTCCACAGGATCGAAACCTGACTCTCCTGTACACTTTGTTGACACAGTTATCCCTTGCTCTTGGTTTCGTAGGTAATTCGCGAGCCACCTTCCTAGTGATCTATTCTGGTATTAGACGCAATACTTATTCTCGTTGCTCTGAACCCCTTTTCACACTCCGTTTCAGGCATCGAACGATTGCCTACCCGTTTGAAACTTTGGTACCATCGTATATTGCACTCAGCGAATTCACTGAAATACAACTCGTGGGGTACCTTAAGTATTTCCCATTGAGTTCACCATCAGATGCCCAGCTTTGTGGAGATGCGTTCTTCCGGAATTTTCCCCCTTGGTCGCGTTCGTAGGACGATGGAGTTCCTGAAGAAAGGATGCCTACTTCATCATGATGACCTGGAGCAGAGAAATAAAGACTTCAACGTAATGGATCGACCTCTTCGAGAAAAGCAACCAAGACCGAGAACACTCGCTATAAATTCGTAACCAAATCCCTTCCCCGTCACTTCACCTCTTAAATCTCGGGACGAGATTTCTTGTAGTGGAGGAGAATTGTGACGACCGGATAATTAAGCTACAGTAACCACACCTTAATGGTGCCATGTCATCACGATTAATTTTCTAAGCCTCACCTTGATCCAAACCAAACTCGAATTCAAAATCAGATGCAAGTCAATTCATTAAATTTTCAAATAATAAAATAAAAATGTAGGCTGGTTTGAAATAAATCCTTAACTATTTGTCATGAATTACCCAACATCTTTTGAATTAATAAAATGCCCCTATCTATTTAAAACTGAGTTAGCAACAATTAAATTTACCGTTTCAATTTAAATAGATATCCAACCGTTTCAAAATAAATTGGAACTTTCTGAGTTGCTTTAAAAATTGCCTAGCGATTATGTGCTAAGTGGCACATTTGAAAAAGTTGTTTTGATAGCTAAAAAAAAGAAAACCATAGGGAAAATAGAAAACAGAAATTAGTAAATGCAGAAGGAACCGAACTACTATGCACTTTAGCCCAGTATGAACAGTTGCTAGCCTAGCCCACTGGAACGGCCTAGCCCAACTCCTCCCCTCTGTCTTCTTTGTTCTCTGTTCACCGAGCGCGGTGGACGACCGTGCGTCGTCCATGGACGGATTAGCCACGGGGCGGCCATCCCGCGCCTCCCCGTCGTCTCCCAACGGCGGATAAGAACGATCCCGAGCCCCCTGGATCGAACCCTATCTCCTTCTTCCCCTTCCATTCGCTCCTCCGCTCGAACCCAAAGCCCCCCAATGCCTCGCCGCCGCGCTGCCCTCATCGCCGTGGCCACCGATCTCCCCACGGCCAGCCAAGGCGCCCAGGAGGACCGCCGACATCGTCCTCTTCGACTACGAGGACGCGTTCGAGCTCGGAGCACCTACATCGACTGGATCGAGCCGCCTTTGTCCGCGGGACCTGACCCCGTTCATCGCCGCCGCATCGCTCCTCCGGTCCACCTCGACTCACTGCGGCTTCCTCGACCACACCACGAGCTCGCTGTGAGCTCCTTCCCCGAATCCCCGTTCTTCCCGCCTCGATTCGTTTGCGTAGCCTCCGTCCACGAATTCGTCCGAGCTCCCGCGTACGCGCGTGCTTGAGCCGCCTCTGCTACTGCATTCTCACTGCTGCACTGCTGCTCCCTGGCCGCCCGGCCGCCGTCCCCTGCCCCCTGACCTCGTTCGCTCGCATCGGCCACGCCCCCGGGGCTCCCCTGCCCGCGCTGCCCTGTCACTCGCACCTGCCAGCCTCTCCCATCCGCCTGGCCATGCTCGCCCGCGCCGCTCGAGCTTCCTGCACGCGCGCTCGCCACAGCCGCCGACGCTGCCGCCGCCCCTGCTAGTCCTGCGCGCGCCCGACGGAACCCTTGCCGCCGCCTCCGCCTGTCGCTAGCTCCGGCAACGCGGCCCGGGCCGCATCCGGCCGTGCGCGGCGTTGCCTGGCCGCATCCGCGCCATGCCGATGACTGCTACTGCTCTGAACGTACTGCTGCTGCTGAATGCTACTGCTACTGTAACTATGGCTAGCTTTGCGAATATTACGCAGACTAACCCCCTTGACAACCTCTAATCAGCGGGTAAACAACTACTAATAGGCCAAAAAAATTATGAGTAGAAAGTATACTTGACATACTTCATTTTATCCCATTGGACCAAATCCTTTCAATGAACGGATTAAATCGTATGAAAATCACAAAAGGCCAACTTCTGTTAAGAAAGAACACAATTAACCCCTAGTTGTGTGTGTGCGTGTGTGTTCTGTGTTTGTGAGGCCGGCCCCATGTTCAATTAGTTTAGGGTTAATTAGTATTTAGGTTAGCTACTAGCAGATGACATGTGGACCCCATTAATTAGGTTAGTATTTATTTATTTGTTTAGGTATAGCCTATGGCATGTGGGATCCACTTCTACTATTCATGTGTTGACCAGTCGAATGTTGACTGGTTCAACCCAGCCCCATTGGCCCCGCTGTCATACATTGTGGCTAGAATAGTGCTAGGTGGCAAAGTATTTCACCGTTTATAATTCGAGTTAAATAAATTCTAGAAATCTTTTAAACTTTGAAAATTCATATAAAATTAACCGTAACTCGGATGAAAATGTTTTATATATGAAAGTTGCTCAGAACAACGAGACGAATCCGGATACACTCTCCGTTCGTCCGCCACACATCCCTAGCATAACTTTCCCCCTCCGGTTCATCTGTCCGGAGACACGAAACACCGGGGATACTTTCCCGGACGTTTCCCCCCTTTGCCATTATCACCTCCTACTGCGTTAGGTCACCTCTAGCACCGCGTATTGCCATGTTACGCTTTGTGATGCTTTGATTGCTCTGTTATTTATTGTGTTCCCCCCTCCGTTACTTCTTTTCGGTAGACACCGAGACTGCCGCCGCTGCTGGTGCCCCGATCGACTACGTTGTTGACGACCCCTCCTTCTTGTCTGAGCAACCAGGCAAGCCCCCCCCCCTTGATCACCAGATATCGCCTACTCTTCTCTATACTGCTTGCATTAGAGTAGTGTAGCATGTTACTGCTTTCGTTATTCCTATCCTGATGCATAGCCTGTCTTTGTTACTGCTGTTGATACCTTACATGCAATCCTACTTGCTTTTGTATAGGATGCTAGTGTTCCATCAGTGGCCCTACACTCTTGTCCGTCTGCCATGCTATACTATCGGGCCGTGATCACTCGGGGTTGATCACGGGCATATACTATATACTTTACACTATTACATTACATGTGATACTGTTCGGAGCTGGGGGCTGAAGGGGCAGGTGGCTCCATCCCGGCAGAGGTGGGCCTGGGTTCCCGACGGCCCCCGACTGTTACTTTGAGGCGGAGCGACGGGGCAGGTTCAGACCACCTAGGAGAGAGGTGGGCCTGGCCCTAGTCGGCGTTCGCGATACTTAACACGCTTAACGAGATCTGGGTATTTGATCTGAGTCTGGCCATTTGGTCTATACGCACTAACCACCTACGCGGGAGTAGTTATGGGTATCCTAACGTCGTGGTATCAGCCGAAGCACTTCGTGACGTCAGCGACTGAGCGGCGCGCGCCGGGTTGGACCGCGTAACGTGACTTCCTTTGAAATGGAGGTTGCTAGGTCTGCTCTCCGGCCGCGTACGCAACGTGCAGGTGTGCTCAGGGCGATGGGCCCAGACCCCTGCGCGCTTAGGTTTAGACCGGCGTGCTGACCGCTCTGTTGTGCCTAGGTGGGGCTGCGACGTGTTGATCTTCCGAGGCCGGGCATGACCCAGGAAAGTGTGTCCGGCCAAATGGGATCAAGCGTGTTCGGCTATGTGGTGCACCCCTGCAGGGAAGTTTATCTATTCGAATAGCCGTGTCCCTCGGTAAAAGGACGACCCGGAGTTGTACCTCGACCTTATGACAACTAGAATCGGATACTTAATAAAACACACCCTTCCAAGTGCCAGATACAACCCGGTGATCGCTCTCTAACAGGGCATCGAGGAGGGGATCGCCGGGTAGGATTATGCTATACGATGCTACTTGGAGGACTTCAGTCTACTCTCTTCTATATGCTGCAAGACGGAGGCGACCAGAAGCGTAGTCTTCGATAAGACTAGCTATCCCCCTCTTATTCTGGCATTCTGCAGTTCAGTCCACTGATATGGCCCTTTACACATATATCCATGCATATGTAGTGTAGCTCCTTGCTTGCGAGTACTTTGGATGAGTACTCACGGTTGCTTTTCTCCCCCTTTTCCCCCTATCCCTTCTACCTGGTTGTCGCAACCAGATGTTGGAGCTCAGGATCCAGACGCCACCGTCGACGACGACTCCTACTACACGGGAGGTGCCTACTACTACGTGCAGCCCGCTGATGACGACCAGGAGTAGTTAGGAGGATCCCAGGCAGGAGGCCTGCGCCTCGTTCGATCTGTAACCCAGTTTGTGCTAGCCTTCTTAAGGCAAAACTTGTTTAACTTATATCTGTACTCAGATATTGTTGCTTCCGCTGACTCGTCTATGATCGAGCACTTGTATTCGAGCCCTCGAGGCCCCTGGCTTGTATTATGATGCTTGTATGACTTATTTTATTTGTAGAGTTGTGTTGTGATATCTTCCCGTGAGTCCCTGATCTTGATCGTACACATTTGCGTGCATGATTAGTGTACGATTGAATCGGGGGCGTCACATATGGTACGTCACTCCTCCATTGCAATCATCGTGACATGTTATTTGTATGTCAGTTCTATTGGCCAAGTTTCTCAGGGACAGTTATTACGAGTTATCCTAAGAAAATAAGCACCTATGAATATAAGCTCCATGTAATAAGCCAACCAGTTCTTTTCATTGCGTTTTCAGCTTATCTTTGGTATGATCAGTGAAAACTCTAGATTGCATTATATTTTTTTCATTTTGCTGCCCATATGAAAATTAATTTGACTTGCAAACATCACAAATTGAACCCAGTGCAGTAATTAATATGATAGGAAAACAGACCATCACTATTTGCTCAAAATGCAAATACAAAGATACCATCTACTTGGCACAATCAACTTTGGTCAATGTTTTCCATAGAGATCCCATTGCCTAATTTAAACGAAGAACGCATGGCCACATTTAAATGAAGAACAATTATTTATTGAAATTCGATGGTCCAAGTGGCTGGTTATTATCATATATCAGCACCACCTGAAAGCATCATATAGCAGCAGCAGCTCATAGCAACTCATCATACAGCAGCAGCAGCAGTGTGCAATTCATCATATACCAACAGCAGCTCATAGCAATTCATCATATAGCAGCAGCAGGAGCAGCTCATATCAATTCAACATATAGCAGCAGCAGGAGCAGCTCATAGCAATTCATCATATAGCAGCAGCAGGAGCAGCTCATAGAAATTCGTCATATAGCAGCAGCAGGAGCAGCTCATAGCAATTCATCATATAGCATCAGCAGGAGCAGCTCATAGCAATTCATCATACATCAGCAGCAGGAGCAGCTTATAGCAACTCATCATATAGCAGCAGCAGCTCATAGCAATTCATCATATAGCAGCAGCAGCTCATAGCAATTCATCATATAGCAGCAGCAACTCATAGCAATTCATCATATAGCAGCAGCAGGAGCAGCTCATAGCAATGCATCATATAGCAGCAGCAGAAGCAGCTCATAGCAATTCATCGTATAGTGGATCAGAATGAAAATTTGGCAAAAAAATGAGAGGAGATCCTCACCTTGTTGGATGAGCTCATCCTTCAACAACACCTCAAGGACATGGCCTGGGAGGTGGGGAGAGGGAATAAGGTGCCTTCTGCCACAGTGTGGCATCAGCCGTAGTTGTGCAGCGCCTATCGGAGTAGTGCGTTGGACGAAACACAGTGGAGCAGCTGCTGGAGACCATGAGAATGAGGGGCGGTGCCAGTGGGAGGAGCAGCCAGGGAGATTTGCCCCTACCCGCCGGCCATGTAGCCTAGCTGGACAGAGCATCGTCGAGGACCAGGCCAGATGGGACCAGTGGCGACGGCTCGCTGGAGGAACCCTAGTGCTGCAGGCAGGGGATCGAGGTAGAGGGAAAGGGGAGAGGAGATGCAAGTTTTTACTTGAGGGTGAGGCGTGACGCGGGCATCAGCAATTGCATTTTGAGTGTAATATAGGCAGACAACAGAGTTATTTCACTATTCCCCTTCCCTTCAATTTTTAGTGAGGTTCTACCCAAAACACCCCCCTCCAAAGCGAAATTAGTTAAGCTCAAGCCCATAACTCAAAAATGAATTCTTTACATCTTTTATGGCTTATTTTGACAATAAGCCCTGAAAAGGCGGAATAGAACTGGCCCTTAACCTGCAATTCAATTGTGCGTGCAATGATGAATCACTCCTGCCTGCTATAGTGTACATTTAGGCATCATCATACATGGCATAACCTAATACATGTGCATTCCATTGTAGAATCTGGAATATGCAATGTTTATGTTAGTTCATACGTTGCACATGATGTTTAAATTCCCCTTAATTATGGTTAGTCAAGTGATGGTCTTTAAGCCTCCTTCTTTGCTTCTTTTCTTGATATGTAAGATTTGCTCACACATCTGTTCAATTGCTTGTTTGCATCAGCCGGCCATACTAGGACTGTTTGCTTTGATTACTTGTTGTTCTTGACCTAACACTCTAACAGAGCTTGTCAACGATTTAAACACTAAGGGCTGCTGTAGTGGGGCCTTTTCTAACTCATAGGTGACATAAAGGTTTGGTTGTACACTAAAGTAGGCTCTCCAAGAGTACCTGGAGATCCAGTTCGAAGGTATGCCTAGTTTTTACATAGTGCAGACATAGTAAATGCTCATTTCATTGTGTGCAAGTGCAAGAGATGCGACATGTTTCATTATGTGGTGTTGTTTTGTTATAATCTCATCCTTTTGTGTTCATAGACCGGAAAGTATGCATATTTATCTTCCAAGGAGACGAGTAACTAGTTTGTGTCACCTTGCAGAGGGGGTGCAATGAAGATAAGATTGAGGATTTCCAAGTACAAGATGTTAGGAAGGAGCCTTGCAAGAGAAGTAGGAGTTGCGCTGAGCCTCTTCAACCTATTAAGGTAAGTCAATGTATCCAACTCAATAGTTCAATTCATTGTTTGTTTCAGGCATAGTTAATTTGCTCTTTTCAATTGCTTTATTTGTCCTCAGTTAATGAGATGCCCAAAGAATGATGCCTGATGTTTGGTACTTGTATAACTATTAGTTGACATAATTAAAGGTCTTACCATTTAATACTCTGCCGAAGTGTGCCTGAAGCTTTGAAGTCTATTAACCAACTATTATTGCATGAGGCTCACAATCTAGTTTATACTAGGCTAATGATTGCATAGTTTTGCTTGTTGTAGTATGTTTGTATGAAACCCTCTGCTGTTCATTATGCTCCCTAAGACTTTAATTGAGCTACAGAATGGCCAACTGCTTGCTTACTTCTACGCAACGTGTTGTCTAAATTTGTAACTTGTCTGTGTTTTGGATTGGGCCCCAACATCATGCTCCTCTGGTGAGCTAAGAGAGATTTCTGTATGCAGGCTGCACAGACTACCTTTTTTATAATTTTTAAAATATCACCTGCTTATGCTTCATGACGTGTAACATTATTGTTAGTTCTATTTTGCCATGTACAAAATAGTCTGTCTTGCTCGCTTCACTGTTGTAACTATATTTTTGCCCTAGTCATGTGTACTTACAGAAACATTTCAGGATGAAGTGACATCAACACAAAGATCTGCGAGCAGTGCGGCATGGTCATTACCGAATGACTATGGATTGGAATTGGGATGTGCTGATGTTCTCGAGCATCAACTAGAGGTGGCAAGACAACGTGTACATGATTCTCAACGTACAATCAACAAGTTGGGACTGGACATGCAGGTATTATATGCAGGAGTCAAAAAAATGAAACAAGACACTGAGGTAACAACGAAGGAATTGGAGATTTTGCAGACTAAAATTTGTGCTATCTAAATCCGACCAATCCTATTTTCTGAAGAGATTATAGTTCAAATGGTAAGTTATGTTGATGCGCGTCCATGATGTATGAGCTGTATTTGCCCAGTGTATGTAATTTGTTGTTTGTGTATGCTTTATTATCACTAGTGCTGAACCATAATGCCCAGTGGGTATAATCGGCTGTAATTTCTTTATTGTATAGTGTAGGATTATTCTACGTTCATATGCCTTAGTCTCTTTATTGTATAGTGTACGTTTTTAGAGGTGATAGTATAGAGTAGAATAATTCTTTGAATATGCTATATCGTTCAAACGGGGGCCAACTCGCCCAAACGTTGTAGTGACCATGGCCCTCGACAAGTCGTACGATCCATGGGCCATCTACGGGACGGACAATCCATGGCCTTCTATGGTCGTCGGATCCGTGGGCCTTCTATGGGCTGTTGGATCCGTGGGCCTTCTATCGGCTGTCGGATCCATGGGCCTTCTATGGGCCGTCGGATCCATGGGCCTTCTGTGGGCCGTCGGATCCATGGGCCTTATATGGGCCGTCGGATCAATGGGCCTTCTATGGGCCGTCGGGTCAATGGGCCTTCTACGTCCCGTAGGATCCATGGGCCTTCTACGGGTCGTCTAATCTATGGGCCTTGTACGAGTCGTATAAGGGGCTGTAAACGGGCTAGAGTGGAAATCATACATTTTATGGGCTGACCATAACGGGTCGTTAATAGGCCGTATTTGATGATGCTATGAAAATGGCCCAACAGATTAACGGGCCACAAACGGGCCGAGTGTATCCACGGGCTGAATTTAGCCCACAAGCAGAAAAGGCCAGTAATGGGTCGTAAGTAATTGAATGCTGGAAATGAGCCCAAGAATAAATGGGCCCTCAGAAGGCCGAAAGGTAACACAGGCTGGAAACGACCCAATGGAATAATGGGCCGCTAATGGGTATAAAGCGATACACTGTTCATTACGGGCCAGTTTCACCACGGGCCATTAATGGGCCAAGAGTTCCAGAGGGACTCATATGGGCCGAAATACGTCATGGGCCATACATGGCCGAAAGTTACAACGAGCTGGAGTCATATTGGACGGCCCAGATGACGCTACTGGGCCTAATTCCGTTAGGCCGTAACGGGTCGTGAGTTAGCGGGCTGTAAATGGGCTATATGCGAACATGCCGTTAACAGGCTTTTCGTGGGCCGGCCCGCCACGTTCTGGCCAAGTCTAACGGGCCGGCCTTTTCACAGGAATGGGCCTCTGTTGGGCCGTGCCACGTGTTGACGTATCATAGGCGCCTTGCGTCCAATGAGTGGATGACATTTGTCCCAACGGTGAGCGAACACGTGTTTCCTCCAGCCAATGATGATTTTACATGTGGAAAATCCCCATTGGTCGGGGCTGTTAATGGGTTATCGGATCCAAAATCGGACCCGATAGCTTAACGGCGTTCCGTTACGGTGGATGCCACGTGTCGGTCACCCTTGACGAAAGCACTTCTGTGACGCGCGATTTATCGTCATGGAAGTGGACACTTCCGTGATGGTAATTTTGGTGATGTCATGGAACACTTCTACGACAGCACAGGTATGACTATCTTGATTCTGTCATAAAATCATCATGGATGTACATGCATGACAAAAAACGCGACCTACTGTGACAAACACGTATCATCACGAAAGTGTTTTTTTTATAGTGATGACGATGTGAACTAGATTATTGACTCTAGTGCAAGTGGGAGACTAAAGGAAATATGCCCTAGAGGCAATAATAAAGTTGTTATTTATTTCCTTATTTCATGATAAATGTTCATTATTCATGCTAGAATTGTATTAACCGAAAACTTAGTACATGTGTGAATACATAGACAAACAGAGTGTCACTAGTATGCCTCTACTTGACTAGCTTGTTAATCAAACATGGTTAAGTTTCCTAACCATAGACATGAGTTGGCATTTGATTAACGGGATCACATCATTAGAGAATGATGTGATTAGCATGACCCATCCATTAGCTTAGCACGATGATCGTTTAGTTTGTTGCTATTGCTTTCTTCATGACTTATACATGTTCCTATGACTATGAGATTATGCAACTCCCGAATATCAGAGGAACTCTTAGTGTGCTATGAAACGTCACAACGTAACTGGGTGATTATAAAGATGCTCTGCAGGTGTCTCCGATGGTGTTTTGAGTTGGCATAGATCGAGATTAGGATTTGTCACTCCGAGTGTCGGAGAGGTATCCTGGGGCCCTCTCGGTAATGCTCATCACTATAAGCCTTGCAAGCAATGTGACTAATGAGTTAGTTGCGGGATGATGCACCACGGAACGAGTAAAGAAACTTGCCGGTAACGAGATTGAACTAGGTATTGAGATACCGACGATCGAATCTCGCACAAGTAACATACCAACGACAAAGGAAACAACGTATGTTGTTATGTGGTTTGACCGATAAAGATCTTCATAGAACACGAGGGAGCCAATATGAGCATCTAGGTTCCGCTATTGGTTATTGACCGGAGATGTGTCTCGGTCATGTCTACATAGTTCTCGAACCCGTATGGTCCGCACGCTTAACGTTCGATGACGATTTGTATTATGAGTTATGTGCTTTGATGGCCGAAGTTTGTTTGGAGTCCCGGATGAGATCACGGACATGACGAGGAGTCTTGAAATGGTCAGGACGTAAAGATTGATATATTGGAAGGTAGTATTCGGATAGCGGAAGGGTTCCGGAGTGTATCAGGTACATACCGGAGTACCGGAGGGGTTACCAGAACCCCCGGGGAAACATATGGGCCTTATGGGCCATAGGAGGGAGGCTGACTAGCCCACAAGGGGCTGGTGCGCCCCCCACAAGGGAGGAGGCCGAATTGGACTTGGGAAGGGGGCGCCACCCCCCTTTCCTTCTCATACTCCCTCTCCTTCCCTTTTTCCCCCTCCGGTAGAAGGAAAAAGGGTGGGGTCGAATCCTACTAGGACTGGAGTCCTAGTAGGAGCCTCTCCCTGGCGCGCCCCTTGTTGGCCGGCCTCCTCCTCCCCTCCTTTATATACGGGTGCAGGGGGCACCCCAAAGGCACAACAGACAATCTCTTAGTCGTGTGCGGTGCCCCCTCCATAGTTAGACACCTCGGTCATATCGTCGTAGTGCTTAGGCGAAGCCATATGCTGGTAACTTCATCATCACCGTCACCACGTCATTGTGCTGACGAAATTCTCCCTCAGCCTCAACTGGATCAAGAGTTCGAGGGACGTCACCGAGCTGGACGTGTGCAGATCGTGGAGGTGCCGTACGTTCGGTACTTGGATCGGTTGGATCACGAAGACGTTCGACTACATCAACCGCGTTACTAAACGCTTCCGCTTTCGGTCTACGAGGGTACGTGGACACACTCTCCCCGCTCATTGCTATGCATCTCCTAGATAGATCTTGCGTGATTGTAGGAATTTTTTTGAAATAATGTCCCCAACACTATGGACTCAATGTGATCTTGGATCGCCTAAAAAATGTAGAGTCTTGAGCTTTCGCCGATCCTTATTCTTAGCATTTTGAGGGGTCCACATCTCTGGTCCATGCCATGCCAATCATTGAACATCCTGAAATATTTAGCTTAAATGGACATTAGTTCAATGAGATATATGTTGTTATGAACTACCAAAACCACCCGGGGATTAGTTGCACTTTCAGCTGTAAAAACGCCCTGGGAACCACTTTCCGGAGAATCTACCAAGAGATATTTTTCTCTTCCTCCCCCTCCCTATGCGGAAGGACGAGGGAGGGATGTCCGGGAGAGGGATGCCGTGATGAAAGTAGTCAAGGTGATTGATAGGTCTCCAACGTATCTGTAATTTTTTATTGTTCCATGCTATTATATTATCTGTTTGGATGTTTTATATGCATTATTATGCTATTTTATGTTATTTTTGGGACTAACCTATTAACCTAGAGCCCGATGCTAGTTCCTGTTTTTCCCCTTGTGTTAGATTTTCGCAGAAAAGGAATATCAAACGGAGTCCAAATGGAATGAAACTTTCGTGATGATTTTTCTTGGACCAGAAGACATCCAGAGGACTTGGAGTACACGTCAGGAAAGCCACGAGGCGGCCACAAGGACAGAGGGCGCGCCCAGGGGGGTAGGACGCGGCCCCACGTGACTCCACCGACCTATTTCTTCGTCCTATATATTCTCAAGTATTCAAAAACCTACCAGGAGAGCCACGAAAACACTTCTCCACCGCCGCAACCTTCTGTACCCGTGAGATTCCATCTAGGGGCCTTTTTGGACATCCTGCTGGAGGGGGATTCGATCACGGAGGGCTTCTACATCAACACCATTGCCTCTCCGATGAAGCGTGAGTAGTTTACCACAGACCTACGGGTCCATAGCTAGTAGCTAGATGGCTTCTTATCTCTCTTTGATTCTCAATACCATGTTCACCTCAATGTTCTTGGAGATCTATTCGATGTAATACTCTTTTTGCAGTGTGTTTGCCGAGATCCAATGAATTGTGGATTTATGATCAACTTATCTATGAATATTATTTGAATCTTCTCTGAATTCTTATATGCATGATTTGATATTTGCAGGTCTCTTCGAACTATCAATTTGGTTTGGCCAACTAGATTGGTTTTCTTGCAATGGGAGAAGTGCTTAGCTGTGGGTTCAATCTTACGGTGCTTGATCCCAGTGACGGAAGGGGAATCGACACGTATTGTATTGTTGCCATCGAGGATAACAAGATGGGGTTTTCATCATATTTCTTGAGTCTATCCCGCTACATCATGTCATCTTACCTAATGTGTTACTCTGTTCTTCATGAACTTAATACTCTAGATGCACGCAGGAGTCGGTCGATGTGTGGAGTAATAGTAGTAGATGCAGGCAGGAGTCGGTTTACTTGATACAGATGTGATGCCTATATTCATGATCACTGCCATAAATATCGTCATAACTTTGTGCTTTTCTATCAATTGCTCAGCAGTAATTTGTTTACCCATCGTAATATTTTATATCTTGAGAGAAGCCTCTAATGAAACCTATGGCCCCCGGGTCTACTTTCCATCATATAAGTTTCCGATCTACAATTTTAGTTTCGTATTTACTTCCTTTGCAATCTTTTACTTTCCGTTCCATAAACTAAAAATACCAAAAATGTTACTTTACCGTTTATCCATCTGATAGAGGCAAAGGTGTCCCGATGTTTCGATGAGAAGGTGGCTATCGTTTCTGTGGGAGTCGACCTTGACGATCCGACTACGAACATGCGAGATGTCGCGCCTTAGCAATCGCTGAACCAACTTCGGAGGGTTATTGACCACGCCGGAGCACGATCAACCTGACAACGAGGGCATGTTTCCTGCGAGCAAACGAAGAACAAGCAAGAAACTAAGATTGCAATCTGGATATTGCGAATATAAGAGGAAAGCTTTATTAATGAAGGTGGGGTTCCGTGACGCCTTGGTCTGGTCGTTGAACACAAACGAAGTACGCGAAGTTGCAGCTATGGCGAACTTTTGATCTAAACAAAACCCAAAGTCTAAACGACGCCCTAAGGGCTATATATATGGAGGAAGAGGGGGGGGGCTTTCGTGGCCCTTGAGGAAGGGGTCCGAAACCAACCCTAACTCTTGTTTCCCCACACATACAGACTCTAAAAACAGCCTATACTTAAGTATTTCGAAATTACATGGGCCTGGCCCAATAATAAGGTGACGCAGCACCTAGAATAGCCTGTGGACGAAATTTATGAAGTGGCATCTAGTATATTTCGTCCAAGGCTTCGTTCACTCCTTATGGTGGCTACAGAGTCCTGAAATCATCACTTGTAACTCCGTTCTTGTTCCTCTTGCGCATGCCATCAACTCCATGCTTGTTCTTGCTCCAATGTTCATCCTTCTCCAAGCTAGGCCCTTCATTTGTAAGCAAAACAAATGTATCCAATTTAGGCAGCATCATATTCTCATGAACATTAGAATCATTACCAAGAAACGAAAGTACCTGGTAATTTAATTGGCGTGCGCGAGCTCTAGTAATTGGTCCATCATATGTAACAGTAGGGGCTGTGGGTGTAACAATGGTATTGATGTCCTCATCATCCTCCCCTTCTTGAAATGAAGTTGTCCTCGACGGAAGCTCATCTTCCTCACCCAAATAAGGCTTCAAATCTGCAATGCTAAAAGTGGGACTAACCCCAAAATCTGCAGGCAGCTCAAGTTTATATGCATTATCATTTATTTTCTCTAACACCTTAAATGGACCATCAGCACGTGGCATTAGCTTTGATTTGCGCAAATTAGGAAACCTATCCTTACGCAAATGTAACCAAACAAGATCACCAGGTGCAAAGACAACATGTTTTCTACCCTTATCTCCAGCAAGTTTATATTTAGCATTCATACGCTCAATGCTTTCCTTAGTTAACTCATGCATTTTTAAAATCAATTCAGCACGTTCTTTAGCATCAAAATTAACCTTCTCCGAAGATGGAAGAGGCAACAAATCAATAGGTGCACGAGGTAGGAAACCATACACAATTTCAAAAGGGCACATCTTAGTAGTAGAATGCAATGAACGATTATAAGCAAATTCAATATGAGGCAAGCATTCTTCCCACATTTTCTTATTATTCTTCAAAACAGCCCTAAGCATAGTAGACAATGTTCTATTGACTACTTCAGTTTGTCCATCAGTTTGGGGGTGACAAGTAGTACTAAAAAGCAGTTTAGTTCCCAACTTAGCCCATAAACATCTCCAAAAGTGGCTAAGAAATTTAGTATCACGATCTGAAACAATAGTTTTTGGCACACCATGTAAGCGAATAATTTCACGAAAGAACAAATCAGCAACATTAACAGCATCATCGCTTTTATGACATGGTATAAAGTGTGCCATTTTCGAGAATCTATCCACGACAACAAATATGCTATCCCTCCCCTTCTTTGTTCGAGGCAAACCTAAAACAAAGTCCATAGATATATCCTTCCAAGGAACACTAGGGACAGGCAAAGGCATATATAAACCATGAGGATTGAGTCGTGACTTAGCTTTTTGACATGTAGTGCAGCGAGCAACAAAACGCTCAACATCCCGTCTCATCTTTGGCCAAAAGAAATGTGTAGCAAGTACGTCCTCTGTCTTCTTCACGCCAAAGTGTCACATTAATCCTCCTCCATGCCCCTCCTGCAACAACAAAAGACGAACAGAGCTAGCAGGAATGCATAGCTTGTTAGCACGGAACACAAAACCATCATTAACAACGAACTTGTTCCATGATCTACCTTCTTTACAATTCTGCAATACATCTTTAAATTCAGCATCATGCACATATTGATCTTTGATGGCCTCCAAACCAAATATTTTAAAATCAAGTTGTGAAAGCATAGTATAACGACGAGACAATGCATCAGCAATAACATTTTCTTTACCCTTCTTGTGTTTAATGACATAAGGGAAAGTCTCAATGAATTCAACCCATTTGGCATGTCTACGTGTGACGCCCCCGATTCAATCGTACACTAATCATGCACGCAAATGTGTACGATCAAAATCAGGGACTCACGGGAAGATATCACAACACAACTCTACAAATAAAATAAGTCATACAAGCATCATAATACAAGCCAGGGGCCTCGAGGGCTCGAATACAAGTGCTCGATCATAGACGAGTCAGCGGAAGCAACAATATCTGAGTACAGACATAAGTTAAACAAGTTTGCCTTAAGAAGGCTAGCACAAACTGGGATACAGATCGAACGAGGCGCAGGCCTCCTGCCTGGGATCCTCCTAACTACTCCTGGTCGTCGTCAGCGAGCAGCACGTAGTAGTAGGCACCTCCAGAGTAGTAGGAGTCGTCATCGACGGTGGCGTCTGGATCCTGGGCTCCAGCATCTGGTTGCGGCAACCGGGTAGAAGGGAAAGGGGGAAAAAGGGGGAGAAAGCAACCGTGAGTACTCATCCAAAGTACTCGCAAGCAAGGAGCTACACTACATATGCATGGATATATGTGTAAAGGGCCATATCAGTGGACTGAACTGCAGAATGCCAGAATAAGAGGGGGATAGCTAATCCTGTCGAAGACTACGCTTCTGGCAGCCTCCGTCTTGCAGCATAGAGAAGAGAGTAGACTGAAGTCCTCCATGTAGCATCGCATAGCATAATCCTACCCGGCGATCCCCTCCTCGATGCCCTGTTAGAGAGCGATCACCGGGTTGTATCTGGCACTTGCAAGGGTGTGTTTTATTAAGTATCCGGTTCTAGTTGTCATAAGGTCGAGGTACAACTCCGGGTCGTCCTTTTACCGAGGGACACGGCTATTCGAATAGATAAACTTCCCTGCAGGGGTGCACCACATCGCCCAACACGCTTGATCCCATTTGGCCGGACACACTTTCCTGGGTCATGCCCGGCCTCGGAAGATCAACACGTCGCAGCCCCACCTAGGCACAACAGAGCGGTCAGCACGCCGGTCTAAACCTAAGCGCGCAGGGGTCTGGGCCCATCGCCCTGAGCACACCTGCACGTTGCGAACGCGGCCGGAAGCAGATCTAGCCCCCTTAATACAAGAGCGAGCTTACGATCCAATGCGGCGCGCGCCACTCAGTCGCTGACGTCAAAAGTGCTTCGGCTGATACCACGACGTCGGGATACCCATAACTACTCCCGCGTAGGTGGTTAGTGCGTATAGACCAAATGGCCAGACTCAGATCAAATACCCAGATCTCGTTAAGCGTGTTAAGTATCGCGAACGCCGACTAGGGCCAGGCCCACCTCTCTCCTAGGTGGTCTGAACCTGCCCTGTCGCTCCGCCACAAAGTAACAGTCGGGGGCCGTCGGGAACCTAGGCCCACCTCTACCGGGATGGAGCCACCTGCCCCTTCAGCCCCCATCTCCGAACAGTATCACATGTAATGTAACGGTGTAAAGTATATAGCATATGCCCGTGATCACCCCCGAGTGATCACGGCCCGATAGTATAGCATGGTAGACGGACAAGAGTGTAGGGGCTCTGATGGAACACCAGCATCCTATACTAAGCAAGTAGGATTGCAGGTAAAAGGTATCAACAGCAGTATCAAAGACAGGCTATGCATCAGGATAGGAATAACGAAAGCAGTAACATGCTACACTACTCTAATGCAAGCAGTATAGAGAAGAGTAGGCGATATCTGGTGATCAAGGGGGGGGCTTGCCTGGTTGCTCTGGCAAGAGAGAGGGATCGTCAACTCCGTAGTCGAACGGGGCAGCAGCAGCGTCGGTCTCGGCGTCTATCGAGAGAAGAGGGGGGAGAAACAATAAATACAATGCAAACAGATGCATAACGATGCATGACAAAGCAAAGCGTGATGCTAGGCGCGGGGTCAGAGAGGGGAGGGGAGGACGAGGTCGTGACCTCACCGGGATCCGTAGGGTCCAGGCAGCCGTGCGTGAGGAGGAGGACGAAGACGGCACAGACGGAGTGGAGGCAGGCCGGCGGGGCAGCTCCGGCGAGGAGGCGTGGTCGAGGCGGCGGAGCGGTCCTCGGGGCGGCGGCGTCCTTCTTGAGTCGACGGCGGCGGTTGGCGCGGCGAGCGTCGTCGAGGGAGAGGGAGATGGGAGCGTGAGGTGGCGGGGAGGGACGGAGCCGACGAGGGTGGCGACGTGCGCGTCGGGCGCGGCGACGGGGCCAAGCCCTCTCCGATCCAGATCGGGGGGAAGGGGAGGAGTGGGAGAGAGTGGATCGGGGGGAAGTGGGGTGTGCGGTTAGGGTTCCTGGGGGTGGGGCATGTGTAGGCCAGGGGTGGGCCGGCCTGGGCTAGTTGGGTTGGCCGGCTGGGCCGGTTGGCCCATGTGGGGAGGGGTTGTTCTCCTTTTGTTTTGTTTTGTTTTTTTTCTTTTCTCTTATTTATTCTTTTCTGTTTTCGTTTATAATTTCTTTTATTTTATTTTAGTTAAAATACAAAAGTAGTTTATAAATTAGTATTACTATTTATACCTCTGCCACAAAAAGTTTCACTCACAAATAAAATAGTTTAATTTTTTTATAAATTATAAGAGGCATTTCAATGGTTGTTTAAGCCACTGATATATTCACAAAAGGGGATTTAAACATTTTACAAAAGTGCTGGGTCATCACCATAATTAGATATGGAATATATGCCACACTTTGAACATTTTATTTTGCAGGTTTGAGATATTTGAATTTTGGACTTTAATTTAAATTTGAATTTGAATCATGATTTGGATCAAGTGAGGATTAGCAACAGTAATGTGATGACATGGCACCATTAATGGGGATTAATGTAGCTTAATTATCCGGGTGTCACAATTCTCCTCCACTACAAGAAATCTCGTCCCGAGATTTTAAGAGGGGGACCAGGGGGAAAGGTCTGGTTACGTTATCCCAACGGATCTTCTCGTCTTGGCTGAGCTTCTCGAAGAGGTCTATCCACTACATTGATGTCTTCACTTCTCTGCTTCAGGTCATCATGATGAAGTTGTCGTCCTTCTTTCAGGATCTTCACCGTACTTACGAAAGGGTAAGAAGGGAAAACTCTATAAGGATGGATTCTAACAGGATCGAGCATCAGACGGTTAACTCAGGGAAGGAGCATAAGTATCCCTCGATTAGAAATGTAAGAACATATCGAGAGCAAAGTAAGAAGGTACCATGAGAAGCTTCAAATAGGCGATCGTTCGATGCCTAACCAGAAGGTGAAAGGGTTTCAGGGCAATGAGAATAGGTATTGCGCCTCATACCAGAATAGATCACTAGACAGGTGGTCCGTGAATTACATACGAAGTCAAGCGCGAGGAACAACCTTGGGAACAGGTGGTGTACAGGAGAGTCAGGTTTCGATCCTGGGACCTGTGGGTTATGGGCCCACCATGTGGGATAAAAGTAGGAGTGGTGACATCTTGCATGGTCACGATAGAAGGCATGTCAGAGACTAGCATGTCAGTTATGTCGGCAACAACATCGATACCAAGGGCGAGGGACAAAGAGAACCATTTTCCTACTCATTGAACGAGGCGGACCATTAGGCAAAGTTCTCGTCCATCGGTGGATACCGAAATGTCATCAACAATAGTAACAGGTTCTTACTAACAGAGTGGCACAACGAGGGGCTTACCTAAGCAGGGAAATATCACTACTCAGATAAGTCTGATTATTGTAAAGGTTTAAATAAAGCAACGTAAAGGATGGTATGATTATCCGATTAAACTGAACAATGGAAAGGAAAATGTGTCTAAACACATATTTCAGGGGTATATCCTTCCCAAGGATAAGCACAACAGGATATGCATGACAGGTTATAATGCAGAAAACTCTTTAGGTAGGGGAGAGAATTTTCATGACATTATCCATACAGTGGTGTTTGGATAATTGAGTAGGAAACATTTAGTATTGGGCTTCAAATGTTCCTGTTGAAAATCGGAGTACCATAGACATGCTTCGAGATAGTATTGACATGGTCAACAGGTGAAGATCAGACTTTGGAAACAAAAAGGATCCATCAGGAACAACTTATAGAATAAGTCTTACAATTTCCTCACGGAAGAATGACTAACCTTGCCAAGAAGGAAACTATAACAATAGGTCCTCCGGCCAGGTGTGCTAGGCATGACATCACCTTACTGGGTCATATA
Organism: Aegilops umbellulata; assembly: GCA_032464435.1. Taxonomy (NCBI): domain Eukaryota; kingdom Viridiplantae; phylum Streptophyta; class Magnoliopsida; order Poales; family Poaceae; genus Aegilops; species Aegilops umbellulata. The sequence goes on along the minus strand of CP136058.1, from coordinate 196,302,117 downwards.
AAGACCAATGTTATAACTCTTGGAAATATGTTCCAACCATCATATCTGACCGAGATTCAGATCTGATTGGCGTCAGGATACCTCCGGCTCAGGATGCTTGAGAAGAAAAGGTGCAACACCAACTGACGAGATGACAATGTAAGATTCTCGGGAAATGACTATGGAAGTGAGTTCTGAGACAAGGGTTCATCATCATTAAACCAAGGAGAGGATGAGGGGGGGTGGCTGATAGGCTCGGCGACCATTCATCAGGAATTCCAAAAAGACGGATTTCCACAATCATGTGAACAAGGAGATAACATTTTTCAGATCAAATGACATAATGATGTATGCTTGAGGGAAACATACACAATCTAAACATTGGTTGAAAGGTGTACCGAAATATGGGCTTAGGTAGCATGACCGATGTTAGAATGGTGATTCGATAACCAATGGTCTAAGAATGTAATGTCGACCATTAACTACAAAGCGATATGGTTGCTAGAAGTACAGAATCCAAGCAACAGCGTTCACCTGTTGGTATCCCGGCTAGAATCAACACGGGAACCAAGGAAGAATGATGATGGTGAGAAGTATCACTATACCAAGAATTTTTAAGAGGTGGAGCAATCCTCACCACCTTCATGATATAGAAGACAGTAATACTCCAAGGTAAAGAAGAACAAATGCTGCATAGCAAGGAACTCAAGGTATAACACAGAACACGAACAAGTTTGTGTTGGAAGGAAGGCAATAAAGTGGTCGATGATAATAAAATTCATCAAGGGCAAGGATGGTATTTCTCATCATGAATCCCATTGATATCCTAGAAGATCTCAGAATGTTGATGATGACCACGACACAATTGTTGAGAGATTTCATGAAGATGTAATCGATTGGCGATGACATCAAGTCAAAAGAATGATGAAGCGAAAGGTTAATGGAACCACGGGTATGGCACAAACTCGAAATCAAGCTTGTTGTTCAAGGCGAAATGATACGACGAGGAAGATCCTCATAAGGTTATCTCATCGTCGAAAATTGTGCTCCAAGAAGAAGGGCCAGGCAGCACGGTTAAAATTTAGCACAAAATGATATAGCCGATCAGGCTAGGAATGACGTGATGAAGTATTAAACTTCTCAACCACAAAGTACTAGAAGAACTGAATCACAGGGGTGATTCGATTCACTAATCGGTGTTCTCGGTTGACGATAACCCAGAACCCGTGGAGTGACTATGACGGGGAAAGGCACTACTTCATCAGAAATTCATAAGACGTAGTACAATGGCATGATATCCTCGAGATAGTAGGGGGCAATACTCGAGGTAGTTCGGTATAGAGGTTGGACAAGCATATTTATTTGCAGAAGGCAAGTGCTTTAACTTGTTCGTGAAATGGGATCAAAAATAACAATCATAGTAAGAACCACGAATGCAAAGGACCAAAACCAAATACAAGATGATTTTATAATGAGGGAATAATTATTATTACAAGAAGCTTCCATGATAGGATCTACATCGTGTCCATGGGCATGAACACAAAGGTTCAAGGTTGACTCCCACTTCCTCAATGCATAACCTTCCATTCACCTCCTCATATTTTGAAAATGACATTAGTTGTTGGAAGTTTTACCTGGTGCAATACCAGATAAGTATGACCCGTGAAATCTTTCGGGTTCACATAGATTAGTGAAAGCGTTGGTTCAACCCATCGGGGGATCGTGGAAACATATACCACAAGCTTCAATAGTAAATATCACCAGCTCGAAAGCAGAGCATGGTTGGCCAAATCAAGGAATAAGATTTACCAAAGGCATTATGTATCAGGGAAAGAACTTCCAAAGTGATTGAATATGAAGGACGTTGTCCGATAAAATCCAACAAGGTTCTGATGGTCCATAAAGGATCTGATGTGAGTATCGGCTCACAACCAGAGGAAGAATCAATGCAAAGACATTGGATTATAGGAACAACTGAGTAAATTAGAGCTTAATTGCAAAGGAATTATAATTTACAAAGCGAAGGATCAGAAGCAGACGCTCTGATCAAGGATGGATAAGTTCAATATACTTAGGGGCACAATCGACGACAATTTGATTGGCGAGAACCAGCTCACGTTTGAAATGACGTCTGAGCCAGAAGGATGAATTCTATGATATGATTGAGGATTGAGAGCATTCACATCATATTGGATCAACAGACTTAAAATGATAATGACAAAGGATGCCAATAAGATTACCAGACTTATAGGATTTAATCCCAATGCAAGCAACCAAGAATTTCAAGAGCAATAGGCTGTTGAGGATCTTCGGAAGATCGAATGGTATTTCAAAAGCTTTTGTGAAATACCAGAATCAACTGGGGATGAGCGGATACTCGATGAGTGCGAGAAATTATCCGTAGGGGCATTCAGGTGGCAAAGAACTGCAAGGCAGTAGCCACAAAGTATTCTCGGAACAATAGAGGGAATTTTCGGTGTATCTTGTAATAACAAGAGCAGCCGGGAATGAAGGTAAGAACGACAAGTGCATGTATTTATCCAAAGGGATATATCGATGATAGGGAATTGCAAAAGCGACGGGCACAAGGTCTCAAGAGAACATCGGTGAGTAACTTCGAAATCTTCTGGTGCAGCAGGCGATCATCTGTAATAAGTGACTCTCCGGGAGAAATTTGTTACGAGAACCTAGTGTTAGAGTTTTAGCAAATTCATTTAACCCGAAGAGAAGAGAGATTATAGTCCCAGAGTATAGGTCGAGGAATAAAAGATCCTAATACCACCCAATGGCGACGTGGGCCCATAGGCCACACAGCCATGTTAGTAAAGGTTTTGCAATGACTAGACTCAACTTCGTCCATCGAGTTGGAAAGGGGGATTTCTACAGGCAGTCGGGTCTGATACCAACTTGTGACGCCCCCGATTCAATCGTACACTAATCATGCACGCAAATGTGTACGATCAAAATCAGGGACTCACGGGAAGATATCACAACACAACTCTACAAATAAAATAAGTCATACAAGCATCATAATACAAGCCAGGGGCCTCGAGGGCTCGAATACAAGTGCTCGATCATAGACGAGTCAGCGGAAGCAACAATATCTGAGTACAGACATAAGTTAAACAAGTTTGCCTTAAGAAGGCTAGCACAAACTGGGATACAGATCGAACGAGGCACAGGCCTCCTGCCTGGGATCCTCCTAACTACTCCTGGTCGTCGTCAGCGGGCAGCACGTAGTAGTAGGCACCTCCAGAGTAGTAGGAGTCGTCGTCGATGGTGGCGTCTGGATCCTGGGCTCCAGCATCTGGTTGCGGCAACCGGGTAGAACGTAGAAGGGAAAGGGGGAAAAAAGGGGAGAAAGCAACCGTGAGTACTCATCCAAAGTACTCGCAAGCAAGGAGCTACACTACATATGCATGGATATATGTGTAAAGGGCCATATCAGTGGACTGAACTGCAGAATGCCAGAATAAGAGGGGGATAGCTAATCCTGTCGAAGACTACGCTTCTAGTAGCCTCCGTCTTGCAGCATAGAGAAGAGAGTAGACTGAAGTCCTCCATGTAGCATCGCATAGCATAATCCTACCCGGCGATCCCCTCCTCGATGCCCTGTTAGAGAGCGATCACCGGGTTGTATCTGGCACTTGTAAGGGTGTGTTTTATTAAGTATCCGGTTCTAGTTGTCATAAGGTCGAGGTACAACTCCGGGTCGTCCTTTTACCGAGGGACACGGCTATTCGAATAGATAAACTTCCCTGCAAGGGTGCACCACATCGCCCAACACGCTTGATCCCATTTGGCCGGACACACTTTCCTGGGTCATGCCCGGCCTCGGAAGATCAACACGTCGCAGCCCCACCTAGGCACAACAGAGCGGTCAGCACGCCGGTCTAAACCTAAGCGCGCAGGGGTCTGGGCCCATCGCCCTGAGCACACCTGCACGTTGCGAACGCGGCCGGAAGCAGATCTAGCCCCCTTAATACAAGAGCGAGCTTACGATCCAATGCGGCGCGCGCCACTCAGTCGCTGACGTCAAAAGTGCTTCGGCTGATACCACGACGTCGGGATACCCATAACTACTCCCGCATAGGTGGTTGGTGCGTATAGACCAAATGGCCAGACTCAGATCAAATACCCAGATCTCGTTAAGCGTGTTAAGTATCGCGAACGCCGACTAGGGCCAGGCCCACCTCTCTCCTAGGTGGTCTGAACCTGCCCTGTCGCTCCGCCACAAAGTAACAGTCGGGGGCCGTCGGGAACCCAGACCCACCTCTACCGGGATGGAGCCACCTGCCCCTTCAGCCCCCATCTCCGAACAGTATCACATGTAATGTAACAGTGTAAAGTATATAGCATATGCCCGTGATCACCCCCGAGTGATCACGGCCCGATAGTATAGCATGGCAAACGGACAAGAGTGTAGGGGCTCTGATGGAACACCAGCATCCTATACTAAGCAAGTAGGATTGCAGGTAAAAGGTATCAACAGCAGTATCAAAGACAGGCTATGCATCAGGATAGGAATAACGAAAGCAGTAACATGCTACACTACTCTAATGCAAGCAGTATAGAGAAGAGTAGGCGATATCTGGTGATCAAGGGGGGGGGCTTGCCTGGTTGCTCTGGCAAGAGAGAGGGATCGTCAACTCCGTAGTCGAACGGGGCAGCAGCAGCGTCGGTCTCGGCGTCTATCGAGAGAAGAGGGGGGAGAAACAATAAATACAATGCAAACAGATGCATAACGATGCATGACAAAGCAAAGCGTGATGCTAGGCGTGCCCTAACGCGGTATGAGATGATACCGGTGAAGGGGGAAAACATCCGGGAAAGTATCCCCGGCGTTTCGCGCTTTCGGGCAAAGGAGCCGGAGGGGGAAGTTGCGAGTTGGATAGGTTAGGGATGCGTGGTGAATGAACGGGCTGCGTATCGGGGTTCGTCTCGTCATTCTGAGCAACTTTCATGTTGAAAATATTTTAATCCGAGTTATGAATTAAAAGATATGATTTTCTAAAGGTTTTATTAATTTCGGGAATTTAATTAATTAATTAATTAATTCGAAAATGGATTTATGACATCAGCATGAGGTCATGCTGACATCAGCAGTCAACAGGGGTTGACTGGGTCAAACTGACGTGTGGGTCCAGTGGGACCCACCTGTCATACTCTGTTTAGGTTTATTAGGATTTAGCTAATCTAATCAATGTTTACTTTACCTAACAAGTTAATTAGATTAATTAAACAGGATTAATTAACTTAATTAATTTACTAATTAATTAATTATTTTTATTAATTCATATTTATTTATTTATTTTATTGAAAATCGTTCTGGGGTGGGCCCCCATGTCAGTGGCCCGGGGGCCTAGTGGGTTATGGGTTGCGGGCGCTGGGCGTCGGCGCCCGACTGGGGGAGCGCCCAGATCGTCAGGAAAGGGGGGGCAGCTACGGGAGTGGCGAGGCCGCCGGCGTGGCCAGCGGCGTAGGCGCGGGCAAGGCAGCAAGCAGTGGGAGGCGGCGGCGGTAGCGAGCGGGGATGGGCCCCAGGCGCGGCAGCAGGCGAGCGAGGCCGTGCGGGGCGAGATGCGGAGGCAGAGGCCAACGGCGAGCGTGGCTGCAGCCGGTGGGGAGCAGGAGCGCGCGGCCAGGGGGTGCAGCGGCCGGCGCCGTCAAGGGGGCCGCGAGCGGAGCGGGGCAGGTCGCGGCGGGCGGCGTGGCTGGGCTTCGGCGGATGCAGGGCGCAGTCAGCGCCGGCGAGGACGCCACAGGCGCGGGGTCAGAGAGGGGAGGGGAGGACGAGGTCGTGACCTCACCGGGATCCGTAGGGTCCGGGCAGCCGTGCGTGAGGAGGAGGACAAAGACGGCACAGACGGAGTGGAGGCAGGCCGGCGGGGCAGCTCCGGCGAGGAGGCGTGGTCGAGGCGGCGGAGCGGTCCTCGGGGCGGCGGTGTCCTTCTTGAGTCGACGGCGGCGGTTGGCGCGGCGAGCGTCGTCGAGGGAGAGGGAGATGGGAGCGTGAGGTGGCGGGGGGACGGAGCCGACGAGGGTGGCGACATGCGCGTCGGGCGCGGCGACGGGGCCAAGCCCTCTCCGATCCAGATCGGGGGGAAGGGGAGGAGTGGGAGAGAGTGGATCGGGGGGGAAGTGGGGTGTGCGGTTAGGGTTCCTGGGGGTGGGGCATGTGTAGGCCAGGGGTGGGCCGGCCTGGGCTAGTTGGGTTGGCCGGCTGGGCCGGTTGGCCCATGTGGGGAGGGGGTTGTTCTCCTTTTGTTTTGTTTTTTTTTTCTTTTCTTTTATTTATTCTTTTCTGTTTTCATTTATAATTTCTTTTATTTTAGTTTAGTTAAAATACAAAAGTAGTTTATAAATTAGTATTACTATTTATACCTCTGCCACAAAAAGTTTCACTCACAAATAAAATAGTTTAATTTTTTTATAAATTGTAAGAGGCATTTCAATGGTTGTTTAAGCCACTGATATATTCACAAAAGGGGATTTAAACATTTTACAGAAGTGCTGGGTCACCACCATAATTAGATATGGAATATATGCCACACTTTGAACATTTTATTTTGCAGGTTTGAGATATTTGAATTTTGGACTTTAATTTAAATTTGAATTTGAATCATGATTTGGATCAAGTGAGGATTAGCAACAGTAATGTGATGACATGGCACCATTAATGGGGATTAATGTAGCTTAATTATCCGGGTGTCACACTACGGTTCATTTTAGCTTGACTTTTAATGTGTTTCAAAGATTCATGATCAGAATGTATAACAAATTCTTTGGGCCATAAATAATGTTGCCATGTTTCTAAAGTCCGAACAAGAGCATATAATTCTTTATCATAAGTAGAATAGTTCAGACTAGGCCCACTCAATTTTTCAGAAAAGTATGCAACAGGTTTGCCATCTTGTAATAACACACCTCCTAATCCAATTCCACTAGCATCACATTCAAGCTCAAAAGTACTAGGTGCATTAGTTAACCCAAAAGGCATGACTAACCACTCATATAAACCAAACTTAGTTTTAAATGCTGTTTTCCATTCATCTCCCAATTTCATACGAATTTGATGGTATCCACTACGCAAATCAACTTTGGAGAATATTGTAGAGCCACTCAATTCATCAAGCATATCATCTAGCCTAGGAATAGGATGACGATAACGAATAGTAATATTATTAATGCCTTTACAATCAACACACATACGCGATGTACCATCCTTTTTAGGCACTAGTATAATAGGAACAGCACAAGGACTAAGAGATTCCCGTATATAACCTTTGTCGATCAGCTCCTGTACTTGACGCATAATCTCCTTCGTCTCCTCTGGATTGGTACGGTATGGTGCACGGTTGGGTAGCGATGCACCGGGAATTAAGTCAATTTGATGCTCAATCCCTTGAATAGGTGGTAATCCCGGTGGCACGTCTTGTGGAAAGACGTCAGCGAACTCCTGCAAAATGTTAGTAACAGCAGGAGGCAAAGAGGAAGGCACGTCCTCGAATGAAAATAATACCTCTTTGCACACAAAAGCATAGCAAACAGATTTGCTAACATCTAGATCATCAATATCAGATTTGGTGGCAAATAAACATGCACTTTTCAATTTAATTTCAGAAGCAACACTTGATGGTTTATTATTAGGCTTCATTTGTTGCTCAAATTCTTTTGCCACAATCTGATTTTCACTCTTATTTTGCTCTTGTTTTGCTTTATTAGCTCGATTAATATCATCTTTCAAAATGGAATCAGGAGTCATAGGAAGCAAAGTAATATTTTTTTTCCTTATGAACGAGAGTATACTGATTGTTTCTACCATGCTGTACATAATTTTTATCAAATTGCCATGGTCTACCAAGTAATAAGGAACATGCTTGCATAGGTACCACATCACAATCAACATAATCAGCATATGTAGAGATACTAAAATGCACACGAACAGTACGTGTTACCTTAACCTTGCCGCTGTTGTTGAACCATTGGATGTAGTAAGGATGTGGATGTGGTCTTGTGGTGAGGGATAGCTTCTCCACCATCTCCATGCTAGCCAAGTTGTTGCAGCTCCCTCCATCTATGATGACGCGAACAGAACGTTCCTTCACAACTCCCTTTGTATGGAACAAATTATGCCTCTGATTTTGCTCAGCTTGCGTGACCTGCACACTCAAAACACGTTGAGCAACTAAACATTCATACCTGTCAGCATCTTCAGCAGCCATGTATTGCGTCTCATGATCAGAATCATCTCCACCGCGTTCTTCATGTGTAAGAAGAGCCAAAGTCTCCTCATCATAGTCACTAGCGGACTCATACCCACCATCCTCAGTAGCAATCATCACACGCTGAGATGTGCATTCTCGCGCAAAATGTCCTCTTCCCTTACAACGACGACAAATAATATCACTTGTGTGCCCTGTAGACGCCATGGAAGAAGCAGAGCTCTGTGCAGGCCCGGCAGGTGTGCTCTTGGCAGATAGTGGTGGTTGTGCCTGCTTTCTTGTATCACGGTTGGAGGTGGCAGCTGACGGCGGTGCCGGTGTAGCAGAACGTGTGGAAGTAGATGATGCACGTGGTGTCCATGATGAAGGTTGACCTGCAGAAAAGTTAGTTCGCGCCAATGTCTGTCGATCATGCACTTCACGTTCAGCTTTACAAGCAAGATGGAATAAACGAGTGATATTATTATAATCCTTATAGTCTAGAATGGTCTGAATCTCTCTATTTAATCCACCCAGAAAACGTGCAAGCATAGCTTCATTCTCCTCAACGATACCACATCTAATCAAGCCAGTTTGTAATTCCTGATAATATTCTTCTACCGAAATTTTTCCTTGTCTTAAGCGCTGCAATTTTTGAAGTAATTCACGTTGATAATATGGTGGAACCCAACGAGTACGCATAGCAGTTTTCAAAGCAGCCCAAGTAGCTGGAACAAGATATAATCTACAATATTCAGACCACCAAACACATGCAAAGCTAGTGAAAGCACAAACAGCAGCAGGAACACGTCTCTCCTCAGGATATTGTAAACATGTAAATCGTTGTTCAGTTTCTAACTCCCAAGTAAGATATATATCAGGAACATATCTACCCTCAAATGGTGGGATATTCAATTTTAGTTTAGGGAGATGGTCATGATCTCGTACCTGAGGGGGAGCCCTCACATTGCCATTATTTGCATGTGGACGACCTGGTGGTTGTGGTGCTGGTGGTTGCACGTAGTTCTGATGTTGATCAACCTCATCCTCGTAATCTCCCACATAATCATCCTCCCCCACATCAGCAGCAGGAGCCACAGAAGTATCAACAGCAGCACCAGCAGCTTGGCCAGGCTGAAGAGGAACACGGGTCGCTCGGCGGAGGGCTGTTTCGCGATGTGGAGGTAGTCGTTGTTGCTGTCGTAGAGGTGCGTTAGGTGCAGCCGGTGGTGGTGGTGGTAGACGCGCGAGCAATTAATTGAACTTGTCATCGAGCGTTGTTTCGAATGCCTTCTCAATGCCATCTATCTTCTCCATGGCCTCTTCAAATCTATTTAGCACATCTTCCACCTGTCCACTCATCATTTGCTGAAACTTATCATGTAACGCTTTGTTTGTCATGTTCTCCCAGTCAGTCTCGTCGGCTTGTGATCCTGCCATGGTTAGCAGCAATAGAAACACACCAGAATATGATTCTACAGACTACTAGGAAGTGGTGGTGGTGGTGGTGTGGTGAACAGTCACAAATCCGTTAAGCAAATCTCAAATTCTTACCAGTTCTTACCCAGCAGCAGGCGGTGATCGGCAACCGAGGTAGTCAAAACTCTCAAAGCTTGGATAGAGCGATTACCAGGGAGAGTCAAACGCACGATGTAGATGTATATGGAGCTGGGAAGGCTTTTAATATGGTAGCAAAAAGGGTCAGCAATAACCAATTCAGAGATGCAAAGTCGAATAAACGCTCACCGACGGTACTGTGCTGGTCCTAGGCTAGACCGTACTAGAGACGCGAGCCTAGAACACTAACAAAATCACGGTGCTGCACGTAAACAAGGGAGGAGCACACTCTGATTTTTTTTCTTTTTTTCACTTTTTTTTTGCACTTTTTTTTCCTCTTTTTTTTTTTTTGCTCCGCAACAAAATTTTTTCGAAAAAGTCTACAAATGTCCTAAAAACTGCCTAGCCAGAATTTTCCAGACTTAGTTTTTTTTTAGTTTGGAACTATTTTTCTTCTGCGGGTAGCACGAAAGTTGGGGAGTCCTTCTCTGTCACGACTTAGAGTATCGCGTGATCTGGAAATCAAGAACAAAGCAACAATTACAGGTCTCGGACTAGGACTCGTGGCGGAGATGAATCTGGTGGAAACTCGGACTGGTGGCGGATATTTGCAGGGCGATGGAACACGGACTGGTGGCGAATCTGTGGTGGAGGTGGACTCAAATTAGCGTGATGGCGGTGGATATGTGGTATATGGTAGCGGCGATGACGGTGGTGGTATATGGCAGCGGTGATGACGATGGTGGTATATGGCAGCGACGATGATGATGATGCGGTGGTGATATATGGCAGCGGCGACGTGACAACCTGTGAACAGAACTCGAAACTCTAAAGGACTAGACGCTAAGACCAGCAACTTGACACGACGATGCAACCGCAAATTCAACAAAGCAAATACAAAAAAGATTATGCAAAGGCTCAGATTGGTACGGATAGGATGAACTAACCCTAATTTTTTTGGCTTTTTCGTGGACTATAGGTATGAAGAACAGACTCGATCTAAACTACGAAAAACTGTAAAATCTCACCGAGCAACCTGGAAATCTGATACCACTTGATAGAGGCAAAGGTGTCCCGATGTTTCGATGAGATGGTGGCTATCGTTTCTGTGGGAGTCGACCTTGACGATCCGACTACGAACGTGCGAGACGTCGCGCCTTAGCAATCGCTAAACCAACTTCCGAGGGTTATTGACCACGCCGGAGCACGATCAACCTGACCACGAGGGCCTGTTTCCTGCGAGCAAACGAAGAACGAGCAAGAAACTAAGATTGCAATATGGATATTGCGAATATAAGAGGAAAGCTTTATTAATGAAGGTGGGGTTCTGTGACGCCTTGGTCTGGTCGTTGAACACAAACGAAGTACGCGAAGTTGCAGCTATGGCGAACTTTTGATCTAAACAAAACCCAAAGTCTAAACGACGCCCTAAGGGCTGTATATATGGAGGAAGAGGGGGGAATTTCGTGGCCCTTGAGGAAGGGGTCCGAAACCAACCCTAACTCTTGTTTCCCCACACATACGGACTCTAAAAACAGCCTATACTTAAGTATTTCGAAATTACATGGGCCTAGCCCAATAATAAGGTGACGCAGCACCTAGAATAGCCTCTGGACGAAATTTATGAAGTGGCATCTTGTATATTTCGTCCAAGGCTTCGTTCACTCCTTATGGTGGCTTCAGAGTCCTGAAATCATCACTTGTAACTCCGTTCTTGTTCCTCTTGCGCATGCCATCAACTCCATGCTTGTTCTTGCTCCAATGTTCATCCTTCTCCAAGCTAGGCCCTTCATTTGTAAGCAAAACAAATGTATCCAATTTAGGCAGCATCATATTCTCATGAACATTAGAATCATTACCAAGAAACGAAAGTACCTGGTAATTTAATTGGCGTGCGCGAGCTCTAGTAATTGGTCCATCATATGTAACAGTAGGGGTTGTGGGTGTAACAATGGTATTGATGTCCTCATCACCATCTCTATCAGATCTCACTTTCCAAATAGCCGTGACGGGATTGATAACCCCTTTATTGCGTTGGGTGCAAGTTGGAGTTTGTTTGTGCAGGTATTCGGTGACTTGTGTGTTGTCTACATGATTGATACCTTGGTTCTCAAAACTGAGGGAAATACGTACTCTACTTTGTTGCATCACCCTTTCCTCTTCAAGGGAAAAACCAACGGAAGCTCAAGAGGTAGCAGTGATCCAAGCCAAAGGACAAGACAAGGGACCGAAAGGACATGGTTTGAGTTGGGAGAAGATGTCGGCATCCCTGTGGCAAACGATCATGTATAGTGTTGGTGGAGGACCCGTGTGAGCGTGCTACAGGAGCACCCTGTGGCGCCATGCCCAGGATGGTCAAAAGGGGCGCTGAGGGAGTCCTGGATTAGGGGGTGTCCGGATAGCCAGACTATACCTTCAGCCGGACTCCTGGACTATGAAGATACAAGATTGAAGACTTCGTCCCGTGTCCGGAGGGGACTTTCCTTGGCGTGGAAGGCAAGCTTGGCAATGCGGATATTCAGATCTCCTACCATTGTAACCGACTTTGTGTAACCCTAACCCTATCCGGTGTCTATATAAACCGGAGGGTTTTAGTCCGTAGGACAGAACCTCAACATACAACAATCATACCATAGGATAGCTTCTAGGGTTTAGCCTCCTTGATCTCGTGGTAGATCTACTCTTGTACTACCCATATCATCAATATTAATCAAGCACGACGTGGGTTTTACCTCCATCAAGACGGCCCGAACCTGGGTAAAACATTGTGTCCCTTGTCTCCTGTTACCATCCGCCTAGACGCACAGTTCGGGACCCCCTACCCGAGATCCGCCGGTTTTGACACCGACATTGGTGCTTTCATTGAGAGTTCCTCTGTGTCGTCGCTTTTAGGCCCGATGGCTCCTTTGATCATCAACAACGATGCAGTCCAGGGTGAGACTTTTCTCCCCGGACAGATCTTCGTCTTCGGTGGCTTCGCACTGCCAGCCAATTCGCTTGGCCACCTGGAGCAGATCGAAAGCTACGCCCCTGGCCATCAGGTCAGATTTGGAAGTTTAAACTACACGGCTGACATCCGCGAGGACTTGATCTTCGACGGATTCAAGCCACACCCGAGCGAGCCGCACTGTCTCGATGGGCATGATCTAGCTCTGCCACCGAACGGTGCCCTGGAGGCCGCACACGCTTCGGTTCCGACCCTTAACTTGGAGCCTACTGCGCCAATCAAGGATGAGTGGTTGGACGCCACCTCGGGGCCTGTGTCGGTGTACTAGAGTAGGGGTACCCTAGTATCCCGAACTTGTGCACGGGCAGTCGCAGCGCCCCGCGGCAAGGCTTGCCGGGTGACCGCCAAGGACCCCCGTGGTTCCTTTGGAGCCATTCAAGAACAAAGTATTTAAGCCAAGGAGACAAGGCCCCGGCAAGAGGAGCTTGCCGGGAAGGCCACTCAAGGCACAAAGCCCCGGCAAGAGGAGCTTGTCGGGAAGGCCAACCAAGGCATCTCAAGGAACTTGCCGCGACGCGCCACGCGTCCCGGCAAGACCCGGCGAGCGACAAGCTCCCGGACGCGACAAGACAACGGCCGCGGCAAGGCGTTTGCCGCGGCTAGCAACCACTCTGTACCCGCGCTCCAGCACACCCACCAACGTGTCGCTCTGAGACCCTTCCAGGCGTACGTGGCGGGAGGCTGTGCAGCCAGGGGTGCACTGTGGCAAGCGGCGCTGACAAGATCGCCATCGTGGCGAGCGGTGGCGTCCCTGACGGTCCCTTTTCTGCACTGTTTGGGCGACGTAGATAGGCATTTAATGCCCTTGTCCCCTGCCGTCAGGGTTAGGTATGATACACTGTGTAGGTAGCTGTACCTACCGCAGCACCTTTTCCATTTTTGCCCTTGCCTACGTTGCCACCTGTCGGTGACCCCTTAAGCATATAAAAGGAGGCCCATGCGCAACGTAGAGGGGAGGAACAGAAGAACGCTCGGTCTCGTTAGCTGCTTGTGTGTACTGTAGCACTCAGCGCTCCCGAGCAAGAACTCAATACAAACCACAGATGCAGCAGTAGGGTTTTACGCATCCGTGCGGCCCGAAGTTGGGTAAACCGCTCGTGTGCTCCGCCTCGATCTGCTCTTCGTGCGACCTCCGCCCCCCGCCGAACCGAAAGGGGCTCCGTCCCCATAGGTGCTCGTGGAGGCAGTTTCCCCGACATCTTTGGCGCGCCAGGTAGGGGGCGTCGAGGTTGTGTGAACCTGATCCGGCGTTCACACGAGCTAGATCTTCATCGACTTCATCGACATGCCGCCGAAGAAGAAGGCTTCGGAGGCGGCTGCTCCGTCCGCGTCGAACCCACCGCCGCCGGAGCAAACGGCTGGTGGGGAAGACACCGGCGAAAGAACGGGCGTCGACGAGGGAGCCCACGGTGCCGCCAGGTCCAAGGACAAGGTTGCACTGCCCATCGGCGGTGTAGCCGGCTCCCACGATGACCGAGCGTCCGTAGATGCACCGCGCCAATCTCAGAAGGCGTAGGACCGGCAGCGTCGTGGTACTCACGGTACCATACGCTTGCTGGACACAGATCGAGCTGGCGGATCTCGGGATGCTCCAGGCCAGCATGCGCGCCAACGTGCTGGCGCGAGCGAGGCACGGTCGCCTGGACGGGATATTGCTCCTTCTAGCGCAGTTAGAAGTCCGAGCATATCCCGCTCCTTGCACTGTTCGCCACCGCTACCCGCCACTCTAGCAGAAGCTTTGGAACGAGCTCAACTGCTCCTAGATTTCCCTCCAACGCCAGACAAGATCGACGACTGGAGGGCCACCATTCAGAGTCTCATCGGCTTCGCCAACGGCGACACTCCACGGCAGCCGACCACATCGTAGCCGCGGCAAGCCAGCCAGGTGTGAGCCGATGGCGACAAGACCGGCGGGGGTGCAACCACCGTGCACTCTCCGCCCCGAAGGCCAAGATCGCTGACTCGCCGGGTCCACCACGACAGCGACTCCACTGCTTCATCAGATCCGCGAGCTCGTCGCGATCAATGCCAAGAGTGCTGAGGAGCGGTCTGCTCCGACAAGCCCTAGGGTTTGTTTCGTTGAAGCAGACGCTCCCGACAAGTTTTGCTCCGGCAAGCTTGCCGGGGAACGTCAAGCTCCGGCTGAGCCGCAGGTTCTCGCCGTAGAAGCGGATGTTCCCGCAGCAGCAGATATGCCTTTAGTCCTTGTTGTCAAGCCGCAAGCTCCAGCATGGGCACAGCAGATTGTCCGTTTCCTTCAGACAGGAGCACTTCCCGAAGAGCAAGAAGAAGCAGAAAGAGTAGCCCGGCAGTCAAGTATGTACCAGTTTGTCGACAGCACATTGTACAGAAGAGGACGCAACGGTGTGAAATTGAAGTGTATTCACCGGGAAGACGGACAAAAGCTGTTGGCAGAGATACATGGAGGCATTTGTGGTCACCACATTGGCGCAAGAGCACTTGCCGGCAAAGCATTCCGGCAAGGTTTCTTTTGGCCGACAGCCCTCCAGGATGCAACTGCACAAGTAACCAAGTGTGAAGCGTGCCAGTTCCATTCCAAGCAAATACGCCAACCAACTCAAGCTCTCCAGACGATCCCTTTATCCTGGCCATTTTCGGTCTGGGGGCTCGACATCCTTGGCCCCTTCCCCCGAGCAGTCGGGGGCTTTGAGTACTTGTACGTTGCGCTCGACAAGTTCACAAAGTGGTCGGAAGTGGAAGCAGTGAGGAAGGTGACAGCACAGTCAGCAGTCAAGTTCTTCAGGTCGATTGTTTGCCGCTTCGGGATCCCTAACAGGATCATCACCGACAATGGTACGCAATTCACGAGCCGCACCTTCATGCAGTACGTCCAAGATCTTGGCGCCAAGGTCTGCTTCGCTTCTGTTGCTCACCCCAGGAGCAACGGTCAAGCAGAGAGGGCAAATGCTGAAGTGTTGCGTGGACTCAAGACCAGGACTTTCGACAGGCTGCACAAGTGCGGAAGAAACTGGATTGAGGAGCTGCCGGTGGTTCTTTGGTCGATCAGGACGACGCCAAATCGAGCCACTGGCCAGACACCTTTCGCTCTAGTCTATGGAGCAGAGGCAGTTCTCCCCACGGAACTCGTATACGGGTCACCTCGAGTACTCGCTTATGATGAGCTTGAGCAAGAGCAGCTGCGGGAAGATGACGCGCTGCTCCTTGAGGAGGACCGTCTTCAGGCTGCTGTACGAGCTGCTTGCTACCAGCAAGCTTTGCACCGCTACCATAGCCGCAAAGTTAACGCCGAAAGTCTCGAGGAAGGCGACCTTGTTCTTCGACGCGTTCATTCCGCCAAGAATTCCAACAAGTTGACGCCGAAGTGGGAAGGCCCTTACCGGGTGAAACGAGTCACTAGGCCTGGCGATGTCCGCCTTGAGACCGAAGATGGCATTCCGGTGAGCAACTCCTAGAACATCGAGCATCTTCGTAAGTTCTACCCATAAGGCGCGGTTGCCGGACCCTGTTCCGGCAACCACCTTTTGTACAAGTCTTGCCGCTGTTGCATGTAATCCTTTGTACAAAGCCAGGCGCAGACCCTGTGCATAAATAAAGCTCATGTGCTCCGCACGTCTTGTCAATTTCATGCTTTTTATTTTTTGCATGAGTTATCTGACACTTTGTGCAGCGCCAAACCCCGGTAAGCAACAACGAGCCATAAGGCTCCATATCATTATTTTATCTTCTCTCTTTTTTCTCAAGGAAAGGAAGGTTCCTCTCGCCCACAAGTTTGCCGGGGGGGAGAAGATAATGGTGTGGACCAGGCGTCATTCAAGAAAGTCTCACCTTGCCGGAAAGCAAACAACAGAAAAGCTAAGTTGCCAAAGTTTGAGCAATCAGATGTTTTTAATTTTTAAGTTATCTTCCTTAAACGACCGTGCTTTTTATGGAAAACCTGTGCGCGAAGGAACCGGCTCGTGGCTAGTTGCGCCCTTACTTTGTTTCGAGTTCGCTCAACAGTTTAAGTGTGCTGCGACTAGAGTCGCGCCCTTACTTTGTTTCGAGTTCGCTCAACAACTTAAGCAAGCTGCGACTAGTTATGACAAGGTTTCTTGTCGGCAACGGCACTGCCAGCAGGCTGCTGACATCCCGCACTCAGCGCTCGCGGCAAAGGTGCCTACGCCGGCAAGTTCCCTAAAAGCGTAGGGCAAAAACATACAAAGGAAGGAATCAAGTAAAGGGAATAACATTGCAATCACTGCCCAAAATAGAGTTATATTACAAAATAGCTTGTCGCGGCTCTAATAGACTGTTTTCATAACATGATCAGCAGCGACAAGAAAAGAAGAAAATGGGCGGCCTAGTCTACACGATCGCCCTCAACCCTCTTGATCCCGCTCACCTTGTCCACCATGGGTGCGACAAGGGCCTTGAGCGCCTCCAGATCGGCATCCGACGGCAAGGACTTGAGGACGTTGGTGAGGATGAGGCCCGGGTTGCGGTAGGCCACCTTCACCAACACCTTCTGAAGAGCTCCTGCGCAGATCTTGCGCGACTCGTCGGCCAGCTGCTTTGGGATCCTCTCCCGGAGTCGCTGGAGGGCCGTCGCCACGCCTTTGAAGAACAGAGTGAGCTTGGCGCTGGATGGGAGGGTCTCATCGGAGGGAAGATTGCCCGCTCCTTTCGCAGCGCCGCGAGCTGCTGCGCCTCGGCCGACTTCACCTTCTTGGCTTTCGGAGCCATGGCGGGAGTGGTGAGGGAGGACGACAGCGTTGGTGGTGCTGGTGGCGATGGGAGTGGGGCGCTGCTCTCTTTCAGCTTTGGGAAGAAGGGGAGTGGCGAAGATTGTCAAGGACGGAACAACAACGGGCAGATGGGCGAACTGCCCCTGTTTCCCCTGCTTATAAGGAGGAAGGGAGCGGACGTTCCGCCTTTCTGAATAAAGAAACCACCCACCATCTCTCCCACGACGCCGCAATCGACGCGTGCCGTTCGGGGAGGGCGCGGTGGATGCGGAGTCAGATGCGGCGTGACCCAGGCCGCGCGTGCCCGTGCCCTGTTTTGGGCCTGGCCGAACAGCGCTCGGCACCGTGTATGGCCCAGGCCCGGGGGCTCCTGTCGGTGTACTAGAGTAGGGGTACCCTAGTATCCCGAACTTGTGCATGGGCAGTCGCAGCGCCCCGCAGCAAGGCTTGCCGGGTGACCGCCAAGGACCCCCGTGGTTCCTTTGGAGCCATTCAAGAACAAAGTATTTAAGCCAAGGAGACAAGGCCCCGGCAAGAGGAGCTTGCCGGGAAGGCCACTCAAGACATAAGGCCCCGGCAAGAGGAGCTTGCCGGGAAGGCCACTCAAGGCACAAAGCCCCGACAAGAGGAGCTTGTCGAGAAGGCCAACCAAGGCATCTCAAGGAACTTGCCGCGACGCGCCACGCGTCCCGGCAAGACCCGGCGAGCGACAAGCTCCCGGATGCGACAAGACAACGGCCGCGGCAAGGCGTTTGCCGCGGCTAGCAACCACTCTGTACCCGCGCTCCAGCACACCCACCAACGTGTCGCTCTAAGACCCTTCCAGGCGTACGTGGCGGGAGGCTGTGCAGCCAGGGGTGCACTGTGGCAAGCGGCGCTGACAAGATCGCCATCATGGCGAGCGGTGGCGTCCCTGACGGTCCCTTTTCTGCACTGTTTGGGCGACGTAGATAGGCATTTAATGCCCTTGTCCCCTGCCGTCAGGGTTAGGTATGATACACTGTGTAGGTAGGTGTACCTACCGCAGCACCTTTTCCATTTTTGCCCTTGCCTATGTTGCCACCTGTCGGTGACCCCTTGAGCATATAAAAGGAGGCCCATGCGCAACGTAGAGGGGAGGAACAGAAGAACGCTCGGTCTCGTTAGCTGCTTGTGTGTACTGTAGCACTCAGCGCTCCCGAGCAAGAACTCAATACAAACCACAGATGCAGCAGTAGGGTTTTACGCATCCGTGCGGCCCGAAGCTGGGTAAACCGCTCGTGTGCTCCGCCTCGATCTGCTCTTCGTGCGACCTCCGCCCCCCGCCGAACCGAAAGGGGCTCCGTCCCCATAGGTGCTCGTGGAGGCAGTTTCCCCGACAGGCTGCGATCTCAAAGGCGATCGAGCCAAACACCGGCCCTGCACTCCGCAAGGCCTGTGACTCCGAGGGACCGAATTCCTCTCCGGACTCTCCGCGCGCCCGCCGATCGAATCCGATCGGGCACCGATCATGGAGTTCACCGCCGCGGACATCTTTCAGCACTCGCCCTTTGGTAACATTCTGAAGTCACTAAAGTCTCTCTCTTTATCAGGAGAGCCCTGGACGGACTACGGTCGGCAAGGTTGGGATACAGACGATGAAGAAATTCAAAGCCCACCCACCACCCATTTGGTAGCCACCGTCGATAATTTACACGACGTGCTCAACTTCGACTCCGAAGACATCGACGATATGGACGACGATGCAGGAGACGCATATGAACCAATGCCTATAGGGCATGGAACAGCCACCTCATCTCATGATGTGTACATGGTGGATACACCTAAAAGAAGCAACAACGAGGAACACGGGGAGGCAACGAGGGATCAATCTCTCGAAAAGCAATCAAAGCGGCGGCGTAAGCACCGCCCCAAGCCCCGCCTCGAAACAGACCCTGCCATAGAGCAGGACGAGCCGGCAGACGACGATCATGCCTTAGGGCAACCGTCCGAACAGGCCAACTCAGATAAAGAAACCGAAGAGCCCACCCCCGGCAAAAACGGCATTCCGGACGACCTTACGCCGGATAATCCCACGGAGAAGAAGAACCTCCACAAAAGGCTCATTGCAACCGCACGTAGCCTGAAGAAGCAGAAGCGGAAGCTAAAAACTGTGGAAGATGCACTCAGAATCAGATGGAGCAAAGTAATCAATACCGCAGACAAATACGGCAACAGTCGCCGCACTAAAAGTTATCCGAAGCGAAAGCTACTGCCTGAATTCGACGAAGAGGCCTTAGAGCCCTCACATTCAAAAAGTAAGAAAGCCACCCGGTCGGATAGACGACCCCATGGCCAGCATAAAGCGGCAAACGGCGCCGCACTTAAGCCGGCATGCGACCCACTTAAGGATTCGCATCAAGAAGATGGCCCAGCCAGGTCCATTTATGGGCCAAGAAAGCAAGCTCTCGTAAGCAATGCAATAAAGCCAGTATCCGAATCCGGCACACCCAAATACAGGGGCGCCGCACACCCCCTATGTTTCACCGATGAGGTCCTGGATTATGAATTTCCAGCGGGATTCAAACTCGTAAACATAGAGGCATACGACGGAACAAAAGACCCTGGAGTCTGGATCGAGGATTATATCCTCCACATACATATGGCTAGAGGAGATGACCTCCACGCCATAAAATATTTACCCCTCAAGCTTAAAGGGCCAGCCCGGCATTGGCTCAAAAGCCTTCCTGAAAACACAATTGGAAGTTGGGAAGAGCTCGAGGACGCTTTCCGAGCAAATTTTCAAGGGACCTATGTCCGCCCTCCGGACGTAGACGGTCTCAATCACATAACTCAACAGCACGGAGAGTCAGCTCGGCAATTCTGGAACAGATTTCTTACTAAAAAGAATCAGATAGTCCACTGTCCGGGCGCCGAAGCCCTAGCAGCTTTTAGGCACAACGTCCGAGACGAATGGCTAGCCAGACACCTCGGCCAAGAAAAGCCAAGAACAATGGCCGCATTGACAAGCCTCATGACCCGCTTTTGCGTAGGTGAGGGCAGATGGTTGGCAAGATGTAGCACCAGCGACCCAAGTACATCTGAAACTAGGGATGGAAACAGAAAATCGCGACGCAACAAGGATCGTCGCCGGACTAAGGAAAACAGTCCGAAGAGCACGACAGTAAACGCCGGATTCAAAAGCTCACGGCAGAATCAGAAAAAGCCGCCCCTCCAGGATAACAGAGATGATTTATCCAACCTAAACAAAATCCTGGACAGGACATGCCAAATACACAGTACTCCCAGAAAGCCTGCTAACCATACCCACAGAGACTGCTGGGTCTTCAAACAATCCGGCAGACTCAACGCCGAACACAAGGGGCTCGACACACCAAGCGAAGACGATGACGAATCCCAAAAGCAGAGCACCAGGAAGCAAAAGAATTTTCCACAAGAAGTAAAAACAGTAAACTTACTTCACATTACAAAATGTGCGGCACCCATAAAGGTACGCACCATACGGCCTATCCCAAAGGAGTCTCGCCACTGGTTGTCAAAACCAATCGTCTTCGATCATCTGGACTATTCTAGAAGTATCAGGATCGCAGGCTGGACTGCCTTGGTACTCGATCCAATAATTGACGGACTCCAGTTTACAAACGTCTTGATGGACGGCGGCAGTGGTCTAAACCTGATATATCAGGACACAATCCGCCACATGGGGATAGACCCAACAAGAATTCGCCACAGCAAAACCTCTTTTCAAGGGGTAACGCCAGGGCCGCACACCCATTGCATGGGTTTTCTCCGGCTTGAAGTTATATTCGGCTCTACCGATAACTTCCGCCGCGAAAAGCTGACTTTCCACATTGTCCCATTCTCAAGTCGCTATCAAGCACTGCTGGGACGCGAAGCTTTCGCCCGCTTTAACGCAATACCGCATTATGCATCTCTTACGCTTAAGATGCCCGGTCCACGAGGCATCATCTCTTTAAAGGGGAAGCATTGAGTGCGCCTCCCCCGAGCGAAGGATTGTGCGGCCGCTTTAACAACCCCACAATAAAATGGCTTCACCAGCCACAACATCTGAACAGGTCACTAAAACCACGGACGCGGATAGACGAGTCCGATACCCAAGTACCATTGATACAGGCTTAGTGGCCATATACTCCTGCCCTAGGGGCTCCGCACATATAAAATAAGAGACAATAAAGCTCAATTTTACATATTTTTACTTTATACTTTGTTTAATGTAACTTTTGTTTGGCACGACCTTTTTTCAACTTAGTTCCTCTCTTTTACAGATGAATATCGTGCTGCGCCCGTCCAGGATACGGCACAACGGAGACACAGGCGCAGACGTGCAGCAGGGACCCGTTACAAGGATTCTTTTCAGATTAAGACCCTGCGTAAACCTTTTTTTACTGTCTCTTGTTGATACACATCCCCTGGTTCTCTGTAGTATAACTAAGGAGGAGGCTGGCATCTTGGCATGTGGCCACGTCAGAATTTCTGCGTGTACCTGGACACTAGGGGCTTATACCTAAGAGCGTTGCCTCGCCCGTTCTCATAAAGACCGAATACCTTAGGGAGTCTTCGGCGTCGCGAGTTTGGCCTTATATGCATCAGCTCCGAATCGTGTCTTTGGTCAAATGTTGGGTTGCCCGGCTCCTGTGTTCGGCCGCCTTACGTTCCGCTCTATCGTCTAAGGCGGCACCAGGAGAACTACTATGATTGTGCCCCGGTTCGGCCGGGCGAGCACCTCAGTAGAGAAAGCCGAAAACTGACTGTCATGATATAGCGTGAGACTGGTCAACCACTCGATGACTCTCCGGAATCTATAGGATTCCTCCGCATTAACGAAGGGTCGTTTCCCGGCCAGGCACATATGCGCGCCCGACTTCGGGCGAGCGCAGGTGCCACCAGGGGCTATTTAAGTAGCCTCACTGTCAAGCTCCTATGGCTAAGTGAAAGTGTTAAAGCATTATAGTCCGGTTGCCTAGCTCGCTGCGCTATCACCTCCTTTGTAGGACCAAGACGTTGGATTAAGTGTGAAAATGCGTCTTCTGCGAGCACCCCCGCACTATGTGCGTGGGGGCTGAAGCCAACGACTTCCATATTTCAGATTATATATATATATACTTTTAAACAGGCGCACAGGAGGTGTTACAATACTTGCAGGCACAAGTATAAAAAGTTCCTACAATTCATCAAACTACCGCCTTACAATGGCACATGCTATTCGAACATAGCATCCTTCGAGCACTGCGTCTCTATTACACGAGCGCCTTCAAGGACCTCCTGAAAATAGTGCTTGGAGGGTACTCGGCTTTTGTCCGAATCTCGGGATGCAACAACGGTGGTCTCCATCTCCGCCCAGTATGTCTTGACACGGGCAAGAGCCATCAGTGCGCCCTCTATGCATGCTGACCTCTTCATTGCATTGATACGTGGCAACGCACCAAGGAGTTGCTGCACCAAGCTGAAATAACTCTTCGGCTCCAATCTCCCCAGCCACAAATGACTCATGACGCACTTCATGGCGAGTCCGGACAACCTATTCAGCTCAACCCATTCGGCCAGACGATCGGCCACTGACAGTGGACGCTCTGGATTGTGGAACTGCATGACTTGCGTCACTTTGACCAAGCTGAGACCTCCTTCTAAGAGATCCCTGATACGGCCCCGCAACAAAGACACGTCCTGGGGTGGCCCCCAATCTAGGCCTTTATTGACCCACGACCCTAGCTGCTTTGGGTAACCCGAGCGAAAGGCAGGCGGCGCCACCCACTTGGTGCCCCTGGGAGCGGTAATGTAGAACCACTCTCGTTGCCACAAGCCGAGCTCCTCTTGAAAAGGGCCCTCGGGCCATGGAGCATCAGCCTTCTTGCTTATGACAGCGCCTCCGCACTCTGCGTGCCGTCCCTCAATCATCTTCTGAAGGAAATATGCCCTAGAGGCAATAATAAAGTTATTATTTATTTCCTTATATCATGATAAATGTTTATTATTCATGCTAGAATTGTATTAACCGGAAACATAATGCATGTGTGAATACATAGACAAACAGAGTGTCACTAGTATGCCTCTACTAGACTAGTTCGTTAATCAAAGATGGTTATGTTTCCTAACCATGAACAAAGAGTTGTTATTTGATTAACGAGGTCACATCATTGGTTGAATGATCTGATTGACATGACCCATTATATTAGCTTAGCACCCGATCATTTAGTATGTTGCTATTGCTTTATTCATGACTTATACATGTTCCTATGACTATGAGATTATGCAACTCCCGTTTGCCAGAGGAACACTTTGGGTACTACCAAACGTCACAACGTAACTGGGTGATTATAAAGGAGTATTACAGGTGTCTCCAATGGTAGATGTTGGGTTGGCGTATTTCGAGATTAGGATTTGTCACTCCGATTGTCGGAGAGGTATCTCTGGGCCCTCTCGGTAATGCACATCACTTAAGCCTTGCAAGCATTGCAACTAATGAGTTAGTTGCGGGATGATGTATTACGGAACGAGTAAAGAGACTTGCCGGTAACGAGATTGAACTAAGTATTGGATACTGACGATCGAATCTCGGACAAGTAACATACCGATGACAAAGGGAACAACGTATGTTGTTATGCGGTCTGACCGATAAAGATCTTCGTAGAATATGTAGGAGCCAATATGGGCATCCAGGTCCCGCTATTGGTTATTGACCGGAGACGTGTCTCGGTCATGTCTACATTGTTCTCGAACCGTAGGGTCCGCACGCTTAACGTTACGATGACAGTTATTATGAGTTTATGCATTTTGATGTACCGAAGGTTGTTCGGAGTCCCGGATGTGATCACGGACATGACGAGGAGTCTCGAAATGGTCGAGACATAAAGATTGATATATTGGAAGCCTATGTTTGGACACCGGAAGTGTTCCAGGTGAAATCAGGATTTTACCGGAATACCGGGTGGGTTACCGGAACCCCCCGGGAGCGATATGGGCCTTAATGGGCCTTGGTGGAAAGGAGAAAGGGGCAGCCCTAGTGGCCGTGCGCCTCCCCCCTTCCCTAGTCCTATTAGGACTAGGAGAAGGTGGCCGGCCCCCTCTCTCTCCCCCCCCCTTGAGGAATCCTATTCCAACTAGGATTGGGGGGGGGGAATCCTACTCCCGGAGGGAGTAGGACTCCCTGGCGCGCCACCCCTTGGCCGGCCAGCCCCTCCCCCTTGGCTCCTTTATATACGGGGGCAGGGGAGCACCCTAGGACACACAAGTTGATCTACGGATCGTTCCTTAGCCGTGTGCGGTGCCCCCTTCCACCAAATTCCACCTCGGTCATATCGTTGCAGTGCTTAGGCGAAGCCCTGCACCGGTAACACATCAAGATCGTCACCACGCCGTCGTGCTGATGGTACTCTTCCCCGACGCTTTGCTGGATCGGAGCCCGGGGACCGTCATCGAGCTGAACGTGTGCTAAGAACTCGGAGGTGCCGGAGTAACGGTGCTGTGATCGGTCGGATCGCGAGGAGAACGTACGACTACTTCCTCTACGTTGAGTCAACGCTTCCGCTTCAGTCTACAAGGGTATGTAGACAACACTCTCCCCTCTCGTTGCTATGCATCACCATGATCTTGCGTGTGCGTAGGAATTTTTTTTTGAAATTACTGCGTTCCCCAACAGTGGCATCAGAGCCTAGGTTTTTATGGTTTGATGTTATTTGCACGAGTAGAACACAAGTAAGTTGTGGACGATACAAGTCATACTGCCTACCAGCATGTCATACTTTGGTTCAGCGGTATTGTTGGACGAGACGATCCGGACCAACCTTACGCGTACGCTTACGCGAGACCGGTTCCCTCGACATGCTTTGCACATAGATGGCTTGCGGAAGACTGTCTCTCCAACTTTAGTTGAACCGAGTGTGGCTACGCCCGGTCCTTGAGAAGGTTAAAACGGAGTCTATTTGACAAACTATCGTTGTGGTTTTGATGCGTAGGTAAGATGAGTTCTTGCTTAAGCCCGTAGCAGCCACGTAAAACTTGCAACAACAAAGTAGAGGACGTCTAACTTGTTTTTGCAGGGCATGTTGTGATGTGATATGGTCAAGACATGATGCTAAATTTTATTGTATGAGATGATCATGTTTTGTAACCGAGTTATCGGCAACTGGCAGGAGCCATATGGTTGTCGCTTTATTGTATGCAATGCAATCGCGATGTAATGCTTTACTTTATTACTAAGCGGTAGTGATAGTCGTGGAAGCATAAGATTGGTGAGACGAGAACGATGCTATGATGGAGATCAAGGTGTCGCGCCGGTGACGATGGTGATCATGACGATGCTTCAGAGATGGAGATCACAAGCACAAGATGATGATGACCATATCATAATCACTTATATTGATTGCATGTGATGTTTATCTTTTTATGCATCTTATCTTGCTTTGATTGACGGTAGCATTATAAGATGATCTCTCACTAAATTATCAAGAAGTGTTCTCCCTGAGTATGCACCGTTGCAAAAGTTCTTCGTGCTGAGACACCACGTGATGATCGGGTGTGATAGGCTCTACGTTCAAATACAACGGGTGCAAAACAGTTGCACACGCGGAATACTCAGGTTATACTTGACGAGCTATGCATATAAGATATGACCTCGGAACACAGAGACCGAAAGGTCGAGCGTGAATCATATAGTAGATATGATCAACATAACGATGTTCACCATTGAAAACTACTCCATATCACGTGATGATCGGTTATGGTTTAGTTGATTTGGATCACGTGATCACTTAGAGGATTAGAGGGATGTCTATCTAAGTGGGAGTTCTTAATTAATTTGATTAACTGAACTTAAACTTATCATGAACTTAGTATCTGATAGTATCTTGCTTGTTTATGTTGATTGTAGATAGATGGCTCGTGTTGTT